>CM076908.1:18465423-19804800 GCA_039519145.1 Kokia cookei
GTGATTTGTCATGGTAGAACACTCCGCTGCATGTGTTAGAAAAATCATCTAGCTAAAGTTGTCACTGCAAGAGTGTGTGTCGACACAATTACATACCTCCTGGGGGTTTGTTGCACCCCATCGTTACTACCCAGGAACAAAGGTAGAGTAATACAATGACATCTCTCAGTCACTTATAAAAAATCACAAAAAGAAAGAAAAAGAAAGAAGAAGAAAAAAGAAAAGAAAATAAAAACATTGCCATAAATGTTGCATTAGTTAAGGAAGGATTAAGATTCAAAGTATGTTACTAACATTAGTGAAGTTGTAGTTTTAATTATTCATGTTATAAATTGTCGGCGCATTATTCTATCATGTGAATGCAATTTATATATTAGAATTCCAGACAATTTAAGTTGTTAGAATAATGATTGTGGTGACATGTTTAATTGTGAAGTTTGCTAATATTTGTTTACTTGAGGACAAGTAAAAACTCAAGTTTGGAGGTGTGATAGCATTAGAAATGACATCTATTTTCTCCTTAAATTTGTGTATTAATTGTCTCTTTTATAGCATATTTAGCATGCATGATAAGCATTTCATACTTAGTATTTATATTCTCTAACTCATTGTTGTTTGACTTAAATTCTCGTTATTATATCTCTTCTATGCACTAATGTTGACGTATGCAGAATATGTTCACAATTGTCAACGTAGGGATTCATCTCAAAATATCAATGCTAGAGAGAATTTAAAGATGCAGCCACAAGTTAGCTTGGAATTGCGGTCAGAGATGTCACCGTATGGAAATATTTACTTCGTATAAGTAAATTCACGTTGCAAGCACATCTGGAAGCACCGGCGTAAGAATTTCACATGATGTCGCCGTAATTAAAGATTGTAGATCGCACCCAGAAATGCAGCGATAATCTATAGATTTATAAAGATCACACTAGATCTGCGTGAGTGCACAACTGGATTTCAACAAACTTTGACAGCTGAACAAGAAGTTGGATCTGAGAGGAGATGAGATCTACAATTCTTGAAGCCTATAAATAGAGGAAAGAAGAAGGAGAAAAATCTCGAGTGAAGGAATTAATTTTGCAAATACTTTGAGTTTTTGAAGCTTTATGTTAGAGACCAATGAGCTGATCGATCAGGCAAGCAACAACTTCTGACGAGAAGTGCTTGGTGTTGTACAAGAGGAGTAGTTAAGAGATAATCCTAGTAGCCTAGGGATAGTATGCTTTGATTATTTGTTAATTCCTCTTTGAATGATGATGAATTCTAATGACATTTGATTGTATATGAGAATATCTTTCAATGTTAGATTACTTTGATTCAAACTTAATTCTTCTCATCTATTTATTCTTGGATTTAACTGCTTGACCACGAGAGTGTAATTGTAGTCTACCGACACTGAGAGGTACGGTGACAAATTGAATGACCAAGTAAGTCAGCGAGAGTTGCTTGAGACTAGAAGTGATTCAGTCACTTGTTCTTAGGTGTGAAGCAATGCTAGCACTGAGAGGTGTGGTACTTGTGAGCGCTTGAGTCTTCATTAAAAGGAGAGTTGTTATTGTATGATTTCATTGGAACCCTATTGCGGCGACAATTCATCTACACTATACCTTGTCGACACATCTAGCTTTGCTACTTAGTAAAATCAGTGATCCACTCCAATCCTTTACACTTGATCACACTTTTACTTTTATGCATTTAAATTCTCCAAACTTCAACAACTATTTGATTTACTTTCAGTTACTCTAACAATTAACTTTTATAATTACATTGACAACTTTGATTAATTAGTGGTATAGATCTGACTTAATTGCGCTGACATCCTTACTACCATTTTCTCTAATCTTAGTTTTAGTTGCCTCTATAATTGAACATCAAGAACTTCTTCCTCGTGGGATCGATATCCGATAGAGCAATCTATCAACTATACTTGCATCAACATGTGCCTGCTTGCACTTAAATGCTGTGACGATTACAAGCCGATCAACTTTTTGTGTGATTACTTATTTTTACAAAATGAATCGGGTAATCAGACAAGTAAACATGAAACTACTTCACAGAAATGTAGACGACCAAGAAATGGTAGAAGCACTACTATTGGACATGGAAAGCCTAGTGAAGTGAATGAACGATCGGGAGCTAGAGCACCGGCTAGAGCTTATGTCATCAAAGCTCGTAAGAAAGCCACTATTAGAGATATTATTGCTGAAACATTCTATCTTTTTTACATTAAAGTGTATGCATTGATTGATCCTAGATCAACTCATTCTTATATTTGCATTACATTAGTAGATAAAAAGAACCTGCCTATTGAGTCCACCGATTTCACTACCACGGTAACAAATCCACTAGGTCAGTGTGTCTTAGTTAACTTAATCTGTAAAGCTTGTCCACTTAAAATTTGAAATTACGACTTTTCTACTAATCTGATGTTATTACCTTTTGATGAATTTGATGTGATTCTTAGCATGGATTGGTTGACCTTGCATGACACGGTTATGAACTGTAGAAGGAAACAAATTATATTGAGATATCAAAATGGTGAATCAGTTAGTTTTGAATCTGACAGATTTGATAGTACCGCCAATTTTATTTCTACTTGGACTGCTCAAATGCATTCGAAAAGGGTATGAGGCATAAATAGCACATATATTAGACGCCAAAATTTCAAAATCGAAGATAGAATTAGTTCCTATTGTTTGTGAGTTCTCAGATGTGTTTCCAAAAAAATTATCAAGTCTACCACCTATTAGAGAAGTTGAGTTTGCTATTGAATTAATACCAGGAACATCACCAATATCGATTGCTCCATATAGAATGGCACCCGTAGAATTGAAAGAGTTGAAAGCTCAGTTATAGGAACTGACAGACAAAGGGTTTGTTAGACCTAGTTTTCCCTCATGGGGTGCACCAGTACTTTTTATCAAGAAAAAGAATGGGATGATGCGGTTATACGTTGATTATCGATAGCTTAACAAGGTCACAATTAAAAACAGGTATTCATTGTCTCATATAGATGATTTGTTTGACTAGTTAAAAGGTGTGACCGTGTTTTTCAAGATCAATCTTCACTCTAGATATATCCAACTTCGTGTTAAAGATTCTGATGTGCCTAAAACTACTTTTAGGATCAAGTACGAACATTATGAATTTTTGGTTATGCGTTTTGGGTCAACAAATATACCTCCTACATTTATGGACTTGATTAACAGAATCTTTCGACCGTATTTGGATAAATTTGTAGTAATTTTTGAAATCGAGCATGCTCGACATCTGATTATTGTTTTTGGGTCATGTGGTGTCATTACTTATTTTGGCTTCGAGAAGTTTTGTTAAAGGGTTTTCAATAATTGCTTTACCATTGATGAGGCTGCTTCAGAAAGATGTGAAGTTAATTTGGTTCGATAAATGTCAACGGAGCTTCATCCGATTAAATGCAATGTTAATTGAAGCCCCCGTTTTAGTTTAACATAGAGTCTGACAAAGAATTTGTGATTTACAATGATGCTTCACATAGCAGTTTGGGTTGTGTTTTAATGCATAAGGGTAAATTTGTAGCTTATGCTTCCCGACAATTGAAACCACATGAGAAAAACTATCCAACACATGACTTGGAGCTTGCGGCTATTATGTTTGCCTTAAAAATTTGGTGACACTATTTATACGAGGAAAATGTCATATTTTCATAAATCACAAGAGTTTAAAATACTTGATGTCCCCAAAAAATGAATTTGCGACAGCGTAGATGGTTGGAGTTGTTAAAGGATTATGAGTTTATTACCGATTATCACCTAGGAAAAGCAAATATTGTCGCAAATGTGTTGAGTCAGAAATCATTTTTTGCTCTAAGAGCTTTGGACACTTGGTTGAAGCTTGCTAATGGCAGTCATATTTTAGTAGAGTTAAAGGCTAAACCAACATTTTTACAACAAATTTGTGAAGCCAAAAAAACGACCTCGAGTTGGTTGCTAAAAGAAAACAAGATGAAATGTCACCAGATTCAGAAGTTCACATTGGTAAGGATAATAATTTATATTACCGAAGTCGGTTATGTGTTCTATAGAATTATGAAGTTAAGTAGAATGTTCTACAATAAGCTCACAGTAATAGTTACTCAATTCATCCGAGTAGTAATAAAATGTATAATAATTTGAAACAGATATACTAGTGGTCGGGTATGAAATGTGAATGTCGAAATATTTTTTTTCGAAAAAAGAAAAAGTCTCGAAAATATTTTAAAATTATCGAAAATTGGAAAAAAAATGAGAGTCGCCACCAATCTTTTATTCGGTGTGATTGGATCACCATAAAACATTTAAAATCCGTTTGGAAAAAATTTTGGTCTTCAAAATCCAGAAAATGAGTCCGGGAGTCGATTACGTGAGAGGAAGGATTTTAGGGCTTTGTTTGTAAAATTTTGAAAACTCGAATAAAGTTTAAAAGTATGATCCTTTAATGCATAAGTCATATTTAAGAAAGAAATCGATTTTTGTTTGGGATTCTCTCTAATTCGAGGTGATCGAAAACGAAAGTCACATCTAGTTAGTTAGGACATAACGTTTCGAGATCCAGAAATAACGAATCTTCGTTTGTTGTAAACTTTTAAACCTTGGAAAAGGGTATTCGATTATCCTGATTTGAAGAAAAGTCACGACTAGTAAGTTAAGGCACGAATTTTCAAAACCAGAGATAAAAAACATTGCCTCGTTCTAAGGGTATTCGATTATCCCGGTTTAATGAAAAATCACGCCTAATAAGTTAAGGCACAAAATTTTAAAACCCAAAATAAAGGAATATTGCCTCGTTTTTAAATATTTGGAGAAAAAAATGAATTTAATTGAAAAATAAGGATAAAAATGAGTATGCAAATTAAATACGAGCTATGCAATTAATGATAAAGGTAAATAACATAACGAATGAATAAATATGAAAAACAAAACAAATTATGAATCAAAATAAATGATAAAATACAAAATTAATTTAAAAAATTTAAAGAATTATATACAAAAGTCGAAGAAAGGAAAAAAATTGGGGTCAAAAATAAAATTTCAGAGAGTTTGGGGTTAAAATGTCAATTTGGGAAGATTCGGGGTAAAAATGTGATTTTTGGAAGTTCGGGGGCAAAAATGTGATTTTTCCAAGTTCGGGGATAAAAATGGAATTTTTGGAAGTTTGAGGGGTAAAAATGTTATTTTTGGGAATTCGGAGGTAAAACAGTGATTTTGAAAGTTCAAGGGTAAAAATGGAATTTTTGGAAGTTCGAGGGTAAAAATATGATTTTTGGAAGTTCGGGTGCAAAAATGAAATTTTTGGAAGTTTAGGGGTACAATTGTAATTTTTTAAAAGTTTAGGAGTTAAAATGTAATTTTTGAAAGTTTAGGGTAAAAAAGGAATTTTTGGAAATTTAGGGGTAAAAATGTAATTTTAAATGTTCGAGTGTCAAAATGTAATTATTGAAAAGTTTAGGTTAAAATGTGATTTTTGAAAAGTTCGGGGTCAAAATATGAGTTCTGAAAAGTTCAGGGACCTTCTGGACAATAAAAATAAAAAGATGGGACACGTGGTAGCCTCTAAGGCTTCCAGAGAGTTAAGGGACTAAATTAAATAAGAAATGAAATTAATGGGCGAATTTACAATTAATTAAAAAAGCAAAAAGGACCTGATTGGAAATTTTAAAAAAAGCGAAAGGACCAAAAGCATAAATAACGCAATTTTTTAAAATATGCGGATCCTGAGTTTGGAGCGGGTCGGTCGGATCGGATCTTAGGCCAGAGGCTCAAAACGACGTCGTTTTGGGGCTGAAACTCAGCTCTCAAAACGACATCGTTTTGGGGCTGAAACTCAACTCTCAAAACGGCATCGTTTCCCATTGGGTACTTAAGTAAAAATTTGCTTGTAAAATTCATTTTAGCCATACCCTAAAAAAACCTTGCTTTTCCCCTTTTTTTTTCCCTTAAAGACTCCTCCACGTCCGATCATCCTCAGCCCGTTCAGCCATAGTGACTCCGCCTGGCATCCGCTGCCGTTCCTTGTCCTCTAGTGCCCCACACTGTACATGCCATCATCTATCGCCGTGTACGGCGGCAAAAAGGTAAAAAATCTCCCTTTTCTTTATTTTGTTTAAAAAAACCCGATTCGAAATAAATCTTTTTGATTTCGAAGAGGATTTCGATAATTTTGTATTTGCTTTTGAAATCTGCCCCTTTTTATGTATTCTATTTTGTTATCATTTTTTATTTTTGTTTGTAAATCAGTCATTTTTGAAACTTCTTGCAACTGTAGGTGGAATCGGAGGGGCAACAAACGGAGGTCCGATGACAGCGCTTGGAATCTAACGTACTCCCGTTCCTCTTCTTTTTTTTTTTTATTAATTAATATTTTTTATTTATTAAAAAATGTCTCCAATATTTAAGCAGACAATAAATGAACATTTATGTCATACATAAATAAATACATATATATTTATATATATTAATTACCTTGAGAAGCAAACTTGAAAGCTTTGATGATCTGATATTAATTGCTTTGCCTTTTTCGTGATTGTGTTTCAAATACATTCTGCAAATATTGATTTTGGATATGGAAAGTCTGCTTTGTATTGATTTTGAATTTCACCAAAAAAGTCAGTAGTCCTTACACATGAAATTGTTTCGACTTTTATAGCCTTACTACAATGATTGCAATCTATTTTTTCCATTTAATGCCTGTCTTGTTCTTCTTTTTGCAGGTGCCAGTGACGGTGGTGCAACTTGGTGGTGGCAGTGGCAGTGGTGCAACTGGTTGCTGACATGGTGGCTTCTAGTTGGCTAAAGATGGGCAGCAGCAGCAGTACAAGTTGGGGTGGCAGCAGTTAAGCTACCATATTAGGGTCTGACCTAGGGTGGTTTGGGTGTATTGGGTTTGGGCTTAGGTTTAGGATTTGAGCCTTTTAAGTCTGTTTGTAATTTGGGCTTTAAGGACAAGTAATTTGGGCCTTTGTATTTTGGACGTTCCTTGATTAATTTTAATTTAAAATAAATTTAAATTTAAAGTAAATTCAAACTTAAAATAAAATGAAAATTTAAAATTTGGGCTTAATTATGGTTTAAATGTCGGGCCCAGTCAAAATTGGGCTCCAACAGCTGCCCACTTTGCTCGTCGTTGTGTAACAGAGACGGAGTAAAGACAAACAGGAGGCCCAATTTTGTCAAGTTTCATTTCTTTTTCTTTGACGCTCCTTTCTTCAATTGGCCCATCCTTCGCTTCATCGGTTGTTCAACTCCGCTACATCTGCTTCTCTACCTTCGGCGTTATGATTCCATCTTGCCTTGAGACAATTTCAAAAAGACAAAATTTGCTCACTGTAGCTTCACCCCATTTGTAACTTTAGGGTTTTGGGTGTCATTGTAGTCCTTGATATCTTCTGACACTTCAAGTGTTTTGGTACTATAGCTTCGTATCTTGATTTCTTTCTTCATATTTTACTAGAAAGATGGATTTGGTTCACTTGTCTGCATCTCGTCAGGAAGGTGACCACTTTATTGCTTCGACCTGCTTCTCAGTACCTCATCAGGAAGCTGGGGTTCGAAGTTTCGCTCACATTAAGCTTTGTTTCATTGATTTGGTATACTTCTCTGTATCTCATCAGGAAGATGACCGCCTCACTTGTTTCAATCCGCTTCTCTGTATCTCATCAGGAAGACAAATTTGGTTCACTTCTAAGTATCTCATCAGGAAGACGGGGTTCGAAGTTTCGCTCACATTGAGCTTTGGTTTCATTGATTTGGTCTACTTCTCAGTATCTCATCAGGAAGATGACCGCATCACTTGTTTTGATCTGCTTCTCTGTATCTCATCAGGAAGACGACCGCTTTATTGCTTCTACCTGCTTCACAGTATCTCATCAGGAAGCTGGGGTTCGAAGTTTCGCTCATATTGAGCCTTATTTCATTGATTTGGTATACTTCTCTGTATATCATCAGGAAGATGACCGCATCACTTGTTTTAATTCACTTCTCTATATCTCATTAGGAAGACGGATTTGGTCCACTTCTCTGTATCTCATCAAGAAGACGATCATTTTATTGCTTTGACCTACTTCTCAGTACCATCATCAGGGAAGCTTGGGGTTTGAAGTTTGCTGAAACTTCTCTCTCGATCAAGCTAAGAGATCGTATGACTTCAATCTACCTCGCGGCCGGGGTAAAAGTATTGGTGCCTTCAATAGTCATAGCTTCAACCTGCTCCTTTTCAACTTCAGGGTATATGCCTTTGTGGTCTCAATCCTTTCCCTTAATGCTCTAAGGATAGTAATGTTTCCCTGATTCATCTCGCCTTTTTGCGAGGATGTGACCTGTAAAGTATGCTTCTATGGACCTCTATGTAGGCCTAAATAATTAGAATGTCATGATCAGAATGAATCAGATGCTCCTAACTACATGAATGTGCATGATGAATGTCAGATTCATTTATTATAATTCAGGTTGGCATGGCCTATCGTCTATCCGAACTCTGTCATTGGTATGTTGCCTTATCTCCTTCTAGGCTTATACTGAACTGCTTGTTTTCAATTTGTTCTCCAATTGGTAGTCCTGTTTCGGGACTCTATACTATTGAGGAAATTTCAGAGTAATGCTCATGGACCTTTGTATGATTCATATATAGTTCATTACCCGTTATTAAAAATTCAAAATGCTTGAACGAGATTATGAAAGAATAAGGTCGAAATTTGTTAAAGACACAATTCAAAAGATTAATAAGAGGAAAATTTTTGTCAAGAAATTGCCAAGTATACAACAAAAGACAATTAGATGCTTCGAATATCGTAGGATGAGCTTCTCTAAGCTGACTTGCTGAGAATCATTCTGAGTTCAAATATGTGTCCAGAAGACCTAGAGTGCATTGTTGATGCTTCAAGTTGTAATTTTCCTCCATCTCGTTACACTTGAGAGAAACGATCACTTCGACCCGTTCTTAAATTTGAGCCACCCTTTATGGGTTTTCAACTCAAACTTTCTGTGGTTCCAAAGCCCTTTGAGGTTTCCATCTTGACCCTTTTTTTTGGAGATGCCCTTTAAGGGTTTTCATCTTAATTTTAGGCAAAATATTTTTTTATCGAGTCTGAATTTATGGGGTTGTGCAGATCTTTTCCATCCATTTCTGTTAGAATGAGAGCTCCTCCTGAGAAAACTTTCTTTACCACGTAAGGTCCTTCCCAGTTGGGCATCCATTTCCCTCGAAAGTCTTTATGTATGGGATCTTTTTCAAAACCAGATCCCCCTCATGGAACTCTCTAGGATGGACCTTTTTGTCATAAGCTCACATCATTCTTTTCTGGTACATTTGACCATGGTGGATAGCCCTTAATCTCTTTTCTTCGATTAAGTTTAACTGATCATATCGAGCCTGGATCCATTCTGCCTCATCTAATTGTAGCTCAGTCAAGACTCAGAGAGAAGGTATTTCAACCTTAATTGGTAAGATAGCTTCCATACCATATGCGAGCGAGAATGGCGTTGCTCCAGTAGATGTTCTAATTGAAGTTCTATAAGCAAAGAGGGCAAATGGTAGTTTTTCGTGTCAGTCTTTATAGGTCTTAATCATTTTCGCAACGATATTCTTGATGTTTTTATTAGCTGCCTCCACAACTCCATTCATCTTTAGGCGATTGGGGGAGGAATTGTGATGCTTGATTTTGAATTGGTCGCAAACTTCAACTATTGTGCTATTGTTCAAATCCAAGGCATTGTCGGATATGATCCTTTCTGACATCTCATATCGGCAAATGATCTCCTTTTTCAAGAACTTGTTAACTGCAAACTTCATGACGTTGGCATAAGAAGTTGCTTCTATCCATTTGGTGAAATAATCGATAACCGGGAAGATAAATCTATGACCATTAAAAGCCTTTAGAGAAATCGACCCAATGACATCCATGCCCCACATAGAAAACGGCCAAGGGGAAGTCATGACATGAAGGTGTGATGGAGGTACATGAATCTTGTCTCTATAGATCTGACACTTGTGGCACCTCTTAGCATAATTGATACAATCCCCTTCCATTGTAAACCAGTAATACCTAAATCTTATTATGTGCCTAGCCATTGTGAAACCATTAGCGTGTGTCCAAAAAATGCCTTCATGAACTTCTTCTAAGATCTTCTTAGCTTCAACTACGTCGACGCATCTTAGCAACACCTGATCTTTTCTCCTTTTGTACAAGATTTCCCCATCTAGGACATATTCATTAGCCAGTCTTCTCAATGTCCTCTTTTCATTTTCTGAAGCTTGTTCGGGGTACTTGCAATCTGATACATACTGAAGAATATCTTGGTACCATGGGCGGTCATTCCTTTCTTCTTCTTTTTCTTCTTCTTCGATATCATAACAATGAGTCGGAGCCTCATAAATGTTCATTTGAATAGGTTTCACATCTTCTGGTCTATTTACTTTAATCATCGAGGCTAATGTTGCAAGAGTATCAGCCATCTGATTTTCCTCCCGTAGGAGATAATGGAATGTAACGTTATCAAACTCATTGATTAACTCGAGAACCAATTTATGGTAATCAACTAGCTTAGAGTCTCTTGTTTCCCATTCTCCTTTGAGTTGATAAATTACTAGTATGGAGTCTCCATAAATCTCCAAAACTTTGATTCCCAGTTCTATAGCTGTGCGAATTCCCATGATACATGCCTCATATTCTTTCATGTTATTTGTTCAATCAAAATCGAGTTTATTGGTGTAAGGATAGTGGTCTCCTTGTAGTGATACCAAGACTGCCCTAACTCCATTACCCGTGGCATTTGAAGCTCCATCAAAATTTAATCTCGAATGATGTTCCATTGTGGTCACCTCTTCAGTGGTCGCAACATACATTAAATCCTCATTCGAGAAGTCGAAGTTTATTGGCTCATAGTCCTCTAAAGCCCTACTAGGTAGGAAGTCTGCTATCGCACTCCCTTTTACTACCTTTTGATTGATATAAACTATATCGAACTCAAAAAGCAAGATCTGCCACCTAGCCAACCTTCCACTCAATACGGTTGACTCCATCATATACTTCAGAGGATCTAGTTTTGAGATTAACCAAGTGGTTTGGTACAACATGTATTGCCTTAATCTTCACGTGGTTCAAACTAGAGCACAACATAGTTTTTCAATTGGCGAGTATCGAGTCTCATAATCAGTGAATTTATTGCTATGATAATATATCGCCCTTTCCTTCTTTCTGGATTCATCATGCTGGCCTAGTACGCATCACATAGAATTTTCAAAGACCGTCAAGTACAGGATCAACGATTTATTAGGAATTGGAGGTACCAAGATGGGAGCATTGGATAAATAATCTTTGACCTTGTCAAAAGTTTCCTGACATGCATCATCCAATACACCTGGGTTGCGCTTCCTAAGCAAACAGAAGATGGGATCACATTTCTCAGTCAACTGTGAAATGAAACGAGCAATGTAATTTAATCTTCCTAAGAACCCTCGAACTTCTTTTTTGCATATTGGGTGATGGTAGTTCTTGTATGAATTTGACTTTATCTGGATTTATTTCAATCCCTTTTTTGCTGACTACAAAGCCCAACAGCTTTCCTGACGTGGTTCTGAAGGTGCACTTTGTGGGGTTTAGCTTTAACTGATACTTTCTTAGCCTCCCAAATAACTTCCTCAAGATCCTTACATGCTTTTCCTCCATTCAGGATTTTGCTATCATGTCGTCGACATAAACTTCAATTTCTTTATGCATCATGTCATGAAACAAAGTCACCATGGCCCTTTGATAAGTTGCCCCCGCGTTTTTAAGTCCAAAAGGCATCACCTTGTAACAAAATGTTCCCCATAGCGTGACAAACGTGGTTTTCTTCATATCTTCAGGATCCATCCATATTTGGTTGTACTCGGAGAAACCATCCATGAATGAAAATAAGGAGTAACCTATCGTATTATGTACTAAGTTATCGATGTGAGGTAATGGAAATTTATTCTTTATGCTAGCTTTATTTGAATCCCGATAATTCACACACATACGCACTTTTCTGTCTTTTTTAGGAACAATGACTATGTTGGCTACCCATTCTGAATACTTAACTACTTGGAGAAACCCAGCGTCAAATTACTTCCTAACTTCCTCTTTTATTTTTAACAACACATCAGGTCTCATCGTTCGGAGCTTTTACTGGATAGGCTTGCATTATACCTTTATAGGGAGTTTATGTACTACGATGTCAGTACTCAAGCCAAGCATATCTTGGTAAGACCATGCGAAGACATTTTGGAACTCTTGGAGTAATACGAGAAGATCCTTTCTGGTTCTAAGGAGATGCTTGTCCCAATTTTCACTTCTTTCTTTTCATCTTCATTCCCCAAACTGATGACTTTCATCGAGTCTGAATGAGGCAAGATTTTTTTTTCTTCTTGCTTCATCATTCTTAACAGATCTGGAGGTAAATTACAATCTTGATCATCTTCGAGGTCCTGAAGCTCTTCTAAACACATATCTTGCTTGAAATGAGGCTCTAAGTTAGCATCAGGGTCACTCATATTATTGATATTCGAGGACCTGTCAAGGGAATGAAATGGAGGTCCAAAGAACAAAATAAATTTATGAAAGAATGATTATATGGTATGTGTATTAGTATGTTTGTCAAATTGGTAAAAAATGTATGTATTAAAGGATGATTAATTTTGTTTATTGGATATGTACGAATGGTTTGCTAAGTTGGATTAAGAATGAAAGAATAATTAGGAAAAAATTGTCATATAAGACAAAAGATGCATTTTCATTCAAAATAACTAGATAATGATCATGGGCCCTTTTACAAAAAGATCCATATTGCTTTCGAGCCTAAAGTAATAGGTGTGTTCTAAGTATTACTTTGAAGAAATCTTAAAAGTTACAGAGAGTTCCTCTGCAGTCCAATTATTCAGAGTGCTTCTAGGTTCGCATGGACCGATTCTTGATAGGTTCCCTCCTTTTCCCTCATTGGATATAGCGTTGACACATAGATCCTTCATTATTCCTTCAGTCTTGATTATTACTTGCTCCTTTTCCAATCCAGTCTCTTGGTTGATCACCTCTCCCGAGATGAAAGTCTTATATATTTACGGGAAGACCATGGGTTCCTACGAAATTTCTTTTCCAAACAACCTCGCTCTCCTTCTTTCTTGCTTTCTTTCTAGCTTCTTCTTCCTTTGCTTTGCATCTGGTTTGTACCCCAAGTCGTAATGATCCCATTTTTTTATCAGCATTGGCACATTGACCCTTCCTTCGAGGTATTTTCCTAATCCCTTTCAAGGTAACGCCCGCTTTCCAATTGTTAAATACAGGCCCATCCTTGTAGTCGATGATACCTTTGGCACAGGGATCTTGTTCCCCTCAGTAATGAAGGTTGCATTGACGAATTCTAAGAAGTGGAAAGAACATTTGACAGCCTCTTCATCTGTTACGACATAAGTTCATTTGTTCCAACATAAGGTGAATCACTCGTCACGGACGTAATAATTTCCTCCTCAATGTTGATCGTAATTAACCGTCCTTCATTTATTAATTTCTGCTTTTGGTGCAACGAAGAAGGTACTGCCCCTGCTGCATGGATCCACAGTCTTCCCAGTAAACAGTTATAAGTGGGCCTGATATCCATCACTAGAAAATCCACTTCTTATGTGTTTGGCCCGATCTGAAGAGGTATTTCGATCTTGCCCATTACTTTCCTCTCAGTCCCATCAAACGCTCTCACTATATTATTGCATCCTTTCATGTGAGAGCTATCAATTGGCAATCTCTACAGGGTAGCTAATGGTAGCACATTCAAAGCTGATCCGTTGTCTATGAGAACTCCTGGTAATATGTACCCCTTGCAACGAGTGGTAATGTGTAAGGCTTTGGTAGATCCTATTTCTCCCATTGACATTTCATCATCGCTAAAGAAAATAAAGTTATCGGCACTCACATTATTGACTAATCGATCCAGTTTACAGACAGAGATGTCATTTGCTACATATGTCTCATTTAGCACCTTCATTAGTGCGCTTCGATGGGCCTCTGAGGTTAAGAGCAAGGACAAAATCGATATCAGAGCAGGCTGCTTGTGTAATTTTTCCACTACACTATATTCGCTATGTCTTAGGAACTTCAGAAACTCTTTTGCCTCTTTTTCATATACGGGCTCATTTGTAGGTGGTTCGGGTTTGCTAATTATTTTTTCCCCTAGCTCAAACATTATTGTCTTCCCTTTTTTAATCTCTCTCCCTACTCACTGGGTCATAACTCTTTTTGCTGCGAGTAACAAGGCTCACATCCTTTTTGAGTTCTTCCTCTTTTGGTGTAGTTATGTTGCAATTGTAGTCCCAAGGGACCCTCTTACTATCTTTGTAAGGAAATGCTACTGGCTTTTTTATGATGATGTGTGTCATTCTTTGCCCCCTCGTCATGCCGTTTGTTGGTTTTGAAATGATTACCAGTGGGCGATTAATCCCATCGGCTCCTATCATCCTCTCTTCGGTGGCGTAAACATCTTTGATCTCCTCCCTTTCCTCGAAGAATTCCAACTCTTTATTATCCATTAGTGTTTGTACCAAAGCTTTAAATTCAGCAAAGTCCTGAATCTTGTGCCCTTCCATGGCATGAAACTCATAGTAGTTGTCAGTCCATGCTATTGTGCTCTCCTTATCCTCCGTGATTACCCCTTCTTTGAGCAACTGATGTCATACCCATTGAAGTGGAGATCTAACTTCTTCAACATTTGTTTTGGTTTTTCGGCCTCCTCCTTCCATCAAGGCGTTCACTCCTTGCTTCGGGTGATTGAGCAAGGGATTTTCAGCTATGTTGGGTTTTGTTGGTTCTTCTAATCTCATGATTCCATGCTCGATGAGTTCCTCAACTCCCCTCTTGAACGCAGGGTAGTTCTCAATTGAATGGCCCTCTACCCCTACATGGTATTCACAATGAGCGTTTGTATCGTACCAAGCTAGGAATGGGGGTTTATATGGCTTTACACACTGGGAGGATACTTCATGTGCGTCATACAGTATTTTGTAAAGTTCTCCATCTGATATAGGAAGGGGAGTATACTGAATTCTTCCTCTATTCAGCCTTAAGCTCGATTCTTGCCTTGGAGAATTTTGATAATTGCTTGTCGGGACTTTAGGTTGTTTTGTTACGAATGGTTTAGCGTAACTTGGCCTGTATACACTTGCGTTATTCACTTCATTATCTCTCCTTCTGAGATCAGGCCTTTTGGTGTTTTCTCCAGCCTCAATCTTACCATTTTTTATTCCATTTTCGATCATCTCTCTCGATATGACCATATCAGAAAAACTTTTAGCGGCGTTTCCTAACAGATGATTAAGATATGGTGCCTTGAGAGTGTTAACAAACAATATTGTTGTTTCTTTTTCTATTAGTGGTGGTTGCACTTTAGTTGCCACATCTCGCCACCTCTGTGCATACTGTTTGAAACTCTCATTTGATCTTTTCTCCATGTTTTGTAGTGTAAGTCGATCATGAGCTATTTCTATTACATAGCTATATTGCTTTAAGAAAGTTTGTGCTAAATCTCTCCATTAATGAATCTTTGTCTAGCTCAACTGATTATACCATCTAACTACCGATCCTGCCAAACTGTCTTGAAAACAGTGAATAAGCAGTTGGTCATTATGAACATACCTTGCCATTTTCCTACAAAACATGGTAAGGTGAGTTTCGGGCAGCTTGTTCCATTATATTTCTCAAACTCTGAGGCCTTGAATTTAGGAGGGAGTACTAAATCTGGAACCAGACTTAATTCTTTAGCATCCATCCCGTAAGAGTTTTCAGTTCCTTGCATTGCCTCTATCTTTTCCTCTAATCGCTTATATTTTTCTTCCATCTGTCAAGGAAGACCTACTATTGTCATCTCATCAAAATCTGGGACACCTAGGTTTGCAACATTCTCTTCAGGGTTTGATCATGATCCTATTGGGTAATTAACTGGCCTTGATATGCTAGTAGCATGTTGAACTCTTATAGTAATAGTTGCTTTTCGCGTTTGCGCTTCATGTGGAATTTGGATATGAGGGGGCATAAAGCCTAGAGGATGAATGGGATCTTCGTACTCCTCAGTTGGGTTTATTGCAAGACTTTTTCCTTTGTCGATCCCACTTTTCCTTATTTGAGCCAACTCACTTATCAAACTCTTTTGCACTTCCATAAACTGATTTTTCATCTCCCTATACATCAACATCATTTGCTCCTACAACTGCTCTTGCATTTGATCCTGCATCTCCTTTTGAATTTGCTCTAGCCTTTGCTCTATAACTTTGGTTTTTTTTACGAGTGTTATAGTGATGTGAGTTTTCAATGATTACTGACATTTGTTAAAGTTTTAATTAGTTAAAATCATTAAGGTAAAATATGTGAAAACGCCATGCAGATAAATGCATTAATGCAAAAGAAAGGTATTGACTTATAATTCAATTTCCATTAAAAAACTTCACTAGATAACAAGTTCCTTTACCTAAAGCAAATTACATAAACGGTTTTGCCTTAGTGCTCAGAGCTTTGATTTTTTAGAGAAGTTCTGCTAGCTTTTGTACCCGTTCTGTCTTCGTCTCATATTGTATGCTTAACTCATCTACTTTGACTGCTAGTGTTTGCACGTGGTCGGTTACTCCCCGTATTTGGTTCAGAGCCTCGACCATAACATAATCTCTGTCTCGAAATTGCTTCTGAGTTTACTGAAGATGCCAGTCATTTGTTTCCATTGTCCTCTCTAGAATTTCGATTCGTATTTTACTATTCTGCAACGAGGCTTCCAATTCTTCCACCCTCTTACTCAATCTCTTAATCTCGACACGACTTGCCTTCAGCTCTACCACTGAATTTCAGCTACGATGTCTATACAAGGATTCCTCCAATTCCTTTATTCGGGCCTTTAACTCGATCATCTCAGGTTGACTTTCCAACAGGTTGCTTTTTATGGCATTTTCTTGGATCTGGGCATCTTGAAACTTGTTCTTCCACTGACTCATTTTATTCTTCTCTTCATGGATTTCCTGTTGCCATTGTTCTGATGTTTTACCCAAACTGACAGTCCTCATAGACAAGCGAAGCTTCTTATAGTCCTTTTTCAAGCTATCGAGATCTTTTTCGACCTTATTGTTCCCTTTTCTCAATTTTTTTGCTTCTAACTTCTGGACATCAATGTCTAATCCCAAAAGCACCTTTTCTTCTTCCAATTTTTCTATCATCTTTTCCATTTCAGCATTCTTCCTTTCAAAATCTTGTTTAATAATTTCTAATTCAGTCGGGACAACCTGCAAGTGTTCCTCAATTGAGCGAACAACCTCCGGGTTTGGCACAGGAATGTTGTCATTGGTCCTTCTATTTCCCCATCAATCATATTCTACAGTTATCATGGGATTGGCTCCAAACACTTTCATCCTTCGAACCTGGTTCCATGCATTAGAGATCTCTCGAATCCTTTTCTTATTATTTTCTCCTCTGTATGCGAATTCACACTGAGCTAACCCTTAAGTTACTGGTATGAACTGTCTCGATCTGTATTATCTTGAAACCAATAAAGGAGCATATCCTATTGCTCCCCAAATTCTAGCCAATGGGATCTAGTCGAAGTCTCCGCATCGATACAAAATTTCATCGGGAACAAACCATGGTGCTCACCACTCTAAGTCTTCATCTCGGACACTTTGGAGTATTGCCATCCATTTTTCTTTTGAGAGGTTTTCTTATCTTTGCGTGGCTAATAACTCTTTCAAAGGAGAGTAATCTTTAGACAAGTATTGATAGGAAACTTTTTATGTTTTCCAAAAGTGACTATGCAACCATACCATCAACAACGGTGCACAGCCAATAAACCGACCTTCTCCCTCCTTTCTTCACGCATTTAAGGATCTGAAAGTTTTAGCCAATATTGTTGGTACTGGTGTAACCTTTTTACTCAATCGATCAAACAAGTCTATCACCGCATCTTCTATTTGTCCCAAAGCCTTAAGAAAAATAACTAACCCGTATATACTTAGGGCTAGGATGTCAATCTTTTTCTTCGCATCCAGATGGGCCAAGATCAAATCTCGTAAACTCTTCCATGCAATACATCGCCTTTCACCTTAACCCGAGCTATAACCCATTGCTCATTCATGTCGGTAATGCTTATTAACCTCTTGACAAAAGTCGAGACACTAGGAGCTTTAGAATAGGCTCTATCTACCGAGATTTTTGAACAACGGAGTAAAGTGGTGTATTCTTCTATCGTTGGTGTCATGTCCACATTCCTAAAAGTGAAGCAATTGTAGGCTGAGTTCTAATACTGCGTTAAGGCTCGAAAGAGGTACTTATCCACCTTAACCTCGAACAAGTATGGTAAATCTCCGTACTCTTAGTAAAAAGTTTGCTTCATGTCATTATCCTAACAATCCTATATCTCTTTCAATTCTTGCACATTGTTCTGAGCTATACTGATCCTGGTATAATCCCAAAGGTCTGACTCATATCCTTCTACTAAGCTATCCCCTTTTTGGCATTGATTTTCCTCTGACCACATACGCACAACCATGTTGTCCTCCACCTTATCAAGGTACTTGTTTTCCATGATCGATTTATCAGTAATTGAACTTTTTGAATCTATACCTTTCCTTTTATGATGATGAAATGTAATGCAAAAGAGACAAAATGGAACAAGTTAGCAAAACACATCGATATCAATATATAGGTATAAAGCAAAGAACCTAAGAATTTATCTTGGATAGTTGCTAAAAGGTTCAGTATAACTCCTTCTAAGGCAAGTACTTATGGCTCATTACATGTGGTTTAGTCTCTAGAGTAAAGGGTACCCAAACAAACAGATTCCTTGATCCTCACCCATTATAGGTTCATACGGATGAGTTCGGTTTAGGGGGACACATTTCCCGCATGTTTGCACGGAAGTGAAACTTCACAAAAACATGGGTACAGATGTAATCCCGAAAGTGATCCACCATCCTGCACGGAGGTGAAATCCTCACGAAGGAATAGTTTCTCACTTCCACTTAAAGGGTGTAGTATCATATGCAGATGAATGCAAATCTATACTAGTAGTATCCGTATAGCATCATACAAAATGTTTAAGGATCGTATACTTAAACAAAATCTAATACTTAAAAATCTTAACAAAAAGACCCGAAAATAATCAAATTTAGTTTGACTCTCTTTTATTTTAAAATATCCCTAGTGGAGTCGCCAAGCTGTCGAAATGTTTTTTTTTTTAAAAGAAAAAGAGACTCAAACAATATTTTAAAATTATCAAAAATTGGTAAAAATGGAAGTAGCCACCAATCTTTTATTCGATGCGATTGGATCACCATAAAACATTTAAAATTCGTTTGGAAAAAATTTTGGTCTTCGAAATCCAGAAAATGGGTCCGAGAGTCGATTACATGAGAGAAAGGATTATCACTCTCACATGCCTAAAACTGGTACCACATTGATTATTTTAGGGCCTTGTTTGTAAAATTTTGAAAACTCGAATAAAGTTTAAAAGTATGATCCTTTAATGCATAAGTTATATTTAAGAAAGAAAACGATTTTTGTTTGGGAGTCTCGCTATTTCGAGGTGATCGAAAAAGAAAGTCACGTCCAGTGAGTTAGGACATAACGTTTTGAGATCCGAAAAAAACGAGCCTTCCTTTGTTGTGAACTTTTAAACCTTGGAAATGGGTATTCGATTATCTCGATTTGAAGAAAAGTCGCACCTAGTAAGTTAAGGCACAAATTTTCAAAACCAGAGATAAAAAAATTGCCTCATTTTAAGGGTATTCGATTATCACAGTTTGAAGAAAAATCGTGCCTAGTAAGTTAAGGCATAAATTTTCAAAACCCGAAATAAAGGAATATTGCCTCAATTTTAAATATTTTGGAGAAAAAATAACTTTAATTGAAAAATAGGGATAAAAATTAGTATGCAAATTAAATACGAGCTATACAATTAATACTAAAGGTAAATAAAATAAAGAATGAATAAATATGAAAAAAATAAAAATTATGAATCAAAATATATGATAAAATACAAAATTAATTTAAAAATTTTAAAGAATTATATACGAAAGTCGAAGAAAGGAAAAAAATCGGGGTCGAAAATGAAGCTTCGAAGAGTTTAGGGTTAAAATGTAATTTAAGAAAGTTTTATGGGTAAAAATGTCAATTTAGGAATATTTGGGAAAAAAACATAATTTTTGGAAGTTCAGGGCCAAAAACGTGATTTTTGGAAGTTAGAGGATAAAAATGGAATTTTTGAAAGTTCGAGGGGAAAAAATGTGATCTTTGGGAATTCAGGGACAAAAATGTGATTTTGGAATTTATGGGGCAAAAATATGATTTTTGGAAGTTCGAGGGAAAAATGAAATTTTTGGAAGTTCAAGGGGTAAAATATAATTTTTTTAAGTTTAGGGGTCAAAATGTAATTTTTAAAAGTTTAGAGTAAAAATGGAATTTTTAGAAGTTTAGGGGCAAAAATATGATTTTTAAAAGTTGGAGGGTCAAACTGTAATTTTTGAAAAGCTTAAGTTAAAATGTGATTTTTGAAAAATTTAGGGTCAAAATATGATTTTTGGAAAGTTCAGGGAGCTTCTGGATAATAAAACCAAAAAGATGGGACACGTGGCAACCTCTCAGGCTTTCAAAGAGTTAAGGGACTAAATTGAATAAGAAATGAAATACTGGGTGAATTTAAAATTAATTAAAAATGCAAAAAGGACCTGATTGGAAATTTTTTGAAAATGCAGAACGACCAAAAGCATAAATAACCCAATTTTTGAAAACACGCGGATCCTGAATTTGGAGCGGGTCGGATCAGATCGGATCTTGGGCCAGAGGCTCAAAACGACGTCATTTTGGGGCTGAAACTCAGCTCTCAAAACGGCGTCATTTCCCATTGGGTACTTAAGTAAAAATTTGCTTCTAAAATTCATTTTAGTCATACCCTAAAAAAACCTTGATTTTCCCCTTCTTTTTCTCTCAAAGACCCCTCCACGTCCGATCATCCTCAGCCCGTTCAGCCACCATGACTCCGTCAAGCATCTATTGCCGTCCGTCGTCCTTCGGTGCCCTGCGCTGTACGTGCCATCATCCATCGCTGTGTACGGCGACGAAAAGGTAAAAAATCTCCCTTTTCTTTATTTTGTTTAAAAAAACCAGATTCGAAATAAATCTTTTTTATTTCGAAGAGGATTTTGATAATTTTGTATTTGCTTTTGAAATCTGCCCCTTTTATGTATTCTATTTTGTTATCATTTTTTATTTTTGTTTGTAAATCAGTCATTTCCGAAACTTCTCGCAACTGTAGGTCGAATCGGAGGGGCAACAAACGGAGGTCCGATGACGACGCTTGGGATCTAAGGTACGCCCATTCCTCTTCTTTTTTGTTATTATTATTAATTAATATTTTTATTTATTAAAAAAATTTCTCCAATATTTAAGCAAATAATAAATGAACATTTATGTCATACATAAATAAATACATATATATTTATATATATTAATTACCTTGAGAAGCAAACTTGAAAGCTTTGATGATCTGATATTAACTGCTTTGCCTTTTTCATGACTGTGTTTCAAATACACTCTGCAAATATTGATTTTGGATATGGAAAGTCTACTTTGTATTGGTTTTGAATTTTTACCAAAAAAGTTAGTAGTCCTTACACATGAAATTGTTTCGGCTTTTATAGCCTTACTACAATGATTGCAATCTGTTTTTTCCATTTACTGCCTGTCTTGTTCTTCCTTTTGCAGGTGCCAGTGACGGTGGTGCAACTTGGTGGTGGCAGTGGTGCAACTGGTTGCTGATGTGGCGACTTCTGGTTGGCTAAAGATAGGCAGCAGTAGCAGCAGTACAAGTTGGGGTGGCAGCAGTTAAGCTACCAGATTAGGGTCTGACTTAGGGTGGTTTGGGTGTATTAGGTTTGGGCTTAGGTTTAGGATTTGGGCTTTTAAGTCTTTTTGTATTCTTTGATTAATTTTATTTTAGAATAAATTTAAATTTAAAGTAAATTCAAACTTAAAATAAGTTTAAATTTAAAATAAACTCAAACTTAAAATAAATTTAAAATTTAAAATTTAAAATTTGGGCTCAATTATGATTTAAATGTCAGGCCCGGTCAAAATTGGGCTCCAACAGTGAAATTTCAAAATTTGTGTTGAAATATTTGGTTTGTCAGCAAGTTAAAGCCGAACATCAATTACCTTCAGGATTATTGCAGCCAGTTATTATACTAGAATGGAAATGAGAATGAGTCACCATGGACTTCGTGACAAGATTGTCGTTGGCTCCAAGAAAAAGGGATGCAATTTGGATGGTGGATGAACGTTTAACCAAGTCTGCACATTTTATCCCAGTACGTATGGACTATTTTTTGGAGAAATTAGCTGAGTTATATGTTGCTGAGATTGTCAAATTACGCGGGGTACTGTTGTCAATCATTTTCGATTGGGATCCACGATTTACTTCTAGATTTTGGGGTAAGTTACATGAAGCGTTAGACACAAAGCTGAATTTTAGTATCGCGTTTCATCCACAAACGAACGGGCACTTTAGAGTTTGAAGGTAGCTAGGAGAAGTTCTTTCCGTTGGTTGAATTTACGTATAATAACAACTACCAGTCTAGTATTAAAATGGCCCCGTATGAAGCACTATATGGTCGAAAGTGTAGAACTCCATTGTACTGGTCTAAGTTAAGTGAAAAGAAGACTTTCGGAGCTGATCTGATCTGTGAAACCGAAGAAAAATTTAAAGTGATTCGAGATTGTTTAAAAGTTGCTTCCAATCTTCAAAAGTCTTATGCGAATTTGAAAAGAAAGAATATTGAATTTCAAGTCAGCGACAAAGTGTTCTTAAAGGTATCACTCTAGAAGAAGGTACTCCATTTTGGATGTAAAGGAAAGTCTAGTCCACGTTTCATTGGATCGTATAAGATCATTGAAAAAATTAGATTGGTAGCCTATCATTTAGCATTACCATCGGATCTAGAGAAAATTCATAATGATTTTCACATATCAATGTTACGACGATACAGATCTGATCCCTCACATGTGATTACGCTAGCTGAAGTGGATATACAACCTGATATGATTTATAGTGAGGAGTCAGTTAAGATTTTGGCTCGGGAAATCAAAGTGTTAAGAAATAAAAGTATAGCTTTAGTAAAGGTTCTTTGGCACCGACATGGAGTTGAGGAAGCTACCTGGGAACTAGAAAAAGCTATGAGATTGCATTACCTGAACCTGTTCTCTATTAAGATTTTCGAGGACGAAAATTTCTTAAGGGGGAGAGTTGTAACAACTCGATTTCAGTGGTGTCGAAAACAGTAGTTTGAGACCACACCTTTTGACGATTAAGTTAGTAAATTTTATTAATTTAATATTTATGAGTAATTAATTTTTTTAGTCACATGAGACATTGTTTAAGGTAATCAAATGCTTGATTAATTAGATTAGTGAAAAGGGTTAAATCGTAAAAGCTATAAAAATCAATTTTTACAAGTCAAAAGGGTCAAATAATCTTCAAAAGGGAGATGAGAGGACCTAATGGCAATTAAACCATGATGTAGGATAGTGGATGGTGGTTGAACCACTAATGATATTTTCATGGGAATGAGCTAGCAAAATAATAATAATAATATTTAATATGATGAAATGATAAAAATTAGGTATGGGTTAAAGTAAAAAATAAAATAAAATAAAATAATTTAGGTTGTCATCTTCTCTCCCAAACGTGAAAGGCCATTATAAGCAAAAGAAATTTCAGCCAAGCTAATTTGGGGCAAAAAAGGGTGAGTTTTGAAGTTAGCTTTTATGTATTTTCATTTTTTTTAGTTAGTCTTAACTTAATTTAGTCAACTCGGGAGTTGATTTGTGAAATCATTAGAAGTATAAGGACTTACCATGAATGGGGTTGATGTATTTGTGAACTTGGTTGTTAGATATTTAAATTTAATGGTCAATCATGGGTATTTTACTATGATTAGGTGTTTAAGGACCTATTTGAGAAAATAGAAAATGCTATGTATTTATTGTGCAATGGTGGGAATTTAGGGTTGAAATGAATACATGAAAAGTCTTGATTAATTGTTCTTGCATGGATGGTGGTTAAAATCATGAATTTTGGTTTAAGGACTCACTTGTACAAATGCTAATGTATTATGGGTAATCTAGTAAAATGACCATAAATTGTCTCATAAACTCAAATTAGTTATTTTGAGTATTGTGAATTGTTTAATTGAATGAAATTATTATATAGATCAAGCTACGCAACAACTGAACTTGAATCGAGAGAAGGCTAAAGTTATGGTGTAATCGTTGGTTGTTTTGAACAAGCGTGTGGATGGAGGTAAATTCATAGTGATTTATTTCCTATTGTAAATTATTTATAGATTTTATAGTTATTTTCTATATGCTCAAATCATGTATGAATATGAAGAATTATTTTGCATATACGTATCATTATGGGATTTGTGTTTAAATTGTTATATGAATGATATGTATTTGGTTGGGATATGGATAAGATGAAATGCCCTGTTTGCACTTCGATACCCCTATTTGCGCTTTGGTGCCCCTGTTTGCACTTCAATGCCGCTATTTGCACTTCGATGACCCTATTTGTACAACTGTACTCCTATTTTGCATCTATGGTGTTCTGAAATTAAAGTAATGAATGAGCACATAAATTTAATGTTGATTAACTAGGTACTTGACATGTTCAGTTGATTTAATTCTACGATCTTACTAAGCTATATAAGCTTATTAGTTTTCTCATGTTGTTTGTAGTGAACAGTTCGAACGGTTGGAAGGATCGTTTACAAAGCTCTCACTATCCATCTTTGGGTAGTTTTTGTATCTCCTTTCGGGTCATGGCATGTATTTAGGATGTCGCTCATAAAAAAAGTCGTGAATAGTTTTGGAAATTATTTTGTGTAAATCTCTACTTTAAATTTTGTGTATAGATTAACATTCTTAGTTGAATCTTTTACGTATAAAAAAATCTGATATGATTTATGATGGATTTTATTTGAGTAACTTTAGTAGTTTTGGTTTGGTATTTCAAGGAAAAGACTTGTTAGAGAAGTTGTTGTAGCACACGGCCTTGACACGGGATATCACACGACCGCGTGCCACACACGATCAAACCACATGGTCGTGTGTCCCTATTCATTTGTCTAGGACACGACCGTGTGTCCCAAGTCAGAGAATTACACGATTTAGCGACGGTCTAAGACACAACCGTGTGAATCACACGGTCTGAGACATGGTCGTGTGAATCACACAATCTGGCACACGGCTTGCGGCACGGGCGTGTGGGAGAGTCACATGACTGTGTGACCTCTATAGAAGGAAAATTTTCAGTTTTTCTTTAAATGCTCTGATTAGTTTCACTTGAGTTCCTGGTTGTTTGTAAGTTATTTTTAAGGCTTCGGGAGCCAATTTAAAGCTCATATAATCACACTCCATATTATTTTCGAGTTAATTCTAATTAAACAAAATTTTAAATTGATTCTGAAACTCGTATGCTAAGAAAAAGATTCTGATATGTTCTGTAACTCCCCGTAATCTCGTTTCAGTGATGGATACGAGTTATGGGTGTTAAATACTTGCTCCACACCTGCTACTTCTTGTTTAGTTGGCGACTCGGCATGGTATCCTGATAGCGATGCCATTGCTCACCTCACTAGTGATCCCGCTCAATTTGCGAGTTGCAGCCGACACAGTGGGTCTAGTAAAGTAATTGTTGGTAATGGCAACTCTGCCCCCATCTCTAATGTTGGTGAGTCTTCTTTCTATTCTGGTTCTCATCAATTACCCATAAAGGATTTGCTATATGTTCCTGCCATTCACAAGAATCTTTTATCTACGTCCAAATTTGCAAAAGATAACAAGGTTTCTTTGAATTTCAGCCTTCCTGTTGCTATGTAAAGGACCTGGTCACGCGTAGGATTTCGCTTCAAGGCATTGAGGTGAATGGTCTTTATCAACTACTCCCATTGACTCCTAACAACTTTGCTTTTATTGTTTCCAATAACATAGCTCTTGAGGCTGATGCTCTAACAAAGCCACTAACCATTGGTGCTTTTTCTCGATTTCGCCACAAGTTGAATGTTGTTTCTTTTGAAGATTTTCAGTAGGGAAACGTAAAGCGAATATCAGCAGTAACTACTTAAAAAGATTAACTACTCTCAGTTAATTAATTCATTCGTCTATTAGTTAGTTGTTCTCTTGATATTGTAATTAGTGTATAAAAGCACACTCATTGTACCTACAATGTTATGAATCAAAGATTATTCTTCTCTATTTCTTGTTTCTATTACTATTTTCCCTTTTTTTAATATCAGCTCTCGAACCGAGAACTTTATAGTTAAATGTCGCATCACTTAACCTTCAACGACAAGAAAGAGCCCATATTTTCCTTTTTTTTGTTGCCTTAATTTTACACAAACTTTGGGTGAAAAAGGGAAAAATATTATGATAAATACTTAGATTTAATAATAAAGAAATGTCAATTGATTCTTCACTCAATTAATATGGTCATGTTATAAATGTACGAGGATGTAGTTTAAGTGCCTTGAAATACTTTATCCTTTTATTTATGATTTAAAAAGGACTATTGAAAAATTTAGACATTATATTAGAAATATTTTCATCTTCTATAGCAAAAGTAAATGAGAGTCATATAATAGATATTTAACAATTAATATCCATACTCCTTGTAAATCTATTACAAATGATAAATATAATATCAGAATCTATAAAAAATAATTTTTGGGTAAATTATTGAAAACGCAAAAATATATACACTTTTTTAACCCCTTTTTGAGTTCTAATTCATGCATAAATTCATATTTTAATTATAAAATAATTAAATTGCACTCAAGTTATGAACATATTGAATTTTAATTATTTTTATAATAAATTTACACAAATTTAATGTATTTTCGATAATTTTACATAAAGAGTGAAAATTAACTCGGCAATCACCTTGAGAAGCTTAAATCGTTGAGGTAATTTTTATATCAAGTGACCGAAGAGTATGGTCGATCATTTTTTTTTTCAGCCATGGACGGTCCAATAATAATTATTGAACATCTTTTACAAATAATTTTGATCTAACACAAATTGAATTAAAATTAATTACAAGCCAGATGAAGAGAAAGGGATCCAGTTGTGCTAGGTGAAGAAGATTGATCTACTAAGAAATTTCGCAGCCCAAACAGTCCCATGTGGTTGACCCAATCAACTTATTTTAGCTGATTTTTATAATTGAAAAACATCTCTTGAACTTGTCTTTAATTCCGCTCAAACCCCTCCCCTTTTCAAGCTTTCTATTTTTAGCCATAAGCTAAAAGTAGTAAATTCAAGTCAAACCATCCCTCCTACCATGCATGACCAGCCAAGGGAAGAGGGATTGGCTGTTATTTTTAGCTCTTTTTAGCATACATCTTCACCTATAAAAAGCCCTCTTCACTCCCTCATTTTTCATCCCTCACTTCATACATTTTCTCTCTTTTTCTCTTCTTGTTGTCTTTCAATTTCTTTCTTCCCTTGTTGATTTCCCCTCTTGAAAAAGAGCTTGCATGCTTTTTGGAGAAGCAACAATCAAGTGTTCATGAAGACCTTAGATCAACAGAACAAGCAGAGAAGAGAGAAGCGCAGTCTGCTTTAAAAAACTACCGAGATTTATTTTTCTAGTTCCATTCTCTTAATTTTTTTAGTTTTTGTTTTGATCAAGAACATGGATATTTGTGTTGTTGTTCTTCAATTAATTAAAATGACTTAAATTCCTTTCGTGTTAGATTACTTGCATTTTGTCTGCTTGGATTATTAAAAATATATTTATGTTGTTATTAGGTCTCAGCAAACTATTCAATTAAATAAAATTATGTTTATGTTATGCTTGCATTTTAATTGTAAGGTGACAACTGAATTAATTATTTAAATGGATTGAAATTGTAATTAATAGACACAATATTTAATTGGTCCATGTTTGATATTCTAAGGTAGTTGGGGTTAAATTAGCGACAGTATTAAACAATACATTAGCCTTGTATAACTTGCATGATTATTATGATTAAATTGTTTCAATATAACGATATATTGTTACCTCACTTAATCTTATATGCATTAGTTAGTAATTTATCGAATTGTCGTGAAATTATTCGTAACAATATAAACATAGTTTCGATAATTCTAAATTAAAGAATAAAATTAATCTAACACATTTATGTCATATTGATTAAACTCATTTTTTAAAAATTGTGCATTGGAATATTTTTACTTTTATTTTCTTGGTTAAATTACTTAGTTAATTTTTAGTATTCATAAACACCTTTGCAAATCTTTATACTTTCCATGACCAAATTGTTTAAATTTGCATTTCATAAATATTTTTTTACACAACCCTGTGGGTACGATAACTCGATATTACTTGTCACTTTATTACTTGATACAATTGTGTATACTTGCACATTTCTGTCGATCTAAATTTTTGGTGTTGTTGATGGGGATTGTTTTAAAATAAATTATTGGTGAATTTTTTAATTTTGGTTTATTTTTCTGTTTAATTTTAATTTAATTACTTTCTGTGATTGTTTCAAGCATTCGAATTATCAACTTGCCCCCATAAATCCTGAAATTGAAAAGACTTTTCGACAAAAAGAAGACAAGTAAATCAAAGAAAGACCGAAGAGATGAATTTCGAAAATCAAAGCCAGAATCAAGAAAATAGAGCAAATCATGCTCAAGATCCTATCTTTATTATCGATGATAGGGTAAAGCTCTAAGACAGTATGTCATGCCATTGTTTCATAAGCTTAATCTACATATTAGAAGACCTGAGATCGAGGCACAACAATTCGAACTAAAACCAATCATGTTCCAGATCCTTCAGACAATGGGTCAATTCAATGGAATGCCTACCTAAGATCCTCACCTTCACCTAATATACTCACCTTCACCTTCATCTATTTTGCCTCTTTCCCAAGTTTCCAATAGTACAAAAATAAATTCAATTTTGTGGTTTAAAGTTCCGGACTTAACTTTTACAAATTTTCTTCAATTCTTCCAAGCTTCAGCACATGTTTAACAACCTCCTTTACTTCTTCCAAACCCAAATACTCCAGACCCATCAAAACTACCAAAAAAAACAACGATTAACAAAAAGTTGCATCAGATTAGTGGTTGTTCCTTTGATCGCAAGCTTTTCAATGGTAATCCATGGGGCGATTTTAGAAGATAAATTCAGATTTAGATCATTATTATAAGTTGTTTGAATTTTTTTAATTTTCTTAAAATATATATAAATTATTTATATTAGCATCTTTGGGATTGAACCATGTTTAATGGAGTTATGAACAAGTTCTCAACCATTACATCAATAATAATTTGAGTAAATTTAAAAAAACAATTTAACATACAATAAATAATAATACGTATCACATGCGCATGTGGAAACCATATATTTAGAATAGAGGTATGCACTTGAATATAACATACAGTAATCTATTCATAAATTAAATATGGATTCAATCTCTAAATATTTTAATATCATACATATTTCATGTGTTATTATGATTAATTAATCTCAATTAGACATGTTCATGGTTTGAGCTATCCATCCAGACTCAAAGGTTCGCTCGAAATTTAAGAGGATTTGAACAAAAATATTAAATCCGAAAATAAATTTGGGCAAAAAAATTAGACCCGTTTAAGTAGTTGGTGGCAACCTCCAAGTTTGCCCAAAACAAGGGTGACAAAAAAAAAACATGCTTAATTGAATCAACTATCCTCAAACATGAAAGGTCTTAAGCTTGTTTGTCCTTAAAGTCATCTCAATATTTCTTGTGTTCATCGTCAAAAGAGTAGAAAAATGCCACAAAATGCATTCTATTTCTTCTTCTCATTTCCACCAAAACATGTGTTTTAATATAGGATACAAAATCAAGCAGGGAAAGCTTGTTCTAGTGAAGGAATATGAAGGAGAGGAGGAAAACCAAGGATTGTTATTCATAGAACTCCAGAGATGGAAAAGGGAGAAACACATTGAATGAAGAAGATGTCCTACCTTCACTCATTTCCACCCTTTGATTCTTTTCTATTTTTGTTATTGTAATCATATTATTTGTTTAATATTTACTAATCTCAAAAAAAGAAGAATGAAAGGATACAAAGTACATGTATCTGCAGATGCATCAATTTCTATTTAAATTTGATTTTTATCTCTTGATTCGATCGTCTACTGAGAAATTTAAAAGGCCAAATTCTATAACTAGTCCTTCTATTTTACTCACGTTGTAGAATTAGTCCTGCTTTAATTTCAATAATTTTAGTACTTCACGCGTTAATAAATTCTAATTTGCGATTAATTTTGATTACCTGTTTTTCCTTTTCATTTCCTGATTGCCATTAATTAATCCTAATTTAATTTGAGTAATTTGAATCCTTGTACTTGTGAACTAATTTTTAAGGTTTATTAATGTTGCAATTTTCTATTTTTTTTTATTGGATGATGAAATGGCATGGATTACTTGGATTTCACATCATTATATGAAAAGAATTTAAAAATAAACAATTAAAATTAAAATTAATTTAGAAATTTAATTAAATATTTTATGAAATATTAGAATTTTTAAATTTATTTTGAATTTTTTCGTAATTTTTGTCAAGAGTGATCAATTTGTTCATTTTTCAAAATTAATAGAAACCAAATAGATATGTACACTAATTTATTATTCGAATTGTAAACTTCAACTTGACTCAAACTCAAAAAATTTAAGTATTTATTCAAATTAATTCAAAAAAATTAAATAACTCAAATAATTTAATTCGATTAATTCAAAATTAAAAAAAAAAAGATTTTTTCAAATAAAATCAAGTTTGCTAAACCTTACTTAAGTCGAAAAACTCAACAAAAGAAAAAGAAATTTTCAAGTTGTAGTCGCGTAAAACTGAAAGTTGTCAATATTTTTTAAAATTTCCAATTTCTTTTTGTTGGTTTTCAATGCATGGATTGTAATGTAATCGGTTGAGAATTATTGGTTAGATTATAAAGATCAGAAATTAGTTGTGGATTATGCTTATTGGGCTGAAATATGGATTAAACTTCTAATGTCAACAAAAGTAAATTACAATTTCAGTTGAAAAAAAAAACTGGTTAAGGTTTAATTCACGATTTATATTTTTTTCATTTTGGTATTTGAATTTTTTATTTAATTAAGTGATTAAATAGAAAAAAAAAACCCTTAAATTAGAATTAAATAATAATTAAATTAAGTGTTAAAATCAATCCAAGAATTAAACCAAAAATATTCTAAAAACCAGAAACATAAAAAAAGATAAAACCAAATCAAATTCAAAAACCCAGAAACAATAAAAAGCAAAGCAAATTCACAACAGTGGAGGAGTGAGTTGATAAGACCGGGGCTTGAGAAAGAAAGATTTAAGAAAAAGTGTAGAGGTTGAAGAAGAAGAATGAGAGAAAGAGAATTTTAGAGAAGAAAATGTCTTAATGTATTTTGATAACCGCCTTTCCTCAACAGATTGGCTAAATAAGGACACATGAAAAGGGTCATGCAAGACAGGCTGGCCAAGACGACATGTTGCGTTCCACTTGACTCAGTAATCCTCCCCCCCCACCCCCCCCAAAAAAAAAAAAACGACTCATTTCATTAAAACTTAATATAACATCTAATTACATTGACGAATAATAACAGAATTATGAATTAAACCCTTCCTAAGTATCCATTAGAACCTAATCCCATATCAAATACCCCATCCTCTAAAAGGATCCTTGTCCTCGAGGATCAAAATGTGGATACTTCTTCTGAATCTTAGTCAACTGCTCCAAGGTAGAGTCCTTAGGAAAAGAGTTTGCCTATTCCACCAGCACCTTTGTCACAGCTTGATTCCCACGTTTAACCATTCTTCTGTCAATGATATTTGGCAATGGTTCCTTCAACATCTATAGGGGGCAAGGTAGGTGAACTTGGATGTTTCCCAACATGTTTCTTTAGCTGAGAGACGTGGAATGTTGGATGGATCCAAGCATCAACTGGCAGCCGAAGTGTATAAGCCACCTGTCCCTTCCTAGCTTCCACTCGATATGGCCCAAAATATCGAGGAGCTAATTCTTGGTTCCCTTTTTTCCTTACTGAAATGTTGTTTGTAAGGTTGAAGTTTTAAGTACACAAAGTCCCCTACTTGAAACTCTCTCTTAGAACGATGCTTGTTTGCCATTTGCCTCATTTTTTCCTGAGACCTTCGCAAATGAAATTTCAACATATTGCGAGCAGCTTCTCTTTGGACCAAACTCCTATCCATAGTAGCTACTTGTGTAGTGCCAGCTAGGTATGGTAAATGGTGGGGTGGCTCTTGCTTGTATATGGCCTCATAAGGAGTAGTCTGGAGGGAACTGTGATAGGTAGTGTTAGACCACCATTCAGCAAGAGGCAACCACTAAACCCAGTCTAATGGTCTCTCTCCTGACATGCAACACAAGTAACTTTCAAGGCATCTATTTAAGACCTCTGTCTAGCCATTGGTTTGTGGATAGTAAGCAGTGGACAGATGTAGCTTCACGCCCAAATTTTTGAACAAGGCTTGCCAGAAGGAGCTGATAAAGATCCTGTCTCTGTCTGATATGATGCACTCTAGAACACCATGTAATTTGTAGATATGTTCAAGATACTTTTGAGCTATTGCTAATGCGGTGAAAGGATGAGCCAAAGGTATGAAATGCCTATATTTTGTGAGCCTGTCAACTACTACAAGAATAGTGTCTTTCCCCTTTGATACTGGAAGACCCTTAATAAAGTCTAGACTCACAACTACCCAAGCTCTGTCAAGGATTGAAAGTGGTTACAATAGCCCTGGTTAAGTAGCATGATCATACTTGCATCTCTGACATATCAAACACTCTTTGAGCCATTGCTTGACATCTTTAGACAATCTTTCTAGTAGACCAAGCTGGATATGCGATGTCTGGTTGCATGTACTCCTAAGTGGCCTCCCACAGCTCCAATATGGAATAATTTAAAGATCTTCTTTCTTAAGTCAGTGTCTTGGTCTACTACCACATTGCCTTTTCTTTTCAAAATTTTCCCATCCCAAGAAAAGCTAGAATGTGACTTAGCATCTTGTTGTAGCTCAGAGCATATTTGCTACAACTTAAGGTCTCGAAAGCAAGAGTCAAAGACTTGTCCCTAAAGTTCAAACCATGAAAAACTACCAACACACTGAAAAAGTTATCCTTCTTCTAGATGATCTCTGTGAGATAAGGCATCAGCTACTATATTATGACTCCTTTGCCTGAATACAATTGAGTAATCGTATCCTAACATTTTGGCAACCCATTTCTGCTAATATGGAGTGATGACCTACCTATCGAAGGCTATGGTGATCAGTTTTAATGAGAAAGTGTCTGCCTACAAGATAGGGATGCCACTTCTTCACAGCTAGCAGCACTACAAATATCTCTTTGTCATAAGTTGATAAAGATTGGTGTTTGATCCCTAACCCTTTACTAAAAAAATGCAATTGGCCTTCCTTTTTGTTGCAGTGCTGCATCTACTCCTTGGCCACAAGCGTCTATTTCAACACAGAATTCCTCTTGGAAGTTTGGAAGAGCTAGTACAGGAGCCTGTGTAACTGCTTGTTTGAGCTTTTCAAAAGCTACTTGCTCTTGTTCAGACCATCTCTAGGGAGCATCTTTCTTTAGCAGAGCTATTAAGGGCCGTGCCAGTATCCCATATTGACTCACAAACCTCCTATAGTATCCTGAGAGACTAAGAAATCCTCTCAGCTCCTTCATCGAAATAGTAGTGGGCCACTGAAGAACCCCTTCGACCATAGATGAGTCTATAGATATAATGCCTTTTGAGATAATGTGTCCCAAGTACTCAATGTGAGTGTTTCCAAAGTTACATTTCCCTTTGTTGGCATACAGCTGGTGTTGTCTGAGAATGGTAAAAACCTCCTTCAAGTGTGTGATATGCTCCTTCCAAGTGGTAGAATACACCAATATCATCGAAAAATACAAATATAAATTTTCTAAGCTGCTGTTTGAAGATATTGTCATCAATGACTGAAATGTTGATGGGGCATTGTTCAAGCCAAAAGGCATGCCCAAGAACTCATAGTGTCCCTCATGAGTCCTAAATGCGATTTTGTGAATGTCCCCTCCCACATCCTAATTCGATGGTAACTAGACTTCAAATCAAGCTTGGAGAAGTACACTACTTGGTTTAGTTCATCTAGCAGTTCCTCAATCACAGGAATTGAAATTTGTCCCCGATTATCATCTGGTTTAACTGTCTGTAATCCACACAGAGTCTCCAACTCCCATCTTTCGTTTTAACCATCACAATTGAGAAAGAAAATAAACTGTTATTTTCCCTTACAATACCAGCTTCGAGCATTTCCTTGATAAGTCTTTCAATCTCATTTTTTTTAATTGCAGGGTATCTATAAGGCTTAATCTTCACCACTTGAGATTCATCCTTAAGCGGTATCCTGTGATCCTAAAGCCTAACTGGAGGAAGGCCGTTGGGAAGTTGAAATGTATCCCCAAACTCAACCAGTAATCTCTCAATATCTGCATGTAGGATCTGAGTAGGTAAATTCAATGTAATGTGCTCGGAAGTAGACAGTAGTACTAGACGAGGACCTTGTCCCAATATACTGAAACACTTAGGACGTTCTGCCTCAGTCACCATATGTAATCCCCCTGGTAACAAATCTTGTAGTGTGCATACCTTCCCTACATATTCGAACTGCATAGTTAAAGAAGCAAAATTCCAAAAAATGGATCCCAAGGTCAAAAGCCATTGAATTCCAAGAACCACATCACATCCTTTGATAAGGAGCACCATGAAATCTATTGAAAATTGATGGCCCTGAGCTTTCCAAGATACTGAGTGACAAATTCCTTGTGTGGCTAATTGAACCCTATTGGCAGCCATCACCTTAAGTTTGCAAGAAGGATCCACTAGCAACTTCAATTTCTTCAATAGGTGGCAGTCCATAAAGTTGTAAGTGCTTCCAGAGTCAACTAAGACAATGACTTAACACTGGTCAATGGTAGTTGATAGTCTCATGGTGTTATGACCTTGTGAGCCATTGAGGGCATGTAATGACAACATTGAAGGCCCTAAATCAACCTCCCTTCCCCAACTTCAACCTTCTTTGAATAGTCTTGAAACTCATCTGAGGGAGACTGTGGTGGTTCCACATCTTCCTCCACTGAAGTCTCAATAACCAGTTGGTAAAGCTGTGATTTGAGACACTTATGCCCTAGTGTGTACTTGGAGGCATACCAAAAACACAAACCCTTCTTTCTTCTTTCCTCCATTTCACTCTGAGAGAGAGACTTAATAGGAGTTTTAGTAGTATGTGGAGCCATAGGATCATGAGTAGGACTAGCCTGAGAATTCCCTTTAATCACAGGCAACAAGGGTTTAATGGGATATGATCCCCAGTGTGGTTGTTTCCTAGGTCTCGTACCTACTATATCCTCAATCTCAAGGGCTAGGGTAAATGCTTCCATAAGAGAAGTAGGTTTGAATAACCTTAAATACTGACCAATATCCATTTAAGGTTAAACATAAAAACACTAAGGGCATAGCTTTCTGGCAACCATAGTTGATTTAACAGACTCACAAAATTATATAGAACTGATCCATAGTACTTATTTATTTGAGAGCCACCAGCTAGGTCATGGCATCTAGATGCCTACGAGATCCAAACCTTTCTTACAAGGCACGAGCGTAAGTTTTCGACTAGAGCTGCTGAAGACCCCTACTGCGTTGTGCAAAAAATGGTGCCACTCTAAAGCCCTTCCTTCCAAGTTTAACATTACGGTTCTAACCTTGACTCCCTCCTCTACATTTTCTGCTTCAAAATACTGTTTGAATTTTGACCACCACCCCCGGAAATCACTCCCATTAAACCGAGGGCTGGTCAATTAAAGACCCCTATTTACCTCATCACCTGAAGAAGCCCGAGATTGGAGATTAGAACTGCTCGCATTTACAGAGGGTGACAACACCAACCCTTCCTTAGGTGGGAAGCTAGGAGGTGGCGTCCCTAGGATGCCTTTGCCCTTGTTTGGAGTAGAAGCTAAAAATGTCCCAAAATATTGCTCGATGAAGGTTTGTAACTCAGATCTAACTTCCCGACGAATTTCTCCCTTGATTTCCTCTCGAAATTCCTTAAAACGAACTTCCAATTTGGTGTCCAACTTACCATCGAGCTTACTATCCAGTTGAGAGAACTCATGTTGTAGTGTCCCTAATTCCTTCTGCATTTTGGTGGTTACCCTTTCGGTGGCCATGAGTACGTCGATGCTTTGATACCTTTGATGAGAACGGAGCTTGAGAAAGAAAGATTTAAGAAAAAGAGCAGAGGTTGAAGAAGAAGAATGAGAGAAAGAAAAAGAATTTTAGAGAAGAAAATGTCTAAATGTATTTTCATAACCGCCTTTCCTTAACAGGTTGGCTAAATAAGGACACGTGAACAGGGTCATGTAAGATAGGTTGGCCAAGACGAAACGATGCGTTCCACTTGACTCAGTAACCCTCCCCCCAAAACAACCCGTTTCATTAAAACTTAATATAACGTCTAATTACATTAACGAATAATAACAGAATTATGAATTAAATCCTTCCTAAGTATCCATCAAAACCTAATCCCATATCAAACACCCCATCCTCGAAAGGGATCCTGGTCCTCAAGGATCAAAATATGGGTACTTCTTCTGAATCTCAGTCAACCACTCCCAGGTAGAGTCCTCAGGAAAAGGATTCGCTCATTCCACCAGCACCTCTGTCACAGCATGATCCCCATGTTTAACCATTCTTCTGTCAATGATACGGAGTGGAGATTTGGCTGAGATTCAAAAGAAGTATCCACATTTAAGAGTTAAGACGATGGCTTGGGACAACGAAATCACACGAATAGCAACGGAGTCGTGTGAATGATCTGAGGCTTGGGGAAAAGGAATCATGCGAATGGCAGTGGTGGTGTTGCGTGGGTGGAACAATGTTAGGCAGGTCAAGCGATTTGAGGCTTGGTGATGAGCAGAAGTGATGAGGGAAGAGTGAGCTTAAAGGGGAAATAATGGTTTTCTTTAAAGTTCCAAAATATGTTTTTTATTTTTAAAAAATTATGAAAATTATTTTAAGTGAAATGTTAAAAGATATGTCGCATGACTTAATTGGCCAATTTTTTTTAAACAGTGTTAAAAAATTAGACAAAAACAATAATCGAGGAATACTTTTTAAGTATGAAATTAGATTAAAAAAATTAGATATCAAAATAATTAAAAAAATGGTATGCTTTAAGGGCTAAATAGTAAATTAAGTATTTATTAAACTATTTTTTTAGAGTTTATGAGTATAAATCCAGTGTAATCACAAGTAAAAACACAAATGTATGTACAAAAAAACTACAAAATAAAATTAAACTATTATAATTCAAAAATAGACAAGAATCTAAATAATCTATACAAAATTCACCTACCAAACTAGACTCACATATAACAAACAGGCATAGTAAAATTTGAAACTGCCTAACTTCTATTGTTAATACCAATGCCTCGTTGTTTACCACACTAAAATTCTAAAACAGTTTATGCTGTACATAATTATCACAAATCACTCTGAAATATCAAATATTGTGTATCTTTATCACATACAATCAAATTTTTATATGCAGAAGTGACTAAACCTGTCAATCAAATTTTTAATGACTGCATTTTTCGTGGATACCAAAAATTATTTTAAATTATCAAATATTAAGTAATAATTAAATTTTTATATGTAAAAGTTACTTAGTTAAAATTTGAATATAAAATTTATAAAAAAAATTAGATAAATTCAAGCTTAAGTTTGAACGTAAAAATTGATGAATGGTTTAATTGTATCCGAGTGCAAGTAATTTTTATATGCAAAAGTAATTTAGTTCAAATTTTAAGTAATAATAAAATTATCAAATATTAAGTAATAATAAAAATTTTATTTGCAAAAGTGATTTAATTCAAATTTGAATATAAAATTTTTTTAAAAAAATTAGATAAGTTCAAGTTTAAGTTTGAACGTAAAAATTAATGAACGATTTTTAATTGTGCTCGAATACAAGTAATTTAATTATATCTCAAACTTAAAAATTAATATTCGATTGAACTCAAGCCTCAAATTTTGAGTTGAGCTCGAACTTACCACTATTCGAACTCTTTCATCTTGATTACAACTCTAGATTCAATTATTAGCCGGAATAACTAACCAAAATTTTAAAATATTTAATCATTAATCAAACCAAACTTTTGGGGAAATAGCTTATTGAATCGGAACTAAGTTCATTCAAGGTAAGTAAACTACCCATTAGATTTTGGTTACGTTGGGAAGTTGAGATATTAACATCTTCTGCACCCATGTTCAAATACTAAAGAGAATGGTTTTTATTTTTAAATAAATGAAAGTAAATTACCTATATAACTCTTCTAACTTGTGTTATAAAATTCTGGTCATTTAGTATTTTTCTAACCGTTAATACATATAAAAAATATTTTATTAACTTTTATTTAATTAAATACTATAAAAAAATCTATAGATTTAAGAACGGTTTTAATTTCTCTATACGAATATTGCAATATAATATCAAAAAATTATAAATAATAATTTTATAAATTAAATATCATAGTGCGTTACGTTCTTTTACAAAATCATTAAAAAGAATTGTTAATAACAATTATAATTATAGAAAATTTAAAAAAAAAAACAGCTTGAACGGAATAACAGTTGCTATGTCAGTAGAAACAATAAATACAAGATTACATGTAATATCTGTTTATACTTTCTTAACTCTCTGACAAGGTACACATATTTTGTATATACAAGTGTTCGAATCTGGATATCTTAAGAAGAATAATATCCTCTTTACCACTGAAACTACTGAAACCACTTGTTGAATTTCATATCTTCCTTATTAATTACTTACCATTCACTTGAACAAATTAAAATTTGCTAAACTTGGCCTTCTATAGGGTACTGTCCTCTGATATCCAATAGAATTGGGGGGAGCTTTGCCAACTGCTATTAAAATTCCTAGCATAATAAACACCAAGTTATTTTATGAATCTACATAATTAAAATTTAATGGAAGTACTGTTGCATGTGTTCAACAACATGTTCCTCCCACAGGGATTCAGGTATCTAACAAATTCTTATACCTCTGCTTGTGTAGCCCAAGCCAAAGTAGCTAAGCTTGCCATCTGCATCAAGTGTAACTAGATCACCACAAATTTTGTGAACATTACATCAAATAGCCTCAACAGCAAGGAATCAAACCAAAGAATCAATGATGGCAGCAAAGGCCTACTTAATACGCACACAATTGAATCTCTGAATGTTATGGCCTGCCCAAACCCTTCCATTCAAAAGCCTGAATATTATTTTGTCAGCAACTCGGTCGAATTCAGGGGCTTTTGCAACAGCAAACCAGTCCTTAGGCCTTATCAGGGTGCTATTACTCTCCACCTCTACCAGCTTCACGCTACAATTTCTCAAAACTCCAATACCCAAAACCTTTGGGTAGTACTGTAAGTGAAAAAAACGAACACAATTTCTGCCGACCCTTGTTGCCATTGCATGGAAGCCTCCATTTCAAGTTTTGGGTTCAGGGTTCTTGGGTAAAGTTCATTGACATCGCAATGAAGGAAATGCATGGATGGAAGAAGAGAATTCTTGCCGTTAGAGATTTAATTGTTTTGTAGCTGAAGTCCATAGTTTTAGGCTTTGGGCGAAGGGTTCCTTGGCTTCTTAGGGATGCCTTATGCGAGAATATTCAAGTTGGGCAGCAATATTATTAATATTGCCAAAAATGGAAAGGGTAGGGTTGCTTCTTAATTCTGTACCATCTAACTAGCTAGTGAATTCATTCCTTGGAGCACTGCATCTAGTTACCCTACAATGAAATATTCCTTTGGGAACATTCTCATCTCAGGATCGATACATGTATGACATTTATAGAAGAGAACCGAGAAAATCCAGAGTTTATTAAAAAAGCTTATTAAAACATGAAAATTTCAAATCCCAAAACAAAATACAACCAACAATTACAACATGCTAAATGATATATAATTCATGTGTTAAACAGGAACAGCAGGCCTGAGGGAGATGAGTGCTTTCTTAATCCTCTCAAAAGCAGCTTGTAAGGTGGTGAGGGATGCTGCATATGATATCCGAATGCAGCTATCATCCCCAAATGCATCTCCAGGGACTAGTGCAACCTGTCAATAATTTGCAGCAGTCTTTGATTATTTCATCTTCAACATTAATCACCGTATTATTCAATCAGTTCCCAATAATATCCATGAAACACAGCCTAGGCCTTCTATCACTTCAAAAAGGAAAAGAGTCCTGGAACAGCATTCAACAAAGCATACCTGAGCCTTGTCCAGGAAGTATCGACAAAGTGACTCTGAATTTTCGATTTTGCCAAAACCTTCAGCTTCTATTCCATAGTAGGAGCTAAAATCAATGAATAGATAGAAAGCTCCCTGCAAACCAGAAGTCGTGCAAGCAAGAAACATGTTAATTGAAGAGCTAAATATCTAAACATTGAACAAACTGAGAACTACATAAATGAGGTTTCCTTTTTCTTTTGGTAATAAGAGACTCTGCACCAATAGGGGTACCTGAGGTTCTGATATCTTAACACCTTCCAATTCCCCAAAGCTCTTAACCAAGAAATCTCGTCGTTCCCTGAATGCTTTCACCATGGTGGAAATTGCTTCCCCACCAGCATAGCCCAAGCCTAATGCGGCAACTGCTGCTTTTTGTGCTATACTACTAGCTCCTGAAGTGGACTGAGAAACATAAACCACATTAAGGTTTAGTTTTGCACATATCAATTAAACTACTGAAACTACAGATTTAATTAATGAATTGATAAGCATATAAGTACACTAATAGGTATATCAACCTATTGGCGCTAATTGATTTATTTGTATTCCATTGCCTTATATTTTATGAGGTCAGTAATTACAATTCTTCTCAATATACAGATATTTAGAGGTGCCCATCTAGCACCATCAACTCAAGCATACTCGGCATTTTTCTTCTTTCCTTTTAACACTTGCAAACCAGGATAAGTGAAACATGATCATTATGTTAAGTAATGACGTAAGTTTGACTCTCTCCATACAAAAGCAATTTTAGTTTTCAAGCAGTCTGAAAATCTCATTCACATGAAATTCGAGGACATTTCTAGCCCACCTCCTACCCTAATTTGGCTCAAATGTTCTCTTTATTCCACATTGCTTTCTCGCTCAACATTAATAATACTTTCCTAGCATTTGGTCGACATATGGTTCAGTATTTTATTGAAGTCCACGATCACAATAACAAGCAAGTTCATCCTATATTGTCTTTTTGAAAACCACATTAACTGCTGCATAGCTTCAACTTTAAAGTACCAAGTGAATGAACAAAATTTTAAGGGCATGTAAGGTAAGGTTTGGCTCAAAACTCTTCAGCGGCTAGGAGAAAAATATAAAAAAGTAGAAACATTGAATAACTTGAACAAGTCTTGAAGTATTAGGAGGTTCAAACTAAACTTATCCAGTAACCTTTTTAAACCTTAGATAAATGTGCACATGCCATGTTCTAAGATATACAACGAGCCTTACCAAGGAAATTAACGACTAAATCCTAATTGTTTATTCTTGTGAACAACATTGAAAGTTACCACAATATTCAGATACTTGACCAGTATATGTCAGAGATTAGTATTGGTTGCATCTATATATCCCATAGTACCCAATATACCACACAGTTAATCCAAGAAAAAGTGCCAAATCTTCTAATCATTATCTATATCAGACTGACAACAAAATCCACTAGATCTCCAATAAAGTTCTTCTCAGGGTTTATTATAGGTAAAGACAATAACTTGTTGCACTAATGCATGCAGGATGTAGTTTGCTCTACCAAAAATGAAAATGATAAGTATAATGCAATATACCTGACTCTGGATCTTATTACATGCTGCGATAAAGTGTTTAGGTCCAGCAATGTATCCAAGTCGCCAACCAGTCATCGCAAAAGCCTACATGTCATCTTCAAAATGTCAATACTCAAAATGAACACTGAAGGAACTACACCAATGTTAAGCATGGAAAACTCATCAATTAAGTAGAAAATTAACCAAGGTTTAAATGCAATTGAGTTACCTTGGAAAAGCCATTGACTGTTAGAGTCCGTTCCCACATGCCTGGCAATGATGCAAAGCTTGTGTGAGTTGCTGGTGCATAGATTATATGCTCATATATTTCATCAGACAGCACCTAAATAAGCCAAAAACAAAGTAGCTCAGTGTTTGAGTATCAGCATAGCATGTCTCAGATTTCTGTCTATATAATAGTACCAGAAGCCTGGGATGCTTTGCTACAATTTCTGCAATTTTTTCAAGCAGTTTCTTAGGGTAAACAGATCCAGTTGGATTTGATGGAGAGCATAGGATCAACAGTCTTGACTTTTCAGAGATTTTAGCCTCAAGGACCTCTGGATCCAATAGAAAATCGTCAGAGATGAGTGTCGGAAGAATAATAGGTGTTGCGTCAGCCAGCCTTGCCATTTCTGGGTAACTCACCCAATATGGAGCAGGAATTATTACCTGAAATAAATCATGTGTTCATAATCACGTCACATCTTACCACTCTACTTGCTGAAAGCATGATTATGAGTACCTAATTAAGGTTTCTCGCAGAAATACATTTGGAAGAAAGAACTAATACCATGACAAGAAATAACCATTTTGGCATGCAGGAAGATATTATAATATTTATAAAGTTTACATTATTTATATAGGTTATTTTAATTTATTTGGTTTCCTATCCTCACTTTATTGACAAAGCTAGGGTAATACTTGATCTATTTCATCCCAAGCGTTTCAAAATAATATGGTATTTCTATTGCCTAAATTTGTAACCTAGCAACTTGAAGTTAAACATGTATGGTGTAACTAAAACCTTGATAGCATAATCAATGAAGAAATTTGATCTATGACTTTCACCACAAAGTGGTACACCAATAATCTCTTATTTCAGATTTGATACTGTAATCAGTTTAACAGATCATCAAACACAAGCTTTCATTCTAGTAAAAGAAAACTGTAATTTTAACAATGGTTAAGTTAAGGAAACATGAACTTCAAAGGGTATTTGAATTTGGTTAATTCTTCATATTACTTAAGGATGCATTCAATATACAAAAAGTAAATAAGTTGCAAAGTAGAAGGCACCTCTGATATTCTTTGATGAGAATATAGTTTTCAAACACACTTCAATATGCAATCTGAAACTATGGTATTTGAATGTAACCCCTTCGTACATACTGAAAGTACTAGTACAATTTACCTAACAAATGAAATTCAAATCTGCGATCCCTGTTAATGTTCCCAAACACAACTAATATCAATTGTCTTACTCAACAAATGCTCAACTAATAGGACAAAAAGTCATACACAGCATTCGTGTCCACATTTAATTTTTGTTCTGATGGAATAATGAATCAATGGGAAGGATTTCAGCTTCCAAAGAATATGCACTCAAATCAAAGGTAAATATGCCATCACTAGAAAGTCCCCAGCTCTATGAACTTTGATTTGATCAAAGATGTAAGGGAAAGAAAGCAAAATAAGTAAATATGGCTCAGAATTGAGTGATATTGTGAAAAAGGGAAACACATCTATAATAGTAATTTCACAAGTAAGTCAAAAGAGGGTGAGGAGGATTTCTTAAAGCATATTCCAAAATGTTCTATGGTAAAGGTTGTCAAATAAAAAAAACCAATACCTCATCCCCAGGAGAACAAACTGCAAGAACTGCTTGAAGGATACTCTGTTTAGCACCATTACTGACCACAAGTTGATCATGTGTATAAGAGATTCCATTCTCCTCTACAATAAATTAAAAGGAAATAAGTAAAAAGTACTGGAAAGTATCAAAAAATGAGAAACCATGCCTCATCCAAAGGTAAACGAACATCAAATTTACACTTGTTACATCAGAAAATCACTTGCATAACATATATACCTTTTAGCTTATGACAAATTGCCATACGAAGTTCCAGAGTACCTGCATTGGGAGTGTACCTTGTGTAACCTTCACGAATAGCATTTATCCCAGCCTTACTTTTCATAAACAAAAAAAAGTACAATAAATTAAAATACTAATTAGTGGAAAAAGAAATCCTAAACTAAAAGATGTCAAAACTTAAACAGAGAAAACAAGGACCCAAGATGGACTAGAAACATTATTGTACCTCAGCTATGATGGCTGGTGTATCAAAATCAGGCTCTCCAGCAGCCAATCGAATAACAGGGACACCAGCTTGTGCAAGAGCAGTTGCATGATCAGTTATAGCCACTGTCTTTGAAGGCTTCACAGAGTTAACTCTGGGGCTCAAAGATATATCAAGTTTCACTTGGTCGCTGCTACTACTCTCTGCCTTTGACATTGCAGTTATTCTATATGACTGTTGTTTAGAAGTCCCAACAGATCTGCCAAGAAGTACATACAACCAGACAATGAAATTCTCTAATATATCCAGTGCTCCTTTCTCCCTTTGGGAAATAATTAGACTTTTGAGACAACTTTTCTTTAATTCTCACACAAACTAAAAAATGCTAGCACAATATGTTTTCCTTGTTTAATCTTCAAGTTTATAGATAGTGTCACAAAGGGAAGTTTCTTAAACTAAAATGGTTCTACAACTTCAACGAATCAGCTTAAGGAATGGAATAAACTAAGAATAAAGATGTTTCCCTTTACACTTCCATAAAAAAGAGACAATACTCATGAAACCACTTCCATAGCAATTTCGTAGAAAATATTTGATAACATATCTTTCTTTATTTCAATGTTCCATGCTCTCTGATACAGCGGGTGCTATCAAAACAGATTAAACGAAAATTTATGTGACCAACAAATTAGTGTCTCTGAAGATTGCTCAGGATAAACTAAAATCTGCGAAAGAAGCAAAGAAGCTAACATTGATGCAGTGTCAAGTAAAATCTGCAAATGCATCAGTGATTCAACTGATGATCCAGAAACAAATTTCTGGATTTTCTTCAATGAACTGAATAGACAGATTCTATGTTAAATGCAATCACAACCCAAATTTTCTCCCCCAGGAATTTTTAAAAAAATGCTAGAAACAATAAGATGCTGGAAAAAACTTACTTTAAGGAAAGATTAGTAAGAGGTGAAAGGAAAGACACGGAAACGGAGGCCTTGGAGGCAGAATGTGATCCCAAAAATTGGGAGTCGAAGCCAACACGGGAAATTCCTGTTGAGTTATGAAGAGAAACTGCCATTCGTAGGAAGATTGAAGAGAAAACAAATTTGGGAGTGAAAAAAATAAAAACAAACCCAAAACTAATCTAAGAAAAATAAGGGGATGGGGGTTGGTGGAAGAACAAGTGGGCTTAATAGTTGATTATTTTATCTCCCTTGATGTTGGAAAGTGAGGTATGGTTGGTATAAAGTAATAAGGTGGAATCTGAAGGTTTGATCAATCAATGGCGATGAAAGGAGAAAGGAGAGAGATGGGTAGGTGGGAGCAAACAATGGAAGTGAAGTCGGGACTTGACCCAATTTTGGGGATACTGGTTGGCCAACAACTCCATTTCTCCTCGCTTATCACCTTGTACCTTACCTACCCCTTTTTTCTTTTTCGGTCAGTCCAAGTTTGAAATTACAAACCCCTTATTTTTTTTTTTTTAAGAAAAAGCATACAATAGATGAAACATAATTAAAAGGAACTAGACCTATGTCGATCTTTATCCAATAAGTTTATAATTGAATCTGGTGGAGCTCTAAATAAACGAATCAAAAAATCGCTTGTATCAACACATTTAGCCATGTAATTTGTAACCTTATTAAGACTTCTCGAGATATGACGGATATAAACCTCCCATTTTCGACACATCACCTGATGTAGTAGGCATTGCTCCACTAAATTACTACTAGCTCCTCCACCATATAAAAGCAGTTCAACCAACAATGCATTATCACACTCAACTTCAATTTTTCTAAACCCTTTATCCTAAGCTTAAAATAATCCTTCCAACATCACTCGTGCTTCAACTTTAAAGATTGATTCATTGTCATCATATAGCCCCATAACAAGTTTGCATTTGAATCCTTGAGAACTCCTCCAATAGAAGCACATCACCCAACATTCGACACAGCCCTATCAGAGTTAAGCTTTATCCAACCTGTTTCTGTAGGATTCCAACTCGACAAGGTCCTCATGGTTCCTAGTGATTTCATTTTCACATCCAAATCCCAATAGCTCCTAGCCCACATATAGCTTGTATCCACAATAGCTTGGGAACTCCTATGACTAATAGAAAACACTGATGCGTTTCTATTCTTCTAAAGTAGTCAACACAAACTTGCAAACAGTGTTTTCCACTCCATATCATCGCAGTTTGCCTCGAAACCACTATTCATCGTACAGTGTTAGCAAAAGCGCAATCTTGAAAAGTATGAATCCTTATTTCCAAACTATCAACACACAAAGGACAACTACCATCCTCTGTCATATGCCTTCGTCTTCTCTCATTATTCGTCAATAATCTATCATGTCATAAAAGCCACAAAAAAACACGTACCCTTTGAGGCATCCGAGCTTTCCAAATCATCTTCCAAATAGCAGAGTCATCATTATCTCTAATAAAGAGATTCTTATAAGTCGTAGAGGATGAGAAACCATCATTTTCCCTCCATTTCCAAGCCAAACAATTTTGTCTTGCCACAGCAGTTGGGGGCATAATCATTGCAATCTGTCGGATAATGTGTCTTGGAATAAGATTATTAAAAATCCTAATCCTAAAGACCATTCTCAATTACTAAATCACAAACATGCAAGTTGTTATCAGGTTGATAGGATCCTCCAAGAATTTCTTGCAAGGGACCAGTTTGTCGAATCCACACATCATTCCAAAAGTTCGTTGTACGTCCATCGCCAATTGACTAAAAGACATTACCAACAATTTTTGGCCAAACCTGCATTAATGACTTCCATATGAAGGAACAATTACTTCAAGAAATAGAGTTTGGAAGTGTCTCTTGTACATTATATTTCTTCCTTCACACCCTAACCCACAGAGAATCAATATTAGATAGCAAACAGTAACCATGCTTCATTAAAAAAATTTACTTTGGTCACATAATTTTCACAAACCCAATCCTCCACTATCCAAAGGCCGACAACAATCTTCCTAAGAAAGAAGCGCAATTTCCTTGTATTACCAATTGATCCCTAGATGAAATTATAGGCAAGTCTCTCAATCTTATTGCACATCGATAGAGGAACTCAAACAATATACATAAAGTAGTTAGGAATAGAAAAAAGAACTGACCGAACCAAAGTAATTCGTCCTACTATCGAAAGTTTCCTCACATCCCATCTAGATAGTTTTTGCCGAATCTTGCTTACTACAAAATCGAAAGTATTCACAGTAACTTTGTTATGTAGTAATGGTAGCCCAAGATAAAACCTAAAGTCGTCCACACGACTAAAGCCCACACTATTATAAATCATCTTAGCAACATAACTAGGTGTATTAGGAGAGAAAAATACCTGCAACTTATTTTTATTTACCTTCTATCCAAAAAAGTAACAGAAAGTGTCCAATATGCTATTCACCACAACTGCTTGGTCCTTACTAGCTTCATAGAAAAGCATAAGGTCATCAGCAAAAAAAAAAAGATGGGATAAGGTGAGACCTCTTCTTGAAAGGAACAAAGGCTTCCAACTCTCATTCTCAATCACCTCCTCAATAAGGTGTCCAAGTCTCTCCATGAAAAGGATAACAATATAATGTGATAATAGGTCCCCTGTTTTATACCACGTAACGGTTGGAAAGCATCTGTAATAGTCCTATTCCAAAACACCTGAAGTGAAAATGAAGAAACACAATGCAATATGATACCAATTAACTGCTCCGGTAAACCAATCGTTAATAAAATATCTCATAGGAAGTCTCATCTGATTCTATCAGAAGCTTTTTCGAGATCTATTTTTAATATCATACCACATTTTTTACCTCTAAAGTTCTTCAAAGAGTGCACCACCTCTTGCGCCACTATGATATTATCGACGATATCTCTGACAGGAATAAAGCTTAATTGATTATGACATGTCAATTTCACCATCATAGGTCTCAATCTGTTAATCATCGTCTTTGTAAGAATCTTTTACAACATTGAACACAAGCTTATTGGCTGAAATTGGGTGATTCTCTCCAGACTTAAAGTCTTCAAAATAAGAACTAGTAACGTTCTTTTCAATTTCGGATCCAAACGCAACTCACCCAAACTGTGGCGCACAAATGAGCACTGTTATAACCCCACTATTTCCCACTATGAATGAAAGAAACTAGCCTAAAACCCATCCACACCAAGGGCCTTCAGAGGGTCCATAGTAAAAACTGCTCTACGTACTTCCTCATCAGACACCATTGAAAGAAGGATATAGGTCTCATCACATGATAACACAAGAAATTTACCTCGACAAGGGAAAATACTACTGACCAAGTAAACCATAGTATAAACTTCCTTAAAGAAACTCACCACATACTGCTTTAACACATCATCCTCAAGACACCATTCATTATCCACAATGAGACCCTTTATCTTATTCCGCTTTCGTCTCGTCAAAGTGCAACTATGAAAATAGGATGTATTCCTATCACCATTATGTAACCATTTTGCTTTAGATTTTTGAAACCACAACAATTCTTCATGTGCTAAAACTTCTTCAATTTCGTGCTGTAATCCGTATTCTCGTCTATGAAGTGTTTGAGAGAAACAAACATCAAGGACTTTTTGAACCCTTTCCAACTCAGAAATTAACTTCCTCTTACGCACAAAGATATTCCTATATAGTTGTTTATTCCATTTCGTAATAGTCTCCTGAAAACTCTCCAAATTATCCCCAACCGTAATCTCATTATTCCAACTTCTATTCACAATGTTTCGAAACTCCACATGACACGACTAATTAGAAAGACAGCGAAAAGGCCTAATAGTTTTGCTTTCACTCGGCTTTAGAGAAATTAATATCGGTCTATGATCAGATTTCAATATGTGAAGATTTCTTACCTAGCAGTCCGGCAAGAACGAATCCCATTCCAAATAGCCTTGTTGAGTTTTTGTGACAGACCTCCCCTACACCATGTAAACTTTGCACCACTAGTACACAAGTCTCGTAAAGTATTGTTGAATAAAAATTCTTTGAACCATCTACAACCCACTCATGAGATAGAGGCACCACCTCTTCGTTCAGAACTATCAAGAATGGACTTGAAATCACCGACAATCATTCAAGAACCTTCATTGAATCGGCCAATGAGCTGATAAAATGTCGTAGCTCCCTTCTTTTTGCATTATGTGGGCTATCATACACTATGTAATAGCTCGATTTCAGTGGAGTCGAAAACAGTGATTTCGGTACCCCAACTTCGACGAGTCGAGTCATAAAAATTTTCTTTTAAATATTTTTTGTGATAAATGCATCGTATGAATTATGATTCGAAAATATCATTGATTAGATAGTTAATTGAATAGAAAGGACTAAATTGTAAAAAGGATAAAAGTATAGATGTTTAATTAGAAGGACCAAATGAATAAATTAACCAAGGGAGTATTAGTTAGTAGATCGGTATGGTTTATATTAAGTATAAATAGATTTAATTAAGGTTAAAAAATGGTTAATTAAAGCTTAATGATGAAAATCTTAATATTTACAAAATTACCATTGACTATATATATGAATTAAAATAGAAAAAAATGAAGAAATTCCTTATTTCCTCATCTTCTCCACGACAAAGAAGGGAAAACTAGGGTTTTTACGTCCAATTTTTGAGCTTTGATTTGAGTAAGTAAACCATGATTGTTTTTAGTAATTTTTATGTTTTTGAGTTCGTATCAGCTTAATCTAGCTTATGTAGGGACTAATTTGTGAATTTGTCAGATGTTAGAAAACTTGCCATTGTTGAAATTGCTTGTTCTTAAAAGCTTTTGGTGTATTTGAATGTTTGATACTTTGGTTAAATCTTTTTGCAAAGTTATTTTTGATGAAATTAGGGTTTAAGGACAAAAATGTTAAAATGGTGAAATTGTTGTACTTGGTATGAAATAATTGAATTTGTATGGACTTGTATGAGGGCTATGACTATTCGGCTGGTATGGTTTGAGGAAGGAATGGTATTTTTCATGTTTTTATGTTGAAAGGACTAGATTGAATAAAAGGAAACTATTAGGGGTAAAATTTTAATTTTCTCAAAAAGGACTAAATGATGTTGAATGACTAAATTATGTAATTTAATGTGAGAATTAAATGATTTTAGAATATAGACTACGACCGAGCCACTGATCGTGGAAAAGGAAAATTAACGGAATAGTCCCTAAAATTCATTCACAACTGTAACCCAGTCCGATAAGTTCGTATGGTTAAATTCTAACTTAAATTGCTTATTCTTATAATATGACTATTGTAGTGAGATGAAATGATAATTGAAGTTGTTAAAGACAAGTATGAATGAACTATGAAAGATAAACGGGTTCGAGCTATAAACGAAAGGATCCGATGACTAAGTGTCATCGTGAGTAAATGAATCCTTCACGGATTAAAGGTCCGATGACTAAGTGTCATCGTGAGTAAATGAATCCATAATGGATTAAAGGTCCAATTACTCAGTGTCATCGTAAGTATATGAATTCCTATCCGGAACAAGAGGTCTGATGATTATATGTCATCGTGAGTATTAAATGAAATGAGTTCCTAAACGAAACAAGAGGTCCGATAACTATACGTCATCATCAGTATTAAATGAAATGAGTTCTAATAAGAACAAGGGTCCGATGACTTTGTGTCATCGTGAGTAAAGAATGCGAGTGAAACCTACCCTAGATGTAAACAGTGTTCCATTCGGTTAATTAAATTTTTACAACTCTTGAAGTTTGTTAAATCTATTTAACTTTATGTACTTACTAAGCTTTAAAGTGCTTACCTGTGGACTTGCATTTGTTTTGTAGATTCATTTTTTCTGTTCGGAGATCGGATCATCTTGAAGCATCACACTATCCCGGAGTTGTTCGATAGATTTTTACATCACTTGGTTAATATGGCATGTACTAGGATGATGTTACCTTTTCTTTATACAATGAGTTTGTGAAAAACCTTGCTATGTTTGATGAAATGTTAGATGTAGTTCTAAGTACCTTGTATTAATATAAATATTCTATTTGTGTTGTCTTGAATGCATAGATAAAAGTTGTGCTTATATGGAAACAATGAACTTGTGTTTGGTACAATTCTAGAGATTTAGCTTACTTGTTTCGGTAGAACCCATGTGTGTTTCGGTAAAAGTGCAAGGTAGGAGAGAGGTTGTATACTGACTTGAGTTGTATCGGTAGTTAAATTATGAGTATCGGTATTGTATGTACGGAAGTATCGGTAGTTTGCATGCTTATATCGGTAGAAGATACAGGATGGAAATTTAGCTCTCTGGAGTTTTTAGTATCGAGAAATGCATGACATGTATCGGTAGAACTTATACTTGTATTAGTAGAACTTGTACAAGTACCGTTAGAAATTTGTACTGTTTAGAATTGTTCCTTGAATTGACTACTACCGATACTTGACCATCAGGTATCGGTAAAAGTCCCCTAAAATGTTAGAAATTCCATTTTTATCCTTGACAAAATAATGTTATGTTTAGATATTGTTTTAAGTTGTGAGAAATGACTTTTGAATTTAATAAAGATGCGAACAGTCGTATGTGTGCAAAACAGTATAAAATGAATAGAAGACACCAATATCCTAATCGACAGTAATACTCGAGATTTGGGTGTTACATTTAGTGGTATCAAAGCTTTCGGTTTAGCCGTTTCTTGAATTGACTGTCATGTTTGATGATTTAGAAGTACATGCCATATTGAACTTGTGATAGTGTGATATAGATGAATCCGATCTAACTAAGATTTTTGCAGATAAATACGGCATGCCTAACTCTGATAAAGTGGAAACTAATTAGGTAAACAGCGATGCTCTGACTAATGATTCTAGAGCTAGCCATAGCGCATCAACATTACCGATGACGGAGAATGAAGCAAAGAATATATTTTTCAGTTTAATGGGGCAGTGATTTACGAAATTCATGAGAAATAATCCGATGGCACCATCCCCTACACCTCCTGTCACACAGCCAAGTGCCCGACCGATAGCACCCCTAGAAAGGGCTTTCTCACCTTCAGTGGTGGAATCGAGGCATCGTATCCCTATAGATAGGGTTAGGAAATATGGAGCTGTAGACTTTCGAGGCAGTGTGGAAGACGATCCTTTCAAAGCTGAATACTGGTTGAAAAATACGCTGAGAGTCTTGAATGAGATGGCTTGTCCTGTTGAAGACTATGTAAGGTGTGTTGCATCACTACTGAAAGACGAGGCTTATCATTGATGGGCTATGGTCGCGATAATTATGCCGAAAAACGAAGTTACTTGGGACTTTTTCTAAACAGAGTTTAAGAAGAAATATGTCAGCAAACAATATCTGGATAAGAAGAAGAAAGAAATTTTAGAATTGAGGCAGAGAAATAAAATGGTGGCAGATTACGAACGAGAGTTTGTGCAGTTAAGCAAGTATGCCAGAGAGGTGGTACCAACTGATGAAGCTATGTGCGTCCGCTTTGAAGAAAAGCTGAATGACGAGATAAGAATGATGGTGGGTGGTTCTGAAATTCGACCACTAGTAGTGTTAGCTGATAGAGCTTAAAAGATGGAAGAAATCTCCAACAACAAGAGACAGAGAGAAAATAGATTTCAAGAATCTGGAAAGAAAAACATTGCCAGGACCTTTTCTATGCCACCGCTGAAGAGATTCAGAGAAGAGGCTAGTCGGGGCCCAGTATCTTCGGGATTTCTGAGAAGAAGTAAATCAGGACCACCAGAATCTAAATTCTAGAATAGACCCGCAGACAGTGTGGCTAGCGTTCGTAATATACCTAGTCTGATATGTGGGTATTATAAGAGGAGCCATGCAGGTGAGTGTCGCAAGATGAAAGGGGCATGTTATCGATACGGAAATACAGATCACTTTCTGAGGAACTGTCTGATGAGATCTGAAGAAAATGAGGAACATAGTGTAAAACCTCTTGCTACACCACAAAAGAATAGACACCCAGGACAAAGTAGCGGTACAGGTGGAAACCATGAAGATAACAAAGATACTGTAGCCAGATCTGAGGCTCGAGCACCTGCACGGACTTATGCTATCCGAGCTCGAGAAGAGGCTATCGCTCCTGATGTTGTGACTGATATATTCTATCTCTTTAATGATATTGTGTGTGCATTGATTGACCCGGGATCGACTCATTCATATATTTGTACTGCATTATCTACTGAAAAGAAATTGTCAGTTGAGTCGACTGAGTTTGATGTACAAGTCACAAACCCATTGAGTCATAGTGTCATTGTTAATTTGATATGTCGTAGATGTCCACTGAGAAGTCGGGATTGTAAGTTCCCTACTGATTTGATGTTGTTACCATTTACTGAGTTCGATGTAATTTTGGGAATGGACTAGTTAACTGAGAATGATGCAGTGGTTAATTGTAAACGAAGACAGATCGATTTGAAACGATCGATAGGAGAAGTAATCACAGTTGAGTCTGAGAAGTTAAGTAGTGACACCAGAATAATTTCATCGTTATCAGCAAGAAGATGGTTCGTAAAGGTTGTAACACTTTTTTAGATTATATACTTGATACTCGGAGTACCGAAACAGAGTTAGAATAGGTGCTGATTATCAAGCAATTTACAGATGTGTTTTTAGAGGAGTTACCGAGTTTACCGCCAGTCAGAGAAGTAGAATTTGACATTGAATTATTACCTGGAACTGCACCGATCTCGATTCCACTGTATAGGATGGCACCCACTGATTTGAAAGAGTTGAAGGCACAGTTACAAGAGTTGTTGGACAGTGGCTTTGTCCGACCAAACATATCGCCTTGAGGCGTACCAATTTTGTTTGTAAAGAAGAAGGATGGATCGATGAGAATGTGCATATACTACAGACAGCTGAACAAGGTAACAATCAAGAACAAATATCCGTTACCTCGTATTGATGAGTTGTTTGATTAGCTGAGAGGTGCGACAGTCTTTTTTAAAATAGATCTCTGATCGGGTTATTATCAGATGCGAGTAAAAGATCGTGATATGTAGAAAATCGTATTCAGAACTTGATATGGACACTATGAGTTTCTGGTAATGCCATTCGGATTAACTAACGCTCCGGTAACGTTTATGGATTTGATGAACCGAGTTTTTAAATCTCAGCTGGATAGATTTGTATTGGTGTTTATTGATGATATATTGATTTATTCCAAGTCAGAGACAGAACATGTTTAACATCTGAGGGAAGTTTTGCAAATAATGCGAGAAAAAACAATTGTATGCTAAGTTCAGTTCAGCAAGTGCAAATTCTGGCTTTGGGAAGTGGGATTTCTAGGCCATGTGGTATCATCGGAAGGAATTCAGGTGGATCCGAGTAAAGTGTCGGCTATTCTCGATTGGAAGATACCTAAGAATGTTTCTGAGGTACGTAGTTTTCATTATCGGTAAGGCTACGATGGAGAAATTACCGAGAATGAAATTGCTACAGAAGAATATTCAGTTTGTGTGGTCGGAAAGGTGTCAGCAGAGTTTTGATCAATTGAAGAAATTGTTGACTGAAGCTCCAGTATTGACGCAGCCTGAAACGGGTAAAGAGTTTGTTGTGTTGATGTAAATAGGAAGGTAATAGCTTATGCCTCTCGACAATTAAAATCACGTGAATGAAATTATCCGACCCACGACTTAGTTAGCTGTCATTGTGTTTGCTTTGAAGATCTAGTGACATTATTTATACGGTGAGAAGTGTCACATATTCACATATCATAAAATTTTAAGATATTTGATGACTCAAAAGAAACTGAATTTAAGGCAACATCGGTTGTAACACCCCTACACCCGGTTCACACATATAAACTTGGTATAAGAGTATTACATACAGTGTCAGAATTAAAAACGAGTATAATAATTTTTTTTTTCAATTCAATTAATGTGTAATCGAATCGTTTTACTCAAAATATCACAAAATAATCAAGTATAATCAAAATCGAGACTTAAAACCAGTTTGAAAATAATGAAAATGTAATTTTTACTCAAAACAGGGTAAATTTTGATACTTTTGCTTAAAAACGAAACCAATGGGGCATTTTGGAACTCTGGTATCGTTACCACCTTAAAATATCGATACCTCTATCTCAAAATCAGTAAATATAGCCGAAAACTTAGTAATAACCCCTTGAAACAACTCAAAAACTTCCCCAATATTTCAAATCAGTCCAAAACACAATTTTAACCATTTCATTCAATTCATGTAAATTTTCAAAGCAACATTGATAGCCTATTCATTAGAGACACATAGGTATACCATTTGTACATGTCATTTCACACAAAATAAATATACCTTATCTTGCATTCTTTCGATGTTGATGTGATTTGATTAGAGATACCTAATCCAACCTTAACTTCTCGGAGGTCTTATACCTATGCATTAAGCCGGTGAAGGCTTAGTAAGTACTACAAGAGTCATTAATCATTCATCTTTTAATCACACGTTTCAAACTCATTCATATATTTATTTATTCATTTAAAATACATACCTTTTATGTGTATAACATTTAACTTACAGTAGTGTTATGAATGCACATATTCTTCCTCATTTCACATTTTAGCCATTCCAATCTCTTAGCTTACTTAGTTTTATCATTCTTTGATTTCTTATACATACATTGTACTTACCTTTCATGTGATTATCATTTCACTTACCTCAATGTCACAATTTGCACATTCTTTCTTTTTCACATTATTTACCCTATTAACAAGACTCGGACCTTGGCAGATACACGGATCCAACCAAACACACCAGAATTGCACTCAGTGCCTCATTGGATAGTTCGAATCAATAAAGTGACACCCAGTGTCTCATCGGTCTAGCCGAAGTAAAGTGGTACCCAGTACCTCATCGAATTTATCCGAAGTAAAATAATGACACCCAGTGTCTCATCGACTCAAAGTCGAAGTATCCCTGAACTCTTCCAATCCTATGGCAAGCTAACTATATCCGACTCAGCCCGACTAGTTAATAGAAATTTTCAATTTACAATTCATATCACTTTCAATTCCAATTTCACTTTCACTTTCAATTTTGATCACAAATCATTCACAACTTATACATCATTTATACATTTTTCGTCACATATACATAATCATGTATTTCTCACCTTTATTTCCTCAAATAATCCACAATTTCACCAATTAATCATAAAATCAATCTTTATAATTAACCACATAATATTTCACACACATATTTTTCTCACATATTCATCATCATATACCTCTTACTTTTATTTTCACATTAATTTTCAAAGTTGTCCACTTGCGTTACAATCACTAAATTATTTATATCTTGAGCTACATCATTCAAAATTAAAATTTGCTTGATGTTTCTGAAATTAGACTCAAATATATTTTTACCATAAAAATTTTAGAATTTTAACTTTAGCCAATTTGTACAGTAAATTCTTTCAATTTACCCCTTCTCTGCTGCTTGACAGTTTTGACCTTTCTTCACTAAAAATTATTTATCTTTTAGTACAGGAATTCAATAATGTTTCCGTCTACTTATTTTTAAAATAGACTCATTAAGGATTCAACCATATAAATTTAAGTATTTAATAATTTTTCTACATTTTGCTATGATTTTTCAAAGTCAGAACAGGAGAACTCGAATCTATTTTGACCTTGTTACACAAAACTAGTATATCTCAAAATAAACAATATATTTTATTTAACTGTTTCTTCCATATGAAACTACACTCAATAATATTTAATTACATGTTTAATTCAACTCTTAAATCTTTTTATACAATTTTTGGTGAATTATCGAAGTTAGTCCTCTGTTCTGTCCAAACCGTTTCAATGAGATTAATTCCTTTCTCATGCTTCTTTATACTAAATTTCATTCAATCACACATAATTATCGTACTTATAATTAAACATCTCATTTTCATCATGATTAATCATATACATTAAAATTATAAACACTTTAACTTAGTTGTTACTAAGTCTTTTAATACTTGTAGTACTTACCTCACTTGTAGATTATTTCTTCTCACACCTTAGCTTTCTCTTTTCCTTTTTCTTCAATTTGGTCCTTCTCCTTCTTCCCTCTTTCTTCAATTTCATACAAACACATATAAGCTTAAGACTAAAATTCAATGCTTTTTCATGCTAGATTAAGTAAATATACATGTATGCCATGAAAATTGAATCATCTCTTACCTTAGTTCTTGAATTTCCAAAATTCTAAGTCAATCCCTATCCACTTTAGCACTTCAAAGTGGACTCTATAAGGATATTAAGGTGTCTACTAACTTCCCTCTATGCCTTCCTTAAGGAAATTTCAAAGAAAATGGAGGATTTTGAAGCTTGGAGGGCTTAACAATGGTGAAGGGACTAAATTGGAATAATAGCAAAAGTTAGAAATGGGGGATATAGGCATGAACGGTTGATTATGAGAAGGAAAGATGATATTCTCATCTTTTAATTGATTTTTCATCTCTCAATTTCACTAGACTTTTCTTCAAAAATATCTCTCTTTAATAAAATGGTAAAATTGCACTTTTAGTCCCTAAGCCTTCCAACTTTACACTTTGGCCCAAAACTTTGCCTCCAAAAATATCTTCCACCAAATTACTCTTTTGCCCCTCCTTAATCAATTTAATTCCCATGATTACTCATAATTCAATTTGGATAAATTACTATTTAGTCTTTCCTCCTTTCTCACAATTAATAATTAATCCTTAAATTTTCCTAATCTTCTTATTTTAGCTACATATTCTAATTCTTGACTCCTTCCCTATACTGTTCCAACTCTGGTTCAAAAACGCGGATGTTACATCGGTGGTTAGAATTATTGAAAGACTATGATTTAGTAATTGAATACCATCCAGGAAAAACTAATGTTGTTGCTGATGCTTTGAGCCAGAAATCATTATTTGCTTTGAGAGCAATGAATGCTCATTCGTCACTTGAAGGTGATGGTTTTGTTACAGCAAAAATTCGGACGAAACCATTATTCTTACAGCGAATATGAGAGTTACAGGAGGATGACTCGAAGCTGAAGGTTAGAAAAGAACTGATGCAAAATGATGCAACAACTGAATTTACTACAGATAATGATGGTATGTTGTACTTCCAGGGCAGAATATGCATTCCTGATAATTCTGACTTAAGACAGGATATTTTGTCAAAGGCTCACAGCAGTGCTTACTCCATTCATCCGGGCAGTGTGAAAATGTATAACGACTTGAAGAAGATTTATTGGTGGCCAGGTATGAAACGAGAAGTCTCAGAGTTCGTGACTAGATGTTTGTTGCGTCAGCAAGTAAAGGCTGAACACCAAGTACCGTCTAGATTGTTGCAACCTATTACTATTCTTGAGTGGAAATAGGAACGGGTCACCATGGATTTCATTACAGGATTACCGACAACACTGAAAAAGAAAGACTTGATCTGGGTTATAGTGGACAGATTGACGAAATCAGCTCACTTTATTCCTATTCGAGTGGACTTTCCACTAGAGAAGCTAGCGAAATTGTATGTATCTGAGATAGTACGATTACATGGAGTACCAGCATCTATTATCTTCGACAGAGATCTCCGTTTTACTTCGAGGTTTTGGGGTAAGATGCATGAAGCCTTGGGCACCCGATTGAATTTCAGTACTGCATATCATCCGCAGACGGATGGTTAGTCGGAAAGAGTGATACAGATACTTGAAGATATGCTAAGGTGTTGTATACTTGAATCTGAGGGTAGTTGGGAAAGATATTTGTCATTGGTGGAGTTTGCATATAACAACAGCTATCAGACTAGTATCAAAATGGCTCCGTTCGAAGCATTATACAATAGGAAATGTAGAACACCCTTATATTGGCTAGAGTTGAGTGAAAACAAGTTAGTTGGAGCTGACTTGATTCATGAGACCGAAGATAAGGTACGAGTAATCCGCGACTGCTTGAAAGTAGCATCCGACCGATAGAAGTCTTATGCAGATCTTAAAAGGAAAGATATAGAGTTTGCAGTGGGAGATCGAGTTTTCTTGCGAGTATCACATTGGAAGAAAGTGCTAAGGTTTGGAAGAAAAAGGAAACTAAGCCCCCGATTTATTGGACCGTATGAGATTATTGAACGGGTTGGTTCTGTGGCATACAATTTAACTTTACCGCCAGAATTAGAAAAGATTCATAATGTGTTTCACGTTTTGATGCTGAGACGGTACAGGTCAGATCCTTCACATGTGATTTCGCCCTATGAGGTTGAAATACAACCAGATTTGTCGTATTCCGAAGAACTGGTTAAGATCCTGGCTCGTGAATTAAAAGAACTGCGAAACAAACTAGTACCATTGGTAAAAGTTTTGTGGAATCGACACAGACTTGAAGAAGCTACTTGGGAAACAGAGGCTTCAATGAAATCACAATACCCTACTCTGTTCACTGGTAAGAAATTTCAAGACAAAATTTCCCTAAGGGAGGGAGAGTTGTAATAGCTCGATTTCCAGTGTAGTCGAAAATAGTGGTTTCGGGACCTCACTTTGACGAGTCGAGTCATAAAATTTTCATTTTAAATATTTTTGCTGATAAATGCATCGTATGAATTATGATTCGAAAATATCATTGATTAGATAGTTAATGAATAGAAAGGACTAAATTGTAAAAAGGATAAAAGTATAGATGTTTAATTAGAAGGACCAAATGAATAAATTAACCAAGGGAGAATTAGTTAGTGGATTGGTATGGTTTATATTAAGTATAAATAGATTTAATTAAGGTTAAAAAGTGGTTAATTAAAGCTTAATGATGAAAGTCTTAATATTTACAAAATTGTCATTGACTATATATATGAATTAAAATAGAAAAAAATGAAGAAATTCCTTATTTCCTCATCTTCTCCACAGCAAAGAAGGGAAAACTAAGGTTTTTGCATCCAATTTTTGAGCTTTGATTTGAGTAAGTAAACTATGATCGTTTTTAGTAATTTTTATGTTTTTTAGTCCGTATTAGCTTAATCTAGCTTATGCAGGGACTAATTTGTGAATTTGTCAGATGTTAGAAAACTTTTCATTGTTGAAATTGCTTGTTCTTGAAAGCTTTTGGTGTATTTGAATATTTGATACTTGGGTTAAATCTTTTTGTAAAGTTATTTTTGATGAAATTAGGGTTTAAGGACAAAAATGTTAAAACGGTGAAATTATTATACTTGGTGTGAAATAAATGAATTTGTATGGACTTGTATGAGGGCTATGAATATTCTACTGGTATGGTTTGAGGAAGGAATGGTATTTTGCATGTTTTATGTTGAAAGGACTCGATTGAATAAAAGGAAACTATTAGGGGTAAAATTATAATTTTCCCAAAAAGGACTAAATGATGTTGAATGACTAAATTATGTAATTTAATGTGAGAATTGAATGAATTGTGAATGTAGACTACGACCGAGCCACTGATCATGGAAAAGAAAAATTAGCTGAATAGTCTCTGAAATCTATTCACAACTATAACCCAGTCCGGTAAGTTCGTATGGTTAAATTCTAACTTAAATTGCTTATTCTTATAATATGACTATTGTAGTGAGATGAAATGATAATTGAAGTTGTTGAAGATGAGTGTGAATGAACTACGAAAGATAAACGGGTTCGAGCTATAGACGAAAGGATCCGATAACTAAGTGCCATCGTGAGTAAATGAATCCTTTACAGATTAAAGGTTCGATGACTAAGTGTCATCGTGAGTAAATGAATCCATGATGGATTAAAGGTCCGATGACTCAAAGTCATCATGAGTATGTGAATTCCTATACGGAACAAGAGGTCCGATGACTATATGTCATCGTGAGTATTAACTGAGATGAGTTCCTATACGGAACAAGAGGTCCGATAACTATATGTCATCGTGAGTATTAAATGAAATGAGTTCCAATGTGAACAAGGGTCCGATGACTTTGTGTCATCATGAGTAATAAATGCGAGTGAAACCTACCCAAGATGTAAACAGTATTCCATTTGGTTAATTAGATTTTTACAACTCTTGAAGTTTGTTAAATCTATTTAACTTTATGTACTTACTAAGCTTTAAAGTGCTTACATGTGAACTTGCATTTGTTTTGTAAATTCAATTTTGCTATTCGGAGATCGGATCATCTTGAAGCATCACACAATCTCGGAGTTGTTCGGTAGACTTTTACATCACTTGGTTAATGTGGCATGTACTAGGATGATGTTACCTTTTCTTTATACAATGAGTTTGTGAAAAACCTTGTTATGTTTGATGAAATATTGGATGTAGTTCTAAGTACCTTGTATTGATATAAATCTTGTATTTGTGTTGTCTTGAATGCATAGATAAAAGTTGTGCTTAGATGGAAACAATGAACTTGTGTTTGGTACAATTCTAGAGATTTAGCTTACTTGTTTCGGTAGAACCCATGTATGTTTCGGTAGAAGTGCAAGGTAGGAGAGAGGTTGTATACTGACTTGGGTTGTATCGGTAGTTAATGTTATGAGTATCAATAGTTGTATGTACGGAAGTATCAGTAGTTTGCATGCTTATATCGGTAGAAGATACAGGATGAAAATTTAGCTCTCTGGAGTTTTTAGTATTGGTAGATGCATGACATGTATCAGTAGAACTTATACTTGTATCGGTAGAACTAGTACAGGTACCGGTAGAAATCTGCACTATTTAGAATTGTTCCTTGAATTGACTACTATCGATACTTGACCATCAGGTGTCGGTAGTAGTCCCCTAAAATGTTGGAAATTCCATTTTTATCCTTGACAAAATAATGTTATGTTTAGATATTGTTTTAAGTTGTGAGAAATGACTTTTGAATTGAATAAAGATGCGAACAGTTGTATGTGTGTAAAAGATAAATAGTATAAAATGAATAAAAGACATCGGTATCCTAACCGACGATAATACTCGAGATTTGGGTGTTACACACTAGTTCAAATACTACATTTTCCCTAGGTCAATAGCACTCATATGGGACAATCTTGAACCATCATCCAATGAACCCCTCCCAATATTATGCTGCAGACCCAATCTACCATTATTAGGCTTCAAAACCTTTAAGGCCAATATTGGCCCACTTCCTATCAAAACATTTTTCCTTTTGACCCATTGCTTATCTTGTCTCTTTTGTCTCCATACCTTTCCTTAAAAACCCTAAAGTATGGTCACTCACGTTGTAGGTCTGCTCCTCATATATTTCCTTATTCTTCCTATTATTCTCGCCATTAATCACGATGAAAATCTCTCCCTCATTAACATCCAGCATCGCAAAGCGAGATCCCCCAACAAGACTACCAGAGACGTCGTTTCTTCCTTCTCTGGAGACTCGACCACGTCCTCTCCGTTATTCCACCACCATCCACGGACCATAGATTTCTTCCTCAACCTTCCTATCCAAACCTGATTTCTCCATGGTCGATTGAACACAACCCGATGTCCATCGGTGAAGCCGTCATAACCCTCGAGTAACCATCCATTGCATGTCCATACATACCACATTTGAAACAAATATTTGGTAAAGCTTCGTATTCAACTCACTAGAGGCGTCCATTGATTCATACTTTCAACACCAGCAGCTTCCTTAGATTGACACAGACCGCCAATGGTGCGAACCGTCCCCTTCGAGAACAGTTTATATGTACATCCAAATTCACCATCAGACCAACTGTTTGACCAATCACCCTTAGAAGACTTTTCGAGTAATATCCTTCAAACAGGCCAAGTAACCTTATCCAAACTACCTACGGTTCAATACCACTCTGGGTTGTTGAGAATTTTGATGACCATGGTCGAATAGTCAAATTTGGCACTTCAACTAATACCTTATTGTAGTCATTTTCATCTTGAAACCAAACCAAGTAGAAGTCATTCTCAAGATCCATAAGTTGAATTTGGCACTAAGGATTCCAAAGTAGTGTAATTTTATTCAATAATACATTAAACCCAATCTTCCTCCTAGTAGTTTCATAATAATTGTTTTGGCCATTCGACATTGGATATAATCCTTCACTCTATTAGAAAACGTAATCGACGGAACACCCTCAATCACTTTAGTAACAACATCGCCTTCCAAAAGTGTAAAATCCTCTTCCATAAAACCATTTTGTTCCTTCTCCAATGAAGCCCCTAAGAAGGTAGATTTGTAAGAAGCTTTAGGGATCTCCGGATAAATTTTTTGGCCATTTATATCCACAGTCGAGTCGTCAATTTCTAATTGTATTTCTGGTCTAATGCGTACTTTTTTCGTAGCCCTTCCGATACCATTGTTGGACCCTGAGCTATTGGTGCCCGTCGCGAAATCCACTGTAGAAAGCATTCTACTCATTCAATCTCTCCCCAACTAAGAGTTAAATTACCAATTTTAAACTATTTAAACTGAAATTTATTAATAATAAATGAGAAACTTGAATTAAATTGGGTAAAAAACAAAATAATTATTAAAAAATTTCATTTTAGGCACCTAAAATAAAAAGTTTACAATTTAAGCATCCACGTTATATAGTTCGGTCATTTTAGTCACTCTCGTTAAGATCAGAAGTTGACATGGTAATTAAAAAATCGGTAAAACAACAAATTTAGCCCTCAATTTTTTCATATTATGATTTTAAAAATTTAACCTTCAAAATTTATAAATATTTTCAATTTGAACCTAATTCTAAAAAATTCAAAGAAATATATAAAAATAAATAAATATTTTCAAAAAAATTATAATACTAAATCTATATTTATTTTAATATTAAATAAATATAATTATATTAATATTAAATATAATAAAAAATCTCCAACCTCTCTCTCTTACCAAAGCTTTTCCCATTATGTAACGTGAGTATTTAAATTGTAAACTTTTTTATATTTAAGTGATTATTTGTATAGTTTATTCAGTTATTAAATGCATTATATTTATGTATTATGATATTATTATCAATCTTAAAGTGATGTCGAGTTAACTTGTAACACTAGTTAAATCATATATATATATATATACTATATGAAGGTTACGTTGCCTTTTTAGAAAGTTTAAGTTTTAGAGTAATTATTTCCTTGCCAAGTATCACAAATTATATTTTTGACAAGTGACATAAAACCATTTTTTTTTTGACGAATTATAAGAGGAGGGTAAAGCCTTAATAGCAACGCAACTAGCATGACTCGAACCTAGGTCACATTTCGGGCAGTGAACACCCTGACCATCAAGTCAACACACGGGATTAACATAAAACCAATTTTTAATTACTATTAATCATGCAATACAAAAAACGTTTCCGATATATTTTCTTAAAATTTCCATTAATAATGGTAGTCATCGGAAATTATAATTTTCATACAATTAACTTTTCTAAATGGTATTGCAAATTTATTTTGTAGGTATCTTTGTTGTCTTCACAAGTTGTGATGAACAGATGATGGTGTCTATCAGTCGCTAAAATTCCATCGATCGCCAGTAGTTTTTCTAGGAAAGTGGGTGACTCTTCGTCAGCTTCTTAATCTATTTTTTATTTTGAGAGTATTTCACAGTAATAAATGATTTCATGAGTTGATTCGGAATTGTGTTGTCTTAAGTTTTATATGTTTTTTTTGTTTGTTTTTTCATTGTTTAATAAGTCTTTTGTTTTAAAAGTTATTGTATGCTCTTATAGAACTTTTTTACTGTTTCTTATGTATGTAATCTTTCTTTCACAAATGGTTTTAGGGATGATTTTGTTGTCGTCCTCTCTAATTTGGTGAATGCTCAATTCTTTTATTGATTTTGCTCATAGTTTTGGACCATTCAGAGTTGATTTCCTTATTGTATTAAGTGCTTGCAATCACTCCAGATATGTCGTGCTTGAGTTGTGACAAAGCCAATAATCAACGTCTCGTAATGTTCTATTGGTACTTAGACTAAAGCATTCGTTGTACTGATAGAACTTGTCTTTCACCATCTACAACGAGTATTATTATTTTTTCCTTGAATTATATAATTTCATTCATTAAATGAATTAATGAGTTTACCTTTTTTTTTAAAATAAATTCAATATCTTTTTGAGGAATCCCTTTAAAATATATTTTACTTTTTCTCCCAAACATTAATTAACTTTATTGAAAAATTTCTCCCTAATTTCATGCACGTAATTAATTGATTGCTGCTTCCCTTAGTAATAAAAAAAAAAAAAACATTAATACTCGATATTCTTTTGCCACATATAGTTTCCTTCCCATAACTATATTTTTGCCATATTTACCCAATATTCACTTTACTTTTTTTTATCAATTTTAGCTCTTACCTTTATCTTAATATAAAAAGTATTCATTTAGAGTACTTGAATCTACGTCTTCCTGTATTAATAATAATATTTATGTTAATCGAGTTAAAACTCAATCGATCTTTATTAAAAGATTTTTAATTTCTAATTGATTGGTGTATTTCGAATCATATGAAAAATGGAAATATGATGGGTTTCCATATATTATTTGTCGAAACCATCCTTTTATTGGAAAACGACGTGTTTCGAAAAAATTATTTCAAAATCGAAAAATAATGGGAGTCGCCACCAATCCTTTATTTGGTGTGATTGGATCACCACAAAACTTTTTTTTTTAAAAACCGTTTTGAAAACATGTAGGTCTTCGACATCCAGAAAAACAAATTCGGGAGTCGGTTACGCATGAGGAAGGACTAACACCCTCATAAGCCCAAAATTGGTACCGCATTGATTATTTTCGGGTCTTAATTTGTAACATTTAAAAGTTTGAATAAAGTTTAAAATACGATCCTTGAATGCATGAGTTAAGTTTAAAAGAAATCGGGTTTGTTTGGAAATCCTGCTATTTAAAAGTGATCGAGAAAGAAAGTTACGTCCAGTGAGTTAGGACATGACATTTCAAAACCTAGAAATAACGAGCTTTCCTTTGTAAAACCTTTTTTTAAAAATTTTTACGAAAAGGGTATTCGATTATCTCGATTTGAAGAAAGGTTGCACGTAGTAAGTTAAGGCGCAATATTTCAGGACTGAAGATAAGGAAACATTGCCTCGATTAAGGGTATTCGATTATTTCGATTTGAAGAAAAATTGCACCTAGTTAGTTAAGGCACAACTTTTCGAAACTCGAAATAAAAGAATATTGCCTCGATTTTAAAGCTGTTGTGAAAAACAATTTTGAAAACGAGCATGCGAGTTTAATACGAATAAGCAGTTAATAATGGATATTAAATAACGCAAAGTAAGATAAATAAGAAGATAAATTATTTGCGAAAAATCAAGAATGCAAAATACGAGTGCATAATAATTTAAAATTAAATGCAAATTTTGATGAGAAAGAAGAATGATGCAATCGGAGTTGAAAATGAGACTTTTCAGATACCCGGGGGAAAAATGGTAATTTTGGATTCTCGGGGGTAAAATGGTAATTTTGAGAAAATTCGGGTTTAAAAATGGAATTTTTAGACATTCGAGGTAGAAATGGAATTTTGGAAGTTTTGGGGTCAAAAATGGGTTTTTTGGTAGTTTGAGGGTAAAAATGGAATTTTTGAGGTTAAATGGGATTTTAGGAAGTTTGGGGGTAAAAATGGAATTTTTGGAAGTTTCATGGTCAAAATGGGATTTTGGGAAGTTTTAGGGTTAAAAATGGGATTTTAGGATGTTTAGGGGTAAAAATGGAATTTTTGGAAGTTTTGGGGTTAAAAATGAGATTTTGAGAAGTTTCGTGGTTAAAAATTGGATTTTAGAAAGTTCGGGGGTGAAAATAGAATTTTTAGACAATTTAGGGACATCCAAGGCAATAAAACCAAAAACAAGTGACACGTGGCAGCCCCTCAAGCATCCTGAAGTCAGAGGACTAGTTTGAAATCCATGAAAAATTTATGGGTCAATTTTGTAATTAAACAAAACTTGATTTGAGGATTAAATTGAAACAAATTAAATATAAAAGGGATTATTTCCATAAATAAGCCGAAATCATGACACGTGGCAGCTCCTGGTGCTTTTAAAAGGTCGAGGGATTAAATTGAAAAACCATGAAAATCATCGGGCCAATTTAAAATTAATTAAAAGTGCAAAAAGGACATGATTGAAAATTTTAGAAAAAGCGGAAGGATCAAACGCATAAATAACCCCTCCGTTAAAAAACACGCGGATCCTAGGTCGGGTCGGGTCGGATTTCGGGTCGACCATGGGTTATTAGGTGAAACAGTGCCATTTTGAGCATTTTGAAGACATGCCAAAACGACACCATTTTGGATGGCGATAAATAGGCCATTCTTAATAAAAAAAATCATTTTCACCCCTTTTTAAAAAAAAAACCAAAAATCTCTCCAAAAAACCCTCTCACCTCTCCATGGCCGGCCACGCTCCGGCCGATCAGTCCAGTCATCGTCCGTCACGTGTAGCCTCCACTCGCCTCTGTCCGCGGTCGTGCGTCATCGCGTGTCATCGCCGCGCATGGTCACGCTCGTCGGTCCGATCATGTCTTCGTCGACGCCTCTCCTTCCCACGCGCCACGCGCCTCCGTCGAAGGTAAAAGTCTTTCTTTTTCTCTTTTTTTTTAAAAAAAATTCTTAAAAACTCCCTTTTTTAAATTGTTTTTATTATTAATCATTTTGATTCTTCCTTTTTTTGCAGATCCATGCGCGGTGAAGTGTCGGTGAGATTCGGGGTTTGAACGGAGGCTCCGACGACGGCAACGCGGATCAGAGGGGTGCCTTCTGACCGTTTGTTTCCTTTTTTTTTTATTAAATGATATTATTAATTATTAATGGTTATCATTAATGACCATCACTAATACATTAATAATATCATTATTATTAATAACTATTTAACACCTATTTAAAACATTTAGGAATAATAAATAATAAATATAGAAATGTATTCAATGCATGCCCTTTAAACGCCGGTAGCAAACAAGCATGTAATTAATATGGATTAATTCATACCTTGAAAATAAAAAGTCTCTGAACCCGATAGAAATTTGTTGTTGGTCGCTTCCTAATTCAAGTTTGAATACTACTGTTGTGTTTGCATATGACTCTTAGTAAATGTAAAAACTATATCTGTATTGATTCCTTTTTTTTTTGAATGAACAATCCAAAGTCTGTAACCCTTACAAAATGGTTTGAGCCTGGTTTTTATAACCAGATTTTTAATCATGATAACTTGTTTTTTTCAATTAAATGTACATCTAATCTCCTTTTTTGCAGGTTCGGCGGTGGAGGCTTGAAGCAGTGGCGGTGGCAGTCCAAGTTGGAGCTGAAGGAGGAACTGCTTTGGGCTGACGTGACGACTTCTGGTTGGCTGAGGTGGAGACAGCAGCAGCAACACTTAGCAGATTTTGGGTGTAACGGGTTTGGGCCGATTTGGGCCATTTAGGTTTGGGTCTTTTAGAATTTGGGCTTAGGTTAGCATTTGGGCCCAATTTGGGTTTTTAAAGTGGGCATTTGTAATTGGATTTTTTAATTAATTAAATTTTAAATTCAAATTAATTTTAAACTTAATTTAAATTTAAACTTAAAAGAAAAGTTTAAACTTTAAACTAAATTTAAACCCAAAATGAATTAAAATTTAAAAACTTAAAAATTGGGTTTAAATGTTGGGCCCGGTTGAAATTGGGCTTCAACAGCTGCCCCTCTTTGCTCGTTGCTGTGTAACAGGAACGGGGCAAAGACCAGAAGGATGCCCAATTTGTTGGGTCTCATCTCTTTGATGTTCTTTCTTCAGTTGGTCCACCTTTATTCTATTGACTGTTTGATTTTTCCGCATCTACCTCTGTATCTTATTCATCATGACTCCATCTCGCCCTAAGGTAATCTTCAAAAAGACAAAATTTGCTACAGTGATTTTACCTTATTCCTTTCAAGGAGATTGAAATTCATCACCGTAGTCTTTGAGTCTAGTTTCATTGACTTGCCCTTCTTCTCAGTATCTCATCGGGAAGATGACCGTATCACTTGTTTTGATCCACTTCTCTGTGTTTCATCAGGAAGATGATTTTGGTTTACTTCCCCGTATTTCATCAGGAAGCTAACCATTTTATTACTTCGACCTGCTTCTCAGTATCTCATCAGGAAGCTGGGGTTCAAAGATTTGTTCATCAAGCGTGGGTTTGATTTGAGTCTTCTTCTCAATATCTCATTATAAAGATGACCGCGTCGTTTGCTTCAATCCGCTTCTCTGTATCTCATCAAGAAGACGAATTTGGTTCACTTCTCAGTATCTCATCAGGAAGCTAACCTTTTATTGCTTCGACCTGCTTCTCGGTGTCTCATCAGGAAGCTGGGGTTCGAAGGTTTGCTCACATCGAGCGTGGGTTTGATTTGGTCTTCTTCTCAGTATCTCATCAGGAAGATGACCGCATCACTGGTTTCAATCCGCGTCTCTGTATCTCATAAGGAAGACGAATTTGGTCTACTTATCAGTATCTCATCAGGAAGCTAACGTTTTATTGTTTCGACTTGCTTCTCGGTGTCTCATCAGGAAGCTGGGGTTCGAAGATTTGCTCACATCTAGCGTGGGTTTAATTTGGTCTTCTTCTCAGTATATCATCAGGAAGATGACCGCGTTATTGTTTGTGAATAATCGCAATCTGCCCCTTGATCAGGGTAAGGTATTGGAGTCCTGCATCTCTTCAACTTTTCCTCGGTGGTCTTAAAGATTCATCTCTCCATGTGGCGGGGATGTGACCTGTGAAACATGCTTCTATGGGCCTCTATATAGGCCTAAATTAGAAAGTCATGATTTAAATGCTCCTAACTTATATGAATGTTCATGATGAATGTCAGATTTATTTATTAATATTTAGGTCGGCATGGTCTGTCGCCCGTCCAAATTCTTTCTTTGATGTCTTGCTCCATCTTTTCTAGGTTGTTCTGGAACTGCTTGTTTTTTAGTTTGTCTTCCCACTGGTGGTCTTGTTTCAGACTTCTTGTAATTTCTGAAAACTCCAGAATGATGCTCACAACTTTTTGTATGATTTATTAGTTCATTACCCGTTATTTAGATGCAAAATGCTTGGACAAAATTGTGCAGAAACAAAGTGGTATTCCATTAAAAAGATGATCAAAGGAAACAATCATTAGTTGAAAATTGTCAAGTATACAATGAAGAATAATTAGTTGCCCCAGATATCGCAAAATGAGCTACTCTGCGCCAACTTGCTTGAGAATCATTCCTAGCTCGGATGTGTGTCTAGAAGATCTAGAGTGCTTTGTTGATGTTTCAAGTTGTATCCTTCCTCCATCTCATCGACCCGTTCTTGAACCTGAGCCACTCTTCGCAGTTTTTCAACTCAAAGTTTCCTTGGTTTCAGGACGCCCTTTGCGAGCTTTCATCCTGAACCTTTTTTTTTTCCGAGACGCCCTTTGCGGGTCTTCATCTCAATTTCCCTTTTATTTTTAGGGAAAGTATTTTTTCACCGAGTCTGAATTGACAGGGTTGCACAGATCCTTGCCATCCATTTCTGTTAGGATGATAGTCCTCCTTAGAAAGCTTTCTTTACCACATAAGGTCCTTCTCAATTGGGCATCCATTTCCCACGGAAATCTTTATGTATGGGAAGTATCTTTTTCAAAACTAGATCTCCCTCATAGAATTCTCTAGGACAAACCTTTTTGTCATAAGCTCGTATCATTCTTTTCCGGTACATCTGTCCATGGCGGATGGCTTTTAATCTTTTTTCCTTGATTAAATTCAACTGGTCATATCGAGCTTGGACCCATTCAGCCTCATCTAGTTGAAGCTCTGTTAAGACTCTAAGGGAAGGTATTTCAACCTCAATAGGCAAGACTGCTTCCATACCGTATGCTAACGAGGAAGCTTTTGGAGAAATTGGTCCGATGACATCCATGCCCCACATAGAGAAAGGCCAAGTAGAGGTCATGACATGAAGGTGTGATAGAGGTACATGAATCTTGTCTCTATAGATCTGACATTTATGGCACTTCTTGGCATAATTGATGCAATCTCCCTCCATACTAGACTAGTAATACCCAAATCTCATTATTTGCCGAGCCATCGTGAAACCGTTGGCGTGTGTCCCACAAATGCCTTCGTGAACTTCTTCTAAGATCTTCCTAGCTTCAATTGTGTCGACACATCTTAGCAACACTTGATCTTTTCTCCTATTGTATAAGATTTCCCCGTCTAGGACATATTCACTGGCTAGTCTTCATAATGTCCTCTTTTAATTTTCTAAGGCTTGCTTGGGATACTTTTGATTTCTCACAAATTGAAGAACATTATGGTACCATGGGTGATCATCTTTTTCTTCTTCTTCCATTGCCTCAATATCACAACAATGAGCAGGAGCTTCATAGATACTCATCTAAATGGGCTTTACATTTTCCGTCCTACTCACCTTAATCATCGAGGCTAGAGTGGCTAGAGCATCGGCCATCTGGTCTTCTTCCCGTGGGAGATAATGGAATGTGACGTCATCGAATTCTATGATCAACTCGAGAACCAATTTGCGGTAATTCATTAACTTAGAATCCCTTGTTTCCCATTCTCCTTTTAGTTGATAGATTACCAGTGCAGAGTCTCCATAAATCTCCAAAATTTTGATTCTCCGCTCTATGGCCACACAGATTCCCAATATACATGCTTCATATTCAGCCATGTTGTTTGTGCAATCAAAATCAAGTTTGCTGGTGAAAGGGTAATGATCTCCCTCTGGTGATACCAAGACTGCCTCAATCCTATTACCTGTGGCATTTGAAGCTCCGTCAAAATTCAATCTCTAAGGTCGTTCTTCCATGATTGCCCCTTCAGTAGTCGTAATATACATTAAATCTTCATTCGAGAAATCGAAGTTTATCGTCTCATAGTCTTCTAAAGCCCTACTGGCCAGGAAGTTTGCTATCGCACTCCGTTTTATTGCTTTCTGATTGACATAGATTATGTCGAATTTCGAGAGCAAGATTTGCCATTAAGCTAATCTCCCATTTAATGCCGCTGACTCTATCAAATACTTCAGAGGATCTAATTTCGAAATCAACCAAGTGGTATGATATAACACGTATTATCTTAATCTGCGTGTAGTCCAGATTAGTGCACAACATAATTTCTCAATAGACAAATATCGCGTCTCGCAATCAGTGAATTTCCTACTGAGATAATATATCGCCCTTTCTTTTTTTTTTGGATTCATCATGTTATATCATACCACTTGGTTGATTTCGAAGACCGTTAAGTATAGGATCAATGGCTTGTTAGGAATTGGAGGTACCAAGATAGGAGCTTTGGATAAATAGTCTTTGACCTTATTAAAGGTTTCCTGACATTCATCATCCCATACACCTGGGTTGCGCTTTCTAAGCAGGCGAAAGATAGGATCGCATTTCACAGTCAACTGTGAAATGAGCCGAGCAATGTAATTTAATCTTCCTAAGAACCCCTGAACTTCTTTTTGCGTGCTGGGTGGTGGTAGCGCCTGTATGGCTTTGACTTTATCCGGGTCAATTTCAGTTCCTCTTTTGCTGACTACGAACCCTAACAATTTTCCTGATGTGGCCCCGAAAGTGCACTTTGCTGGGTTTAGCTTTAATTGATATTTCCTTAGTCTTCCAAATAACTTTCTTAGGATTTTTACATGTTCTTCCTCTGTTTGGGATTTCGCAATCATATCATCGACGTAAACTTCAATTTTTTTATGCATCATGTCATGGAACAGGGTCACCATGGCCCTTTGATAAGTTGCCCCTGCATTTTTTAGTCCGAAGGGCATCACCTTGTAGCAAAATGTTCCCCATAGCATGACAAATGTGGTTTTGATCATATCTTCAGGGTCCATCCTTATCTGATTATACCCAGAGAAGCCATCCATAAAGGAAAACAGGGAATGTCCTGCCGTGTTATCGACTAGAGTGTCGATATGGGGTAAGGGAAAATTATCTTTTGGGCTAGCTTTATTTAAATCTCGAAAGTCCACACACATGCGCACCTTTCCGTCTTTTTTAGGAACAAGGACTATATTAGCTACTCTTTCAGAGTATTTAACCACCTGGAGGAAACATGCATCAAATTATTTCTTGACTTCTTCTTTTATTTTTAACAACACATCCGGTCTCATCCTTCGGAGTTTTTGCTGCACGGGTCTGCTTTCTTCCTTTATAGGAAGTTTATGCACCACAATGTCAGTGCTCAAGCCGGGCATATCCTGGTAAGACCATGCGAAGATATCTTGAAACTCTTGAAGCAACTTGATAAGATTCCTTCTGGTTTCTACGGAGATGCTTGTCCCAATTTTCACTTCTTTCTTTTCATCTTTGTGCCCTAGATTAATAACTTCCACTGGGTCCGAATGAGGCAGGATCTATTTTTCTTCCTGTTCCATCATTCTTAACAGATCTGGAGGCAGATCACAATCTTGATTATCTTCAAGGTCCTGAAGCTCTTCCAAACACGTATCTTGCTCGAAGTGGGGTTCTAAGTTAGCGTCAAGGTTGCTATATTATTGATATTTGAGGATCTGTCAAGGGATGAAATGAAGGTCCAAAGAGTAAAATAATTTACGAAAGAATGAATATGTGGTATATGTATGAGTATGTATGTATTAAAGAATAATTAATCTTGTTTATTGATATGTACGAATGGTTTATTAAGCGAATTAAGAAATGAAAGAATAATTATGGAGAAGAATATAGGATGGAAAGTGCACTTCATTCAAAATAACTGAATAATGACCATGGGCCCTTTTACAAAAAGATCCATATTGCTTTCGAGCCTAAAGTAATAGGTGTTTTCGAGCATTACTCTGTGGAAATCTTAAAAATTACAAGGAGTTCCTCCACGGTCCAATTATTCAAGGTGCTTCCAGGTACATACGGACCAATTCTCGACGGATTCTCTTCATTTCCTTCATCTGATATAGCATTAATGTCTAAACCTTTCATGATGCCCCATTTGGTTCCAATCGTCACTCGCTCCTTTTCCTGCCGGTTGATCACCTCTCCTGAGATGAAAGTCTCGTAGATGTGTGGGAAGACCATGGGTTCCCACGAGATGTCTTTTCTAGACAGTCTGACCCTCCTTCTTTCTTGCTTTTTCTCAGGTTCTTTCCTCTTTTGTTTCGCGTCTGGCTTGTACCCCTGGCCATAACGATCCCGTTTTTCTATTAGCATTGGCACATTAACTCTTCCTTGGAGGTATTTTCCTAGTCCTTTCCCAGGTATAGTCTCCTTTTCGACTGTTAATCGTAAGCCCATCCTAGTGGTCGATGATATTATAGGCATAGGTATCTTCCTCCCTTCCGAAATGAAGGTTGCATTGACAAACTCCAGTGAACGGAACGAGCATTCCACAGCCTCCTCATCTATCCCCACGTAAGGTGAATCGCTTGTTATGGACACGATTATTTCCTCCTCAGCATTAATCGTGATCAGCAGCCCTTCATTTATTAGCTTTACTTTCTGGTGCAAAGAGGAAGGTACTGCCCCAGCTGAGTGGATCCATGGTCTTCCCAGTAGACAGTTATAAGTGGGCCTAATATCCATCACTAGAAAATCTACTTCATATGTATTCGGCCAAATTTGAAAGGGTATTTCAATCTTCCCCATTACCTTCCTTTCTGTCCCGTCAAATGCTCTCACTATGTTATTACATCCTTTCATGTGAGAGCTATCAATTGGTAATCTTTGCAGTGTAGCTAGTGGTAGCACATTCAGGACTGAACCATTGTCTATGAGTACCCCAGGTAGCGTATACCCTTTACAATGGGTAGTGATGTGTAGAGCCTTAGTGCACCCTATTCCTCCCATCGGTATTTCATCATCGCTGAAGAAAATGAAGTTATTAGCATTCACGTTATTGACCAATCGATCTAGTTTGCTGACGGAGATGTCATTTGCTACATATGTTTCATTCAGCACCTTCATTAGTGCGCTTCGATGGGTTTTCGAGCTTAAGAGTAATGACAAGATTGATATTCGAGCAAGCTATTTGTGTAGTTGCTCTACTACACTATATTCACTATGCCTTAAGAACTTTAAAAACTCCTTTGCCTCATTCTCAAATACAGGCTCGTTGATGGGTGCTTCGGGCTTGCTAGTTACTTCTTCCTTAGGCTCACACATTCTAGCTTTCCCTTTGTTGACCTCTTTTTCTTTATTCACAGGGTCATAATTATTACCGCTACGGGTAACAAGATTAACGTCCTTCCTGGGTTCCCCTTCTCTTGGTATGGTCATGTTACAATTGTAACTCCATGGGACCTTCTTGCTGTCATTGTAAGGAAATGTTGCAGGCTTTTGTATGATAATACGGGGAGTAGTCTATTCTCTTACCGTGCCACAAATAATCACCTTAGGGCAATTGCTTCCATAAGTCTTAGCTATCCCGTACTCGGAGGCACAAACATCATTAGCTTCCTCTCCTTCTTCAAAAAATTTCAGCTTTTTATTGTCCATCAACATCTGGACCACGGCTTTGAACTCGATGCAGCTTTGAATTTAATGCCCTTTAACAGCATGAAACTCGCAATGGTCATCATCCTCAATTATCACACTCTTTTTATCGCTCACGATTATCCCTTCTTTAACCAACTCTTGCCATACCCACAGAAGTGGAGACTTGATTTCTTCAACACTTCTCTTAATTTTCCGAGCTCTTTCTTCCAGCAAGGCATTCACCCCTCGCTCTAGGTGATTAGGCTGAGGATTCCCAGCTATATTGGGCTTTGCTGGATCTTCCAACTTTACGATTCCATGCTCTATGAGTCATTCGACTCGTCTTTTAAAAGCGGGGTAATTTTCAATCGAGTGCCCTTCTGCCCTTGCATGGTATTCACAGTAAGCTTTTGCATCGTACCAAGCCAGGAATGAGGGGTTTGTATGGTCTTACATGTTGAGGAGCTACCTCATGCGCATCATATAATATCTTGTAGAGTTGTTCATATGACATCGGAAGGGGAGTATATTGAATTCTTCCTCTATTTGGCCTAGTGCTCGTCTCCTGTCGCGGGGCATTTTGGTAATTGCCCATTGGAGTTTTTGGCTGACTTGTCACGAAGGGTCTGGTATAGCTAGGTCTGTATATGCTTGCATTATTGACCTCATTATCCCTTCTTCTAGGGGCAGGCCTTTTAGGGCTTTTTTCGGTTTCAATTTTGCCGGCCTTGATTGTATTTTCAATCATTTCCCCCGACATGACCATATCAGAGAAACTCTTGGTGGCGTTTCCTAACAGTTAATTTAGGTAAGGAGCTTTGAGGGTATTGATAAACAATATTGTTGTTTTCTTTTCTGTTAGTGGTGGCTGTACTTGGGTTGCCACCTCGCGCCATCTCTGTGCATATGTTCTAAAGCTCTCATTTGACTTTTTCTCCATATTCTACAGTGTAAGCCGATCGGGAGTTATTTCTATCACATGATCGTATTGCATTAAGAAAGCCTATGCCAAATCTTTCCACGAATGGATTTTTGATCGGCTCAACTGATTGTACCATCTGATTGTCGACCTGGCCAGGCTGTCTTGAAAATAATGAATTAACAATTGGTTGTTATGTACGTGCCCCGCCATCTTTCTACAGAACATGGTTAGGTGAGCTTCAGGGTAGCTCGTCTCGCTATATTTTTCAAATTCTGGAGCTTTGAATTTGGGAGGGAGAACCAAATCCGGGACCAGACTTAGCTCTTTGGCGTCTACCACATAGGAAATTTAAACTCCCTTCATCGTGTCGATTTTCTCTTCTAACCGCCTGTATTTTTCTTCTATTTGTCTGGGGAGGTATTCTCTTATCATCTCGTCAAAGTCTACGACACCCAGATTTGCGACATTATCCTCTAGGTTTGACCTTGATCCAACTGGATAATTAACCGGTCGCGACGTGCCTGTGGCTGGTTGCTGTGCCCTTACAGTAATGGTGGGCTCCCGTGCCGGCATTTCATGCGAATCCGGGTTATGGAGAGGTGTAAAGCCTAGGGGGACCATTGGGTCCTCTTCTTCCTCAATAGCAGGGCTCTTTCCTTTATTAGCTATGCTTTGTTTTACTTGCGCTAATTCATTCATTAAGTTTTTCTATACCTACATGAATTGATTCTTCATTTCTCTGCACATCATGCTCATTTGCTCTTGGATGCGCTCTTGCATCTGGTCTTGTAATTCTTTGTGGATTTGTTCAAGTCTTTGTTCTATGGCTTTAGTTTTCTTTCGAGTATTATAGCGGTGTGAGTTTTCAATGATTACTGATGTAGCTGAACGATTTAAATTTTTAATAAGTTAGGACTGTTATGTAAAAATATGCAAAAATGTGATGCGAATAAGATGCATGTATGCAAGAGAAAGGTATTGACTTATAATTCATTTTTCATTTAGAAAACTTCATTTGGATAACAAGTTCCTTAACATAAAGCAAATTACATAAATGGTTTTGCTTTGATGCTCAGAGTCTTGACTTTCTTAAGGAGGCTTGATAGCTTTAGACCTCGTTCCGTCTTTGTCTCGTACTGTATGCTTAGCTTTTCTGCTTCAACTGCCAGTGTTTGCACATGATTAGCTACTTCGCAGATTTGATTTAAAGCCTCACCCATAACATAATCCCTCTCTCTAACTTTTTTTAGGTTTGCTGAAGATGCCAATCATTCGTCTCCAACGTCCTTTCTAAAATCTCAGTTCGTATTTCACTATTCTGCAAAGAGGCCTCTAATTCTTCCACCCTCTTACTCAGTCTCTCGATCTCAGCTCGACTTACTTTCAACTCTATTACTGAATTTCGACTACGATGCTTGTACAAGGACTCCTCCAATTCTCCTACTCGAGCTTTTAATTCAGCCACTTCGGCTTGGCTTTCCAAGAGGCTACTCCTCATAACATTTTCCTGAACTTTGGCGTCTTGAAATTTATTTTTCTAGTGACTTGTTTTATTTTTCTCTTCGCGAATTTCCTGTTGCCATTGCTCTGATATCTTACCTAAACCGGCGGTTCTCATTAACAATCGAAGCTTTTTATAGTCCTTCTTTAGGCTGCTAAGATCTTCTTCAGCCTTATTCTTCCCTTTTCTCAATTTTTCCACCTCTAGCTTTTGAACATCAACGTCTAATCCTAAAAGCACCTTCTCTTCCTCTAGTTTTTCTATCATTTTCCTCATCTCAGCATTTTTCTTTTCAAAATCTTGTTTAATTATTTCTAATTAAGTCGAAACAACCTGCAAGTGTTATTCAATTGGGCGGACAATCTCCGAGTTTGGCACAAGAATATTGTCGTTGATCCTTCTGTTTCTCCACCAATCATATTCTGTAGTTATCATGAGATTAGCGCCGAATGCTTTCATTTTTCGAACCTGGTTCCATGCATTTGAGATTTCCCGAATCCTTTTCTTATTGTTTTCTCCTCGGTACACGAATTCACACTAAGCTATCCCCTGAGTCGCGGGTATGAACTGTCTTGATCTATATTGTCTTGAAACTAACAAAGGTGCATATCCGGTTGCTCCTCATATTCCTGCCTATGGGACCCAGTCGAGATCTCCGAACGGATACAATATTTCATCAGGAATAAACCATGGTGCTCGCCACTCTATATCTTCGTCTTTGAGGCTTTGGAGTATGGCCATCCACTTTTCTTCTAAGAAGTTTTCTTGTCTTTGTGTTGCCACGAACTCTTTCAAAGGGGAGTAATCTTTAGACAAGTACTGATAGGAGACTTTTTCTGTTTTCCAAAAGTGACTATGAAACCATACCATCAATAGTGGTGGGCAAGCAATAAATTGACATTCTCCCTCCTTTCTGCATGCGTTTAAGGATCTGAAAGTTTCAGCTAGTATAGCCGGGATAGGTGTCACTCTTTTACTTAATCTATTAAACAATTATATCACCACGTCTTCTATATGCCCCAAAGCCTTTGGAAAATGACCAACCCGTAGATACTTAGGGCTAAAATGTCAATCTTTTTCTTTACATTTGGATGAGCCAATATCAAATCTCGCAGGCTTTTTTACGTGATGCACTTGTTATCGCCTTTGACCTTAACTCGAGCTGCAACCCACTGTTCGCTCATGCCCGTGATGTTTATTAATCTTTTAACCATGGTCGGGAGATTTGGAGCTCTAGAATAGGCCTTATCTACTGAAATCTTCGAACAACGGAGCAGGGTGGTGTATTCTTCTATCGTCGGTGTCATGTCTATATTCCTGAAAGTGAAGCAGTTGTAGGTTGAATTTCAATACTGTGTTAAGGCTCTAAAGAGGGATTTGTCCATCTTAACTTCGCACAAGTATGGCAAATCTCCGTATTCTTGGTAAAAGGTCTGTTTCATGTTGTTGTCCCAACTGTCCCATATCTCTTTCAATTCTAGCACATTGTTTTGAGCCGTGCTGATCCAGGTATACTCCCAAAGCTCTAACTCATATCCTTCCACTAAGCTGTCTCTCTTTTGGCATTGAGTCTCCTCCGACCACAAGCACACGACCATATTGTCCTCCACTTTATCAAAGTACTTGTTTTTCATGATTAATTCTCTTATCGGTAATTGAACTTTTGAGTCTATATCTTCTCTTTATATGATGATGAAATGCGATGCAAAAAGAGACAAAATAAACAAGTTAACGAAACACAACAATATCAATATACAAGTATAGCATAGAACCTAAGAGTTTGTCTTTGAAGGTTGCTAAATGGTTTAGTACCACTCCTTCTAAGCAGGTTCTTACGGCTTACTATATGTGGTTTTGGGTTCTAAGTAGGGGTACCCAAACCAGCAGATTCCTCGATCCTCACCCATTACAGGCTCACACAGACGAGTTCGGTTTAGGGGGATGCATTTCCCACATGTTTACACGGAAGTGAAAACTTCACGAAAATAAGGGTATTTTGTAATCCCGAAAGCGATCCACTATCATGCACGGAGGTGAAGACCTCACGAAGGAGTAGTTTCCGGCTTCCACTTAAGAGGTAATATCATATACAGATGTATGCAAATTTACACTAGCAATATCATATGCTATAATGTCACAAAAGATGTCGAGGATCGCATATTAAACAAAACTGAAGTTTAAAAAGTTTCCAAATAAGACCCGAAAATAATCAATTTTGGCTTGACTCTCGTTTATTTTAAAGTTCCCCAGTGGAGTCGCCAGCTGTCGAAACCATTTTTTTTTGGAAAACGACGTGTCTCGAAAAAATTATTTCAAAATTGAAAAATAATGGGAGTCGCCACCAATCCTTTATTTGGTGTGATTGGATCACCACAAAACGTTTTTTTTAAAACCGTTTTGAAAACATGTAGGTCTTCGAAATCCAGAAAAACAGATTCGAGAGTCGGTTACGCATGAGGAAGGATTAGCACCCTCATACGCCTAAAATTGGTACTGTATTGATTATTTTCGGGTCTTAATTTGTAACATTTAAAAGCTTGAATAAAGTTTAAAAAACAATCCTTGAATGCATGAGTTAAGTTTAAAAGAAATAAGGTTTGTTTGGAAATACTACTATTTCAAAGTGATCGAGAAAGAAAGTTACGTCCAGTGAGTTAGGACATGACATTTCAAAACCTAGAAATAACGAGCTTTCCTTTGTAAAACACTTTTTTTAAAATTTTTACGAAAAGGGTATTCGATTATCTCGATTTGAAGAAAGGTTGCACCTAGTAAGTTAAGGCGTAATATTTCAGGACTGAAGATAAGGAAACATTGCCTCGATTAAGGGTATTCGATTATTTCGATTTGAAGAAAAATTGCACCTAGTGAGTTAAGGCACAAGTTTTCGAAACTTGAAATAAAAGAATATTACCTCGATTTTAAAGCTTTTGTGAAAAACAATTTTTAAAACGAGCTTACGAGTTTAATATGAATAAGCAGTTAATAATGAATATTAAATAACGCAAAGTAAGATAAATAAGAAGATAAATTATTTGCGAAAAATCAAGAATGCAAAATACGAGTGCATAATAATTTAAAATTAAATTCAAATTTTGATGAGAAAGAAGAATGATGCAATAGGAGTTGAAAATGAGACTTTTCGGATACCCGAGGGCAAAATGCTAATTTTGGATTCTCGAGGATGAAATGGTAATTTTGAGAAAATTTGGGGTTAAAAATGGAATTTTTAGACATTAGAGGGTAGAAATGGAATTTTGGAAGTTTTAGGGTTAAAAATGGGATTTTTGGAAGTTTGAGGGTAAAAATAAAATTTTTGGAAGTTTTAGGGTCAAAAATGGGATTTTAAGGGTAAAAATGGAATTTTTGGAAGTTTTGGGGTCAAAAATGGGATTTTGGGAAGTTTTGGGGTTAAAATGAGATTTTGGGAAGTTTAAGGGTAAAAATAAAATTTTTAGAAGTTTTAGGGTTAAAAATGGGATTTTGGGAAGTTTCGAGGTTAAAAATAGGATTTTTGGAAGTTCGGGGGTGAAAACAAAATTTTTGGACAGTTCAGGGACCTTCATGGTAATAAAACCAAAAATAGGTGACATGTGGCAGCCCCTCAGGCATCCTGAAGTTAGAGGACTAGTTTGAAATCCATGAAAAATTTTGGGTCAATTTTGTAATTAAACAGACTTGATTTGAGGATTAAATTGAAACAAATTAAAAATAAGAGGGAATATTTGCATAAATAAGCCAAAATCATGACACGTGGCAGCTCCTGGTGCTTTTAAAAGGTCGAGGGATTAAATTGAAAAACCACGAAAATCATCGGGCCAATTTAAAATTAATTAAAAGTGCAAAAAGGACCTGATTGAAAATTTTAGAAAAAGCGAAAGGATCAAACGCATAAATAACCCCTCCGTTAAAAAACACGCGAATCCTAGGTCGGGTCGAGTCGGATTTCGGGTCGGCCATGGGTTATTAGGTGAAACGGTGCCGTTTTGAGAATTCTGAAGCCATGCCAAAACGGCACCGTTTTGGATGTCTATAAATAGGCCATTCTTAAGAAAAAAAAATCATTTTCACCCCCTTTTCAAAAAAGAACTCAAAATCTCTCCAAAAAAACCTCTCACCCCTCCATGGCCGACCACGCGCGTAGCCGCCACGCGCCTCCGTCAGCAGTCGCGCGTCATCGCGCATCGTCGCCGCGTATGGTCACGCGCGCCGGTCCGATCATGTCTCCGTCGACGCCTCTCCTTCCCACGCGTCACGCGCCTCCGTCGAAGGTAAAAGCCTTTCTTTTTCTCTTTTTTTTAAAACAATTCTTAAAAACTCCCTTTTTAAAACTGTTTTTATTATTAATCATTCTGATTCTTCCTTTTTTTGCAGATCCATGCGCAGCGAAGTGTCAGTGAGATTCGAGGTTTCAGCGGAGGCTCTGACGACGGCAACGCGGATCAGGGGGTGCCTTCTGACCGTTTGTTTTCTTTTTTTTATTAAATGATATTATCAATTATTAATGGCTATCATTAATGACCATCACTAATACATTAATAATATCATTATTATTAATAACTATTTAACACCTATTTAAAACGTTTAGGAATAATAAATAATAAATATAGAAATGTATTCAATGCATGCCCTTTAAATGCCGGTAGCAAACAAGCGTGTAATTAATACGGACTAATTCATACCTTGAAAATAAAGTCTCTAAACCCAATTGAAATCTGTTGTTGGTCGCTTCCTTATTCAAGTTTGAATACTACTGTTGTGTTTGCATATGACTCTTAGTAAATGTAAAAACTGTATCTGTATTGATTCCTTTTTTTTGAATGAACAATCCAAAGTCTGTAACCCTTACAAAATGGTTTGAGTCTGGTTTTTATAACAAGATTTTTAATCATGATAACTTGTTTTTTTCAATTAAATGTACATCTAATCTCCTTTTTTGCAGGTTCGGCGGTGGAGGCTTGAAGCAGTGGCGGTGGCAGTCCAAGTTGGAGCTGAAGGAGGAACTGCTTTGGCTGACGTGGCGACTTTTGGTTGGCTGAGATGGAGGCAGCAGCAGTAACACTTAGCAGATTTTGGGTGTAACGGGTTTGGGCCGATTTGGGCCATTTAGGTTTGAGTCTTTTAGAATTTGGGTTTAGATTAGCATTTGGGCCCAATTTGGGTTTGTAAAGTGGACATTTGTAACTGGACTTTTTTAATTAATTAAATTTTAAATTCAAATTAATTTTAAACTTAATTTAAATTTAAACTTAAAAGAAAAGTTTAAACTTTAAACTAAATTTAAACCCAAAATGAATTAAACTTTAAAAACTTAAAAATTAGATTTAAATGTTAGGTCCGATTGAAATTGAACTTCAACATTATTACCCTAAATAAACTATTTTAGTATAATGGAAAAATTCATTGATTTCGCTCAAACTTGCCTTTACTATGGAAATAAAAATAATTACTAATATTCATTCACATTTTCCATACTATAAATATCCTATCTGCATAAATTAAAAAAAAAATCAATATTGTTTTAAAATTTTAAACATGCATATTTAACTACAACTTTTCTTTTTTATTTATTCCTTTTTTTTTTTCTGCATGGTTTCAAAGGGTTCAAATTGTTTAGAAGAAATATGTAATGCAAATTTAGTTTTATTTTCTGATTTTGTTTTCAATTTGAATTACAGAATAAATGTAATAAACTTGGGTTCTAGAGCTTCTAAGTAAATGAATATCAACATTGTTGTTAATTAATTTCGCAAAAATACTATTATTGTCGACTAAATTAGCCTTAAAAGGCTGTTTTATTTTTTTTAATTAGGGTTTTAGTTTTTTATATAGGGAAATAAGTCATTTTTAAGAGAGAAAAATGGAAAACGCGTTTAATTGGGTGCGTTTTTTGTACAGGTGGCAAGAAAATGCGGTCAACTGAATGCATTTTTCCTCAATGATAAAAAACCAACGGAAGTCTGGGGGAAGCAAGGGCCACATCGAGTTTGGTTTTTTCTTATGGTTAGTTTGCAAGCAATAGTTACTCACCAACTCAGAGAGAGTACGTAGAGAGATAGGTCATTTACACATCTTATTCAGTCTGTCACCATAACATAGAAGATATTTTACATGTATTCAAAGACTGTTCAACAACTAAAGAAGTGTGGTTATATCTCATACCCACAAGTTGGAGATCCCAATTCTTTACAAGTAGCATCGTTGATTGGGTAAGGACAAAGTTAAAAACTAGTAGATGGTTGGCAAGAGCGAAGGCTCCTTAGGCTTCTTTTTTTGATTTGATAACATGGCATTTATGGAAGAATATATATATATATTTATGGTTTAGCGTGGAACATAATACAAATTATCTAGACATTATTATGTTAGGCAAGACAGTATATTGCTACTCAAAAGTGGGATCCATCCAAACCCTTTAATGTAGAGTCAAGACAATTATTAGAATCAGTATTAGGACAGTAAATAGGTATTGATAGGATTAGGATTTTTTTGATGTAATTAGTTTTCTATCCACCAAAAAAATTGGGTATAAAACGAAATAATTATAAAAAAGTTTCATTTTAGGCACTAAAAAAAAAAATTTACAATTTAAGCACCAACGTTATATAATTTTGTCATTTTAGTAACTCTCGTTAAAATCATAAGTTGACGTGGCAATTAAAAATCGGTAAAATAACAAATTTAACCCTTAATTTTTTCATATTATGTCTATTTAGTCATAATTTAAAAAATTAACCTTCAAAATTCATAAATATTTTCAATTTGATCCTAATTCTAAAAATTCAAAAAAATATATAAAAATACATAAATATTTTCAAAAAATATAATATTAAATTTAATTTTTATTTTAATATTAAATAAATATAATTATATTAATATTAAATATAATAAAAATACCCCACCTTCTCCTCTCCCTCTGCCCCTCTGTCACCAAACCTATTGCCACCATGTAACGTGAGTGTTTAAATTGTAAACTTTTTATTTCGGGTTCCTAAAATGAATTTTTTTTATAATTAAGTGATTATATGTGTAGTTTAACCAAATATTATTTTTTGGACAAGTGATATAAAACTTTTTTTTTGACGAATTATAAGAGGAGGGCAAAAGCCTAACAATAACGCAATTAGTATGACTCGAATCTAGATCACAATCCGGACAGTGAACACCCTAACCATCAAGTCAACACACGATATTCACATAAAACCAATTTTTAATTACTATTAATCATTCAATACAAAAAACGTTTCCAATATATTTTTTTAAAATTTCCTTTAATAATGGTATTACAGATTTATTTTGTGAGTATTTTTATTATCTTCACAAGTTGTGATGAACAGATGATGATGTTTATCGTTCGTTAAAACTCTATCGACCGCCAGTAATTTTTCTAGGAAAATGGACGACTCTTTGTCAACTTCTTAATCTATTTATGTTTTGAGAATATTTTAGAATAATAAATGATTTCACGAGTCGATTTGAACTTGTGTTGTCTTAAATTTTATATGTTTTTTTTTTGTTTTTCTATTGTTTAATAAATTTTCAATTTTATAAATTTGTGTATGCTCTTGTAGCATGTTTTTTAGTCTTATACATTATTGATGGAGCTTGTCTTTCATAATCTATGATGAGTATATTTATTTTTTTCCTCAACTATATAATTTCATTCATTAAATGAATTAATAAATTTACCTTAAAAAAATAATTTGGATATCTTTTCTAGAAAACCCTTTAAGATATATTTTTCTTTTTCTCCCAAACATTAATTAACTCTATTGAAAAATTTCACCCTAATTTCATGCATGCAATCAATTGATTGCTTCTTCCCTTACTATACTTTTTTAGTATTTATAAAAAAGCATTAATACTCGATATTCTTTTGCCACATATAGTTTCCTTCCCATAACTATATTTTTGTCATATTTACCCATTATTCACTATAATCTTTTTAATCAATTTTAGCTCTTACCTTTATTTTAATATAAAAAGTATCCATTACACTCATTGATTCCACTTTACAATTAAACTTGATTGTGGGTTGGGTCGTATGATCCGATTCAAAAGATCATTCGAAAAATGAGAGGAATTGAACAAAAATATATATTTGAAAAGTGGGCTTTAACAAAAAAAAATGAGACTCATTTTCTAAACAAGTCAGGTCTCAGGTAAGAGTTTTTCGGTCCGATCCGAATAAATTAACCATTTTTAATAAAAAAAATTATATTGTTGTTTTGGTGCTATTATGATACTGTTTTTATTGTTATTTTTGTTGTTGTTTTAATTGTTGATTTTGTTGTTTGAGTGTTATTGCTATTGTTTCGCTATTGTTTTAATATTATTTGAATATTGTAGAACTTATATTTTATTATTAATTTTTTTACTATTTTATTTGTAATTATCTTAATATAAATATTTTTTAATGTATTTTAAATTTATTTATTTTTTAATGTTTGTTTTAATGTCTTTAAGTGTATTTGATATATTATATATTTTTAAAATTTGTTGTATATAATAAAATAATTTAAAAAAAATTAATATGAGCCTGACTTGAGTTTAGCTTTTATAATTCGGGTCTGATTTAAACAAAATTTTAGACTCAATTTTCAAATCGAGACGAATCTAGACCTAACAATTAGACTTAAAATTTTGTTTAAGCTCGACCCAACCACGATCAGTTCTATCCACGACACACCAAAATCATTTGTTCTATTAAAACTCTGCACATCTCACCATCCATTTTATACTTGATATTCTTCAGGTTTGTTGTCCACTGTAAGTTTTGCCACACCTTTATATTGTTCATGAAAATTCTTTCATTTTATTCTTTACAGATATATATTTCCATCACAATAGTTATATCTCAATTTTCCCTTAAGCTGTAAGTGTATGCATCAATATGATTATTCCAGTATGTAAGTTTATATTCAATTTCTATAATATAAAATTAAATAATACTTACAAATATATCTCAATAATAAATTAAACCTCATTATTTGTGTATTTCAATAATCAATTAATTAATTCTTTTCTTTTTTTCAATTTAGGACTATTCCTCTTCTATTGATAACAATGTTCATACTAATCGAGTTAAGATTCAATCGATATTTTTATTGTCTTGCTATTTATTAAAAAGTAAATTAAGTGTTCTCTTTTGAATAATAATATTTAAAACTCATAAATTTTTATATAATTACTTATTTTTTTATATTTTAAAAACAGTAATTAATTTATGTATCTATTTATTTTGTTTTGATTTTAATAAATTTAAAAATATATATGTGTGGGTGATTTTTTTTTTGGGTTAGATTTGGTATACTAATAATGTAATTTTTTTTATTTTACAAGAAAACTTACAAAGTTGTTACATGTTTTTTTTAAAAAGATATTTTTTTAATATTTTATTATACTCTTATGAAACACTTGTTAATTTTATAATTATACTTATAAAATTTTAAAAATTTATTCACAACGTACCAAATATTATTCCTTATTTATTTATTTTTTAATTTAATGTTCGTGTAAAAAAATTTCTAATGTTAAGAGTTTTCTTTTAATATATGAAAATTTCGAAACTGTTTACTAATAATTTACATAATGGATTGTAGTTAATTGTTTATTTATTAACATAATATTGCTAATATAGATATCAAACAATAATTGAACACCTTGTACCTTAGTTACCCCTTTTTTTCTTTTTTGGTCAGTCCAACTTCGAAATTACCAACACCTTTTTAAACTATTTAAACTGAAATTAATTAATAATACAATGAAAAACTTGAATTAAATTGGGTATAGAACGGAATAATTATAAAAAAAAATATTTTAGGCACTCAAAATAATAAGTTTATAATTTAAGCACCCATAGTATATAGTTTAGTCATTTTAGTCAATCTCATTAAAATCAGAAACTGACGTGATAATTAAAAAATTGATAAAAAAAAAAATTTAACTTTAATTTTTTCATATTGTGTATTTAGTCATAATTTTAAATAATTAATCTTAAAAATTTATAAATATTTTCAATTTAATCCTAATTCTTAAAAATTTAAAGAAATATATAAAAATACATAAATATTTTCAAAAAATATAATACTAAATTTAAATTTTATTTTAATATTAAATACATATAATTATATTAATATTAAATATAATAAAAATTTACCATTTTAAAGGGGCTATAATATATACAAAGCGGAAAATTGCAAAAATCTTAAACTTTGGAGGGCCTACTTATATTTTTAGGAGAGACATAGTGTAAATTTACAAAAGACTAAATAGAAAAAATTTAAACTTTGGAGGACCATGGCCCTCTAGGCCTCACCATGGCTCCTCCATCGCCACCAGGTAACATGAGTGTTTAAATTGTAAACTTTTTATTTCGAGTGCCTCAAATAAAAATTTTTATAGTTAAGTGATTGTTTGTGTAGTTTACCCCAAATATTAAATGCATTATATTTATTTATTATGATATTATTATCAATCTTAAAGTGTTGTTGAATTAACTTATAACACTAGTTAAATTAATAACATAATATATATTCTATAGGAAGGTTAGGTTGCATTTATAGGAAGTTTTAGAGTAATTATTTGCTTGCCAAGTGTAACAAATTATTTTTTTGACAAGTGACATAAAATTCATTTTTTTTTTCGAATTATAAGAAGAGGGAAAAGTCCTAACATCAACACAACTAGCATGACCCGTATCTAAGTCATATCTCAAGCAGTGAACATCCTGACCATCAAGTCAACACACAAGATTTACATAAAACCAATTTTGTAATTACTATTAATTATGCAATACAAAAAAGGTTTCCAATATATTTTCTTAAAATTTCCATTAATAATGGTAGTCATCATAAATTAAAATTTTAGTAAATCAACTTTTCTAAATGGCATTGAAGATCTATTTTTTGGGTATATTTGTTGTCTTAACAAGTTCTGATGAACAGATGACGGTGTCTGTCGTTCGCTAAAACTCTATCGGAGCTAGTAGTTTTTATAGGAAAGTGGGTGACTCTTCGTCAGCTTCTTAATTTTTTTTTTGTTTTTAGAGTATTTGAGAATAATAAATGATTTCACGAGTCAATTTGGACTCATGTTTTTATATATTTTTTGTTTGTGTTTCCATTATTTAATAAGTTTTCAATTTTAGAAATTTTTGTATGCTCTTGTAGCACATTTTTTAATCTTTCTTATGCATGTAATCTTCCTTTCGCAAGTGGTTTTAAGGATGATTTTATTGTCGTCCTATCTAATTTGGCGAATGCTAGATTCTTTTATCGATTTTTGCTCGTTGTTTTCAACCATTCAGAGTTTATTTCTTTATCGTATTAAGTGTTTTTAATCACTCCAGATATATCGTGCTTGAGTTGTGACAAAACCAATTATCAATGTGTCGTAATGTTTTATTCATGTTGAGACTAAAACATTTATTGTGTTGATGGAGCTTTTCCTTCATCATGTACGACGAGTGTTACTATTTTTCCGAATTGTATAATTTCATTCACTAAATAAATTAATAAATTTACCTTTTAAAAAATAAATTGAGTATCGTTTTGAGGATTTTTTTACCTAAATAATACAAAATAATTAAAAAAAAACCCTAATGGTATGGAACCCAGATTAATTACCAAAATGATATGTTTTGGTGGGTGGAGGGTGACTTAGAGGCAACACCACTGCTTATCAATAACATAATTTTTTTAATTTTAAAATAAAAAAATAATATTTTATTAGTGGAGGGTCTTTTAGAGGCAGCATCGAAATATACCATACTTAGGGTATACCCGCATTTTAAATACGAGTTTGGAATATCTGACAGGTGGTGCCCAGTCAATAGGCGGCACCAAAATGCCTATCCCATTGGCGACACCAAAAACGTCTATCCTATAGGCGGCACCCATGTTACATCAGTGGGTTTGTCGATGCATGGGGAAATGGCGTGGGGGGAGCTTATAAAGGGGAGTTTAGGGGTTTAGGGTTTCATTTCTCATTTCACTTAGAGCTAAAAAAAATAGAAGAAGAAGAAGAGTAAGAGTAGAGGAAAAAAGGAGAAGAAAGGGAAAGAGGTATATTTTTGTTGTTGTTGTTTTTAATTTATTTTAAAATTATTTTATTTTTAATTATTATAAAGTTTAGTTTAATACTTATGATTTGTTATGAATTTTTGTTTAGTAGAGTAGATTAAAGGAAATTTTATTGAAATTTTATTTATTGAGAATTTTTATTTATTTTTTAACAGATTTAGTATTGAAGATGGATAATTAATTTTTCGTATGTGTTTATTTCGATAGACTAATTTTGACAACATCAGTTGGATGTATATTTGAATGTTGCCAATAAATAGCAATGAGATTTCTTCAAAATGTCTCGGTTGATTATATGAAGGCAAGGATTAGTGCAAAAAATTTTAGACGTTGTGGGAGAAGGATCTCAAAACTTTTCTACAAGTTTCCAGTTTTGACAAATCTCATCAAATTCATCGAAGTAGAACTTGTAGATGATAAAGACGTGGAGACAATGACCGCTCTTTGTTGTGCGAATCAAAGTGACCAAAATGCACCGATTCAGTTATTTGCTAAGTTAGTTGATGTGGAGCCAACTAAAGATGAAGATCCAACTCCAGTAGAACAGGAAGATCCAACTCCATTAGCTCAAGATCCGTGTATGGTGGTTCCAATATCGTACGTTGAAAGTCAATCAATAGTACGTGGAATCGATATCGATCTTTATGCTGTACCTAAGAATGATGTGGATAGTGATGATGGACATGATAATAGTATTCCTTCTAATCACGAGTTCGATAGTGATAGTGATCTCGATGTAGATAAGGTCCCGGATGATATCAATGCCCCTAGCTCATTTTAAGTAAACTTTGGACAAGTCAAAGTTGCTTATGCATGGCCGACCACCCATTGTGTGTGGCTGATATTTATTTGCTAAATATAGCCACACAACCTCTCCTCAACTCCACCTATAAATACACCCCTCATTCCCTCACTTTAACACACAAATTCACTCACACTTCACTTCTTTCTCTCTAGTTTTCTCTCTAGCCTTCCATCCACATTTCCCCTCATTCCCTTACCGATTTCCTCTCTTGGAAAAGAGTGGTTCTTCAGCCTTCCATAGCCTTTGTTGAGTGTTCATCAAAGACCTCGATCTAGGAAGAATCGAGGAAGAACGACGAAGAACGCAGAAGCAATTCTTGAGAAATTGTTGGATTTAATCCTATTATTTTTCTCATATTTTTAGATTATTGTTTGTTATCATGATGAATGCTATTAATTCTTTAATTAAAATGACTTATATTCTTTAAGTGTTGGGTTGTTTGTGTTTAATTGCTTGTTTATATTTAATCCATGTTTATGCTGTTATAGGCCCTGAATATGTTGTTTAATTAAATATTATCATGCTTAAGTTATTATTGCATTACCTTTGTGATATAACTATTGAATTAATCATTTAAGCGCATTGAAATTGTGATTAATGGACACACTATTTAATTTGTGCATGCTTAATCCTCTAAGAAAGTTAAGGGTTAAAATTGTGATGTATTGGAGAATACTAGTCGGTCGTATTGACATAGGTGTATGTTCAAGAGATAGATTAATTTCATAATGTATGTATGTGCTATAACACATTAACTTATCAAATGTGACCAGATTAATGGTCTCATTCTGCTCGTGGTCGTCTGGGCTGAGATAATGCTTCAGCCATTGGCTATTTACCTTGAATTGGTGCCCATCATTTAAGTCTTTAATTGTCACCACACCATGAGGAAATGCTTCTACAACTTCGAATGATCCTGACCATCTGGAATGCAATTTTCCAGGATGCAATTTTAAATGTAAATTAAATAAAAGTACCAACTGACTTGCAGAAAATTGTCACTGCAAGATGATGTTGTCGTGCCATCTCTTAGTTTTTTCTTTGTAAATGGTAGCATTCTCTTATGCATTTCGTCGAATCTCCTCTAATTCAGAAATGTCCAATAGTCTCTTTTGTCCAGCAACATCATAATCCATATTTACTTGCTTAATTGCCCACATGGCTTTATGTTCAAGTTCCACTAGCAAGTGACAGGATTTACCAAACACAAGTTGATACGACGACATTTGTAATGGTGTTTTATACGCTGTGTGAAGAGCCCACAATGCATCGTTGAGCCTTGAAGACCAATCTCGTCTGGATGGATTCACCACCTTTTCAAGGATATTTTTAATTTGGCGATTGGATATTTCAGTTTGGCCATTCATTTGTGGATGATATGTGGTTGCCATTCGATGTTTAACACCATAACGTTTTAATACGGTCGCAACTTGATTGCAATGAAAATGAGTGCCTTGGTCACTGATTAATGCTTTAGGTGTGCCAAATCGAGTGAGGATGTATGTATGAAAGAATTTCAACACTGTTTGAGCATCATCTTTAGGGATAGCAATTGCTTTGACCCATTTGGAGACATAATCGACAACGACCAAAATATAAACATATCCAAAAGAATTGGGAAATGGTCCTATGAAATCCATACCACATACGTCGAAAATCTCAACTTCCATAATAGGCTGTTACAGCATCTCGTTGCGTCGAGATATCGATCCAGTGCGCTGACACTTATCACATTGTTGAACAAAGTTATGGGCATCTTGAAACAATGATGACCAATAAAATCCTGACTGAAGGATCTTTGCAGCAGTTCTAACACCACCAAAATAACCTTCATATGAAGCATCATGATAATGCTTTAGGATAGAAAGCATTTCTTCTTTAGGGACACAGTGAAAATAATATTGTCGGTGCATACCTTGAATAAGTATGGTTTGTTCCAATAATACTTTATAGCATCTCGAAGGAATCTTACCTTTCTGTGACCAGTTACACTCAGTGGTAATCTTCCACAGACCAAATAATTGACAACTTCAGCATACCATGGGGATGCGTTAACAGAAGAGAGCTTCTCGTATGGAAATGCGTCGATAATTTATGAGGTATTACCATCTTCACTCTCAAATTCCAAGTGAGATAAATGATCTGCTACTTTATTTTCTGATCTTTTTCGATCTTTAATTTCAATATCGAATTCTTGTAACAGCAAAATTCATCGAATCAATCTTGGTTTGACATCTTTTTCGACAAAGAGGTATCTCAATGCAGAGTGATCAGTATATATTATAACTTTTGCGCCGATAATATACGAACGAAACTTGTCGAATGCAAAAACTACTACCAACAACTCTTTCTCTGTGGTTGTATAATTGACCTGCGCTTTGGTAAGAGTTTTGCTAGCATAATATACTGTATGAAATACCTTATCTTTGCATTGACCAAGCACTGCACCTACTACATAGTCACTCGCATCACACATAACTCCAAACGGTTGTGACCAGTCCGGTGCGACGACAATAGGTGTCTGCACTAATTTCTACTTAATTTTCAAAATGCTTCCATACGAGCAGCATCAAACATAAACTTTTTATTTTGCTCCAACAGTGAGTAGAGAGGTTTTGCAATCTTTGAGAAATCTCGGGTGAATCATTGATAGAAACATGCATGACCGAGAAAACTCCTTATTCCTTTAACATTATTAGGTGGGGGTAACTTCTCACTGATCTCCACCTTTTCCTTGTCCACTTCGATGCCCTGATAAGATATACGATGTCCAAGGACAATACCTTCAGTTTCCATGAAGTGGCATTTCTCCTAGTTTAGTACCAGATTAGTGTCCTCGCATCGCTTTAAAACTCTAACTAAATTGTCAGTGCATTTATCAAAAGTGTGACCATAAACAGAAAAATTATCCATGAAAACCTCCAACGAGTCTTCAATCATATCTAAAAAATTGCCATCATGCACCTTTGAATTGTGGCTGGTGCGTTGCATAGACCAAATGGCATTCGGTGAAAAAAAAGGGTACCAAACGGACAAGTGAAAGTCGTTTTAGATTGTTCTTTCGGTGCAATTACAATCTGGTTGTAGCCAGAATAACCATCAAGGAAGCAGTAATAGGCTTTACCGGCAAGCCTATCCAGCATCTGATTAATGAAGGGAAGTGGGAAGTGATCTTTTTTTGTGGCAGCATTCGAACGACGATAGTCCATGCAAACTTGCCAACCTGTAGCAATTCAATTAGGAATTAATTCATTCTTGTCATTACTTACCACCGTAATACCGCTTTCTTTGGAACGTATTGGACTGGGCTCACCCATGTACTATTAGAATTTGGGTAAATAACGTCCGCATCCAACCATTTGATGATCTTTTTTTTAACAACTTGTTTCATTTTTTTTATTTAATCTCTTTTGCTGCTCAATGGACTGTTATCCTCCAACTTGATTTTGTGCATGTAGAAAGAGGGACTAATGCCTTTGATATCCGCAATGCTCTAGGTAATGGCACGCTTGTGTTGCTTCAATATTCGGATCAATTTCTCCTCTTGACTTGCGTTGAGATTTGCAGAGACAATTATTGGTAGGGTATCTTTGTCACCAAGGAAAACATACTTTAAATGTGTTGGCAATGGTTTCAATTCAAAGGTCGGAGCTTCTTCAATAGACGGCTTAAATACAAGGACTTTCTATTGGTCAGATTTAAGGATTTCATCTACCAACCATGTCTAAGCTCAATAATATTTTCTTCATCCTTGTGCTCACAATTAGTTAGGAAATTGTCTTCAGTTTTCACCACAAGTACTTCTAAAGCTGCTGTACTACGCTCATGAAATTCTTTCACAATTAATTCGTCCAGTACATCAATATGGTGACATTCCTCTTTACTATTGTAGGAAATTGCTTTAAAAACACTAAAGGTAATGTGTTCATCATTGTGTCGCATAATTAACTCGCCTTTGAATACGTTTATAAGAGTGCGACCCGTAGCAAGAAATGAGCGTCCAAGATTATGGGCACCTCCTTATCAGCTTGGCAATCAAGAATAATGAAATCTGCTGGGAACACAAACTTATCTACTTAGACAAGAACATCTTTGATTTGCCCTTTAGGTTGCGCCAAAGATCTATCTACCAGCTGCAATGTCACTACAGTGGGCTTCATGTAACCAATTCCCAATTTTCGAAATGTTAATAGTGACATAAGGTTGATTCTTGCTCTTAAATCACAGAAAGCTTTTCCTAAGTAATGATTTCCAATGGAACATGGAATTGTAAAACTACTAGGATCTTTCATCTTGGGTGGTAATTTATTTGTCAACACAGCGTTGCAGCCTTCTGTGAGCGCAATTGTCTTGATGTCGGTTAACTTCTTCTTCTTGGATAAGAGCTCCTTCATAAATTTCTCATAGCTAGGAATCTGTACAAGAGCATCGACAAGAGGTATATTAACATGTAATTATTTCAGGGTGGCCAAAAACTTCTGATATTCTCTGTCATTTTCTTTTTCCTTAAATCTTTATGGAAACGACAAAGGTATTGAAACATCAAGTTGTCATGACATAACTGGCTGAGTCGACATTGGCAGTTGCGTCGACAATTTTGTAGGTTGAATGGTTGGCATGGGAGTAAGAACTGCTAGCTCCTCTTCATCTAGCTCTACTGCTTCTTCTTCAGGTACAACTTTTCCTCGTTGCTCTGCTTCATTTGCGTCAACAAGTGTTGTATTGGAATTGCTACTTTGTTCAACAATTTGCTTTCCACTCCGAAGATTAATAGCTTTGCAATGCTCCTTCCCTTTTTGAATTTAATTTTTAGTATCATTGGATAAGGCACCTACTGGTCTTATGCTCATATTAGAAGCTAGTTGTCCTACCTAACGCTCGAATGAAAAAAGATTTCCTTGCACAATAGCTTAAGTTCTTGTGATGTATTCACACATCAGAGCTTCAAGGGCAGCTAATGGATCAGCTCGTGGTTGAGAGTATTGCTATTACTATTGTTGATATTGTCCTTGCATATTCACATTTGACCTTGCAGTCTATTGTGGTTGCATACGAGTATGTGACTGCATCTGATCATGATGTGCATGCGTTTGAGGACTGTGGTTATAGTTTTGTTATTGCTGATTGTAATTCCCTTGTCGAAAATTTCCTTGGCTTGAGGAATTTTCATATCGAAATGTGGACGCATTTTGATTTCCCAAGGTTTTTGATACCTAGTTGAACTGTTGTAGGAGTTATCATACGAATTTCTTCTAATGTTATTGACATAAAACACATTTTCTGCATATTGTGGGCAAACCATGTAGCTATGATTGTCACTACAAATTTCACAACAAAATATCGAGACATCCATTCACTGGGCAACTTGAATGGGAGCAACTTCACTCGTCCCCTTCATGTTTTTAATCATGTTAGCCAACAAAGATACTTATGCACTCAAAGCTGATATGGCGTCTAATTCAATAACTCCAAGATTCGTTTTTACTTGAGTAGCTCAAGAAATTGGGTATTGATAGTCATTCTGAGCGATTCTTTTCAAAATTCTCACAGCTTCATCATAGATGCAGTCCAACAAAGGACCTTTTGCAGATGCATCGACAAGATTTCTTATCTGCGCATTTAATCCATTGTAGAAAATTTCGATCCGTGTTTCTTGTTGGATTCCATGCATGGAACAACGTCGAAGCAAAGTCTTGTAACACTCCCATGTGGTATGAAGATTCTCATCATCTAGCTGATGATAAGCAGTAATATCATTCCTCAGTTGAGCATTCACTTGTGGGTGGATTAAACTACAAAATAAATTGAGTCGCAAGTGCATTCCACAATGTAATCGATCCAGCAGGTAATCCAAGGAACTAGGTACGAGCCCTTCCTTGCAATGAATAAGGAAACAGTTGTATCTTCAAAGTGTCATCAAGAACACCATGCTAACTAAAAGAAGCACAGATTAGTAGAAAAGATTTAATATGCTTTCTCACATCTTCATGAGGCAAACTAGAGTATTGCCAATTCGAATTTAACATTTGAAACATAACCGATTTTAACTCTAAATTTCTAGCTTCGATAGTTGATCTAACAACCTCTAGTTGCAAATAATCTAGCACAAGAACAACAAAGTCTCTAATCGTTCTGTTTTGCATTTGTTCTTCTTGTGGCAGCGGTGGGTTGTTTAAATTCTGTGGCTGTATTGGAGGGACAGAATTTTGTGGCGATAACTGTGGTATGACATCATTTCTAGGCAAAGCCATATTCCTTTATTCTTGTCTTCTCCTTCGAATGGTTCTCTCGATTTTTGGATCTAATCCAACAATATTTTTAGGATTTCTCCTAGTGGTCATAAAACACCTAAAAGAAATTTGAAAAAGAGTCAACAAAAATTGAAACAAATCAGTAACAAATAAAATTTAAGAAATAAAAAATAATTACAACTATAAAAATAAACATCAAACAAACTAAAACTTGATCGTGCTATGAACGTCATAGTAATTGTACAAGCGAACACTTGTCGATGCAAATATAGTTGATAGACTTAAAACTATCAGATATCGATCCCACAGAGATGGTTGTTTATGCTTATAATTGTTGATTCAATTAAAGTTAAAATAAGAGAAACTGTATGAATAATGTTAGCATAATTAAAATAAATAGTGTAGAAATGAATGAATTAAACTGTCAGAGCAAATATTGTAAGACTGTAATAAAATATGTTGAAGCAAATTAATAAGAAATACAGTGAAAGTTTAAAGATAATTTGTCGATGTAATTTAAGAAAATTAAAGAAGTAAAAACAATAATAATGGAATGGGGGATCCTTGACTTATAAATCGGCAAACCACTAAATGTGACCACAAGGTAAATAATAGATAAATTATCGCTGCAATTAAGCTTAATGAGATCTTACCAACTTCGACTTTCCTATTTATCAAAAACCTAAATACTCACATTAACCACACCTTCCAGTGCTGGCAATGCTTTACATTCAAGAACAAGTGAGCAAAATTCCTTCGTTCCCCAAGCAACTTCCGTTGTCTTGCTTGTTAATTTAATTTGTTACTGCACTTTCCAGTGTTAGTAACTACAACAGAACTTCCGTGATCAAGTAATTAAATCCAAAGATAAATAGATAAGAGAAAATTGAGCAGAAATCAAATTAGATCTAAAATTAAAAGGTACTTCCATACACATATAACTTCATCAGAATTTATCAGCGTTTGAGAGGAAATAAAGAACAAGTTGAAGCATTCTATTCCTAGCCTACTAGAACTCTTCCCTAATGTTCTTCTTGTGTTGCATTTAGGAACACTCCTCATCACGAGTAGGATTTGCCTTCTCGTCCCAGTTAGTTCACCCTCCAAGAAACTAAACTGCCATGGAGGCAAGCTTAAAGAAAATATGAAAAATCAAATTGATTTTTGTCCCGAGCTTCAAGATTCCTCCCTCTCTTTTTTCTTTCTTTTCTTTTTTTTTTCATCAGTATATATCTTTAATGTCAAATATAGGTGTCCTTCTTCAGATCTAACTTCCTTACAGCTGTACAAGTTAGTTAATCCAACTATACATTCACGTAGATCTGGTGCATTCAGCAAGCAGTTAAAGGTTGTCGCGACATCTTTGAAAACTAATTTAGATTTTAATTTGCTGCGACAACCTTGATATTCTCAAGCACTGATACTTCTAGATATGTTCATGTGGCGAAAGGTTTGGGCGCAATTTTGGATTCTAAATTGCGGAGACAACCTTGGACACCTTCCTGTGTTGATCTTTTGGGACAAATTCCTACATTGACATTTTTAGACGCAAAACTGAACACTAAATGTGGTGACGTTAGTAGAAAAAAGTAAGACAAAATTAACCAAACATCATTGACTTAGAAAATACAATTACTGAATATAAAATGCTTAAAATGCATGCTAAACATTATATAATGGGAACAAATTATACTTTAAATAAGGAGAAATTAATGGTCTTTTCTAACGCTATCAGTGAGACTGAAAGGCGTGAAGCAAACGAGAGGTCATTAAATAGTTATAAAAAGGAAGATCGAAGTTATGGGGAACGAATAGAATAGAGCTGGAAGAGAACTATGATTTAAAGGCTGGAGGGGATTTTAGGGGAGAAGGGGAAACAAGTTTCTTGCTGGAAGATTATTTAATAAGTCATGTTGACGAGAAAAAATGACAGAGAACAAATCAAGGAAGAGTGAATAGCAACAATACACTAATAGAGACTGATCCAATTACAGATATATTGACGGTCGCTATAAAGCAGGCCAACTGATTGCAATAAAAATTTTAAGTTAGAATGTTCGTGGCTTGAGGCAGCCACGAACAGTGAGGTGTCTCAAGAATAGTTTGAGACAAGCTCAGCTCCAACTTTTGTTTCTTTTAGGAATAAAAGTTGACTCTAGAAGAATGGAATAAATTTGGCGCAAGTGTGGGTTTACGAACGGGATTGATATGGATGTTGAAGGATCGAGAGGAGGACTTTCACTAGGTTGGAAAGAAGAGCTTTCAGTCACGCTAAAGAGATTTTCCAAACACTAGATAAACGTAACAGTTAGTGATGAGAATGAGGAGGATATTTGGCGATTCACAAGTTTTTATAGCTCTTCAATCGAAAACTTGAGGAAAGAGTCGTGGAACCTATAAGACAGCTTAAGGGAGACAGTCAAAGACCTTGGGTTGGGATGAGGGATTTCAACAAAATAATGTTTCCGTTTGAGAAAAAAAAAGGGGGCGTCCAAGAGAAGAATGTCAAACATCAACTTTTAGAGAAGCCCTTGAGGATTGTAACCTAAATGATTTAGGCATTGTAAGGTAGTGGTTTACGTGAGAGAGAGGGAACCTACCAGAGAATAACATAAGGGAGAGTCTAGATTGAGGATTGGCTAATTCGACATGGTGGACCCAGTTCCTAATTACTCAGTTCGTCATTCATCACATAGCATATTGGACCATTGCCCGAATGGTGGATATAATAAAAGGGAAGTGAGAGGTTCCTAAACAAGGAAGTTATATGTTTAGATTTCATGTGAATTGGATCCTAAAAGAGCAGTTTTAAGATAAACTTAAAACAAGATGGAGATTGGATGATACAGATTTACCTTTGAAACTTGGGGAGTTGGGAAAGCATTTACGAAATTGGGCGAAAGATAATAAAAGAAGGCGACATAAGAGAAAGGAGTATTTGAAGTCAAGATTGGACAAGCTGAACAAAGAAGATCCAATGGATGATAATCAAGCAGAGATTGTGGAAGTTAATTAGCGTTAAACATGGAAGCAAACAAAGAGGAACTCTGATAGGAACAATGGGCAAGGACAAATTGGATTTACATGGGAAATCGAAATACTTCATTCTTTCACAAGTCGACTACGTAGAGAAGACAGTGAAATACGATAAAGAAGTTGGAAGATGACAATGGTTATATGATTGAAGGGGACACGAGTTTGCTATCCTTAGCTTCTAGTTACTTCAAAGATTTGTTTGCATCCAAGCCAATACAAGATAGTAGCAATCTCATGTCAGAAATAAGGTCATGTGTGAGTAATACTCGTAATGATGAACTTATGAAAAAATTTAAAACTGAGGAAGTTTTAGAAGCAATCAAATCAATGGCCCCACTTAAAGCATCAGGTATTAATGGATTTCTCACTCTATTTTTTCAAAAATATAGGCACATAGTGGTTAAAGATGTAAGTCGTTTTTGTTTGGAGGTTTTGAATGATCATAGGGATTTACGTGAGATCAATAAAATAAATATAGTCATCATTCCAAAAGTTAGCAAGCCAAAAAAACATGAGTCAGTTTAGACCTATTAACCTTTGTAATGTGATCTATAAAATAATTTTTAGAGTGATAGAAAACAGATTTAGGAGAGCTTTAAGCTTTTGCATAGATGAAAATCAGGGGACATTCGTATCGGGGAGACAAATAACAAATAACATTTTGGTAGCATACGAGGTCCTTCACATTCAAAAATGGAAAAAATAAGGAGGGAACGAATCGTTCATGCTCAAGCTCGATATGAGCAAAGCTTATGATAAGGTAGAGTGAGAGTTTTTGGAACAAATGATGAGGAGTTTAAGACTTTATGAAGAATGTATAGCTTTAATTATGAGGTGTGTTAAAAGTGTTCCTAACTCTGTCATCTTGAATGGCACAAGGGGAGAAGAGTTTAAACCATCAAGAGGTTTGAGGCAAGGAGATCCCTTAAGTCTGTATCTATTTATTATCTGTGCCGAAGGATTTACTAGGCTGATCCATTTAGCGAAGAAGGACAGGAGGATAGAAGGAATAAGTATTGGTAGAGGAGGGCTATCGATCTCTCATTTATTTTTTACAGATGGTAGTATTTTATTTTGGAAGGGCTACCATGGAAGGAGTTTTGGCTACTAAGGCAATTGTGAATGAGTATGAAGCAAGTTTGGAACAACTAGTAAACTTTGAGAAGTCCTTGATTTACTTTAGTTCTAACGTACGAGAATAAGCTAAACTACTTCTTGGAAACATGCTGGAAGTCCACATATCAAACAACCCTGAAAAATATTTAAGGTTGCCAACAATGATAGGGAGAAGGAAAAAAAATGTTTTCATAGAGATAAAAGAAAATTTTATTAAGCGAACGAACGCTTAAAGTATCTGAAACCTCTTAATCAGTGGTAAAGAAGTATTCATTAAAGCAATACTCCAAGCCATCCCAACATATTTGATGCAATGTTTTAAATTACCAATTTCGTTATGTCACGAGTTGAAAAATCTCATGTGTAATTCAATAAGGCATCCATTGGTGCCAATGGAATGAAATGTGTACCCCAAAACTATTAAGGGGGATTGGCTTTATAGATCTCACATTGTTTAGTATGGCCCTGTTAGCTAAACAGAGATGAAAACTAATAGTTGATCCTAGTTGTTTACTTGCGCATGTTTTAAAAGCTAGATACTTCCCAAGAAGCGATTTTTTTAGTGCAAGAATAAGGTCTTACCCTTCTTTAACTTGGCGGAGCATTTGGGGGCCTGAAGCCTTTTGGAAAAAGGCTTAGGATGGTTAATCGGCAATGGAAAATTGGTGAACTTATGGAATGAAGCAGGGATACCACCACTTGGGAATGATAGAGTTGAAGGATAGAACATTGACATACATTTTACAACTGTTGCAGATTTGATTAGAATGAGACGTTTACCTGGAAGGAGGATGTGGTTAGGAGTATATTCCAAGAAGATCAAGCAGAAAGGATTTTATCCATCCCATTGGTAAATTCGTCACGGAGGTATGTCATTGTGTGGAAGAAAGATAGTACTGGAGTTTACAAAGTCAAGCGGGTTACAAATGACTTGTTTCAGAAAACCAAACCCCCCAGATCAGAAATTTTACAATCAATAACGAAGATACACACCAATATTTAACAAAGCTGTGGCAATTTCAAATTCTAGCCAAAATAAAAAACAATCTATGGAAAGCTACATATGACTATTTGCCGACATTTAAAAAACTAGTCCATATACATCTTCGTGTAGATGCCTAGTGCCTAATCTGCAACCAGGGCTAGGAAATGATAGCACATATATTACTCGATTGTCCCTTCGTAAGGCAGGTTCTGATTGAAGTCAGCTTAACTGTCCTCAGCAACAACTTACAACAAGAATGGCCTCAATGGTTAGTTCAATTTTTTAAAAAGTAACAATCAAGAGCAATACACTTGCCTAGCTATAACTATGTGGGCAGTATGGTTTGGTAAAAATAAGTTACTACATGAAGGCATCAGAGACAAGTCGCAAGAAGTGGTAGGGTTCATTAAAGCCTACAAAGCAGAAATGCATCAGCTGGAAATTTTAACAGAGTGCAAAAATGCCTCAAGCAGAGTTTATTCGGAACGACCAATAGCAGGAAAAGTTAAAGTCAATCTCGATGCCTCTTTTTCAAAACACAAAAACATAGCGATAGCGGGCTTAATCATCAAAAATGATGCCGGACTCGTAATGGGTTCTTGTGTTTACCCATGGGAGAACGTTAGTGATCCGACCACCACTGAAGCTAAAGCCTGTTTGCAAGCGTTGGTCTTTGCGGTGGATATGGGATTCAAAGAGATTTGCATGGAAGGTGACGCATTGATTGTTATCAAGAAAATTAATTCAAAGGAAGTTGATAGATCGACGATCGAAAACATAATAATCGAGATAAAAAAAACATATTTTCAAGATTTAAATACTTAGCTTTTTAACACATCTCGGGGGACACAAATGAAGTGGCACACGACTTGACCACATGGGGACGACTATTTGGATCACCAAGGTTCTAGGTGGAAGAAATTTCTCCAGAAGTGGGTCATCTTTTAATGGATGTAAGAAATGAAAGTTGATGGTGTAGTTGATGGTTGAAACTAGAGGAAAAGGTAGTACTTTAAGGAATCCGAGGAATCTCAACGAACAGTGAGACTGGGGAGGCTAGAAATGAAGAACAGAAGATGATGAAGACACCCAGTTTGCTCACCAACATAATTTCCAATGTAAATGGAGTTCGAAGGTTAGGGAAGGGCTAAGTGGTTTTCTTTTAGGGTTTTGATTTTGGCTTTTGTTTAAAGACGAATATAGTCCATTTGTTTTCTGTTCTTTTCATTTATTTGTTTTTATTACTTAGTTTAATTAGCTTTAGGGGCCTATGGCACCGCCTTTAGCTGTAGGTGGTTATGTGACAGGTGGGTGTCATGCAATTAGATTGTTCACTGGCCTTTTCTATTAATCTATGCATTGGTTTTTACTTGAAAAAAATAATTAAGTTTAATTAAGTAAATTAAGATTGATTAGAATTAAAACATGATTAATTAAAATATAAATAAATTTTATGAAAAAAACTCAATTAAAAAATAAAAAATAATAAAATCTCAAATTTATATTTACTTCATTGAAAACAACTTTTATGAAATTATTTAAAAAAATTTATTAAATAGTAAAAAATATTTTATACAGATTTATCCAAACATCATAAAATATTAATTTTTCTAAAAAAATAAATCATTTTCTAAAAATCATTTTTCGAAAATCTTTTTTCGAAAATCTTTTTCATCGAAACAAACAGATCCTTACTCTATTAAAACTCTGCACATCTCACAATCCATTTTATACTTGATATTCTTCAGGTTTGTTGTCCACACCTTTATATCGTTCATGAAAGTTCTGTCATTTTATTCTTTTACAGATCTGTATTTCCATCACAATAGTTATATCTCTATTTTCCCTTAAGTTGTAAGAGTATGTACCAATATGATTATTCCAGTATGTAAGTTTATATTCAATTTCATAATATAAAATTAAATATACTTACAAATATATCTCAATAATAAATTAAACCTCATTAATTGTTTATTTCAATAATCAATTAATTAATTCCTTTTTTATCAATTTAGGACTATTAGTTGTTTTCTATATGTCTTCTTATATTAACAAAAGTGTTTATACCAATCGAGCTAAGATTCAATCGGTATTTCTATTGTCTTGCTATTTATTAAAAAGTAAATTAAGTGTTCTCTTTTGAATAATTATACTTAAAAGTCATAATATTTATATAATTACTTATTTTTTGATATTTTTGTTGGAGTCCAATTTTGACCGGACCAACACTTAAACCATAATTGAGTCCAAATTTTAATTATTAAAATAAGTTTGAATTTATTTTAAATTTAAATTCATTTTGAGTTTGAATTTACTTTAAATTTAAATTTATTTTAAATTAAAATTAATTAAAAAAAGTCCCGCATATAAGCCCAAATTAAAAAGTCCAAATACAAACATCCATTTTAACAGGCCTAATTTCAATTAACCCATTACAACCTAATAAGCCCAATTGTACAAATTTTTTTCAGAACCACTTGCAGCTACTGCCTCCCTCCCTTCCAATCAGGAGCTGTCACGTCAGCACCACCAGCAACTTGCACCACTGCCCATCTGCCACCACCGCCACTGCAAGTTGAAACCTGCAAAGAAGAAAGGAGACTTGCATTTAGTTGCAAAAAAACAAATTATAATGATTGTAATTTTTAGACTATAAAACCAAATTCAGAACATTTGTAGAGGGGAGACATCTTTGAAATCAATACGAAAAACTTTCTTTAGGAACCAATACATAAAAGTTCAAAATTGCAAACAGATTGCATTTAGAATTATAAGCAGGAAGTATTCGAAGCAACATATTCCATTTTTCAAAGCATATTCAAAGCAGACTAGGTATAATCCCAATAAAATAAGTATTCATTGTCATTTATTAATCAGATTCTAAACTATTTAATTCCTATGCATGCATCTGTTAATATTTATTTATTTGTTATATTACCGTTATTATTTATTATTTTAGAATATTCATTTAAGTCATATTTAATATAATATTAAATATATAATATGTATAGTAAATACATTAATAAATAAAAGAGAAATTCAAAGAGACATACTTGATCGCCACCGCCGCCGCTGTTGGAACCGTGATTGGAGATCTTTGGGACCACTCCAGGTTTGCGAGGAACACTATTTTTGAACATGTAGAGGAAAAACACAACAACTCACTAAAATCACAAAGGGCATAAACCAAATTATAACAAATACTTTTCTAAAAAAACAAACGAACAAAAACTAGATTTGGAAATCTGACCAGATCTTAACCAAAACAGTTTGTAGTAAAAGGGAGAAAGATCAGATTTGAGAAATAGAAACAGTGATAGATTTGATCATATGTTTTTTAAAAAAGGAGGATGTTTTCAAAAATTTGGGTTGGATTTGCTAAGATACGCAAATTTGTTTTTTAAGAAAGAAGAAGAAGAGAGGATCGTTTTCTTACCTGTGAGAATCGTAGATGGCGGACGGCGACGGCACGTGTACGGCATTGGGCGATGGCGCGTGTGGCTCGTGGCCTGGGACGACTGACGACCCTAGTGGCCTACCTTGAACTAGAAGAGAGGGGAAAGGAGAGAACAGAGAATGCAACCTCTGATTTTTTTGAAATGAAGGAGTAAAAATGATTTTTTGTTTTGAAAAATGGATTTTATAGCAGCTCCAAAACGCTGTCGTTTTGAGCGTGGGTATTTGGTGCCAAAACGGCACAGTTTTGACTTAACCCGTTAGACCCAACCCGATCTGACCCTTTAGACCCTAGGATCCGCGTGTTTTTAACTTTCGAGTTATTTACGCGCGCGGTCCTTCCGCTTTTTTTAATTTTACATTTTCAACCTGTTCGAACTTTAAATTATTTCCAAATTTGCCCAATAATTTTACTTTCTTTTCAGTTTAGTCCTTTAACCATGTTAAAGCCCAAGAAGCTACCACGTGTCAATCTTTTGGTTTATTTATGCAAATGGTCCCTTTTATTTTTGATTTGTTTTGATTTTGTCCTTAAATCAAGTTTCGTTTTAATTATAAATTGGCCCAAAAATTTTAAATGATTTTCAAATTAGTCCTTTGACCCCAGAATGCCTGAGAAGTTGCCACGTGTCCCATCTTTTGGTTTTATTGCCCAGAAGGTCCTTGAACTGTCCAAAAATCATATTTTGACCCCCTGAACTTTCTAAAAAATTACATTTACCCTTAAACTTTTCGAAAATTACCATTTTTCCCTTGAACTTCCAAAAATTATCATTTTGCCCTCGAACTTCCAAAAATTACCATTTTACACTAAACTTCCAAAAATTACCATTTACCCTTAAATTTCTAAAAATTCCATTTTTGACCTCAAACTTTCCAAATTTACCATTTTACCCTAAATTTCCAAAAAATTTCATTTTTGACCCCGAACTTTCCAAAAATTACCATTTTACCCTCAAACATCACAAAAATTACAATTTTGCTCCCGAGCTTCCAAAAATTACCATTTTACCATCGAACTTTCTAAAAATTACCATTTTACCTTGAATTTCCAAAAATTCCATTTTTTACCCCGAATTTTCTAAAAATTACCATTTTACCCTCGATCATCCAAAAATCACATTTTTGGCTCCGTTTATTTTGTTTTTCTTTCTCTTCAATATTTAATCATAGATTTTAATTATTATTCTTTCGTATTTTGCATTCTATTAATTTTATTTTTAATCTTCGTGCACTTACTCATCTGCTTAATTATTTTGCTCATGTTATTTAATTCTCGCTATAAACTGCCTATCCACTTTTAATGCACACATTTGTTTTCAAAATTATTTTTTATAAACCCTTAAAATCGAGGCAATATCCTTTCGTGTGGAAACTTCGAGAAATTATGCCCTAATGAGTCGGGTGTGATTTTTCGTATAATTCACACAAATCGAATATCCTTTTCCAAGTTTTTTAAATGTCTTTTAACTTCGAGACTCCGAGAACATAGTGCCCTAACGTATTGGTCATGACTTCAATTCTTCGTGAAAGTCGAAACAAACGGGCATTCTTTCTTCAAATCTTTCAAGTCATGTGTCCGAGGATCGTATTTTAAACTCAATACGAAATTTCGAGTTCTCAAAAATATATATAAATGTATACAAGTAATTTTAAAAAACGAGGCAATATCCTTTCGTGTGGAAACTATGAAAAACCATGCGCTGACGTGCTGGGTGTGATTTTTGTATAATTCACGCAATCGAATATCCTCTTTAAAGTCTTTCAAAATGTCCTTCAGTTTCAAAAGTCGGAGAACATAGTGCCCTAATGTGTTGGACACGACTTCCAATTCTCCTAGAAATTCGAAACACACGGACGATTTTCCTCAAATAGGATTTTTGAAAATCATGTAAAATTTTATAAAGATAGATCGTATTTTAAGTTTTACTCGAGATTTTAAAGTTTTAACAAACTAAGACTCGAAAATAATCAATGTGGTACCAATTTTGGACGTATGAGGGTCCTAATTCTTCCTCATGCGTAGCCGACTCCCAAACATGTTTTCTAGATTTAGAAGACCAAAATATTTTTCAAAATGAATTTTAAACGTTTTGTGGTGATCCAATCACACAATATAAAAAGATTGGTGGCGACTCCCATTTTATTCGATCATTTAAAATACCCATTTTTTTATTTTTAAATTTGTTCGAGACTTGTTTGTTTTCCCGAAAAATAAACGTTTCGACAGTTTGGCGACTCTACTGGGGAAATTTTTTAAAATAAACGAGAGTCAAGCCAACGTTGATTATTTTCGGGTCTTTTTTGAAAACTTTCAAAGCTTCAATTTTGTTTAATATACGATCCTTGGCATTTTTTTGTGTGATGCTATATTGTGTTGATATTACTAGTATAAGTTTGCATCCATATGCATTTGGTACTACTCTTTTAAGTGAAAGCGGGAAACTACTCCTTCGTGAGGTCTTCACCTTCGTGCAGGATAGTGAATCGCTTTCGGGATTACATCCGTACTCATTTTTTCGTGAAGTTTTCACTTCTGTGCAAACAAGTGAGAAATGTGTCCCCCTAAACCGAACTCATCTGTATAAGCCTGTAATGGGTGAGGATCGAGGAATCCACTAGTTTGGTTACCCTTTACTCTAGAGCCTAAACCACATATAGTGAGCCATAAGTACTTACCTTAGAAGAAGTTATACTGAACCTTTTAGCAGTTATCCAAGACGAGTTCTTAGGTTCTTTGTTTTATACCTGTATATGGATATTACTATGTTTTGCTAACATGTTCTGTTTTGTCTCTTTTGCTTGCATTGCACCATCATACAAGAAAACGTGTTGACTTAAATTCGGTTACCCAATAGGCATTTTCATCATGGGGGACGGATTTCTTCATAAAGTGGAAGATGGTCGAAGGAAAGCACAAAGTTGAAGAAGATTTAGAAGATGTGAAGAAAGATTACGCGAATTCAGATCAAGATCCTTGAAAGGAATCAAGAAACAAGTGAGGGGCACTTTGGACAAGCTCAGAGACATGTTTAAGATAAAGATTATGCAAATGATGAAAAAGCGGCTGATCATATGCGAGCATTAGTCATTGAAGCTGATATGTTGAGCATGCAATATGAATTAAGATCGGAGAGGGGACAAAATTAGCCAGACTTCTAGGAAGATCAAAGCTCTAGGTCATAAGGCAAAGCCGTTTATGTAATCTGTTTTATGTGAAGAATTTTGTCTTCTAGAGAAGTTGTTCTAATGGGATTGAATTCAAAATCAATGCCTTTTCTTATGCATACATGCGCATTCATAAGCTGTACATTTTATTAACTTGCATAAGTGGAACTGCGCCAAACCTTTAGTGGTTACCTGAATAAGGTAAGAGATACGGTTATATTTTTGCTTTTAATTGTAATACACTTTGAATCTGTTTGCATTGCATTTACATCAAAAAGGGTGTTGACTCATGTTTTATTGCCAAATGGAGAACTTGTCATAATAAAACGAATTCCCTATTAAGGTAGAAGTCAACGTGGTCGTGTGTATATGTGGTCAAACAAAAACAACAACGAAAAGTGATTGCCTATCAAAGTGACACATATCATAGTTCTGGAGTTACACCAAAGTACATGAAATCCATAATAGTTTGCTAGAGTTGAAAGAAGTATAGAAGACAAAATGACACAAATGTTCAAATTCGAATATGTTTATTTGCCTTACTCACTCAAGCTTAGTTGTTTCACTTTCAGAAACATGAACATAAGGAAGAGGAATACGTTACGTTGCCCGAGGATTCAAAAATCATAAGACCTATTCTAATATGAGAAGGCATTGGGTTGCAACCCTAATCAAGAAAAAGAGGATAACGAGACATAGTAGACTCAGATGCAAGAAAGAGTATTGATATCTTTGCCTCAAACACATAGGAATTAGTCATCTTAATGTTGGGACACGTAGAGGGCCCGGTTGCAGATTTGTTTGACCAATTTGACAAGAGAATCACTTATGTTCTAGCAATCTTAGCCACTAAACACCTGTCAGAGAAGAAGGTGTATCGATGCACAAACCTTTGCTAGTATGGTTCCGTGACCAAGTTCTGAAAAGTTGAAAAAGTCTCTTATTGAGTATTCTCTAATGACTACCTTCTGTTGAAGGAATTTATTGCTACCCAAAGTCAAGGTGATTGGAAATAAATGAGGAATGACTCCAACGCTCTTAGGGGTAAGTCTGATATAGGGGCCATGTCGCAAGAAAGAACTCAACCAAGTGCAAGAAACAGTTAACCATTTGTAGACTTTAGTCATTTAAGACCGACATTTTAAACTTGAAATCAAGGTCAAATCGGAGCAAAAAAATTAGCTTGGAAGATTAGGACTTTGAGCATTAAGGCACGATCATATATGTATCTGCCTTATGTAAAAGAATTTGCTTTCTAGTAAAGTTGTCTAATGGAATGGAACTAAGAATCAACGCCTTTTTGCATACATTTCACCATTCATTTGCATTGCACTTCATGCATTAAATTTCAATGAGTTCCCCTATATTTGAAAGACTCGTGTGAGAGAGAGTCATCAACCTTAAATGAAAGCTAAGAGGAAATATGATAAATCAAGATAGAGAATGATAAAAATTTGAGCAAAAGTCATATTGAGAGTTCAACCTGTTGAGAGTTCGTCCCTACACCCTTGGAAGTGTTTTGGACAACTAGACTGTGGAAGAGTTTCCTATAGTTTTTAGGACTTTTCCAGAAGATATTGAGAACACACTTATCACTCTTAAGTTCGAGAGTAATAGGAATCCTTTTATAAAGGGCAGATGACCACTGTATTTTATTGTGATGAAAATGATGCATTTCTTGTGTCTCACTTGGAAAACATCTTGCATTTCTCTTTTAGCCATACTGATACCAAATGGTTGTTCATTCTTAAACTCATTCTCTTACCCATATGTTGGAATCTTTGATATCAAAGACATGAGCGACACTACTACTGACTTAGACCCTTTTGAGTAAGACATGTGTCCAAAAAAACTTTGAGGCTTTGAAAATGATCAAGAATGTAACTTGTCTCTCAATCTGCTACAGATGATTGAGCAAGACACGAAACAAACATCACCTTGAAGAGTTGTGATTTTAAGTGGGAATCGAGACATGTGTCTTTGTAGAAACAAGGCAAGCTGCCTTGAGAATCCAAAGGTCTTTGCATGATCCTATCAAAGCATGCCAGGTTTAAGAAATCGACGCCGTGACACACAGGCTCCCTTAAAAGGAATATTGCAATCAAATTCAACAAAAACTTCCAAAATTGAGGCTCGATGTGTTATCAAAAGGAAAATAAAAAAAAGAGAAAAAAGAAGAGAAGATGGGTCGAAAATCCTTAAAGGGCATTTTAAAACCCAATAAAAAAAAAAGAAAAGAAAGAAAAAGTTAAGACGAAAACCCGCAAAGGGCATCTTGAAAATTTATTGTTCTCCTTCATCTTTCCAAGTCGTGGCCTTTTTCTATGAAAAGCATGGACACCATCGAACCAACTTTGCAAAAGAGTTTCTAATTTGCATCAATTCGTCCTCATGATCATTGATTACTACTTCCTATGCCAATCGTCAGTTAAGCAGATTATTTAAAATGAGAGATTATATGTCGGTATGGAATGCCAAGAAAGGATCATATCCAACGATGACTTGAATTTGAGCAACAGTACTATAGCAAAGTTTGGAGTCAATTCAAGAGAAAATATCACAACTCAGTACCACATCGCCAAAAAATGAATGGGGCATTGATGGGGACCGATAAAGACACCAAAGGATTTATTAGAAAATAGCAGAGACCTATAAAGGCTCGGCATGAGAAATCACAATTTACCTTCGAGATTTATCGAGTTTCTATCAGAACAGCCATTTGGGCAACACCTTTCTCACTAGAATAAAAGTCGTCATACCCATTGGAATCAAATTTCCTTCCCTCCAAATTTCGTTAGAGTTGATGAAGCAGAATGGATCCAATCCAGATGCAGTCGACTAAACTTGATTGCAGAAAAGATACTAAAAGTCATCCGTCATGACTAAATGACAAGGGTTTACGACAAAGAAGGATCTACTCTATATAACTCCATGAGAGAGCTCTAGTTTTGAAAAGGATCTTGCTTACAAAAGACTTCCAAGAAAAATGGATGTCGAATTGGGAAAGGCCCTATGAGATGAAGAAAGTCCTTTTGGAGAAGCTTTAATTTTGATCGAAATGGACGGAAAAGACTTGCCCAACTTCGTGAACTCGGATTCAATGAAAAAACAAGGAAAGAAAAAAAAAAGAAGAAAGAAAAAGAAGAAAAAGCAAAATAAAAAAAAGAAAGAGAAAAAGAGAGGTCGAGGTGAAAACTCGTAAAGAGCATCTTGAAACCTAATGAGATTTGAGTTGAAAACCTGAAAAGGCGGCTCAAATTTGAATAAGAGAAAAGGGGCATGAAGTGGTTTTCTCTCTCAAAAGTAACAAGGTGGAGAAACTTTACACCTTGAAGCATTGACGAAGTACTCCAAGTTTCATGAACACATGTCAAACTCAGAATGGTCCTCATCAAGTTTGCTTAGTGAAACTCATACTTTGATATCTGGGGCACCTAACCCTTGGCCCACTTTATGTTTGACAACTTTTTGACCAATATGCGTCATTTTTTAATCTTTTAATTGATAAGAGCTTTGTCTCCAATAAAATTTCATTCGCCTTGCGACCATGTTCAAGCAATTCTACATCAAAATAGCGATTAATGAGTCAACGACCTCTTCATTAATGTGACCTTTCTTTGCAGTCAAATTCAATTGCATCCACCTTATAACCTTGATTCAAGCATCTTTACATTTGAAATAACGGTTAGTGGTCAACAATATAAGGAATAAAAGGATTTCTTCATATCACTCTAGAAAATTTCTAAATAGTACATGGACCTGAAACAGGATCACTAGTTGGGAATAACATAAACCTGAGGGTTAGAAGGAGATATAGTTCGAATTACGACTACCCCTTTAGGTTTCATGACAAAGATACACATGCTCAAAATATAATAACACATCGGTGATAAGACTTAGACAAACAACAAAAGATGTCGGCTAAGGACTAAAAATAAAATCATTTTTCGAAGATGACATTTTTACATTTCATGGTTCATATCCATCTGTTTATGACCATTTGATTCATTATGATCTGGTCTACATAGAGACCCATGAAAGCATATTCTACAGATTTCATTACCGCGAAATGACGAAATGAGCTGAGAAAACCATGAAGATTTTAAGGGAAAGGTTGAGGCCGCAATGGCGAACCTAGTACCTTAGAAGATATGAAGGGAAAGGTTGAGGCCGGAATGGTGAACCCTGTACCATGAAGATTTTAAGGGAAAGGTTGAGGCCGCAATGGCGAACATGGTATCTTAGTGGATATGAAGGGAAAGGTTGAGGCCGCAATGGCGAACCCGGTACCATGAAGAATTTAAGGAAAAGGTTGAGGTCGCAACGGTAAACTTGGTACCTTAGAAGATATGAAGGGAAAGGTTGAGGCTGCAATGGCGAACTCGGTACCTTAGAAAACAAGATGAAAAAGATTGAAGCCGTAATGACGAATCTTATACCATAAAGTCGAATAGGAGCAAATTGAAGTTGCAATGGCGAACTTTTACCTCGAAGTTACAATGAAGCATATCAAAACTGCAAATTAGAATAAAGTGAAGTTACATCATCATTCAGTCTTTTACCCCTAATCAAGAATGATAGATTGAAGATTTCAGTCTTTTACCCTTAATCAAGAAGGGTAAAATAGAGATTTCGATCTTTTACCTCGAGCCCGGGGCAGATCACCATCAGTCAATCTCTTACCTCGAGCCTGAGGCAGATTGCAGTCATTCGATCTCTTACGCCGAGCCTCGGGCAGATCACCATCGACCTATCTCTTACCCCGAGATAGGGGCAGATTGTAACCACCCGATCTTTTACCCCGACCATAGGGCAGATCACAGCCATCCAATCTCTTACCTCGACCATGGGGTAGATTACGATTATCCAAAACAAAGAGACGATCATCTTCCTAATGAGATATTGAGAAGCAAACCAAATCAATGAAACCAAGGCTCGATGTGAGCGAAACTTCGAACCCTAACTTCCTGATGAGGTACTGAGAAGCAGGTTGAAGCAATAAAGTGGTTACCTTCCTTATGAGATACAAAGAAGTAAACCAAATCTGTCTTCCTGATGAGACACAGAGAAGCAGATTAAAATAAATGAGGCGGTCATCTTTCTGATGAGATACTGAGAAGTAGACCAAATCGATGAAACCAAGGCTCGGTGTGAGCGAAACTTCGAACCTTAGCTTTCTGATGAGTTACTGAGAAGCAGGTCGAAGCAATAAAGCAGTTATCTTCCTGATGAGATACAGAGAAGTAAACCAAATCTGTCTACCTAATGAGATACAGAGAAGCAGATTAAAATAAATGAGGCGGTCATCTTTCTGATGAGATATTGAGAAGCAGACCAAATCGATGAAACCAAGGCTCTATGTGAGCGAAACTTCGAACCCCAGCTTCTTGATGAGGTACTGAGAAGCAGGTCGAAGCAATAAAGTGGTTACCTTCTTGATGAGATACAGAGAAGTGAACCAGATCCGTCTTTCTAATGAAACACAGAGAAGTGGATCAAAACAAGTGATGCGATCATCTTCCTGATGAGATACTAATAAGTAAACCCAATCAATGAAACCAGGCTCAAAGTGAGCAAATCTTTAAACCCCAGCTTCCTGATGAGGTACTGAGAAGCAGGTCGAAGCAATAAAATGGTTACCTTCCTGATAAGATACAGAGAAGTGAACCAGATCCCTCTTCCTGATGAGACACAGAGAAGTGGATCAAAACAAGTGATGCGGTCATCTTCTTGATGAGATACTAAGAAGTAAACCAAATCAATGAAACCAGGCTCAAAGTGAGCAAATCTTCGAACCCCAGCTTCTTGATAAGGTACCAAAAGCAGGTCGAAGCAATAAAGCGGTTACCTTCCTGATGAGATACAGAGAAGTGAACCAGATCCAGCTTCCTGATGAGACACATAGAAGTGAATAAAAACAAGTGATGCGGTCATCTTCCTGATGAGATACTGAGAAGTAGACCAAATTAATGAAACCAGGCTCAAAGTGAGCAAATCTTCGAACCTCAGCTTCCTGATGAGATACAGAGAAGCAGGTCGAAGCAATAAAGCAGTTACCTTCTTGATGAGATACAAAGAAGTGAACCAGATCCGTCTTCCTGACGAGACACAGAGAAGTAGATCAAAACAAGTGATGCGGTCATCTTCTTGATGAGATACTGAGAAGTAGACCAAATCAATGAAACCAGACTCAAAGTGAGCAAATCTTCGAACCTCAGCTTCCTGATGAGATACTGAGAAGCAAGTCGAAGCAATAAAGCGATTACCTTCCTGATAATATACAGAAAAGTGGACCAAATCCGTCTTCCTGGTGAGTTATAGAGAAGCGGATGAAAACAAACGATGCGATCATCTTCCTAATGAGATATTGAGAAGTAGACCAAATCAATGAAACCAAAGCTTGATGTGAGCGAAACTTCGAACCCTAGCTTCCTGATGAGATACTGAAAAGCAAGTTGATGCAATAAGATGGTCATCTTCCTGACGAGATGTAGAGAAGTGAACCAAATCCGTCTTTCTAGTAAAATACGGAGAAAGAAATCATGATACAAAGCTACAACACCAAACACTTGGAGTGTCAGAAGATATCAAGGACTACAACAGAACCAAACCTTGAGGTTGCAAATAGAGTGAAACTACAGTAGCAAATTTTGTCTTTTTGAAATTGCCTCAAGGCAAGATGAAATCATAATGCTGAAGGGAGAGAAACAGATGCAGCAGAGTTGAACGACCGATGTAGTGAAGGGTGGACCAGTGGAAGAAAGAGCATCGAAGAAATGAAACTTGACAAAATTGGGCCTCTTTTTGGTCTTTGCTCCATTCTTATTACACAGCAACGAGCAAAGAGGGGCAGCTGTTGGAGCCCAATTTTGACCGGGCCCAACACTTAAACCATAATTGAGTCCAAATTTTAATTTTTAAAACAAGTTTGAATTTATTTTAAATTTAAATTCATTTTGAGTTTGAATTTACTTTAAATTTAAATTTATTTTAAATTAAAATTAATTAAATCAAGGGTCCCACATATAAGCCCAAATTAAAAAGTCCAAATACAAATGTTCATTTTAACAGGCCTAATTTCAATTAACCCATTACAACCCAATAAGCCCAATTGTACAAATTTTTTTCAGAACTACTTGCAGTTACTGCCTCCCTCCTTTTCAACCAGGAGCTACCACGTCAGCACCACCAGTAGCTCACCAGTAACATGCACCACTGCCCATCTGCCACCACCGCCACTGCAAGTTAAAACCTGCAAAGAAGAAAGGAGACTTGCATTTAGTTGCGAAAGAACAAATTAAAATGATTGTAATTTTTAAGCTATAAAGTCAAATTCAGAACATTTGTAGAAGGGAGACATCTTTGAAATCAATACAAAAAAAATTCTTTAGGAACCAATACAGAAAAGTTCAAAATTGCAAATAGATTGCATCCAGAATTATAAGCAGGAAGTATTCGAAGCAACATCTTCCATTTTTCAAAGCATATTCGAAGCAGACTAGGTATAATCCCAATAAGATAAGTATTCATTGTCATTTATTAATCAGATTCTAAACTGTTTAATTCCTATGCATGCATCTGTTAATATTTATTTATTTGTTATATTACCGTTATTATTTATTATTTTAGAACATTCATTTAAGTCATATTTAATATAATATTAAATATATAATATGTATATACATTAATAAATAAAAGAGAAATTCGAAAAGACATACCTGATCGCCACCACCGCCGTCGTCGTTGGAACCGTGATCGGAGTTCTTCGGGACCACTCCAAATTTGAGAGGAATGTTATTTTTGAACATGTAGAGGAAAAACACAGCAACTCACTAAAATCACAAAGGGCATAAACCAAATTATAACAAATTATTTTCTAAAAAAACAAATGAACAAAAACTAGATTTGAAAATCTGACCAGATCTTAACCAAAATAGTTTGTAGTAAAAGGGAGAAAGAACAGATTTGAGAAATAGAAACAGGGATAGATTTGATCATATGTTTTGTTAAAAAAGGAGGATGTTTTCAAAAATCTGGGTTGGATATGCTAAGATCCATACCTAGATCTGTTTTTTAAGAAAGAAGAAGAAGAGAGGATGATTTTCTTACCTGCGAGAATTGTGGACGGCGGACGACGATAGCACGTGTACGGCGTTGGGCGACGGCGCCTTTGGCGCATGGCCTGGGACGACCGGCGGCCCTAGTGGCCTACCCTGGACTAGAAGGGAGGGGAAAGGAGAGAATAGAGAATACAACCTCTGATTTTTTTTGAAATGGAGTAAAAATGATTTTTCGTTTAACAAAATGGATTTTATAGCAGCTTCGAAACGCTGCGGTTTTGAGCGTGGGTATTTGGTGCCAAAACGGCATCGTTTTGGCTTAACCCATTAGACCCGACCTGGTCTGACCCTTTAGACCCCAAGATCCGCGTGTTTTTAACTTTCGAGTTATTTACGAGCTTAGTCCTTCCGCTTTTTTTAATTTTACATTTTTAACCTGTTCGAACTTTCAATTATTTCTAAATTTGCCCAATAATTTTACTTTCTTTTCAATTTAGTCCTTTAACCCTTTTGAAGCTCAAGAAGCTGCCACGTGTCAATCTTTCGGTTTATTTATACAAATGGTCCCTTTTATTTTTGATTTGTTTTGTTTTAATTATAAATTGACCTAGAAATTTTAAATGATTTTCAAATTAGTCCTTTAATCCTAGAATGCCCGAGAAGCTGCCACGTGTCCCATCTTTTAGTTTTATTGCCTAGAAGGTCCTTGAACAGTTCAGAAATCATATTTTGAACCTTAAACTTTCTAAAAATTACATTTTGACCCTCATACTTTCTAAAAATTACCATTCTACCCTCGAACTTCACAAAAATTAAATTTTTGCCCCCGAACTTCCAAAAATTACCATTTTATCCCTAAACTTCCAAAAAATACCATTTTCCCTTGAATTTCCAAAAATTTCATTTTTGACCTTGAACTTTTTGAAATTTACCATTTTACCTCGAATTTCCAAAAAATTTCATTATTGACCCCAAACTTTCGAAAAATTACCATTTTTCCCCCGAACTTCACAAAAATTACATTTTTGCTCTTGAGCTTTCGAAAATTACCATTTTACCCCTAAACTTGCAAAAATTACCATTTTCCTTGAATTTCCAAAAATTTCGTTTTTGACCCTGAACTTTCCAAAAATTACCATTTTACCCTCAGGCATCCAAAAATTGTATTTTTGGCTCCGTTTGTTTTGTTTTTCTTTCTCTTCATATTCATACATAGATTTTAATTATTATTCTTTCGTATTTTGCATTTTATTGATTTTATGTTTAATATTCATGCACTTACTCATCTACTCAATTATTTTGCTCTTGTTATTTATTCTCGATATAAACTGCCTATCCACTTTTAATTCACACATTTGTTTTCAAAATTAGTTTTTATAAACTCTTAAAATCGAGGCAATGTCTTTTTCGTGTGGAAACTTCGGGAAATTATGCCCTAACGTGTCGGGTGTGATTTTCGTATAATTCACACGAATCAAATATCCTTTTCCAAGTTTTTTAAGTGCCTTTTAACTTCGAGACTTCGAGAATGTCGTACCCTAACGTGTTGGTCACGACTTCAATTCTCCGCGAAAGTTTAAACAAACGGGCATTCTTTCTTCAAATCTTTTAAGTCATGTGTCCGAGGATCGTATTTTAAACTCAATACGAAATTTTGAGTATTCAAAAAATATATATGTATACAATAATTTTTAAAAAATGAGGCTCTTTTCGTGTGAAAACTTCGAAAAACCATGCCCTAACGTGCTGGATGTGATTTTCGTATAATTCACACAATCGGATATTCGCTTTAAAGTCTTTCAAAATGTCCTTCAATTTCAAAAGTTCGAGAACATAGTGCCCTAACGTGTTGGACACGACTTCCAGTTCTCCTAGAAATTCAAAACACATGGACGATTTTCCTCAAATAGGATTTTTGAAAATCATGTAAAATTTTCTAAAGAGAAAGATTGTATTTTAAGTTTTACTCAAGATTTTAAAGTTTTAACAAACTAAGACCCGAAAATAATCAATGTGATACCAATTTTGGACGTATAAGGGTGCTAATCCTCCCTCATGCATAACCGACTCTCGAACCTATTTTCTGGATTTAGAAGACCAAAATATTTTTCAAAACGGATTTTAAACGTTTTGTGGTGATCCAATCACACCATATAAAAAGATTGGTGGCGACTCCCATTTTTTTCGATCATTTAAGATACCTTTTTTTTATTTTTAAATTTGTTCGAGACTTGTTTGTTTTCCAAAAAAAATAAACGTTTCGACAATTTTAAAAACAATAATAAATATTATAATTTATTTATTTATGCATGTATTTTTTAATTTTGTTTTGATTTTAATAAATGTAAAAAATATATATGTGGGTGATTTTTTTATTGGGTTAGATTTGGTATACTGATAGTGTAATTTTTTATTCTAAAAAGTAAACTTAAAAAATTATCTTTTGTCTCTTTTTAAAAATAAAAAAATATTTATTTTGTAATATTTTACTTTACACCTTATTAACTCTATAATCTTACTTGTGGAGTTTAAAAATTTTATTTGCAACATACCAAATATTATTTCTTATTTATTTATGTTTTAATTTAATGTTTGTGTAATTAATTATAAATAAATAAGACCAAAAGTTAATTTTATAAGAAAACATGGAAACTCCGGTGACGGTGAATTGTAGGAAAAAAGTTTGGCTGTGAGAAGAGGAGCCACTAGATGTTGGTGGAGCTGATGTGATGCAGGAGGAAGGGAGACCACAAGTTCTTTCTTTTCGAGATGCGATTTTGAATTCAAACCCTGAAAACGTGAATATGAAGCATGAGTGAGGTGCGAATGATCTTAAACTTAATGAAGGAGATGTTCGGAAGTGTGTAGTTGATGGTGTTCTCGACAATTGATTTCTCAGATAGAGTGTATGGACTAATAGATGATAGTATGGCAAAAACTCTTGTCATCAAGTTGTTAGGCAAGAAAATCAGGTATAATGCTCTATGGAACAAGGTTTGTGCCTTATGGAAGCTGTCCAAAAAATTTTAGTTGATGGATATTGATAATGATTACTACTTAGCAAAGTTTGAATCAAAAGTGGATTATAGCAATGTTCTATCAAGGGGACCTTCGGTTATTTTCGACCACTACCTCACAATTCAACAATGGGTCAACTCATTTCTCGACTATGAAAGCGTTCCCTCAATGTGTGGTAGTTTGGGTTCGTATCCCAAGGTTGTTAGGTGTCATCTATAAGCGAAGCATTCTCCAAGAGATTTGAAGTTTAGTTGGAAAGGTGGTTAAAATAAATTACAAATGGATAGAGGGGCAAGGGGATAGTTTGCTCGATTTGCTGTTGAAATTAATCTAGCTGAGCCTCTTGTTTCAAAGGTACGAATTCCGAATAGGTTACACAGAGTTGAGTATGAATCTTTGCTTTCTATATGTTTCAAGTGTGGAAGGTATGGACACATGAAGGATGTTTGCAACAAAGTTCCACTAGAAGACAAGTTGGAGGAAGAAAGGCTTAACAGTCAAGGGAACAAGGCTTTCATGGAGTGCAATGGAGGAACAATTGTACAAGAAAGAATCGAGAAGGAAGAATTTGGAGAGTGGATGGTAGTGGGACGACGGTAAAAAAGGCAGCTGAATCAGAGAGAAACTAGATCTGGACCTGTTTCGAGAAATAATCAAACAGGATCCCGTTTTCATTAACTTTTCATATTCGATAAGACATTAGAAGAGGAAAGGGTGTAATCCATGGGTCCTTTTCGGTTTGGTAATAATAACACATTAGGGAATCATGAGGAGATGATTTCGAGGGATTTAAATGTTGATTTTATGATTGGGAGGAATAAAGATAAGGATGATGCTGACAAGGGTGTCATGGGTCAAGAGGTGAAAGGGGGTGGACAACCCAAGAGAATGAATGCTAAACCTGCTGAGCCTAAAGGTGGTCGATTGGAGGTCTAAAAAGGAGCAAGTGATGGGTCAAATCGATTTGGTAATGGGTTTATGTGAGGCTTAATAGAAAATTGAAAGAAGTCTCATCGGGGCTCTAAATTCTCGATCCAAAGCACCATATTGTTATTTCTTTTAAAGAAAATATGGATCTGAATCCTTCACTGGGTTTGAAAAATTTAATTCCTCTTTCATCTTTTCCAAATGCTATAAAATTGAAGCTACAAAATAGTAACATGAATAATGGGGAAATGTCTGGTGGCAGTTCTCGAACCAGTAAGGTGGACTCAATTCCCATTGGTAATGTAATCACTGGTTTAGTTTAGAACCTAGGGGTTTTAACGCTACTGCAAGTGGTTCTTTGGAAAATGTAGATGCATCAAATGCTGGAGAAAAGGAAGACGCTCAGAATGTTAGATTGCTGGAAGAGGAGGATAAGGTTGAGAATGATGATGTGGAAGGTATGGATGACTACTAGGGAGCCTACTATTGCTTTAGATTGGATTTCTTATACTCTTTTGATTATGAAGATTGATATTTTAGTTTGGATTTGCCAAGGGGCATGAAACCCAAATTTTTACAGAATTCTTAAGGAGTACTTGCAAGAGTTTGATCCAGATATGGTAGTCCTAGTTGAAACCAAAATAAGTGGGGTTAACGCATACAATGTCATTAAAAAAAATCAGATTCCCGAAATCCCATAGAGTGGAAGCTAGGCGATTTTCGAGTGGCATTTGAGTGATGTGGAAAGCTAATATTCAAGTTGTTGTTGAGTTGAGCAATTTTCAGTTTATTCAACTGAAAGTGAAATTTTCAAATTTTGCAAGATTGGGTTCTGTTTACAAGGGTGTATGGAAGTCCTTGTTGGGTGACAAGGAGGGAGCTTTAGGCTGAATTGGGTTTGATTATGAAGGGGGTTCAGGTATCATGGCTACTTGCCGGGGACTTCAATGCCTTACTTCATTATGACAAGATGCAAGGTGGCTTAAGACGTGGAAGGTATTTTTGTCAACTTTTTCAAAACTTTTGCAATGACTAGTGCTTGAAAGATGTAAGTTTTCAAGGTTCGAGGTTCACTTGGAATAGAAGCTCTCTGTTCGAGCGACTAGACCAGGTACATTGCAATCTTTCTTGGGAATCCATTGCGCCCAACACGATAGTATATCATTTGCATAAGCTCAAGTCAAACCATAGACCCTTAGCAATCAATTTTGGGTTGAAACAAAATGCTAAACCACCTTGTCCCTTCCGATTCTTAAGTGGGTGGCTATCTCATGTTGGGTTTGTGAAATTACTTAATGATAACTCAATCGTGGAAGACCATCTAGAAATGACTGTTTCAGGCTTCATTGTTTAGGCAAAGAAGTGGAATATGAAGGTCTTTAGAAACATTCTACGGAAAAAGAGGATCCTAATTTCGAGAATCAAAGATATCCAGAGGTGCCTTGAAAAATACCATTCGTAGAAACTTATTGCACTTGACTAGGAGTTATGAACTGAATTAAAAGACGTTCTTGATAGTGAGGAACTTTTTTTGAAGCAAAAGTCTCTAAATGATTGGTTGTTGCTTGGTAATCGGAACACTAAGTACTTTCATTGTTAAGTGAACAAGCGAAGGAGTTTCAACCATATTAAAGCTTTAATATTAAAGGATGGGCAATGGTGTTATGATGAGGCCAAAATCAAAGGTGAAGTTCTTAATTATTTTTGTCAGTTGTACACTAATGAAGGGAGGGTGAGTGGTAGGTTCCCTGTTGACCTTTATGCATAATTTTACCAATCATAGTGGAAGTTTGTTGGCCACGGTATAGTTTCCCTAATACGAAAAGGGATTAAGAAGGGTGAGATCGAGGATTTCTTTAACAAAACCCTTCTTGTGCTCATTCAAAAAGTGGCGGGCCCTAAGTTGGTCACACAATTTTGCCCTATCAATTTGTGCACAGTCCTGTACAAGGTATTTTCTAAAGTCATTGTCAATTGCTTGAAGCTTATTATGCCTAAATTGATTGCAGATAATCAAATGAGCTTTTTTCACGGGAGGCATATAATGGATAATGTCATCATTGCTCAAGAAGTTATATATTCGATGAGAATTAGGAAAGGTAAAAAACGGTGGATGGCAATCAAAATTGACATGGAAAAAGCGTACAATCGTTTGAGGTGGGACTTTATCCGAGATACCTTGGAAGATGCAAAAATCCCAAGTGATTTAATTTGGCTAGTCATGGAATGTGTTTCCACGCCCAAGATGCAAGTGTTATGGAATAGGAGTTATACGGAGGAGTTAGCTCCATCTAGAGGAGTTCGACAAGGGGATCCTATGTCCCCCTATCTTTTTGTTTTTATAATGAAACGTTTGGGGCATGCCATCACTGCGATAGTATCATCAGGTAAACAGAAGTCGATCGCAATGGGATGGGGTGGGCCTCCCTTATCCCACCTTTTATTTACGGATGATTTAGTGTTATTTGGTGAAGCAAGTTTTGAGAATGCAGTGGTAATGCAAGAGACTTTGGATACATTTTGCCTGTATTCAGGTCATAAGATCAATGCTAGTAAGTCTAAATTATTCTTCTTTCATAATACAGATGATAACTTGAGGGCAATGATTGGTAATATAATGGGCTTCCAACCGATCGATGATCTTGAAAGCTACTTGGGGGTGCCTATTTTTCATTCTAAAACTATCAAAAATACTTTTCAGTTCATTGTGGATAAGGTCCAAAGGAAACTTAATGATTTTGATGCTAGGCTTTTATCTTTGGCTGGGCGGGTGACTTTGGCAAAATCTATATTCCTTACTATCCTCGACTACTTTATGCAGTCGTCCATGATCCCGATTGAAGTGTGCGAAAGAATTGAACAAATTGTGCAAAAGTTTGTCTGGGACTCATCAAAAAGTGGTGCTAAATGGGAGACATGTTGTAAACCACTACTAAAAGGTGGACTTGGGTGAAGAAGATTGGTTCCCCAAAATATTCCATACTTGATGAAGTTAGCCTTCCCTTTTGTTACGAAATTGAATGCATTATGGGTTCGCATTCTTCGAGCAAAATATAAGTTAGTTGATACTTGTCTATCTAACATTGAAAGACGGGTTTGTTCTTACGTGTGGTGCTCAATAGTGAAGGTTTGGGACCGATTTCGAGAGAGGATTTATTGGAGCATAGGGGATGGGAGAACAACAAATTTTCTACAGGATGAATGGATCCCTTAGCTTGGGAAGCTTCAAAATCATTTGCTTAGTGGAAGTAGTTTGCTAGATAATTCCAAAGTTGCTGATGTAGTGGATGAGAGAGGGGGATGGGATCAATCGTTATTGAGGACTCTATTCAGGAATGACGTCCTAGAATGTATAAGGGTTGTTTATCCCCTAAAGGATAAATTTGGTGCTGATGTTTTTGTTCTTAGCAGTTGTGCACAAATGTGAACTTCTCTGTCAAATCGACTTATAGAAGTCTAGTAACTGACGGATTGATTTTGGTGGACACCAAGTGGAAGCTTATTTGGGAGAATTCGGTATCCCTTAGGATTAAAAGTTTCCTATGGCTTGTGCGGAGTGGTCGTTTGTTGACAAATAGTGAGTGAGCTCATCGGGGAATGACTACAAATGCTGGTTGTGCCCTCAGTGGCACTGTTGATGAATCTATACTTCATGTGTTACGAGATTGCAGATTTGCAAGTTCAGTTTGAAGCATTTTCTATCACCCACTGATGTTCAGAAGTTCTTTGGTATTGACTTAGAGGAGTGGGTTATAGGGAGTCTAGGAAGGCATTACCAGATGAAAGTTGATGGAGTAGAAAGTAGTATCATGTTCGCTGTAACCTGTTGGATTTTTTCCAAAGCAGCAAAATTATTTTATTTTCCAACACTGAATTGATATAGTCTATAACATTGTTGATGTAACAGTTTGTTTTGCTGCGTATATAACTACCGTCTTTAACAAACAGGGGCAACCGATAAAAATGTGTAAGGGTGACATGAAATGGATACCTTCAGACCCGAGATGGACTGAGATAAACACTGATGGAGCAGCAGATATAGAAGGGAAATGGGCAGCAGCTGTGGGTGTATTACGGGATTCAGATGGAAGATGGTTAGTTGGTTTTCAGAGGTTTCTAGGTAGAGGTTCGGGCCGTGACTCAGAGTTGTGGGCAATATTCCATGGACTTCAAGTTGCAAAACATCAAGGGTGCTTAAGAGTGGCTATTGGAAGTGATAGTTCCGAGGCACTAAGAATGATCAACTACTGCTTGGATGGACATTTTTCGACTACCATCGGAAAGGAAATTAGTAACGTGACTGACATTTCGAGGAATCCAAATTTCTTTTTACTAGAAGAGAAGAGAATGCGGTTGCGGATTGATTAGCTAGAAATTGCAGCATGACAGATATTGATATCCGTATTATTGATATTCTTTATTTTTAGGTCCATAATTTATTACTTTAGGACTCTTTAGAAAGCTATGAAAGTTAATAAAAAATAAAAGCATTGTAATATCTCTTTACCCATAAAAAAAAATTTAATGTCTGTGTAAAAAACATTCTAATGTTAGTTTTCTCTTTTAATATATGAAAATTTTAAATTTGTTTACTAACAATTTAGATAATGGATTTTAGTTAATTTTTTTATTTATTAGCATAATATTGCTAATTTAGATATTAAACAATAATTGTTATTTACATAATTAACACTTTTGTTAAAAAAATTGAAGTTAAAAATTTCTGTCAAGCAAATTTCGTTAATTATGGCTATTTTGTCTTTGTAATTAAATTTAGATTTTAATTCATAAATTAATGTAAATAATTAATTATCTTAAATTAATGTAGAAAGTTTATTTTCAAATCAAATATATAAATTTGAAGGACAACATTGGCATCACCTTATGTTGCCACGTTTAGTTCTGTAAAATTGAAATTTCAATTTTCTTAATGTAAACTGTCTGTGGAATTTCTTTAAACATATTCTGTTTTCCCAAATTAAATTTTTATTTTTACACTAAATCATCGTATGGAAAATTAAGGGAATAATAAATTAAAATTTGATTCTGTTTGACCAAATTACTTTTTTTTTTATGTATTCAATTTGTGATAATTGTTAAAAAGAATTTCATCGATTATGCATTTTTCTTCAAATTACCATTAAAAATTAAGAAAAAAAAAGGTAAATAAAAAATCAATGGTTAAAATCAGCGAATGGTAAAATTTTTATTTATAATATTAAAACGAATTAAGGAAATAAAAAAAATTAAATTCTTAAATATCCATTTCTTAACGTCAATTTTGCTTTGTATGTTTCTTCTATCGAGCGGCAATTTTTTTGCTGCAATTTCTCATTATTATATATCATCATAATATATATCACTGGCAGAACCATGAACATTACTGAAACGGTGCGTGCTGGTCAGGGGAATTTACACGCTGTTTAAACGAATCGTTTTGGGAGTTCTATTTATTAAAATGGTGCGGTTTAACCAGTTGGCCAAGGCCGTTACCCATTTTTTAGCATCAATTAATAACGGTGAGTAAAATTTGATTCGACTCGAAAAAATTAAAAAATATTTCGAATTTCGAGTTAAACGAATCAATTTAATCGAGTCAGCTCAATTTTCTTTTTCAAATTTTGAGTTTGAATCGAGTTGAGTTTTCAAATTCAAATAACTCAAATAATTTGAATAAACGGAATATCAAACTATAATATTTTATATTTTTGCCCAATTCCCCAAACTTTTTTACTTTTCCCCCAAAACTTTTACTCTACTTCCATCTCACCCCCATTTATCCCAAACCCATTTCCCCGACAAAATAAGACATATATGTCGATTTTGATAATTATTGAAGGTTTTGCGTCTTTTTAAAAAAAAATATTTAGAGGAATAAGTTGATTTCATCAAAAGCGCGTCTAGCAAGGCGAGCTTTCTTGACACATGTAAGGAAAGCTCGTACAGCTGGACGCGCTTTCCAAATTTTCCTCTCATTTTTTATTTAATGTTGTTTTAATCTTCTTTTTTCATTCAATCAATCATTTAAGAAAAAAACATTTACCATAAAAATACTAAATCCAATAAATCATATTTAATAAAATTACCTAAATTAATTTACTGTTTATTAAATATGATTGATTGGATTTAGTATTTTCGTGATAAATATTTTTTCTTAAATAATTGATTGAATAAAAAAGAAGCTTAAAACAACATAAAATAAAAAATTATTTGTCTTAAAAAATTTTAAAAATGCAACTTAAAGGGAAAGCACGTCCAGCTAGGCGAGCTTTCCTGTCATGTGTAAGGAAAGCTCGTCCAGCTGGACGCGCTTTCCAAAAAGCTCGCCTAGCTGGAAGAGCTTTTCATAAAATTGGCTTATTCCCCTAAATATTTAAAAAAAGGCGCAAAATCTTAATGTATTTAGGATGTTAGTCTTATTAAGTTGTGACAATGTTTTGGAACTTGTTTTGTGTAAATCTCTACTTTTGATTTTTGGGCATAGATTAACATTCTTAGTTGAATCTTTTGCATATAAAAATATGATATGATTTATGATGCATTTGATTGGAGTAATTTTAGGAGTTTTGGTGTGGTTTGAAGAGATTTTATTATGTTTTTGCGATAGGAATACATGTGAGTTTGAATTGGTTTAGGTCCCTAAACAAATAAGTGAAGATTATGCATGATTTTAGGCACACATGGCCTTTACACGGGCAACTCACACGGGCTTGTGGTGCACACAAGCAACTCACATGGGCGTGTGCCTTGAGTGTGTTAGGTGTAAGGTTCACACGGGCTGAGACACGGATGTGTGTCCCAAGTTAGAGAGTTACACGGTCTAATACACGGTTTGAGACACGAGTGTGTGAATCAAGTCATAGAGTTATACAGGCTAGCACACGATTAGCAACATAGGCATGTGAAAGGGCCACATGGGCGTGTGGAATAACCGTACGAGCGTGTGACCCCTAAATGGAAAAAATTTTAGTTTTTCTCTAAATGTTTTGATTTGATTCAATTTATTTCAATTTAGTCCCTGGTTGTTCATATGTTATTTATAAGGCCTCGAGAGTCCGATTTAAAGCTCATATAGTTATACTCCATATTATTTCAATTTACTTCTAAATAAATAAAGTTTTAAATTGATTTTGAGATCTATATACTAAGAATATGTTTCGATATGTATTATAACTGCTTGTAATCTCGTTTCAGAGACGGAGACAGGTTAGGGGTGTTACATTTAGTGGTATCAAAGCTACAATTTAGTCGATTCTAAGACTAATATAGCATGTATAGTGTTAGCTCGATGGATCAACTCGATAATGACGGTAACGGAGGTTGAATCGACCTTTTAGAAGTTGTGGTGGAAGCAATTTAATTTTGCAACAAAGAACACAAGGATTTATAGTGGTTCGGCTCCAAATACCTACTCTACTACCTTAGCTTTCCAAAACTAAGGATTTTCCCAAATCCACTAGATTTGTATAACCTTTGAGGACAAGATTTAACCTTACTATCACTTAAAACTTATACCCCAAAATCCTAAGAGATAACTCTTTAAGATTTCTACCCAAACGTTAAGTATAAACCCTCTCTCAAAAGAGAAACAAATAAGCAAACAAAGAAATAATCCTTACAAGATCAGGATGTTTGCCAATTAAGCACAAATACAAAGAAGAACACTTGAGCTAAATGAATAGAATGAAAGCTCACAAGTGTTTATAAGAAAATGTAAGAAATAATTAAACTCTAGGTTGTTTTTGATTGATCTTTAGGCTTTGCACATTCTCTTCTTATTGCTATACCTTTGGAAGATGATATTTATGCCCTCTGACTAAATTCCAACTATTGTGGTTGTTGGAAAAGTAAATGTAGTCGTTAGGGATGAAATACCAGCTTATTAATGTGACCTTGCAATTTCGAGTATCGATACCTGCTAAAAGGGTATCGATATTTTTTGTAATTAATGCATATTTCAGTGACTGTTGGACTAGACCTACCGATACCATGGTGAAAATATCGATACCTTTACAAAAGGTATCGTTACCAGATCTATACTTCCTAGGGTTTGATAAAACAAAATGCTCTTTTGGTATCGTTTATCAGAGGGGTATCGATATCACATAAAATATCGATACTTAGACAAAAGTACCGATACTTTTTGTCTTGGAGCAATTCTAACTTATTTGAAAATGATTAAAACATATTTGAAAATGTTTGACTCATTTGGAACCATTTCAACTTGATTTTATCAAATTGTTCAACTTTACTTTTTGTTCAAAAACACTTTAATTTGTTATATCAAAAAATATTATTCAATAAGGCTTTATTTAACATATAGAGTCTAGTGTATACATGCCACACATACCCTGTGATAGTGTGATGCTTTTGGTCCACTCTAATAATATATTTTATTATAGATTCAATATGTCATCCGGATCAAATCAAGTTGTGGTTAATGAAGCTGAAAGTAATGTTCAAGCTTTGAATCTTGAAGTAAGTATTAATGCATCTATTCCCCAGACTTTTGGCAAAGAAATGAGACACATTTTTCGAGATGTGAACCAATGATTCTCCGAATTTAAACAAGCAAATCTTGTAACTTGGTCGTTTCCACCTCATGTTGTGCTTCCTTCAGCAACCCTGTATCCTCAAAATCCTATATCAACAACAGTTACTCGACTGTCAGTGGATAAAGTATCAAAATGTGGAGCTGAAGAGTTCAGAGGCAAACTCGAAGATGATCCAGCAAAAGCTGAGTACTGGTTGGTAAATACGAAGAGAGTGTTGGCGAAATTAATATGAACTCCTGAAGACTACCTAAGATGTGATTTTTCATTAATGAAAGATAAAGCATATGAATGGTGGGACACTTTCAATATGATGACATCCTATGATCGTATCAATTGAGATTTCTTTTAAGGAGAATTCTGAAAGAAGTATGTTAGTAGGTTGTTTCTGGACAAGATGTAGAAAGAGTTCTTTGCGCTAAAACAAGGAAATCAATCTGTTGTCGAGTATGAACGAGAATTTGTATAGCTAAGTAAGTATGCTCGAAATATAGCGTTGAATGAGGATGAAATGTGCATCGGATTTGAATATGCTCTGAATGATGATATACGGATGTTTGTGGCAGCATTAAAATTATGCGAATTTGTTGAGCTATCTGAACGTGCCTAGAAGATTGAAGAAATTTGTAAAAGTAAAAGGTAATCGGATGCTAGGTTTCGAGAATTCAGTAAAAGAGGGTCATTCAAGTCGGCCCAAACCTTTTTGTCAAAAAAGTTAAAGAGGGAAGCTAATCGTTTGTGTAATAGCCCGTTTTTCAGTGGTGCCGAAAACAGTGGTTTTGTGACCACAAACTTGATGAGAAAATTTTTATAATGAGTGATTAAATTAAATAAGTCAATATTAATTTTATATGGAATTTTGAATTGAGAAATTTTAATTATTGAATTAAAAGTTAGTATAAGTGATTTGGTTCAAAAGTTAAGTGGTTTTAGAAAATGAGGTATCGGAACCTCATTTCTAAAATTAAGGGTCATAAATATTTTTTTTTAAATATTTACAAAGTCTTATTATATGTGAATTGAAGTTTGGTTGGGTAATTTTGATGATTTATTGCTTAATTAAGGAAAAAGGAGTAAATTGTAAAAGAGGTAAAAGTTAATTACTATTGATTAAAAATAAAAAGGACCAAAGTGGTAATTACACCATGGTCAAAAAGTCCAAGCAATGGTGGATATGATTACCATCCACTAACTTTTGGGTTATTTATTCATTAAGTTCTAATTAGTTTAGGACTAAATTACAAACAAGTTTGTTTAATTAAAATTTAATATAATTGAAGGACCAATTATGAAATTGGACCCTCTTTAAATGGCTTAATAATAGAAATGATATGAAACTCTTTGGATTTTGGTAAATTGCAATTAAATCCAAACAAAATGGGGACTTACTAATTAACTTATTTTTAGTATGATTGGGAATGGTGATTTTGAGGTCACGACTTCGATATGTCAGACCGTAAATATTAATTATTTAATATTTATGAGGTCATTAGTATTATATTAAAATTTGGTTATGAAATTTAATCGTTTATATAGTTAATTAAATGAAAAGGATTAAATCGTAAAAGGTGCAAAGGTTGAATTCTCTTAATTAAAGGTATTAAATGCTAATTGACAGGTAAGTTAAAGTACTTAGATGGTAATTATACCATTAAGGAGGTAAGTGCATGGTCATGGCCTTGAATTTGTTGAATTTTGAATGTTTTAATGGAGAGTAAATTGGTAAATAAAGAAATAAATATTATAAATAAAATAAAATAAAAAGAATCATATTCCTCATTAAGCAATTGAAACCCGATTCAGCCATAAGAGAAGATAAGAAGTTCGACCAAGCTTAGTGCTTCGAATTAGATAGGTAAACCTTGTCTGTTTTTGGTAATTTTTATGTTTTTAAGTTCGTTTTAGCTCGATTTAGCTAATCCATGACTAATTTGTAAAACTGTTAAATGTTGTGGGTTATGCCATTGTTGGTTTTTTTTTTTTTCTATATTCTTGGAATTTTATGATGGATTTTTAATTTTGGTTGTTGGATTTGATTATCTTGTAAAGTAGTTTTTGATGATTTTAATGTTTAAGGACTAAAATATTAAAATGATAAATTGACAAAGACTTAAGGTGAAATAATGAAAGAAGTGGGCTGTTGAAAGGCACATGGATATTCGCCTGGGTTTAAATTGGAATAAAAATGGGTATTTTGTATGTTTAAGGCTTAGGGACTAAATTGAATAAAAGTAAAATACTAGGGGTAATTTTGTAAAATTGTCAGAAAGGGCTTAATTACATAAAATAAGTTTATTTTACTATTAGAATTAGTTAATTAAATGATATTATTATGTTAGATCAAGAACGTGTTGATAACTGAGGAGAAAATAAAGTAGTACAATAGTCCTTGTACTTTGACAATTGCTACAAATCATTCCGGTAAGTTCGTACAGTAAGATAATTGATTTAGTTTCTGTTTGTAAATTATTGAAATAATTTAAGTATGCTGTATTTAAATTTGTTGCTTAGTAAATATTAAATTGATGAATTGAATTACATTAAAAATGAAATTGTATTGGGAAGCATGATTGAAAGTGACAAAATGATATAGCTGAAATCAGATGACAACGAAACATTTAAATGATTAAGTGTTGTGTTAGTTATTATTCATGTTATGAATGAATTAAATTTGATTGATATATGACAAATAGTATATTGAACTAAATGACATTGTCAGTTAATTCGATATTATGTTTGGTAAATAAGGATTATATGGATGTTTGCTCGAAATGGTATAACATGATGAAAGTTAATTGCAATGAACATAGTATATGGCACATATGAACCTCATAAATAATTTGGATGTAAAGGACATGTCATTTGGGGCTATACAGAATCAGGAGCTAGTTTTGGATGTCTTACTGACGGGTAGTCCCTATATTTGAGCCGTTACTACAAATCAATCTTGTAAGTTAGTATTGTTAAATTCCAATTTAAATTGCATATTTTGTACACGTATACAATTGCTGTAAATTTGGAATGATAAACGAAAGTGAGGAAGATGGGAACAAATGAAAGGAAAAGATAACGGGCTTTGAGCCATAAATGCAAAAGATCTTATAACTATGTGTCATCGTGAGTATATGAATCCTTTACGGATTATAAGGTCCGATGACTATGTGTCATCATGAGTATATGAATCCTTTACGGATTATAAGGTTCGATGACTATGTGTCATCGTGAGTATATGAATCCCTTTTGGATTATGAGGTCCGATGACAATGTGTCATCTTGAGTATTAAATAAGAAATCAATCCTAGTACGAATTAAAGGTCCGATGACTCTGTGTCATCGTGAGTTACCAAATGTGAATTGAAACCAACCTCGGATGAATACATCTTACTCCTCTTGGTTAAATTTTAGATTGTACAACTTTGAAGTTTGATAAACCTATTTAACTCTGTCAACTTACTAAGTTATAAAAAGCTTACCTGTGAAATTGTTGTTGTTTTGTAGATTCTATTTTACTGCTTGAAGCTCAGATTGTCTCAAAGAAATCACACTATCTCGGGAGCTTGTTTGGTATACTTTAAATCACTTGGTTATATGGCATGTACTAGGATGGTGTTGTCCTTTATATTACTTATTTGGGATTGTTGGATTCCTTGATATGATCTAAATGAAATATTGTATGCTTGTTCAATGAGAAATATAGACTTTAAGTAATGTGATGTAATAACTTATAAATTACGAGCAAGGTGTTAGTCTAATGTGTTTTCTTAAAGATATGAAATGTTGAATATTGATAAAATTGAGTTTTGGAATGATTAATTGAATTCTGCATACTTGTTTCGGTAGAATCCTTGCAAGTATCAATAAATGTACAGGGTAGGAGAGAGGTTGTTCATTGACTTGAGTTATATTGGTAGTTGCATAATAAGTATCGATAGTTCTGCTGACAAGAGTATCGATAGTTTATGTACTTGTATCGGTAGAAGCTGTAGGGTAGGACATCTTAGCTTTATGGAGTTTTTAATACCGGTAGAAGTATAATTTGTTTCGGTAGAATCTCCACTGGTATCAGTAGAATTGTCATAAGTGTCGGTAGAATTCTACACTGTTTCCTGAATTGTTTACTGACTTGACAACTACCAATATTTGTCCAACAGGTACTGGTAGAAGTCTCCAAAATCGTGAAAATGATATTTTTTCCCTTCTTGAATCGTGATGATATTCATTTAATGATTCATGTCATGCATGATGTACCATTTTATTTAAATAAGATTAACAAAATTAAATTTGAAGGATAAATTACGATAGATGATCGGAAGACCTTGAGACCCTAACTGGTGACGGTACCGGGTTTTGGGTGTTACAATTTGACTGCCCCTTTAGAGTTCATTGTCAGAGACAAACCGAAACAAAGCAAATTAAAGTCTATAAATACTCCTGCAGCTAGTGTTGACAGTATGAAGAATCGTAAGAGAGTTGTCCCAAATTGTAACAACTGTGGCAAAAAGCATTTCGGTGAATGTCAGTCGAAGTTAGGAGCTTGCTTCCGTTGTAGAGCTACTAACCACTTTCTACATGGTTGCCCATTACATCTGAATGAATCGAGTAATTAGACAAGTAAACATGAAACAACTTGATAAAAAGGTAGACGATCGGGAAATGCTAGAAGTACCATTATTGGATGTGGAAAGTTTAATTATGTGAATGAACGGTTGGAAGCTAGAGCACCTGTCATAGCATATGCTATCAAATCTCGTGAGGAAGCTTCTACTCCAGATGTTATTGCTGGTACATTTTCTTTTTTTGGCATTAAAGTATATTCATTGATCGATCCTAGATCAACTCATTCTTATATATGTATTGCACTAATAGACAAAAAGAATTTTCCTGTTGAGTCCACTGATTTCACTATTACCATAACAAATCCACTAGGTCAATGTGCCTTAGTTAACCTGATCTGTAAACCATGTTCATTGAACGCACGGGGTTATGACTTTCTAGTTGATTTGATGTTGTTACCTTTCGATGAATTTGATGTGATTCTTGGCATGGATTGATTAACATTGCATGGCGTGGTTGTGAACTGTAGAAGAAAACAAATTGTATTGACATGTCGAAATGGTGAGTTAGTTAATTTTGAATTAGATAGATTTGACAGTACCTCTCATATTATTTCTGCTTTGACCGCCCAAAAGTGCATTTGAAAAGGGTGTGAGGCATATCTAGCTCATATATTAGACACTAGAGTGTCAGATTCGAAGTTAGATTTAGTTTCGACTGTTTGTGAGTTTTCAAATGTGTTTCCAAAAAAATTACCATGACTACCACTGATTAGAGAAGTAGAATTTTTTATCGAGTTAATACCATGAATTTCACCAATATCGATTGCCCTGTATAGAATGGCACCCGCTGGATTGAAAGAGTTGAAAACTCAGTTACAGGAGTTGATAGATAGGGGGTTTGTTAGACCTAGTTTTTCTCTCTGGGGTGCACCAGTACTATTTGTCAAGAAAAAGGATCGGACGATGCAGTTATGTATTGACTATCGACAGCTTAATAAAGTCACAATTAAAAACAAGTATTTGTTACCTCGTGTTTTCCAAGATCGACCTTTGTTTTGGATACTACTAACTTCGCGTTAAAGATTCTGATGTGTCGAAAACTGCTTTCGAAACCAAGTACTTGCACTATGAATTTTTGTTTATGTTGTTTGGGTTAACAAATGCACCTGTTTGTACTATGAATATTTTGGCCGTATTTGGATAAATTTGTAGTAGTTTTTATCAATGATATACTGATTTACTCAAGAGCTGAAATCGAGCATGCCTGATATTTGAGTATTCTTTTACAAACTTTACGCAAAAGATACCTATTTGCAAAATTCAGTAAATGTGAATTCTAGCTTCGAGAAGTTGGGTTTTTGGGTCACGTGGTGTTAGCAGAAAGCATCAGAGTGGATCTAAATAAAATATCAGCTATTTTGGATTGGAAACCACCGAGAAATGTTGTCGAGGTCAGAAGCTTCTATGTTTGGCAGGATATTATCGATGTTTCGTAAAAGGATTCTCGATAATTGCTTCACCGATAATGAAGCTACTTTAGAAAGATGTGAAGTTCGTTTGGTTTGATAAATGTCAACAAAGCTTCGACCGATTAAAAGTAATGTTAACCAAAGCCCCTATTTTAGTTCAACTAGAGATGAACAAAGAATTCATGATATACAGTGATGCTTCATATAGGGAAATGTTGTAGCTTATGCTTCTCGATAATTAAAAACGCATGAGAAAAACTATCCAACACATGACTTGGAGCTTGCAGCTATTATGTTTGCCTTAAAAATTTTGTGACATTACCTATACGGGGGAAAATGTTATAGTTTCACGAATCATAAGAGTTTAAAATATTTTATGTCTAAAAAAAAATTGAATTTGCGGTAGCATAGATGGTTAGAGTTGTTAAAAGAGTCTAAGGTGATCGTTGACTATCACTTGGATAAAGCAAATGTTATCGTAGATAATTTGAGTAAAAAATCATTGTTTGCTTTGAGAGCTATGAACACTCGTTTGACACTTGTTATTGGTAGTCATATTTTAGCTAAGTTAAGGGCTAAACCGACATTTTTACAATAGATCTGTGAAGCTCAGAAAAGTGATTGTGAGTTGATCGCTAAAAGAAGACAAGTTGAGAAGTTATCAAATTCAGAAATGATGGTTTGTATTACCAAAGCAGGTTATGTATTCCAAAGAATTCTAGGATTAAGCAGAATATCCTACACAAAGCTCACAACAGGAGTTCCTCAATTCATCCTGGAAGTAATAAAATGTATAATGATTTGAGATAGATGTACTGGTGGTCGGGTATGAAACGTGAGATCTCATAGTTTGTGGCAAAGTGTTTAGTTTGTAAACAAGTTAAAGTAAAAATACCAATTACCTTTGTGGTTATTATAGCCTGTCATGATTCTAGAATAGAAATGAGAATGAGTCACCATGGATTTTGTGTCAGGATTACCAATGTCTTTGAGGAAAAGAGATGCCATTTGGGTTGTGGTTGATTGCTTAACCAAATTCGCAGATTTTCTACCTGTGCGTATGGACTATTCTATGGAGAGGTTGGTTGAGCTTTATGTTGCAGAGATTGACAAATTACACAAGGTACCGTTATCGATTACTTCTAATTGGGATCCACGGTTTACTTCCAGATTTTGGAGTAAGTTACATGAAGTGTTGGGCACTAAATTGCATTTTAGTACCATATTTCATCCACAGATGGACGGTCAGTCTGAATGAGTGATCCAGATACTTGAAGATATGCTTCGTTGTTGCATTTTGGAATTTGAAGGTAGTTGGGAGAAATTCCTCCCGTTGGTTGATTTTATGTATAATAACAGGTACCATTCGAGTATTAAAATGGCTTTGTTTGAAGCATTGTATGGTCGCAAGTGTAGAACTCTGTTATATTGGTTCGAGTTGAGTGAAGAAAATTTTCGGAGCTAAATTAATCCAAGAAACTAAAGAAAAAGTTAAAGTAATTCGAAATAGTTTAAAGGCTGCTTTTGATCGTAAGAAGTCTTACGCGGAGTTGAAAAGGAAAGATATTTAATTTTAAGTCGGTGATAGAGTATTCTTGAAGATATTGCCTTGGAAGAAAATACTCTATTTCAAACGTAAAGGAAAGCCTAGTTCACGTTTCATCGGGCCGTATGAGATCATAGAGAAAATTGGGCCGGTAGCCTACCGTTTAGCATTGTCGTCGGAACTAGAGAAGATCCATAATGTTTTTCACGTGTCGATGTTGCGACGATATAGATCTAATCCCTCACATGTGATTACACCAATTGAAGTAGAGATACAGCCTGATATGTCTTATAGTGAAAAGCCGGTTAAGATTTTGACTCGAAAGTCAAAAAGTTGAGTAATAAAAGCATAGCTTTAGTAAAAGTTCTTTGGCACTGACACAGGATTGAGGAAGCTACTTGGGAACCGTAAGAAACCATAAGATAGCAATACCCGAACATATTCTCTGATAAGATTTTCGAGGACGAAAATTCCTTAAGGAGGAGGAGTTGTAACAACTCGATTTTAGTGGTGTTGAAAACAGTGGCTTGGAACCACACATTCCGATGAGAGAGTTAGTAAATATTATTAATTTAATATTTACGAACATTTAGTAATGTCATATTAAATTCTTATAAGGAAATTTAAATGATTGGTTTGTTAATTAAATGAAAAGGGCTAGATTAAGGTGTGTCTAATAGTCAAGGAAAGAGAACTTGATGGTCTAATGTGGCAATTATACCTATCAATGATTAAGGTATGGTTGGAGTCACCAACTATTGATATTTGTGGCTTTGGTTTAATATTGAAAATAAAATTAATTAAATTAGTGGATATTAGGTAGAAAAAGATGTGAAATTAAGGGAAATAAAAGAAAAGGAGAAAAGAAAAAGAATTTCATTGTCTTCTTCTCTCTCAAAATTTCATTATCTTATTCTCTCCCAAAACGTGAAAAGCCATAAAAGACTAGGAGAAGGTTTGTCCAAGCTTCTTGGAGGAAAAAGGATCAACTTACGTAACAACCAGACCTAAATCGAGGAAAGGAGAAAGTTACAGAGTAATCGTCGGTTCATTTGAACGAACGTGTGAGTCAAGGTAAGTTCATAGTGATTTACTTCTTATTGTAAATTACTAATAGAATTTTATTGTTGTTTACTATATAGTCAATTCATGTATGAATGAGTAGATTTGGTTTGGGTATAAGTATCATTATGGAAATGGTATTAGAATGGTATTGTGAATGATGTGTATTTCGTTGTGATATGGATAAGATGAAATCACCTGTTTGTACATTTGTGCCCCTAATTGCACTTCGATGCCCTTGTTTACACATTCGTTTCATTGTTTGCACTTCGGTGTCTTTATTTGCACTTTGGTGCCCCTAGTTGAACATTCGTACCCCTGTATGCACTCCGATGCCCACGATGGTACCTTTGTACCTATAACTACACACATGTGCTCCTCTTTTGTATCTATGATACCCTTGAAAGTAAAATATTAAGTGAACCTCTGAATTAGATATTGCTTAGATGGTGAATTGATATGTTTAGTTAAATTAATACTATGATCTTACTAAGCTATGTAAGCTTATTAGTTTTCTAATGTTGTTTTGTAGTTAACAGTTCAGACAGTTGGGAGGATCATCTACAAAGCTCACACTATTCATCTTTTGGTAATTTTTGTACTTTCTTTTGGGTCGTGGCATGTATTTAGGATGTTAGTCTTATAAAGTTGTGATAATGTTTTGAAACTTATTTTGTATAAATCTTTACTTTTGATTTTTGTGTATAGATGAACATTCTTAGTTAAATCTTTTGCTTATAAAAATATGATAAGATTTATGATGCATTTGATTCGAGTAATTTTAGGACTTTTGGTGTGGTTTGAAGAGATTTTATTGTGTTTTACCCATAGGAATACATGTGGTTATGAATTGGTTTAGGTCCCTAAACAAATAAGTGAATATTATCCATTATTTTAGTCACTTTTGAGCACACACGGGCTGCACTCGGGCAATCCACACGGGCGTGTGCCTTGTGTGTGTTAGATGTAGGGTTCACATGGGTTGAGACACGACCGTGTGAATAAAGTCAAAGAGTTACACGGGCTAGCACACCGTTAGCGACATAGGCGTGTGGAATAGCCACACAACTGTGTGAACCTTATAGATGGATATTTTTTTAGTTTTTGTCTAAATGTTCTGATTTGTTTCAATTTATTCATTGGTTGTTCATATGTTATTTATAAGGCCTCAAGAGTTCGACTTAAAGCTCATATAGCTATACTCCATATTATTTTGAGTTCTAAATAAATAAAGCTTTAAATTTATTATGAGATCTGTAGCCTAAGAATATGTTTCAGTATGTACTATAACTCCCTGTAATCTTGTTCTAGTGATGGAGACGGGTTAAGAGTGTTACACGACACAAGTAAGATGGCTTTACTTGAATATGATCTCTAGCCCAAATAGAATTAGGCTTAAAAATAAAATGGATGAAACACCTTTGATTATACAGAAACACAAATTGTGTATTTATATATACAATATATATATATCAAAGATGAGGGAAGGGAAAGCTAAAGTAGTTTTATACCATTTTGTATCTTTTTGTTTAATTAATATTTTAACAATCCAACCAATAACTTAATCGATAGAATTTTACTTATCATGCATGTAAATTTATTTAATCGATTTAATAATTATATCATATCGATCTAAAATATTATTTATATTTATAATATATTTAATGGTAGAAAGTTTTTATGCTAAATGAATTGTTAAAAAATTTCCATTTATGTAAGCTTGACAAGCATGATCTATATAAATAGAGCACGAAATATAATAATTTGATTATTAAAATATTAATCTTACAAAAAAAATTACGAATGATGTAAAATAATTTTAAAACTGATGTAAATAGATCTCTCCCTAAAAAATATATATATTTGCTTTAAAAAGAATATACAATTTTTCTTTCAAGAAATATATATACGAGAATATTATATATATATAATATTCATATATTTAACTTATGCAATATCTTAATGATAATATAAAAATTTATATGTTATGTTACATTATAAAAACCGAATAGGCATTAATTTACTGTAAACACTATAAGAGGGTTTTAAAAAATTAGATTAAATTAAAAAATTTTAGGGTTTACAAAAATGGTTTTAGAAAACAGAAGAGAAATGGCTTCATTCATTCTTCTTTCTCACCTTTCTCTAAATTTTCACTTACGTTCTCAAAATATCATTCTTAACTTAGGTTTCGTTTCTACTACTAATAATCATCATCCAATTCAAAATTCACCTGAAAATGTGTTGAATTTCATATCAAGATTTCCACCATCTTTCTTTCATTGCAAATAATAATTCCAGTCCCATTAGTGAGTACCCTTCAAGCCAAAAATCACCCATCATTAATCACTCAAAGATTGATATTAAGAACAATACCAAGATTCCGAATGATCCCTCTATCGTCGGAAAGGTTGGTGCAAGCAAATTCAATCCTGTTTTAAAAGTAAAATCTTTACCTGTGATTGGTACTCAACCACTTCAAGTACCAATTGTTCGGGCCTCAGAAGAACAATCCAAAGAAGCGACGACAATTATCAGTTAAACTTACAAGGGAAGAAACTGAAAAGGATATCCCTAAAATCGAAGCCTTGTTAAGCAATTAAGAAGGCCCAAGAACGAAGATCGACCTTGTAACAAAACTGGTCAAAGATGCTTTGATCGATTGTTTCCAAGGTTAGGGTATTGAAAACTATAAAGATATTTTCTTTATAAGAACCCTAATCCTTATTTTAATTTCATCCAGATCTATTATTAAATAACATCATTCATTGAGCATGATTTCAGAGAATAAGTGGAATACCTCAAACCCGACTTAGACATCATGACCATATTGTGAAGGTTACACTAATATTCATAACTTAGATCGTTCAATTTCAAACAAATCTTTATTTAAACCTTTCGATTTTGATAAAAGTGTTTAAAAAAATAACGTACGAGTGTTTTGAAATATTAGTTAATAAAATTAGTTTCTTGAAACCATTTTACCCTAATTTCCTTATTTCATAAAACACCATGAGCCGTTTAAATATTTGCAATGAAAATTCTCTTAGAGTTATTGTTTTTAGAAAATCATTAAAATTCATAAATCATTTGACGAGTTTAAATTATCATAAATCATGTTAACTTATAAAAAATAACCAACTAAAAGTATATTTTGCAAAACCCAAAATCTTAAATAAATGTCCCGAAAATAAACAATTTAAAAGTTCGTAAAGTCCATAGTAAGAAAACAAAATTAACGTTCAAATAATCGAACTGAGCACTAGGATATCCGCTAAATCCTAAATTTGAAAATTACATAAAAAATATTAAATTAATAAAGCTAAAAGTCCAGTGTGTGCCTTGGCCCACAACATAATTTATATCATTACATGCTTATATGTATTTATCAGAATAAATGATTAGGAATCCCACATACTCGTAAAAATATAACAGAACAAAACATATGAATCCTACCTCCATCCATTTCACACCGTCACCATCCAATCAATCACACCAAAAAACACTAAAAGAGCTTATCCATCTATCACATTATAATGTGGTCGTATGCCACTCAAAAAGTTTGCAGCTGAGCTACCAAACAGATATTGCGGATATACCACCAAATAATACAGTAATACTACCAGAATCACACTTCCTCCAACACATATCATATCCCACCCTAATGCACATGCATTATCATACTACTATCTCATGCAACATACAATCATATCAAATTAGATGACATGTTTTCATCAGTGTCATTATTACAAATTTTATCACAAAGCTTATAAAGAGTTATTAATTAATATCATGCTTACTAACATACAACTCTTAAATTTACAGAATTTAAGGTCTTATAGGCTTATAGAGTTACTACAAAATCGATATTAGAGTCTCATACCCAACCTAAAATGGGCTTACATGGCTCAACAAGTCAGACATTGTGGCCCACACGCCCATGTGCTCCATATGGCCTGGCACACAGTCAACCATATGCTTGTGTGGCGCACACAATCGTGCGATGCAGACTGTAGTTTCGAAATTACATAATATTCCAGATTTTTCGAGTTTAAATCAATGTTTTTGGGTTAGAAACACACACTTGATATTTCTTGATTAACAACACTAGAACAACTCCCGAATCCTACATACGACATCCAGAACAAGCGAATTAAACCACACATCAAAATCGACTTAAAGTATTCCACACAAAATTACTTAACAAACAACCCCCAAACATGCTATTTGGTCACTTACCTCGAAAAAATCAGTTGCTAAACAATAATTAAACTATTAGAGGATTACATAACTCACGATTATCACCTAATAAAACCAAAATTCTCTCCAAAATCAAAACAACCTTCAAGAAATAAACAAGACTAATTATGATAGAAAGTTAATAAAAAAATTATTTAACTATACCAACGTTGCGAGCACACACAACCAACATCGAATCCAAAGGGAACAATGCACAAAACGCTGAGACTTAGACGATAATAAACCAAAACAAAGTACGACAAAAGAGAATAGATTAAGGAAAAACAAAGTGTTGATAACGATAGAGTACATCGAAAAGAAAAAGAGAAGAATGAAGAATAAGCAAATGACAGAGTAAAACTTTAGTCAACTGTAAAAAGAATTGTAAAGCACAACAACTTGGAATTAAGGCAGAAAGAAAAACGTTAGAAGGAAATCAATGGATGATAGAATTTTGGGGAAGAAAACGAAAAAAAAGAAACGAAAAAAGAAAGTGAAGAAAAGGACATGCTAAAAGGAGGGGAATTTGGATTGTAAGTGGGGAGGAAAAATAGGGAGGTTTTGAAATTAAAAAAAAAAAAGAATAAAACAAGATAATCTGACAATATCTTAACCCACCCGATTATTTAGAGTTCAAATTTAACTCAACTTCTAGCAGATGAGTAGAGAAACAAAAAGAAATCTATTTTTACACACAACAAAATTCAAACTCAAGACCATTGAATAAGTTGAAACCTTACTACTGAACCAATAGGTTCTTATTAAGAAACTAACAAAATTTAAAGATATGTCCTAAGACTCAAGTCTGGCATAACTCAAAATTTATGGGAAAATTCCAAAAACAAAAAAAATGAACTCAACACCTAAAGCAGACATCCAAGGCACTTAACCACCATAGTAAATCAAATTATTTGACATAATTTAACAATTCAAACTTTAGAAAATTGGGACGTTACAATAGGTGACGAATCTCAACTACGTTAATAAATCTCCTGTGCCATTTACTCTTTATTTTACTCTCTTTCAAAATAGTTGTTAATCTACCTTATTTGAACATGTATTGGAATATCAAGTGACATTAAGATAGTATATACAGCAAACTTATTTTTTTTTTCAAATTTATCAAATAATACCAAAGATTGAATAGGTTTTGAATTGAAAAAGAGAGAGACAAAGCAAATGGTTGAGTATGAAGTATGAACGTGCACAAAATAATACTTTGTATTATTTTCAAATTTCAACAATCAATTGTCTTAGTGTTGTTGTGGCACGCAATGTGTGCATCATTAGCAGATTATTGTAAAGATAAACTAATTATCAATAAAGGTTGTGGTTAAAGTAATAGCCATTTCGTGGTTTTACCTGAATATGATCTCTACCTGAAGTATGAACATTAACAAATTGTGTATTTATATATGATATATACATAACTAAACTAGTTTTACACCCTTTCATATAATTTTGTACAATTAATATTTTAGCAATTCAACCATTGAATTTATTGATATAATTGTACATGTCATGCATGTAAATTTTTGAATCGATCCGAAATCTCTATCATATCGATCTAGGTCTTGTCTATATATATAAGTAGAAATTTCTTTTTAAATAAAACGAATAGTTAGAAAATTTTAAATTGTGCAAAATTTGACATGCATAATATACATGAATGAAGCATGAAATATAATGGTTGAACTGTTAAAATTTTAGTCATATAAAACATTGTGAAAGGGTGTAAAACCACTTTAATTTTATACCGATGTAAGTGTATCACTCCTAAAAAAATATGATATATATTTGTCTTGAAAACAATAAACGATATTTCTTTCAAAAGTATTTATATACATGATATTCATATATTCAATATATACGATATCTTAGTAAGAATATATTGTTGAACTATTATATAATGTTAATTGATATGTTATGTCACATTATAAAAAGGAAAACTACAAAAATAGTCATTTTTGTTTATCTCAGGTTACATTTTAGTCACTTATGTTTGAATTGTTACGTTTTAGTCACTTGTGTTATTATTTTGTTATGAAGTGATCACCCTTCAGTTAAATTCTGTTATCTCTCTAACGGTAATCCTATGTGACAATCCAACTAGATTTTAAGTGCCAACTTGAATTTCCAAATATGATGAGAATAGATTTTTAATTAAATAAATTTTATGAAAAGGTAAAAAAGAGTCTATTAATCTCTTTCATTCTCGAGTATTCCCCACCTTTCCTCACTATCACATTCTTCCCTCACAAATTCCCCATATCAACCAAATTCACTCGTTCCATATCTCCAATCTCTATCTCTTCTCTTTTGTTTTGTTTTCTTCACTTTCTTCATCAAACATCTTCCTTTATTTGGCATAACTGAATCCTTGCCGAGAAAAATGATATCCCAACGGTAACCCGGTGCGAAGGTCTTGGTCTCTTCTAACAATCTCACTGTTTGGATTTTAGGATGATTGTGGTTTGCAAAACCCTTGAAGATATCAAGATACATCTTTCCGACATCGAGTACGATCTCATCTCCAAAACGGTAAGTCTCTTTCATAAAATTCAATTTAATATCTTTTTTCAATTACAAATCTGGTTCTTCTTACCTTCTCAAAATCCCATCGTTCTGAACTATTTTTTCGTTTCTACTATTAATAATCGTCCTCCAATTCAGAATTCATGTTGAAATTTTGTATCAAGATTTTTCACTATCTTTTCATAGTTGCGAAAGGAAACGAGTCATGTTAGTGAATACCCTTTAAACTAAAAATCACCCTTCATTAATCCACCAAACTTTGATTTCAAGAACAATATGAAGATTCTGAATGATCCCTCAACCGAGAGAAAAGTTGATGCAAACAAATCAAATATTGTTTTGAAAGTAGAATCTTTACTTGTGGTCGGGTACTCAAGCACCAATCGTTCGACCACTAAAGAACAATCTAAAGAAGCAAAGATGATTTTCTATTTCACTTACAAAGTTGAAGAGGATTCACTGCAATCGAAGCCCTTGCATGTGGTAAGCGATTAATAAGGCCCAAGAACTAAGACCTACCTTGTAATAGAATTGGTTGAAGATGCCTTGATCAATTGTTCTCAGGGTTATAATATTGAAAACTATCAAGATATTGTTTTGTTTGTAAGAATCTTAATCCTTATTTAATTTCATCCAGATCTATTGTTAAATAATATTATTTTTCATCCAGATCTATTGTTAAATAATATTATTTATTGAGCATGGCTTTGAAAGGTAAGATTGGTGAATGTCAAAACAATCGAAAATGAAGTTGCCACCAATTTTTTTTATTTGGTGTGATTGAAGCACCTTAAAACATTTAAATTTTATTAAAAAAACAATTTGGTTTTCGAAATCCAAAAAATAGGTTCGGGAGTTGGTTACGTGTGAGGAAGGATTAGCACCCTCACACGGTCAAAATTATTATGTAGTTTATTTTTAAAGGTCTTAATTATTAAAAATTTGAAAAATCGAATAAAACTTAAAATACGATCCATAAATACATGAACTAGATGTTTTAATGTCATTTAAAAATTGAATTTGTGGAGGAAGCTCATTTATTTTGAATTAAATAGAGGAAAACCATGTCCAGTAAGTTAGGGCATAATATTTTCGAATTTTCGAAAACAAAGAATATTTATCAAATTTAAATAGGAAATTCAATTATTTAGGTTCAAGGAAAAATCATACCTAACACATTAGGACACAATTTCTCTAGTTCCCTAAAATAACAAAACATTGAGTATTTATCGATTTTGAATAGGATATTCAATTATTTAGGTTCAAAGAAAAATCATATCCTATACGTTAGGGTACAATTTCTCGAATTCTCAAAAATAAAAGAACATTGCATTGGTTTTGAAAATTACTTATGCATTTAAAGAGAAATTAAAATGTCATGTAATTTATTTTATTGAAATATTTTTACAAAGTGTGAATGATTATACACATATTTTAATTGAATAATGAAAAAATAAAACATGCTTACACGAATTAAACAGATAGATAAAATGCAAGTAATGTAGTTAACAAACAAATACATAAAATAAAATACAATACGATTAATAAAAAAAGACAATTATAAATTAATGATGCAAGGATGATATATAATACACAATCATAAAAAATGAAACATAATTAAATTAAAATAAAAATAAAAGCAAGTAATTAAATAAGAAGCAAAATTATTAAATAAATAAATATGAGTTGACTATCAATGTAAATTAAAATTAATAAAAGAACTAAATAAATAAATAATAGAATAAAATGATTAAAATTTAAAAGAAATAAAACCATGAAGGGATTAAATTAAAATTCAAATGAAATTCAAAGTAAAATATAAATAAAACAGAACGATTAGGGCCAATTTAAAAAAGAATAAAAGATGAGAGGACTAAATTAAAACCAAAATGAAGTCTAAAGCATAAATTTAAAAAAACAGAAACATTTGGGTTTAAATTCGAATATTCAAAAAACATAGGGACTAAGTGGGAAATTTTCCAAGGTCCTGAAACGTGTCAACCCCTCAATGGTCATTGGTTAGTGGATCAAATTGAAAACGGGACAAAAAATGTAAAGGAGAATTCAAAATAAATTTAAAATGGACAATAGGGACAAAATTGCAATAGACTATAAAAGAGGAGGTACTAAGGGCATAAATAGCCCATTAAATGAAAACACACGGATCCCCTAATGGTTGGATTGTGTTTACGGGTTGAAGTTCAAAATGACATCGTTTTGAGGCCTATGAGATTAGGCCAAAATGATGGCATTTAAACTAGCCTATATAAGTTTAAAAAAATCTTTAAAAAAATCATTTTGTTCCTCCTTTTAAAAAAAAGCTTTTTCTACTCTTTTGCTCTCTCTCTCAACAACTTACATGGTCGGACCTAGGGCAACCACACACTCCGCCACAACCATAAATCTTCGTTGATGGCAACCACCGTCCCCGGTGGCCTGAAAAACAAAGAAAAAACCCTTTGCCCCCTTTTTAACCCCAAAATCATATCTGAGGTTAAAATCCCCCAAATCTAACTCCAAAGTCCCCAAAACATTTGAAAGCCTTTCGATTTCTTAGGGTTTTTGATCAGCCTGTAACGTCACAACAATTGTGCAAGCGGACACACGTCTATGCAAGTATAGTTGATGGATTAGTTCTATCGGATATCGATCCCACGAGGAAGGAGTTCTTGATGTTTAAACTGTCAAAGCAACTAAAGCTAAGATTAGGGAAAATGCTAGTAAGGATGTCAGTGCAATTAAATCAGAACTGAACAGTTAAAATAGTCTAGGTTGCCAATGTAATTATAAAAGTTAATTGTCAGAGCAACTGAAAGTAAATCAAATATTTGTTGATGTTTGGAGAATTTAAATGCATAAAAGTAAAAGTGTGATCCAATGTAAAGGATTGGAGTGGATCACTGATTTCACTAAGTAGCAATGCTAGATGTGTCGACAATGTATAGTGTAGATGAACTGTCATCGCAATAAAGTTCCAATGAAATCATACCAATAACAACTCTCTGTTTAATCAAGACTCAAGCGCTCACAAGTACCACATCACTCAGTGCTTGCATTGCTTCACACCTAAGAACAAGTGACAAAATCCCCTCTAGTCTCAAGCAACTCTCGCTGACTTGCTTGTTAATTCAACTTGTCACCACACCTCTTAGTGTCGGTAGACTGCAATTACACTCTCATGGTAAAACAGTTGAATCCAAGAATGAACAGATGAGAAGAATGAAGTATGAATAAAAGTAATCTAACATTGAAAGATATTCTCATATACAATCAACTGTCAATAATAATTCATCAGTATTCAAAAAGGGATTAATAAATAAATTGTAGCATACTATCCCTATGATACTAGGATTATCTCTTAACCGCTCCTCTTGTATCGCACGAAGCACTTCTCGTCAGAAGTTGTTGCTCTCCTGATCGATCAGCTCACCATTCTTTAGCATAAAGCTTCAAAAACTCAAAGTATTTGCAGAATTAATTCCTTCACCTCTTGATATCCATCTCCTTCTTCTCTCCTCTATTTATAAGCTTTAAGAATTATAGATCTCATCTCCTCTCAGATCCAACTTCTTGTGCAGCTGTCAAAGTTAGTTGAAATCCAGCTGTGCACTCACGCAGATCTGGTGTGATCTTCATAAATCTGTAGATTGTCACTGCAGTTTTGGGCGCGATATATAATCTTTAATTACGGAGACATCATGTGAAATTCCTGCATTGGTGCTTCCAGATGTGCTTGCAGCGTAAATTTACTTATACAAAGTAGATGTTTTCATGCGGTGACATTTCTGGTCGTAATACCAAACTAAACTTGTGGCTGTATCTTTGAACTCTTTCTAGCATTGATCTTCTGAGATAGATCTCTGTGCTAAGAATTGTGAACATATTCTGCATATGCCAACATTAGTGCATAGAAGAGATAAAATAATGAGAATTTAAGCCAAACAATAATGAGTTAGAGAATATAAATACTAAGTATGAAATACCTATCATGCATGCTAAATATGCTACAAAAGAGACAATTAATACACAAATTTTGGAAAAAAAATAGGTGTCATTTCTAATGCTATCACACCCCCAAACTTGAGTTTTTACTTGTCCTCAAGTAAACAAAAATTAGTAATCTTCACAAGCAAACATGTCACCGTAATCATTATTCTAACAACTTAAATTGTCTGGAATTCTAATATATAAATTGCATTCACATGATAGAATAATGTGTCGACAATTTATAAACATGAATAATTAAAACTACAACTTCACCAATGTTAGTAACATGTTTTGAATCTTAACCCTTCCTTAACCAATACAACATTTATGGCAATATATTTCTTTTCTTTTTGAGATTTTTTTATAAGTGACTGAGAGATGTCATTGCATTACTCTACCTTTGTTCTTGGGTAGTAATGATGAGGTGCAACAAACCCCCAAGAGGTATGTAATTGCGTCGACACACACTCTTGCAGTGATAGCCTTTGGCTAGATGATTTTTCTAACACATGCAGCGGAGTGTTCTCCTTTGACAAGTCACAATGCACTCACATTGGAGTGTCTTTTATTAGTACATTGTTGCTGCAATTGGTAAGTTAGTTTAAGATTCAAGGGTTGATACTATCCATTCATTACTAAAGCAATTTCAATCATTCATCCAAAAATAGAAGGTTCAATATTCATTCATATTCACCCAATTAGCATATTAGCATTCCAAACAATTCAAGATTTATGCATAAAAATAAAAATTGCGATCACATTTTTGTTAAAACTTTGCATACTTTCATTAAACTAAAGATACAAGTAATTTTTCAAATATGTGGGTGCAATCGCATTTTCATTTCACAGAATATCCCCCAAACTTAATGTCTGCATTGTCCCCAACGTACTAACAATAATATACAAATAAAAATGGAAATGCAACTACAATGCAGATAAACTAACAAAAAAATGCAGTGACAAATAATAAAGCAATGACAATGAAATGCATGCAACTACCTACTGAAAAGTAAACTAACTCATTATTCAGTAGCCGATGTAGTGGCTGCCTTGGCTTTCTTCTTCTTTTTCTTTGGACGCTCGCCTTCCTCTTTGCGCTTCTTTTTCTTATGCTTGCACTTTCTCTTTTTGTCCTTTGAATCAACCGGATAAGCGGACTGCTCCTCCACAGCCAATTGGGTGGTGACCTCATCGATAGTTACATTTGATAAATGGACTTTTGCAAGTGGTGCCACATAGGGCACAAAGGCTAGAGGATTAATATCTTCTGCGTTGCTAGTAACTGCCTCAGCCTGGCTCGCTTCAGGTGGAGCCACGTCTTTATTGGATGCCCCCACACTTGTGGGTGTGTCGATAATTTTTGCGTCAAAATTTGTCAGGTCATCGTCCTTCTTCTCTTCCTTCTCTTCTGCAGGGTCCTTCTTATCAGGTTCCCCTTCCTTTCCTCGTTTCTCCTTCTCATTTCCTTTTTCTTTCTTTGCTTCTTCTTCCTCAGGCTTCTCTTGCTCAGTTGTGTCTTTGTCAACGCCTTCCTCTGCTTCTCGCCCTACAGATACGATCGAGGTGTGCAGCTCCTCAATAACAACTGCCCTGTTTGCCATGATAGTCCCAAGGCTATTCGAAAATTCCTCCTTGAATAGGTTGGCAATTATTCTGTAACAATCCTCCATGGTGTTGGAATGTCCCTTGCGCTCCTCGTCATCGGAGATATGAATTCTTGTTGGGAACGGGACATTCTGAGGCCTACCATCAAGAGTAGGCTAGTTTGAGGATGAGGGAGCTTCCCTAACAATAGGCGGGAAGACTGAGAACTCTAGTAGGGGATTTGAGCTCAAACTTCTCAATGCGTCGACAATATTTTTGTTTCATACTCTTGTGTATGCATAAAAGAGGTTTTATCTATAGTCCATTTCCTCTAACGCGCTGACAAGTCTGATTTGACACATATCTATGAGTTCAATGAGTACATCAATCTCAGCTAATTTCTTCTTAATTTGATAGTTTGTGGGTGCATTTTCCTGCTTTTCCTTCTTCTTTCCTTTCCCTTTGTCCATCTTCTTTGGTGCTTTTTTTACCAGCAGGGTTTATTGCCCTCTCGTCATTCTCTCCACTGAGATGTCATTAATGGGGCCCTTGTTGTTTAGAACTTTCTCACCATCACGAGGTACAATCCCCCTTTGTTTACATAGTAGCGTTATCAAAGAAGGGAAAGGTAATATATCTTTCTGCTTAGTAGCAGCTTCAACAATCTGGTCATGGAGAATTGCACCGACATCGATGTGGCGACCTTTAAGGATAAAGTGCAAGAGGCACATTCAATCTAGTGTCGCAGTTGTGCTATGGGTTGAAGGTAGGAGGCGACTGTTAACAAAGTGAAACCACACTTTGCTTTGGGTTATAAGATAACGCTGGTGCATTGTGTAGTTGTGCAGACCGTTAGTAGTCCACACAGTGCCTTCAACACAAAGGTCTCTCATTACCTGGTCAACACCTTCATCAGTCAACTCTTCCAAAAACGCAGTGTGGGTGTCTTCCTTCTCAGCAATCCAGAACAGAACGTTGATGTGGGCAGCACTTCAGGGTACCAAGCCCTCCCTTACAAAAATAAACTCCTATTCAGAGTCTACAAGATTGGCATAAAATTCCCTTATCATGGTGAGAGAATATCCGACTAGGTGGTAGCAGAAAAATTCCCAACCCAGACGACTGATCATTCTCGTGATTTGCTTCCCCAATGTCTACTATGGTGACAACTGCAGACTCTACTCTGGGTTAGGGGTGAGTATTCGATCGAGTCGGATCGAATCGAGTCAAAAAAATTTTAGTTAGTCGAGTTGACGAACCCTATTTTTGTAATCAAATTCAATTTGAAATTTTTCTGAATAGAAATCGAATAGAGTTAAAAAATTTTGAATTGAGTCAGGTCGAGTTAACGAATCCTATTATTTATACTCAATGTTGCGTTTATATGGACCAATTATTTAAATAGTAAACAAAGTACAAGATTATTTAACTACATAAACAATATAATGGTTTTGCCTTTTAACTTAATGGGTAAACATTTATCAAAATGACAGAATTTTACCTTTTAACTTAATGGTTTTGACTTTTAACTTTAGAAAGGGTAAACATTTATCAAAATGACATAGTTTTGCCTTTTCTTATTCGGTTTTTCGGATAACTCGAATTGTGTAATTTGTATCTGAGTTAAACTGAAAAACTTAATTTTTTATTCGAGTTGATTCGAATAACTTGATTAACTCAAATAACTCGAACTATTTAATTCAAAATTTAAAATTTTTATCGAGTTTTTTGAATCGAATCGGATTTTGCTCACCCCTACTTTGGGTGGCAGTTCCGTTTAAGCATAACGTCATGGTAGCGGTCCTTCATCGCCTTGTACAAAAATAGGACTGGTTCGTTTTGTGGGGGTTGGTTTGTGGTCCGAACCATGGTGGCGGAAGTTTTAGTTGGGTTTTGGACGGAGTCTTTGTGCCTCTTGTCCTTGCCATGATAGCTAGGTAAAAAGATTAAGAGAAACTACAGAGAAAACTTTAAGAATGATGAATAAGATAAGTGCAGTAACAATGGTGATTATGAGTGGGAGAAGGAAGTCGACAGAAAAGGGTTTTATAACCTTTTAGTGGCAAGAGAAGTGATTATTGCAGTTTGTCTTGGGGAAACGTTACGTCTGCAACCAATAAATGACAGGCTGCAAGTCTTACCTTTTGATTGATCTAACGGTTAGGGATGGATAAAGATCAATCGGTGCGATTCTTACTGAAACAGCTTTGCTAAGTCATCACATAATGTGCAGACAAGTTGTGCTTTATGATGCGTCAACAAAAAGACAATTTTTTTATTCCTACAAAAGACTTAAAGGAAACAAGTAAAAGTAAAAAGATAAAAGTAAATGTTACAATGCGTTGACATTAAAGAAATGTGACCAGATTAATGGTCTCGTTTGGTTCTTTGACATCTTGGCTCACGTAATGCTTTAGTCATTGGCCATTCACCTTGAATTGCTGACCATCCTTCATCTTTTCAATTGTCACTGCGTCATTCTGGAATGCTTCGACAACCTTAAAAGGGTTTGACCATATTGAATGCAATTTACCTGGATACAATTTTAAACGTGAATTAAACAAAAATACTAACTAACCAGGACTAAATTGTCAAAACAAAATGATATTGTCACGTCATCTCTTTGTCTTTTCTTTGTATATTACAGGATTCTCATAGGTATTGTGTCTAATTTCTTCCAACTGAGCAATGTCTAACAACCTTTTTCGTCCAACAGCATCGTAGTCCATGTTCACCTGCTTGATTGCCCACATGGCTTTGTGTTCAAACTCAACTGGTAAGTGACAGGATTTACCAAACACTAATTGATACGACGACATCCCCAACGGGGTTTTATATGTGGTGATAAGTGCCCACAATGCATCATGTAGCCGCAAAGACCAATCTCTCCTAGATGATTAACCACCTTCTCAAGGATGCTTTTAATTTGCCGATTGGAAACCTCTACTTGGCCATTTGTTTGTGGATGATATGTGGTGGCCATGCGATGCTTCACACCATATCTTTTTAATACTGTCGCCACTTGGTTGTTGTGAAAATGAGTACCTTGATCACTTATCAATGCCCTCGATGTTCCAAATCGTGTAAAGATATATGTGTGGAAAAACTTCAACACCATTCGAGCATCATCGTTTGGAACCGCAATTGCTTTGATCCACTTACACCACGTTTGGTTCGTTGTAATGGAATAGAGCTTAATGGAAAAGGGCTGTAATCAGTAATTCAGTTGTTTGGTTGGATGGAATGGAATAGAGCTGTAATAGTATTCTTATGTTTGGTTGAATGGATGGTGCTGTAATAACATAAGAAAAAAAGACTTAAATGACTAAAATACCCTTAGTAAAATTTTTTTATGTAGATGATTATTGTTATTAAGTTTTACTAAGATTATTATTAAATATAATTTAATAAAATAATAAATAATTTAATAAAATTTTAATATAATTATTATTAAAATATGATTTAGTAAAAATCATAATATATAATATTAGAAAAATAATATATAACTTACTTTATTAGTTTTAAACTACAATGCATATATAATGTGCTTAAATATAATTAGCGAAACTAATAATTTATCTTTTAAACTAAAAAGTAAAGGATTAGAATTAATAAATAGCTTGAGAATTATTTTTTACATTCAAACATAATGTTCATACATTAACAAAAAATTACATAATGCCATTAGCTTATATGTCATAATTTATATGTTAAATTTTATAACATAAAAAAAGTTTCAACATTGTGCAAGTCGATCGTATAAGCAACCAACGCAACATCTTATTATGAAACTCGTTTCCTTTTGGCTCCTCGAGAATTTTGGGAAGAAGCAATTGAATGTGAAAAACTTAACATAACTATCTTTAAAAAAATGCAAATTCAACAAGTCAATACAATACATAAAAACAATTCAAACAACTCCGAAATTTCGTAAACTAGATACATGAAATAACAAAAAAAAAATTTAACCTTCTACCATGTTTTAATAAACCTAATTAATTTCTAGATGCTTGCCATTCATAGAACATTTGATTGGCTAGTTTCATCCTCCAAGTAGCCCATGTATCTAATGGATGAATATTTACGATATTCGGTTCATTGTCATCTATCACATTATTAGGTAACCCTTCTCCCATCTCCACTTCAATAGGATCAAGACTCATATAGGTTCGAATAAAATTATGGAGCAAACAACATGCAATAATAATTTTATTGTGCACCCTCACAAGATAGAATGACTAAGTATTCCCCATCTAAGTTTTAATAACCCAAAACATTTTTCAATAACATTGCGTGCTGAAGCATGTTTCATATTGAAAAATTCTTCTGGAGTACTTGGGTGGTAACCTTGATGCCATTCATTCAAATGATATCTTTGTCCTCTAAAAGGTGCAAGAAATCCCTCACAATTTGTGTAACCAGCATCAACTAAATAATAACAACCTATAAAAAATAAATTTATCATTATTAACTTTCTAAAAAAGTTTAATTGCAAAAATTAATTAAAATTCTTTCAATTCTGCACTTTACCATGGGGAACTTTTAGTCCATGTCTTCTACTAATGGCATCTCGAAAACCCGTCCATCAGCAACAGAATCTTCCCAACCGGGAAGAACATAAACAAAATGCATATCAGGTGTACAAACACCTAACATATTTATTGCTATGTCACCTTTTCGGGTTCGATATCTAAGTTTATCAACTTTTGGAACTCTAATCTTAATGTGGGTTCCATCTAAAGCACCTAATCAATTTTGCATTACATGTATAAATCATTTTATTAGGATACTATATTTAAATCTAAATCAATTGAATTATGTATGAACTATATATGAAACTCACTTAAATACCATGAACCATTTCCATCTTAGGTCTGTAGAATTATCTGTAATTGGATCTGCCTTTTTAAAAATAGCACATCTTGTAAGCGTATAATAGCATTTAAAACATTATGGAATGATCTACTAACGGTTTCCCCAAACCTATTAAAGGAATGCTTGATAACTCGATTTTTAAGGTGATGAGAAATGATATGTAAAAACATTGTCACTTGCTCATCAACAAGCATGTTCCTTTATGACTTCAATCCTCCTAAAGTTTGTAACATCTCACATAGTTTAAAAAAATAATTTTATTCATCCTAACTTGTTCAGTTTAGGTCTTGTCACTAGCATATACAAGTCCTTTCACATAATCTCGTCGTGAATAAAAATCTAAAATATTTGATCTAATCCTTGGTCTATAAGTATGCATGTTAGAGATAGCACCCAATGTAACTAAGAACCAACTCGCAACTATACACATTTGCAACCGTACTGTCAATACAAGACCAATTCTTTTTCGCCTCTCACTTTGTCCTATTAAAGGCAAACAAGTCATTACTGCAAGATATTATAGTGTTAGATATCTTCAAACCACATTATAAATTAATCTCAAAACAAAATGTGATGCATAGAAAGAAATGAAGGAAAAATCATTCATTAATAGATAAAGAGTTTATAAACACATGCAACCATTTAACAGAGTAGTTTATTGAGTTAGTTGTTGCAAAAGGTTGGCAAAGAAGGGTCAAACAAAATATTCAATTAGGTTCCCATGCACCATATCCGGAAAGTACTGATTTACAATATGCTTTATCCTAATTATATATGATAAACCAACAAATGAACCAACAAAAATAGGACTCATCTAAACCCTAAACCTTTAATAACAAAAATAGTACTGATTTACATATATGTTTTAATGTAACTTAAACCAAATACAAGTAATGATGTTGGTGAACCACTCGAGTGCATTGGTCATTTAGTAACCAAAGATAAATTATCCCTCCAATCATTAGTCTCTTTCTGTTTCTTAATCTTGCCCACTTGTCCAACTCCTGTCAACTTCTTTTGTTTGGGTTGGCAATGTTAGTTGAGATTTTTTTTTAACTTCAGGTTTTAAGTTATAATTGCTAGTATGCTGATGATTTTACCACAAAATATTCCACCAACAAATTTCTATATTTTACAACTACTCTTTGGATCATTACAATCCTCATTATTATAATTCCAAATTATTAACTCAGTAAATCAACCATCTCCATTGCAGACTGGTGTAGTGTGTATATATATATCATTATATTATATTATATTATATTATATAGTGTTTTTTATCTTTTTTCTTCTTTTCATAGCATTACCAACAATAATCTTTTTCTTGTGTGGAGAGAGTAGTATTTCTAAAGAGAAGCAAAGCAGAGATTTATTATTATTATTATTATTATTATTATTATTAGAATTTCCATTTCCATATGCTCAATCCATTTCTTCTCCTTCACAATCAAATTAATTCTTTTTTCATAAACTAAAATCTATAATTTGAAACAGAGCATTCAAAAATGGTGACTGGTTGGAGAAGAGCTTTTTGTACTTCAATGCCTAAAAAATAAGACAGCCCTGTTTTACCAGAAAAACAAGAAGAAAGCCATGGCTCTAAAAGTCCAAGATTTTCATCAAAGTTTGAATATTTTTTAAAACAAGAAGAGAATTAAGAACTGTACTTCATAATTACCTTGAAGCCAGTCAAATCAAGAACAATGTAGTTTGGCAACTTCTCTTGCATCAAAATATATCCACCTACAACATATTTTTCAGTTATAGCTAATTACAATGGATTGAAATCAGGATGAGGAACTACCTTTCTCTTTGGTTCCTTACCATTTGTCTCCATAAACCATTATTCCCTGCGAAAATTCAAAGGGTTAATAAACCTTTAATTAAAAGATAATATCTTTGTTATTTCCAAAACACAATTAGCAATATAATGGCATGCTGCCATAGGCCCTATATTTTAGGTCCTTATTAAAATATTACCTGGTTTGGTTATTTAAGGTATTTAACATAAGGAAGAAATTGATTATTATTATTAAAATAGTTTGTCATAATATAAAGACTAGTTAGTATAAATTTTAAACTTGAAATTAAGAGGAATAAAACTCTTGAAAAAAAAAGACCTCTTCAGAATAAGTAAACAATTGTTCTTGCCTTTGCTGAAAACAAGTTATGTGAGTGACTACAGATTACTAAGTAAAATTAATTTGTTACTAAAACATGTTATGATGCATGGCTATGGCCTTGTGAAGAAACTTTGTGAGGAGCTCAAGGATTTTATGAAGAAGCACAATTTCAAATAAATAGAAGATTTTAGAGGGTATATGCTTTGTTTCATACAATGGAAATTGCACATAAATTACAAACTTCTAGTTGGATAATGCATCTGTCTTTATTGTCTCAAGGTTTCCCTCCAGTATTTTATGACTCACACAGATTTAGTGCGAAGGCAGCAAGAAGCAATACGAGAGAGGAAAGCTATTAAGAAAGTTTTGCAGTCTGAGAGTGATAAAAGGGCAATAATGGTAGGTTAGTGATAAAAGGGCAATAATGGATATGATACAATACAATACAACAAACATAACATGCAGAAGCTTCATACGATAAAAATTTGTAAAATTCTAATAGCAACATACCGAATTTGTAGCCGTCTTCAAGAATGGTTTTGTCAAAGGAACTATGCAAAACATTTCAAAAATGAACCCCAAGAAAAAAACCAAAAAAAGAAGAGTGATTAAGTAAAGCAATTGCTAATTTTTCATTTAATTAGGGAAGAAAAGAGAGAAAACCTACATTCCTCGGCCAGCAGCAAGAGCTTCTTCTGATGGGTCTTTACATTCATCAAACTTGCAACTCAATTATGAAGAATATAAATATAAATTCTTTAGGAATTTAAAACCAAAAAAAGAAAATTACATACAAAATTAGATATAAAGAGAGAAGATTTGAGGGGTCTTACACCCAACCATAACGTCGGTCGAATAGCAGGTGTTTTGAAGATGGTTTAGGGTTCGTTATATCCATTGATGAATTTAAAATTGTAAGAGAGGAAGATGAAACCTAAACCAATTTGTCGATAAGAGAACAGACTAAGATGAAATTTGTACCTTTTTTCTCTTGCTCTTTCTCCTTTTGCTTGTTATTTTGGTCTGAGTTGGTGAATGAAAGATTAAAAAAAAAACAAAAGAAAGAAGTCTGGTAAGGGTAAAATTGGAGAGGTCTAACAAGGAATGAGGATTCGATAAGGAGGGAAAGGAATGAAAACAATACTTTTTTTCTACATAAGGTTATAATGGAATACACCAGTAATGGGTATTCCATCCAACCAAACAAAGGAATATGGTGGGTCCATTGAATTAAGCTATAATGGAATAGCCATTACACTCAACCAAACATAGTGTTAGAGACATAGTCAACAGCAACTAGAATGTACGCATTCCCAAAAGAGTTTGGAAATGGTCCCATGAAGTCTATACCCCAGATATCGAATAGCTCCACCTCTATAATAGGTTGTTAGAGCTTCTTATTGCGGCGAGATATAGAACTAGTATGTTGCCATCTATCGCAGTATTGAGCAAAATTGTGGGTGTCTCGAAACAATGTGGGGCCAATAGAATCCTGATTGTAAGAACTTTGCAGTAGTCCTCATACCACTAAAATAGTCTCCGTAGGGAGCATCATGGAAATGTTTTAGGATGGAAGTCATTTCCTCTTCAAGAACGCAGCAACGGATAATGTAGTCGGCGCATACCTTGAATAGGTATGGCTCATTCTAATGATACTTCGTAGTGTCGTGAAAAAATCTGACTTTCTTGTGACCAATGGCACTCAAGGGTAGCTTACCACAAACTAAATAATTTACAATATCAGCATACCATGGAGATGTGTCGACATAAAATAATTGCTCATCTAGAAATGCATCGACAATGCGTGATTGATTGCCATTATCGTTTCCAGCTTCTAGACGGGATAAGTGGTCTGCTACTTGGTTTTTAGATCCCTTCTTGTCTCTGATTTTAACATCAAATTCTTGTAAGAGTAGGATCCATCTGATTAATCTCGATTTGGCGTCTTTCTTCGCAAAAAGGTATCTCAACGCAGAGTGATCTGTGTAGATAGTAACTTTTACTCCGACAAGATATAAGCAAAATTTGTCAAATGCAAAAACGACTGCTAGTAACTCCTTCTTGGTAGTTGTATAGCTTACCTGCACATTAGTTCAAGTTTTACTAGCATAATAAATGGAGTGAAATACCTTCTCTTTGCGTTGTCCCAACACAGCTCCTATAGCAAGGTCATTCACATCACACATTAATTCAAATGATTGCGTCCAATCCGGTGTGACAATAATTGGAACTTGTACTAGCTACTTCTTTATTTTGACAAATGCATCCAGACATTCGTCATTAAACACAAACTTTTTATTTTGCTCTAGCAACGAGTATAGTGGTTTAGCAATCTTGGAAAAATCTCGAATAAATCTCCTATAAAAGCCAATGTGACCAAGAAAGCTTCTTATTCCTTTGACATTAATGGGTGGTGGCAATTTCTCAGTGATTTCAACCTTTCCTTTGTCTACCTCAATGCCCTGACATGATATGCGATGACCAAGAACAATGCTTTCAATTGCCATGAAATGGCATTTCTCCCAGTTCAGCACTAGATTTGTGTCCTCACATCTCTTTAATACTTTCATTAAGTTGTCAGCGCATTGGTCAAAGTTCTTCCTATATACAGAGAAATCGTCCATGAATACCTTTAAAGAATCTTTAATCATGTCCGAGAAGATAGCCATCCTTCACCTCTGAAATGTGGCTAGTGAATTGCACAATCCAAATGGCATACGTTAGAAGGCAAAGGTTCCAAATGGGCATGTGAATGTGATATTTGCTTGATCTTTCGGCGCAATGGAAATCTGATTATATTCGAAATTGCCATTTAGGAAGCAATAGTAGGCTTTACCAACTAGCCTATCTAGCATCTAGTAAATGAATGGTAGCGGGAAGTAATCCTTCTTTGTGGCCACATTGAGACGTCGATAATCCATGCACACTCGCCAACCTGTAGTTATGCGAGTAGGAATTAGCTCATTCTTATCATTACTCACCACTGTGATGCTGCTTTTCTTGGGCACACATTGGACAGGGCTCACCCATATGCTGTCTGAAATGAGGTAAATGATGCTCGCGTCTAGCCACTTAATAATTTCTTTCTTCATTACCTCTTTCATTTTCTCATTAAGTCTTTGCTGTTGCTCAATAGACTGCTTCCCTTCATCTTCCAACCTGATTTTGTGCATGCAAAAAGAGGGACTAATACCTCTGATGTTTGCAATACTCTAGGCTATGGCTCTTTTATGCTCCTTTAAAATTGTGATGAGCTTTTCTTCTTGAATTGTGTCAAGATTTGCACTGACAATCATGGGTAGCATGTCATTATCACTAAGAAAGACATACTTCAAATGCGTCAGTAATGGCTTCAACTCCAAGATAGGAGCTTGTTTAATTGATGGTTTAAATACCGGGATCGTCCTGTTGGAAAGATCCAATGATTCCAATTGCCAACCTTGTCTCAACTCACAACTATTAGCTTCAGCTCTGTGGTCACATTTAGTTAGGATATCATCGGTGGATGTCACTGCATCTTCGTCTGGAACTGCTGAGCTCCATTCATTGAATTCTTCTATAATTATCTCATCCAGCACGTCAATGTGGTGACATTTCTCTTTACTTGAAGATGAAGATGCTTCAAACATGCTGAAGATAACGTGCTCGTCATTATGTCGCATGATGAGTTCGCCCTTGAAAACTTAATGCGTGTGCATCCCGTTGTTAAGAATGGACGTCCTAAGATGATGGGCACCTTCTTATCTGCTTCATAGTCAAGGATTATGAAATCAGTAGGGAAAACAAGCTTATAAACTTGGACAAGGACATCTTTGATTTGGCCTTCAAGTTGTGCTAGAGATCTGTCTGCAAGCTGTAATGTCACCCCGCAGTGGGTTTCATCGATCCAATTCCTAACTTCTTGAATGTGGACAAAGGTAAGAGGTTAATCTAGCTCCCAAGTTGCATAAAGTTTTACCTAGATAATGATTTCCAATGGAGCATGGGATTGTGAAGCTACAATGATCTTTCATTTTAGGTGGCAACTTATTTCTTAGCACAGTGCTGCACTCCTCTGTGAGCGTAATCGTCTCGATTTCGAAAACTTTTTCTTTTTTGATAACAGCTCTTTCATAAATTTCCCATAACTGGGGATCTGCAAAAGAGCTTCTACAAGAGGTATGTTAATGTGCAATTGCTTCAAAGTAGAAACAAATTTTTGATAATCCTTATCATGGTTTTTCTCTTTAAATCTCTATGAAAATGGAAAAGGTATATTGTCAGTGGGTTGTTGTGGAATAACCGATTGCATTGACTTAGGCAGTTGCGTCAATATCTTTGTTGGGTGAATTGTAGCCATAGAGATCACTATAGTTGGGTTCTCCTCATTTATTTCTGCTGGGCTCTCTTCAGATATAACTTCTCTTTGTTACGTTGGTTCGGTTGCGTCGACATTTTCTTGAATGAAATTGCTGCTTAGTTCAGCAATCTACTTTTCGCTCCTTAGCGTGATAGCTTAGCAATGTTCCTTCCCCTTCTGCGTTGGATTTTCAGTATCACTAAGCAAAGTGCCTGGTGATCTTGTACTCATATTAGAAGCCAACTGTCCTAACTGGTCTTCTAACGCACGGATAGAAGAAGAATTACCTTGAACAATTGCTTCAGTTCACGTAATATGCTCTCGCATCAATGCTTCAAGAGTAGTCATAGGATCTGATCTTTATTGAGAAAACTATTGTTGATGTTGTTGATGCTATTCTTGCATATGTGGCAGTGCAGTCTTTGTGGCTGCATTCGCATTTATGGTTGCATCTGGTTATGTACCTGCAATTGATCAGGATGTGTACGTAACTGAGAATTCTGGTTATAGTTCTACTATTGATTGTTGTTGTAACTCCCTTGTCTATAACTCCCTTTCTGAGAGGAATTTTCATATTTATATATAGATGTATTCTGATTCCCCAAGGTTATGGGTTTCGATTAGAATTACTGTATGAGTTACCATATGAATTTCCTTTGATGTTGTTGACGTAGAATGTGTTCTCATCATGTTGAGGGCAATCCTCATAACTGTGGTTGTTGCCTTAAATTTCACAAGAAAATGTTGGGACATCCATCTGTTGTTCCACTTGAATAGGAGCAACATCACTTGTTCCCTTCATGTTCTTTATAATGTTGGCTAAAGAGGATACCTGTGCGCTCAAGGTTGAAATTGCATCTAACTCAAGAACATCATGATTAGTTTTTATCTGAGCAGAACGAGAGATAGGTTATTGATAATCGTTATGTGCAATTCTCTCTAGAATTCGTATAGCTTCAGTGTAAGTACAATCCAGCAAGGGACGTTAGCAGATGCGTCGACAAGATTCCTTGTCTGAGCATTCAATCCGTTGTAAAAGATCTCAATCTAAGTCTCTTGCTGAATTCCATGCATAGGGCAACGTCTAAGCAGAGTTTTATAATGCTCCCATGTTGTATGTAGGTTCTCATCATCCAACTGATGATAAGTTGCGATGTCATTGTGCAACCTTGCATTCATTGTTGGCGGATTGAAACGTAAAACAAATTGCGTTGCTAATGCATTCCATGATGTAATGGATCTAGCCAACAAACCCAAGAACCATGTTCTTACTCTTCCTTAAAACGAATAAGGAAATAATTGCATTTTTAAAGCGTCATTAAGAACACCATGTTGACTAAAAGATGCGCAAATAAGCAGAAATGATTTAAGATGCTCCCTCACTTCTTCATGAGGTAGGCCCGCATATTGCCCATTTGAATTAAGCATTTGGAACATCACCGGCTTCAATTCAAAATTTCCAACTTATATAGCTAGCCTTACAATCCCTGATTGCAAATCGTCAAGTACATGAACAACAAAATCCCTGATTGTCTTGTTTTGCACCTGTTCTTCTTGTGGAGGCGGTGATGGTACATTATTTATTATTTGTGATCATATTGGAGGAACTACATCTTGTGGCAGCAATGGAGGTAGGTTGTTGTTGTTTTTGCCAGCCATTTTCTTTTGTTCTTGTCTTTTTCTCCTAAGTGTCCTCTCGAGTTCTAGATCAAAGCTCACAATATCCTTAGGATTTCTCCTTGTGGACATGCAACACCAAAATAATTTTGACAGAAATTAATAAAAGAAAGTTAAACAAGTTGGTAAAAATTAGAAATTAAGTAAGAAAGAATAATTACAACTACAAAAATAAACATCAAACAAACGCCATTCCCCGACAACGACGCCAAAACTTGATCGGCTTGTAACGTCACAACAATTGTGCAAGTGGACACACGTCAATGCAAGTATCGTTGATAGATTAGTTCCATCGAAAATTGATCCCACGAGGAAGGAATTCTTGATGTTTAAACTATCGAAACAACTAAAGCTAAGATTAGGGAAAATGCTAGTAAGGATGTCACCGCAATTAAATCAAAACTGCACAGTTAAAATAGTCAAGGTTGTCAATGTAATTATAAAAGTTAATTGTCAAAGCAACTGAAAGTAAATCAAATAGTTGTTGAAGTTTGGAGAATTTAAATTCATAAAAGTAAAAGTGTGATCAAGTGTGAAGGATTAGAGTAGATCATTGATTTCACTAAGTAGCAACGCCAGATGTGTCGACAAGGTATAGTGTAGATGAATTGTTATTGCAATAAGGTTCCAATGAAATCATACCAATAACAACTCTATATTTAATCAAGACTCAAGCGCTCACAAGTACCACACCTCTTAGTGCTGGCATTGCTTCACACATAAGAATAAGTGATAGAATCCCTTCTAGTCTCAAGCGGCTCTCGCTGACTTGCTTGTTAATCCAACTTATCATCGCACCTCTCAGTGTCGGTAGACTGCAATTACACTCTCGTGGTCAAATAGTTGAATCCAAGAATAAACAGATGAGAAGAATGAAGTATGAATCAAAGTAATCTAACATTGAAAGATATTCTCATATACAATCAACTGTCAATAATAATTCATTAGTATTCAAAAAGGGATTAACAAATAAATCGAAGCATACTATCCCTAGGCTACTAGGATTATCTCTTAACCTCTCCTTTTGTATCGCACCAAGCAATTCTCGTTAGAAGTTGTTGCTCGCCTGATCGATCAGCTCACCGGTCAAGCATAAAGCTTCAAAAACTCAAAGTATTTGCAAAATTAATTCCTTTACCTCTTGATATCCATCTCCTTCTTCTCTCCTCTATTTATAAGCTTTGAGAATTGTATATCTCATCTCCTCTCAGATCCAACTTATTGTGCAGCTGTCAAAGTTTGTTGAAATCCAGTTGTGCACTCACGAAGATCTGGTGTGATCTTCATAAATCTGCAGATTGTCGTTGCATTTCTAGGTGCGATCTATAATCTTTAATTACGGAGACATCATGTGAGATTCCTACGTTGGTGCTTCTAGATGTGCTTGCAACGTGAATTTACGCATACAAAGTAGATGTTTTCATGTGGTGACATTTCTAGCCTCAATATCAAACTAAACTTGTGGTTGCATCTTTGAACTCTTTCTAGAATCGATCTTTTGAGATGGATCCCTACACTGACAATTGTGAACATATTTTGCATACGCCAACATTATTGCATAGAAGAGATAAAATAACGAGAATTTAAGCCAAACAACAATGAGTTGGAGAACATAAATACTAAGTATGAAATACCTATCATGCATGCTAAATATGCTACAAAAGAGACAATTAATACACAAATTTAGGAAAAATAGATGTCATTTCTAATGCTATCAATTTTCGAAAGAAAGCCTTAATCTCTCTTATTTGTTGAAGTTCGCATACTAATATTGGTTGTTCGAAGGGACTTCGTTCGAAGAGGAGGCCACCGAAGGCGGCGACGGCGCAAAAACTAAGGTGAGAACCCTAGTTTTCTTGCCTCTTTATCTTTATTTTTGTTTACTTTCAAAATGAAAAAATAAAATAAAATATATTTGTATAAAAAACCAATATCAACTTTCGAATTTTCTGGTTTTTATTTCATCGTGTTCGTTCTTCGTGAAAAATCGAAGAGAGAAGAGAGGTTACAATTGATTTTTTGTGGCTTTTTAAAGCCGAATACCAATCATTTTATTTTGTTCTTTTTTTATTTTTTTTTCTTGTGTCTGTCTCTACTTTCCTCTGTTTTTTTGCAGATCCAAATGGCGGTGGTAGGTGGTGGCAGAGGCATGGTCTTGAAGTGGGGTGTCAAAAACCTCGGGAACATGCTTTTGCTGACGTGGCACGAGTGAGCAGTGGTAGATGGAATCCCTAACAAACTAGGGTTTCTAACTTTTCCAAAAGTTTAGGCTTGTTGGGCCTTTTGAGCATTGGACCATTTGTAAAATTGGGTTTTGATGTAACTGGACATTTATGTATTTTTTGTTAAATAAAAAGGACTTTTATTTATTTATTATTTATTATTTTATTTGGATTTATTTATTTTGTTTTTGTTGGACCCGAACAAATTGGGCTCCAACAATGAATCTGAGTTACATTAACAATATTTTATGGCATTTACTGTTTATTACTATATTTGAAAACTATTGTTAATTTGCCTTATTTCAACATGTATTGCAACATCATTTGGGACATTAAGATAGTATATACAACAAATTGAGACCTTTTCAATTTTATCAAATAATACCTATAACTGAATAGGTTTTGAATTGCGAAAGAGACATGCATAGCAGTTGATTAAGTATGTATTATTTTCTAATTTCAACAATCAGTTGCCTTAGTGTTTGTGCCACATAACACATGCATCATTAGTTAATTATTGTAAACATAAACTAATTATCGATAGAGTTTGTGGTTTAAGTAATAGCGGTTTTGTTGTTTTACCTGATTATATATCTAGCCTAGATAGAAATAGGATCAGACAATAAAGCAGATGAGGACTTATTTTATTATACAAAAAATTCCAATTTGTGTATATATATATAACTCAAAAGAGGCAAGGGATCCACTTGCATACCATTTCGTATTTTTTTGTACAATTAATATTTTAACAATTTAACAATTAAATTTATTGATATAAATGTACTTGTAATGCATGTAAATTTTTTAATTAATTTGAAATCTCTATCACATTGATCTAATATATTGTCCATATAAATATATATTGGTAGAAAGTTTTTTTTTTCTATATAAAACAAATAGTTAAAAACTTTTAATTTATGCAAAACTTGACATGCATGATCAACATGAATAGTACATGAAATATAATAGTTGGATTCTTTATATATTAATCACATAATAAATCATGGAATGATGTAAAACCACTTTCGCTTTACATCGACGTAAATGGATACTTCCCAACAAAATATGATATATATTTATCGTATAAATAATATGATATTTCTTTCAAAAAGTATATAAATGCAATATCTACTTTTTTAACTTTAATCCTTATTTTGTTTATACAAACCCTAATACTTATTTTACTTTAATCTAGATCTATGAATGATTTGTCGTAATTTGATACGTTAAATTAAGCTCTCTAGACACTTAAAACAACTTGTTTTCAAGTGTTTTCAAAATCTTTTTAGTACTTTCTTGTAACTCTTAGAATTTATGTTAAATGTTGGTTTTTATTATACTTTTATACATTTTAGAACTAAAATAAAAAAATTATGCAAGGAAGTGGTTGAGGTGAAAATGTGGAGAAAGTCCTTTACTATGGTCAAGGTCGCGACACCAATGCTTCATCACCACTCAAGAAGTTGGATTTCACCAACTCACAATTCGAAGTGGTTCGCCTCTAAAGTTGTGACACCGACCTCCATGGTAGCAACTTCAGACCACCAAAGTTGCAACTCCAAGCTTAGACATCAGAGTGGGGAAGCCAAGTAACCTGTGTACCTTGTTGCGATATTGAAGTTCTCAAATATTCTTAAAAGTCGATTGTCGAAGGTGTCGCAATACCAAAGATAATGAGTGAAATTTTCTAGGGACAATTTAATATCTAGGCAAGCTTAAGTCATTTATCAATTAAGGACATTTCTATCATTTTTAGGTTAATTTGTGCCTGACTATTTAAAGTATATATTTTTATGTTGAAAAAAGGTTATATATACATAAATGTTTATCTAAGCATTATAATATATAAAATAAAATAAAATTTATAGATAAAATTATATTTATTTAATTTAAATGTTCAAATATAAAAAAGTCTAGATTTTATTATTTTTTTACTTTTATCTAATTATATTTAATAATTTTATATATTTTAATTTTTTATTGATTAATAATATATGTGATGTTATTTCTTTCAATAAAACTTTTAATAGATACGACTAAGTTAATTAATTTCTTGTTACTCTATTATCATGCTAATTAATACTTAGTTAATATTATTTTTGTTATTATCACATAATAAGTATTAATAAATTATTTTTATTGTGAATTTAATAATATAATGAAAATAAAATTATATTTTCATTAATTTAATTTTTTTCATGCTTTTATATATTTTATATATTATAGATAAATTATTGAGGAGAGAAATGTACTAACTAGAAAAAAAATTTATGGATATTGGCCTTACATGTATTAATTTCAAATCCAACATTAAAAACTAATTATTTTGTATTTGGTGATGTAAGTTCCTCAGCGTGTTTTCTTAATATGGGAAAAGATGAATGTAATAGGACATGCAAATCACTACTGAGATGCTTTTGGCTAATGCTATCCACGTACAAATCTTTTCTTCTTTGATGCCGTTGGGGCCTCTCCTTTCGCTTCGTCCTCACAGTTTTGTTGTTTTCAATTCAATGGCAGCTCCCACACCTAAGTATTGCTCAAGAACTGGATGAAATTTACAGGGCTCGACATCTGCTCCATTTCATTCCAATTGAACAACCCAAAATCCTGCTAAAGGAAAAGCAGATATCTTTTTATCCTATCTCATTTAGAGGACCATCCATGGGAGAAATCAGTTTTAACCTCTTGTTACCTCCAAAGCACAACTTCTTGAGTTGTAGCCTTCCAACCTCTTCTCCTCGATTTGGAAAAGACCTTGAGGAATGTAAGTCAAGCCTCTCCTTGACAGGTTGAAAAGTTGGTGAATAAAATTAGGCACCCATCAGCATCGCAATATCATCAATCTCTGCTGAAGAACTCATGCACCACCAACACCAGATGAACTGGCATCATGGTCATCATGTCATGCCAATGCTTACAGTAAAAAGAGGAAGGATAATAAAGTTGACGACTTCAAATGCAGCGCCCTTTGCTTTCTCTTACCAGGCTTGGGTAAGGCAAAGTCAGTGAGGCCAAGAAAAGCAGCAGCAATGGTGGCGATGGAGAATAAATTTAATGTGGTATCCACAACAATTTCCCTGGAGAAGTTCGAATGCGGATCCTGGGCTTCATCCACCATAATACCAGACCCTGATGAGGATGGGGGACTCGATGAATCTCAACTATGATCTGCCATTGGAGCTGATAAAAAATCTTGTCTTGCGAAGGAAGCAAATTTACCAGTTGCTGCTGCCTTTGTGTGTGGTAATAAAGATAAAAAAGGAACTCCTCAACAAGAGCAAGAGGCAGGTGACAATCCAGAAAATTTTTTATCGGTGGAAATTAAAAATTGTAATTTTTAAGATAATAAAAATATAATTTTTAAAAAATTAAATTAAAATTTTATTATTTTTAAAAGAGATTAAATTAGAATTTTACTTTTAATAATTTAAAATTTTAAAAAATTTCAAGATCTTAAATAAAAAAAAATTTCAGGTCAGGTCACCTGCCACCTCCTGCATACGTCCCTGCACATCATACCCTGCCTCACCTGCTTCCTGCATCGCGCCTAGCTAGCGCAAGGCTAAGGAGGATTTTAATGCTTTCTTAGAAGCCCAAACCGCATCTTAATTTCTTACACAGTTAAATGTTAATTTGTATGAATTTTTGTTTACTCTTTATTATTGCCATATGAGAAGGAAAAAGAACAAGAAATAAACCATATTCTTGCAGTTTGAGACATACGTGATTTAAATCATTTATGGATACATTGGGGAACCAAAAAAATTCATGAATTAAGACTAATTAACGAAACTATAGATATCATTTGTCCCTTTGCATTTTGCTTCTGTGCTCTTAACAATTCCAAGTTCCAACAGTTTGCTTATACTACACAAATTTACTTTAGCCAGCCACATTTTAAAGAAAAAGGAAATAATATCATCAATCAATGAAGTATCACTGTATCATTCCCTCATAACTAATTTTCAAAAACAGGTACAACTCATCTAGCTGTAGTAATATACAAGTAAACATTCATGGGTTCCAACGTATTTAAACACATTATTCTTCGATTTAAAAGTTTAAGTGAATTAAGTAATAGTAAGAACATTTATAAGTCTCTAATATCACCTTCACATTTTCCTCAATTCTCAACTACTCAAAAGTAAATTTATCCCACTTCTAGCCTGATCGATATATCATTCTCAGAATACAAACACCATGAATTCAAAATAATAGTATCCCTGGCATTTCCATTCTCCATGAACATGTTTTTGTTTATCTTTTGAGCATCTTGGCTTCTTTAGATTGTGTTGAAAACAGCTATATATTGTTCATTTTAAATGTATTCAAACTGAAATGGATGATCAAATATGTCGAGCACAGCATCTGGCCCAAGCCAGCTTTCTGCGGATTGGACTCCAAAATGAAGAAATCCAAATGGGATAGACGGAGCCCAGAACTCATGACGTTCCCGTATTGGTTATGAAATGGTCCACGAATTAAGCTTATTTTTAGCATGGGATGGAATTTTGACATAACCTACCCTACTCGCCCTATTTGAATTCCAGTATATTCTACTAATCTTACCGCTATATGAATGATATCTTTGCCGAACTAAAACAAATATACATAAAAAAAACAAATGATTCCTCTGATATCTACTCATTTGCTAACATGCAACCGTTCGCAAAGAGATGATTATCTCTTTCATAACAGTAACATTTTTATTAATCCCTTGCTAAAGTACTGGAACATAACAACAACAACCAGTCATCTCCACCCAAACAGACACTTCACAATTGAATTCTTTTAACCTAAAAACAAACAGACTAATCAAAGTTGTACTCAGTAGACTAAACACAGATTAATCGTGAACCAAAGCTAGGAAACAGAAGGCGAACCTGCAGTTCACTGTACGTGCATCAGCAAAACCCTTCAAAGACCATGGTCATGGACATGGTGGTCTTCAAGTTCCAGCATGTGGGGCTTCAGCTGAGTCGCCATCTGATTCACCTGGCTCATTCCACAATTGCCTTGGCCTTGCTCATTCGAAGCTTCACAATCCCCATTTGTTCCTGCCGCCGTCGACGTCTGATCTCCACCTAAAATGGCATCAGTCACCGCCGCTGTAGGATGAAGATGTGGGAATGGCAAGTAAATGCTATGCACTATAACATTCAAATTCCTTATCATATCAGCAACCTTAATCGCCACATAGTTGATCCTCAATTGATTCTTCGTAATGCCTTCTCCCACCGTCGTCACCACCAAACTCTGCCCTCTGTCCAATGTCGGCAGCGTGGTCCCCACCGGAAGTCTCTCCAGATCCGCAACAGTCAAAAATTGATTTGGCACGATATGGAACCTTACACTGTGGATGTAAGCGTACGAACCGGAGAAGATGGACACGTCATCAAGACCAAAGATCGTGACATTGATGAGAGGAATGAGTTCGGGGTACTTGACTTTCATAGCGAGTGAGAGAACGGAGAAGCCGTTATTTCTCAGCCGTAGCATGGCGTCTCGAAGCATGAATCGCATCAGAGCCACATTCTGTTGCTGCTTAAATTGGTTGTTTTGGCTCTGGCCGTGGTGGAACGGGAAAGAGAGTGTCGTCATCCGTTCTACGTCACAAGAGAAAGGCGAGAGAGGCGAGATGTAGCCTTGGAGGCCGTGGATAATGAGTAGGCCGTTGTTGAACAGATCTGGCTGAGTGATTTCAACTCCGCCGATAAAGATCTTGTGAACGGTGAAGTTTTTCTGGTTGTTAGCGGTGGAAGTAACGGTTAAGCAACGGCCGGGGCTGAGAGTTTCGACTTTGGTACCGAAGGTGAGTTTCCGGAGGTAATCGTTGGTAAAGAGGCCAGGAACCATGTGTTCACGGAGGAGGGAAGGAGTAGAGCAAGAAACACACGAGCGGACAGAGGAATCAGAGGGAGCAAAGATAGTGTACGGACCAGACCAAGCAGCGGCGGAGGTAGAGTCACTGAAGAGGGAGGGAGCGGCGGTGGCTAGCTCGTTGAAGCCGAGACGAGACAGGATTGGTGCAAGGAGTGAAGTGTGGGGGAGGAACGCGTGGTTGGCGTTATCTTGAGGTGGTTGAGGCGAAGGTGAGATTGTGAAGAAGGGTGATTGTTGTGGAGCACTGATGGTGGCGGTGTAAACGGTGGAGGTGGAGGTGAGAAATTGGTCGAAAGTGGAGTGGGAGACGAAGAGGAAGGAGAGAGCGAGGAAGATGATGAGAGTGAGAGAGGGAATAGCCATTTTTCAGAGAGGGAGTTTGTTTGGAGGATTCTTGGAAAGAGTAGAAAAATCATAGAGAGGGAGAGGAAGCGGATGGGTTTTTATTTATAAGGTGGGGCGGGGGGGGGGGGGGGAGGCGCGTGGGAATTGGGGAATGAAGAGGCTGACAGCAACGGTTTTAGGGGATTTGTTGAGAGTGTCCTTCGAATCTGTTATTTTTGGCGGGAACCGAGAAACGACTTTTGGCTGCGTTTTCAGATTCATTTCCGAGTTGTTGATGTACATCCTCACACTCTAATCTAACGGTTATAAGGAGTGTCTAAATTCGTCATCAATTCATTTCTGCTGATCAGACGGTTCAAAACTTGCTATGCTGATTCCCGGTTACTCTAATCAAATGCCCAAATTGCCCCACTCTAACTTCAACCCCAATTTAATTCTATCTAAATTTAATTTAGTTATTTTATTTTTATTTCGAAATATTTTTTTTAATTTAGACTTAAAATTTAATATATATTATTTATTTATATATTAATATTTATTAAAAACAAAAATTTAATATATATTTATATATATCAAAAGTATTTTTGTAAATATTACGGAACAAATTGAACGAATTTACCTTAAATTTAATTCTGACTTAATTATTTTTTTATAATTTAATCATATTCAGGCTTTTTTTTGCCTCCCTACTCACAATTCACAAGCCTGCAAATATTTATTTCAATTTTTTTCTAACAAAAAATCGTAAGATGTCATCAAATTTAATTAATAAATGTTATAATTTATAGAATTTAGGCTTAAGTCTTTCTCAAATTTAGAGAAACGGTGACGTAGTGAAAAATAAATTAATATTGGTAGATGTTTATTGGTAGATGTATGAAATTAATATTGCTCAATCATGCCTTAGTATTGTTGACAAAAGTTAAGACATTAGGTCATGTATTATTCAAATTCAGGTATTATATGTAAGTGATATGCCTAAGTCTCTAGTTTCATCATGTCGATTGTTATACGTGAATTTTATTTAATTATATTTATGTTTTTTATATTAATTCGATTTTATTAAATAATTATTTGAAATTGCAAACTATTAGGTTTGGCATCTTATTAGCAATAAATTTAACACTATTTATTTTTTGTCTTTCATTTTACCAATATGAGGTTGGAGGAAAAATAAAAAAATATATAGTATTATTCTCTCTTTTTACTCGAAATTTAGTACTATAGAACAAAGACGATTTTAAATTTGTGATTTCATTTTGATCAGTATATCAAACTATCCAACAATGATCATGTTAGCGTAATATTGTATTGGCATCAGAGGCATAATTAGGGACTGGAAGGACGGTCCCTTAAAATGATTTTTTTTTTTATTTAGGTCTTTTAAAATTTTTAAAATTTTAATTTAATAAAAGTAAAAGTACACTTTGATCTCTTGAAAATAATAAAAATTTGATTTAATCTTTTAAAAATTATATAAATATAAACTATTAAAATGATGAAATTACATTTTCACTATTATAAAAATTACAATTTAATTTCGTCCTTGATTGGTATTAGGATTAGGTTATTGGTTAGATTTTTGATAAACTATTTATGAGTTTGAAATTTGTATTGTAAGTTGGAATCTTGGGTGGTAATGTTAATATCTAATTTCGAAACATGTTTGAAAATTTTAGAGATTGTGATCATATAATGTGTTAACGACATGTTAGTTTTTTTTTATAACGGATCCAAATTGTTACAATGAGTATAGGGGTGTTCAAACGGTTAGTTTAATTAATATCCGAATCAAAATCTTTTAAAAATCTTTTAATCGGTCGAAATAATTTCAATTAATTTTGGCGACTAACTAAATTAATCGAAATTTTTACATATTTCTTTTTTGTTTTGTTCAATTAAGTTTGGAACATGAAAAAAAAACCATTGCAATGTTATTTTTCTTTGCTTTTAACTTAAAAAAGAAAGAAAATAAAAAAACAATAACACAATAACAATACTAATTTAAAATTTTTATAACAAACACTACATTAAAAACTTACATAATATATTGGACCTATCTAATGTAATGGGCCTATAATATTTTTATTATTAATCATTTTGATTAATTGATTAATTCGTTTAATCGAAATTTTAAAAAAAAATTAATCAATTCTTGACCGATTAGTTAAAATAATTTTGTTCCGTCAATTAATTCAGTTAAAATTAAATTATGCACATTCTTGTATATTCTTAAATATATTAACCAAAAATAAAATAAAAGGAATGTTTTTTTTAATTATGTCATGAATAAAAGAAGTTCTTATTATGGCAATAAAAGTGTAAGGTCATTTGATGACTTCGTTCAATAAATTTTCCTTTGTTTTGGGAAAAATATTGTAGTAGGTTCAATTTGATCGGGTCCGTTTCAAACCCAAATTAATAAATAAATTTTAAATTTAAAATGTCCAATACAATTTTAAATTTAAATTTAATTAAATTTAAAAAGCCCAATTACAGACCTAACAAACTCAAGCCCAACAAATCCAATTTTATAATTTTTTTCAAAACCCTAATCCCTAAACAACTTGTGCTGTTGTCGTCTCCATCCCTTCCACTCAGCTCTCGCCACGTTAGAATTGCCACCAATCAACTTGCCTCCACTTGCACCACTGTCACTATCACCTGCAAAAAGGAAACGACATAAATTTAGTTGCAAAAAACTAAAGAGAATCATTGTAAAATCGGATTTAAAAACCGATTCAAAAACAGTTGTAATGGTTACAAGATTTTCGAAATCCATACACAGATAGAAAGTACATTCGAAAGTTACACAAAAAACACAGAGAGTGCATCTGAAATCAATAGAAAAAAATACAATAAGCAATTGATATCAGAAATAAAGATCAAATTTCGAAGCATCCAAACTTCCAGTATTCTCAAGGTACAAAATATATACTTATTTATCATCATTTATTATTTGAATTTCGAAACCTTTTTATATTCTAAATATATTTTGATATATTATTTATTATACAATTATTGTCATTTATCAGTATTTATTTCGAAACATTTAATAAATACATAATAAATAGCAAAAAAGGAGTTGAAGGGATGTACCTGATGTAGCCACCACCGTCGGAGCCATGAACGGAGTCCCTCCGAGCCATTCCTTTATTTGAAGGACTCCATTATTCAAACACCCGTGAAAAAAACAAAAAAAAATAATGTAAAAAAAAGGCAAATTTCAAAGGGGAAAATATAAAAAAACAATCTTTAAACCCTTTTCTTCGTAAAAATCCGACCTAAGATCTAGGTTTTAAAATTTTTTTTTAAAAATAGTAATAGAAGAAATAAAAACAGATTTTTTAATAAAAAGAAAAAACATACAAAGCCTTGATTTTTTTTAAGATGTAAGCTCGATCTCAACAAATCCGAGCCAAATCTATGTTTTAAAAGAAAAAAGAAATAAAAAGGAGGTCGTTTTCATACCTAGGCCGTTGTGAACGATGGCACGTGATGACAGAGGTGTGACGGAGGCGATAGCGGCCACGGTGGAACCCTAGGGCCGAAGAGGGGATCGGAGGAGAGTTGAGAGAGAATGAGGGAAAAAATAAAGTTTTTTTGAAAAAACAAAATGAAAAATGAGATTTCAACCAAATTTTTTGTCTTAAATACCCCCTGGTGCAATGTCGTTTTGAGGGGGGGTTTAAGCACTAAAACGACACTGTTTAGGTGCTCAGACCCAAATTCGACTTGCCTCAAGCCAAGGTTCGCGTGTTTTTTGACCAAGGGATATTTATTCCCTAGTCCTTCCGCATTTTTAATTCTTACAATTTAATCCTTTTTATACTTTTAATTTATTTCCAAATTACCCCTTTAATTTTACTTCCCTTTCAATTTAGTCCTTTGACTTTTGGACGCACAGAAAGCTACCACGTGTCATTTTTTGGGGTTTATTTGCACATAAAGCCTTTGTTTTATTTAAAAATCACATTTTAAACCTTAAGCTTTTCCAAAATTACATTTTAACTCCTAAAAATTTCCAATATTACGTTTTAACGACTAAACTTTTCCAAAATTGCATTTTGACCACCGAGCTTTTCCAAAATTGCATGTTGACTCCCAAACTTTTCCAAAATTATATTTTGATATCTAAATTTTCCCAAAATCACATTTTGACCTCCAAACCTTCTTAAAATCACATTTTAGCCCTCGAATTTTTCCAAAATTACATTTTGACCCCAAATTCTCTAAAACTTCATTTTTTGACCCTATTTTTTATTTTCTTTTTCTTTGATTTTTGGTACATAAAATTAATTTATTTTCTTCATATTTTAAATTAATCCTGTTATTTTCTCAATAATTTTGATTCGCGATTCTATCATATTTCGTATTTTATTTTATGCTTAATTTTTTCATTTACTTATCTGCTTAATTGTTCTATTTAATTTTGCCAATAAATTGCATATTTGTGTTTAACTTACACACTCATTTTTATTAAATTAAAATTGCTTTCTATTTAAAAAAACAATACATACAAATAATTTTAAAATCGAGGCAATATACTTTCGTGTGAAGATTTCGAAAAATTATGCCCTAACGTGCTGGGTGTGATTTTTTGTATAATTCACATAATCGAATACCCTCTTTCAAACTTTTCAAAAAGTCTTTCAATTTCAAAATTTCGAGAACGTCGTGCCCTAACGTGTTGGACACGACTTTAATCCTCCGAGAAATTCAAAATACACGGGCATTTATCTTCAAATTCAATTTTTGAAAATCATGCGAAACTAAATTATGTGTACAAGGATAGTATTTTAAACTTCACTCGAGGTTTCAAATTTTTAACAACTAAGACCGTATAATAATTGACGTGGTACCAATTTTGGGCGTATGAGGGTGCTAATCCTTCCTCACAAATAATCGACTCTCGAACTCATTTTCTGGATTTCGAAGATCAAAATGTTTTTATCTAAACGAATTTAAAACATTTTATGGTGATCCAATCACACCTAATTAAAAAGATTGGTGGCGACTCTCATTTTTCAATTGAAAATATTTTTCGAGACCCTTTTTCTTTTTTTTTCAAAAAAAAAACGTTTCGACAGCTTGACGACTCCGTTGGGGAGTTTTTAAAATAAAAGAGAGTCAAGCCAAAAGCCGATTATTTTCGGATCTTTTTGTTAAAAAATTTTAAACACTCGGTTTTGTTTAATATACGATCCTTTGCATTTTTGTGTGATGCTATATTAAGTCAATATTGTTAGTATAAGTTTGCATTCATATGCATCTGTTACTGTCCCTTTAAGTGGAAGCAGGAAGCTACTCCTTCGTGAGGTTTTCACCTCTGTGCAGGATAGTGAATCGCTTTCGGGATTACATCTGTACCCATGTTTTCGTGAAGTTTTCACTTCCGTGCAAACATGTGGAAAATGTGTCCCCCTAAACCGAACTCATCCGTATGAGCTTGTAATAGGTGAGGATAGAGGAATATGTTGGTTTGGGTACCCTTTACTCTAGAGCCTAAACCATATATAATGAGCCATAAGTACTTGCCTTAGAAGGAGTTATACTGAACCTTTTAGCAATTATCCAAGACAAGTTCTTAGGTTCTTTATTCTATACATGTATAATGTTATTGATGTTTTTGCTAACTTGTTATGTTTTGTCTCTTTTGCTTGCATTGCATCATCGTACAAGAAAAGGTATTGATTTAAGCTCGATTACCAAATAGAATGCTTTGTCATGGAAAATGAATTTCTTGATAGAGTGGAGGATAACATAGCCGTGCACTTATGGTCAGAGGGAAAACGGTGTGAGAAGAGAGACAGTTTGAAAGAGGGGCATTTATCAGAATTTTAGGATCATACTCAAATTAAGGTGACTCAAAATAGTTTGCAAGAATTGAGAGACATTTGGGATCAGTGGGATAATAAGACGAAGCATATGTTTTATAGGGAATACGGAGACCTACCTTACTTACTCGAGGTGAAGATAGGAAAACATCTCTTTCGAGCTCTCACCCAACATTGAAATCTTGCATATAGTTATTTCACCTTTGGAAATTTCGACATGACGCCCACGGTGGAAGAATGCACCGTATTGATTCATTGCCCAAGGATTCAAGTTGACAAGGCATACTCGAAAGATGCATATGTCTCGACCTTTTTGAAAAGATTGATGAACATAAGCGGAATGAGTGAATAGTGGGTTGCATCTTGGATAAAAGTAAAAGGAGATAATAAGTGTATTAATTGGAAAAGCTTACGAGATCTAATACTGGCACACTCGGATGTGAAGAAACGTATCGAGATTTTCTCTCTTGGCATATATGGGTTAATCATTTTCCTAAAAGTATTAGGGCATGTAGAAGATGCAGTTGCGAGTATTTTCGATCAGCTTAGCAAGGGAGTCACTTCGGTCCCAACAATCCTCACCGGGACTTTCAAATCATTAAACGCTTGTCAAAGAGAAGGAGAAGAGAGGTTCATCGGTTGTGCGCCACTTTTAATAGTTTGGTTTCATAGTCTTTTCTAAAAGGTAGAGAAATTTTCATGCAAAGTGTTCTCGACAGATTTCTCACCTTTGAGGGAATTTGTTACCACACAAAAGGAGAAGAATATATCCAAGGAAAAGTGGATGATTATTCTTTAAAACCTTCGGGATGAGGATTTTGAATGGTGCGCGCCTTGGTTTATCCTTAATGAGATTCTCTATCATTGCGACAATTTCGACTAGGTTCCCTTACTCGAGGTATGGGGAGCTATAGGATATGCTCCTTTGCTCGTATTAAGGCAATACAAGACAAGGTAGTTTATCGCGACGACACATGGTTTGGCTCAGTGCGAATTCACCTACAAAGGGAATGATTACAAGAAAAGGTTTAGAGAGATAGCGAACGCATAGAAAAAAGAACATAGGATGAAGAAGTTCAGCGCAGGCCTGTTGACGACGTCGAACTATGATTGGTGGAGAAACAAAAGGGCTAATGATAACACTCCAGCATCAAATCTCGAAGATGTTCGGCTAATAGAGAAATATTTGCAAGAGGTCTCGTCAAATATAGACATTATGAAACAAGACTTTGAGAAGAAAAGTACAGAATTTGGGAAGAGAATAGAGGTTTTGGAAGAAGAAAAGATGAAGTTAGATTGGATGTGGATATACATAGGTTGGATGCCGAAAAATTAAGGAAAGGAAAAAACAAAGCTGAAGAAGACTTAAAAGACTTAAAGAAGGATTATAAGGAACTTCGTCTGTCCATGATAACCATTAGATTAGGCAAGACATCAGAACAATGGCGACAAGTAATTTAGAAGCAAAAAGATCAATCAAAACAATGGAAAAAGAAATTCCAAGATGGTCAAACTCGAGAGAACGCCGTGAAAGGAGAACTGCTAGAAAAACAAGTCGAGAAGGCTGAACTGAAAGCCCAAATAGCCGAGTTAGAAGCTAGATAATGGAGTTAGAAAGTCACAATGTTGCAACCGGAACTCCATCATGGAACATAGGACGAATCTGGCTGAGAGTAAGGAGTTGAGGGAAAAGGTGCAAGAACTTGAGGTCTCACTCCATAACAATGAAATTCGAGTCGAGATTTTCGAAAGGAATCTAGAAACTAATGAGTGGAACTTTCGACTGGCTTAGAGACAGGTTGAAGATAGAGACTATGTAATGGGAAAAGCACTCACCCGAATGAGAGAAGTGGCTGATCATATGCAAGCATTAGTCATTGAAGCTTATATATTAAGAATGCAATATGAATCAAAATTAGGGGGGACAAAAATTACCTGGACTTCTTAGGAAGATCAAAGCTTTAAGCAGCAAGGCAAAGTCGTTTATGTAATTCGCTTTATGTAAAGAAGTTTGTCTTCTAGAGAAGTTGTTCTAATGTAGTTGAATTCAAAATCAATGTCTTTTCTTGCATATGCATACATGCATTCATTAGCATTGCATTTCATTACATACATAGAAATAAAAAAATCCCCCATATCTAAAACGTTTATGTCAAGGGAGTGTTAACAACTCTAAATAAAAATTAAGAGAAAACATGATAAATCAAGATAATGGGAGAATGTTAAAAAAAAATTTTAGTGAAAGTTATATCCGAATAAGAGAATGAAGTGGAACCTATCGAGAGTTTGTCTCTATACCCTTAGAAGTGTCTTAGACAACTAGACTATAAAGGAACTCCCTGTAACTTTTAAGATCTCTTCAGAGTAATGCTCAAAACACACCTATTGCTTTAGGCCCAAAAGCAATATGAATCTTTTTGTAAAAAGGGCTCACGACTATTATCTAGTTACTTTTAATGGAAATGCATTTTTTATCTTACATGGCAATTTTTTTGCTAATTATTCTTTCATTTTTATCCAATTCAACAAACCATTTGTTCATATCCAATATATAAGATTGATCGTTCTTTAATACATACATTCTTACTCGTAGTCATACCATACAATCATTCTTTCGTAAATTTATTTTGCTTTTTGGACCTTATTTTTTTACTCCTTTGACAGGTCCTTAAATATCAATAATATGAGTGATCCTGACGCTAACTTAGAGCCTCGTAGGACTTTGAAGATGATCAAGATTGTATATCTCCTGATCTGTTAAGGATGATAGAGCAAGAAGAAAAATAAATTTTGCCTCATTCGGAACCGGTGAAAGTTATAAGCTCGGGGAACGAAGATGAAAAGAAAGAAGTGAAAATTGGGACAAGAATCTCCAAAGAAACCAGAAAAGATCTTATCGAGTTGCTTCAAGAGTTCAAAGATGTTTTCGCATGGTTCTACCAAGACATGCTTGGCCTGAGTACTGACATTGTGGTACACAAACTCCCCATAAAGGAAGAATGCAAGCCTGTTCAGCAAAAGCTCCGAAGGATGAGACCAGATGTATTATTAAAGATAAAAGAAGAAGTCAAAAAGTAATTCGATGCTGGGTTCCTCCAAGTAGTAAAATATTTAGAATGAGTAGGCAATATAATCTCTATCCCTAAAAAAGATGGAAAAGTACGTATGTGTGTGGATTATCGGTATTTAAATAAAGCTAGCCTAAAAGATAACTTTTCATTACCTCACATCGACACCTTAGTAGATAATACAGTAGGTCACTCCTTATTTTCATTCATGGACAATTTCTCCAAGTATAACAAGATAAGGATGAATCTTGAAGATATGGATAAAACCACGTTTATCACAATATGAGGAACATTTTGCTATAAGGTGATGCCTTTTGGACTCAAAAAACACGAGGGCAACCTATCAAAGAGCTGTGGTGACTTTGTTTCATGATATGATGTATAAAGAAATTGAAGTTTATGTCGATAAATAGAGGAAGAACATGTAAAGATCTTAAGAAAGTTGTTTGTGAGGCAAAGAAAGTATCAACTAAAGTTAAACCCAGCCAAGTGCACTTTTGGAGCCACTTTGGGCAAGCTGTTAGGTTTTATGGTTAGCAAAAAGAGGATTGAAATTGATCTAGATAAAGTCAAAGCCATACAGGAGTTACCACCACCCAGTATGCAAAAAAGAAGTTTTAGGGTTCTTAGGGAGATTAAATCACAGTGCTCGGTTCATCTCACAACTGACTGACAAATGTGATCCCATCTTCCGTCTACTTAGAAAGCACAAACCAGGTGTGTGGAATGATGAATGCCAGGAAACTTTTGATAAAGTCAAGGATTACTTGTCCAATGCTCTCATCTTGGTGCCTCCAATTCCTAATAAACTGTTAATCTTGTACTTGACGGTCTTTGAAAATTCTATGGGATGCGTACTAGGCCAGCACGATGAGTTTGGAAAGAAGGAAAGAGTGATATATTATCTTAGCAAGAAATTCACTGATTGAGAAACTCGATACTTGCCAATCGAAAAACTATGTTACGCTCTAGTTTGGACCACGCGAAGATTGAGACAATATACGTTACTTGGTTAATCTCAAAATTAGATCATTTGAAATACACGATGGAGTCGGCCGCACTGAATAGAAGATTGGCTAGGTGGCAAATGTTACTTTTTGAATTCGACATAGTCTATATCAATCAAAAGGAAGTAAAAGGGAGTGCGATAACGGACTTTCTAGCTAGTAGGGCTTTAGAGGACTATGAGCCAATGAACTTCGATTTCCCAAACGAGGACTTAATGTATGTTGCAACTACGGAAGAGGGAATCATGGTGGAACATCCTTGGAGATTAAATTTTGATAGTGCTTCAAATGCCACGGGTAATAGAGTTGGGGCAGTTTTGGTGTCACCAGAAGGAAACCACTATCCTTTAACCTGTAAACTCGATTTTGATTGCACAAATAACATGGTAGAATATGAAGCATGTATCATGGGAATCCGTGTAACTATAGAATGAGAGATCAAAGTTTTTGAGGTATACAAGGACTCCACACTAGTAATCTAACAACTCAAAAGAGAATGGAAAACAAGAGATCCCAAGCTAATTGATTACCGAAAGTTGATTCTTGAGTTAGCTAAGGAATTTGATGATGTCACATTCCATTATCACCCATGAGAAGAAAATCAGATGGCTGATGCTCTGGCCACTCTAGCCTCGATGATTAAAGTAAACAGACCAGAAGATATGAAACCTATTCAAATGAGCATTTATGAAGCTCCGAATCATTGTTATGATATTGAAGAAGAAGAAGAAGAAGAAGAAAGGGATGATCGCCCGTGGTACCAAGATATTCTCCAATATGTAAGAGATCGTAGGTATCCTGAGCAAACTTTTGAAAATGATAAAAGGATATTGAGAAGGCTTGGAAATGAGTATGTCATAAACGGGGAAATCTTGTACAAAAGAAGAAAAGATCATGTGTTGCTAAGATGTATCGATGCAATCGAAGCTAGAAAGATCTTAGAAGAAGTTCACGACGGCATTTGTGGGACACATGCCAATGGTTTCACAATAGCTAGGCAGATAATGAGATTTGGGTATTATTGGTCCACCATGAAAGGTGATTACATCGCTTATCCTAAGAAGTGCCATAAATGTCAAATTTATAGAGATAAGATTCATGTACCCTCATCGCACCTTCATGTCATGACTTCTCCTTGGCCTTTCTCTATGTGGGGCATGGATGTCATTGGACCAATTTCACCAAAGGTCTCTAATGGTTATAGATTTATCTTCGTAGTTATTGACTACTTCATTAAATGGGTAGAAGCCGCCTCTTATGCCAATGTCACGAAGTCGGCAGTTGGTAAATTATTGAAAAAAGAGATCATCTTCCGATATAGGATGCCAAAAAGGATCATATCCGACAATGCCTTGAATTTGAATAATAGCACGATAGCAGAGGTTTACGAGCAATTCAAAATCAAGCATCACAATTCATCTTCCCATCGCCCCAAAATGAATGGAGTTGTAGAGGCAACCAATAAAAACATCAAGAAGATCGTTGCAAAAATGACTGAGACCTATAGAGACTAGCACGAAAAATTACCATCTGCCCTCTTTGCTTACAGAACTTTGATCAGAACTTCTACTAGGCCAACACCATTCTGACTAGCATATGGTATGGAAGTAGTCTTACCTATCGAGGTTAAAATAACTTCTCTCCGAGTCTTTACAAAATTACAATTAGATGAGGCAGAATGGATTCAGGCTAGATTTGATCAGTTGAATTTAATTGAAGAAAAGAGGTTAAGAGTTATCCGTCATGGTCAGACGTACCAAAAAAGAATGATGCGAGCTTATGACAAAAAGGTCCACCCCAGAGAATTCCATGAGGGAGATATAGTTCTGAAAAATATACTCCTCATACATAAAGACTTTCGAGGGAAATGGATGCCCAATTGGGAAGGGCCTTATGTGGTAAAGAAAGCTTTCTTAAAGGGAGCTCTTATTCTAACAAAGATGAACGGCAAAGATCTGCACAATCCTATCAACTCAGACTCAGTGAAAAAATATTTCACCTAAAAAAAATGAGAGGTCAAGATGAAAACCCGCAAAGGGCATCTTGAAACCAAAGGGATTTTGAGTTGAAAACCCAAAAAGTGAGACTCAAATTTGAAATGAAGAATGGGTTCGAAGAGATCGTTCCTCTCAAATATGACAAGACGGGGAAACTTTACAGCTTGAAGCATCAACAAAGCACTCTAGGTCTTTTAGACACATATCAGGCTCAGAATGATTCTCAGCGAGTTGGCTCAGAAAAGCTCATCTTGCGACATCCGGGGCATCCAATTATCTTTTGTTATATACTTGACAATTGTTGACAAATGTTTGCCATATATGATTCTTTCTTTTGAATTATGTCTTTAATAAATTTCGACCTTATTCTTTCATAATCTCGTTCAAGCATCTTGCATTTTTAAATAACGGATAATGAATTAACAATATAAATCATACAAAGATCCATGAGGATCATTCTGGAATTTCCTAAATAGTACAGGGGCCCGAAACAGGACCACCAGTTGGAAAGCAAACTTGAAAACAAGCAGTTCAAGCTAACCCTAAAAGAAGGCATAGTAGCACACTAACGATAGAATTTGGACAAGCAACAGGCTATGTCAACCCGAATAATAATAATAAATGAATCTGACATTCATCTTGCGCATCCATTTAGTTAGGAGCATTGGATTCATTTTGATCATGACATCCTAAATAATTTGGGCCTATATAAAGGTCTATAGAAGCATACTTTACAGGTCACATCCCCGCAAAATGGCGAGATGAACTAGGGAAACATTGAAGCTGATGCTCTAGAGCTTGGAGGGAAAGATTGAGACCACAAAGGTGAATCTTATAACCTAAAATTGGAAAATAGCAGGTTGAAAATGCGACAATTGAAGGCACCAATATCTTACCCCGACCGCGGGGGCAGATTGAAGCGTTTGATCTTTTACCCTAATCAGAGGGTAGATCGGAGACACAACAGTACCTGACCCCATTCAGAAAGAAGATTAAAGCATATAATCTATTACCCTGATCATGGGAAAGAGTGGAAACTTCAAACCACATCTTCTTGATAAGATACAGAGAAGTGAATCAAAGCAATAAAGCGACCATCTTCTTGATGAGATACAAAGAAGTGGACCAAATCCGCTTTCCTGATGAGATACAGAGAAGTGGATCAAAGCAATAAAGTCACCATCTTCTTGATGAGATACAGAGAAATGGACTAAATCAGCCTTTCTGATAAGATACGGAGAAGTGAATTAAATCAATGAAGCGGTCATCTTCCTGATGAGATACAGAAAAGTAGACCAAATCACTGAAGCGAAGCTCAATACGAATGAGACTTCAAACCCTATCTTCCTAATAAGATACAGAGAAGTGGGTCAAAGCAATAAAGCGGTCATCTTCTTGATGAGATACAGAAAAGTGGACCAAATCCGCCTTTCTGATGAGATACAGAGAAGTCGATTAAATTAATGAAGCGGTCATCTTCTTGATGAGATATAGAGAAGTAGACCAAATCAATGAAGCGGTCATCTTCCTGATGAGATACAGAGATGTATATCAAATCAATGAAGCAAAGCTTAATGTGAGTGAAACTTCAAACCCTCATCTTCCTGATGAGATACAAAGAAGTCGGTCAAAGCAATAAAGCGATCATCTTCTTGAAGAGATACAGAGAAGTGGATCAAATTCATCCTCCTTATTAGATACAGAGAAGTAGATTAAATCAATGAAGCGGTCGTCTTCCTAATGAGATACAAAGAAGAAAGCGAATGAAGTGAAGCTCAATGTGAGTGAAACTTCAAACCCAACCTTCCTGATGAGATACAGAGAAGTGGACTAAAAGATAAAGTTACAAACACCAAACACTCGAAGTGTTAATGGATTGAATCAAAGAATAAAATGACAAATCTCAATCTCCCTGAAGTTGCAAGTGGAATCGAGTGAAGCTACAATAGCAAATTTTGTTTTTTTGGAATTGCCTTAGGGCAAGGTGGAACAGCGACACAAAAAGTTGTAGAGAAGCAGATGTAGTAAAGTTGAACGACCGATAAAGCGAAATGTGAGCTAGTTAAAGAAAGAGTGTCAAAGAAATGAAACCTGATAAAATTGGGCCTCATTTTGGTCTTTGCTCCGTTCTCGTCATACGGTAACAAGCAAAGAGGGGCACTTGTAGTAGGCCCAATTTGACCGGGCCCGTTCCAAACCCAAATTAGTAAACAGATTTTAATTTTAATTTTAAAAGACCCAATTATAGACTCAAAAAACCCAAGCCCAACAAGCCCAATTTTACAATTTTTTTCAAAACCCTAATCTTTAAACAATTTATGCTGTTGCCGCCACCATCCCTTTCACTCAACTCCCGTCACGTCAGCACCGCCACCAGCCAACTTGCCACCACTTGCACCATCGCCACTGTCACCTGCAAAAAGGAAATGACATAAATTTAGTTGCAAAAAACAAAAGAGAATATTGTAAAATCAACTTTAAAAACCAATTCAAAAACAGTTGCAATGGTTACAAGATTTTCGAAATCAATACACAGACAGACGGTGCATTCGAAAGTTACACAAAAAACATAGAGAGTGCATCTGAAATCAATAGAAAAAATACAAGAAGCAATTGATATCAGAAATAAAGATCAAATTTTGAAGCATCCAAACTTCCAGTATTCTCAAGGTACAGAATATATACTTATTTATCATCATTTATTATTCGAATTTCGAAACCCTTTTATATTCTAAATATATATTAATATATTATATTATACCATCTTTGTCATTTATCAGTATTTATTTCGAAACATTTAATGAAGAAATAATAAGTACATAATAAATAGCAAAAAGGGAGTTGAAGGAATGGACTAGCCACCGCCGTCGGAGCCGTGAACGGAGTCCCTCCGAGTGATTCCATGTTCATGAGGGACTCCATTATTCAAACACCTATGAAAAAAAATAAACAAACATAAAAAAATAATTTTAAAAAGAGGCAAATTTCAAAGGGGAAAATATAAAAAAACAATCTTCAAACCCTTTTCTTTGTAAAAATTCAACTTAAGATCTAGGTTTTAATTTTTTTTTAAATAGTAACAAAAGAAATAAAAACAGATTATTTTAATAAAAAGAAAAAACATAGAAAACCTTGATTTTTTTGAAGATCTAGGCTCGATCTCAACAAATCTGACCCAGATCTATGTTTTAAAAGAAAAAAGAAATAAAAAGGAGGTCGTTTTCATACCTGGGCCGCCGTAGACGGCGGCGCTTAACGACGGAGGTGTGACGACAGCCACGGTGGAACTCTAGGGCCGAAGAGGGGATCAGAGAAGGAGAGTTGTGAGAGAATGAGGGAAAAAAGAAATTTTTTTGAAAAAACAAAATGAAAAATGAGATTTTCAACCAAATTTTTTGGCTTAGATACCCCTTGGTGCAACGTCGTTTTGAGGGGGGTTTAAGCACTACAACACCGTTTAGGTGCCCAAACCCGAATCCAACCCGCACCAAGCCAAAATCCAAGTGTTTTTTTATCAAGGGATATTTATTCTCCTGGTCCTTCCACATTTTTAATTCTTACAATTTAATCTTTTTTATACTTTTAATTTATTTCCAAATTACCCCTTTAATTTTACTTCCTTTTCAATTTAGTCCTTTGACTTTTGGACACATAGAAAGCTGTCATGTGTTATTTTTAGGGTTTATTTGCATATAAAGCCTCTGTTTTATTTAAAAATCACATTTTGACCCTTAAACTTCTAAAATTACATTTTGACCCTCAAATTTGTCCAATATTAGATTTTAATCCCTAAACTTTTCTAAAATTGCATTTTGACCCCTAAACTTTTCCAAAATTGCATGTTAACCCCAAACTTTTCCAAAATTACATTTTGATTCCCAAATTTTCCCAAAATCACATTTTGATCTCCAAACTTTCTCAAAATCACATTTTGACTTCAAAATTATTTTCTTTTTCTTCGATTTTTCAACCTTCTTTTTTATTTTCTTTTTCTTCGATTTTTGGTACATAAAATTAATTTATTTTATTCGTATTTTAAATTAATCCTATTATTTTTTCAATGATTTTGATTCGCGATTCTATCATATTTCGTATTTTATTTTATGCTTAATTTTTGCATTTACTTGTTTGCTTAATTTTTGCATTTAAAATTTTCCAATAAATTACATATTCGTGTTTAATTTACACACTCATTTTAATTAAATTAATATTTTTTTCTTTTTTAAAATAATAATACATAAAAATAATTTTAAAACCGAGGCAATATCCTTTCGTGTGTAGATTTCAGAAAATATGCCTTAATGTGCTGGGTGTGATTTTTTGTATAACTCACACAATTGAATACTCTCTTTCAAACTTTTCAAAATATCCAATTTCGAAATTTCGGGAATGTCTTGCCCTAATGTGTTGGACACGACTTCAATCCTCCAAGAAATTCGAAATACACGGGCATTTATCTTCAAATTCAATTTTTGAAAATAATGCGAAACTAAATTATGTGTATAAGGATCGTATTTTAAACTTCACTCGAGGTTTCAAATTTTTAACAACTAAGACCGGATTATAATTGACGTGGTACCAATTTTTGGGCGTGTGAGGGTGCTAATCCTTTCTCACACGTAACCGACTCCCGAACTCATTTTATGGATTTCGAAGACCAAAATGTTTTTATCAAAACGGATTTAAAATATTTTATGGTGATCCAATCACACCAAATAAAAAGATTGGTGACGACTCTCATTTTTCAATTGAAAATATTTTTCGAGACCCTTTTTGAAAAAACACCGTTTCGACAAACATGTTTATTTTAAAAATCACAGTCCATTTAGAAATTTATTTGTAAATATAACATATTTCGAAAAATTAAATCGTATTATTATTTAAAACTTATTTTTATTATCGCATCGAAAAGGAGTGATTTTGTCGAATTTTATTAAAAATCAAGTTTTATGCATAACCTTATCAAATACCAATTTATGCAGTTTTTAAAACTTAATGTCATGCAACTTGAAATAAAAATCCCAAAATAAAGTCTCATGCTGCAGTTCATAAAGAAAATTATTACAATTTCAAAATAATATTATAATAGTGTTTAAAATATTTAAAATTAAAAACATCCAAGAAGCACCTCTTAGAGTTGCGCCCATGTCCTAACTTCAACGGTTATTTGTAAAATTGAAAAACAAAAGAGAGTGAGCTATAAAATTTAGTGTGAGTGAAGTCAGTGTCATAAAAACAGAGTTTATAAATCTCAAATATAAGCTTATGATTTTCAAAAAAAATCGTAATTGTGCATTTAAGGAAAAATTCTTACCCATACTCTATTATACACTATAAGAGTTCCCAAAACTCGTTCCATCCAATAACACATCAATTTGTGGACAAACCACCAATAAATTTCAGATGAGTTGTCATATCTTCCTCCTTCAATAGTACCAAATCCCCACGCACTACAAAAAGACATTTCATGCATTTTAGTATCAAAATCAGTTTGGTAACAATATCAAAAACAGTTCGGTAATTATATCAAAATCAGTACTGTAACAGTCTTGGTATGTGTACCACGCATTCAAAGTAACGTAAACAGTATGCATGTGTAATCATAGTATCAGTAAGATAACAGATTATTGGCACATTCGACCACATTAAGGAAACATGATCATCATATATGGTCATCACTTGAATCATATGTCCAATCGGTCAATCACAATAACACTTTCCACATTTGGTTGAATTGCTAAAACATGGGAATATAATCTTACATTTCAAATAAATCACACAAACATTAATGGTTAGGACCCACACCTTATTTCCCATGTTCAATTAATAATAGATCTAGTCCGCAATGAATGTGAGGATTGTATGGTGGAAGTAGGGGTGAGTATTTGATCGAGTCGAGTTGAATCAAGTTAAAAATTTTAGAATTAGTCGAGTTGATGAATCTTATTTTAGCAACTGAACTCAATTTGAATTTTTTTCGAATCGAGTAAAAAAATTTTGAGCCGAGTCGAGTTGAGTTAACGAGTTTTATTATTTATATTCAATGTTGCATTTACAAGGACTGATTATTTAACTAGTAGATGAAGTACAAGCTTTTAGATTAATTTTGAGTAAAGGAAAAAAGGAAAGTGAGGGCGATTTGGGTAAACATTCAAAACGACGTAGTTTTACCTTTTTCTTATTTGAATTTTCAGATAACTCGAATTAAGGGTGAATGTTCAGTCGAATCAAGTGAAATTGTTTGAGTTAAATTAGAAAAAATAATAATGTTAAATTAAAATCTTGTTACAATATAACTATTTCCAAGTTAGAAAACATAAATTTGAAACCATATATATTTGAAAACTTTTATAAAGCAAAAAAAAAAGAAAAGATATTTTAGTATGACAAACTTGAATCATTAATCACTTATTTAGATTTCAAAATTATTATTTTATAAAGGTATAATGACAAAATTAACCCCTAACGTTTGGGTGTTTTGTCACTTTAGCCCTTATGGTATTTTTTTGCTCACTTTCATACATAACTTTTTTTTGTCAAATTAATCATTCTTTAATGGTCTTGTTGACGTGGCCGTTACGGGACTAACGGCGCTGATGTGACAATTTTTTTTCAATTGGGCGAGTCCGCTTAAGCATTTGTTGACGTGGCATATAAGATAAAAATATGCCATGTCAGCAAAAAAAATTTAAAGTTAAAACGTAATTAAAATTAAAACACCCTTTATTTAACACAAGCACATGGGCAGTAGAAAAAAAAATTAACAGCTCCCCTTTGAACCTTAAATCCCAAATTCTTTCCTTCTCCATTCAAATTCTTTAGAAATTGAAGCTTGAAATTTAGTGGGTTTCCATCTCCTTCGAAAATATTATTTGAAAAAACTGATTGGAAGTCATCAATGGAGAAGTTTTCTTATTCGAAGTTGGTTTCATCATCACGAGGGGCGTTTTTGAGTTTTTCTTTTCCTCTATTCAAATCATTTTATTTCTTTATTGAATCCATCATATATCATCTGCAAATCGGTTTTTGTACTGTTTGTTTGTTGAGTTTTTCTTTTCCCAATTTTTTTCTTTATTGAATCCATCATATATCATCTGCAAATCGGTTTTTGTACGGTTTGTTTGTTGAGTTTTCTTTTCCCAGTTTTTTTTTCATGATTTAGATGAAAAATTTTGTGGTGTTTGAAGAGTTCTTAAAAATTTTAAGGTTTTCCTAAATGATTTCAACACCATGAATTGTTATGGTTGTCGAATTTGGAGATTTTAGGTTGTTGAATTTGGGAATTTTGGGTTTGGGAGGTCGAATTTGGGAATTTTGGGTAAGAGTTTTGATTTAGGGATTTTTGTTTAAGGTTTTTGATTTTGGAGATTTTAGGTTAGTGCTCTTCAAATTTAGGTAAGTGCTGCTCTGATGGATGAAGATACTTGCATGGATGGATTCTCAAGCAGGCTATGAATGGTGAGGTGGTGTTTGGGTTATACATTTTATCTACAATAGATACCCTCAACCTTCCTTCTTTCACCATTTGAGTCTAGGTTCCTTTTGGTCTTCTTCATTATCTGACCTTTGAGATTTGGGTTTTCAACATTTATTGTTTGCTGGTTGTTGTGTGAGTAAGACCCACTGAACTGAAAATGGCTAGATTTCTCGAATTGGTGGCCAAAGGATGCTAGGAAAGGGACACCCGTGGTAGTAAAAATGAAGAACCTTAACTACTCAGTGGTGGAAATCGAAATAAAAAACTCAAAATAAAAAATTGATTTGCTTGATAAAACAAATTTCCTGATCTGGTTTGAATTAAAATAGAAAACTCATTTGCTTGATAAAATCCAAACTAAAAAGCAAAGACCATAATTGGAAAGCAAAGATTTGTTTCTTATCAAAACTTAAGAACAAATTTCAAAAACCCAGAAAAAGATGGAGGCTTCAAGAACAGGATGATGATGATTATAATTTTAAAATAATTTTAATAATTCTATATTTAAAAAAATAATTTTAATAATTTAATATTTTAAAAAATAATTTTAATAAATTTAAAATCATTTGTTGGCATGACATATAAGACAAAATAGTGCCACGTCAGCATCTTCATACATGGAAGTGTCCAGGTGAAAAAATTTTGCCACATTAGCGCCGTTAGTCCTTTAACGACCACGTCAATAAGACTGCTAAAAATGACTAATTTGACCCAAAAAAACCTTAAGGGCCAAAGTGACCAAACAACAAAACTTTAGGGGCTAATTTTGTCATTATCTTTTATAAATTTTATAAATCTTTAACTTTTTTTTATATATCTTTTAGATTTTTTGAAAAAATTATAATTTTTAAAAATACAAATTTTAGAATTTTTATAAATATTTTGAATTTTAAAAATTATTTTCAAATTTTGAAAATTATTTTGATTTTTATTAATTTTTGTTAAGAGAGACCAATTTGCTCATTTTCAAAATTGACAGGGACCAAAAGAGTATTTATACTAATATGTGATTCAAATTATTCTAGTTATTCGAATTGTAAAAATTCAATTCGACTCGAACTTTAAATCCGAAATTTCTTATTCGAGTTGACTCGAATAATTCAAATAACTCGAATGACTTGATTCGATTAACTCAAAATTCGACTTTTTTTTTCGAATCGAATCAAATTTTGCTCACCCCTAGGTGAAAGGGCTGATCCCTAAAAAAGTTTGATTTAGAGAGAAGAATGGTGACTCTGATGGGGTTATGACCGTAGATCAACCTACTGAACCAATAACTCCTTGGAAAAGACAAGTTATTAGGGAATTCCCCTCATGCTCCAAGGACTAGTCTAGAATTGGAGGAGGAGTTTGTTTAATGGACGAAGACATTAAAAAATCAGTCGTCAATGGCATCCCTTCAATCAAATTCTCGAAAGGATCCAATAAATTCTTGTCAAAGACATGGACAATACAGTGGTTCTCGAACTTTTGGGTCGCAATATTGGTTATTCGACCTTTCAAAATAAAATCTTCAGTCTTTGGAACCATTGTCGTCTTTCCAGTTGATGGATGTGGAGAACAAGTATATTCTGGCAAGATTCCAAAACAAGTTTAATTGTAAGAAAGTACCTTTAGAAGGGCCATAGATTATTTTTGGGCAGTACCTAATGGTATAACCTTAGACGGCGACGTTCAATCCTGCACAACCATACATGAGTGTGGTGATGGTGTGGTTAAGATATTCGGGATTGCTGGGTTACATGTACAAACGCAAAATCCTTATGGAAATTGGAGGAACCATCGGGAAAGTTTCCAAACTTGATCTAAATGCGGATAGCAGAGCAAGAGGTCGATGTAACACCCAAAACTTGTATCCGTCGTCGATTAGGGTCCTGGGGTTATCCGATCTTATAACACAGAGAAATTCTCAATATTATTTCATTTTAGTGTATTTTAATGAAGTAATACATCTCAAACGTCATAAATCAGAAATTAAATATTAATGCAACTCATTAAGGGCAAAAATGTCATTTCCACAAATATGGGAGACTTCTACTGGTACTTGTTGGACAAGTATCGGTAGAAGTCAAGTAGTAAGCAATTTAGAAAGAATGCAGATTTCTATCGATACTTGAGATACTTCTACCGATACAAGTCCTCAAACTATCGATTCTATTACAAGCAGAACTACCGATACTACTTCTGAGACTACCGATACAACGCAAGCCAGTAACCAACCTCTCTCCTACACTGTAATTCTACCGATACATGTATGGGTTTTATCGGAACAAGTAAGCAGAACATAAAAAATGCATAAAATTTTCTAAGTATTGCAACTTTCATAACAAAACATTTCAAAAGCTTTTATATTACATGAAATTCATTCAAAAATATGTCTATGAAGACTACACTAAATGACACAAATTCAACTAACACAAATTACATTTAAGAGACACCATCATGTTAAAAACATTCTATTACTCATTAAGTATCAAACAAAACAAGTTTCACAATCCTACTACATGCCACATAAGCCAGGTGATAACGAAGTCTACCGAACGAACTCTCGGGATACTGTGATTCTTTAAGGTGATTCAATCTCTAGACAGCAAAATGAATCTACAAAACAACAATAGATACACTGGTAAGCTTACGGAGCTTAGTAAGTTCGTAGAACAGTTAACTTACAGCATAGCGTATTGAATACAGAGAGGAAGTAATTAAACAACTTCAACATCACGTGTCTTTGGCAGCAGATTGATCTCTACGAGCCTTTTAGAAATTTAGCTCTTATGAGCCTAGACAGAGTTTAGCTGTTATGAGCCTAGACAGAGTTTAGCTCTTACGAGCCCAGACAGAGTTTAGATCTTATAAGCCTAGATAGAATATCACTCTTACGAGACCAGATAGAATATCGCTCTTACAAGCCAGAATCAGAATTATGCTATTACGAGCAAGAATTAAAATTACGCTTTTATGAGCCAAAATCAGAATGTCTTCGTCTTCTTCTATCTTGCCCGTTCCATCAAGAATATCACAAAGACAAAAGAAATTGGAACAATTAAGTAAAGTTGTGGTTGTACGAACTTACCGGATGAGATTACAGTTACGACTAAACTTCAAAGACTACTCTATAATTTTCCCTTTTCCCCGATCTACAGCTCGCTCGTGATGTAATTCAACAAAACATTAAATCCAACATTAAAATCTTGATAATTCACTCATTTCTTGCATTTATGTCCTTTTCGAGAAATTTACAGAATTACCCTTGTACTTTCATTTTCATTCAATTTAGTCCTTAGACCTCAAACTAGCTAAATAACCATTTCTAAACTTAACCCATGCTAGCAGGATATACTAGAACACATTCTCAACTCATACATACAATTTATTTCACATCAAGTACAAGTATTCTATCATTTTAGCAATTTAGTCCTCAAACCCTAAAATCATCAAAAATCACTTTAAAAAACCAACCAATCCCACAACCAAGCTTCCAACACTTCCATAAAATATCAAGAATAAGCTCATTCATTAATGGAAAAACATTTAACTTTTGAAAGAATCACAAATTAGTCATGGGTTGGCTAGATTAAGCTAATATGGACTTAGAAACATAGAAATTACTAGAAACGGATGAAAAATCACCTACCTAAAGGTGGATTAGCTTTGGTCGAATATTGAAGCTCTCAACTAAGGTTTCTTCTTTCTTTTTCTCAATGAAGAAGAAGAAGAAATTAGTTTACGTTTTGTTTATAATTATTATTTGTCTAATTACTATTTTACCCTTAAGCATTTCCTTTATATTTCACCAATTTAAAAGGTTAAACCGTCCATCTAACCTCTCAAAGGTATAATTACCACTTGAGTGCCTTAACACTTCTTTCAATTAACTTATAGTGCCCTTAGTTAATAGACTTCAACTTCCACGTCTTTTACGATTTAATCTTTTTCACTTAATTATCCAAATGATAAAATTTTCTAACCAAAATTTAATACGATGTTGACGACATCATAAATATTAAAATAAATAAATTTACAACTCGACTCATCGAATTTGTGATCCTGAAATCACTGTTTTCGATACCACTGAAAACGAGTTGTTACAGTTGCTCTACTTATATGGCTGTGTATATGAATTGAATGGTATTTCACTCCCAACATATCAACATATGAAATAATCAATATGATTTCTTACCTAAATATGCGATCCGGAGTACATGTCATGGTTTAGGATCCATAACAAGCCACATTTGTACGGGGAAAAGGTGAGGGGTCGACATCCCCATACAAGGAGGCCAAAACGACCACCATTAAATCTAAGGACTGGAGAGGCAGATCCATCATCGCCCATGAAAGAATTGGCACCGATGCCTGTACAACCCACTGGTTAATATCCACTGTCTTATCACGGTGCGTATTCTAAACCTATCATCTTCACACAAGCACCGTATACTCTACCATATATTTCTGCTTCTAGTCCTATGTTGGACTTTTGGACATTCTTCCTTGATGTATTACACACCCATTCCATCTACTTTTCCGATGACGACGTACAGGTCGTTTATGTTTCAAGCACTAACAGAGAGTCCACTCGTTATCCCATCGGTGTATAGGACTCAACATAATTATGCTCATTCACCGATTGTGATGCAAACACCTTTGAGATCTTTGTTCTACCAAGGTGGGTCATCTTCCCAACCACCTATTCCTAGACCGAAGGATGCATGTTGGCAACCCGAAGATGCACGGATCACAATCGACCGAAGGTGAAGAAGAGAAGCTACCGAGATCACAAACCAAACGACCACAACACTAGCCGAAGGCTAAACCAAGAAGAAATCCAGCGCGTAATCGTCGACCACCCTGATGTGGCACAAATGGCAACTAACATTTCGACTAATTTATATTTTCATTATATCGAATGTTAGTATTTGTTATTATTTCACAAAATTAAAGTTGTAATTTGTTATCATTTATCAAATTCCAAATTTATGAAGAATACAAAGACTTTATTACATACTTTTATAATATTATTTTTTGTTTAAAATCATTAATGAATTGAAAAGGTAAAGTAATTACAAAATATTTTAAAAATATTTAAATAATTTAGAATCGATTATATTAATGTTATTTAATATTAAAACAGTATAAAAATTTATCATGGTTTGAATATTAATATTTATGTTTAATATTTAAAAATATTATTAATAATTATTTTATAGATTAGTTATTTTATATAAAATTTTAAATTAATCTATTTTAAATTTAAAATTGATAATATAAATTTTTTTTTATAATTTTATATTTATCTTTGCTCTACGAATGTAATTATCTCTTATTTTATTTGTAAACTATAAATTTAATTTAGCAATTGTTTTTAATGTGTCTTTTTATAAAAAAAACCTATATTTAAACTTAATAATTCAATACTAACTAGTTTTAATACTTTAACATTAAATTTTAATTTAATTAAGTAAGATCTTAAAATAAAAAGATAATTTATCTAAAAATAAACTTTATATTTAAAATATAAAATTCAAAAAAAATAAATTTAATTTTAAAAAATTTAAAAGTAAGAAGTAAAAAAAAATTATATAAAATCCTAAATCCTACAATTTAATAAAAAAAATTAAGACAAAATGACAAAAATAACTCTTAACGTTTGGGTGTTGGGTCACTTTGACCCTTAAATTTTTTTTGGATCACTTTCATACTTAACATTTGTTTTTTTTGGTCAAATTGATCAGTTTTTTAACGGTGATGCTGATGTGACTGTTAGTTGACTAACGGTTAACATAAACAGCTACGTGACGGTCCAAATGTATTTAAATGCTAACGTGACACGTCAATAAATATTTTAAAATTATTAAAATTATTTTTTTGAAATATAAAATTATTATATTATTTTAATTTCCAATTTTCACAAATTCTTTGCCCTCAAATAAAATAAAAAACCTTAAATTTTTCACCCAAATTATGGGCTTTCTTTTTGTTTTTAAGTTGCCTTCTTTTGATCTTACATTTTTTTGCAGAAGGGAAATGAAGAACAATGACACATTCTTGACATTTTCAAAAATTATTGATTTGAATTGTGATTCATCATTTCAATCCTCACAAAAAAAACTTTAAAACTACCCAAAAAAATCAACAGCTAAAATCTTAAGCAAACTGGAGAGTCAAATATCTGAAGAGGGAGCTTTGATCAACAAAATTCCATCAATGACAGGAGTTTCTTTGAAGTGTGGGGATTGTGGGGCTCTGTTGAAATCAGTGGAGGAACCCAAGAACATGCCGAACTCACCTCCCATTCCAACTTCTCTGTAACACTCAAAAACCGTAACCATCTTCGGTCTAAGGTCTCAAGGTTTACAGAAATTTATGAGTTTATTGTTTTTTTACATACAAATCAATCACAATTTATACATTTACTAACTTGCAATTTAGAATACTAACTTCATTAATCTTACACATTCATTTACAACATTTCAATCAATCAGGAATCAATATTCATATCATATATCATGACATCTATTTTTCGTGTCTGTAACACTTAAAACCCGAAAATCGTCGTTGGTTAGGGTCCCGGTGTCTTTCTATCTATTTATCACTGTTCATCTTTTAATATTATATCATAAATCATTAATGAATTATAATCATAACTCAACAAGGGCAAAAAGATCATTTCCATGATTTTTGGATACTTCTATCGGTAATTGTTGGACAAGTATCGGTAGTTATCAAGTCAGTAAACAGTTCAAGAGCAGTGTAGAGTTCTACCGATACTCGAGATGGTTCCACCGATACATGTGACACAACTACCGAAACAAATCATACTTCTATCGATACTATAAACTCCAGAGAGTTAAGAAGTTCTACCCTACAACTTCTACCGATACAAGTTCATGGACTACTGATACTTCTATGAGTAGAACTATCGGTACTTATCTTGTATCTACCAGAACAACACAAATCAGTAACCAACTCACTTCCTCTGTACTTCTACCGATACAAGCAAGAATATTACCGAAACAAGTATGCAGATGTCAAATATATACATAAATTTCTAAGTTTGCACAATAGTCTCTAGCATTTACCAATTTCTTAAAAATCACACCTACATAGACATTTCATATTGGTATTTAAATTCTTCACATAACAACAAAGAAATACGTATAAAACATTCATCAAAATGTTACCATGCTATTTAACCATTACTCCAAAACAACTCTAGTAACACAATCCTAATACATGCCATATAAGCCAAGTGATATAAAAACTACCGAACGAGTTCCCGGGATAGTGTGAGTTTCTTCGAGGTAATCTGATCTTCAACCAGTAAAACGAAATCTACAAAACAACAACAATAAACAGGTAAGCTTTTTAAGCTTAGTAAGTTTGCAATCATTGTATCACAACACAGTATTAAGCCTTACAACGATATTTAACAACTGAGTCGTAGACCTTCCTCTTAAACAATCTTATGCTCTACCGAGTCATAAGTATTCCTTTAAATATAATCTCATGCTCATCCTGAGTCACGAGTCATCCTTTAATATAATCTTAACCCCATCCCGAGACATGAGTCTTCCTTTAATATAATCTCATGCTCATCCCGAGACATGAGTCTTCTTTGAATTTAATCTCATGCTCATTTTGAGTCATGAGTCTTCCTTTAATATAATCTCATGGTCATTTTGAGTCACGAGTCTTCCTTTAATATAATCTCATGCTCATCCCGAGACATGAGTCTTCCATTTATACTTAAAGTGATTCGAGAACTTCCAGATTAAGTAGTAATTAGCATTTTAGCAGTTTAAATATGAAAATCATCAAACGAACTTACAGGATTAATTTGTAGTAACGGCTCAAGTACAGGGACTACCCTTCAGTAAGACATCCAAGACTAGTTCCAAAAACTGTATAGCCCTTAATGACATGTCCTTTGTGTTCCAGTTGTTCACAAAGTTCATTGTGTCATATACCATTTCCAATTCAATTAACTTTCATCACATTATACCATTTCGAGCAAACATCTATATAATCCTTATTTATCAAACATAATATCAAATTAACTGACCATGTCGCTTAGTTATATTTACTATTTGTCATATATCAACCAAATTAATTCATTCGTAACATAAATAACAATTAACATAGCACATAATCATTTAAGCGTTTCGTTGTCACCTAATTTCAACTATATCATTTCGTTAGTTTCAATCATGCTCCTCAATAAAATTTCATTTCAACTTAATTCAAATCCCCAATTTAATATTTACTAAGCAAACAAATTTAAATACAACATTCTTAAATTATTTTAATAATTTACAAACAGAAACTAAATTAATTATTTTACTGTACGAACTTATCGGATAAAATTACAGTTTAGCTAAATTTTAGGGACTATTCTGCTAATTTCCTTTTTTCGCGATCCGTGGCACAATCGTAATCTATCAAAAAACCAAACTTGATCGAAGCTTCCTCTTGTTCTTCTGGAGTTCGGTTACGGAGAAACAAAAGTGAAGAAGAAGACACTCGCTTTTCTTTCTTTTACATTGATTTTAATCTTTAATTACTTGATTACTATTTTGTCCTTCTTATTTTAACTTAATATTTCATATAAACTTACCCATATTTGTCCACCTACCACTCTTATGGTTTATTAACCATAATGATCCTCATCATTAGCTTCCTTAAGCTATTTAGCATTTTCTACTATAAAATCCAACTTACATTTTTTACAATTTAATATTTATTACTTAATTAACTATTTAATCAACAAAATTTCGTAACCAATATTTAATATTATACTAATGATCTCGTAAATATTAAATAATTAATATTTACGGTCTAACATATTAAATTTATGGTCTTGAAATCACTAGTCCCGATCATATTAAAATAAACTAATTAGTAAATCTTCATTTTATTAGGATTTAATTGCAATTTCCCAAAATATAAAGATTTTCACATCATTTATATTATTAGGCCATTTAAAGAGGGTCCAATTTCATAATTGATCCTTCAATTATATTAAATTTAAATTAAACAAACTTGTTTTCGATTTTGTCCTAAACTAATTAGGATTGAATGAACAAATAACCCAAAAGTTAATGGACGACAAATCATATCCACCATCGCTTGGACTTTTTGATCATGGTTTAATTACCATTTTGGTCCCTTCACTATTTTTAATCAATAGCAATTAATTTTTACCTCTTTTATAATTTACTCATTTTTCCTTAATTAAGCAATTAATCATCAAAATTACTCAACCAAACTTCAATTCACGTATAATAAGACTCTGTAAATATTTAATAAAAAAATTTACGGCCTTTAATTTCAAAAACAAGGTCCCGATACCTCATTTTCTAAAACCATTTGACTTTTGAACCAAACCACTTACTAACTTTTAATTCAATCATTAAAATTCCTCAATTCAAAATTTCATATAAAATTAATATTAACTTATTTAATTTAATCACTCATTATAAAAAATTTATTGTCGGATTTGTGATCCTGAAATCGCTGTTTCCAACACCACTGAAAAACGGGCTGTTACATTCTCCGAGTCAACTGAAGCTGTTCTCAATCTTGTTTGCTCTTCTTGTGGCAAACCAAGCCATGTCAAAGACAAAAATGTTGCATTTTGCATCTTCCTATCACGATCTAACAATCAACACTGATAAAAAAACCTCAGTGAACATATTACAAATACTACAACCCAAACAGCCTGCTACTTTAGTCTACAACAACACCAAACCAGTCAAAAACCACCATAAATGAAGGCAATGGTTACCAATGGTTACAATGTTGCATCCACTTTGCCCTTTTATTCCACCAATGAGAAGGAACGTGAAGATATCAAAGGAGCCTCAAAGTATTTGTCTAGATTTGGGGCAAAGATTTAGGGTTTTTTTATTTCATCTGGGGCAAAGAACATGTTTCGAAACCCAGGGTTTTAAGTTTGATTTTAAAAATTTTCAGATTTCAAAAACCCAGCTTTCATATGGTGGATTAACAGATTTTAGGGAAGAAACAATAGGGAAGAAGATGAAATTGGAAATAAAATTATTTAATAATTTTATTATTTCAAAAAAATAATTTTAATAATTTTATATTTTAAAAAAATAATTTTAATAATTTTAAAATCTTTACTGACGTGGCATATAAGATAAAATAGTGCCACATCAGCATTTAAATACATTTAGACCTCCATGTCAGTTATTTCTGTTGACCATTAATTAACTAACAGTCATGTCAGCATCACTGTTAAAAACTGACCAATTTAACCAAAAAACAAAGGTTAAGTGTGAAAGTACTCCAAAAAAACATTAAAGGTCAAAGTGACCTAACAAACAAACATTAGGGGCTATTTTTGTTATTATGCCAAAAATTAATCTAAAAATAAAAAACCTTAAAAAATTTTAAACCCTAAAATTACACAGGAGAAAAACACGTCCAACTGGAAGTGTTTTCCATTAAAGCTTTTAGGTGGAAGCGTTTTACTAGTACCACGCGAAAAGTGCTTCCAACTGGAATAATTTTTATGCATTTCACCTTAAAACGCTTACAGTTAAAAGCATTTTTTAATTATCGATATATTCTCATAATTATTCCAAATTACGTAAATCGTGTATGCTATATTTATACATTTTTTAATAGAAATATAAATATTTTAGAAAACATAAAATTCAACCGTTTTCCAGTTAGGTAAACTTATTTTTTCTTGTTTTTCTTCATAGAATAGTTAATAATCACACATCAATAATGGTATCAATGATTTGTTACAATTAATTAAAAATTTAATTTTCATAAATATAATTACATTACATAGAATCAAAATTAGATATTCAACCAGTTAAAACGTAATTTTAAAAAAATTCTTTTAAAATCAGTTAATTTCTTATATATATATATATCTATATTTCAAATATTGTCATAATAATCGAGCTTTAGGTTCTGTTTGTTTCACTGAAAATAATTTTAAAAAATAAATTTTGAAAAATAATTTATTTTTTTTGGAAAAATTAATATTTTCTAATGTTTCGATGAATCTGTGTAAAATAATTTCGATTGTTTGGCAAATTTCCCTGAAAATATTTCATAAAAGTTGTTTTTAATGAAACAAACATAAATTTGAGATCTATGATAAGTAGTGAATTGATTATAAAGTGATGTTAATGTGAAATTATAGTAAATAAAAAATCTTCATGATGTTAAAGATTAAATTGTAAATTTTGTAAAATTTATAATTGAAATAAGAGAAGTGATATGCATGAAAATTTGTTATGTGAAATAAGATATTATAATGAATTATTTGATTAAAGTACTTATATGGTGAAAAATAAATTTCATGGTAATAGGGACTAAATTGAAAAATATACAAAAGTTTAAGTGTGAAATAATTTAACATGTGAATAAGAAAATTATGATAAAAGTTTAATGAATGTGTTATGAGATGATAAAATATGTATAAAATATTGTAAAAGTGAAATTGTGGAAAAATATGAATTTTTTTTTATAAGGACTAAATTGTTACACTTGAAAAATTATGTGAATGAAATAATAAAAGTGAAATATATAGAAATTTGATACGTGAAACAAGATATTGAGATAAATTATGTGATTAAAGTGTAACAAGAAAGAATATTGATTTAATATGATTAATTAATGGATATTGAACTTTTATGACAAAAAGAGACTAAATTGAAAAGTTATGAAAGTTTATAAAAAAATATTTGATTAGTAGAGAATGTAACATCTTGGTGCTTTGTCCTGATATTCGAGTAAGATATGAGGGGTGTTACAGTGAACAGAGCCTTATCAATTTGAAAAATATCTCAAGGAAAAAATTTTGATAAGACATTTTACAGGAATAATAAAATAATTTTATATTGACTAGAAAATCTTTTATGTTTATCATTCTATTTTACATGAAACAAACAACGAAAAAAACTAAAAATATTTTCCGTAAAAGTTTTTACATCGAAACAAACGGAACCTTAATTAAAAAAGGGAAAAGAAATAAATCCTTACCTTAACAACTGGATAACACTTGTGGGTTACTCATTTACCATTTTAGTCATCTCATCCAGAATCTTTAATAGATCTGAAAATTGATTTAAAGAAAGGGGAAAAAAGAAGAAGAAAGAATTAAGTAGATAAGAAAATTACAAAGTGGCAGACCACCCAAAAATTAATTAATCTAATGTCTAACAATTGATGCGATTGAATTAATCTACATGAAGATGTGGAAGCTTGCTTGCACCTTCATCCCGACATGGCATTTGTGGGCAATTTGTTCCACTCTCCACCTGCTCCTGCTTTGACGAAATACTTGCATCTCCTATATCCTGCAAATATATAATCATTCCATCCATCTCATATATAAATATCAGATGAGAGGATTTTTCCGGAAAAAAAAATTCGAAGTGCTATTCGTTATGCAATTGATTAGGGTGGATTTGGATGAGTGGTGGGGTGCGTTTAGTTTACTTTTTGTTTCATGTTATAGTATCTTTATAGTATCTAATTTCACTGTTACTATTATTTTTATACAAATCACAAGTAAATGCATCACCCATGCAAACCCACCGTAAATCTCTAACAATGGGTAGGGTTTTGTCCCTTACTTTTGCTCATATGATTTGCATAAATAATGTTACACATTATATAAACACTTTTCCTGCGAGTCTTATAGGTCGTATCTCCACTAATCGAAGTATTCCTCTATCACGACTCTTTTAAAAAAACTTTCGATGGAGGTGAGAAACAAAATCCCAACATAAAAACAATACATAATATTGTTGGAGATTCGACTAGTAGCCCAGCAAATGTCCTTTCGAAAGTTTCTCCCCAAAAAAACAATGATTATCTTCATTCTTAAAAAGTATCTACCTTAATAAGAGGGAATGATGTAGGAGAGGACATGAAAGCAGAAAGGAGCTCCGTTGAACTGTAGTTGTGATGCCAAGATGGAAGACCATCGTTGCTTGAGGTGGTGGTGACATGACAACCCCCAATCTCACTCATGTTTGTTCCATGTCCCATCGGATCATACATCGTATTCATCGATGATTGATTCCTATACATACATACATACATACATACATTAAGATGAGAATTTAAGCCTACTTATCTGGGAATTGAAAGGTATAATTAGTATACCTAACAGGAATGCAAGGAGATTCAGATCCTGCACAATACTGAGTTGGGTTTTGGGATTGTCCATTGTCTGGCAACCAACCCACCACCTCATTTCCAAATGAGCTTGGCAACCCTTCTTGTGCATCCAAGTACATCTACATTTTTATATGATTCATAATTAATAATTTAATGTTTATATTTATGAATTTTTGTATTATTTTCAATTTTGGTAAAAATATCATGAAAATTCTTGTACTAGCATTTTGCCCACTTACCTAAAAATAAGTAAATCAATCCTTGTACATTAAGAGTAAAAATTTCATTCGTGGTTGCATATTATATGTACTTTATGTTGACATACAATGACTAGTTTTTTTACAATAAAAGTGAACGAAATTTTTAACAAAAGAACTAATTTGACATAAAATCTAACATACAAAAATTAATTTACCCAATTTTTAATAGAAGAGACAAAATGTAACCTTATTTATTGTACAAGACCTGTATAATACTTTCACCATTATATTTTATATGTTTGAGATTAATTTACCTGTACATTGGATGGATCACTGAAAGAGGATAAATGATTGGTCATGAGATAATTCTACAGCATCATTAATTTAAAAACAATCATTATTTGAAACCCTAATTAAAGAAAGGATTTAAAATTTACTAAGATAATTAATTAGTATTATCACTTAATCCATAAAGAGATAAATATGATATGAACCTTTCTTTGAGTAATACGTGTTAAAACTTGTTCAAGGTTCTTCTCGCACGATTCAAACTCGGCCATGGATGTGAGTGTTAAGGGCTCGGGCTCATACACCCTTTATACAATTTAAGTACTATAATTATTCAATTAAAATAATCATCAAATGGAGTAAATTAAATTAATTCAAAGCAATATATAAAAAAAAAACTTTGGGTATTTAATAGTATAATAAGTCTCCTAACCTTAATTGTTCCTCGGCCAATTGTATTTGTTGTCGTAAATTATTGATTTCCCGTTGAAGATCCTATTCATATTTCTAAAGTTCTTAATTATATTATTAAGCTTCATACAAGAGAAATAATATTAAAATTTGTACCTCAACATTTGAGTTAGTGGTAGTATTTGCAGTAGAACTGCATGGAAACATTAATTGAGACGTGTTAATGTCAACATATAATAAACTGAGTGTTTTAAATGAAAATGAAAATAAATCGTTAAATTTTAAATCAAAAAAATATAAATAAAGAAATATTATGATATTCATTATTATTGACCCACCGATCTGTTAGTGGATTGGGTCTTGACCTGCATTCCATATGAGTATGCATGTGTTAACTTAAGGTATGGATGAAACTATGGGGTTGGTAGGTGCTAAAATAGAAAAGTCGTAAAATTTTAAATTAATAAAAGTAAAAATTACACTTTAACCCTTAAAAATACAAAAATTTGATTTAATTCTTATATGATATTAAAATGGTGGAATTGTATTTTTGCTATTGTAAAAATTACAATTTAATTTTTCGTTTCGCCCTGCCCTAAGATAGGATACGTGTCATTATGCATCTATGAACAGTGATCTTATCATATAAATACACTGAATTAACCCATTTAAAATAACACATAAAAAACACTTAACAAGAAAATTGGGTCATGCAAAAATAGGGAGGGAAGAAAAAACCTTGCAAGTTGAAGAACAAAATCATTTTCAGCTTGAAGTTTCTTCAAGGTGCTTAGCAAAATCTGAAACATGGAAAGGAAGGGTAGAAATGATGAAATATATTTGGAGGCATGTATTAGCTAATGTCAAATTACCTCTTTATTCCGTACCAAGCTGCAATCAAAACAGAAAGATTAATATTCAAATTCAAATTTTAATATCTGCAATATCTTTTATCGAAAAAGATTAATCATTTCAATCAAAATCCATACCATCCTCTATCTTGATCAGGCAAACTTATGTATCGGCTAAGCACATCTTCAATTCTACAAAGAGTTAAACAAAAAAACATGATAAACATGAAGATGATGGCTGTAAATCAATGGGGTGGGATGAGTAAGGGGTACCTTTTCTTGCCTGAAAAATGGCTGACACGACCGGACGGTGAGAACATGATGAGTGCAATTTCGATGTCGCAAAGGATGGAAAGCTCGTAAGCTTTCTTGATTAGTCCATTTCTACGTTTGGAGAATGTGACTTGTCGGTTGGTATCATTCTCGATCCTTTTAATTTGAAGTTTAACACGACCCATGAGAGAAGGAAAAGAGAAGAAAGGAGCAGGATGTTTAGGTTTAGAGGGGGTGATATGATTATATAGTTGAAGATGAAGAGGTCAAAATAGAGATACCGAATAAAAAGAAGCAGTGCATAGAGTGAGAGTCATAGCTAGAAGAGTGGAAGAGTTTGTTTTCCAAATAGTGAATGGGCGAAATTATCTCCCTCTCTTTCATATCCTTAATTAGATGGTTTTGAATAACATCCTATTCAACCAACATTGTTTTTAATTATTAACATTTTATTTTATTTTAACATTGTGAACTCGATGATGGTCTGATGGTCAAAGGAATTTAACGTTTCAGGTGTAGTATGAATTCGAATCGCTTCAGTCGAATTAATTGTTCGAACTTTGTTCTACTGTTATTGTAATTCATCAAAAAAACAAATTACATACCATTTTCATAAAATTCACAAATTGAGGTTTGTATGCCTTAGATTCACCTTGGTCTCCCAGCTTGTCTCAATTTGAATTATAATTAAAAATATAAAAATATTAAAATTATTTGAGAAAGGTTTAAGGTTTCGTTTGTTTCACTGAAAATGATTTTCGAAAAATAATTTTTGAAAAATGATTTACTTTTCATAAAAAGTTAATATTTTTTGGTGTTTGGATAAATCTATGTCAAATATTTTCTATTGTTTGACAGATTTATTAAAAAAATATTTCATAATTTTTTTTTCAAAAAAAAAAACATATATTTGATTTTATGATAAAAAGTTTGAATAAAGTAATGAATTGATTACAAAGTGATGCTAAGGTGAAATTATAGTAAATAATGAATCGTCATGATGTTAAGAATTAAATTGTAAACTTAGTGAAATTTATAATTGAAACAAGAGTAGTGATATGCATGAAATTTTTTATGTGAAATAAAATATTATAATGAATTATTTGATTAAAGTGCTAATATTGTGAAAAATAAATTATATGACAATAAAAACTAAATTAAAAAAAATACAAAAATTTAAATACAATTCACACACTTACACTCACACATGCATATAACTATGCTACCATGCATGTTAAATTTACGGATCAATCTGTTATTTTTGGATATAGAGACGCATCTTTAAAAAGCAATGGGACCAATGCTAGAGTTCAAGTGCAATTTTTTTTTAAGTAAAAGTGCATTTTCTTCAATTAACAATTAAAGGTGCAATTTTTAAGTGGTTGTATATGTTTCAAGAAATTAAATTATAGTTTTGAATATATTTATATTGTGTAGTACGAGATATAATTTATTTTAAATAAATTTAGAAATAAAATTAAATTATTAATAAATTGAAATACGACAGAATAAGATGCAAAATACATAAAAAAAAGTGAAGACAAAAAACACAAAATAAATGAATTCCATCTGATGATAAAAAATATTTATCGTTTTAAATATAATTTAAATTCAAATCGTGTTAATCACATTTTTTTGTTTGAATTTTATCCTGTTATTATAATTATCGAAGAAACACAAAACAAATGCATGAACTTGTTATTAGTTATGTTTAATTTTGAGAAAAAGCAGGGAGGAAAGAACCCTCCGAGTAAACCAAAATACAAGTCCCAATGCCACTCACCAACCAAAATAAGAAACCCAAAAATCTGATCCCCCCCAAACAATCCTTCGATACTGGAAAAGCAGCCACAGATGAATCTCCCATCCCCTTGCCCAGATCGAAACCTCAACGTGAGACTCATCGTGTGGACGAACAATAGGAAAAGAAGAAAACACCGTCCACCTTACAGCTGAGTAAGGAAGAACCCACAAAGCTCAAAGGAAGAAACCATTGCATGAGTCAATTTTTGTGGCTTCTTCCTTTGACTGTAGTGATTACTCGATGGGACTAATACCAGATGAGTCCATTTTTGTAGCTACAAGCTTCGATAAGAGTAAGACCGTCCTTGAGTCTCCTTCAACCTCCACTACATGAAAATCCATGTCCCTCAAAAAGCTCAGCGCTTGAACACAGGCGAGTGCCTCGGTTGCAAATGAATCCGATACATCGGCATTGAAATGGACAAACACCCCCAACACCATCCCCTCATTATTGTTGGGAATATAATCTACTGCAAAACAAGTCTGTTAGCACTGATTGAGAAAGATCAATAATTAAATATAAAATAAAAAATTTCTGTGCCGTGGTAAATCCACTGTCTTAAAAACGAATTCACTCTGATCGGTGTAATCGCGAAATGGACATCGTCCCCTAAAGTTAACACAGTCCTTCGATATTCGTACACCCAAATATGGAAGATGAAACTCAATTGGTGCTGTTCTTCTCGAGAAAATCACAGTAGAAACATTTTCCAGAAAAGCTTGGAGGGGTCACAATTGGTCCTACTTAAAAGCCAAACTCCTAGACAAAATTTTCTCTAATGTGATTAAGGAACTAAAACCAACTAATTTATAAAGAAAACACAGAGAGTGGGGAAGAGGAATTTTTCCAGAGAGAATTGTTTCTGTATTTGGTGTGAAAAAATGAGGAAACTAGTCCTCTATTTACACTAGTAACAGAAGGACAAAATGGTAAAAAGGCATGGACAATTTTATAAAAAAATCCACAACCACCCCTCCACAAAATCCTTAACAATCTCTCTAAATCCCAAATAATTTGCATTACCAACAATCCCCCACTAATGCAAAGTAGTTTGAATTTTATTTATTTATTTTGTAAACACGAGAAATTTTGTTAAAAAGTGAGAAGTGCAATGATGAAATTAGTTGCTTAAGCACTAATATCTTGTGGATTTGAACTAGCACATAGTGAAATAAGTGATTCTTCTCTTTAACAGGTGAACGAATCTTGAACTTGTTAAGATAAGAGTTAACTCGTGACACACAACTAACCTTGGATCCAATTTGAAGTTCTGCGATAAATCAATAATTTTTAGCCAACGTACCTCGAGATGCTAGTAAGTGCTCTAGAAAAACAGCTCAAAATGTTTTCCATAGAAAGTGACTAGTCCTTCACACTTACGTAGGTGATTACATCAAGTATATCTCAATATAGACCATCCGTATTAGGACTATGAAATCATTAAGAACTTTTATTAAGCTCATCCTCTCAAATTTAAGTTCGGTGAATTCATCAAGTCCATCTCAATAGGACCACCTAAAATCTAGGATATGAACTCATTAAGAATAATAAATTCAACCTCTCAAGTCGGTGAATTCATCAAGTCCGTCTCAATAGGACCACCCAAAATCTGGGCTATGAATTCATTAAGAGTAAAAACTCATCCTTCTTCATGTATATCATTCGCCATAGGGATAGGTAAAATGTACACTATGAGTCTTTCCATGGTTTCGTTTTACCACATTGAACTTAGAAACTAAGTTGGGTATCCACCATGAATTCCTCAACCATTGGGTTTAAGACCCATCCCCCTCAACGAATCAAGAATCATTTTCTTACTTAACCCTTTGGTTAGTGGATTAGCTAGGTTCCTTTCAGACCTCACGTAGTCTAAGGCGAGTACTCCATTTTTTATTAAGTGCCTCACAGATTCATGTCTTATTCGAATATGTCTCTTCTTACCATTATAAGCTTGACTCTTAGTAACTCAAATTGTGGCTTACGAGTCACATAATAAAGATACGGGAGGTACTGGTTTTTCCCATAAAGGAATCTCTACAAGTAGATTCCTAAGCCACTCGGTCTCTTGCCAGCTAAGTCAAGGGCTATAAATTCTAATTCCATCGTGGAGCGAGCAATACAAGTCTGTTTAGCAGACGTCCACGAAATGGCTGCTCCACCCAAAATAAAGACATACCCACTTGTAGAACTTACCTCATCATTATCAGTTATCCAGTTTGCATCACAATAGCCTTCAAGAACAATAGGGTAACCGAAAAATTCTAATTCCCAAGATGAAGTACCATTAAGGTATTTAAGTAACTGCTTTAGAGCATTCCAATGTTCATTGCTCTAATTATGGATATATCTACTTAGTCTACTAACAACATAAGCAATGTCCGATCGAGTCTAGTTCATCAAGAACATAAGACTTCCAATAATCTTTGCATACTTTAATTGAGAAATACTTTTCTCTCTATTTTTAATAGTTGTATGCTAAAATCATAAGGAGTTCTCGCAGGGATTACATCAAAACTATTAAACTTTTTTAACACTTTTTCTATATAGTGAGATTGATTTAATGAATAACCCTTTTCTGATTTTGTAACTTTAACTCCTAAGATTATATCTACCTCTCCCAAATCCATTGTTTCAAATCTAATAGATAGGAAATTCTTGGTTTTATTAATGGCTTGTATATTAGGAATGAAAATTAACATGTCATCTACATATAAGCTTATGATGACACAACCAAATTCAAACATTTTGGAATATACACATGCATATGAACCATTAACTATAAAACCGAAACTGAGAATAGTTTTATGAAATTTCTCATACCATTGTTTTGGAGCATGTTTGAGACCATACAGAGATTTTTTAAGTATGCAAACTTTATCTTCCATACCAGGTGTTACAAATCCTAGAGGCTACTCTATGTAGATTTCCTCATCCAAATCACCATTTAAAAAGCTATCTTTACATCCATCTGATGTACCAGCAAATTATAAATGAAAGCTAAAGCAAACAAAACACAAATGGTAGAGATTTTAGTCACAGGAGAGTTTGTATCAATATAATCCACTCCAAATTTCTGAGTAAATCCTTTAACCACTAGTCTTGCCTTATACTTTTGTATTTACCCATCAGGTCAAAGTTTCTTTCGAAAGACCCATTTATTACTAATAGGTTAAAAACCTTTAGGCAAATCTATTAATTCCCAAGTGTGATTAAACTTAATAGATTCAAGCTCATTATTAATAGCATCTCTCCAAAAAGTAGCATCTATTGAATTTATGGCTTCATCGTAAGTTTTTGGATCCTCATCTATCAAAAAAGTATGAGCAATAGAATCATTTATTAAGTTTAAATCATTAACTTCAGTTATGAAAGAAGTAAGAAAGTCAGATCCGAAACTAGTGACATTTCTTTGCCTTTTACTTCTTCTAGGTTTCACATCATCATTAAGAATATTTCTATTATGCGTATTAGAAGAAGAAACATGCTCATCTAATTGTGTCTCATGATTTGCAACCAATTTCTTTAGAGTAAAAATATTTTCAAAGAAAATAATATCTCTAGATTCACATATGGAAGAATCATGCGAATACATAAATCTATATGCAGCACTATTCAAAGCGTAACCAACAAAAACAACATTAACAATTTTAGACCCAATAGAGTTCTATTTAAAAATAGGTATGCCTAATTTTTCTAGACAACCCTACACTTTCAAGTATTTTGGACTAGGGGCATAACCTTTCCACAATTCATATGGGGTACAATCTAATTTTTTATGAGGCACTCTATTAAGGATGTGATTCACAGAAAGTATGACCTCCCCTTACACGTGATTAGGTAAACCAGAACTAAGTAGTAAAGCATTCATCATTTCTTTTAGAGTTCTATTTTTCCTTTCAGCTATACCAATTTGTTGTGGAAAATGGGGGGCAAAAACTTCATGTATAATTTCATCTTTCTCACAAACTTCTTTAAGGTAGTTAGTGCCATATTAGCCCCCTCAATCGGATCTAAGACGTTTTATTTTTCTATCAAGTTGGTTTTCTACTTCCACTTTGTAATGGAGAAATGTTTGTTCAGCTTAATCTTTTGTTTTTAAAAGATAGACTTTTTTATACCTAGAGTAGTTGTCTACAAAGGTAATATAGTAGTGTTTCCTATTTTTACTTTCTATGTTTCTAAAGTCTGCTAGATCAGTATGAACTAATTCCAAAAGTTCAATTTACCTATTAGTGATAGGATTTAAAGAAGGCTTAGCATGCTTGGCTTCAACACATATTTCACATTTATTGAGGTTACTACTATCTAGATTAGGCAACAAATTCATTTTTACAAGCTTCTTTAGAGAATGTATTTTCACATGTCCTAATCTAGCATGCCATGTATCAAACGATTCAATAATATAAGCAAAAGAGATGACTTTATTATTACTATTAAACATAGTCTTAATCACAAATAAACCCCCACAAAAATAACCTTTCCCTACATAATCCCTATTTTAGGAAAGTACAAGTTTATTGGATTCAAATATTAGTTTAATGCCTGCCTTATTTAATAGACCACCACTAATCAAATTTTTATGAAGGGCAGGTACATACAGAACATTATTCAATGCCAAAGTTTTACTAGAGGTGAGTTTGAGTAAGATTTGTCCTTTATCGAGTACTTCCGAAGTGCTTGAATTGCCCATGTAGACCTGTTCACCTTCAGTTTCTTTTTTAAATTCGGTGAACGTTTCTCTGTTGGGGTAGAAATATTTAGAGGCGTTTGTGTCTACAATCCACTTGGTGTTATTTTCGACCAAGTTTACTTTGGAAACTGTAGCAGCTATAACGTCATCTGGATTTTTGACCACATGTGCTTGTGGTTTGTTTTCATTCTGGAGGTAAGAACATTGGTAGCATTGATAGGCTTTGTGTCCGTCTTTCCACACACGTAGCACTTCATGTGGTTGTTGGGTTTGTTGGTTTTCCCAAATTTCTTGAAGGTGATAGCCTTCTTATTATGGAATTTTATTGCCTTTATAAACCTTCCAACATCTTTATTCCTGTTGAATTTAGAACTAGAACCAGATTCGACAAAGTTAGCTTTTAAAGGAAATTGACTTGAGGTAACTTGAGCCTTATCTTTAAGACGATTGGCTTCCTCAATCTTCATATGGCTGATTAGTTCTTCCAAAGGGATGTTCCGTTTTTTTGTGCTTTAGAATATTTTGGTAATCAGACCAAGATTTCGGTAGCTTCTCAATCAAAACATTTGCTTGGAGAATCTCACACATCTTCATCCACTCCGTCAGGATATCCGAAACCAACTTCTCATAGATATGGACTTGATCCATAATCGGCTTATCATCGGTCATCTGGAACTTAAGCCATTCACTAACAACATATTTCTTAACCTCAACATCATCGGCTCCATATTAATTACTTTTTTTTAAGGTTTATAGTACGAAAGGAAATAAAGAGTTTGTGATTAAAGAACATAAACTAAAGGAAATAAAGCAAAGGGAGGAGATAGGGGAATTCGATAAATAGATTTGGGGAGATTAGTTCACTTCAGTATGGGTTCTTTAAACATCAATTTTGAGGACTTTTCTTCAATCAACTAGTGCTACCCTAGTAGGATCTTTCGATCTTCCACTAACATAACACGTCAGTAGAGACTACTTATCGCTAGATGTCACAGTCTAAACTAGTTTGAGGTGAAGGTGTTCATGAATGGGCAATACCAATTTTGGGTTAATTCCCACCAGATGACTTTCTAGGGTTGTCAAGCCTAGTGTTTGTTTCACGTTCTTCTTTTCCCAAACAGTCGATCCGATTGAAAATCCCTTTATACAATAATTAAATAACCATACTTCCACTCCCTAATCCCACACAGTGGGATTAGTTCCTCATGGTTTCTTTAAGCATTATAAAACCAATAATATAAATCAACATGAAATTTAAGATTGAATAAATGAAGTGAAAGAAACTGGAATTTGTATAGCAATCTATTGGGAATAAAATTCACAATCGTTTATGCGAAGTTACAAATCTCGTTTGCACTATGGAAAATGAAATAACAAAAGAAATTAAAAACTAAAACTAAGGATATTTAAACCTAAGTACTAAAGGCCCTATTTATAGCCTTGGACGGTTGTTTTCCTCAACCCTAGGTCAGTTGCTATTTCTAATGTTTAAGTGGCATTGTAAAGATCGAAACGCCTTTCACTCGATGTCAAATCCATTTTTAAGAGTCGATGTTGCGACATACAAGAGCCGTGTCACTACAATGAAGTCTGTCCACTCCTTTGGGTCATTCTTATAGGCGTTGTCGCAACATACCTTACCCATGTCGCGACATAGAAGACAGTTTTGATATTCTTCAGATCTGGTCCGTTTGTTACGACATAGATCAGTCCACATCGTGATATAGTGATCAGCTTCATACTTATTTGTCTTCTAAAGGTCTCCTACACATCATGAAGTTCATTAGCTAACCCTTAGGCCTCAATCGACCTTAGAGACAACAAAAAACACCTTTTTGCACGTTTTACACAATTTATTCCATAAAAGAAAACTAAACTAAATCCTAAGAAAACAAAAGGTAAATTCATAAATTCAAGCTCCTAAAGTACGAAAAGCAATTCAATCATCTAGGTACAAATCCAGCAAATCAAACTCCCTCACACTTAAGTCATTACTTGTCCTCAAGCAAACAAAATAAAAGTAAAAGAAAAGAAAAGAAAAGAAAAACATAGGTGCTTAAGTATGTATCATACAAGGATTGAGTTCACAACATCTACTTTAGACATTATCTATCTTTCAATAATTTTAGAATGATGACCAAGTAACTTTACCATTTTCGATTAAAAACATATAAGTTCAGTAAGTCACAAAAAATACAAATATTAAGATTTCATTGGTATAACTCCATTAATGCCTAATCAAGTACTTTAATTATCTCAGCACAATATAGTTAGTCATAATGAAATTATGTAATGCCATATTCATTTATGCATGGAGCTATTTTAGGTCACATAGGTCTTTTTGGCTTGTAATATTCTGAAGCTTAAGACAAGTATGAAGTTCAAAAAATAGTAAGCACAAGAGGTTACAAACACGAAAACTGTTTGACACATTGTGTTGTTCCTATTCTTCCGCTTTAGTATCTCATTCTTTCTCACCTCCTTATTTCTCCTTTTCTCACCTTCTTTTTCTCTCCACTTAGGAAATCTCAACATGGTCTAATCCCTTTAGCTAGCCTATAAGTATTCTTCTATTTCTTAAGCAAGATTTTTCTCTTTTTTTTTTGTGTTTTTGTGACTTTGTCACTTTCATACTTTTTTCTCACTCACGAGTTTTGCTTTTGTATCTACTCATCTTTTTCTTTCTTTTGGATATGTTTTCATCTTTCTAGCTATACTAAAGTTCATATTCCTTATTGATTTTCCTATTTCCCTCTTTTTTTTACAAACTCCACCTTAATGTGTCTACTTACCCTCAATACATATGGTCATATGTCTATTATCGTGCAAAATAGCACCAAAAAAAGAGTAAACACAAATTAACATTGTAGGCTTAAGGGTTTGTACTGTGGTTCATCAAGAAGGGCCAATAAGCTCAAATATGGGTACTAAATGACGAATTGGAATAAGGTTTGCTATTTGGCTCTAAATATATCCAAACAATGCCTTAGGTTATCTCTAAACATCTCAATATGCACAAATATAAATTTATTCACATAATCCCAAAATTACTATCTATCATATATACTAGCATGCTCGTTTCCTTATATCATTCATATAATTTGGTACTAATAATATCTCTCAATCTATACTTAGTGTAACCCATAGAACTTAGTAGTTTCATGCTAAAAAAATTAAAAGTTACTTATCATCTTGCCAAATTTATTCAAAGATACAATCAACCTATTGTACATGCTCCTAACCAATCACTTGTATTTCTACAAGCTCAAGAACACATCAAAAATAAAATAAAGAAAAATGAAATAATTCTTATGTTACCCGCTACACTTTAGAAAACACATTATCCTCAATGTGTAGTCCTTAAAAGTAAGGATCGACGTTACCCGATTGATCGTGGAAAGCTTCTCTACTAATGGTGAGTTCCTTCTCCTTTTGTTGTGAATAGCTCCAAATTTTGTGTCTCCATCATGTGGAGTTCCTACATAAAAATTAAGGTATATGTATGCAAAAATAAATTCTACTTTTACTCCTACTCCTACTCCTGCTCCTACTAATAAATAAGTCCTAAAACACAAAACAAAATCATCCAAAATTACAAGTCTTTTTTAAAATAAAATAAAGTTTTTACACTAAAATGATAGAAAACATTCAATCTTCCTCTGAATCGGATTGAGGGTCCATTAGAGCTTTGCCCTTGCCGGAGTACTTTTGGTGAGAGCTCCCACCTTGTTATCTTATTGGACTCCGACTCACTGATCCTTTGGGAGTTGAGTGTTGAAGCTGAAACATAGCCTCATATTCATCCTCCGTGTTGGGGTCCTCGTGCTCCACATTGGTCCCCTCCAAATCCGCCTCCTCTTCAGCTCCTCCTTTCACTCCAAACATGCTTGGTGGATAATTTGGAACTCGTAGCCCATTCATTCGCACAAACTCTTGAAGAACCGGTTTAGTTTTTTGCATCCGAAAGATCATGCCATCAAGCTTTGTTTCAATACTCTCGTGCCTTTTTCTTTCGATTTTTTATTTCTTTTTTCTTTTCAATGAAGCCGGTATATCCATCTTTTCTTTTCTCCACAACTTCTATTCCTTAATCTACTTTTGTTGAAGCTCGACATATTGTTTGTATACTAAATCTCTAATAATGCTTTGTGTTGGCTTCACAAATTGCACATTTTCATTGATTGGAACCTTTGCTTTTTGGCATAATGTAGTTATCAAGTGGGGAAAATAGAGTCTAACCTTTTAGCTTTGTGTGCATCGTTTCATTTCCCAAAATATCCATCGCCTTGCACAAACTTATTTTATCTCCAAAATGCTATACAACAAAACAGATAAGAAAGTATTCACGTTAGATACATTCAAGGCAGGAACAATTCTAATAGCAATAAATTGCATCGACATTTTAGCTATTGGGAACATAATTGCTTGAATAAAATTCGATGGTAGCCTCGTATCTGGCCTATAATTCCAATTGCCCCTACCCAAGTTAAGTATTTAATGACCTCTTCCATGTTGATATTCTGAAATTGATTCACATCTGTATCTTCAATAAAGTCTTTTTCATAATATGGAATATTATAGAATTCACATAAATCGAATAGAGTTATTGGTACTTCTATTCCCTTAATTGTTACTTTCTTTATAATTGTACCATATCCTCCTTTAATCATTTTATTCTTAAGGATGCATAGAATTCTTGAAGAATGGGTACTACCGCATTTTCATTAGGAGTGACACAAAATTTCTCTAATTGATGATATCGAATTAAGGACCATATTTCTTTATAAAGTGTCATGGAGGGTTCGAACACTCGTTCTTGTATCAATGGTCGCCCCTGTATTTCCAAAAAAGTATTTCTTTACGTTGAGATGATGGAACCACACCAGATCTGAGACATCTTATGTCTCTTAAATCATTGTTCTTTTTCTAGGAGCATGATTCTAACTTTTCAACACAATAATCAAACACCTAACAAAATAGGAGTGACTAGTAATCAATAAAACAATAAAGGTTTTAAGAGATACTTGAACCTTGATTCCTGATTTTCTGAACTTTTAGGCTGGCTTTCTTGATGCTAAAATCATTCTTGTGGAATCTCTTTGTTTTAATAAGATGGTGAGGGTTTAGAGTTTGAGGAAGAGTTTGATAGCCTAAGGGTTTTAGTTTAGAGTGTTTAAAGTGTTAGAAGAGTTTAAGCTTAAGTTTAGTATTTATAGGGGGTCATAATTTAGGGTTTTAAGTATAAGAAAATTGGATAAAATAGTTTTAGTCATCGGGTTACGTGTTTGAGTCAAGTCAACCCTGCAAAATTTGTAGATGATGTCGCGACATAGGGATTTTGTGTGGCGACATACCCATCAGTACGCCTTTGTCGCAACACAAGGTCCTTCGTGTCGCGACATACTAGCTTGTATTGAGACTTGTTGTAAAAGGGTAGTTTGGCTCCTTTGTTGCAACACCAGATGTGTGTGTCGCGTCATCGAGGTGTTTTGGTGACTTTGGGGTATTTGGTTTCTTTGTCACGACAATGGAAAGCTATGTCATGACACATGCATCAATTTCCTCTATGTTAAACCTGAAATGATATCTATGTTAATATGTTAATACAAATATAAAAGTAAAAAATATTCGTTAACATTTTCTAGAATTTTTTGGCAAGCCAATTAGTGTGCATGTAGGCATTCTGGAATGGTCTGTTCTATCACTATTAGTCCAATAGTCGCCATGCCATGCTATTATCTGGTGTTTGTCTCTTTCTCGAAATTTTCCTTTTCGCCTTGCATTAATTACCATCATTTCCTTCCGTTGGTCATATCTATCGATAATAGGCATTAATTGATGCCACCACTTGATCCTGTGACTGCTTCCATTATTAGGCCAATGATAAAAATCGTAGATTGGATCGTGGCACCCTAATACCTGCTAAATTATTTCGTTAAGAAAAAATGGTTCTCCCAATAAATTTGCATTTAATTGCATCAGTGTTAGTGCAGCTGTATCCGTCCATTCACAACCGTCATAACAAATTCCCATGAATGATATTTTTCGTACATGGTTCTTGAAACCATTGGAAGAGTTGAATTCTCCATGAATATGTTTCCTTCTTTCTTGAGGACACCATTACTTTGACATTCGAAGAACGGGATGAGGACTCATAAATGTAGATCTTTTTGGTTATCTGAAGGTTATGAAAAATTCTAATATTATTAGTTTCTCTAGGGATCTACTTCAACAGAGAGACATTGTACATTATGTCCACTTCCCATGCAAAACCTAATCCTTGATCCTTAGACTCTTCAATTGTCAACATTTTTTCTGTGTGTCTGTCCATAACAATGATTAATTGAAGATCTATGCTCTGTAAGTGGAGACCATCACTTCTATCTAAAGAAATCACTTCTTCACTGGATTAAGGTTCCACTTTGATTCTCAAAATATGTTCAGCTTCCTCTTCCAATGATGACTCTTTGGTATGCTCGATGGTCTAGCGAACTGGTTCCTCAGAAGTTTCCTTATCCTGATCAACACATGGCTTCACCTCTTGTTCTTGCTCTTTTCATTTGGGTTCTTCATGTAGTCTTCGAAAAGGTTCGTTATTATGTTGTTCAGGGATTGGGATCTCTCCTCGAAGCTAACTTCACTCAAGCATCAATAACCTTTGAGTTTCCTGTATCTCCTAATCTTCAAAGTATTTGTCTTCATAGATGTCATCGTCGTAATTGTATTCCTCATCTGAACACATATAATAATAGTCATCCATGACATAAGAATAGTGTAAGAATGTTGGTTGAAAGTGGTTCAATCTTAAACAAAAGAATTGTTAGTTTTGTTAACTCGTAGCTATATCCTAAAAATTTCCTAATTATCCTTAATAATAGTGCAAAAATAAAAGTCACTAAAAGCGTTGCCTCCCCGAAAACGACGCTAACAACTTGATCACCTCGAATGTACTCCCATTCGGTGTGTATTCTAGGGCTTCCAAAAGTATATAGGTAAGGTTGTAAAATAGTTTGTTTTACAACGAAACACTTCATAAGTATTCCAAGGATCGCACTCAAGGGAGGCGAAGTGATAGTGATTTAGATCCCTACAAAGAAAAGAATTAATTAGTACTTTCTTTAAGGTTTATAGTACGAAAGGAAATAAAAGTTTATGATTAAAAAACATAAAACAAAGGAAACAAAGCAAAGGAAGGAGATTGGTAAATTTGATAAACAGATTTGGGAAGATTAGTTCGCTTCAGTATGGGTTTTTCAATCATCAGTTTTGGGGACTTTTCATCAATCATCTAGTCGCTATCCTAGCAGGATCTTCCGATCTTCCACCAACATCACGAGTTAGTAGGGACTACTTATCGCTAGATGTCACAATCTAAACTAGTTTGGGGTGAAGGTGTTAACGAATGGACAATACCAATTTTTGGTTAATTCCCACCTAGATGACTTTCTAGGGTTGTCAGGCCTAGTGTTTGTTTCACGTTCTTTCTTTTCCAAATAGTTGATCCGATTGAAAATCCTTATATACAATAATTAAATTACCATACTTCCACTCCCTAATCCCTACAATAAGATTCGTTCCTCATGATTTCTTTAAGCATCATAAAATCAATAATATAAATCAAAATGAAATTTAAGATTGAATAAATGAAGTGAAAGAAACTGGAATTAGTATAGCAATCTATTGGAAATAAAATCCACAATCGTTTATGTGAAGTTACAAATCTCGTTTACACAAAAATGAAAAATGAAATAACAAAAGAAATTAAAAACTAAAACTAAGGATGTGTAAACCTAAGTACTAAAGGCCCTATTTATAACGTGGGACGGTTATTTTTTCTCAACCCTAGGTTAACTGTCATTCCTCATGTTTAAGTGGCATTTTAAAGATCGAAACGCCCTTTACTCGATGTCAAATCTACGTTCAGGAGTCATTGTCGCGACACACAAGAGCCGTGTCGCGAGAATGAAGTCTATCCACTCTTTTAGGTCAATCTTACAAGTGTTGTCGCAACATACCTTACCAATGTCACGACATAGAAGGTAGTCTTGATATTCTTCAGGCCTGGTCCCTTTGATGCGACATAGATCAGTCCATGTTGTGAGATAGTGATCAACTTCATACTTATTTGTCTTCTAAAGGTTTTCTTCACACTCACGAAGTTCATTAGCTAACCCTTAGGTCTCAATCGTCTTTAGAGACAACAAAAAACATCTTTTTACAGTTTTTATGCAATTTATTCCATAAAAGAAAACTAAACTAAATCCTAAGAAAAAAAAGGAAAATGCTTAAATTCAAGCTCCTAAAGTGTGAAAAGTAGTTCAATTTGCTAGGTACAGATGCAACAGATCATTTTTTATCATTCTAAAGTGAAGGTAATGATGTTTCACTTAGAGGGAAAGACACTCAACTGGCCCCCTTTCTTTTTGCAAAGACAGGGTGGGTTACAACACATTACTTGGGATATCTATGCAAAGGGTCTGCATGATTAATTTGGTTCTGGCATGTTTTGGGAGCTCATGACTGAACTGATATCTCATAAGCAGCAGGGCACAATGGAGTAGTACAATGACAATTTTGTAAGTCTCTTAAACCAAATACAATTACATGAGACTTATGCCCTTAGTATATTTATTAAAGGCTTAAAGAGAGATATAGGTCAGTACTTGAGGTTGTTCGAGCCTCAAACATGGGTAGAAGCTTACCAATTAGCTAGACAGGTTGAGGAGATCATATCTAATCCTCAAAAGATGGTCCACTTCTCTAGAGGGAACAACTACTCAAAACTGTTTTATTCCTATCCTTAGGGAACATACCCATGTGCATACATTAGTAGATACCAGGAGAAATCAATCTTCTAACTTGGGTTATGAGGCGCTTATTAATTCACTATCTCAAAATGAGATGGAGGAGCATAGGAAAAAGGGCTTATGTTTCTGGTATGCCTCTAAATACACACCAGGTGATAAGTTCCTAAAATCTCAAATGTTCTAGCTGGTGGTGGAGGTAACCTTAGAATCAAAAGGGGACACTAAGGTTCAAACAACAGAAATCTTTTATACCAAGTAATTGGAGACAATGGACCTGAAAATGAACCCTCTGCACCAATACTCTCCATACATGCACTTAAGGGATCACAGGGACATAACACAACGCGTTTAGCTACGTGAATAAACCAACACAAGGTGATGTATTGTCGGGAACACCAAATATAACTTATTCCAAAAATTAAAATAAATAACAGTAAAGGGAATAGGCTCTAATCCTTAGGGATTGGAGTGTAAAGAATCTTGTCTGTCGAGATAGTGGTCGAAATCTTGCCTAAAAAAAGCGGCAGAATCTAGGGAAAAATTAAAACAAAAACAGAATTAAAAGAAGTAAAAAAATAGAGGTGTTGAAATAAAAATAAATTGCATAAAATAAACAAAGTCGAAGGAAGAAGAGTTTTATCAATATTTAGAGATCCAGCCTCCGGTTATCTTGATTATTCCTTTATTCAATCATAGACTTTGGATGATTCTTCTCGTGCCCGAATAAGCCAGTTATAGTGGAAGAGGATGCCTACGACCACCAGCTCCAGATATAATTTTTTAGAGGAACCTGACTCTAGCCAATCATTGCTTCAATGGGATCGTCTTACACTAGACCACCTTTTCCAAACTACGAATGCCACACCGTTTTGTCTTTTTGGCTTGGCAACCTCTAACACAGTAAGTTAGCGAACCAACTGTGCAGCCTTCTCAAAACACACAAGGCGGTCGTCTTTGCAGAAGATGAAAAGATTACTTTTGTAGGTGTTTTGGATGAAAACGTCAATACTGTAATACAGAGAATTGATGAATACTTGGGTGAGAAGAATTAAGCACGGATTCTAAGCCTCATGAACTTTGGAGGAATATTTGATAACCTTTGGTTAGAGGAGTTTTTAGTTGCTCAGGTTTTTGGGAGAGAACACAAGATAATAACAATAAAACTTTTTATTGAAACTAGGGTTTGGAGAGATGAAGGATTTTTTTTAATTATTTGGAAGTAAATAATTCAATCACTTCATCCCCTATTTATAGTACATATAAATTTCTAGTTGAATCCAATCTAAATTCTAAAAGATAGTTAGAACTAAATCTAAACATTAATTCCTTAATTAGATCCACTTTAAACATTAAAAGATAAATATAAAAAGATAAATATAAATTAAATACAAATTAAATATAAATAATAACCTAAATATTAATCCCAATAAAAACAAAGTTTTAAAATAAAATAAAATAAAATCAAGTCTTTTTTTTCCTATAAAACTCTCTTCGAGTCTTCCACCTCTTCACAACTTCTCTTTCTCTTTCAAAATCATGCTTTTTGCCCTAATTTGTCTTTTGTCTTCAATTTAATCCCTACAAGATAAAATGATCACAAATAGCCCAAATTAATAAAATCATACTCACAATATATATATATAATTAATACCCAAAAGCATGTTATTTTTAAACGTTGTCATATCCCCCCTACTTAGTCCGTGCTTGCCCTTAAGTATGTTTCCTAACCCATTAAATAATTTAAATTTTATCATGGAAAATAACACTCCAAAGTTCTACAAACAATTAGACATAATGCTTATGAAAATAAAGAGAACCTTTAGCTTGCTGTAAGTAAAATCGAAAAAGTAACCCAATTAAAACACACAACAATTAAATCGTTTTGAATTATTTCATAAGAGTTAGATAATTTACCAAACTTACCAAGACACCTATTTGTTCACCCTTGTCTCCAAATTTAGTTCTACTCCTTTTATTTGTTGATTTTCTCTCTCTCTTTTTTTCTTTAAGAATATATTGGACCTTTTGACACGAAATGAAGTGACACAAGCACTCTATCTCGATTACTCAGCCCAACATGCTCCCAATCATTTTTTTTAGAATGTGTTAGCCCTTTTAACGCAAAATGAAATGACAACCTAGCACTCCAGCTCGGTTACTCAGTCTAACACACTCTGAATTTATTTATTTATTTCTTTTTTTATTTTCGATTAGCAGAGTTTTACTTATCACATCACACAACCTTTTTTACGTGAAGTAGGATGACATCCCAAGCATCCTACCCCGGTTACTTAATTAGTCATGTTTAAAGCTGTACTCATAACAGTGGAATCATCAAAGTCTTTTTCTTTTTCTTTTTTTTTTGGATAGAGAACTTTAATTTAAGAGAACTAGGAAAAACAAACAAGTATAAAAAATAAGTTTTGGGAACTAACTAACAATCAAGAAAAACAATTTAGCGTGCATCAGAATTAACAGCTCTCTTGTACTTAGACTTAATCGATTTTACCATAAGCAAGATAAGGTTATCCTCATTAATCATAATCATGTTTGCCTAACAAAAATAAAATAGTGGAGACGAAATCAACCACAGCAAAATCAAAATTAACTCAGCAGACAAGAACATACTCATAGGCGAAACAGTGAGCAATTCGTGGGTAAAATCTTAAGCATGAAAAGGAACAAGATATACTTAAAAAATATAAATGTGGGCAAAACATACAGAAAACAGAAAGTAACAGCAATAGTAAATCCATAGCAACACAAACAGTAGATAAAAATAGCAAAAACAGTGAGAAACGTTCCCCCTACTTAAAACCATTGCCCTCCAAGTGAAGAAAAATACGAAAAGAAAAGGGTTTAGGATACTCCCAATGTTATCGTCACTCTCGTAATGCTGTAGTTATCGTCACAGATTTTTTTTTGAAATAAATTCCTCGAGTTTCCTAGACATATAATGAATAAATAAAAAAATAAAAATAAATAAATATAAAAGTAAAAAGAAAAAAAATTGGGTTGCCTCCCAACAAGCGCTTGTTTAACGTCGCTAGCTTGACGCTTGAACTGGAATCGGGGTTGTTCCAACTTAATTTTTTTGATCGTATGGGCTTGGAAATTTGGTGCTTGCATAACAAAAGGTAGAAGTTTAGTGTTCATAGGGGGATCTAAATCATCAAACAATATTTTAGGTTTATTTTCATTGAGTGATTTGGAAGTCTCTTCTATTAAGGATTCAACTATATCGACATGATTTACGCTCAATATTTCACTAGGGTGACTGATGACATCGTAAACATTAAACTTCATGATCTCCCTATCAAACTCCATTATGATGATTTCATTACGCACGTCAATCTTAGTATTTGCAGTACTAAGGAAAGGTCACCTTAACAAGATGCCGGAAGACCCATGAGGATTATCCTCTTCCATCTTCACTTAATAAAAATCTACAGAAAAAATTAGTTCATTAACTTTCACTAACACATCTTCAAGGACTCCTTCAGGATGCATAATGGACCTGTCCGCCAATTGGATTGTAACACCTATTTCCTTCAAAAAGCCCACATTAAGTGATTCATAAATAGAAAAAAGCATTACATTTATTGAAGCCCCTAAATCACACATAGCTTTTTAATTTCGAAGTGACCTATTTTGCATGGTATTGTAAAATGCCTCTATCTTTACATTTTGTTGGCATTCTTCGTTGCAAAACCGCAGACACATTCTCATTAACGTTTACCTTTTCATTTCCAGTCAATTTTCCTTTGTTGGTGCAAAGTTTTTTAAGAAATTTAACATACCGTGGAATCTTTTTAATGACATCTAACAACAGTATGTTGATCTCGACGTTTCTTAATGTTGCGAGGATCTCTTTTTTCTCCTTACCTATCCGATGTTAGTTCAACCGTACTGGAAATAGAGGTTGAATTTTGGGCAATGGAAGTTTCGTTCAGACCTGTTCATCGCTCTACTGCTTTTCTTGGGCAGAACCTTGACCAAGATTTGTGCCATGATTTGGTTCTAGTACTCTCCTACTTTCTAGCGTCATTACTTTCGCGTTTTGTCTTCGGTTAGGTTCTGTTTGTGACGGCAGCCTACCATGTGCGCTTAATTTCTCCACCGATATGGTTAACTCCTAAATAGATGCCTCGATTTTCTGTTGAAAATCAAGCATATTAGCTGCTTATTTATTTACCATGACTTTTAGAGAAGTACCTGAATTTTACGCTTGTTGTGGGGCTCGATTTTGGTATGGCTGGTTATAGCGTGGATTCGCCCTATGTCTCAAGTTAGGATGGTCTTTCCACCCGGGGTTATATGTATTTGCGTAAGGATTATATCACCTTTGGGGTGGTCCAGAGAAGTTTCCCACAACATCCGAATGCGTCATAGTATCGTCATACAAACTAGGGCATGCGTTAGTTGTATGTTCGGGTTCCGTATAAATTCTGCATAATCGGGCCGGTCTTATTTTTACTACAAAAAGAGAGCTCACAAGATTAGTAAGTCTATCAACTTTATCTTCTAAGGTTGAATTACTTAGCTGGTGAACCCTTCGAGTAGGTTCAGGATTGGCTCAGAATTGCTAAGTGTTTACAGCCATTGTGGATATCAAGTCCCTTGCTCGTTGGGGAGTCATATTAACCAATGCTCCTCCACTGGTGAGATTTATCATATTCATTCCATAGATTTCAAGCCCTCATAGAAGTATATGGGAAGAGACTATTAACTTATCCCATGTTGTGGGCAACTCGCACACAACTTATTAAATCGCTCCCAATAGTCATAAAGAGACTTCACATCCTTTTGCCTGATCCTAATAATTTCTCACCTTAACTCAATAGCATGCAAGGCTGGGAAAAACCTGTTAAGAAAAAAACGAGAAAGATTAGCCCAAGTTGTAATAGACCTAGGAGGTAGATAAAATAACCATTCCCTAGAAGAGTCTACTAGAGAAAAAGGGAAAGCGCATAATTTAATTTGGTCCTCAATTACTCCTTGAGGTTTCATACTAAGACAAACCATATGGAATTCCTTCAAATGTTTATGTGGATTCTCATTTTTTAATCCACGAAAAATCGGCAAAAACTAGATTAAACCTGATTTAAGCTAAAAGTTAGCATCCACAGTAGGATACGCAATGTATAATGGCAGTTGATCATCAAAGGCCTTAGCTAATTACCGAATTGTCTGATCCATAGGTGACGGTGGCGAATCTCAAGATTTCCTAAAGCAGATCTAATTATAAGAGAAAAAAATAAGATCAGTACATTACCAGTCCTCGGTAACGGTGCCAAAATTTGATGTATCGTCGGGAACACCAAATATAACCTATTTCGAAAGTTAAAATAAATAACAGTAAAGGGAAGTAAGGTCTAATGCTCAAGGACTAGAGTGTAAAGAATATTGTCTTTCGAGATCGTGGGCGAAATCTTACCCAAGAAAAGTAACGAAATTTGAGGAAAAATTTAAAAAAAAAAGACTTAAAATAAGTAAAAAAATAAGAGGTGTCGAAATAAAAATAAATTGAATAAAATAAACAAAGTTGAAGGAAGAAGGGTTTTATCAATATTTAGAGATTCAGCCTTCGATTATCTTGATTCTTCCTCGGTTTAATCATAGACTTTGGATGGCTCTTCTCGTGCCTGAATAACCTAGTTATAGTGGAAGAGAACAACTATGACCACCAGCTCCCGATATAGTTTTTTACAGGAACTTGACTCTATCCAACCGTCGCTCTAATAATACCGTCTTACACTAGATCACCTTTTCCTAATGATGAATGTCACACCATTTACTCTTTTGCTCAGCTACCTCTGACGTAGTAAGTTAGCGAACCAACTGTGCAACCTTCTCAAAACACACAAAGCGGTCGTCTTTGCACAAGATGGAAAGATTACTTTTGTAGGGATTTTTAACGGAAGCGTCAATCCCGTAATACAGAGAATTGATGAATACTCGAGTGAGAAGAATTAAGCGTGAATTCTAAGCCTCATGAACTTTGGAGGAATATTTGATAACATTCGGCTAGAGGGGTTTTTAGTTGCTCATGTTTTTGGGAGAGAACACAAGATAATAAAAATATAGCTTTTTATTGAAACTAGGGTTTTGAGAGATGGAAATTTTTTCAATGATTGGGAAGTGAATAATTCAATCACTCCATCCCTTATTTATAGTACATATAAATTTCTAGTTAAATCCAATCTAAATTTTAAAAGATAATTAGAACTAAATCTAAACAATAATTTCTTAATTGGATGCACTTTAAACTCTAAAAAATAAATCTAAAAAGATAAATATAAATTAAATACAAATTAAATATAAATAATATCCTTAATATTAATCCTAATAAAAATAAAGTTTTAAAATAAAATAAAATAAAATCAAGTCTTTTGTCCTATAAAAACTCTCTTCAAGTCTTCCACATCTTCACAACTTCTCTTTCTCTTCCAAAATCATGCTTTTTGCCTCAATTTGTCATTTGTCTTCAATTTAATCCCTACAAGATAAAAGGATCACAAATAGCCCAAATTAATAAAATCATACTCACAAAATATATATAATTCATACCAAAAAGCATGTTATTTTTAAACGTTATCATGAGGTAATTATACTTGTGGACTCAGAGACCACACATAATTTCATCGATCAAAAGTTAACAAAGAGGTTGCACTTACCTGTAGAGCCTCTTGGCCAACTCAAGGTTATGATTGTTAATGGGGGCAATATGATGATTCAAGGAGTGTGCAAGGTAGTGAAATGTGAGTCCCAAAAACATGAGTTTGAAACAAACTTTATGGTGTTGTCAGTTAAAGGTTGTGATTTGGTGCTTGGTATTTAGTCGCTATTGTCCCTAGGTTCAATTATTTGGAATTTTGCTACTTTCACCATGATGTTTGAGTTTGAGGGAAGTTTGTGTACACTACATGGAATCTCACCTAGGGCCCTACAGTTGATGATAGGTCCTCAAGTCTTTAAATGTTTTTTTTATGAAGGAGAAGGCATCTACTCCTATGTTATTAACAATAAGTGTCCAGAAAACCATACAAGTACCCTCCTCTCCAAAATGAATAAATTGAGAGACTTGTTGGAGAAATGCTGCAACCTGATATCATTAAAACATCAATAGCCACTTTGCTTCACTAATAGTGATGGTGAAGAAAAAGGATGGGAGTTGGAGGTTATGCATAGACTACATGCAATTAAATGAACTCACCATCAAGGACCAATTTTCAATTCCTCTCTTTAAAAAACTTTTAGATGAAATTGAAGTAGCAACTTACTTTTCTAAGCTAGATTTGATGTATGGTTATCACTAGATTCGGGTGTAGGACCAGGGCATCTACAAAACAACCTTCAAAACTCATGAAGGGCACTATGAGTTTGTGGTCATGCCATTTGGCTTGACCAATTCCCCTTCTAGTTTCAATCACTGATGAATATAGTGTTGAAAGGGCTCCTCAAGAAGCCAATATTAGTGTTTTTTGTGACATCATGGTGTACTCTAGTGGTTGGCAAGAACATTTGACAAATTTAAAGGATGTTTCGCATATATTGAGGGATAATCAACTTTTTGCAAAATTAAGAAAATGTAGCTTTGAAACATCCTAGATAAAGTATCTTGGCCACATTATTCACCATGGATCAGTGTCCATGAATGCAACCAAGGTAAAGGGTGTATTGAATTGGCCTCTACCATAGTCTGTCAAAGAGCTTCAAGGGTTTCTTGGGCTCTCGAGGTACTACAAAAGATTCATTAAGGATTATGGAATGCTAGCTAGGCCCTTAACTGCATTATGGAAAAAGATGTTGAGTGACATTGGGGAATAGAAACACAAACAACATTCAAGAAATTGAAGCAAGCAGTATGTCAAGCTCTAATGTTGGCTCTTCCAAACTTTCAAGAGCAGTTTTGTGTTGATACTGAGGCTTGTGGCCAAGGGGTTGGGGCTGTGTTACATCAAAAGGGAAACTTATATGAAAAAGAAATGCTAGCGATTCTGTTGACAGTGAAGAAATTGCATGGTTACTTAGTGGGGAGGCCTTTTTTTATTTGGACAGATTTCCAGAGCCTTCATTTTTTATCTGATAGGTAAGTTATCACTATCAAGTAAAGTGGGTGGCGAAAATGCTAGCTTATGACTATTCCATTACCTATAGGCAAGGCTCCTTGAACACCGTGGCTGATGCCTTATCAAGAAAGCCACACCAATAAGAAGGCCAACTCTTGCAGTGTGTGGTTAGCATTGTATAGTCTGAAATGTGGGATAGAATTATTAATTCAGTACTTGGGGACACTAAGCTATAGTAGTTGATTAATGAATTACAACAACAAGCAGAAGTTCATTCCAAATATATGTGGGATGGTACAGTTTTAAGAAGAAATGGGAAGGTGGTCGTTTGAAGCAACATTAAACTCAAGAAGGACCTTTTTTATTATTTCCATGTTAGACCTTTAGGTTGCCACTTAGGGGGTGCATGCCACAAAGCACAATATCTATAGGTTACTTTATTGGAAAAGCGTACATAAGGATGTTAAGACTTGAGTCAAGGAGTGCCTAACTTGTCAAAGATGTAAGGTAGACTTAACTACTTCCCCAAGGCTTCTTCAACCCCTGCCCATTCCTGATAAGGCTTGGGCAGCCATTAGCATGGATTTCATCGGGGGATTACCAGCTTCAAAAGGAAAAAATACCATAGTGTCCAGAGAAGTTTTCCACAACATCCGAATAGATCATAGTATCGTCATACAAACTAGGGCATGCATTAGTTGTATGTTCGAGTTCCGTATAAATTCTACATAGTCGGGCCGTTCTTATTTTTACTACAAAAAGAGAGCTCACAAGGTTAGTAAGTCTATCAACTTTATCTTTTAAGGTTGAATTACTTAGCTGGTGAACCCTTCGAGTAGGTTCAGGATTGGCTCGGAATTGCTAAGTGTTTACAGCCATTGTGGATATCAAGTCCCTTGCTCGTTGGGGAGTCATATTAACCAATGCTCCTCCACTGGTGGGATTTATCATATTCATTCCATAGATTTCAAGTCCTCATAGAAGAATATGGGAAGAGACTGTTCACTTATCCCATGTTGTGGGCAACTCACACACAACTTATTAAATCGCTCCTAATAGTCATAAAGAGACTTCACATCCTTTTGCCTGATCCCAACAATTTCTCTCCTTAACTCAATAGCATGCGAGGCTGGGGAAAACTTGTTAAGAAACAAACGAGAAAGATTAGCCCAAGTTGTAATAGACCTAGGAGGTAGATAAAATAACCATTCCCTAGAAGAGTCTACTAGAGAAAAAGGGAAAACGCATAATTTAATTTGGTCCTCAACTACCCCTTAAGGTTTCATACTAAGACAAACCATATGTAATTCCTTCAAATGTTTATGTGGATTCTCATTTTGTAATCCACGAAAAATCGGCAATAACTAGATTAAACCTGATTTAAGTTGAAAGTTAGCATCCACAATAGGATACGCAATGTATAATGGCAGTTGATCATCAAAGGCCTCAGCTAATTGCCGAATTGTCTGATCCATAGGTGGTGGTGGCGAATCTCAAGATTTCCTAAAGTAGATCTAGTTATAAGAGAAAGAAATAAGATTAGTACGTTACCAGTCCTTGGTAACGGTGCCAAAATTTGATGTATTGTCGGGAACACCAAATATAACCTATTTCGAAAATTAAAATAAATAATAGTAAAGGGAAGTAAGGTCTAATCCTCAAGGACTAGAGTGTAAAGAATATTGTCTTTCGAGATCGTAAGCGAAATCTTACCCAAGAAAAGCAACGAAATCTGAGGAAAAATTAAAGAAAAAAAAAGAATTAAAAGAAGTAAAACAAAATAGAGGTGTCGAAATAAAAATAAATTGCATAAAATAAACAAAGTTGAAGGAAGAAGGGTTTTATCAATATTTAGAGATTCAACCTTCGATTATCTTGATTCTTCCTCGGTTTAATCATAGACTTTGGATGGCTCTTCTCGTGCCTGAATAAGCTAGTTATAGTGTAAGAGGACACCTATGACCACCAGCTCCAGATATAGTTTTTTACAGGAACTTGACTCTATCCAACCGTCGCTCTAATAATACCGTCTTACACTAGATCACCTTTTCCTAATGATGAATGTCACACCATTTTCTCTTTTTCTCAGCTACCTCTGAAGTAGTAAGTTAGTGAACCAACTGTGCAACCTTCTCAAAACACACAAAGCGGCCGTCTTTGCACAAGATGAAAAGATTACTTTTGTAGGGATTTTTAACGGAAGCGTCAATCCCGTAATACAGAGAATTGATGAATACTCGAGTGAGAAGAATTAAGCGCGGATTCTAAGCCTCATGAACTTGGAGGAATATTTGATAACATTCGGCTAGAGGGGTTTTTAGTTGCTCATGTTTTTGGGAGCGAACACAAGATAATAAAAATATAGCTTTTTATTGAAACTAGGGTTTTGAGAGATGGAAATTTTTTCAATGATTGGGAAGTGAATAATTCAATCACTCCATCCCTTATTTATAGTACATATAAATTTCTAGTTAAATCCAATCTAAATTTTAAAAGATAATTAGAACTAAATCTAAACAATAATTCCTTAATTGGATCCACTTTAAACTCTAAAAAATAAATCTAAAAAGATAAATATAAATTAAATACAAATTAAATATAAATAATATCCTAAATATTAATCCTAATAAAAATAAAGTTTTAAAATAAAATAAAATAAAATCAAGTCTTTTGTCCTATAAAAACTCTCTTCAAGTCTTCCACATCTTCACAACTTCTCTTTCTCTTCCAAAATCATGCTTTTTGCCTCAATTTGTCATTTGTCTTCAATTTAATCCCTACAAGATAAAAGGATCACAAATAGCCCAAATTAATAGAATCATACTCACAAAATATATATAATTCATACCAAAAAGCATGTTATTTTTAAACGTTATCATGAGGTAATTATACTTGTGGACTCAGAGACCACACATAATTTCATCGATCAAAAGTTAACAAAGAGGTTGCACTTACCTGTAGAGCCTCTTGGCCAACTCAAGGTTATGATTGTTAATGGGGGCAGTATGATGATTCAAGGAGTGTGCAAGGTAGTGAAATGGGAGTCCCAAAAACATGAGTTTGAAATAAACTTTATGGTGTTGTCAGTTAAAGGTTGTGATTTGGTGCTTGGTATTTAGTGGCTACTATCCCTAGGTTCAATTATTTGGAATTTTGCTACTTTCACCATGATGTTTGAGTTTCAGGGAAGTTTGTGTACACTACATGGAATCTCACCTAGGGCCCTACAGTTGATGATAGGTCCTCAAGTCTTTAAATGTTTTTTTATGAAGGAGAAGGCATCTACTCCTATGTTATTAACAATAAGTGTCCAGAAAACGCTTAAGATGACTGCTCCACCAATTCTTGATGATTTGGTTCACTTACTATCTTACTTTGAATATGTCTTTAAATTTCCTAAAACACTACCTCCCCACAGACTTCATAACCATAGAATTCCCTTAGTGGATGAAACCAAAGTTATCAAAGTAAAACCATACAAGTACCCTCCTCTCCAAAATGCAGAAATTGAGAGACTTGTTGGAGAAATGCTGCAAACTGGTATCATTAAAAACATCAATAGCCACTTTGCTTCACTAGTAGTGATGGTAAAGAAAAAGGATGAGAGTTGGAGGTTATGCATAAACTACATGCAATTAAATAAACTCACCATCAAGGACCAATTTTCAATTCCTCTCTTTAAAAGACTTTTAGATGAAATTGAAGTAGCAACTTACTTTTCTAAGCTAGATTTGATGTATGGTTATCACCAGATTCGGCTGTAGGCCCAGGGCATCTACAAAACAACTTTCAAAACTCATGAAGGGCACTATGAGTTTGTGGTCGGCTTGACCAATTCCCCTTCTAGTTTCAATCACTAATGAATATAGAGTTGGAAGGGCTCCTCAAGAAGCCAATATTAGTGTTTTTTGTGACATCATGGTGTACTTTAGTGGTTGGCAAGAACATTTGACAAATTTAAAGGATGTTTCGCATATATTGAGGGATAATCAACTTTTTGCAAAATTAAGAAAATGTAGCTTTGAAACATCCTAGATAAAGTATCTTGGCCACATTATTCACCATGGATCAGTATCCATGAATGCAACTAAGGTAAAGGGTGTATTGAATTGGCCTCTACCATAGTCTGTCAAAGAGCTTCGAGGGTTTCTTGGGCTCTCGAGGTACTACAGAAGATTCATTAAGGATTATGGAATGCTAGCTAGGCCCTTAACTGCATTATGGAAAAAGATGTTGAGTGACATTGGGGAATAGAAACACAAACAACATTCAAGAAATTGAAGCAAGCAGTATGTCAAGCTCCAATGTTGGCTCTTCCAAACTTTCAAGAGCAGTTTTGTGTTGATACTGAGGCTTGTGGCCAAGGGGTTGGGGCTGTGTTACATCAAAAGGGAAACCTATATGAAAAAGAAATGCTAACGATTCTGTTGACAGTGAAGAAATTGCATGGTTACTTAGTGGGGAGGCCTTTTTTATTTGGACAGATTACCAAAGCCTTCATTTTTTATCTGATAGGTAAGTTATCACTATCAAATAAAGTGAGTGGCGAAAATGCTATCTTATGACTATTCCATTACCTATAGGCAAGGCTCCTTGAACACCGTGGCTGATGCCTTATCAAGAAAGCCACACCAACAAGAAGGCCAACTCTTGCAGTATGTGGTCAGCATTGTATAGTCTAAAATGTAAGATAGAATTATTAATTCAGTACTGGGGGACACTAAGCTATAGTAGTTGATTAATGAGTTGCAACAACAAGCACAAGTTCATTCCAAATATATGTGGGATGGTACAGTTTTAAGAAGAAATGGGAAGGTGGTCGTTAGAAACAACATTAAACTCAAGAAGGACCTTTTTTATTATTTCCATGTTAGACCTTTAGGTTGCCACTTAGGGGGTGCATGCCATAAAGCACAATATCTATAGGTTGCTTTATTGGAAAGGCGTACCTAAGGATGTTAAGACTTGAGTCAAGGAGTGCCTAACTTGTCAAAGATGTAAGGTAGACTTAACTACTTCCCCAAGGATTCTTCAACCCCTGCCCATTCCTGATAAGGCTTGGGCAGCCATTAACATGGATTTCATCGAGGGGTTACCAGCTTCAAAAGGAAAAAATACCATACTGGTGGTGGTTGATCGATTAACCAAGTATGGTCACTTCTTAACATTGCCTCATACATTCACTACAGTTATTGTTGCTCAAGAATTTCTATGTCAAATTTACAAATTGCACGGGGCCCTTGAATCTATAGTATTTGACCGAGACAAGATCTTCATTAGTAGTTCCTAGCAGGAGCTGTGTAAACTTATGGGAACCAAATTACAACTGTCCATTGCATGCCACCCTCGAATGGATGGTCAAACATAAGTACTGATTAGATGTTTAGAGGGTTACTTGAGATGTATGACAGGTGAAAGACTAAATGATTGGGTGAGTTTGCTGCCTTTAGCTGAATGGTGGTAGAACATTACACACCACACTACCATCAAACTACCCCTTATGCAACACTCTATGGTCAAGATCCACCACCTCCACCAACCTTATCTATTTGGTTCCTCACAAGTTGCCACTGTCAACCGTTGCCTACAGACAAGGGAAGCAACTCAGTAGCTACTCAAATTCCATTTAAAGAGGTCCAAAGAGAGCATGAAACAATTAGCTGATAAAAGAATATTTGAAAGGGAATTCCAGGTAGGAGACTTGGTAACTTAAAATTGCAGCCCTATCGATAGAATTCGATAAGAAGGTCAATGAACCAAAAGTTATCACCTAAGTACTTTGCCCCTTAACCTATCGAGGTCAGAGTAGGACAATTTGCATATAGTCTTTCTCTCCCTGAGGGATCAAGAATCCATCCCACCTTCCACGTATCACAACTGAAGAAACATATTGGTCGAGCTCCTTACTCTCGTCTTCTACCTCTAGTGGGAATTGATGGTGAACTTTTAAAAATTCCAACAAAGATTGTGTATTAACGCATGGGCAAACGAGGGAACCAAGCCATAACCGAAGTTTTGGTGCAATGGGAAAATACCTTCCCCGAGGATTCTACATGAGAAAATTTCAGCGAGTTTTATCAGAGATTTCTGGAGTTCGATCCTTGAGGACAAGGATCGTGTTCGAGGGAGAGTAATTGATATGGGACAGAGCACTCCAGCATTACAACGGGCTAGTTCTTTTAAATTACTGTTATTTTTGTTAATAAGATCATTAATGTTTTTGTTTTAGTTTTCCTTTAAACTCTGCGTTTTATGTTTAGGTAAACGGTGCGTAAGGGAGAGGGCTTAAATGCAACATTTAAGGTCCAAGTCCTTTAAGTTATACGATGCGTACTAGGATAACATAATTGACATCTGTTATCTTGTCATCTTGTGTACCCGAAAATTCATCCCTATTTGAGCACCTATCATGGTGAGGGACAATTATGAATGAAATTGATGAAATTCTAACCCTCTCCTTTTCTTCTTCTTCCTCAAAACTTCTTCTGCTTCTTCCTCCATTTCTTCTTCCTGTCTTTTCTTCTTACTTCGTATCAATTTTCCCTCTCATCTTCTAGTCTTCTATTGTCTTTGGTTTTTGAAAGAAAGGAAGTGATTAGTTTTTGAAAATTTTCTTGAGCAAATCTCTTATTTTAACAAGGTAATGTGTTTTTCTAATCATAAACTTTTTATTTCCATCATCATAAAATTGATTTCAACCCTTTCACCTTATTTTTTATTTTTCTTTCACGTGTCGTTTGGTGATATGCAAGAGAGAGGGAGCTTTAGTTATGCTGATTTCTTGACGTTTTAAAGTTAGCTTCTTGATGATTTTGAGTTTAGAATAATGTAAGAATAGTAAATTTCAAATTTGTGTTAGATTGGAGCAAGTTCTTGAGATATGACATAGTTGAGTTCTTGAGAGATAAGCTTAGTAATCTTCAGATTTTGCTAGAAATAGACTGTTTCTAGAGTGATTTTTAGGTTGTAAACATAGTCATAATCTTAGATTTTAGCTTCGATAAGCTTAGATTATAGTCCTCTTAAGTGGTTCTAGTAAGCGAAATATATTTTTCATATATCAATTCACACTTCATTAATATATTTAGTAGTTTAAAATGTTTTAGTATGATTTCTTTATTTGCTTTACAGACAGTTTTTATTAATGTATAGGGGCGAATGAGGGGTGTTGGCAGGGGTTTCGGTCCTCCTAAATTGGAAAAATTTTTGTTTAGGTCTTTGAAAATTTTTAAAATTTTTATATTAGTAAAAGTAAAATTATATTTTTAGCATCCTCTAAAAATTATAAAATTTTGATTTAATTCTTTAAAAATTACATTTTCGTACAAATTACAATTTAATTTTTGTTCTCCCTAAAAAATTTTCTGACTTCGTTCCTGTAACTAAGGAGTGGCTGAATCATCTAAGACCAAAGGGAAGGAAAAAATTATGAAAGCGTAATGATTTCAATTTGTTTTCAATAAAATTCAATTATCAATATATGTTGAATTAAGTTGATAAGCTCAGGAATATGTGATGATTACATTATTATTGTATTGAGTAACTTCAAAATCTTGTTTGAGTATAATATGTTAAGTGTTGATTTCAATCATCTTGGAATGAAATGGTATATGATCTAGCTATATTGTTGATGAATGATAAACTATGGAGAAGTCATGTTTGTAGTGTTGGAAATTTTTTATTTTATACGAGTTTTAAAAGTTAAATTATCTTATTAACCACTCGGGAAATGTTTGGGTAAAGTTTGCATGCTATAAGAAACATACATTTGAGATTGGAAGCTTATAATCGACACTTGTGTTGTGTGCACGTTATATTAGGCACTTGTGTGCATTCTTGAAGTGGTTGGTGGAGTCATGTTATACACACTATGGAGTATTGCTATTCACTTGGTGCTTGTGCACACTATAAGGAGTGTTCGAGTATTTTTCATGTATCCGTTCATTGTTCCATACTGGTTAACAGGGGCAAGTATTAAATATGATGATTTAGTTATGGTAAACCATGCTTTTATCTTGATGTTGTTGTTTATATGTTTACCCCATTATGTTATGACTTGATTTATGCTTATTAGTGTGCTTTTCTACTTATTAAACATATATGAAATTAATGGTTTTAGTTAAGCTGCAACGTCCTAAATTTTTTGAGAATCGAAAAGATTGATTTTGAGTCGAAATTGTGAACCGAGTTATTTTGGAATGTCAAATCGAAAGATTTTTAGAAATGAGTTTTGGGTTAAGTCGTGGGTTATTAATTAGTGATTAATTGGTGCAATAATTATGCTTTTATTAGTGATTAATTGGTGGGTAATGAAGTAAGAATTTAATCATAAAATTTATAAAATGTACACATTAGGTTTCTGTACTTTTTTAATTTTTTTCATTTAATCCCAAAATGACTTCCAGCAAAAATCAATACTCAATCCAAGTCATCTTTATGCTCTATAATCATTATTAAGCTTTATTTCCTCAATTTGATTAATGACACTAACGTTTCTAACTTTTCCAACTTTACAATTTGGTCCTTAATACCAAAATCTCATATTCACAATCATTCACTCAAATTTCCTCTTCTAAGAATCAAAACAATCCTTTAAGGCTTCATTTGTAAAACTTATGTTCAAATTTTCTTCTATGTTTAACTATACCAAGTCTTGGAATAGTACAAGAGATTACAAGACATTACACTATCTTCTACTATACTCACTTTTGAGATTTAGTTTTTATATATTAATTTGACATAATTTAATTATCTATCTTTTGGTATTAATTTATCTAAATAATTAACATTCTTTACTATTTTAATTAAAATAATGATGTGAATTTCTTTTAAAAGCCTTTCTAAGATAATTTTTTTTTCAACATGATAAGTTGGAATGAGACCAATAAGTATTGAGTGCAATAGTAAGACACATTTTACTCTCAAGAGAGGACATAAGTTCGAACCTTGAAGATGCATCATTAGAAGGAGCAACTACAAATCCCAAAAGGATTAATCTCAATTGATCATAAATGATAAGTTGGAATGAATTTTTTAAGAAAAAAAAATTCTCTATCGACTTTTTAACTATAATAATTAAGGGTGTAAACTATTTTGACGAACTAATGATATTATGTAGATAAACCAAACTATGTCAATTTAAAATATAAATACTACATCTTAAATTTAAATACAGTACATAGACCATAATAATAATTTAACCTAAATTAGTCTAGGTTTAAAACAATATTTAATAAAATGTTTGATTTTTAAAATAAAAATATTTTTAATATATGTTTATCAAAAACAAGAATAATGGGTTATGTAACAATAAAAGCTCATTTTAGAAATTATTTACAGAAATGAACCGTCTTAAAAATTAATTACGGGTATGGATAAAAAACACAAAAATATGTTTATGTGGCATTATTTTTAGGGAATAAATCGGAAAAACACTTCTATGTAAGCGCTTTTTTATTGTGTTAGGCAAAAGCGAGTTGACGTGGACGTGCTTTATAAAAAATTTACGTGGACGTGTTTTTGCCAGTTGGGAAGGTGACTATTAGGGAAAAACATGAGTAAAAGTGCGTCCATATGACGTTTGTTTGAAAAACGCTTTCACATCAACGCGTTTTTACTTGACATAATAAAAAAACACTTACGTGAAAATAATTTTTGATTTATCCCATGAAAACAACGCTATATAAGCACGTTTAATATTTTTGATTTAATTTGAATAAAGTACAATTTAAGTTCTGTAATAATTTATAATAAAAAAGTTAATCCGGATTACTTATCATCGGCGTAATTATAAATGAAAGCCTAAATCTTATCCATTTCCGACGAACAGAATTTCCTGCCAAAGGAGTTCATTTATTTTTCCTATCCAAACTCTCCGCTTAGAAAATTTTGCTTTCCAAATCCAAAGAATCATAAAAAAGGAAAAATGGCGACCTCTGCTTTAGCCATTGCAACTGCAAAGCCATTGACCCATCGTTTCTCCAACTCTAAGCACACTTCATCACCATCCTTCTCCTGTTCTTGCTCTTCTTCGACGCCACTCCCACCTCCCAACGAACCCAAACTCTCTTTCAACTCAAAACCTGTTGCCAAACAATGTGTTTTCAATGTGGGTGTTGGGCTTTTAGCAGCTTCACTTCTTGCTTGCTCACCATTGGAGGCTGATGCTACCAGGATCGAGTATTTTGCAACTGTGGGGGAACCTCAATGTGAGCTCAACTATGCCAAATCTGGTCTTGGTTACTGTGATGTTATTGTAGGATCTGGTGTGGAAGCTCCACGTGGGGAGCTTGTCAATGTAACTTCATCTCTTGATTTCAGATTAATCTTTTTGTTGGTTATTGGTTGATGCTACAATTAATGTTACAGCCAAGTAGATATGCACATGACTGAGGAACTCAATAGCATTACTACTTACCATGAACATAATTTAGGCTTCAAATAGGGTAGAAACTTGCCATGGCAAATTTTGAAGACCCAGATGTGTAAATACCAATATATTTATAATATGAATGTATTGCATGATTCATATTGACATGAGACACTGCAAAATATGCGAACATCAGATTGATCGAATTAACACTATTTTCTCTAATTTGTTCTTTGCATAGATTCACTACACTGCAAGATTTGCTGATGGGATAGTCTTTGATAGTAGCTATAAACGTGCTAGACCTCTCACCATGCGAATTGGTCTTGGCAAGGTAGGTTTTCCCTATACATTCGTCTATTGCTGATATACTACTGTCAATCTTTCCTTTCAGGTCATTAGTTTAAGTTCATACCATGCCTTCATTTCAGGTCATTAAGGGATTGGACCAGGGAATTTTAGGGGGTGAAGGAGTTCCTCCTATGTTTGTTGGTACAATTCCGAGACACTGACTAGACCCTGCATATTACTTTTAGCATGACTTTATTTCCTCTCATATTGTTGTCGAGTAATTGTTTATGATGTTGATTTTGACACAGGTGGAAAACGTAGGCTTCAGATTCCACCAAACTTAGCATATGGACCAGAACCTGCGGGATGCTTTTCTGGTGAGTTCCCAGATATAATTGGATGTTTTGCTAGACAATCATTGTTGTGACTATCACCTCACTGACTCCATGATCTTCTTTATTTAGGCGACTGCAACATACCTGCTAATGCAACTCTCCTATATGATATTAACTTTGTTGGCATCTACTCTGGAAATGCAAAGTGATTAAAGTGAGTTTCCTAACTATTTTCACACAAGGCACATTTGTAGCTCAGCATTAACCATTCAAACCTTTATAAGCCCCTTTCTTTTATAACTCTTGGCTCAATGAAAGAAGATGATGATGCCACCATAGGTTAGCCAATCTTGAAATGAGTTTCCTGCACTTTGCTGAAGATATACATACATACAAAAATATATGTATATATGAATGGTTAGCTGCTGTTTTAATGAAGTTGAAGGATGTTTCAGGTGATGGTCCCTCCAATCTGATACTTTTTGACAGGTACCTGTTGGTGGAACACTTTGACCAACTAAATGATTTATCCAAACAAGCTCCTAAAGACTATGTTCCTTGCTACCATATCTTTGGCGTTAGGCCTTTGTTTCTTTATATAATATATATATTCTGTAAAGCTTTATCAGTGTTCTGTTTCTTGTATGCAAATGGTATCCAAGTTTAAAGGCAAATAGATATTTGGTGAAGGGCTAAAATTATACTTCTACAAACTTCATTCGGTAGACATTTTTGTAATATTCAAGTTCAATAATCCGAGGTTAAGCCCTTTCAATCTAGAGTTGGGTAAATGTTGACCCTGAATTTTATTTTGGGCCTGGAATAATGATATTTTATTTTGGGTCGGGCAAAGATAAAATGTTGATGTTGAATTAGCTTGAGCATAAAGATCTTATGTTTGGATAGAAATACACGTGAAGAAGTCTAAATAATATTAGATTATGACACAAGTACAATCAGGATGGAAATTTTATGTAATAAATTTGTAAAAATTGATAAAAATAATTAAACTTGATTTTGTTTGAGATGGTAAAATTAAGATGAAAAAAATTATATAATATTTTGGATTTGAATCTCATCATGTTTAAGTATTTTTTTTAGATTTAAAATGAAAATATAAAAAAATACCCTCAAAATCATATTTATTGCTTAATAAAGGGGGCTGTTGGTAACTTCATGACTAAGTTTGGATCTGCTTATAGATGATACCAAACTTAGTCAGCCCTTAATGTAAATATTAATGAATTTAATCATTTTCAAAATAAATTTATGGGGTAAATTTAAAAATAGTCACTCAATTATTAGCATATTTTTGTTTTGGTCATTCAATTAAAAATATTTTCAATTTAAACATTAACATTTTCAATCGTTTCTATTTTGCTTACCAATTATAAAAACCTTCAATTTAGGCACCAAGTTTTCAATCATTTCTATTTTGGTTACCTTCCATTAACAAATTAAAAGAAGTGATGATATGGCTTTTAAAATGGGTATAATAACATATTTAGTCTTCAACAGTTACACATTCTAACAATTTGGTCTATTTTTCTAAACAATTCAATAAATTTACATTTCATATTTACAATGTCACACCCCAAAATATGAGGGTTGATTAAAATAATTAACCAAATATTGGATTAGGCTTGATAGATATTTAGCTAGTGCACTTCATAAAGTTCCTAGGTTGAAGCCACTCCTCTCCCATTTCTTTCGTTTTCATTTTCAGTAAACTATGATGAAAACAAACCTAAAACAAATATTATTGAAAGTAAAAACTTAATAAGAATGGGTAGTAGCTTAACGGTTAAGCACCTACTCCTTTCCCCCTTAAAAACCAAGCTTGAGCTTCCCAAATCCACTTTTTTTTTTTAAATTTCGACAGCCAAGGGTAAATTACTAAACAACCCCTAAAACTTTGAAAAACCCTAGCTAATTAGTCCAATCTTTTCAAATTAGACAATGATTTTGTTTTCTCTTCAAACATCGACTAGAATTTTTCTCTTATCTCCCTATTTCTTCTTTTTTTTCTTTTTCGTCTTTTCTTCGCAAAATATTTTCTCTCAATTGCTGAAATTATTTATTCCCGGATCAAAATCTATTCTTGATTCAAGTTGTTTTGCAACCGATTTCAAAATCGCCATTAGAAACGTTCTTAATCCTTGCCAAGAAGCGGTAAGTACGTCTAAATCCCGATGTTTGACCTCATATCCTTATAGAATTTCTATCTAACGAAAATCTTGCAATTGTTTAAACGTTCTTTATCGATTCTTGCCAAAAGCTCTCATTATTATCATTGAATCTTGAAAACAAACGTTAACCCGTGTATAAATGGCATTTGAAGAACTCGTTTTATGTGCATCAGATCAGGTTGGAATGTAAGGGATGATGTTTGAGCTTTTGAAAAAAGGTGTGTGTTCTTTTACAAGTGAATCGAGGTAAAATCGTGCCTAAGATAAGGCCACATTGGTGTGTGGACCACATGATCCATCACATGACTATATCCTCCTTGAAACCCTAGGATAGTTCGAAACTCACACGGCCCAAGACCCTCTAAACGGCTTGCCACACAGTCGTGTCTTTATTATAGCTCAATTTTGTAACTTTCACACGACCATAGTTTGTTACACGGCCTGACCACACAACCATGTAACCCCTCCGCACAGTCTATAGCCCCCCACACGATATATAACACCCTAAATTTTATTAGGTTTGGATTGTTAAATTATGTTAAATAATTTGATTTGGTTTGGTGTTAAGTGCCTTGAATGTTTACTTTCGGTCTTGAGTTTGATTCCCTTATTTTGGAATTTTCCTATTAATTTTGGAATTATGTTAGACTTGAGTCTTAGGGCTTATCTTTTGTTTTTGTGAGTTGCTGACAAGGATGAGCCTATTAGTTAAGTTGAAAGGCTTTAGCCTAGTCGAGGATTTTGAGTTTGAACCTTGTTGTGCGCAGAAGTGAGATTTTTTTTGTTTCTTTGCTATGTGTTCGAAGTTGAGTTAGATTCAAATTCTAAATAATCTAGTGGGTTAGGATTTTGTCAAATTATTTTTATTTTATTTTGAATTATCAAAATATCCCTAAATTCTCTCACCAACAATACTGTCCATCAACCCCCACTCTATTTTCACGTTCTTTTCTTTTCTTCCCTTTCGTTTTGAGTTTCTTTTCTTTTCTTCTTTTCATTGATTCTTGCTTGTTGCCATCTCATTTTATTTTGTGATCGTGCTTGGTATTCGTTCTTTGATCGTAGTTCAAATGTAGGGTAAGTTTCGTCAAACTATTTTCTATTATTTTATTTTTAATTCATTCCTTGAACAAGGTAGGAGTGGTAATGGTGTTAATCCTCGTTCTTCATTGCTTTGAACATTTTTGTGATCTTTGATTAGGCAAAAGGTGCGAGATACGTGATCATTCAGTGGTTTAGTTGTTGTTTTGGACGCTATTTTTACGGGATAAGTGCTAGAATGGTAGTTTTGCGGGTTGATTTTTAGTAAAGGAGATTGCCAATTTAAGTATCAATTTTATTTCTTGTTTGTTAATTGGTATGATTTAATGTTGTATGTAAGATTCAGAAGTGCTCAGTTGTGTGATTAATTAGGAATAACATCAAGTGTGATTCTAAGCCGAAACATTGATTAGAACTTAGAAAAACCCGAAAAAAAGGTTTTTTTAAAAATTGTTTTGTGTAACATGAATGTGTGCACCACACAAGCATGTGGTCAGCCATGTGCCAAGTTGTGTGGAGCATATAGGCGTGTGCGATTACATGGGCTAGACAAGTAGGGCGTGTGGGCCATACGGTCTGGCCTGTTGGGTCGTGTGGGCCACACGGGCATGTTGGCCCATTTTGGCCAATTTGTAGGCTCAATTTGAGGTCGATTAGGAGACTCTAAAATCGAATAAATTGCTATTTTGTAGCATATATAATAATAAATTTGGTATATTTTGTGTTAGTATGTTAGAAAGCATGATTAGTAGGATGAATTTTGTGAAAACAATATGATGCAATATGATCTGTGAAAAGACGTTTAAGTATGCATTTCATACATCTCACCTGTTATGGATATATGTTAGTTCGATTATGCATGTGCATCGATATGAGATTTGATATGTGATGGAGGAAGTGTATTCTGGCAATATTAGTGTAATTTCGACGGTTAAACCGCGATATCAATTTCGGAACTTAGTTGCAACTTTTTGAGTGGCATACCACCACATACCGGTGTGATTGGATGGACGGACTTTTGCAGCCCTATTTGGTGTGATTGGTTGGACGGAGTTGGTGTGTAATGAATGGGAGTAGGATTTATTCTGTTATGATATATGCTTCTAAATATGTGGATTATTTGTTCTATCTGTTCTGAGATTTGCATTTGAGCATGTTATTAATAAATTTTGTATGTGGGCCAAGTCACACACTAGGCTTCTAGCTCAGTTCATCTGTTTTGATACTTTTCAGGTGATCCTCAGACTTTAGATTTGGCAGTGACTTCGGAGCTCGGTTCAAACATTTTTATCTTTAAGTATGATGGATATATTTCGGACTTTACAAATATTTTAATTTGTTTTTGGGACATTTATTTTGGTATTGGTTTTATTTTGCAAACATATAATTTTAATTAGTATTTTTAACAAAGACGACATAACTAATGAAACATTATGTTTATAAAAAATTAAGAACTCCAAAGCATTTTCCGCTGAAAAATTTTGAAATAAAAAAAATGTTGTTTTATGAATCGAATAGCTAAAGCGAATGAGCTTGTAGTTAAATAATTAATAAGACAAGGTTTTCATCAAAGCGCACTCACACCAATCTTTGTCTTTTATGTTTTTCATTAAATTAATTTAGTTTTTTTACTCTCTATTTAAACTTAAGTTTGCACGAATGTAAATGACCAAGGTTTTATGTATTGATGTAACCTTCATAATTCGACCGTAACGTCTAGGTCGGGTTTGGGGTGTTACACGACCTAACCACACGATCGTGTGTCCCCCGTTATTCAAATTTTACATTTTATGGTTTCTTCAGTTTAGTCCTTGAATGGTTTTCGAACTATTTTAGTGTTTTATTTTATTTGAATAAGCCCTTGATATCATGAATAATATTAGAAACTATGATTTGATTTGTTGAATTAATACTATATATATGTTTGCATGAATTGTGAATAATACATATGTTTATTATATTTGTATTTGTGATTGTTGGTTCGTGACGGAATGCGCAAGTGTACACAGTCGTTATCAAGTAATAAGTAAGTAAAAGATTATCGTCTCCACATGGACTATATCTACTAATCAATAATTGTAAAATTAAGAATTTACAAGTTGGTTAAGAAAACACAATATTTTGATGTGATGGATGTTAAAATTAAATTAATCAAATAATTGCAAATTAACCTAAATGCAATGAGATGAAATGCAATGAAGTCATTAGAAACAATTCACAAGTTTAAACGACAATAACATGAATAAGCTAGAATAATTACAACACTTGACTCAATTCATTCTTTATCATGTTTAACAATATTCTGAAAAAATTTCATGGCAACTTGATCATTCATTAACTTGGAATCTAATATAAGTTCTTTCGAGGTCTTGTACTTAAGAAAACATGTATATTTCTCTGTCCATATTTAGCTAAGGTTTTCTTAGAATTTATGTGAAGTAACAGGAACTTGGTCAATTTGAAATAATTTAATCACATAAACCAAAAGTTATGCAATGTAATAGTGTTCTCTCGAATTTTTACGAACCTTTAATTTATACTGGGTCAGGTATAAATTAAGCATACACTTTCCAATTATTGCGTCCATTAATCACCATCTAGTTAGGATTAAGCAACTAATTCTAATACATCCAAAGATATTTTAATGCATGAATAACATGAATAATTTTAATTGGAAGCATGAACAACTGAGGCACAAAACAATATAATCTTGAATTGAATGAATTTAATCAAAGCATTGCAATTATTCTAGCTAAAACAATTTAAGTTATCATCATTAATGGAAAAACAATCAAACAATTTGAAAACATGTTTAAATAACTAAGAACAAATTAAAGATAAAGGAAGAAGAAACTCTTGATGAATTCAGTGATTCCCCGAAGACTGTTCGTGGTGGCTTACTCCAATTCTCGTGGCTGCTCCTTCATAAGTTGCTCCTCAAGGTGGCTGGCCAAGAGATTTTTTTTTCCAAGGAAATTCTAGCTAAAAGAAAATGGGAGGATAGAGAGCTTTAGGCGTGGAAGAGAAGAGAGAAATATGAGAGAAATGTTGAGTGTTGAGGGATGTGAGGGATGATTTGAAAGGTGAATCGTAGGTTCTATTTATACTTGATGGAGAGTTTGAGAGTTTGCTAAAAGTAGGATGCACATCCCTTTGTAATCTCCCTTGCATGGCTAACCATGATTTGTGGAGAGAGAGGTTGGTGGTTGCTTGATTTAAGTTTGATTTTTTCTTGATTCATGCAAGGTGTTGAATCACAATAAGATTCTCTAATGTTACAGGGTATAGTAAATCTTCTGTGGTCTTTCATTTTCGAAGGTAGCTTGTTCTATAGGAACGCACTGCACTCCTTTATTAATGCTACAGTCTCTAACTCTCCAAGACTCTTGTTTTTGGACAAAATATCCTTCATGAACTTGGCATAGCTAGGCCTTTGTTCTAAGGCTTCTACCAATGGGAAATTGATGTGAAGCTGCTTTATAACGTCAAAAAACTTGTTGATTTGCACCTCCTGTTTTTATTGCTTGAGTCTTTGTGGATACGGAGGTGATGGAATCTAGGCTTGGATAGGACAAATTTTCTAAGGTATTGTATCTGCGTCTAAAAAAGGGGTTAGCTTATCAGAATTGACTAGTTTAGATTTTACCTCCTCAAAATTTGCATAATTTGGCATCTGCGATGTAGGAACTTCAACTATTGGTTGATTTTCCTCTCCATTGGAAGGTTCATCTTCAACCTCAACTTCCTTGGGTTCCAAAGTCTTTCCACTTCGTAAAGCAACTGCTTTGCAATGTTCCTTACTTGTATTCTTTGGATTTTCCATGTTACTCGACAAGGCCCCTTACGATTTATTATAGAGTTTTGTAGCTAGCTGACCCATTTGGTTCTCCAAAATTTTCATTATTGCTACTTGGCTTTGGATTCAGGCATCATTCTTATCCATGTATGCCTTCAAAAAATTCTCCAAATTATTAACTTGTGATGGTTTCTGAACTTGTTGATTGAACCCTTGAGGTTGATTTGATCTATGCTGCATGTAGGTGTTGGTTGGTCCACCTCATTGGTTACTCCAAAAAAAGTTTGAATGGTTTTGCCACGAAGGATTGTAGAAGTTGGACTATGGTCCATGTCCATTTCTATTATGTTGATTTCCTACATACTAAACAAACTCGAGATTTGATGGAAAATTCTCAAACAAATTTCCATCCCCAAAATAAACATAAGAAATATTATCGAATTGACTTCGTGGTTGGGCTGCAACATCATTAAAATCATTAGTAGTAAATTGTTTCAACATTGAAGAGATAAAAAAAATACTTGAGCTGAGAGTGAAGTAAGGGCGTCTACTTCATGCACTTCCCTTACTCGTCTTCCTGATGCTGCTCGATTGGTCGACCACTAGTAATTATTACTAGCTTTTCTTTCGATGATTTCATAAGCCTCATTATAAGACTTAAAAAGGAGAACACCATTCGTAGAAGCATCTACCACAAACATAGTGTGTGTGTTAAGGCCATTATAAAATCTCTCTAGTTGGATGCAATGTTAAATCTCGTTGTGAGGGCACTTGCGAAGCAATTTTTTAAATATTTTTCATGTCTCGTATAAGGACCCGTAATCCATTTGTTGGAAAATGGTAATCTCATTCTATAACTTAGCATTTCTTCTAAGTGGGAAATACTTTACCAAAAAGTGTTTTACTAACTCATGCCAAGTAGAAATTGAGCTAGGTAGCAACGAATTAAGCCATGCTCATGCTCTATCTCGTAACGAGTACGAAAACAACTTTAACCTCAATGCATCTTCGGTTACACCAGTTATCTTGAAGGAATCACTCACCTCTATGAACAGTTAATGGTGAAGATGTGGATCTTTCGTGGGCATTTCACCAACTGACCCACTATTTGAAGCATTTGAAATATCATTGGCTTCAATACAAATTGTGGTGCCTCGATCTCTGGTCTCTTAACTCTCGGATTAAGTTCATTAAAAATGGCACAACGAACTGCCTTATAAAATCCCTATCATCAGCAATAAGGATTGAATTATGAGCATTAACGACTCCATTCCCTTGAACATCGTTTTGATTTCCATGGTCCATTTCTGCAGCTTGTCTTTAGGCTAATCTTTCTCGTCTTCTTTGTTTAAATGTCCGCTCGGTTTCAAAGTCTATTGGGAGTAAATCAATGATTCGATCAATGCTCATAAACACATGAAAAGGAAATCACAAAAAAAAAAACAATAAATAAAATATAAAATAAAAACCAAATTGTAAAGAATAATTTCACAAAAAAATGATTAAGGCAATAGTCCCCAGCAACGATGCCAAAAACTTGGTTCACGACGGAATGTACAAGTGTACACAGTTGTTTTTAAGTAATAAGTAAGTAAATGAGTATAGTATCCACAGTGACTATATTTGTTAATCAATAATTGTAAAAATGAGAATTTACAAGTTGGTTAAGAAAACACTGAGAGGTGATGGATGTTAAAATTAAATTAATCAACTAAATGCAAATTAACCTAAATGCAATGAGATGAAATGCAATTAAATGGTTTTGGTAGCAATTCACAAGTTTTAACAACAATAACATGAATAAGGTAGAACAATTACAATACTTGACTCAATTCATTCTTTATCATGTTTACCAATATTCTAGAAAAATTCTATGGTAACTCGTGTAACACCCCTTACCAGATCCGATCGTCGGACCTGAGCAAGGAGATGTCACAACTACTCTGATTTTAAAAAAAATTAATTAAAAATGTATTTCTGTATTAATTACGGGGTTATAATTTATTTGAAAGATGTTAATGAAATCAAATCTATTAAAACAAGTTGATTTACTTCATTCATTCTTTTTTTAAACATTTTTTATAATTAAAAGGCTTCTACTAAAACTTGCATGGATAGGTATCGGTAGTACAATAGGCAGAAAGATTTAGAAAAATGCTGCAGAATTCTATCGATACTTGCTTGGATTCTATCGAAACAACCCTACATTCTACTGATACATCATATCCATATACCGGAACTAGAAACTTAGAGAACAAAACAAATCTAGTCTAGAATTTCTACCAATACTTCGAGCCAAATTACCGAACCTACAGTGTTACTACCAATTCTAAAGGGACTTTTACCGACACAACACAAGTCAGTAGATAAATACTTTTTCCATTGAACTTCTATCGATACTCTGATGGGTTCTACCGAAACCATAATCAACCATCAGAGTTCTATCGATACAAGGGTAAAACTACCGAAACAAGTCCACAGTTTCATGAAAATTGCATTAGCAGATAAACAAGCCACATCAAAACATCAACTTGCAATTTCTCAAAGATACTAAAGACATACATTCCACCTAAATTTTACAAAATACAAAACTCCCTAAAACTCAACCCTACCAAGGTACATGCTGACCCAAAATTAAATCAAACTCACAATTACTTGAGTATAGGATTTGTCCTCGGATGCTGAATTTCGTATTTATAAAATGCACCTAACCTGGACATGTAATACAAAACATACGCTGGGTATAACTCAGTGGTATTACTATATTCAAATATATATAAAAAAACAAACGTAAATACATTTAAAGAATTTATTCAATTATTGTTCATGCTATATCGACATCAATTAATGATACCATATACTTAAAGATTTTAGTTACATTATGCATTTCATCAATTCATATACACACATATATTTATTTATTTACTTATTTATTTATATTTATATGTCATGGGATCTTATTATGATCCTTATTGAGCATTTCGTAATATTTCCATTTTTATAACAATCATTAAACAATTCATATACATTATATAGAATTTAAGTTAATAAAACTCATGAATCAAAATACTAACCACACATACTATATGAGTATCATAATACCCTTGATCATATTTATTTTTCAATATAGATTCCATTCATGCATATTATTTAATTACATGCACCATTACCATTTCTTTGGTCTCAATACTCAATTACTTTATATTTCCGTTTTTATTCATTTTATACATAATACCAATGCATATATCTTATATACCATTTCTTGATTTCTCAATGAACTTCTCATGTCTATTATGCATATTATATTCATGCATAATCATTTCTCATTTCATTGATTTTCAATACAACATTCATAACATTTTCATTCCATATAATCATAATATTCATCATTTATAGTTCCCTATTAACACGACTCGGACTCTGACGGATACATGGATCCAACCAACACATTGCTTTGGCACACTGTGCCTCATCGGATAAATCCGAAGTAATAAATCGCACCTTGCGCTAAAATAAAGTTGACACCCAATGTCTCATCAGTTAAACCGAAGTTAATTGGAACCTAGTGCCTCATAGACTTGTAGTCGAAGTAACCCTGGATTCTTCCTATCCTATGGCATGCCAACTATATCTGACTCGGCCCTAATAGTTAATAGGGTAATAATTTTCATTTAATATTAAACCACATTTCCACATTTAATTTTACTCATAACAAAGATGTATTTAAAATGAAATCTAATATAAGCATAAATTTACCAATATCACAATTTCACACCATACATTTGTACATGGAGAATATACAATTAAATTCTCATACCATCAATTTATTCAAAACAACCCAATTGAGTAGAGAATCTCATACCTTATTTTCGTATCTTGATTTCTACTTTGAGCAATTAATTATAATTTGACTATTTAATAAACTAGTTAAAGTTATAGAAACACTAACCGTAATTTCCGAGCTACTTGTTATTAACCTTGTCTTTGCCCTTCCTTTTGGAGGAGCTCGGGTCAATGTTAGCTACGAAATTAAATATACACATATTCATAAATAAATAAACAAAATTTACTCTAATTGAATTTAACTTCTTATTTCTCATTTTTACATTAATTAACTAAATTTCAAATCTATCCTCATCACTTAAAATTAATAACTAATTTTACCATTTAATCTCTTTTCTCTTCCAACCCAATTCATCTATCACATAAATCCCTCAAGCTACATCTACTCAACAATGGTAGTATTTAGTACACTTAACCAAATTGAAACATATGACATGGGTTCATTAGCTTAAGATACCGGGATTCCAAAAACATAAAAATTACTAAAAACGGACTTAATTAAGCTTACCAATTGAAGCTTGAACTTAAACAAAACCCAAAGCCTTTTCTCTCCAATTCTTTCTTTCTCCTTGCTGCTAAATTTCACCCAAAGAGATAGAGAAGATATTTTCATTTCATTGTTTTCTCTTTCTTCAATTGTCCATACTTAAAGACATCATTACCTCCTTTTTCTTCATTTTAATAATCTTTTTTTTTAATTCACATAATTTAAACAAGCTTTTTAAACCACATATTGGCCACCTAATGGCACTATGATTTTCAAAGGGCAATTTACTCCTTTGATCCTCCCCTTTTCTTCCAAATTAAATCCCTTTTATAAATTATACTTTTACCTCTCATGCAATTTAGTCCCCACACACAATTAAAGCACTACACACTTAAATTTACTTGCTCATAATTAATTATTATACGATTTATTTTCTTAAATATTTTTATTAAATATTTACGAGTCCAGTTAATAAATACGGTATCTCACAAATACCCTTCTTCTTAACAACCCTGAATTCGGGTTGTTACAACTCTATTCCCCTAAAAAAATTTCATCCTCAAAATTTACCTGAAAAGAGTTGAGGGTATTGATATCTCATTGTCTCCTCCGATTCCTAAGTCGTTTCCTCGACTTTATGGCTACACCATAACACTTTTACTAGTGAAATGTGTTTATTACGCAACTCTTTCACCTCTCGAGCTAGAATTTCTACTGGTTCTTCTTCGAAGGACAAGTTGGGTTGGATTTCAAGTTCTCTAGTTGTAATGACATGAGACGAGTCGAAATGATATATTGTAAGCATTGAAACATGAAAAACGTCATGGATATTTTCCAACTCTACTGGTAAGGCCAAATGATAAGCCACTGGTCCCACTCTTTCCGTGATTTCATATGACCTAATAGAACGTGGACTCAATTTTTCCTTTTCATCTAAATCTGAGGACTTTCTTCCACGTTGAAACCTTTAAAAAAACTTTATCTCCCACATCATACTCTATATCTCATCATTTCAAGTCCGTATACAATTTTTGTCTGTCAAAAGTTGTCTTCAATTTTACTCGAATTAGCTTAACTATACTTGATGTTCCTTGAATCAACTCAGGACCAACTATTTTTCGTTCGCTTAATTCTATCCAAAATACAGGTGTTCGACATTTACGACCATATAAGGCTTCGTAGGGAGCCATCTGAACACTCGACTGTAAACTATTATTATACTCAAAGTCAACTAAAGGTAGATAAGTTCCCAACCTGATTCAAAGTCTATCACACAAGCTCGTAACATATCTTCCAAAATCTGGATAACACGTTCCGATTGCCCATCCGTCTGAGGGTGGAAGACTGCACTGAAGTTAAGCCTCGTACCAAGGGATTCATGCAACTGTTTATAAAATCTCGAAGGAACTTGATATTCCGCCTTAACTCGCTGACAAGTCAAACACTTAGCCACAAATTCTAATATCTCTCTTTTCATTCCTGGCCACCAATACAATTCTCAAAGATCGCGATACACTTTCATTCCACCAAGGTGCAAAGCATAAGGACTATCATGAGATTCTTCAAATATCAATCCTTTCAATTCTTCAACATTGGGCACACAAATACGATTACAAAATCTCAAGCAACCTTAATCATCCATGCTAAATTTTTCTATCGAACCATTTTGAACCATTTCTCTTTTCCTCAACAGTTTTACATTAAAAAGTTACGCTTCTCTAATTTGATCAACCAACACTGGTTTAATTCTTAATTCAACCATCAAGCTACCATTGTCACTAATACCGAGTTGAGCGAATATTGCTCGTAATTCAATTGCTACCTTTCTGCTCAAACCATCAGCTACAACGTTAGCTTTTCCAGGGTGGTAATCGATGACACAATCATAATCCTTGAGAAGTTCCACCCATCGCCGCTGTTTCGAATTCAACTCCTTCTGAGTTAAGAGGTATTTAAGACTCTCGTGATCGATAAAGATATGATACTTTTCACCATATAAATAGTGTCTCCACATCATTAGAACAAACATCACTGTAGCTATCTCTATATCGTGCGTCATATATTTACGCTCATAAATTTTCAACTAGCATGAAGCATACGTGAGCACTTTTCTGTCTTGCATCAGCACATAACCCAAACCATTCAAGGAAACATCACTATAAACCACAAAATCTTTTCCCGATTTAGATAAGGTTAGAACTGACTCTTCATCAACATCAGTTTTAATTGCTCAAAACTTTCTTGGCAATGATCATTCCAATTTAACTAAACATTCCTTTATAAGAGCTTCGCCATAGGTATAGCTATCTTCGAAAATCCATTTACAAATCTTCGGTAGTAACCATCTAACCCTCGAAAACCATGAGCCTCTAACACATTCCTTGGTGCTTTCCATTGTACAACAGCCTCAAGTCTTTTTAGGTCAACTCTGATTCTATTAGTCGAGAAACATGTCCTAAAAACACTACTTTCGATAGCAAAAATTTGCACTTGCTTAATTTCCATATAATCACTTTTCTCTAAGTACTTGAAGAACAACTCGGAGATGCTGCTTATGTTCCGCTTCAGATTTCGAATATGTCAAAATATCATCTAGGAAGACTACCACAAATTGGACCAGGTAAGGCTGGAAAATACGATTCATTAGGTCCATGAATTCTACAGGAGCGTTTGTCAAACCAAATGGCATCACTAAGAATTCATAATAGCCATAACGCGTACGAAAGGTTGTTTTGGGAATATCACTATCTTTTACCTTTTGTTGGTAGTAACTTGATCTCAAGTCAATCTTAGAGAACATGAAAGCTTCTTTCAATTGATCAAATAAGTCGTCAATTCTTGGAAGAGGGTATCTATTCTTAATCGTTAACTTATTCAATCGTTGATAATGTATGCAAAGTCTCATCGAACCATCTTTCTTTTTAACGAATAACATCGGTGCTCCCTATAACGATATACTAGGACGAATAAAACCACGATCTAACAAATCTTGCAATTGAACTTTCAATTTCTTTAACTCCGTCGGTACCATATGATAAGAGGATATGGACACCGAAGCCGAACCAAGTAATATCTCAATAGTAAACTCCACTTCTCGATCTGGTGGTAATTTCGGTAACTCTTCGAGAAAAACATTCGGGAATTCACAAATGACTCGAATCTTGTCAATTTGACTATAGACTCCATTCGAGTTAATCACATAAGCCAAAAAGGCTTCACAATCTTGATTAAGTAACTTATTAGCTCTAACAGCCGAAATTGTACGAATTGATCCATTTGTCTGAATTCCATTCACTTCAATCAATTTTCTATCCACACTTTGAATAGTAAACTTCTTTTTATGGCAATCCAAATTACTCCATGCTGAGAGAGCCAATCCATACTCAAAATTAAATCAAAATCACCAAATGGCATAATCAACAAATCGACAGGAAAGGTCATACTTTGGATTTCTAATGGATACCTTAGATATCTCAATCTTCTTGTCGAGGCTTAAAACTTGTTCTACTATCTTTGCTCACTTAACTAGATCAGTAAACTTTGATATTTTATGAGATACTAGCTGTACTCAAATTTCATCACGTAATCCTCACAAAAATCACTTGCAATTATCATATTTGAAAGGAATAAATTTAATGGCGTACTTGTTAAGTCGTAAAAACTCTCGTTCATAGTCCACCACTAACATATCGCTTTGTTTTAACAGTAAAAACTCTTGCTTCCTTTCTTCGAGATACAATTCCCTTATAGACTTCTTTTGGATTTCCTTCTAGAAGAATTCCCAATTTACATGCTCAACAAGTATGTGGCGCGTGGTCGTTTGCCACCACGTGTATACTTCTCTTTGTAGAAGAGAAACCACATAGATCACACTCTCACGTGGGGTGCATTCAAGCTGTTGAAGAACACGTTTAGTCGACTCTAACCAAACCTCAACAGTTGAGGTATCAACCTCTTTGAGACCTAAAAATTCTGTAGCACTGTATCTCTACAACTCCTTGAATGGAGCTCGTCGAGTGTTAATTACAGATGTAATTGTTGGAGTAACTCCTGCAACATGCTGAAGAGCATTAGCTATAGCTTGAAGTATATCAAAATCACCTTGACCTTTGCCAAGGTCTCTACCCGCATTAGGTTGTTAAACACCAATGGGTTGAACATGCGGCGCCACTGCCTCAATTGAGATAGGATTCTCCGTACAGTTATCACTAATATGGACCTCTTGGTCCACCTCATTATTCGATTCTAATGATATCTCTTGTGACTATAAGATCAAACAAGTAATAATAATCAGCATCTAAATCTTGACTCAAATTCGACTCAACTTAGCATGTACCTCTAAACATAATTTTAAGCTTGATCTAATCTGAGAATCGACTAAACCTGTGGTTCTGATACCACTAAATGTAACATCCCTTACTCGATTCGATTGTTAGACCTAAGCAAAGAGTTGTCACAACTACTCTGATTTAAAAAGAAATTAATTAAAAATGTATTTCTGTATTAATTACGGGGTTATAATTTATTTGAAAGACGTTAATGAAATCAAATCTATTAAAACAAGTTGATTTTCTTCATTCAATCTTTTTTTAAAAAACATTTTTGATAATTAAAAGGCTTTTATCGAAACTTGTATGGATAGGTACCGGTAGTACAATAGGCAGAAAAGATTTAGAAAAATGCTGCAGAATTCTATCGATACTTGCTTGGATTCTATCGAAACAACCCTACATTCTACTGATGGTATTACAAATGACATAGATTTTCGTCCCAATTTAGTGTTTAAATTGCCCCTTTTGTAGTTAATTTAGCATACATCATTAGCATTTTATACTTAGTTTACTTGTTTTCCAATTCGTTGTTAGATAGTTTGAATTCTTGTTATTTCACATATTTTTGTACTAATGTCGACGCAAGTAGTCGATATATTGCGTCTTAATATTGTCAGCATAAGAACTTAGTCTAGGAATGAAAGATTAGACAATTACAACCACAAGATCAGCCGAACATTGCGCCATGAAATGTCGCGGCATTGAAACTGAACCTCAATTGAAAGGAATCAAGCTGAATTCATAACTAGAAGCACTAGACACAAGAATTTCACAGATGTCACCGCAATTATTCTTTCAGAATGCGTCCAGTGATATAGCGACAATCTGCAGATCTCTAAAGAACACACTAGAACTGCGTGAGTGCACAACTGTAATTTAACTAATTTTGACAGCTGCAAGATCTAGATCTGGATCTAAAAATGAAAGCTGAATCTTGTAACATTTTAGAGGTTATAAATAGAAGAACAAAGAAGGAAGAGGGTATCAAGAGAAAAAGGGATATAATTCTATAAATTCCGTGTGAATTGAAGATTTGAGCTGAAATCGATGAATTGATGAAGCAAGCCTGCAACTACTTTTGATGAGAAGTGCTAGATGCCAAGCAAGAGAAATAATTTGGGAGTAAGCCTAGTAGTCCAGAGATAATAAACTTCATTGTACTCGTTAATTCTTCTTAAACGATGATGAATTCTAATGATATTGAATGAATATGAGAGTGTCTTTTAATGTTATATCATTTTGATTCTTACTTTACATTGCTTATCCATTTATTCTTGGATTTAACCTCTCTAAACACAAAAGTGAAATTGCAGCACATCGACATTGAGAGATGTGGTGACAAGTTAGATTAATAAGTGGGTTAGGTGAGAGCTGCTCGGGACTGGGACAGACTCTAGTTACTTGTTCTTGGATACACATCATTGCTCACACCGAGAGGTGGAGTAGTGTATTTGAGTCAGGATTAAGTAGGGAGCTATTGTGGGTAAGAACTCAAAGGGACTTCATTGCTGCGATAATTCATCTATACTCTACCTTGTCGACGCATCCAGCATTGCAACCTGTAGAATCAATGAACCATTTCCACCCTTTTACACTTGATCACTGTTATATTTCCTGCATTTAAATTTTTAGCACTCAACACTCAATACATTTGGATTTATTTTTAGTACACTAGCATTTAACTTTAATTGCGCTGATAGTAATGATTATTTTAGTGTACAGATCTGACATAATTATGCTGACATCCGTACTCGCATTACACTGATTTTTAGTATTGATTACTCCGACATTAAAACATCAGGAACCATTTTCTCGTTGGATCGATATCTGATAGCTCTGTCTATCAACTATACTTGCATCATCGTGTGTACGCTTGCACAATCATTGTGTCATAAAAACATTGATCAAGTTTTGGCGTCGTTATCGGGGAAATTGGCATTTGTTCGATGTTTACTTTTGTTACTGCAATCAATTTTACTTACTTAACTTTTAACTTCTATTAATTTTTTTATCATTCTTTTCTGGTTTTGAAGGTATTGTATGTCCACAAGGAGAAATCCTAAGGACATTGTAAGCTTTGATCCGGAGCTTGAGAGAACACTTAAGAGGAGAAGGTAAGAACAAAGGAAGATGGTTGGTAACAACAACAATAATAATCTACCACCACTGCTGCCACAGGATAACATTCCTCCAGTGCTGCCACAAGATTTACCACCACCACATCCACAAGAAGAACAAATACAAAATAGGATAATAAGAGATTTTGTTATGCCTATACTCGATGATCTGCAACTAGGGGATGTGAGACCAGCTATTCAGGCTGGTAACTGTGAACTAAAATTGGTGATGTTTCAAATGATCAACTAAAATGGACAATATTCAGGTTTCTCGCATGAAGACGCACGCAAACATTTGAAATTGTTCTTACTCATTTGTGCATCCTTCAGTCAACATGGTGTCCCTGATGATGCCTTGAAAATGTAATTATTTCATTACTTGTTTTTAGGTTTGTGACTGGATCCATTACATCCTAGAATGCATTGGCAACATAGTTTGTTTTCAGATTTAATCCGCCGACAATGAAAGCAAGGTTACAAAATGACATCACTACATATCATTAACTCGATGATGAGAATTTACACACAACAAGGAATCTTGTTGACACATCTACAAACGGTCCATTGTTGGATTGCACATATGATGAAGCTGTTCTAATTCTTGAGAGGATAACCCAAAACGATTACCAATATTCGATTTCTCATTTTGCACAGGTGTAAACTAACCCTAGTGTTCTTGAATTAGATGCTATTTCTACATTGTCAGCGCAGGTATCTTCCTTGGCCAACATTCTTAAGAACATGAATTGAACAAGCAATATTGGTCCTATACAAATGGCCTAACAAATGGATGTGCCAATATTTTCATGTGAGATTTACGACGACAACCACAGCTATGAAGACTGCCCATAGCATGCAGAAAATGCATAATATGTCAATAACATCTGAGGGGGGTTCATTTGGTAACTCCTACAATAATCGTTAGCAATAGCCTTGGGGAAATCATAATACATCCACATTTCAATATGAAAATTCTTCGAACCAAGAAGGTTATAGGTAAGGAGGTTACAACAATAGTCAATCGTAGAACTATCATCAGAATTCACAAGTACATCCTCGATCTGAATCGATGTAGTCATATAGTTAATTGCAACCAAAATTGCAATTACCGCCACAATCAAGCTTGCAACCACAAATGCAAGGACAACCTCATCAGCATCAACAGTAGCAATTTGCTCAACCAAAGGCAGACCCTATGACTGCTCTTGAGGCTATGATGTGTGAACATATCCCAAGAACTGAGGCGATAGTGCAAGGCAATTCTTCTTCTATACGAGCATTGGAAGCCCAACTTGGACAGCTGGCCTCTAATCTTAACTCTAGATTACCAGGCACTTTGCCTAGTGACACTAAAAATCCTACGCAAAGAGGGAAGGACCATTGCAAAGCAATTACTCTAAGAAGTGGCAAATAGACAGTAGAGATAAGCAATTCTAACCTAGACCATGTCGAAGCATCCATTTCAAAGCAACAAGACAAGGTTATAATTGAAGGAACTCGAACGCAAAACACTGCTGAAGAACCGATTGAAGTACAATCTGCACCTACGGATTGTCTAATTAAGTTATCGACACAAACACCATTGTCGAAGCAACCAATATATTCACAACCTTATGTGACCATACCTTTGCTGTTTCCCCAATGTTTCAAAGAAAAAGTCAATGATAAAGATTACCAAAAGTTTGTTTCTACTTTGAAGCAATTGCACAGTAATATACCTCTAATAGATGCTCTTGTGCAGATACACAATTATGGGAAACACATGAAGGAGCTACTATAAAAAAGAAATAAACTATCCAACATTGAGACAATTCTTCTAATAGAGGGCTGCAGCGCTATACTCACAAACAAGTTGCCAACCAAGATGAAAGATCCTACCAGCTTCACATTTTCATGCTCCATCGGAGATCATTCCAAGTTTTATGTGATTTAGGAGCTAGCATTAACCTAATGCCTTTGTCTACTTTCAAAAAGCTAGGAATTGGATGAATGAAGCCCACTGCGGTGACATTGCAATTAGCGGATAGATCTCTAGCATAATCGAAGGGACAAATCAAAGATGTTCTTATTCAAGTTGATAAGTTGGTGTTCCCTACTGATTTTATCATCCTAGATTGTGAAGTCGATAAGGAGGTACCCATTATCTTGGGAAGGCCATTTTTAGCAACGGGACGAACACTTATCGACGTGTTTAAGGGAGAACTAGTGATGCGCCATAATAATGACCATGTAACCTTCAGTGTGTTTGAAGCAGCACCGTCAGGGTCCAAAGAACAAAGTCACCATGTTGATGTGTTGGATGAAATTATTTTTGAAGAATTTCATACTAGGAATTCAACATTGTCTGATACTGATGCGACAACATCTACTGATAATATCCTAGAAGACGTGTTGACAAAGAGGAGGTGAACAATTGTGAATTGCGAAAATATTGGCAAATGGAGTCGCTAGATTTGTCTAACAAGACAATTCCAGTCTTTGAACCGTCTATAGAGCAAGGTCCTACCTTGGAGTGAAAACCATTGTCGACACATTTGAGATATGTATTCCTTGGTGACAACGAGACACTTCCTGTTATTGTCAACGCATCCCTCAATGCAATACAAGAAGAGAAGCTCATCACAATTTTAAAAGAACACAAGAAAGCCATAGCATGGAGCATCACAGACATCAGAGGCATTAGTCCCTCTTTCTACATGCATAAGATAAGGTTAGAAGAAGAAGGAAGCAATCCATTGAGCAACAAAGACTACTAAATGAGAAAATGAAAGAAGTGGTGAAGAAGAAATTCATCAAATGGTTGGATACGAGCATAATATACCCTATTTTTGATAGTAATTGGCTAAGCCCCGTTCAATGTGTTCCTAAAAAAGTGGTTTTACTGTTGTGACTAACGATAAAAATGAGTTAATCCCTACTCACATCGCAACTGAATGGCGTGTGTACATGGATTACCAAAGGTTGAATGCGGCCATAAAGAAGGATCATTTCCCACTACCTTTCATCGATCAAATGTTAGATAGGCTAGCTAGTAAAGCCTATTATTGCTTCTTGGAAGACTACTCTGGATACAACCAAATAGCTATTACGTCAGAAGATCAAGCAAAAACCACATTTACATGCCCTTTTGGGACTTTTGCTTTCTGACGGATGCCGTTTGGCTTGTGTAATGCGCCAGCAACGTTCCAAAGATGTATGATGGTGATATTCTTGGATATGATTGAAGACTACTCGAGATATTCATGGATGATTTTTCGATTTATGGACAGATTTTCGACCAAAGCACCGACAACTTGGTAAATGTTTTGAGAAGATGCAAGGAAATAAACTTGGTTTTGAATTGGGAAAAATGTTATTTCATGTCAACTGAAGGGGTTGTCCTTGACCATCGTATCTCTTGTCAAGGCATTGAGTTCGGTAGAGCAAAGGTAGAGATCATTGAAAGATTACCACTACCTACAACTGTCAAAGCAATAAGAAGCTTTCTTAGACACGCGGGTTTTTCTAGAAGATTTATCAAAGATTTCTCCAAGATAGCTAAACCTTTATGTTCTTTATTAGAGTGAAATAAAAAGTTTGTATTCGATTACATCTGCCTGGATGCATTTACAACAATAAAGACAAAGTTGGTGCAAGCTCCGATTGTCGTCGCACTGGATTGGACACAATCATTCGAGTTAATGTGCGAGGCTAGCAACTTCAATATAGGAGCTGTTCCCAGACAATGGAAAGAAAAGGTATTTCATGCTATCTACTATGCTAGTAAAACACTAATTAAAACGCAGGTTTATTACACCACAACTGAAAAAGAGTTACTAGCAGTGGTCTTTGCATTTGACAAGTTCCACTCTTATCTTGTCGGCGCAAAGACTACAGTCTACACGGATCACTCAGCTTTGAGATACCTTTTCAACAAAAATGATGCTAAACTTAAACTCATTAGATGGATCCTACTCCTTCAAGAGTTTGATGTTAAAATCAAAGATAGGAAGAGATTCGAGAATCAGGTAGCTAACCATTTGTCTTGGCTGGAATGTAGGAGCGAAGATGGACAATAAATCCAGATTGTCAAAGCATTTCCTAACGAGCAATTATTCACTATCGACACATCGCCATGGTATGCTGATGTAGTCAATTATCTTGTGTGTGGAAAGCTACCTATGAGTGCAACTGGTCATAAAAAAATCAGGTTCATACGCTATGCTACTAAATATCATTGGAACAAGTCATACCTATTCAAGGTATGCGTTGACAATATAATTTGCTATTGTGTTCCTGAAGAAAAATGATGCCAATACTGCGACATTGCCACGATGCCTCTTACGGAGGTCATTTTGGGGGAACAAGAACTATTGCAAAGGTCCTACAATTCGGATTCTATTGGCCCAATTTGTTTCGAGATGCTTACAATTTCGTGCAACAGTGTGATCATTGTCAATGTACTGGTTTGATTTCTCGTCGCAATCAGATGCTCTAACAACCTATCATGGAGGTAGAACTTTTTGATGTTTGGGGTATTGATTTCATGGGACCATTTCCAAACTCTTTTGGAAATATGTATATTCTAGTAGCTGTTGACTACGTTTCCAAGTGGATTGAAGCTATTGCGGTACCAAAAGACGACGCTTGAATAGTGTTGAAATTCTTTCACTCGTATATTCTCACACGATTTGGAACACCGCGAGCGTTGATTAGCAACCAAGGTAGTCATTTCTATAATAACCAGGTGGTGACTGCATTGAAATGATATAGTGTGAAGCATCGAATGGCCACCGCATATTACCCACAAACTAATGGTCAGACTGAAGTCTCCAATCGACAAATTAAAAGAATACTTGAAAAGGTGGTTAACCCATCTAGGAAAGATTGGTCTGTGCGGTTACCTGATGCATTGTGGACACTTCGCACCGCTCACAAAACTCCCTTGGGGATGTCGCCATATTAGCTAGTATTTGGAAAATCATGTCACCTACCTGTCGAACTGGAACATAAAGCCATGTGGGCAATTAAGCAGGTAAATTTAGATTGTGGCATAGCTGGTAAGAAAAGAATGTTGACATCACAGAATTAGAGGAGATCTGATGCCATGCTTATGAGAATGCGGCAATATACAAGGAAAAGACGAAAAAATGGCATGATAATCTCATATTTGGTAGTTGGTACTCCTATTTAACTCATGTTTGAAACTGCACCCAGGAAAATTGTGATCAAGGTGGTCCGATCCATTCCGAGTTGTCGAAGCATTCCCTAGCGGTGCTGTGACAATAGAGAACTTACAGGATGACCAACAATTTAAAGTGAATGGTCAGCGTCTTGAACACTACGTCAGCCTAGATGTCCGCAAACCAGACGAAACTGTCAACCTGGTGATATTTATATAATGTCGATGCATTCATTCATTTTATTTTATTTTCTTTACTTTTGTTTGTGTTGTTTCAGATTCTTAGAGAAATAAAAATCCTCCTTTTGTCGATGCATGGAAGCACATTATGTCGACGCATTCTGCGATGAGTCAGCATTACTTTTTAGACAACAATCGTGTCGATTGATTTCATTTCACCTCAGCCGTTGGATTAAACCGAAACAGTACAATCTGTAGCCTGGCAATTAATGGCTGTAAACGTAACGTTTCCCTGTGTTTTTCCACTCATTGCACCTAGGTTATATAATCCCCCATTGCAGTTACCTTTCTTCCTCACAATCGCCATTGTTCCTGCAACCATCTCCTCAATCCATCTGCAGATTCTTTCTCTTCTCTTTCGAAGCATTATCCTTTTGCAACTTTTCTTTATTTTCTTTTTGTTCCAATCATGGCTAAGACTCATGCTTCTAAACCTAATCCTAAACCTTCATCTAAAACCACTCTAACCACCCTTATCGAGATTCCATCCATGACACCACCACCCTCAGGCCCAGTACTATTTCTCACAACTAGGACCAAAGAAAGATATCGTAACACCATGCTTAAATGCAATATCCATCCTGAGCAAGGCCTCTAGTTGTCTCCATAGTTTCCCTTTGGGAAACAAGTCCACCACACTATCAATCGCTTAGGGTAAGAGTCTTTTTGTGACCACCCCTCTGGTTATTCCCCTACTCTGGTTCGAAATTTTACGTGAACTTGGTGGATCAAGAATAATAATTTGTTTTCGTTCGAGAAGGACTTGTGCCATGGAGTGCGGCACACATTAACGTCCTATTACAGATACCAAAATAAGTAGACGACCACTCGTCCTTCCTATGCAGTTTAAATAAGGATAACCTCACTAAGATGATGACTGACCTTTGCATCGACAATGCCACATGGATGGGCAATGGATTCCACAATTTCACAATGCATAGACGTTACTTGATGACGTTCTGCAAGGTATGATTTCACTTTATTAATAGTCGAGTGATGCCTTCTACCCATAGTATTACGGCCACTCTGGACTGTATGTGTTTGTTACATTCCATCTCTCATCATCGTCACATCGACATTGGTGAGCTGATACATGCCCAAATTGCAGAGGCAGCGAGGAAGCAGACTAGTATTATCCCTTTCCCATCTCCTATTATGCTTCTTTGCCAGCATAAGAGTACTGTGCCAAGAGAGGATGAGGAAGTCGTGGATAATAAAGGCCCAATTAATGGCATTTCCATCGAGTGGATGACAAGGAGCCAGGACACACCGATGGCCAAAGTGACTTCTAAGAAAAGGAAAAAGGGAAAGGTTAAAAGAAGGCCGACAAATCTGATGCTCTGACAATGACACAAATGATAGAGACACTAGCCCCGATGGAGTCACACTTGGAACACCTCGACAGACGGTCTATCCACACTGATAGTATAGTGGATGACATGGACTTCCAGCTCCATAAATTCTATACATATACCAAGGCTTGGAATGAGGCTCTTCTCGCTGCATTACGCTAAATCAGTCAGACCTCACTTTCAGACTTCCCGTAATTTTCGACCATTTATCGTCCAATGCAATATTCCTCATCCGAACAACCTACTTCTGATGGTAGGCCCGCCCTTGTACCCATTGATATCCATGTTTCTAATGATGATAACAATGGAGAGTAGTCACCAGATGATGATGTGTTGCATCATAACATCACTCATTTTTTTGAAGATGAGTTCTCAAATAGCCTAGGGGCGAATATGGTGGAAAGGGAGGTTATGCTGAATGAAGATGTCATTACAGTCGGATATGCTGACATTGGCCCAACTGAACCTACTTAACCTGAGGAAGAGGAGGTAAATCAAGATGAATGCTGAGAAGGATGAAGAACAAGAGGATGAAAAAGAAGGATGAAGCGAAGGATGACGAAACATTGACACCAAACCTACCGTGGTGCAGGACGAGAAGGAACTCGATATCCCCACAATGATCATTGAGGATGTTGTGGGCGTATCAAGCTCAGACGAGACTCCACTTGCTGCGAGTCAGGCTGAGGTAGTCACCAACCTTGCGAAAGAACCTAACCCGTTAGCAATTTTGCCTTATGTAGCTCCGCTGGCTGAAATCCATCCATCCGATGTGACTATCGATGAGGCCACCACCCAACCTACTGAAGAGGACCAGTCCATCGATCCGATTAGTTTGAGGGATAAGAAGAGGGAGTGATGCAAAGATAAGAAAAAGAGAAACACCATGATGAGGAGGGGTGCCCGAAAAAGAAAAAAGAAGAAAACAAACGCAAGCTCTGTATCGGTTGCTGCTGAATAAGTTGGTACATCCCTTTTTAGTTAGCATTTTTGCATTATATTGTGCTTGCATTTTTATTATCACTGCATTCTTCTTAGTATAATGCATTATCGTTGCATTTCCATACATTTTGTATAACTGTTGTCAGTGCATTGGGGACAATGCAGACATTAAGTTAGGGGGGAATTAATTTGATTTGGAAATGCAACTACATTTTCTTATTTGATTTTTATTTTTCTTCAATAATGAAAAATTGACAAATTTCAACAAAAATATTACCATAATTTTTATTTTAATGCGTAATTCTTGAATTGTTTGAATGCTGATGTGGAAATTGGATGAGTATGAATGAATGATGAATCTACTATTTTGGAATGAATGATTGAAATTGTATCAGTAATGAATGTTTAGTGTTGATGTTTGAATCTCGCACTCACTGACCAGAACAACGACATTGTATGAACAAAAGACACTCCAATATGAGTGCATCGTGATTCTTAAGGGGGAACACTCCGCTACAGTTAAAGAAAAGAAAACTTATCTAGCCAAAGGCTGTATCTACAAGAGTGTGTGTCGGCGCAATTACATGCCTCTTGGGGGTTTGTTGCACCATATCGTTATTGCCCAGGAATAAAGGTAGAGTAATGCAATGACATCTCTCAATCACTTGAAAAACAAAAATGAGAAAAAGAAGAAAAAAAAAAAAAAGAATAAATTGCTGAAATGGTTCAAGGAAGGATAAGATTCAATGCATGATACTAACATTGATGAAGTTGCAGTTTTAGTTGTTCTTACTTATAAATTGTCGACGCATCATTCTATTATATGAATGCAATTTGAACATTAGAAATTTAGAGAATTCAAGTTGTGTGAATAAAGATTGTGGTGACATTTCTAATTGTTACTTGTTAATTTTTATTTACTTGAGGATAAGTAAAAACTCAAGTTTGGGGGTATGATGGTATTACAAATGACATAGATTTTCGTCCCAATTTAGTGTTTAAATTGCCCCTTTTGTAGTTAATTTAGCATACATCATTAGCATTTTATACTTAGTTTACTTGTTTTCCAATTCATTGTTAGATAGTTTGAATTCTTGTTATTTTCACATATTTTTGAACTAATGTCGACGCAAACAGTCAATATATTGTGACTTAATATTGTCAGCATAGGAACTTAGTTTAGGAATGGAATATTGGACAATTGTAGCCAGAAGATCAGCTGAACATTGTGACCATGAAATATTGTCGCATTGAAATTGAACCTCAATTGAAAGGAATCAAGCTGAATTCAGAACTGGAAGCACCAAACGCAGGATTTTCATGGATGTCTCCACGATTATTCTTTCAAAATACGTCTAGCGATACAGCGACAATTTACAGATCTCTAAAGAAAACACTAGAATTGCGTGAGTGCACAGCTGTAATTTAACTAATTTTGACAACTGCAAGATATAGATTTGGATCTGAAAATGAAGGCTGAATCCTACAACATTTTAGAGGTTATAAATAAAAGAACAAAGAAGGAAGAGGGTATCAAGAGAAAAAGGGATTTAATTCTAAAAATTCTGTGTGAATTAAAGATTTGAGCTGGAATCGATGAACTGATGAAGCAAGCCTGCAACTGCTTTTGACGAGAAGTGCTAGATGCCAAGCAAGAGGAATAATTTGGGAGTAAGCCTAGTAGTCTAGAGATAGTAAACTTCGTTGTACTCGTTAATTCTTCTTAAACGATGATGAATTCTGATGATGCTAAATGAATACGAGAGTATCTTTTAATGTTATATCATTTTGATTCTTACTTTACATTGCTTATCCATTTATTCTTGGATTTAACTGCTCTAAACACAGAAGTGAATTTGCAGTACACCGACATCGAGAGATATGGTGACAGGTTACGTTAACAAGTGGGTTAGGTGAGAGCTGCTCAGGACTGGGACAAACTCTAGTTACTTAATCCTTAGATACTAATCATTGCTCACACCGAGAGGTGGGGTAGTGTATTTGAGTCAGGATTAAGTAGGGAGCTATTATGGGTAAGAACTAGAAAGGACTTCATTTTTGCAAAAATTCATCTATACTCTACCTTGTCAATGCATCCAGCATTGCAACCTGTAGAGTGAACCACTTCCACCCTTTTACACTTGATCACTTTTATATTTCCTGTATTTAAATTTTTAGCACTCAACACTCAACATAATTGGATTTATTTTCAGTACACTGACATTTAAGCTATGATATTTAACTCTAATTGCGTTGACAGTAATGATTACTTTAGTGTGTAGATCTGACATAATTACGCTGACATCCTTACTCGCATTACACTGATTTTTAGTATTGATTGCTTTGACATTAAAACTTCGGGAACCATTTCCTTGTGGGATTAATATTTGATAGCTCTGTCTATCAACTATACTTGCATCGACGTGTGTACGCTTGCTCAATCGTTATGTCGTAAAAACATTGATCATCTACCGATACATCATATCCATCTACCAAAACTAGAAACTCTAGAGAGCAAAAAAAATCTAGCCTTGAATTTCTACCGATACTCCGAAATAAACTACCAAGCCTACAGTGTTACTACCGGTTCTAAAGGGACTTCTACCGACACAACACAAGTCAGTAGCTAAATACTTTTTCCCTTGCACTTCTACCAATACTCTGATGGGTTCTACTGAAACCACAATCAACCATCAGAGTTCTACCGGTACAAGGGTAAAACTACCGAAACAAGTCCACTATTTCTTGACAATTGCATTAGTAGATTAACAAGCCACATCAAAACATCAACTTGCAATTTCTCAAAGATACTAAAGACATACATTCCACATAAATTTTACAAAATACAAAATGCCTTAAAACTCAACCCTACAAGGTACATGCTGACCCAAAATTAATTCAAACTCACAATTACTTGAGTACGGGATTTGTCCTTGGATGATGAATTTCGTATTTATAAAATGCACCTAACCTACGCATGTAATACAAAACATACGCTGAGTATAACTCAATGGTATTACTATATTCAAATATAAAAAAACAAACGTAAATACATTTAAAGAATTTATTCAATTATTGTTCATGCTATATCGACATCAATTAATGATACCATATACTTAAAGATTTTAGTTACATTATGCATTTCATCAATTCATACACACACACACATATATATTTATTTATTTACTTATTTATTTATATTCATATGTCATGGGATCTTTATACATGTTCACATCTCATTATGATCCTTATTGTGCATTTCATAATATTTCCATTTTTATAACAATCATTAAACAATACATATACATTATATAGAATTTAAGCTAATAAAACTCATGAATCAATATACTAACCACACATACTATATGAGTATCATAATACCTTGATCATATTTATTTTGCAATATAGATTCCATTCATGCATATTATTTAATTACATGCACCATTACCATTTCTTTGGTCTCAATACTCAATTACTCTGTATTTCCGCTTTTATTCATTTTATACATAATACCAACGCATATATCTTATATACCATTTCTTGATTTCTCAATGAATTTTTCATGTCTATTATGCATATTATATTCATGCATAATCATTTCTCATTTCATTGATTTTCAATACAACATTTTCATTCCATATAATCATAATATTCATCATTTATAAATTAACACGACTCAGACTCTGACGAATACACGGATCCAACCAACACATCGGTTTGGCACCCTGTGCACCATCGGATAAATCCGAAGTAATAAATCGCGCCTTATGCTAAAAAAGTTGACACCCAATGTCTCATCGGTTAAACTGAAGTAAATTGGCACCCAGTGCCTTATCGACTCATAGTCGAAGTAACCCTGAACTCTTCCTATTTTATGGCATGCCAACTATATCCGACTCGGTCTGAACAGTTAATAGGGTAATAATTTTCATTTAATATCAAACCACATTTCCACATTTAATTTTACTCATAACAAAAATGTATTTAAAAAGAAATCTAATAATAAGCATAAATTTACCAATATCACAATTTCACATCATACATTTGTACATAGAAAATATATAATTAAATTCTTATACCATCAATTTATTCAAAACAACCCAATTGTGTAGAGAATCTCATACCTTATTTTCGTATATTGATTTCTACTTTGAGCAATTAATTATAATTTGACTATTTAATAAACTAGTTAAAGTTATAGAAACACCAACCGTAATTTTCGAGCTACTCGTTGTTAACATTGTCTTTGCCTTTCCTTTTGAAGGAGCCTAGGTCAACATTAACTACGAAATTAAATATACACATATTCGTAAATAAATAAACAAAATTTACTCTAATTGAATTTAACTTCTTATTTCTCATTTTTACATTAATTCACTAAATTTCAAATCTATCCTCATCACTTAAAATTAATAACTAATTTCACCATTTAATCTCTTTTCTCTTCCAACCCAATTCATCTATCACATAAATCCCTCAAGCTACATCTTCTCAACAATGGTAGTATTTAGTATCCTTAACCAAATTGAAAAATATGACATGGGTTCATTAGCTTAAGATACCGGGATTCCAAAAACATAAAAATTACTAAAAAGGGATTTAATTAAGCTTGAACTTAAACAAAACCCAAAGCTTTTTCTCTCCAATTCTTTCTTTCTCCTTCCTGCTAAATTTCACCCAATGAGAGAGAAGATATTTTCATTTCATTGTTTTCTCTTTCTTTTTATTTCCCATACTTAAAGACATCATTACCTTCTTTTTCTTCATTTTAATAATCCTTTTTTTAATTCACACAATTTAAACAAGCTTTTTAAACCACATATTGGCCACCTAACGGCATTATGATTTTCAAAGGGAAATTTACTCCTTTGATCTTTCCCTTTTCTTCCAAATTAGATCCCTTTTATAAATTATACTTTTACCTCTTATGCAATTTAGTCCCCATACTCAATTAAAGTACTACACACTTAAATTTACTTGCTCATAATTAATTATTATACGATTTATTTTCGTAAATATTTTTATTAAATATTTACGTGTCCAGTTAATAAATACGGTATCTCACAAATACCCTTCTTCTTAACAACCTCGAATTCGGGTCGTTACAACTCGATCATTCATTAACTTGGAATCTAATATAAGTTCTTTTGAAGTCTTATACTTAGGAAAACATGTATATTTCTATGTCCATATTTAGCTAAGGATTCCTTAGAATTCATGTGAAGTAACAAGGACTTGGTCAGCTTGAAACAATTTAATCACATAAACCTAAGGTTATGCAAGGTAATAGTGTTCTCTCGAATTATTACGAACCTTTAATTTATCCTGGGTCGGATATAAATTAAACATGCACTTTCCAATTATTGCGTCCATTAATCACCATCTGGTTAAGATTAAGCAACTAATTCTAATGCATCCAAACATATTTTAATGCATGAATAACATGAATTATTTTAATTGGAAGCATGAATAACTTAGGTGCAGAACAATATAAACATGAATTGAATGAATTCAATCAAAACATTACAATTATTCTAGCTAAAACAATTTGCAAACATGTTTAAATAACTAAGAACAAAATAAAGATAAAGGAAGAAGAAACTTTTGATGAATTCGTTGATTCCTCGAAGATTGTTCGTGGTGGTTTCCTCCAATTCCCGTGGTTTCTCCTTCGTAAATTGCTCCTTAAGGTGGTCGACCAAGAGTCTTTCTCCAAGGAAATTCTAGCTAAAAGGAAATGGGAGGATGGAGAGCTTTAAGTGTGGAAGAGAGGAGAGAAAAATGAGAGAAATGTTGAGTGTTAAGGGATGTGAGGGATTATTTGAAAGGTGAATGTTAGGTGCTATTTGTAATTGAGGGAGAGCTTGGGAGTTTGTTAAAAATAGCACGCACATTCCTTGGTATTCTTCTTTGCATGGCCGACCATGATTTGTGGAGAGAGAGGTTGGTGGTTGCTTTATTTTTGTTTGATTTATGCTTGAGTTTTGTTTGATTCATGGAAGGTGTTGGACAATAATCAAAGCATTAGTTGGGGGCTGATTTGTGATTTTTCATACATGTAGGGACCTTCATTTTAGTTATTCCATAGTTGATTTGGTTTCTCTTAATGTCTTGTCGAATTTGGGCTCTTCTACCTCCAAATGGACAATTTGACAACCCAATTAATTAGTAGACTAGCCCTTCTCAGTAAACATCTCTCAACTGAGTTTAATTAACTGTTCTGGGTCCAATTCATCATTTAGGCGTCCACATGAAGTGGATACTTAGCTCACACACATTTGTGTCTTTATTAGCTCCCAACCTTTAGCAATTCAATGGTACAAACTTTGGCAATTTTAAGAAAGAAATTAACATGTAGTATAATAAAGTTAAATTATATAAAATTAACACCTAATTATGTAAAATTAAAAACTTCAATAAAATTATGCCTAATGTCTCAGTATGAACTAAAATTATATAATTAGATATCCAAATGCTTAGGATTTGCATAAATTCCAAGTAAAAAGGTGCTAAATAAACCTATATAATTTAGACTTATCATTTGTATGTTACCATTAAACCAAACACATGAAAAGCACTACTTTTGCTACTGAATTAATAAACATTGCATTGCATTGCATGGGGTGGGACAATGTGAACAGAGGAAGGTTGATAGTTTATCTACAAAATTTGTTGTGTATCCACAACTAGAGGCAAATTCCATTTGCAGGTATTTGCTATGTATCCAAAGCCAGAGGTAGATTCCATCTACGGGTTATTTGCAGTGTAATGCACAGCCAAAGGTAGATTTCATCTGCGAGACTTTTGCTATGTACCTATAGCTAAAGGCAAGTTCCATCTATAGGATTTTGTTATGTGTCCATGGCCATCGAAAGTTTATCTGTGAACCAGTAGTGGTTAAATCACAATCCGATGTGTTGGTGGAGTTCAAGGGAACTCTTATAACTGCCCGATTTTTAGTGGTGTCGAAAATATTGGTTTCAAGATCAAAACTCCAACGAGTAGGATCGTAAATATTAACTATTTAATATTTATGATGTCATTAGTGTCAAATTAAATTATGGTTAAGAAATTTTATCGTTTATATAATTAATTAAGTGAGAAGTATTAAATTGTAAAAGGTGAGAAAGTTGAATTCTGTAATCTAAAGATGTTAAATAGCTTAGGGAAGCTAAGTATAAGGGCCAATATAGTTAATAAACCATATAAAATGTTAGTGGATGGTTTTGGCTATTATTTTAGTTAAAATTTCATGTGTGAACAAAGAATATAATGGTAAATTGGTAATAAATGAATTAATAACAAAAATTAAGTGAGAAACATATCATCTTTTTCATTTCTCATCTTCTAAAATTGAAAAACCCTAGTCACCATTAGAGGAAGCTTTGTTGAGCTTTGGTTCTTCGTTTTGGTGAGTAAAGTTTATCGTTTCTAGTATTTTTTTATGTTTTTGAATCCGTATTAGCTTAATCTAGCTAACTCGTGGACTAGGTTGTAAATCTGCCAAATGTTATAAACTATCCCATTGATGAATGAGTTAGTTCTTGAAAATTTATGGAATTTTTATAAGCTTGGATGTTGTTTTTGATGATTTTGTAAAGTGATTTTTGATGATTTTAAGGTTTGAGGACTAGATTGTTAAAATGATAATAATACATGTACTTGATGTCAAATAATTGCATGATAGGGCTGTAAGGGGATCCTTGAATATTCGACTGGTATGGGTTGAAAGAAAAATGGTCATTTGGCATGTTTAAGGCTTAAGGACTAAATTGAATAAAAGTGAAAAGTTAAGAGTAATTTTTGTAAATTACCAAAAAAGCTTAATTGCATAAAATGACTTGAATTTCATGTTGATTTAAATAACTGAATGAATTATTGTAATAGATCAAGAATGTGCCGTTGATCGAGAGAAGGGGAAAATTATAGAATAGTCCCTAGTGTTAAGACATAGCTACAACCTAGTCCGGTAAGTACGTACTATTAAATTTTCTATTTTATAATTGTAGTTATGTTTATCTTAATTGTATTCTTGAGCATGGATCGAGACAAAAGAGTTGGATACTCTTGACTCTAGCTCGGAGAAGCAATACTATAGACTCTGGCTCGATAAGAGCATTATTCTGTCTAGGCTTGTATGAGCTAAACTCTATCTAGGCTCGTATAAGCTAAACTTTGTCTGGGCTCACATGAGATAAACTCTGTCTGGGCTCGCATGAGCTAAACTCTATGTTGAAAACAGTCCATTTTTCAATAGTGTTGAAAACAGTGATTACAGGATCACAAACACGACGAGAAATTTTTTTTATAAATGAGTGATTAAATTAAATCAGTGAATAATAATTTTATATGGAATTTTGAATTGAAGGATTTTAATTATTGAATTAAAATTTAGTATAAGTGGTTTGGTTCAAAAGTCAAGTGGCTTTAGAAAATAAGGTATCGGGACCTCATTTTTGAAATTAAGGGCCATAAATATTTTTTATTAAATATTTATAGAGTCTTATTATATGTGAATTGAAGTTTGGTTGGGTAATTTTGATGATTACTTGCTTAATTAAGGAAAAAGGAGTAAATTGTAAAAGAGGTAAAGGTTAATTGCTATTGATTAAAATAAAAGAGACCAAAGTAGTCATTATACCATGTTCAAGAAGTCCAAGCAGTGGTAGATATGATTACCATGCACTTACTTTTGGATTATTTATTCATTTAGTCTTTTTTAGTTTAAGGCTAATTTGTAAACAAGTTGGTTTAATTGAAATTCAATTATAATTGAAGGATCAAATAGGTAAATTAACCTATGGTATTTTAGTGGATGGATTATTATGAGGTAAATTGATCATAACTAAAATTAATTAAGGCTAAATAAGTGATTATTTAAACTAAACATGAAAGACTAAATATCTACAAAATTACCATTAGGTATAAAAATGAAATTAAAGAAGAAAAATCACATTTTTTCTCCTAATTTCCTCTTCTTCTTCACGGCTAATACAAGAAAACGTAAGGTTTTCCATTGATGAACTTTGAGCTTTGAATCGGGTAAGCAAACCTTGACCGTTTTTAGTAATTTTTATGTTTTTGAGTTCTTGCTAACTTTATCTAACTAATCTAAAGACTAATTTGCGAATCTGTCAAATGTTGTGAATTTTACCATTGTTGAATATGCTTGTCTTTGAAAGTTTTTGATAGCTTTGGATGCTTGATGATTAGGTTGGATCTTTTTGTAAAGTGATTTTTGATGAAATTAAGGTTTAAGGACTAAAATGCTAAATGATGAAATTGTATGTACTTTAGGTTAAATAAATGGATTATAAGGGCTTGTATGAGACCAAAGTATATTCGACTGGTATGGGTTAAGGAGAAAATAGGTATTTTGCATGTTTTATGTTAAAAGGACTAGATTGAATGAAAAGAAAGTATTAGGGGTAAAATTGTAATTTCCCAAAAAGGATCAAACTATGTTAAATGATTTCATTATGTTTTTTAATGTGAAATTTGAATGAATTGTTGATTTAGATTACAATCGTACCACGGAGGAAAAGGGAAATTAGTAGAATAGCCCTTTAAGTTTAGCCAAACTGCAATTTCACCCGGTAAGTTCGTAGTGTTAGTTTATATACATTGTTTATTTCTTGTACTTCACTATTGTTATAGTTAATGGAGGAAGGTTAAACATTCGTGATAATGGAAAGGCAGAAGAAAGAAATGAAACGCTTAGGTCAGTTATCTGATTTGAAGCGATGGAAATGACCTTTTTGCCCAAAAATCATGAAAATAACATTTTTTCCCTTATTGAGTTGTGATCATAATCGATTGATGATTTATGATGTTTAAGTGCATATCTTTTAAAAATAATAATAAGATTGATTGAAATGAAAATAAAAGATGAATAGTAATGATGAACAGTAAGACATAGAGATCCTAATCGATGATGATTTTGAGTTTTAGGTGTTACATTTAGTAGTATCAGAGCTTACTGTTTAGCCTTTTCTTAAACTAAATTAACTGTGTGAAACGATCTAGAAGTATATGCCATATGAACCTGTGATATTGTGATATAGATGGATCCGATCTAATTATTGTTTTACAAATAAGAAAATGCCTGATTTAGAACGAGGAGGGACTAACAAAGTAAATAGTAATGTTTCAGCTATCAATTTTAACGCGAGCAGAGGGGTACCGATTATACAGATGATAGAAAGTGAAGTCAAAAATATGTTTTTCGACTTAATGGGACAGTGATTTTTTGAATTTATGAGGAATAATCCTATGGTACCATCTCCCCTACCTCCGACTACATAGTCTGCTACTCGACCTATGGTACCTCCCATAAGGACTCCACCTCCTCCTGTGATAGAAGAGAGGCGTCGTATATCGACAGATAGGGTAAGAAAATATGGGGCAGAAGAATTTCACGAAAATGCTGAAGATGATCCATCTAGGGCTGAGTATTAGTTGGAAAACACTCTAAGAGTACTGAATAAAATAGCTTGTTCGCTTGAAGATTGTGTTAGGTGTGCTGTGTCGTTACTGAAAGACGAGGCATACAATTGGTAGGCGATGATTGTGGCAGTGGTACCTGAAAATGAAGTTACTTGGGAATTTTTCCAAGTAGAGTTCAAAAAGAAATACATCAGTAAATGGTACCTGGATAAAAAGAAGAAGGAATTCCTAGAGTTGAGACAGGGAAATAAGACAGTGGCAGAATACAAATAGGAATTTGTACTTCTCAATAAGTATGCACGGGAGATTTACCTACTGGCGAGGCTATATGTGTCCGATTTGAGGATGATTTAAACGACGAGGTTAAAATGATGGTAAGTGGTTTTGAAATACGATAATTTGTTATCTTGGCAGATAGAGCAAAGAAAATGGAGGAAATTTACAACCATAAGAGACAAAGGGAAAAGAGGTCCAGAGAATTCGGTAAGAAGATTTCTTCCAAAACTTTCCCTTTGCCACTGCTGAAGAAATACAAAGAAAATGAGAATCGAGTAACAGTTTCATCCGGTTACCCGAGCAAGAGCGAGTCGGCACAACTTGAAATTATATTTCAAAATAGGCATGCGGATAGTGTAGCCATTGTTCGTAATGCACCTAACTTAGCTTGTGAGTATTGTGTAAGATTTCATCTGGGTGAGTGTCGTTTGAAGAAAGGGGCATGCTTTCCATGTGGAGCAACCGACCACATGCTACGAAATTGTCCAGTATCACATGATGAGGAAGAGAATCAGAGTGTAAAACCCCCAGTCACACCACAAAAGAGTAGACAATCTGGTCAGAATAGCATTGCAGGTGGAAATCATAATGAAGGTAAGGAAAATACAAACCAATTCGAAGTCCGAGCACCTGCACGGACCTATGCTATTTGAGCCAGAGAAGAAGCAATTGTATCTGATGAAATGATTGGTAAATTTTATCCTTGTTGTGACTGTGAGTACTTTGAATGATTTAGGATTGATTTATTCTTATATTAATACTGCTTAATAACTGATAAAAATTCGAGGACGAAATTTCCTAAGAGGGAGAGAGTTGTAACAACTCATTTTTCAGTGGTGTCAGAAACAGTGATTACGGGATCACAAACTCGACGAGAAATTTTTTTATAAATGAGTGATTAAATTAAATTAGTAAATAATAACTTTATATGAAATTTTGAATTGAAGGATTTTAATTATTGAATTAAAATTTATTATAAGTGGTTTGGTTCAAAAGTCAAGTGGCTTTAGAAAATGAGGTATCAGGACCTTGTTTCAAAAATTAAGGGTCATAAATATTTTTTATTAAATATTTATAGAGTCCTATTATATATGAATTGAAGTTTGGTTGGGTAATTTTGATGATTAATTGCTTAATTAAGGAAAAAGGAGTAAATTCTAAAAGAGGTAAAGGTTAATTGCTATTGATTAAAATAAAAGGGACCAAAGTGGTAATTATACCATAGTCAAGAAGTCCAAGTGGTGGTAGATATGATTACCATACACTTAGTTTTGGATTATTTATTCATTTAGTCCTTTTTAGTTTAAGGTTAATTTGTAAACAAGTTGGTTTAATTGAAAGATCAAATAGGTAAATTAACCTATGGTATTTTAGTGGATGGATTATTATGAGGTAAATTGATCATAAGTAAAATTAATTAAGGCTAAATAAGTGATTAATTAAACTAATCATGAAAGACTAAATATCTACAAAATTGCCATCAGGTATAAAAAAGAAATTAAAGAAGAAAAATCATATTTTTTTCTCCTAATTTCCTCTTCTTTTTAACGGCTAAGACAAGAAAACTTAGGGTTTTCCATTGATGAACTTTGAGCTTTGATTTGGGTAAGCAAACCTTGATCGTTTTTAGTAATTTTTATGTTTTTGAGTCCGTGTTAGCTTAATCTAACTAATCTAAGGACTAATTTACGAATCTGTCAAACGTTGTGATTTTTACCATTGTTGAATATGCTTGTCTTTGAAAGTTTTTGATAGCTTTGGATGGTTGATGATTAGGTTGTATCTTTTTGTAAAGTGATTTTTGATGAAATTAGGGTTTAAGGACTAAAATGCTAAATAATTAAATTAGATGTACTTTAGGTGAAATAAATGAATTATAAGGGCTTGTATGAGATCAAGGTATATTTGACTGGTATGGGTTGAGGAGAAAATAGGTATTTTGCACATTTTGTGTTGAAAGGACTAGATTGAATAAAAAGAAAGTATTAGGGGTAAAATTATAATTTTTCCAAAAAGGATCAAACTATGTTAAATGATTTGATTCTGTGTTTTAATGTGAAATTTATATGAATTATTGATTTAGATTACAATCGTACCACGGATTGCGAAAAAGGGAAATTAGTAGAATAATCCCTGAAGTTTAGCCAAACTACAATTCCGTCCGGTAAGTTCGTAGTGTTAGGTTATATACATTGTTTATTTCTTGTACTTCACTATTGTTACAGCTAATGGAGGAAGGTTAAACATTCGTGATAATGGAAAGGCAAAAGAAAGAAATGAAATGTTAGGCTTGGGTCGGTTATTTGATTTGAAGCGATGGCTAGGATCCTGCATATGTTGCAATATCCTGACAACTTCTGTGAGCAGCATCGTAAGTTGAAAAATTTTGAATGAATAGTGAATTATGGATCCCTCAGATATCCGAGTCTTCATGTATGACGCGGATTCTCATCAACTTGTGTGAGTAGCATCAAGAGTGGGAAATTCTAGACCGTATCGACGGTTGAGTCTCCGCGTATGTTGCGGGTTCTCATCAGCTTGTGTGAGCAGCATTGTATATTGGTTAAACTTTGTTTGGGCTCGTAAGAGCTAACCATTCTAGGCTCGTAAGAGCTAACCATTCTGGGCTCATGTGGGCTAAATGTGTATGTGTTCTTAATGAGTTAAAAACTGGAGAACTGAAAGAGATTAAGTTCGTTATTGTGTACATGGTTACAAATACATACTCGTTATCATTTGTTAACTGATCTATCTATTCTGTAAGAAAATGATACTCGCGAACTTACTAAGCTTAATAAGTTTACTCGTGAATCTGTTATTGTTTTGTAGATATGTTTTGCTATTTGAAGATCGGATCATCTAAAGGAAATCACATTATTACGGAGCTCGTATGGTATAATTTACATCACTTGGTCTTACGGCATGTACTAGGATGACATTAACTTTTTGCTTATATACAATGAGTTTGTGAAAACCTTGTTATGTTTGATGAAATGTTGAAAGTAAACTTTAAGTGTCTTGTATCGACATAAAAATCATGTATTTGTGTTGACTTAAATGCCTAATTATAGTTATGTATGTATGAAGTTAATGAACTTGTGTTTGGTATAAATCTTGAGATTTTGTATACTTGTTTCGGTAGAACTCATGTATGTTTCGGTAAAAGTACAGGGTAGGAGAGAGGTTGTCCACTGACTTGAGTTGTATCGGTAGTTGAATTATGAGTATCGGTAGTTATATGTATAGATGTATTGGTAGTTTACATACTTGTATCGGTAGAAGTTGTAGGGTGAGAATTATAGCTCTCTGGAGTTTTTAGTATCGGTAGAAGTATGAATTGTTTCGGTAGTTGTGTCACATGTATTGGTAGAACCATCTCGAGTATCGATAGAGCTTTGCAATATTTCTAAACTGTTTTCTAACTTGACAACTACTGGTACATGTTCATTAGGTACAGGTAGAAGTGTCCAAAAATCATGGAAATGACTTTTTTGCCCTTATTGAGTTGTGATTATAATCGATTAATGATTTATGATGTGTTAAGTGCATATCTCTTAATAAAATAATAAGATTGATTGAAATGAAAATAAAAGACGAACAGTGATAGATGAATAGTAAGACATCGAGACCCTGATCGACGATAGTTTTGGGTTTTAGGTGTTACAACTCAAAGAGGCTTACCTGGTTCGGTAGATATGGAATAGTGATGATACTCTTTATATTCTCCGCTATAACCGAATATGTTATTTAATAAGTTAATTGTTCTTGCGAACTTACTAAGCTTTGTAAGCTTACATGTGGTTTTGTTTGTTGTCTTGTAGATTTCATTTTGCTGTTTGAAGATTGGATCACCTTGAAGCATCACACTATCTCGGGAGCATCTTCTGTAGATTTTGTATCATTTGGCTTATATGGCATGTATACGATGAATGTTGTTTGATAGATTTTTTTCCTACTAAGTCTAATGTGTTAGTAGTTGAATGAGCATGAACACAAATGTGAGGACATACATTAAACTTGTATGGAAATTTGGTTGGTATTTTGAGTAAAGGATGAGTTAAGTACCTTGTTTATTGTATGTTATGTTCTAAGTTATGCTTGGAAGTATATTATGAGATGTTTTGGAAAGTTAGAAGATTTGCATTTCTTGATATTTTTGTACTACATACTTGTTTCAGTAGAACTCTTGCTTGTATCGGTAGAAGTACAAGGTATCTTGAACTTTGACTATTGACTTGCGTTGTATCGATATAAGTTTTTCAAAGTATTGGTAGTTCATGGTAGTTTCGGTAGTCTGATTACTTGTATCCGTAGAAGTTGCAAGGAAAATTTATCTAGCTCTCTAGAACTCGTTATATCGGTAGGAGTGTGGATCATATCGGTAGTATCTATACTTGTATCGATAGAACTATCACTTCTACCGATAGAAATTAATAGTTATTTTTCAAAGATTACTGACTTGACTTTTATCGATACATGTCAAACAGGTACTAGTAGAAGTCCTTCAAAATTTATAAAATGATATATTTAACCCAAATTAAAATGAAATGATATTAAAGCCCGAAAAATTAATGCATGATTATTTGTGATATTGTATTACTGTTATATGGAACTTAAATAGTTGTAAAAGGTTTGAAAAACCTCGAGACCTTAAACCAACGACGATTACTGGTCTTGGGTGTTACATTTAGTGGTATCAGAGCTATGGTTTGGCCGATTGTTCAACTGCTTTTAATGTGTTTAAAGGCTTAGAAATGCATGCTATATAAACATGTGATGGTGTTATATTGTTTTATGCGATCTAACCTCAATTTTTGCAGAAAATTAGAAATGTCTGATTTTGAATCAAGTGAGACAAACGAGGTTAATAGTAATATTCCGACTAATGATACTGGTGCAAGTCACAATGTGTCAATTCTGCCAATGAAGGAAAACAAAGCTAAGAATATGTATTTCTACTTGATGGGTCAGTGGTTTTTTGAATTTATGAGAAATAATTTAATGATTCCACAACCTCCACCTCTTGTTACACAACTTGCTATACAGCCTATGGTACCTCCTGTTATGCCTCCACCTCCTCCAATAGTTTAGTAGAGGCGGCACATCTCGACTGATAAGATAAGAAAGTACGGGACGGAAGAATTATGAGGGAGTATAGAAGATGATCCGTCTACAGCTGAATAATGGTTGGAGAATACTCTAAGAGTTCTGATTAAAATGGCTTGTCCTCCTAAAGATTATTTGAGATGGGTCACGTCGCTTTTGAAAGACGAGGCTTATAGTTGGTGGACAACAATGTTGACAGTGGTTCCTGAAAATGAAATTACTTGGGAATTCTTTCAAACCAAATTTAAAAGAAGTACATCAGCTAGATCGACAAAAAAGGGAATTTTTGAAATTAAAATAAGGAAACAAGTCGGTTGCTGAATATGAGCGAGAGATCATAGATCTCGGTAAGTATGTCCGGGAAATAGTACCGACAGATGAAGATATGTGTGTTCGTTTTGAAGAGGGTTGAATGATGAAATTAAAATGATGGTTGGTGGTTTAGAGCTACGACTGTTCGTTTTTTTAACTGATTGTGCTCAGAAGATGGAAGAAATATATAATCATAAAAGACAAAGGGAAATGAGAATTTAAGAATCTGGTAAAAAGAATCCTCCTAGAACTTTCTCTATGTCGTCGCCGAAGAAATTCAAAGAAAATGAAAATTGTGTGGCTGCATCATCAGGATTCCAGAGTAGGAGCAGATCAGGGCAACTTGAATCAAGATTTCAAAATTGACCTGCGAATAGTGTAGCCAATGTTCGTAATGCATAAAACCCTGTATGTTAGCATTGTGAGAGGTTTCATCCCGGGGAGTGTCGGTTTAAGAAGGGAGCGTGTTTCAGGTGTGGAGCAGCTGACCACTTCGTACGTAACTGTCCGATGGCACCTGAGGAAAAAGAAGATCAAAGTGTTAAACCACCAATCACATCGCAAAAGGGTAGACGTCCAGGACAAAGTAGTAATGTGGGTAGAAACTAAGGTGACAATAAAGAAGTACAAACATGTCCAAGGCTCGAGCGCCTACCAAGACATATGCTATACGAGCCAGAGAAGAGGCTACCGCACTTGATGTTGTTATTGGTATATTCTATCTTTTTGATGATATTGTGTGTGTCTTGATTGACCTAGGGTCAACTCATTCATATATCTGTACTGCATCGGCAACTGATAAAAACTTGTTTGTCAAGTCAACTGAGTTTGACGTCCAAGTCACAAACCCATTGGGTCATAGTGTCATAGTTAATTTGAAGTGTCGTAAATATCTAGTGAAAGTTCAGGACCATGAATTTCCTGCTGACCTGATGTTATTACCTTTCTATGAGTTCGATGTGATCTTGGGTATGGATTGGTTATCTGAGCATGATACAGTGGTTAACTGCAAATTGACAGATTGATTTAAAATGCTTGACAGGCAAAATAATCACAGTTGAGTCCGGTAGATTCAATAGTGACACTAAAGTGATTTCAGTTATTTCTGCATAGAAAATGGTTCGTAAGTGGTGTGAAGTATTTCTAGCCTATATACTTGATATATGGGATTTAGGAACATAACTAAATTAGTTACCAATTGTTAATGAGTTTGTAGATGTGTTTCTTGAAGAGTTACTAGGATTGCCTCCAATCAGAGAAGTGGAATTTGTTATTGATTTGGTACCTAACACTACACTGATATCGATTCCACCGTATAGAATGACATCAATCAAGCTAAAAGAGCTGAAGGTGCAATTGTTTGAGTTACTAGACAGAGGTTTTATTCGTTCGAGTGTATCGCCCTGGGGTGCACCAATGTTGTTTGTAAAGAAAAAGGAAGCTTCTTTGAGACTGCGTATAGATTACCGGTAGCTGAATAAGGTTACAATAAATAATAAATATTTGTTGTCTCGTATTGATGAGTTATTTGACCAGTTGAAAGGTGCAACCATATTTTCCAAAATAGATCTCAGGTCGGGATACTATCAGATGCGAGTAAAGGATTGTGAAGTGTCGAAGACTGCATTTAGGACTCGATATGGGCATTATGAATATCTGGTGATGCCGTTTGGGTTAACCAATGCTCTGACAGCATTTATGGATTTGATGAATCAAGTTTTTCAGCCTCCTTTGGATAGATTTGTAGTGGTGTTTATTGATGACATACTAATCTATTCCAAGACAGAGTCGGAGCATACTCAGCATTTTGAAAACGGTATTGTAGATTTTCCAGGAAAGATTTTGCAGGAAAGGCAGTTGTATGCAAAATTTAGTAAATGTGAGTTCTGGCTTCGAGAGTTTGGGTTTCTAGGCCATGTGGTTTCTTCAAAAGGAATACGGGTTGATCTGGGCAAAGTCTCTGCTATTCTTAATTGGAAAGTTCCGAAAAATGTTTCTAAGGTACGTAGTTTTCTGGGTTTGGCACGTTATGACCATCGATTTGTTAAAGATTTTTCTATAATAGCTATCATAATGTTGCCTACATAAGAGTACAAGGGCCTAGTAAGCAAAGTTAGACACGAACGACCTAAATTAATGTAGAGTTGTCACTAACCAATTTGGACTAGGTTGATTAGCCACCTATTATTTAAAAGTCTAGAATTAATACTACGAAAAATCCTAAAAGTCTAGACTCGATATCATCACCAAATTTCGAGTTTGAGAGTACGATTACGTGTAGGGAAGCTTATAGCACCCCCACGGCGCCTATCCGGGGATAGTCTTACGGGGTCTTGGGAGCTATTTTTTATTTAAGCATATTAATATCTTAATTTAGGCTAAAATCTTATGGAAATGTTAAATAAAAACTCTAAAAAAATGCTTCCGATTTACTTGTAACTTGACTAAAACATGTTTACCAAACTTATCTAATTTAAAACTTAAATTAGAGATTTTTTACTTCTAACGAGAACTCTAAAGGATAACTAAATGATTCTAGAAAAATACCTTCAATTCTTAAAATTAATTCTATTTTAGAATCCTAAAAAAAAACCTAAAAATTACTAATGAATTAAGAGAAATATTAAAATTTATCTACAACTTATTTGATCTTTTATTATTATTATTATTATTATTTAAACGATTTAATTAATAACATTGAACCTATCAAGATCTTACGAAAGTATCCTGTCAGGTTTATGATTTATCTTACTTTAAAATTCTTGATTTAAAGTTTAAATTCCTCAAAATCCTAAAATAATATATCTTAGATGACATTTATTGGCTATCTTAAAGAGTTTCTAAAAAAATATACTTAGAAAGACCTACTAATGATTTACAATTCACCTAAAAAGTCCTTAGTTTTAATCTTAAACAATGTCCTAAAGAATATTTACATATTAATTATCCTATATGATATTTAAAATTAGTTTAAAATCCAATAAAAAAAATATCCTACATATTATTTATAATTTTTTAGGGTAAATGGTAGATAAGCTCTTAAAGACTAACCTAAATTTAAATGTAAAAAAAAACATAAATATAAATAAACATGAAAATAAACAAATATGAAATAAGAATAAGTAAAAATTATGCAAGTGTGAATAAATATAAAATATTAAATTAAAATGCATAATTGAAATCAAATATATAAAACATAAATGTAAATGAATGGGGAGATATAAATATAAATAACTTATTAAAATGGAAGCAAAATGACATAGCTTGATTTTGTGATTAAAAGACAAAATGTGGAGGACAGATAACTGATGTAGCAATTAATTTACTTTTAATTTTGAAATTTTGGATTAAATCGAAGGTTTTATTAAACAAAAGGGGTACGGATGTAAATATGCCAGAGAGTGAGAGCATCACTGCAAAAAACGATGTATTTTTCATAAATTTAAAAAAGTTTGGGGTGAGAATAAATTACTGATTTTGGCACTTATAAATAGGGAAAATCTAGTTTTTTCCTCTCATTTTCAACTTTATTTTAAAAAAACTCTTCCTCTTTATCTTCCTCCTTCAATGTTGGCCATGACTCCACCATTAGAGAGCCCAACGGTTCTCCGGCTTCGGTGGTGGAGCCGCCATATATGGTGGCAAAAAATTTCTTCTTCTTTTTTTTTTTAAATCAAAAAATTTCTTTTGATTAAAATAAAATAATTATTTTACTTCAAAATCAAAACTTTTATTTCGAAATAGTTAAAAAAATCAAAACTTTGTTTAAAAATTTAAATTTTTTCTTAAAAATCACTAAAAAACAGATTTTTATTTTTTAAAAATCTAAACTTTCTTCTTTTTTTTTTAATGAAAATCACTACTTTATTTAAAAATCCAAACTTTTATTTTTAAATAGTTAAAAAAAATTAAAACTTTGTTAAAAATTAAAATTTTTTCTTTAAAATCACTAAAAAACATATTTTTATTTTTTTTAAAAATCTAAACTTTCTTTTCTTTTTTTTTTAATGAAAATCACTATTTTACGTAAAATATAAACTTTTTTTTCGAAATAGTTAAAAAATCAAAATTTTGTTTAAAAATTTAAACCTTTTTCTTTAAAATAACTAAAAAATAGATTTTTATTTTTAAAAATATAAACTTTTTTTTTTTTAAAGAAAAACACTATTTTACTTAAAAAACTAAACTTTTATTTCGAAATAGTTAAAAAAACAAAAACTTTGTTTAAAAATTTAAACTTTTTCTTTAAAATAACTAAAAATAGATTTTTATTTTTAAAAAATTATAAACTTTCTGTTTTTTTTAAAGAAAATCACTATTTTACTTAAAAATCCAAACTTTTATTTCGAAATAGTTAAAAAAATCAAAACTTTGTTTAAAATTTTAAACTTTTTCTTTAAAATATCTAAAAAATAGATTTTTACTTTTAAAAATATAAACTTTCTCTTTTTAAAGAAAATCACTATTTTACTTAAAAATAAAAAAATTTATTTAGAAATTATTTAAAAAACCAAAACTTTTCCCAAAATCAAGTTATTTTTCTTTAAAAAAATCTTTATTTTAGCAAGTGGAAAGGAAAATGGAATTTTTGGGGCTCTTAGGGGCAGAGGACGGATGGTTCGATATCGTTCCCTTCATCGGAGCTCAAACCCCATGCTTCATAATATATTCATGGCCAGAAAAAGAGAGAGAAGAGAAGAAGAAAATAACATGCTTCTTGTTGTTTTTTCTTCTTACATTTTTTGTAAAAAATCAGAATATGAAAAAGCCTCCCTTTTTTCATTCATTTCATGCATATATAATGTTCATAAATTTTGTTTATTTGTAATTTTTTTGTCATGTTTCATTTGATCTTTTGATCAATAACTTGATACTATTTTGGATGTTTGTCATATGTGGCAAAATAGGATTATGGTTCATGAAACCTTAAAAAATCAATAAGAATAATAATGATGATGATAATAATAATTTGGGCCCTTGACAAGCCCAAAATGGAAAGAAAAAGAAAAGAAAAAGAAAAACCTCTATTTGACCCAAAATCGAGTGGGCTTCCAACAGGCCCAAGAAAGAACAAATGGGCCTCCAACTAGCCTCGGACAAAATCAGGTGTCTAGAGTTACCCCTCTTTGTTCGTGGCTTGTGTAGCAAGGAATGTACAAAGATGTAGACACCTAACCACTATCAAATCCCACTCAACATCGCAATACAAGGAATCACAAATTTTGCAATCACCAAAATCGAAATAGATCAAAACATGTTACGTCATCCAAAACTAGAAATGTAAATACTAAACCGTCAAAACATGAAGAGTGAAACAAGATAAATTCAAACCTCAACCAAATCTTCGAAATGAGAATGCAGAAGGAATGCAAATAGACCTCACACTTGGGTCTCTAAATGCAATGAAAAGTAAATAGGCCCCCACACGTAGGCCTCTAAATGGAATGAAAAGTAAATGGACCTCCACACCTGGGCCTCTAAATACGATGAAAAGTAAATGAACCTCCACACTTGGGCCTCTAAATGCGATAAAAAGTAAATGGGCCTCCACACCTAGGCCTTAAAATGCGATGAAAAATAAATGGAACTCCACACATGGGCCTCTAAATGTGATGAAAAGTAAACGGACCTCCACATCTAGGCCTCTAAATGCGATGAAAAGTAAATAGGCCTCTACACTTGGGCTTCTGAATGCAATGAAAAGTAAATAGACCCCCACACGTAGGCCTCTAAATGCGATGGAAAGTAAATGGGCCTCCACACCTGGGCCTCTAAATACTATGAAAAGTAAATGGACCTCCACACTTGGGCCTCTAGATGCGATGAAAAGTAACGGGCCTCCACACCTGGGCCTCTAAATACAGTGAAAAGTAAATGGACCTCCACACTTGGGCCTTTAAATGCAATGAATGCTTTCCTTTCTTCCTTTCTTGAATTTTTCATAAAAGGTCATTATTTTGAGAATCATGTTTTCAAGTTGAAAAAGATCAAATCCCTATCCACACAAAACAGATCATGAAAATCAAATTCCATGAGATATACCCTTAACAAATTTCAAAATGATTTTATGACCCGTAAATCAAATTCTCAGATTATAATTCACTTAACAAATTTGGTACTGTCGATTTAATAAATCCACCCTTGAAACATAAATTTCTTGCATCGAAAGTCAACTCGTTAATTCTCGTGAAGCCAATTTTCTTTTTCCTGTCTTTAGACCGTTTCGATTGTGAACCCTGTACCATGTTCTTTTACAAAATTGCGTCTTAAAGTAGATATTCTTCAACATAGTTCCTTTCTCTTGCTCTCTCTATTTTTTTATTTTTTTGTTTTTTCCTCTCTTTTTTTATTTTTTATGTTTTTTTTATTTAAATAAAATCTTCTTCCTGTAGACTCTGACAATCTCCAAGTAGATTAATTCCTTAATTTAAATCGGCCATGAACAATCAGAGATGGACCTGTTCCAAGGTTTTAGTGTCGGCTCGAGTTTGAGTGCCAAAGAAAAGGCTAAAATAGGCTCAAGTATATTACTTCAAGGCTCGTACCGAATGATCAATTTCTTTTAAAAATCTTCATTATCCTCCAAGGCATCTCGTACTTTTCTTTTTTTTCAAAAATCTCTCTAGACTTCTCATTCTTGAGTTTTCACCTTAGAGTTCATCTCCCTCTTTTATGCTCTTGAAAACATCGCAATTTCCCAAGGATTAACTTCTTGATTTGAATAAACATATTTGATAAAAATGGTCTTTTAAGGGTTGTAACGTCGTCTAAGGGTTAAAGGTCAATCAGAAAAAAGGTTTTTTAGGCTAAAAAATGTGAAAAAGTATAAAAACCATGAGGAATTATTTTGAATCTTTTATTGTTCTTTCCATCTCCGAATCACTTTTCTTCGTTCTTACTCCTTCTATTTTTTGTTTTTTATTCGCTTTCCCTATTTCTTCTTTTTTTTTCTTTTTGGAAGGAGATTAAAAATTAAGAATTTTGCTTTAATTAATCATGATCTTTCCTGTCAATTCATGATGTTCGATAGATGATTTTAATTAAGGTTCAAAAAGAAGATACATCAGGCTCAAAATGGGGTAGCAAGGGATATAATTTTCTTCAAGTGATGGGGAGATCAAAAGGATGCCATTTATCATTTCAAAATATGGTTAATCTCATAACAAAGGCCATTCTTGAGAACGTGCCCCTCTTTTCAAATTTAATTACGCATAATCTCATATTTGCCTCACAATGTTATACAATCATCTATCCATACCCAAAACCTCACAATTTGTCCTCCAATGTGTAGGGTGATCCTTCGGTAAGGGTCAATTTTGAACAAACAAGATGAGCCAAAGTGGTTAACAAAGGATGAAATTTTCTTCAAGTGAAGGATATTTAAAAATGACATTCGTCACTTTGAACATGACCAACTTATTAAGTTATTAATCTTAAGGAGAATGCAAGATTCTAAAACAAGACGTAACTTCAAATGTGATACACAAAGAGAAGTAAAGCAGAAAAAGCTAATATTACTTAATGTGAATAACTCTTTAAAAACAATTAAGCTCAGTTTTTAAGTAAAGTATTTTTTCACTGCATCAGAATTTACAAGGTTCGACATATCGTCTCCATCCATTTCAGCGAGAATTAATGCTCCACCAGAGAAAGCTTTCTTCACCACATATGGTCCCTCCCATTTTGGCGTCCATTTTCCCCGATGATCATGAGCATATGGCAGAATCTTCTTTAGTACCAAATCCCCTTCTCTGAACTGCCTTGGTCGCACCTTCTTATTATAAGCCTTCATCATTCTTTGTTGATACAATTGGCCATGACATAAAGCTGCTAATCTCTTTTCCTCAATGAAATTCAACTACTCATATCTCTCTTGCACCCATTCAGCCTCCTCCAATCGCACCTCCCTCAACACTTGTAGAGATGGGATTTGCACCTCGATAGGTAAAACAACCTCCATACCATACACTAATGAAAATGGAGTAGCTCTAGTCGAAGTCCTCATTGATGTGCAATATGCATGGAGAGCAAAAGGGAGTTTCTCATGCCAATCCTTGTACATTTCTGTTGTCTTGGAAATGATCTTCTTGATATTCTTGTTTGCAGCCTCGAATGCTCCATTCATTTTTGGACGATATGGCGCAGAATTGTGATACTTGATCTTAAATTATGCGTAAATCTCTTCTATTAAGGCATTGCTCAAATTTTTGACATTGTCTGAGATGATTCTTTCTGGTAAACCATACCAGCAAATGACCTCTTTTTTCAAAAATTTGCATATCACTGATCGAGTTACACTGGCATATGAAGCAGCTTCGACCCACTTGGTGAAATAATCAATCACTACAAAGATGAATCGATGCCCGTTTGATGCTTTTGGTGCGTTGGGGCCAATGACATCCATGCCCCACATATTAGATGCTCCATCGAAATACACCCTCTAAATTTCTTTTTCGCGCTTTGAAATTAACATGATCTCTTCGTCTGAGAAATCAAAACTCATGGGTTCGTATTCCTCTTTCGCGTGATCTGCTAGAAATTCCGTAACTATGCTTTATTTTATAGCCTTTTAGGACACGTAGACGATGTCATACTCGAACAATACCACTTGCCAACAAGCAACTCTTCCTAACAATGATGGCTTCTCGAAGATGTACTTCAAAGGGTCCAACTTTGTGATAAGGAAGGTGGTATGATACAATATTTATTGCCTTAGTCGACGTGCGATACATGCTAAAGCGTAGCACATCTTTTCCAAATGAGAATACTTGACTTCATATTCCATGAACTTCTTGCTCAGATAATATATTGCGTGCTCTTTCTTGTTTAAACCATCTCGTTACCCCAAAACACAACCTATAAAATTATCCAGCACTACTAAATACAAAATCGAAGGTCTTCCTAGTACCGAGGGAATCAAAATTGGTGGCTTAACCAAATACTCTTTTACTTTCTCGAACGCTTTTTGACAATCTTCAGTCTATTCACCATCACTATCCTTACGTAAGAGCTTGAGGATGGGATCACATTTATTCGTCAATTGTGAGATGAAACGAGACACATAATTTAAGCGTCCCAAAAATCCTCTTACCTCCCTTCGAGTTTTAGGGGGTGTCAAAACTTGAAATGCTCAAACCTTGTCTGGATCTATTTCAATTCCTCGTTCACTCACTATGAAACCCAACAGCTTCCTCAACTTTACCTCGAAAGTACATTTTTCTAGATTCAATCTCAATTTGTATTTCCTCAATCTTTCAAATAGTTTGCGGAGGTTTTCCACATGAATTTCCTCTCTGGTAGACTTTGTTATCATATCATCAACATAAACTTTAATCTCTTTATGCATCATGTCATGAAACAGTGTCATCATTGCTCGTTGATACGTGGCCCTAGCATTTTCTAGACCAAACGACATAACCTTGTAACAAAAAGTTCCTTAAGTCGTGATGAGCGTGGCCATTTCCATGTCTTCCTTTGTCATTTTGATTTGATTATACCCCGAGAATCCATCCATGAAAGAAAAAACATAATGTTTAGCAGTGCTATCCACCAGTGTGTCTATATGAGGTAACGAAAAATTATCCTTGGGTCTAGCTCAATTCAAATCTCTATAATCGATGCACATTCTGACTTTCTCATTCCTTTTAGGCACTGGTACAATATTCGCCACCCACTCTAAGTATTTAGCTACTTCCAAAAATCCCTCATCGAATTGTTTCTTAACCTCTTCTTTAATTTTCAACAGCATCTCAGATTTCATCCTCCTCAACTTCTAGTGTATAGGCATGCAATCTAATTTCAAAGGTAGCCTGTGTTCCATGATAGTGGAGTCCAAACTCAGCATATCTTAGTATGACCATGCAAACACATGAAAACTCAATGAGTAGATTCTTCAACAATTGACTTTGCTCTGGCATGAGAGTGGTTCCAATCCTAATTTCCTTTCTTACCTCATCATCACCCAGATTGATTAAACTTGTTCCTTCCAAATGGGGTTCTATAAGCTTCTTTTCTTGTCTCAAAAACTCTTTTGGTACAACTTCCTCCTCTTTCGTCTCATGATCATTATAATGAACATAATTATGAGAACTTGATTCAAAGATGTCATTTGGATAATTTATCAACTCATGATGTATATATCCCTGGTCCTTTTTCGAATAACATTTATTTCCAAAGTTAAAAATTATTTGGATTTGTCATAAAAAATGTTCTTTTTTTTTCAAATAATATTTTTGAATAAACAAATGAGTGAATGAGTGAAGGAATGGATGAATGAATGAATGATTGATTGATTGATTGAAATTAGGGCACATTGTTGTAAATATACTTGAATATAAACATTTTCTTTCATGAAAGGTTCGAAAATTGTTCGGCTTACAAAGTTATTTCATTTTTCATTCACACTTAAAGAAAATCCTAATCGATCCTATTGCCATAGGGCAAATCTCTACTCGTCATTCTTCTTCTTCCTCCTTAAGAGCTTGATGAACTTTTGGTAATGTGTCTGAGCCACCTCTAAAAGTTTCATTACAGACTTGCTCACAGTTGCAAAAGAGGTAGATTCTTTTTTGAGTTCTTCAATCTGTTCACATACGTCTTCGGCTTGCTGAGTGAAAACTTGACCTTCCATGTGCATTATTGCAAACACTTCTTGTCAGCTTACTACCATTTGTTCCACCGTGATAAAACGCTCCACAAGATTCATATATGATCTCTTTGTTTTGCTCTTGTTTTGTCTTTTATTCTTTAGTCAGATGATAAATTTCCTCTTCCATCACCTCCATTTCAGTGGTTTTCTCATTAGACACCCTCCTCCAGGTTCACTTTTGTTCTCGCGCTTTTTGGAGTTCATTAGCCCATAGACTCAGATCTGCCTCCAACATCTGAATCTGAGCGAACAAGTAAGATATTTCTTGTTGGCTTCGTTCTAACTATAATCTTAGTTCTCCCTCTCTTCCCTTCTTTTCTAACCAGTGTTGTCTCATGATTTCTTTCTCTTTTTCCTTAACATATGCCTGATGATTCTCTTGTTGCCGTCTGACCTCTATATCTCTCCCCCTCATACGCATCTCTAAATCGCGTATCTTTTATGTTAACTCGGCTACGTCATCTGAGACCTTCCTCTTTCCCTTGAATTACACTAACATAGAGATTTTGCTTTTTTTTAGGTGCCACTAGGTATGCGTTTCCAATGGGGAATGGTTGAAAAAGGTTCCTGATTGTAAGCTCAAGGTTTGACCCCACTTGATTCATATCTCTTCCAAAATCTTGGGTCCTAAACCGAAGCTTCCACTCTGTTTGAACCAGTCGTAGCAAGTACGTATTGATCATACCTATATCAGCTCAGAACCATCAATGAGGAATAACTGATGGCTCCCCATATGCCAATTAAGGGAACCCATAAATGACCACTGCACCCGATGAGTACCGTGCTCCGAATCATCAATGGAACCCTCCATTCTATTTCTTGGTATGTCAATGTACCAAGGTTCTGAACCCACTCCTGAATCGATTGATTTGGAAGCCAATACTTTCCAAAAATTCCTCTATAGGCTTGGTCGAAGGAATCAACACTTGACAAGAACACTTATATAGGCACTTAAAATAACTTTTCATCCATACGAACAACAACTACGCATAGCCTGAAAACCGCCCGTCTCCTTTCCTACTGATGAAATTGACTGAAATGATACTTTCATCTAAGATTGTTGAAGCAGGATTCACCCATTTTTCAATCTGAAATAGAAAATCAGCTAGCTCCACACTTACATATCCCAGAGCTTTTGCGAACACAATTAACCCGTATGCAATAAACGCGAATAGTGTCAAATGTCTATCGTCGATGGACTTTCTCATAGCATCCCTAATGTCAGACTAAGAAATATAGGGACCATTTTTATCTTTTAACCTTGCTTTTACCGTATCTATAGGTAACCCCATTAAATTGGCTAAGGGTCCCCAAAAATCGACGTTCTGCTTCCAATATATCCTGAGCAGATCTCTAAAGTCATAGTGGAGAAGGGTAAAATATTCCTCGACAGTCTGTACCATATCCACTTTATTGAACGTAAAACACCTACAAGTGAGATCCTAGAAACGTACCATAGCCTTCAACAAGGCATCATCCGGTTTAATGAACAGAAGCTTCGGTACATCACCATACTTGTCTCAGAAGCACATTTTCTTAGCCTCGACCCACAAATGCTATATTCCCTTTAACTAATCTTCGCGATTTCTCCTATAGTCCATGCGGACTATTTGAGGCAGGCTCGAGTAAAAACTAGCTATCTAGCAATCACCTTCTCTACTCTGAGTATCCTCTAACATTCTCGCTATTATCCCTATATTTTCTACCCCATGTCGAATAATTGAATCTTCTCGAAGTGTGTTCATGTCGAATATAAATGCGACACTATGCCCCAGGTATTTAAATGATGCATTAATTATGCTATGGAAAGACAAAGACATAAGAAAAACAAAATCAATAAAAAGATAAAGTCAAATGAACCATAAAAAAAAGCAGAATTAAATCATAAAACATTATGAACAAATTCAAACACAAAACATACGAATAAATGCTCATAAGGTACGACTCTTATGTATAGGCTTCACATTTAAAATGATCATTACATGCTAGCTTACAGCTGACTCTAATGCACAAGGAACCCAAGGCTTAAATACGACATCTATAAGGATGCATTCCCCTTTAAAAAGGGTTGGCCCTTGGGTGGTAAAAATTTCATAACGTACATGGTAGAATTTGCTACACGAACATCTATGTCCATCTTAACCATGGAGTAGTCCTTAAACTTATACGGTGACATATTGCCACACGATAGCCTAAAGCTACTCCTAAACCGGATGGGCCCGGGTGTAGGACCAAAAGCAAGATGCGACATGAATGAAAATTATAGCCGCCCCATGACGGTAGAGTTGACATATGCATTAATCAATTTCATCGATAAAAGAATAAACAAACACGTTGACATACATATCAAAATAGGATAAGCAAATGAAATGAACAAATAAATCAATATTTAACACATTTCAACAATTTAAAATGACATTATATAATTCACCTAAAAAGTCATTAGTTTTAATCTTAAACAAAGTCCTTAAGAATATTTACATATTAATTATCCTATATGATATTTAAAATTAGTTTAAAATCCAATAAAAAATATCCTACATATTATTTATAATTTTTTAGGGTAAATGGTAGATAAGCTCTTAAATACTAACCTAAATTCAAATGTAAAAAAAAACATAAATATAAATAGACATGAAAATAAGGAAATATGAAATAAGAATAAGTGAAAATTATGCAAGTGTGAATAAATATAAAACATTAAACTAAAATGCATAATTGACATCAAATATATAAAGCATAAATGTAAATGAAAGGGAAGATATAAATATAAATAACTTGATAAAATGGAAGCAAAATGACATAGCTTGATTTTGAGATTAAAAGATAAAAAATGTGGAAGAAAAAGGACTGATGTAGCAATTAATTTACTTTTAATTTTGAATTTTCTGAATAAATCGAAGTTTTTAAACAAAAGGGGTACCGGTGTAAATATGCCAAAGAGTGAGGGCATCACTGCAAAAAACGAGATATTTTTCATAAATTTAAAAAGTTTGGGGGGTGAGAATAAATTACCCATTTTGGCAATTATAAATAGGGAAAATCTATTTTTATACTCATTTTCAATTTTATTTAAAAAAAACTATTCCTCTTTATCTTCGTCCTTCAATGTTGGTCATGGCTCCACCACTGGAGAGCCCAACGATTCTTCAGCTCTGGTGGTGGAGTCGTCATGTATGGTGGCCGGAAATTTCTTCTTCTTTTTCTTCTTAAATAAAAAATTTCTTTTGATCTAAGCAAAATAACTAATTTACTTTAAAATCAAAACTTTTATTTCGAAATAGTTAAAAAAATCAAAACTTAGTTTAAAATTTTAAACTTTTTTCTTTAAAATCACTAAAAAAACAGATTTTTATTTTTTAAAAATCTAAAATTTCTTTCTTTTTTTTAATGAAAATCACTACTTTACTTAAAAATTCAAACTTTTATTTCGAAATAGTTAAAAAATCAAAACTTTTTTTAATTTTAAACTTTTTCTTTAAAATCACTAAAAAACAGATTTTTATTTTTAAAAATCTAAACTTTATTTCTTTTTAAAGAAAATCACTATTTTACTTAAAAATAAAACTTTTATTTTGGAATTATTTAAAAAAATCAAAATTTTTCCAAAAATCAAGCTATTTTTCTTTAAAAAAAACATTTATTTTAGCAAGTGGAAAGGAAAGGAAAATGAGATTTTTGGGGCTCCTAAGGGCGAAGGACGGATTGTCCAATATCGTCCCCTTCATCGGAGCTCAAACCCCATGCTTCATGATATGTCCATGGCAAAAAAAAAAAAAAAGAGAAGAGAAGAAGAAAATAACATGCTTGTTGTTGTTTTTTCTTCTTACTTTTTTTTTTTTTGTAAAAAATCAAAATATGAAAAAGCCTCCCTTTTTTCATTCATTTCATGCGTATATATTGTTCATTAATCTTGTTTATTTGTAATTTTTTTGTCATGTTTCATTTGATCTTTTGATTAATAACTTGGTACTATTTTAGATGTTTGTCATGTGGTAAAAGAGGGTTATGGTTCATGAAACCCTAAAAAATAATAATAATAAGAATAATAATGATGATGATAATAATAATTTGGGCCCTTGACAAGCCCGAAAAAGGAAAGAAAAGAAAAGAAAAAGAAAAACCTCTATTTGACCTAAAATCGAGTGGGTTTTTAATGGGCCCAAGAAAGAATAAATGGGCCTCTAACTAGGCTCGGATAAAATCGGATGTCTACAATAGCTTCACCAATGACCAAGCTACTTCAGAAGAATGTTCAGTTTGTCTGGTTTAATAAATGTTAGCAGAGTTTTGTTCAGTTAAAGAAAATGCTAACAAAAGCACTAGGGTTGACACAGCCGGAGATTGGAAAAGAGTTTTTCATTTATAGTGATGCATCATTGAATGGATTGGGGTGTGTATTGATGCAAGTTGGAAAAAGTTATAGCGTATGCTTCTCATCAGTTAAAGCAGCATGAGAGAAATTACCCGACCCATGATCTAGAGTTAGTTGTCATTGTCTTTGCATTGAAGATCTAGCGTCATTATCTTAATGGTGAGAGATGTCATATATTTACAAATCACAAGAGTTTAAAGTATTTGATGACTCAAAAGGAGCTGAATTTGAGGCAGGGACGATGATTGGAATTACTGAAAGACTATGATCTTGTGATTGATTATCACCAGGGGAAAGCTAATGTTGTTACAGATGCCTTGCTGGAAATCTTTGTTTGCATTGAGGGCATTAAACGCACATTTATATCTGGAAGGTGATGGTTCTATTATGGCTGAACTCAAGACGAGACCATTATTTATACAAAGGATTCAAGACCTACAGAAAAATGATTCGAAGCTAGTAGACAAAAAAGAATAGATTCGAAATTATCCCACTACGGGGTTCATAGTTGATGCCGAGGGTATGATGTACTTTCGGGATAGGGTATGTGTTCCTGATGATCTGGATCTAAGGTGGGATATTTTGATAGAGGCTCATAGCAGTACCTACTTCATTCATCTAGGAAGCGTAAAAATGTATAATGATTTGAAGAAAATGTACTAGTCGTCGAGTATGAAACGTGAGATCTCTGAGTATGTAACTAAATGTCTGGTATGCCAGCAAGTAAAAGCTGAGCATCAGGTACTGTCAGAGTTATTACAACCTATTATCATCCTTGAGTGGAAGTGGGAACGAGTTACTATAGATTTTGTTACAGTATTATCGGTAACTCCGAGAAAGAGGGACTTCATCTGGGTTATAGTCGACAGATTTACTAAGTTATCTCACTTCATTCCTGTACATGTGGATTTCACACTTGAGAAGTTAGCAGAGTTGTATGTGTCAAAGATTGTACAATTGCATGGGGTACCAGTGTCTATCATTTTAGATATCGATCCGCATTTTACTTCAAGGTTTTGGGGTAAACTTCATGAAACTCTAAGGACCTAATTGAATTTTAGCATTGCATAACATGCACAGACAGATGGATAGTCTGAATGGGTAATACAAATTTTAGAAGGTATGTTGCTATGTTGTGTACTTGAGTTTGAACGCAATTGGGAGAGATACCTACCGTTGTTAGAATTTGCGTATAATAAAAGCTATCAGTCTAGTATTAAAATGACACCATTTGAGGCCTTGTACGAAATAAAGTGTAGAACACCGCTGTACTAGTCGGAGCTGAGTGAATCCTACTCTGGTAGGTACTGATTTGATACATGAGACAGAGGATAAGGTTCGGATAGTCCGTGATTGTTTAAAGGTAACATCTGATCGTCACAATTCTTATGTAAATGTTAAGAGAAAAGATATAGAATTTGTAGTTGGAGATTGAGTTTTCCTGAAAATTTCACCTTAGAAGAAGGTGTTATGTTTTGGCAGAAAAGGGAAGTTAAGTCTGCGATTTATTAGGTCATATGAAATTATTGAAAGGGTGGGTCCTGTAGCCTACAAGTTAGCCTTACCCCCAAAACTTGAGAAGATTCATAATGTTTTTCATGTTTCGATGCTGAGGCGATATAGATTAGATCCTTCCCATGTGATCACTCCTTTTGAGGTTGAGATACAACCGAATTTATCGTATTCAAAAGAATCGGTTAGAATCTTAGCACGTGAGGTGAAAGAGTTACGGAATAAAAGAGTATTGCTAGTAAATGTCTTGTGGAATCATCACGGTCTTGAACAAGCTACATGGGAAACTTAAGCTTCAATAAGATCACAGTATCCTAATCTGTTTACTGGTAAGAAATTTCAGGACGAAATTTCCTAAGGAGGGAGAGTTGTAACAGCCCGATTTTTAGTGTTGTTGAAAATAGTGGTTTTAAGACAATAACTCCAACGAGTAGGATCATAAATACTAATTATTTAATATTTATGATGTCATTAATGTCATATTAAATTTTGGTTAAGAAATTTTATCATTTATATAGTTAATTAAGTGAGAAGGATTAAATTGTAAAAGATGAGAAAGTTGAATTCTGTTAGCTAAATATGTTAAATAGCTTAGGGAAGCTAAGTATAAGGACCAATATGGTTAATAAGCCATATTAAATGTTAGTGGACGATTTTGGCTATTATTTTAGTTAAAATTTCGTGTGTGAACAAAGGATAAAATGGTAAATTGGTAATAAATGAATTAATAACAAAAATTAAGTGAGAAAACATATCATCTTTTTCATTTTTCATCTTCTAAAACTAAAAAACCCTAGTCACCATTAGAGGAAGCTTTGTTGAGCTTTGGTTCTTCATTTTGGTAAGTAAATTTTTTATGTTTTTGAGTCCATATTAACTTAATCTAGCTAACTCGAGGACTAGTTTGTGAATCTACCAAATTTTATAAACTATGCTATTGATGAATGAGCTAGTTCTTGAAAAATTATGGAAATTTTATAAGCTTGGATGTTGTTTTTGATGATTTTGTAAAGTGATTTTTGATGATTTTAGGGTTTGAAGACTAGATTGTTAAAACGAAAAAATACATGAACTGATGTGAAATAATTGCATGATAGACTGTAAGGGGATCCTTGAATATTCGACTAGTATGGGTTGAAAGAAAAATGGTCATTTTGCATGTTTAAGGCTTAAAGACTAAATTAATTAAAAGTGAAAAGTTGAGGGTAATTTTTTAAATTACCAAAAAAAGGCTTAATTGCATAAAATGAATTGAATTTCATGTTTATTTAAATAACTGAATGAATTGTTGTAATAGATCAAGAATGTGTCGTTGATCGAGGGAAAGAGAAAATTACAAAATAGTCCCTAGTGTTAAGACATAGTTGCAACTTAGTCTGATAAGTTTGTACGATTAAATTTTCTATTTGATAATTGTAGTTACATTTACCTTAATTTTATTCTTGAGCATGGATCGAGACGGAAGATTTGTTGGATACTTTATACTCTAGCTCAGAGGAGCAATACTCTGGACTTTGGCTCGATAAGAGCGCTATTCTATCTAGGCTCGTATGAGCTAATCTCTGTCTAGGCTCGTATGAGCTAAACTCTATCTAGGCTCGTATGAGCTAAACTCTATCTGGGCTCGCATGAGCTAAACTCTATTCTAGGCTCAAAAAGAGCTACATCTCTGTAACGACTCGAGGAGGGTTACCTAATTTGGTAGATACAGGATAATGATACTCTTTATATTCTCTCCTATAACCGAATATGTTATTCAGTAAGTTAACCGTTCTTGCGAACTTACTAAGCTTTGTAAACTTACCTGTGGTTTTGTTTGTTATCTTGTAGATTTCATTTTCCTGTTTGAAGATTGGATTATCTCGAAGCATCACACTATCCCGGGAGCATCTTTGGTAGGTTTTGTATCACTTGGCTTATATGGCATGTATAGGATGAATGTTGTTTAACAGATCTTATATTCTCGTCATAATCATGTCCAGAAATTCTGCCCACGCAGTCTTTATTAAAATGGTCATAACTTGAGCTCCTGAACTCGAAATTTAGTGATTTAAAGTGTGTTTCAAAGTTAAGAGATAGATCTTCGAACACCATACAGACATCTAAATCCACAAATGCTTGGATTCCATCCAAAAAGTCATCACAAGTCTATTAATTTCCCAAACTTGAAAATTGACAGCTTCAGTGAATGGAACTTAATAAATTTCACCCCATCCGTTCTCGTATCATTCTCCATTTCCTCAAAATATTCGTCCTCGAATATTGTCTTTGATCGAATCTTTGTTTGATTTGTTTGGCCTTTAATACTGTTATTGGACCTTGAGGTGGTGTGAGCTCATCACAACCATGGGTCTGAAATTGAGCCTTGAGACTCGCATCAGTGGACGTGACATTCGAAGGGTCTCGGCTCAATTTTAGTTAATTATATTTTAGATTTTTTTATTTTATCTCTTAATTATTCGGAGATCGTATCATTTTATTTTGAATTGTGACATGAGACATAGAACTTGGGTTTTATTTTATAGCTTGTATGACATTTAATTTGATCTTAGGACTTCAAATTATGAATATAAATTAGTTATGCATGAACCCCTCGATTTTTATTAAAAACATAAATTGAGATCACTTTTCCGCTGCTAAGTTATAATTAAAATTTTGAGTAATACATAAATAGGCAAGTAATCAGGTTTTCAAAAAGTAGACACCATTACATTGGTTAGCTAATCTAAACCGATTTTGATAACTCGAAAGTTTTTCTGAAATAAACTAAGTTTTCTTCTAAATTGAAAAATGTTTTAAAATAATTGTTTTCAGAACTTTGATACCTTCCTGGGCCATTTTGATGGCTAATGTAATCTTTCGAATTCAGGTTTAATGTTTAGGCCGGGTCAAGGAGGTTACATACAAATTCTATTAATTTGGTCTTAAAAAATAATTTAGTCATAAATAGGAATTATATATTTCTTCAACCTTGAGTCATAATATTGATCTGCTATATATGTTTTCCCCTCCTGTTCCAATATATAACAATTAACATTCACTAGTATAATTGAGTTATTGAAACTGGAATTCCGTTGATATAGTGTACAATAAGGGAGGAGTACAAAAGGGAGTAGGGTGGTTGCTATGAAGGTTGATTCACTCAGGCAAAGAGTCGGAGGTTATGAAGAGTGGAGATAAAGAGAATGTAGAGGTTGAGAGCTGTTGACAAAGTGTAGGCTTAGTATTCTTAAAGATTTGATCATCTTTTCATTATTCTTTGAGGTATTTATAGGTAGGGACTTTGCATCTAGACATCATTACGAAACGCGGATGTCTGTGACAGGACAGATTCTGTCAGTCATTCTAACTTGATGGGATAAAACAATTGAGTGCACATGATAATTGGTGACCAACAACTTCATGTTTTCAATAAAGATTAGGCCATCTGATGTTTAGATGGTCATCCTAAAATGGTGAGCTTGTAGTTTACCTATTGGCTTGCTGATGGCAGGCTTATTATTTCAACGCTTTTCTACCTTGCCACGTGATTTGACATGGATGAGGGTATAACAATATTCTGTCTCTTTGAGTTAAGAAGAGAGTTATAAAATGACAATCCTTGAAACGCTTTGACCTGCTAAGATTTTTTACAGGTTGCTTCGAATGGTGACTTTGTTTTTTGGTGTAATGTTATATCAAAACCCTTGAGATTATGCCATAAATGTACTTTGAAGACTACGTTTCTAGGGAGGTGTAAAAATGATGAACAACAACATTTTGAAATAGGCGGTGAGATGCCATTGGATGTTAGTTGTTCTTCCAAACGATGTGTTTTGGGAAATATACCTATATATTCTAGGTTTTCTTCTTCGAAGTTGTTTTGCCTCCTTTTCTTTTGAAAATTTTGCTGCTGCTGCTAGTCGTTTTCTTACTTTTATTGATTTTTTGCAACAGTCTTCGTATTTTAACGACTTGTTTACTTTGATTCAATGTGTGGTGCTATAAGGAAATTAAAGGTGGCAATAGAGAAAAATAAATAATTACTCCATTATGAATTTAAAAAGGCATGTTTTTCTCAACTAGTTAATGATTATTATTACTTAAGATTTTATTTGTTAAAGAGATTTTCTTTTTTTTTTTGCTTCAATATCTATTTAAATATAAGAACATTAAAGGTTGCAATGGAGAAAATAAATAATTACCCCACTGTGGGTTTAAAAATGCAAGTTTTTCTTAGCTAGTTAATTATGAAATAAATAATTGCATCATTGTAAGCTTGAAAAGAGAATTTTTTCTTATCTAGTTAATGATGATTATTAACTAAGGTTTTCTTTGTTGAAGAGATTTACCTTTTTTCTTCAAGTTCACTTTGTGTTGATATATAAGACATTAAAGGTAGAAATTGAGGAAATAAATAGATACTCCATTGTGGGTTTAAAAAGGCAAGTTTTCCTCATCTAATTATTGATGAAATAAATAATTACCCCACTGTGGGTTTACAAGAACAAGTTTTCCTCCGTTAGTTAATGTTAATTATTACCCAAGGTTTTTTTTTGTTAAAGAGAGTTTCATTTTCATTTTCTGTTTTAGTTTTTGTTTATATATAAGGGCATTAATGATGACAAAATAAGAAACAAATAATAACTCCACTACAGGTTTAAAAAGACAAGTTTTCCTCAACTAGTTAATGATGATTATTACCCAAGGTTTTCTTTGTTAAAGAGATTTTCTTTTTTTTTTCTACTTCAATTTCTGTTTATATATAAGGATATTAAAGGTGGAAATGGAGAAAATAAATAATTACTCCATTGCGGGTTTAAAAGGACAAGTTTTCCTCAATTAGTTATGAAATAAATAATTACTCCACTATGTGTTTAAAAATGAAAGTTTTTTTGAACTTAACAAGTGGTTTCAGTGGAAAAAAAAAATTGTTCATCTTAGGTGTCTCGGGTTCGAGCACCTATGTGTGCAAGGTGTGTGTGCGTTGTCAAAGGGTTAAAAAAGTATGAACAGATACTATCATGTAATTACACTAGTATATTAATAAAAAAGAAAGTGTTCCTCAGTTGGTTAATTATGATTAACCCAAGATTTTTTTATTAAATAGGTTTTCCTTTTTTTTTTTTTGCTTCAATTTCTATTTATATATATAGACATTAAAGGTGTCAGTGGAAGAAATAAATCATTACTCTATTATGGGTTTAAAAATACAAGTTTTCCTCAGCTAGTTAATGATGAAATAAATAATTACTCCACTGTGGGTTTAAAAAGGTAAGTTTTTCTCCGGTAGATAACAACGATTATTACCTAAGGTTTTATTTGTTAAAGAGATTTTCATTTTTTTTGCTTCAGTTTCTATTTATATATAGGGAAATTAACAGCGATAATGGAGGAAATAAATAATTACTCCGCTATTGGTTTAAAAAGGATAGTTTTCCTCACCTAGTTAATAATTATTATTACCCAAAATTTTCTATATTAAAAAGATTTTCCTTTTCTTTTCTGCTTCAATCTTTTTTCTATATAAAGACATTAAAGGTGGCAATAGTAGAAATAAATAATTACTCCACTATTGGTTTAAAAAGGCAAGTTTTCCTTGACTAGTTATTGATTATTATCCAAAATTTTCTTTATTAAAGAGATCTTTTTCTGTTTCAATTTTTTTGGTGAATTTTTCTCAATTTTAGTTTATATATAAAGGACATTATAGGTAGAAATGGAAGAAATAAATAATTACTTCACTTTGAGTTTAAAAAGGCAAATTTTTCTCAGCTAATTAATAAGAAATTAAATAATTATTTTACTGTGAGTTTAAAAAGACAAGTTTTTCTTATCTAGTTAATGATGATTACTACCTAAGGTTTTATGTTTTAAAGAGATTTTTCATTTTTCTTCTACTTTAATTTCTGTTTATATATATAAGGACATTAACAGTGGCAATGGAGCAACTAAATATTTACTCCACTATGGGTTTAAAAAGAAAAGTTTTTCTCAGGTAGTTAATGATGATTATTACACAATATTTTTTTTGTTAAATAGATTTTCTTTTTTTTTTCTAGTTCAGTTTTTATTTATATATAAGGACATTAATTTAACAATGGAGAAATTAAATAATTACTCCACTATCGATTTCTATAGACAAGTTTTCCTCAACTAGTTAATGATAAAGTAAATAATTATTTCATTGTGATTTTAAAAAGTAAATTTTCTCATATAGTAAATGATGGTTATTACCCAAGATTTTTTTTTTGTTAAAGATATTTTCCTTTATTTTTTTGTTTCAGTTTTTTTTATATATATAAACATTAAAGATGACAATGGAGGAAATAAATAATTACTCCACTATGTGTTTAAAAAAAATAAATTTTCCTCAACTAATTGATGATGATTATATCAAATATTTTCGTTATTAAAGAGGTTTTCCTTTTTTTTTTTTTGTGCTTCAGTTTCAGTTTATATATAAGGATATTAAATGTGGCAATGGAGAAAATAAATAATTTCACTGTCGGTTTAAAAAGACAAGTTTTTCTCAACTAGTTAATGACAAAATAAATAATTACTCCATTGTGTGTTTAAAAAGATAAATTTTCCTCGATTAATAAATTATGATTATTACTCAAGGTTTTCTTTGTTAAAGTGATTTTCGTTTTTAACTTCTTTAGTTTCTATTTATATATTTGGATATTAAAAGTGACAATGGAGGAAATAAATAATTACTCCATTGTGGGTTTTAAAAGGCAAGTGTTTCTAAACTAGTTAATGATAAAATAAAAAATTACTCCATTGTGAATTTAAAAATGTAAATTTTCCTTTGGTAATTAATGATTATTATTACATAAGGTTTTATTTGTTAAAGAGAATTTTTTATTCTTTCTTCTTTAATTTAAATTTACGTTTCTATATAAGGACATTAACAGAAACAATGAAGTAAATAAATAATTAGTTTTTCGAAGCTAATTAATGATGAAATAAATAATTATTCCATTTTGGGTTTTGAAAGGCAAGTTTTCTTCAGCTAGTGAATGATGATTATTACCTTTTTTTTTTTTGTTAAATAGATTTTTTTTTTTGCTTCAGTTTATGTTTATATATAAGGACATTAATGACGACAACGGAGAAAATAAATAATTACTCCACTGTGTGTTTAAAAAGGTCAGTTTTCCTCGGCTAATTAATGATAAAATAAACAATTACTCCATTGTAAGTTTAAAAAGGCAAGTTTTCCTCAACTAGTTAATGCTTGTCACATCCCAAAAATCGAGTTGGTAGAATCAGGATAGTAAATCAAGGATTAGTTAATCGGAAATCGTAGTTAATTGAGATCAATAAAATAAATGGAAATAGTATTAGTAAGTAGGACTAAATTTGAATAATAATTAAAGTAGAGAACCTAAATCGATAAATGAGAACTAATGGATAACGGGGTAGTTGTTAAAACAAGGGTAATAATAGGAAGGGCTTATAGAATAAATAAATTAATTTTATAAATGAGTTTGGCTATATAAACCCTTCACTGCCCATCTTTCTTCCTCAAAATCATTTTATTTTTCACTCTTTGCATTTTAAAAGTTAGCTGCATCTGGTAGCTAGCATTTTCTCTCAAAATTTTCTATACATTGCATTTTCTTGGGAGCCAAACATTATTTTCTTCTTTGATTTCTCAAGTAAAACAAAATTTTCTTCTCAAACTTTGGTTCGGTTATTAAACGAACACTCAGAGATCGCAAAGGATAGTAAGATCGATGGTAAGCAATCTATTTTTCATATCAAATCTACATGAGATTCTTTTCGACTTAAGTATTTACGGTTTTAGATAAGAAACATAAATGAACTTTGGTTTTTAAATGTTCGGTTTCATGAAAACAGCGGGTTGAAGTTGGCGAAGCTAAGAAGTGTTTTCTAAAATGATTTCCAAATGATTTTCGAATGAGATTTAAAGCGATTAAGATATTTTTACCATTGGATTTAACAAAACTTTTCTGAAAATGTATAAATTGTTCGCTCTTGTTCTTGAGGATGATAATGAACATTAACCGCTTTAAAAAAAGTTAAATTAGATCACACATCGTTAATAAGTTGGATCTGTTAATACTTGCGAGGTAGGAAGGTTAAGAGAGAGAAGATAGGTTATGTAAGTAAACTATGCGAGCTTAGTAGATATTGCATAGGTTGTAAGTTGTAATTGAGTAGAGTAAGTATTAAGTTACTTCGAACGATAAGTAATATGTATGCCTTTGTACGAAGCTACGAAAACTGGTGGTGCATCGACCAACAAGGATAAAGGCAAACAGAAGGTCAGCTACTCAACGTAGAGGTGAACTAAGGTGAGTACACTGTATACTGCACTTGAAAATGAGGTCGCATGCTACTAGAAGCCAAGTAAGACATACGAACCCCTACTTTAATGTTGCAAGCTAGTTATATGTTATGGGAACTCTTTTATATGTTATGTGAACTCTTTTACATGATGTGCAAACTCTTTCACATGTTGTGTGAGCTCTTATGTATGGTATGAATTTGTTTGTATGTGATCTTACATGTTATGTGAACCTTAGAAGTGATTTGTGAATCCATGTGATATGTGAGATCTACTATGTTGTGTACGGACCTATGATATTGAATGCGAACACTTATATTATGCGAACCATGATAATGAATGTATATTTTATGTGCGAACCTTAATTCATGATATGTGAACCTATGTATTTTGTGAGATTTGTTATATTGTATGTGATCATCTGTCATTTGTGAACTTTGTTTCTGTATTGGCAAGTTTAATGCTCTGTGAACTATATTATAGTGGGTTTGTGAGCTCATGCGAATTGGGCATTGTGAGCCTTATTGTCTGTGAACTATACCATATTGTGAATTTTGAATTGTGTATTATGAACTACGAGCTCTGCTATATTGCGAGCCTAAAATGATGTGAACTGTAAATGTGTATTAATGTGTTATATTGGCATAGTGAATTCTAGAACCATTGGATATAGTTGGCATGTCGTAGGATTGTGAGTACTCACCAATGTACAGTGATAGGCCATCGTTGTCGGACAACTCAAGATGATAGATTTGATTCGATAAACCATTATTGTCGATCAATCCAGGGTGGTAGGCCATCATTGCCGATCAATTCGAGGTGGTAGGCCATCGTTACCGAGCAATTCGAGGTGGTAGGTCATCTTTGTCGAGCAATTCGGGATGACAAATTGGAAACGTGCGAGTTGCAATTTGGTGTTAGCATTCGTGTTGCACCTATATGGTGACTCAAATGACTCTTTGAGTCCAAAAGTGAGGTGCTATGAGGAGATCTATTTATCCAATGAGTGTAATCGTATGATTCTGTGTCCATTTCACTACCTGCCAATATATCAAAAAATTGAATTATTTTGCTTACTTGCATGTAAAATGCTTATATGTGAACTGGTTATATGCGAACTTATTGTATGCAAACTGTTGTATGTGAACTGATCGTATGTGAACTATTGTATGCGAACTGTTTATGTGTTAGTTGTTTGGTATTTGAATTGTTGATGCGTTTCCTAGTGCTGTATGCATCTGTGTTCATTGAGCTCTCCTTTATTTCTTTTTCCCTTCTAGATAAATAGCTCGCGGGATAGCAAGGAGGGTGGCATAGTGGTGATCCAATGCATAGACTTTCTTTTCCTACTATATGTGCACCGGTATTTTAAAACCCCCATGAAAGCAATGTGAGAAATCCCAAGCTAGAAAATTTAGAATAGGACTTGAAACATTTTTTCAAACAATTTTCTAAAAAATTCTTCACGAGTTGTAATTGGACTTAAATGGACTTTTTAAGTTTGGGTTTACGAAAAACACTAAGAGTGCTTGTTTCATTAAACTGTTATTGAAATCATATATACTATTGTGTGCTAGACTAACGTGATATTTTGCAACTGATAGAGTCTATTGAGCTAAGGTACGCTATTTGTCGCTATTGTGTGTATGTGTTTGCCGACAATTATATTAGACAAGCACGCTCTTAGAAATTTTTTGTGCGTATTACTTTGCTTATGGATGGTGTGAGTGCTAGTTTGGTGTGAATGTGGTAGTTTCTAGGAGAATCACCTTGATGGCTAATCTATCGCTTAAAATTCGGGTCGGACTGTCCCGATCGAGTTTTGGGTGTCACAATGATCATTATTATCCAAGATTTTCTATGTTAAAGAGATTTTCCTTTTCTTTTCTACTTCAGTTTTTTTTTCTAAATATAAGGACATTAAAGGTGGCAATGAAGGAAATAAATAATTACTCTATTGTGTGTTTAGAAAGACAAGTCATCCTCTACTTATTAATGATGAAATAAACAATTACTCCACTATAGGCTTAAAAAGGCAAGTTTTTCTCAGCTAGTTAATCATGATTGTTACCCAAGGTTTTCTTTGTTAAAGAGATTTTCCTTTTTTTTTCTACTTCAATTTTTGTTTATATATAAGGACATTAAAGGTGACAATGGATGACATATATCATTACTCCACTGTGGGTTTAAAAAGGCAAGTTTTACTCAAGTTTTTAATGACGATAATTACTTATGGTTTTCATTGTTAAAGAGATTTTTTGTTTCCTTCTACTTCAATTTCTATTTATATATAAGGACATTAACAGCGACAATGGAAAAAATAAATAATTATTTCACTGTGGGATGAAAAGGACAAGTTTTCTTTAGCTAATTGATGGTTAAATAACTAAGTACTCCACTATAGGTTTTAAAAGGTAAGTTTTCCTGAGATAGTTAATGATGATTGTTACCCAAGGTTTTTTATTAAAGAGATTTTCCTCCCTTTTTTTCTACTCCAATTTTTGTTTTTATATAAGGACATTAATGGTGGCATAGGAAGAAATAAATAATTACTCCACTATAGGTTTAAGAAGGCAAGTTTTCCAATGCAAGTTAATGATGAAATAAATAATTACTCTACTATGGGTTTAAAAAAGAACATTTTCCTCAGCTAGTTAATCATGATTATTACCAAAGGTTTTTTTTGTTAAAAAGATTTTCCCTTTTTTTTCTACTTCAGTTTCTGTTTATTTATAAGGACATTAAAGGTGGCAGTGAAGGAAAGAAATAATTATTCTACTGTTATATACACCCAATTTTGTTCAAACCTAATTGGAAGCCCTTTTATTCTCTCTTAAGCCCGTTGGAAGCTCACTTGATTTGAATCACATAGAGGTTTTTATTTTTCTTTCTTTTTTGGGTTTGTCAAAGCCCAAATTATTATTATTATCATCATCATCATTCTTATTCTTATTCTTATTATTATTATTTTTTTAGGGTTTTATGGACCATAATCCTCTTTTGCCACATATCACAAACATCGAAAATAGTACAAAGTTATTAATCAAAAGATCAAATGAAACATGAAAAAAAAATTTACAAATAAACAAGATTAATGGATAATATATATAGATGAAATGAATGAAAAAAAGAGGAGGCTTTTTCATATTTTGATTTTTTTACAAAAAAGGTAAGAAGAAAAAACAACAATAAGCATGTTATTTTCTTCTTCTCTTCTCTTTTTTTTTTTTTTTGCCATGGACATATCATTAAGCATGGGGTTTGGGCTCCGATGAAGGGAACGATATCGGACCATCGGTCCTTCACCCCTAGGAGTCCCAAAAATCCCATTTTCCTATCCTTTTTTTAAAGAAAAAAAGCTTGATTTTGGGAAAATGTTTTGTTTTTTTTTTTAAACAATTGAGAAATAAAAGCTTTGATTTTTTTAAGCAAAATAATGATTTTCTTTAAAAAAGAGAAAGTTTAGATTTTTAAAATTAAAAATCTGTTTTTTAGTTATTTTCAAGAAAAAGTTTAAATTTTTAACAAAGTTATGTTTTTTAACTATTTTGAAATAAAAATTTAGATTTTTAGGTAAAATAGTGATGTTCTTTAAAGAAGAGAAAGTTTATATTTTTAAAAATAAAAATCTATTTTTTTAGTTATTTTAAGGAAAAAATTTAAATTTTTAACAAAATTTTGATTTTTTTAACTATTTCGAAATAAAAGTTTGGATTTTTAAGCAAAATAGTGATTTTCTTTAAAAAAAGAGAAAGTTAAGATTTTTAAAAAAATAAAAATCTATTTTTTAGTTATTTTAAAGAAAAAGTTTAAAATTTTGACAATGTTTTGATTTTTTTAACTATTTCGAAATAAAAATTTGAATTTTTAAGTAAAGTAGTGATTTTTGTTTAATCAAATGAAAACTTTTGATTTTTTTTTTTTAAAAAGAAGAAATTTTCGGCCACCATATATAGCGGCTCCACCATCGGAGTCAGAGAATCGTTGGGTTTTTTGGTGGTGGAGCCATGGCCAACATTGAAAGAGGAAGATAAAGAGGAAGAGTTTTTTTTTTAAATAGTGTTGAAAATGAGAGAACTTTTTTTTTTCCTATTTATAAGTGCCAAAATGAGTAATTTATTTCCACCCCCAAACTTTTTAAATTTAGGAAAAATACCCCATTTTTTGCAATGATGCCCTCACTCTTTGGCATATTTACACTCGTATCCCTTTTGTTTAATAAAACTTTCGATTTAATATGAAATTTCAAAATTAAAAGTAAATTAATTGCTACATCAGTCATCTGGCCTCCACATTATTTATTTTTTAATCTCAAAATCAAGCTATGTCATTTTGTTTTCATTTTAATAAGTTATTTATACTTATATTTTCTTTTATTTGCATTTATGCTTTATATATTTGATGTCAATTATGCATTTTAATTCACACTTGCATAATTTTTATTTATTCTTATTTCATATTTGTTTATTTTCATGTCTGTTTATATTTATGTTTTTTTTTTTTACATTTGAATTTATGTTAGTTTTTAAGAACTTATCTATCATTTACCCTAGAAAAATTATAAATAATATGTAGGATATTTTTTTTTTATTAAGATTTTAAACTATTCTTAAATATCATATAGGATAATTAATATGTAAATATTCTTTAGGACTTTGTTTAAGATTAAAACTAAGGATTTTTGTAGGTGAAATGTAAATCATGAGTAGGCCTTTTAAGTATTTTATTTTAAATACTTTTTAATATAGCTAATAAATGTCATCTAAGATAAATTATTTTAAAATTTTGATTAATTTAAAATTTAGATAAAAAATTTTAAAGTAAGATAAATCATAAACCTGACATAGGATACTTTCGTAAGATCTTAATAGGTTCAACGTTATTAATTAAATATCTTAAAATCATAGTAATGATAAAAGATCAAATAAATTGTAGATGAATTTTAATATTTCTCTGAATTCTTTGGTAACTTTTAGGTTTTTTTTTTTTTAAGATTCTAAAATAAAATTAATTTTAAGAATTAAAGGTATTTTACTAGAATTATTTAGGTATCCTTTAGGGTTTTTATTAGGAGTAAAAATTTCAAATTTAAGTTTTAAATTAGATAAGTTTAGTGAACACATTTTACTCACGTTACATGTAAATCAGAGTAATGATAAAAGATCGAATAAGTTGTAGATGCATTTTAATATTTCTCTTAATTCATTAGTAACTTTTAGGCTTTTTTTTTAGGATTCTAAAATAGAATTAATTTTAAGATTTCAAGGTATTTACTAGAATTATTTAGGTATCCTTTAGGGTTCTTATTAGGAGTAAAAATCTCTAATTTAAGTTTTAAATTAGATAAGTTTGTGAACATGTCTTAGTCAAATTACAAGTAAATTGGAGGCATTTTTTTTAGAGTTTTTATTTAAGATTTACATAAGATTTTAGCCTAAATTAAGATATTAATATGCTTAAATAAAAAAAAACTAGCTCCCAAGACCCCGTAAGACTATCTCCGGATAGGCGTTGTGGAGGTGCTATAACCTTCCCCACACGTAATCGTACTCTAGAACCCGAAATTTGGTGATGAGATCGAGTCTAGGTGGCTAACCAACCTAGCCCAAATTGGTTAGTGGCGACTCTACATTAATTTAGGTTTTTCGTGTCTAGCTTTGCTTACTAGGCCCTCGTACTCTTATGTAGGCAACGTTATGACAACTTGGCGACTCTACTAGGGACGTTTGTGAGTTAACTTACTTAGGTTTGAGAGCTAGGTTTTTTAGTATTCGTGCATATTAGATTTTTTTTATTCGTGCATTAATTCATTTAATTTTCTAATGTCTTTTTAAATTGTTGAATATGTGTTGAATATTGATTTATTTGTTCATTTCATTTGCTTATCCTATTTTGATATGTATGCCAATGTGTTTGTTTATTCTTTTATCGATGAAATTGATTAATCCGTATGTCGATTCTATCGACATGGGGCGGCTATTATTGTCATTCATGTTGCAACTTGCTTTTGGTCCTACGCTCGGACCCATCCCGTTTAGAGGGAGTAGCCTTAGGCTTTCATGTGGTAATATGTCACCACATAAGTTTAAGGACTACTCTATGGTTAAGATGGATATAGATATTCGTGTAGCAAATGCTACCATGTACGCTATGGAAGTTTTACCACCCAAGGGTCAACCATTTTTAAAGGGGAACACATCCCTATGGATGTTGTATTTAAGCCTTGGGTTTCCCCTTACATTAGAGTCAGCCATAAGCCAGCGTGTAATGACCATTTTAAAGGTAAAGCCTAGACATAAGAGTCGTACCTTACCCCTCGTAATAATAACTTATAGGACCTCATGAGCATTTATTTGTTTGAATTTGTTCGTAATGTTTTATGATTTAATTTCACATTTTTTATGCTTCATTTGACTTTATCTTTTTATTGATTTTTTTTTCTTGTGTCTTTGTCTCTCCATGGCATAATTAAAGCATCATTTAAATATCTGGGGCACAGTGTCGCATCTATATTCAACATGAACACACTTCGAGAAGATTCTTTTTTTTTATCAAAACACTTCGAGAAGATTCAATTGCTCAACATAGGGTAGAAAATATGGGGATAATAGTGAGAATGTTAGAGGATACTCAGAGTAGAGAAGGCGATTTCCAGATAGCTAGTTTTGACTCGAGCCAGCCTCAAATAGTTCGCATGGACTGTAAGAGAAATCGCGAAGAGGAGTTAAAGGGAATATGGCAATCATAGGGCGAGACTAAGAAAACACGCTTCCGAGACAAGTATAGTGATGTAGCACAGCTTCTATTTGTTAAATCGGATTATGCCCTATTGAAGGCAATGGTATGTTTTTGAGATCCCACTTATAGGTGTTTTACGTTCAATGAAGTGGATATGGTACCAACTATCAAGGAATATTCTACCCTTCTCCACTATGACTTTAGAGATCCACTCAGGATATATTGGAAGCAGAACGTCGATTTTTGGGGTCCTTTAGCCAATCTGATGGGGTTACTTGTAGATATGGTTAAAGCGTATGGGAAAGGCCACTGATGATAGACATTTGGCACTATTTACATTTGCCATACACGGGTTAATTGTGTTCCCAAAAGCTCTAGGATATGTAAGTGTGGAGCTAGCGGATTTTCTGTTTCAGATTAAAAAGGGGCGAATCCCGCTAAAGCAGTCTTAGCTGAAACTATCATTTCTCTCAATTTCATCAGAAGAAAAAGAGACGGGCGATTTTTAAGATGTGTTCAGCTGTTGTTCGTGTGGATGAAAAGTCATTTTAAGTGCCTGTATAAGTGCTTTCGTCAGGTTTTTTTCCTTCGACCAGGCCTATAGAGGAATTTTTGGAAAGTGAGTGGCCTTCAAATCAATCAATTAAGGAATGGGTTAAGAACTTTAGTACATTGACATACCAAGAAATAGAATGGAGGGCTCCATAGATGATTCGGAGCACGGTACTCATTAGGTGCGGTGGTCATTTGTGGGTTCCTTTAATTGGCATATGGAGAGCCATTAGTTATTCCTCGTTGATGGTTCTGAGCCAATACGGGTATGATCAATACCTACTACAGCTGGTTTAAATAGAGTGGAAGCTTCGATTTAGGACCCAAGATTTTGGAAGAAATTAGAGGAGATACGAATCAAGTGAGGTCAAACTTTGAGCTTACAATCAGGAACCTTTTTCAACCATTCCCCTTAAAAAACGTATCTCTAGTGGTGCCTAAAAAGAAGCAGAATCTTTGTGTTAGTGCAATTCAAGGGAAAAAGAAAGGTCCTAGATGTCATAGTATGAGCTAACAGAAAAGATACGTGATTTAGAGATACGTCTGAGGGGAAGAGATGAAGAGGTCAGATGACAACGAGAGCATCATCAAGCATATGTAAAGGAAAAGGAAGAAGAAATCATGAGACAACAATAGCAACACTGCTCAGACATGAAAGGGAAAGAAGGCGAACTAAGAATACAGTTAGAACGATGTCAATGAGAAATATCTGACTTGTTTGCTCAGATTCAGAGGTTGGAGGCGGATATGAGTTTGCGGGCTAATGAACTCCAAAAAGCGCGAGAACAAGAGCGAACCTAGAGGAGGGTGTCTAATGTAATGAAATGGAGGTGATGGAAGAGGAAATTTTTCGTTTGACTAAAGAATTAAAGATAAAAGAAGAGCAAAACAAAGAGGTCATGGAGGAATATACGGAGCTTACGGAGCGTTTCATCGCGGTGGAACAAATGGCAGTAAGCCGACAAGAAGTGTTTGCACCAATGCACATGGAAGGTCAGGTTTTCGCTCAGCAAGACGAAGACATATGTGAACAAATTGAAGAACTCAAAAAAGAATCTACCCCTTTTGCTAATGGGAACAAGTCTGCAATGAAACTTTTCGAGGTGGCTTAGGCACATTACCAAAAGTTCATCAAGCTCATGAGGAGGAAGAAGAACAACGAGTAGAGATTTGCCCTATGGCAATAGGATCAGTTAGGATTTTCTTTTATTATGAATGAAAAATGAAAAAAGCTTTATAAGCCGAAAAATTTTTGAACCTTCTATGAAAGAAATGGTTATATTCGAGTATATTTACGACAATGTGCCCCAATTTCATTCATTCATTTGCTCATTTGTTTATTTAGAAACATTATTTGAAAAAAAAGAAAAATTTTATGACAAATCTAAATTTCTAACTTTGGAATAAAAAGATCATTCGAAAAAAGATCAAGCATAGCTCACCGGTATAACACCCGCTCAAAAGCCAAGAAGATGACAGAAGAAGAATTAGCACACATGGCCAAACTGGAGGAACATATGGAAAAGATGATGGAAATGATGATTACAATGGTCAAAGGCAAAGCCAAGGTAGGAAAAGGAAGTGACACTTTGGACAATCCAATCCCTCTTCATAGTGATACAGGGGTATATCTTGAAGATTTATCACTTCAGGCTCCAGCGTGACCATTCAAATCCCAAGAGTGAACGAGTTGCCTGCAAACGAGGAGCTAAGAGAAGTGGACAAAGGAAAGTCGATTATGGATGAAGAAGCTCATAAATTTAACCTAATTGAGGAACATTTGAAAGTCATTGAAGGATTAGACACCTTCGAATCTATAGAAGTAGAAGGCCTATGTCTAGTACTTGATGTGGTCGTCCCACCAAAATTCAATGTTCTTGACTTTGAAAAATTCAATGGTAGCAGTTTCCTCGTTACTCACATTACCATGTACTATAGGAAAGTGGCTGCTCACTCCAAAGATGAGAAGTTGCTAATGCACATATTTCAAGACAGTCTAACCGGATCTATGGCTCGTTGGTATGTAAAGTTGGACAGGAACCGAATTCGAACTTGGAGAGAGCTCGCACGAGCATTTATTGCTCAATATAAACATATTGTAAACATGGCCCTAGATCGTCTGACTCTACAAAACATGGAAAAAAAGTCAAATGAAAGTTTTAAGGAATACGCACAACGGTGGAGGGATTTGTTATCGCCGTTCACGAAAAAAGAGACCACTATTTTGTTTATTTATACCTTGAAAGGTATATACTATGACAAGATGGTAGGAAATGTCTCTAAGACTTTCGTAGATATGGTATTATCCAGGGAAATGATAGAAAATGCATTAAAGTCGGGCAAAATAGATGATCCTTTGAAGAAAGGTGTCGTTGGGAAGAAAAAGGAAGTAGAAATGCAAACGATCGCACCGGGACGATACCTATACTCTTACTTTCCACACCTGAGACCGACATCTCCACACCCCTAATACTCGATTATAAATGTTACTAATACTTCACCATTTATGTATCGTTCGCCTATACTCGTTACACATCCCCCCATGTTAACTATGCTAACTCGATCCCAACAGACCCAAGCTCTAGTAAGACCGCCACGGGAAAGGCCAATGTTTGATTCAATTCCCATCTCCTACGTGAAACTTTTTACAATTCTAGTAGAGAAGCATCTCCTTCTACCTGTACACAAAGAACCAATGCTACCACTATTTCCCAAGTGGTATGATGCTAATACTCGATGTGAGTATCACTCTGGCAATCCAGGTCATACCATCAAGAACTGTTTAGCGTTAAAATATCAGGTGCAAGATCTTATAAGGGTGAGAAAGATAAATTTTCAGCGAGAGAATAATCGAATGTTAACATGAACCCGTTACCAAACCACAATCGAACAGTTAATGCTATAACTGAAGAGAAGAGCCTTCGAAAGAGAAAAGTAGAGGAAATCACAACCCTACTCGAGCGACTCTTCGAAATCCTAAGAAAGTCAAATCTATTTCAGATCGAGAAATTTAGATCTATAATGGAAATTGATATGGATCAAATCTACAAGTTCCACTAAGGAGCTCGAGGACACTCCATCCAAGTTTGCCCAACTTTTAGGGAACATATACAGTGTCTCTTGGATTCTTTTCAGCTAGAAATACAGGAGGATGTTAATACCAATGAGATAAACACATTAGATGCGAAACCTGTCACCATCTTATATAGAAAGAAAACCCTTATCGAAAAAGATTCTACCTCAAAGATCGTATAAGGTAATGTGTTGGTCATTAGGGTTCCCGACCTTTTTAAGTATGGAGATGACCAACGAGTTTTTTGGAGATATGATTGTAAGGTGGATGGATCTGATGCCTCCAACATCTCAAGACTTAATGGCATAACTCGAAGCGGGCGTTGTTACAAGCCAAACACAGTGGAGAAAGAACCTCGTGGCAAGGAAGTGATTTCGAAAAATCAACCAAAAATTTACGATAAAGAAGCTGATAAGGAAAAGAAAGAAGACCAAAAGGGAGAAGTCAAGAATGATGAAGTTAATGAATTTTTGCGTCTGATAAAGCACAGTGAATATAGTGTAGTCAAGTAGTTGAATAAAACACCAGCAAAAATCTCTTTACTGTTATTACTTATAAACTCGGAGCCACATAGGAAGGCTCTTGTACGAATTCTTAAACAAGCTTACGTTGCTCACAACGTGTCAGTAGATAATGTCAGTCACTTAGCAGGGAACATCTTGGCTCCAATTACATATCTTTAAATGATGATGAGATACCCCAGATGGAAGAGGAAGTACCAAGGCACTACACATCTCAATAAAGTGTAAAGCCTATTCCGTGGCTAGAGTCTTGATCGACAATCGATCATCGATCAATGTCTTACCTTTGTCGACATTGTCCAAACTGCCCGTGGACACCTCGTACATGGTATCAAGCTCTTTAGTGGTGCGAGCTTTTGATGGAACCAAAAGAAGTGTGATTGGCAAAATAAAGATTCCCTTGTTGGTAGGAGCCGTTAATTTCCTTATTCGCTTTCAGGTGATGGATATAAGACCTTCTTACAGTATGCTATTAGGTCACCCTTAGATTCATTCGGCTGGGGTGGTACCATCGTCTTTGCACCAAAGATTGAAATTTTTAGTTGATCAAAATTTGTGCATCATGCGAGGTGAAGAGGACCTATTGGTAGCTAGTTTTCCAAATTCTCCTTTCATAGAGGTGGATGATGATGTAATAGAGAGTTCTTTCTAAACCTTTGAGGTAGCCACTGCATCTTACGTGATAGAGGGAATGCGAGCCCTTAAGCCTCATGTACCGTGAATAACGAACATGTTATTTGCCCAAACAGTAGGGAAGGGTCAACAAATCCACTTAGGTTTAGGAAAAGACCTACAAGGTATCTCAGAACCCGTTTTTGTTCCCACTTAGAAGGATACAAGAAGGTTGGGATATAAGCCCACGAGGGAGGATGTCGAGAGGATGTGTAAAGAGCGTAGAGCAAAGAGGTTAGCCCGCATGGCTGGAAAGAAGGTGGTGGAACCTCTTTTGATTTGTCCTCCACTATATAAAACTTTTTACTCAGTAGGATTTGAGCACCAAGAAATGACCCCGATCTAGTTAATGATTAATGGAGATGTAGTGGATCTAAACATGATTGGCGATCGTGTATTGATGTCAAGAGACTGGGTTCGTTACGACCTTTTCGCCTTGGTCAACTGGTAGCTCATACCGTTACCTGCTATCCTTGAGTCCTCCTAGATGTAATCATTTTTAAGAGTTTTTATGTCAAAGTTTAATATCATTCAGTTAATTTAATTTCCTTCAAAAATCCATGTAAAACTATTTTTTTCTTTAATGAAACCAGATTTGGATCACGTCCCTAGTCACTTTAATTCATTTAATCGTTTTCATTCATATACCAATATACATACTCATAATTATTTCAGGGATATACATCATTAATTGATAAATGATCCAAATGACATCTTTGAATCAAATTATCATAATTATGTTCACAATAACGATCATGAAAAGGAAGAGGAAGTTGTACCAAATGAGTTTTTTAGGCTAGTTCAAACAGAAAAGAAGCTTATAGAACCCCACTTGGAGGGAATAGATTTAATCAATCTGGGTGATGATGAGGTAAGAAAGGAAATTAGGATTGGAACCACTCTCATGCTAGAGCAAAGTTAATTGTTGAAGGATTTACTTATTGAGTTTTCAGATGTGTTTGTATGGTTATACCAAGATATGTCGGGTTTGGACACCACTATCGTGGAACACAAGCTACCTTTGAAATTAGATTGCAAGCTCGTACAACAGAAGTTAAGGAGGATGAAACTTGAGATGCTGTTGAAGATTAACGAAGAGGTTAAGAAACAATTCGATGCGAGATTTTTGGAAGTAGCTAAATACCTAGAGTGGGTGGCGAATATTGTACTAGTGCCTAAAAAGGATGTGAAAGTCAGAATGTGCGTCGATTATATAGATTTAAACCGAGCCAGCCCGAAGGATAATTTTTCGTTACCTCATATAGACACACTAGTAGATAACACTGCTAAACATTGTGTTTTCTCTTTCATGGATGGATTCTCGGGATATAACCAAATCAAAATGGTAAGGGAGGACATGGAAAAGACCACTTCATCACTACTTGGAACTTTTTATTATAAGGTCATGCCATTTAGTCTGAAAAATGTTGAGGCCACGTATCAATGAGCAATGATGACATTGTTTCATGACATGATACATAAAGAGATTGAAGTTTATGTTGACGATATGATAGCAAAGTCCGTCAGGGAGGAGAGTCATGTGGAAAACCTTTGTAAATTATTTGAAAGGTTGAGAAAATACAAATTGATATTGAATCCAACAAAATGTACTTTCGAGGTAAAGTTAGGGAAGCTGTTGGGTTTCATAGTGAGTAAACGAGGAATTGAAATAGACCCGAACAAGGTTTAAGCAATTCAAGATTTGACACCCCCTAAGACTCAAACAGAGGTAAGAGGTTTCTTGGGACAGTTAAATTACGTGTCTCATTTTATCTCACTATTGACGGATCAATGTGATCCCATCTTCAAGCTCTTACATAAGGATAGTGATGGTGAATGGACTGAAGATTGTCAAAAAGCATTCGAGAAAGCAAAAGAGTACTTGGTTAAGCCACCAATTTTGATTCCTCCACTGCCAAGAAGACCTTTGATTTTGTATTTGATAGTGCTGGATAATTCTATAGGTTGTGTTTTGGGGTAACGAGATGGTTCAAATAAGAAAGAGCATGCAATCTATTATCTGAGCAAGAAGTTCACAGAATATGAAACCAAGTATTCCCATTTGGAAAATATGTGTTGTGCTTTAGCATGGACTGCACGTCGATTGAGGTAATATATGTTGTACCACACCACCTTCCTTATCGCAAAGTTGGACCCTTTGAAATACATCTTCGAGAAGCCATCATTGTCAGGAAGAGTTACTCATTGGTAAGTGGTATTGTCTAAGTATGACATCATCTACGTGTCCCAAAAGGCTATAAAAAGAAGCATAGTCACGAAATTTCTAGCAAATCGCGTGAAAGAGGAATACGAGCCCATGAATTTTGATTTCCCAGATGAAGAGATTATGTCAATTTCAAAGCGCGAAGAAGAAATTTGGAAGGCATATTTCGATGGAGCATCCAACATGATTAGACATGGGATTGGGGCAATACTAATCTCCCCAAGTGGTCAGTATTTTCCCGCTATAGCTAAACTGATGTTCACCTATACGAATAATGTAGCTGAATCCGAGGCATGCATTTTGGCACTTCAGGTCGACATTGAGAAAAAGATCAGGGTTTTAAAAGTTTATGGTGACTCGACGTTAGTAGTTTACCAATTAAGAGATGAATAGGAAACAAGAGATTCCAAACTGATTCACTATCAAACATATGTGCATGGATTGATCAAAGAGTTTGATGATGTCCAATTTTGTCATTTGTCAAGAGAAGAAAACCAGTTAGCAGATGCATTAGCTACTCTAGCTACCATGTTCAAAGCAAGATCTGAAATAGAAGTGCAACCTATACAGCTAAGGGTCAAGGACTCGTCGGCCCATTGTGCAGAAGTAGAAATAGAACGGATGGGAAACCATGGTATTTTGACATCAGAAAGTATTTACAATACTAGCAATACCCAGATTGCGCGTCAGAAAGTGATAAATGAATAATTAGCAGGCTGGTTAGGGGTTTCTTCTTGGATGGTGATTTTTTGTACAAAAGAGGACACCACCAAACACTGTTGAGATGTGTCGACACAGAAGAGGCAAATCAGATAATGAAGGAAATCCATGATGGAGTATGTGGGGCACATAGTAACGGACATATGATGGCAAGGCAAATCATGAGGGCTAGATATTTCTGGTTGACGTTGGAATGAGATTGTTTAAATTATGCTCGAAAGTGTCATAAATACCAGATTTATACAAACAGTATTAACGCTCCTCCTACTAATCTTCATGTATTGGCAACTCTTAGGCCATTCTCAATGTGGGGCATGGATGTCATTGGCCCTATCACATCGAAAGCATCAAACAGGCATCGCTTCATCTTTGTAGTGATTGACTATTTCACCAAGTGAGTCGAAGCTGCTTCATATGCTAATGTAACTCGATCAGTAGTCTATAAATTTCTAAAAAAAGAGGTCATTTGTTGGTACGGTTTACCGGAAAGAATCATCTCAGATAATGGCAAGAACTTGAATAATGCCTTAATAGAAGAGGTTTGCGTACAATTTAATATCAAGCATCACAATTCTACGCCATATCATCCAAAAACGAACGGGGCAGTTGAGGCCGCATACAAGAATATCAAGAAGATCATTTCCAAGACAACAGAAACGTACAAGGATTAGCATGAGAAACTCCCTTTTGCTCCCTCCGCATACCGTACATCAGTAAGGACTTTGACTGGAGCTACTCCATTTTCATTAGTGTATGGCATGGAGGCCATTTTACCTATCAAGGTGCAAATCCCATCTTTACGAGTGTTGAGGGAGGTGCGACTGGAGGAGGCTGAATGGGTGCAAGAGAGATATGAGCAGTTGAATTTAATTGAGGAAAAAAGATTAGCAGCTTTATGTCATGGCTAGTTGTATCAGCAAAGAATGATGAAAGCCTATTATAATAAGAAGGTGCGACCAAGGTAGTGCAAAGAAGAGGATCTGGTACTAAAGAAGATTCTGCCATATTTTCATGATCATCGCGAAAAATGGATGCGAAAATGGGAGGGACCGTATGTGGTGAAGAAAGCTTTCTCTAGTGGAGCATTAATTCTAGCTGAAATGGACGGAGACAATATGTCGAACCCTGTAAATTCTGATGCAGTAAAAAAATATTTTGCTTAAAAATTGAGCTTAATTATTCTTAAAGAGTTATTCAGATTAAGTAATATTGGTCTTCTCTGTTTTGCTTTTCTTTGTGCATAATGTTTGAGGTTACATTTTGCTTTAGAATATTGCATTCTCCTTAAGGTTAATTACTTAATAAGTTGGCTATGTTTAAAGTGATGAATGACATTTTTGAAATATCCTTCACTTGAAGAAAATTTCATCATTTGTTAACCACTTTGGGTCATTTCGTTTGTTCAAATTTGACCATTACTGAAGGATCACCCTCCATGTCAAAGGACAAATTGTGAGGTTTTGGGTATGGATCGATGATTTTACGATATTGTGAGGCAAACATGAGATTATGTAAAATTCAAATTGAAAAGATGTGCACGTTCCAAAGAATGACCTTTGTGATATTAGTCATATTTTGAATTGATAAATGGCATCCTTTTGTTCTCCCCGTCACTTCAAGAAAATTATATCCTTTGCTATCTCATTTTGAGTCTGATTTATCTTCTTTTTGAACCCTAATTAAATTCATCTATCGAACATCATTGATTGACAAGAATGATCTTGAAGAATGAAAGCGAAATTCTTAATTTTTAATCTCCTTCCAAAAAAGAAAAAAAGAAGAAACAAAGAAAGTGGATAAAAAAACAAAAACAACACAAAAATAAAGGAAGTAGAAGGAGTAAGAAAGAAGAAAAGTGTTTGGGAGATGGAAAGAGCAATAAAATATTCAAAATAATTCCTCATGGTTTTTCACATTTTTTTAGCCAAAAAAACTTTTTTCTGATTAACCTTTAACCCTAAGACCACGTTACAACCCTTAAAAGACCACTTTGATCAAATATGTTTGTTCAAATCAAGAAGTTAATCCTTGGGAATTTGTGATATTTTCAAGAGCATAAGAGGGAGATGAACTCTAGGGTGAAAACTAAAAAATGAGCAGTCTAGAAATATTTCTAAAAAAAAAAGAAAATGAGTACGAGATGCACTGAAGGGTAATGAAGATTTTCAGAAGAAATTAATCCTTCGGTACAAGCCCTAAAATAATTTATTTTAGCCTATTTTAGCCTTTTCTTTGGCACCCAAACTCGAGCCAACATTATAACCTTGGAATAAGTCCATCTCTGATTGCTCATAATCAGTTTAAATTAGGGAATTAACCTACTTGAAGAATGTAAGGGTCTATAGAAAGGAGATTTTGTTTAAATCAAGAAAAAAATACAAAAAAAAAAGAAAAAAATAGAAAGAGAGAGCAAGATAAAGAAATTATATTGAAGAATATCTACTTTAAGACGCAATTTTGCAAAAGGGCATGATACAAGGTTCACAGTCGAAATGGTCCAAAGTCAGGAAAAGGAAACTCGGCCTCACGAGAATTAACAAGTTGACTTTTGATGCAAGAAATTTATGTTTCAAGGGTTGATTTATTAAATCGGTAGTACCAAGTTTGTTAAGTGAATTGTAATCTGAGAATTTGATTTATGGGTCATAAAATCATTTTGAAATTTATTAAGGTGATATCCCATGGAATTTGATTTTCATGATCTGTTGTGTGTGGATAGGGATTTGATCTTTTTCAACCCGAAAACATGATTCTCAAAATAACGACCTTTTATAAAAATTCAAGAAATGAAGAAAAGAAAGCATTCATTGCATTTAGAGGCCTAAGTGTAGAGGTCCATTTACTCTTCATTGCATTCAGAGGCCTAGGTGTGGGGCCCATTTACTTTTCATCGCATTTAGAGGCCCAGGTGTGGAGGTCCATTTACTTTTCATCACATTTAAAGGCCTAGGTGTTGAGGCCCATTTACTTTTCATTGCATTTAGAGGCCTAGGAGTGGAGCTCCATTTTTTTTTTCATTTCATTTAAAGGCCCAGGTGTAGAGGTCCATTTATTTTTCATTGCATTCAAAGGCCTAGGTGTAGAGGTTCATTTACTTTTCATTGCATTTAGAGGCCTAGGTTTGAAGACCCATTTACTTTTCATTGCATTTAGAGGCCCAGGTGTGGAGTTTCACTTACTTTTCATCGCATTTAGAGGCCCAGGTGTGGAGGTCCATTTATTTTTCATTGCATTCAAAGGCCCAGGTGTAGAGGTCCATTTACTTTTCATCGCATTTAGAGGCCTAGGTGTGGAGGCCCATTTACTTTTTCTTGTATTTAGAGGACCAAGTGTGGAGGTCCATTTATTTTTCATTGCATTCGGAGGCCTAGGTGTGGAGGTCCATTTACTTTTCATTGCAATTAGAGGCCTAGACATAGAGGTTGATTTATTTATTTATTTCATTGTAATTGAAGACACATGTGAGAAGTCTATTTGCATTACTTCTGCATTCTCATTTCGAAGATTTGGTTGAGAGTTTTGGTGATTGCAAAATCTGTGATTCTTTGTACTGCGATGTTGAATGGGATTTGGCATGGTTAGGTGTCTGCGTATGTTTCTTGCTATGCAAGCCACGAATAAAGAGGGGCAATTGTAGACACCAGATTTTGTCCGAGCCCAGTTGAAGGCCCTTTTATTCTCTCTTAGGCCCGTTAGAAGCCCACTCGATTTTGTGGCAAATAAAGGTTTTTATTTTTCTTTTATTTTTCTTTCTTTTTTGGGTTTGTCAATGGTCCAAATTATTATCATCATCATTATTATTCTTATTCTTCTTCTTATTATTATTTTAAATTTTTAGGGTTTCATGAACCATAATCCTCTTTTATCATATATCACAAACATCGAAAATAATATCAAGTTATTAATCAAAAGATCAAATGAAACATGACAAAAAAATTACAAATAAACAAGATTAATGGACAATATATATAGATGAAATGAATGAAAAAAAGAGGAGGTTTTTTCATATTCTGATTTTTTACAAAAAAAGTAAGAAGAAAAAACAACAACAAGCATGTTATTTTCTTCTTCTCTTCTCTTTTTTTTTTTTTTGCCATGGACATATCATTAAACATGGGGTTTGGGCTCCGATGAAGGGAACAATATCGGACCATCGATCCTTCGCCCCTAGGAGTCTCAAAAATCTCATTTTCCTATCCTTTCCATTTGCTAAAATAGAAGTTTTTTTAAAAGAAAAATAGCTTTATTTTGGGAAATGTTTTGATTTTTTTAAACAAATTCGGAATAAAAACTTTGATTTTTTTTTTTTATCAAAATAGTGATTTTCTTTAAAAAAGAGAAAGTTTAGATTTTTAAAATTGAAAATCTGTTTTTTATTTATTTTCAAGAAAAAGTTTAAATTTTTAATAAAGTTCTGATTTTTTAACTATTTTGAAATAAAAGTTTAGATTTTAGGTAAAATACTGATGTTCTTTAAAGAAGAGAATGTTTATATTTTTAAAAATAAAAATCTATATTTTTAGTTATTTTAAGGAAAAAATTTAAATTTTTAACAAAGTTTTGATTTTTTTCTAACTATTCCGAAATAAAAGTTTAGATTTTTAAGCAAAATAGTGATTTTCTTTAAAAAAAAAGAGAAAGTTAAGATTTTTTAAAAAATAAAAATCTATTTTTTAGTTATTTTAAATAAAAAGTTTAAATTTTTAACAATGTTTTGATTTTTTTTTAACTATTTCGAAATAAAAGTTTGGATTTTTAAGTAAAGTAGTAATTTTTGTTTAATCAAATGAAAACTTTTGATTTTTTTTTTTAAAAAAAAAGAAGAAAAAATTTCCAGCCACCGTATATGGTGGCTCCACCATCGGAGTTGGAGAACCGTTGGATTTTTTGGTGGTGGAGCAATGGCCAACATTGAAAGAGGAAGATAAAGAGGAGGAGTTTTTTTTTAAATGGTGTTGAAAATGAGAGAAAAAAAATAGATTTTTCCTATTTATAAGTTCCAAAATAAGTAATTTATTTTCAGCCCCCAAACTTTTTAAATTTATAGAAAATACCTTATTTTTTTGAAATGATGCCCTTACTCTCTGGCATATTTACACTTGTATCCTTTTTGTTTAATAAAACTTTCGATTTAATCCGAAATTTCAAAATTAAAAGCAAATTAATTGCTACATCAGTCATCTGGCCTCCACATTATTTATTTTTTAATCCCAAAATCAAGTATGTCATTTTGTTTCATTTTAATAAGTTATTTATACTTATATTTTATTTTATTTGCATTTATGCTTTATATATTAATGTTTTATATTTACTCACACTTGCATAATTTTTATTTATTCTTATTTCATATTTATTTACTTTCATGTCTATTTATATGTTTTTTTTTACATTTGAATTTATGTTAGTTTTTAAGAACTTATCTATCATTTACCATAGAAAAATTATAAATAATATGTAGGATATTTTTTTGTTATAAGGATTTTAAACTAATCTTAAATATCATATAGGATAATTAATATGTAAATATTCTTTAGGACTCTGCTTAAGATTAAAACTAAGGATTTTTGTAGGTGAAATGTAAATCATGAGTAGGCCTTTTAAATATTTTATTTTAGATACTCTTTAAGATAACTAATAAATGTCATCTAAGATATATTATTTTGGAATTTTTATGAATTTAAAATTTAGATCAAGAATTTTAAAGATAAATCATAAACCCAACATAGGATACTTTCGTAAGATCTTTGATAGGTTTAACATTATTCATTAAATCTCTTAAAATCATAATAATGATAAAAGATCGAATAAGTTGTAGATGAATTTTAATATTTCTCTTAATTCATTAGTAACTTTTAAGCTTTCTTTTTAGGATTCTAAAATATAATTAATTTTAAGAATTGAAGGTATTTTGCTAGAATTATTTAGGTATCATTTAGGGTTCTTATTAGGTGTAAAAATCTCTAATTTAAGTTTTAAATTAGATAAGTTTAGTGAATACGTTTTAGTCAAGTTACAAGTAAATCGGAGTGATGATAAAATATGAAAAATGTTGTAGATTAGTTTTAATATTTCTCTTAATTCATTAGTAACTTTTAGGATTCTAAAATAGAATTAATTTTAAAAATTGAAGATATTTTACTAGAATTATTTAGGTATCCTTTAGGGTTCTTATTAGGAGTAAAAATCTCTAATTTAAGTTTTAAATTAGATAAGTTTAGTGAACACGTCTTAGTCAAATTACAAATAAATTGAAGGCATTTTTTAGATTTTTTATTTAAGTTATTAATATACTTAAATAAAAAAAAATAGCTCCCAAGACCTTATAAGACTATCTCCGGATAGGCGTTGTGGGGGTGCTATAACCTTCCCCACACGTAACCGTACTCCCGAACCCGAAATTTGGTGATGAGATCGAGTCTAGACTTTTAGGATTTTTCGTAGTATTAATTTTAGACTTTTAGACGATAGGTGGCTAATCAACCTAGTCCAAATTGATTAGTGGTGACTCTATATTAATTTAGATCGTTCGTGTTTAGCTTTGCTTACTAGGTCCTCGTACTCTTATGTAAGTAACGTTAGGACAGCTGTGAGTTTAAAAAAGCAAATTTTCCTCGACTAGTTAATAATAAAATAAATAATTACTCCACTATGAATTTAAAAGGAAAGTTTTCCTAAAATAATTAATGATGATTATTATCCAAGGTTTCCTTGTTAAAGAGATTTTCCTTTTTTTTATGCATCAAGTTCTCTATTATATATAAGGTAGTTAAATGTGACAATTGAGGAAATAAATAATTACTCTACTATGGATTTAAAAGTAAAGTTTCCCTTAACTAGTTAAATATAAAATATTTAATTACAGAACTATTTGTTTACAAAGGCATGTTTTTCCAAGCTAGTTAATAATTATTATTCCCCAAGTTTTTCTTTGTAAATAGATGTTTTTTTTTTCTCCTTCAGTTTCTGTTTATATATAAGGATATTAAAAGTGGCAATGGAGGAAATAAATAATTACTCATTTTGGGTTTAAAAACGCAGGTTTTTCTCAACTAATTAATAATAAAATAGATAATTATTCCATTGTGGTTTAAAAAGTGAAGTTTTCCTTAGGTATTTCATGACGATTATTACTTAATGTTTTCATTGCTAAAGAGATTTGATTTTCTTTCTACTTCAGTTTCTATTTATAAATAAGGACATTTACAGCAAAAATGGAGGAAATAAATAATTACTCCACTATTGGTTTAAAAGGTCAAAGTTTTCCTGACCTAGTTAATGATGATTGTTACTTAAGGTTTGTTTTGAGTATTTGCTATGATAATTCATCATTCAAAGTAATTATTAACCACATTACAAAAAGATGATTCATACATGTATATGCTACAAAAGAGACAATTAATACACAAATTTAGGAAGAAAGTAGGTGTCATTTCTAATGCTATCACACCCCCAAACTTGTGTTTTTACTTGAACTTAAGTAAACAAAAATTAGCAAATTTCACAAGTAAACATGTCACCGCAATCATTATTCTAACAACATAAATTTTTCGGAGTTCTAATATATAAATTGCATTCACATGATAGAATAATGCACCGACAATTTATAAACATGAATAATTAAAACTGCAACTTCACCAATGTTAGTAACATGCTTTGAATCTTAACCCTTCCTAAACCAATACAGTATTTATGGCAATATATTTCTTTTCTTTTCTCTTTTCTTCTTCTTTTTTTTTTGTGATTTTTTTTATAAGTGACTGAGAGATGTCATTGCATTACTCTACCTTTGTTCCTAAGTAGTAACAATGGGGTGCAACAAACCCCCAAGAGGTATGTAATTGCACCGACACACACTCTTGTAGTGACAGCCTTTGGCTAGATGATTTTTCTAACAAATGCAACGGAGTGTTCTCCCTTGACAAGTCACAATACACTCACATTTGAGTGTCTTTTATTAGTACAATGTTCCTGCAAGTGGTAAGTTAGTTCAATTCAAGGGTTAATACTATCCATTCATTACTAAAGCAATTCCAATCATTCATCCAAAAATACAAGGTTCAATATTCATTCATATTCACCCAATTCACATATCAGCATTCCAAACAATTCAAGATTTACGCGTAAAAATAAAAATTGTGGTCACATTTTTGTTGAAACTTTGCATACTTTTATTGAACTAAAGAAACTAGTAATTTTTCAAATATGTGAGTGCAAGCGCATTTCCATTTCACACAAGATTCCCTCGAACCTAATGTCTACATTGTCCCCAATGCACTGACAATAATATATAGATAAGAATGGAAATTCAACTACAATGCAAATAAACTAACAGGAAAAATGAAGTGACAAATAACAATGCAATGACAATGAAATGCATGCAACTACCTACTGAAAAGTAAATTAACTCATTATTCAACAGTCGATGTAGTGGCTGCCTTGGCTTTCTTCTTCTTTTTCTTTAGGAGCTCGCCTTCCTCTTTGCGCTTCTTTTTCTTATCATTGCGCTTCCTCTTTTGTCCTTTGAACCAATCGGAGAAGCGGATTGCTCCTCCTCAGTCAGTTGGGTGGCGGCCTCACCGACAGTTACATCTGATGGATGGACTTCAGCAAGTGGTGCCACATAGGGCACAATGGATAGGGGATTAAGATCCTTTGTGCTGCTAGCAACTGCCTCAGCCTAGCTTGCTTCAGGTGGAGCCACATCTTCACTGGATGCCCCCAAACTTGTGGATGTGTCGACAATTTCTACCTCAAAATTTATCGAGGCATCGTCCTTCTTCTCTTCCTTCTCTTCTTCACGGTCCTTGTCAAGTTCCTCTTCCTTTCCTTCATTCTCCTTCTCATTTCTTTCTTCTCTCTCTTGTTTCTCCTGCTCAGTTGTATCTTTTTCAGTGCCTTCATTTGCTTCTCACCTCACAAATACGATCGGGTTGTGCAGCTCCTTAATAACAACAACCTTATCTGCCAGGGTAGCCCCAAGGCTATTCAAAAATTCCGCCTTGAACAGGCTGTTAATTATTTTGTAATAGTCCTCCATGATGTTGAAATGTCCCTCGTACTCCTCGTCATCGGAGATATGCTTGTTGGGGATGGGACATTCGGAGGCCTACCATAAGGAGTAGGCTAGTTGGAGGATGAGGGAGCTTCCCTAACAATAGGTGGGAAGACAGGGAACTCTGGTAAGGGATTTGGGGTCATACTTCTCAATGCATCGATAATAGTTTTATTTCACACTCTTGTGTATGCATAAAAGAGGTTTTGTTTATAATCCATCTCCTCTAATGCATTGACAAGTCTGATTTGATGCATATCTATGCGATCAATGAGTATTTTAATTTCAGACAGTTTCTTCTTCATCTAATGGTCTGTGGGCGCATTTTTCTGCTTTTCCTTCTTCTTTCCTTTCCTTTTGTTCTTCTTCTTGGGTACCTCTCTTACTAGCGAGGTTTCTTGCCCTCTCGTCATTCTCTTCATTGAGATGTCATTAATGGGGCCCTTGTTGAGTAACGCTTTCTCACAATCACGAGGTACAATCCCCCTTTGTTTACACAGCAGCATTATCAGAGAAGGGAAAGGTAATATACCTATCTGCTTAGAAGGAACTTCAGTAATATTTTCATGGAGAATTGCATCAACATCGATGTGGCGACCCTTAAGGATAGAGTGCAGGAGGCACATGCGATCTAGTGTCGCAGTTGTGCTATGGGTTGAAGGTAGTAGGCGACTATCAACAAAGTGGAACAACACTTTGCTTTGAGTTGTAAGATAACATCAGTGCATTGTGTAGTTGTGCGGACTGTTGCCAGTCTACATAACGCCTTCAACATAAAGATCTCTTATCACCTAGTTAGCACCTTCATCGATCAATTCTTCCAAAACGCAATGTGAGTGTCTTCCTTTCCAGTAATTCGAAACAGAGTGTTGATGTGGGCAGCATTCCAAGGTACCAAGCCCTCCCTTACAAAAATAAAATCCGATTCAGAGTCTACAAGATTGGCATAAAATTCTCTTACCATGGTGGCGGAATATTCAGCTGGATGGTCGCAGAAAAATTCCCAGCTAAGACGACTGATCATTCTCGTGATTTGCTTCCCTAATGTTTAGTGTGAGGACAACTGTAAACCCTACTTTGGGTGGCAGTTTCGTTTAAGCATAACGTCATGGTAGCGGTCTTTCGCAGCTTTGGACATAAATAGGATTGGTTTGTTTTGTGAGGGTTAGTCTGTGGTCCAAACCATGGTGGCAGAAGATTCAAAGGGTTTTTTGATGGAGTTTTTACACCTCGTGTCCTTGCCATGATAGCTAGGTAAAAAGATTAAGAGAAACTATAGAAAAAAACTTTAAGAACTATAAAGAAGATAAGTGTAGTAATAATGGCGATTGTGAGTGGGAGAAAGAAGTCGACAAAAAAAGAGTTTAAGGGTTTTATAACCTTTCAATGGCAAGAGACATGATTATTGCAATTTGTCTTGAGAAAATATTGCATCTATAGCCAATAAATGCTAGGCTGTAGATTGTACCTTTTGGTTTATCAACGGCTAGGGATGGATGAAAATCAATCGGAGCTATTCTTGCTGAAAATGCTTTGCTGAGTCATCACATAATGCGCCGACAAGTTGTGTTTTATGATGCATTGACAAAAAGACGATTTTTTTTATTACTGCATAAAACTTAAAGGAAACAAGTAAAAGTAAAAAGATAAAAGTAAATGTAAAAATGCGTTGACATTAAAGAAATGTGACCAGATTAATGGTCTCGTTTGGTTCTTTGACATTTAGGCTCATGTAATGCTTTAGTCATTGGTCATTCACCTTGAACTAGTAACCATCCTTCATATTTTCAATTATCACCGCGTCATTCTGAAATGCTTCGACAACCTTAAATGGGCCTAACCATCTTAAACGCAATTTACCTGGATGCAGTTTTAAACGTGAATTAAAAAAAAATACTAACTAAACATGATTAAATTGTCGATGCAAGATGATATTGTCATGCCATCTCTTAGTCTTTTCTTTGTAAATTGCAGCATTCTCATAGGCATTACGTCTAATTTCTTCCAACTCAGCAATGTCCAACAACCTTTTTCGTCCAGCAGCATCATAGTCCATGTTCATCTACTTGATTGCCCACATGGCTTTGTGTTCAAGCTCAACTAGCAGGTGACAGGATTTACCAAACACTAATTGATACGGTGACATCCTCAAAGGGGTTTTATATGTGGTACGAAACGCCCGTAATGCATCATGTAGCCACGAAAACCAATCTCTCTTAGATGGGTTAGCCACCTTCTCAAGGATGCTTTTAATTTGCCAATTGGACACCTCTGCTTGGCCATTTGTTTGTGGATGATATGTGGTGGCCATGCAATGCTTCACACCATATCTTTTCAATGTTGTCGCCACTTGGTTGTTGTGAAAATGAGTACCTTGATCAGTTATCAATCCCTCAGTGTTCCAAATTGTGTAAGGATATACGTGTGGAAGAACTTCAACACCGTTTCTAGAATCATCTTTTGGAACCACAATTGCCTCCACTTAGAGACATAGTTAACAACAACTAAAATTTACACATTCCCAAAAGAGTTTGGAAATGGGCCTATGAAGTCTATACCCCAGACATCGAATAGCTCCACCTCCATAATAGGTTGTTGGAGCATCTCGTTACGGCGAGATATAGAACCAGTACGTTGACATCTATCACATTGCTGCACAAAATTATGGGCGTCTTCAAACAATATAGGCCAATAGAATCTTGACTGCAGGACCTTTGTAGCAGTCCTTATACCACCAAAATGGCCTCCGTAGGGAGAATCATGGCAATGTTTCAAGATGGAAGTAATTTCCTCTTTAGGAATACAATAATGGATAATGTTGTCGACGCATACCTTGAAAAGGTATAGCTTGTTCCAATGATACTTCACAGCGTCGTGCAAAAATCTGACTTTCTTATGACCAATGACACTCAAGGGCAACTTCTCACAAACAAGATAATTGACAACATTTGCATACCAAGGAGATGCATCAACAAAGAACAACTGCTCGTCCAAAAATGCATCGACAATTTGGGATTTAGTCCCATCCTCACTTCCAACTTCCAAGCGAGACAAGTGGTCAGCTACTTGATTCTCAGTTCCTTTCCTATCCTTGATTTCAACATCAAATTCTTGTAAAGGCAGGATCCATATGTTCAATCTCGATTTGGAGTCTCTCTTCGTAAAGAGGTATCTCAACACAGAATGATCTGTGTACATTGTAATTTTTGCACTGACAAGGTATAAGAGAAATTTGTCGAATGCAAAAACTACTGCTAGTAACTCCTTTTTCGTGGTCATATAGTTTACCTGCACATCAGTTAAAGTTTTACTAGCATAATAAATTGAGTGAAATACCTTCTCTTTGTGTTGTCCCAGCACAGCTCCTACAGCGAGTCACTTGCATCACATATTAATTCAAAAGGTTACGTCCAGTCTGGTGCAACGACAATTGGAGCTTGTACTAGCTGCTTCTTTATTTTGACAAATGTGTTTAGACATTCATTATCAAACAGAAACTTTTTATTTTTCTCTAGCAACGAGCATAGTGGTTTAGCAATCTTGGAAAAATCTCGGATAAATATCTTAAAAAAACTAGCATGACCAAGAAAGCTTCTTATTCCTTTGACATTTGTGGGTGGCGATAATTGTTCAATGATTTCTACCTTTTATTTGTCTACTTCAATGCTCTAACATGATATGCGATGGCCAAGGACAATGCCTTCTATTTCCATGAAATAACATTTCTCCCAGTTAGCACTAGATTTGTGTCCTCGCATCTCTTTAATATTTTCGCCAAGTTGTCAGCGCATTGGTCAAAGTTCTACCCATATACAGAGAAATCATCCATGAATACTTCTAAAGAATCTTCAATCATGTCCGAGAAGATAGCCTCATGCACCTCTGAAATGTGGCAGGTGCATTGCACAATCCAAATGGAATACGTCAGAACGCAAAGGTTCCAAATGGGCACGTGAATGTGGTCTTTGTTTGATCTTTCGGTGCAATGGCAATCTGATTATATCCAGAATAGCCATCTAGGAAGCAATAGTAGGTTTTACCAGCTAGCCTATCCAACATCTGGTCAATGAATGGTAGTGGGAAGTGATCCTTCTTTGTGGCCGCACTGAGTCGACGATAATCCATGCACACTCGCCACCCTGTAGCGATGCGAGTAGGGATCATCTCGTTCTTATCATTACTCACTATTGTGATGCCGCTCTTCTTGGATACACATTGGATAGGGCTCACCCATGTGCTGTCTGAAATGGGGTAGATGATGCCCGCGTCTAGCCACTTGATAATCTCCTTTTTCACTACTTCTTTCATTTTCTCATTAAGTCTTCACTATTGCTCAATGGATTGCTTCCCTTCATCTTTCAACCTGATTTTGTGCATGCAAAAAGAGGGACTAATGCCTTTGATGTCTACAATGCTCCAAGCTATGACTCTTTTGTGCTCCTTTAAATTATGATGAGCTTTTCTTCTTGAGTTTCGTCGAGGTTTGTGCTGACAATTACGGGAAACGTGTCATTGACACCCAAAAAGACATACTTCAAATGCTTCGACAATGGCTTCAACTCCAAGGTCAGAGCCTGTTTAATTGACGGTTTAAACACAGGGATTGTCTTGTTAGAAAAATCCAAGGATTTCAATTGTAATTTTGTCTCAACTTACAACTATTAGCCTCAATTGTATGGTCACATTCAGTTAGGATATCATCAATGGATGTCACTGTATCTTCATCTGGAACTGCTAAGCTCCGTTCATTAAATTCTTCTATAATTATCTCATCCAACACGTCAATGTGGTGACATTGCTCTTTACTTTTTGACGAAGATGCCTTAAATACACTAAAGGTAACATGGTCGTCGTTATGACGCATAATGAGCTCACCCTTGAAAACGTTAATAAGAGTGCGTCCTGTTATTAAGAATGGTCACCCCAAGATGATGGGAACCTCCTTATTTGCTTGGCAGTCAAGGATTATGAAATCAGCAGGGAACACGAGCTTATAAACTTGGACAAGGACATCTTTGATCTGGCTTTCAGGTTGTGCTAGAGATCTGTTCGTAAGCTGTAATGTCACCATAGTGGGTTTCATCGATGCAATTCCTAACTTCCTGAAGGTGGACAAAGGCATAAGGTTAATACTAGCTCCCAAGTCACATAAAGCTTTACATAGATAATGATTTCCAATAGAGCATAGGATTGTGAAGCTACCAGGGTCTTTCATTTTAGGTGGCAACTTATTTATTAGTACAGCACTGCACCCCTCTGTGAATGCAATCATCTCAATTTCAGACAACTTTTCCTTCTTTGATAATAGCTCTTTCATAAATTTCCCATAATTAGGGATTTGCACGAGAGCATCTACAAGAGGTTGTTAATGTGTAATTGCTTCAAAGTAAAAACAAACTTCTAATAAGCCTTATCATGATCTTTCTCTTTAAATCTCTGTGGAAATGGAAAAGGTATATTGTTAGTGGGTTGTTGCGAAATAACCGGTTGCATCGACATAGGCAAGTGAGACAACGTCTTTGTTGGGCGAATTGTAGGTATAGAAGTCACTACAGGTGGCTCCTCATCATTTATTTCTGTTAGGTTTCCTTCAGCTGCAACTTTTCCGTGTTGTTTTGGCCTAGATGCATTAACATGTTCTTTGTTAGAACTGCTGCTTGGTTTAGCAATTTTCTTTTCACTCCGCAGCGTAATAGCCTTGCAATGATCCTTCCCCTTCTGCTTCGGATTCTCCATATCATTAGACAAAGCACCTAGTGACCTTGTACTCCGATTAGAAGCTAATTGCCTTAACTAGGCTTCCAATGCTCGGATAGAAGAAGAATTGCCTTGGACTATTGCTTCAGTTCGCGTAATATGTTCTCGCATCAGCACTTCAAGAGCAGCCATAGGATCTTATCTTGGTTGAGAAAACTATTGCTATTGTTGTTGATGCTGTCTTTGCATATATGGTAGAGCAGTCTTTTGTGGCTGCATTCGCGCTTGTGGTTGCATTTGGTTGTGTACCTGTAATTGATCAAGATGTGAACGTACTTGAGAAATATGATTGTAATTCTACTGCTGATTATTATTGTAACTCCATTGTCTATAACTCCCTTGTTGTGAGGAATTTCCATATCTGTATGTAGATGCATTCTGATTCCCCCAAGGTTGTGGATTCCGATTAGGATTAGGATTATTGTATGAGTTACCATAAGAATTTCCTCTGATGTTGTTAAAACAAAATGTGTTCTCAATATGTTGTGGACAATCCTCATAACTGTGGTTATCATCGTAAATTTCACATGAAAATGTCGAGACATTCATCTATTGTGCCACTTGAATAGGGGCAACGTCATTTGTCCCCTTCATATTCTTTATAATGTTGGCCTAAAGAGGATACCTGCGCAGCTGAAATTGCATCTAACTCAAGGACACCAAGATTAGTTTTTACCTGAGTAGAACGAGAGATAGGATATTGATAATCGTTCTATGCAATTCTCTCTAGAATTCGTACAACTTCAGTGTTGGTACAATCCAACAAGGGACCATTTGCAGATGTGTCGACAAGATTCCTTGTCTGGGCATTCAATCCATTGTAAAAGATCTCGATCCGAATCTCTTTCTGAATTTCATTCATAAGGCAACATCTAAGCAGAGTTTTATAACACTCCCATGTTGTATGTAGGTTCTCATCATCCAACTGATGATAAGCTGTGATGTCATTGCGCAACCTTGCATTCATTGTCGGCTGATTGAATCTTAAAACAAATTATGTTGCTAATGCATTCCATGATGTAATGGATCTAGTCGACAAACCCAAGAATCATGTTCTTGCTCTTCCCTGCAACGAATAAGGAAATAATTACATTTTTAAGGCGTCATCAAGAACACCATGTTGACTAAAAGATGAGCAAATAAGCAGAAATGATTTAAGATGCTCCCTCGCATCTTCATGAGGTAGGTTCTCATATTGTCCATTTGAATTTAGCATTTGGAACATCACCGGGTTTAATTCGAAGTTTCCAACTTGTATCGCTGGCCTTACAACCCCTGGTTGTAAATCGTCAAGTACAAGAACAACAAAGTCCCTGATTGTTCTGTTCTGCACTTGTTCTTCTTGTGGTAGAGGTGGTACATTATTTATTATTTGTGGTTGTATTGGAGGAACTACATCTTGTGGCAGCAATGGTGGTAGGTGGGTGTTGTTGTTGCCATCCATTTTCTTTTGTTCTTGTCTTTTCCTCCGGAGTGTCCTCTCGAGTTCTGGATCAAAGCTCACAATATCCTTAGGATTTCTCCTTGTGGACATGCAACTGTAAAGAATTATGAAAGAAAATCAAAGGAAAGTGAAATAGATTAGTAGAAATAAAAAGTCAAGTTAAGAAAAATAATTGCAACTACAAAAATAAACATCAAACAATCGTCATTCCTCGGCAACGACACCAAAACTTGATCGGCCTGTAACGTCACAACAATTGTGCAAACGGACACACGTCGATGTAAGTATAGTTGATAGATTGGTTCTATCGAATATCGATCCCATGAGGAAGGAGTTCTTGATATTTAAACTATCGAAGCAACTAAAGCTAAGATTAGGGAAAATGCTAGTAAGGTTGTCAGCGAAATTAAATCAGAACTGCACAGTTAAAATAGTCAAAGTTGTCAATGTAATTACAAAAGTTAATTGTCAGAGCAATTGAAAGTAAATCAAATTGTTGTTGAAGTTTGGAGAATTTAAATGCGTAGAAGTAAAAGTGTGATCAAGTGTAAAGCATTGGAGTGAATCACTAATTTCACTAAGTAGTAACGCTAGAGGTGTCGACAAGGTACAGAGTAGATGATTTTTCACTGCAATAAGGTTCTAATGAAAGCCTACTAATAATCACTCTCTGTTTAATCAAGACTCAAACACCCACAAGTACCACACCTCTTAGTGCTGGCATTGCTTCACACCTAAGAACAAGTGACAGAATTCCTTCTAGTCTCAAGCAACTCTCGTTGACTTGCTTGTTAATTCAACTTGTCACTGCACCTCTCAGTGTCGATAGACTGCAATTACACTCTCGTGGTCAAACAATTGAATCCAAGAATAAACAGATGAGAAGAATTAAGCATGAAGCAAAGTATTCTAACATTAAAAGATATTCTCATATACAATCAAATGTCAATATAATTTATTAGAATTAAAAAGAGGAATTAACAAATAAATCAAAGCATACAATCCCTAAGCTACTAGGATTATCTCTTAACTACTCCTCTTCTATCGCACCAAGGACTTCTCGTCAGAAGTTGTTGCTCACCTGATCGATCAACTCACTGGACTCCAGCATAAAGCTTTAAAAACTCAAAGTATTTGCAGAATAAATTCCTTCACCTCTTGATATCCTTCTCCTTCTTCTTTCCTCTATTTATAGGCTTCAAGAATTGTAGATCTCATTTCCTCTCAGATCTAACTCCTTTTGCAGCTGTCAAAGTTTGTTAAAATCTAGTTGTGCACTCACGCAAATCTAGTGTGTTCTTCATAAATCTGCAGGTTGTCGCGACATTGCTGGGCGCAATTTGGAACCTTTATTAATTGTGGCAACAATGTGTTCTTCCCTTGCGCTGGTGCTTCCAGGTGTGTTTGCAGTGTGAATTCACCCATACAAAGTAAGGTTTCTTTGCGGTGACATCTTTGGCTGCAATTCCAAGCTAACTTGTGGCCGCATCTTTAGATTCTTTCTAGCATCGATCTTCTGAGATGGATCCCTGCGCTGATAATTATGAACATATTCTGCATATGCCGACATTAGTGGATAAAAGAGATAAAATAACAAGAATTTAAGCCAAACAACAATGAGTCAGAGAATATAAATACTAAATATGAAATGCCTATCATGCATGCTAAATATGCTATAAAAGAGACAATTAATACACAAATTTAGGGAGAAAATAGGTGTCATTTCTAATGCTATCACCCCTTATCCGTCTTTGTCATCGAATTAGGGTTACAGGATGCTACAACACTTAACAGAACAAAAAATGCTATTTCTATTCAAAATTTACTTTAAAAAAATTATTAATAAATAATCATGTCATTCATACAAAAATGAGGCTTAAATTGAGTATACGAAGCTCTAAAATCAATTTAGAAACAAATGGGGACTAATTTGAAACATAAGATAAAAGTAAGGTGAAAACATAAAATAGGGATCACACGATCGTGTCACTAAACCATGTAACTAATTATGGTTGTGTTAGACCTAATTGAAAAACATTGCAAATATTTCCACGCCTGTGTCAATAGGCTGTGCGAGAGATTTGACCGTGTGTGACTAAAATCACCAAGATCAAATAGAGCACACGATTGTGCCACTTGCCCGTGTGTGACACACGGTCATGTGACAACTCGTGTGTGCCAAAATGTACCTTAAAAAATGCAAGTCATGCATGTGTTTGCCTACGTAGGCCACAAACATGTCATTAACCATTCTTTCAATCAATTCAAAACACACCTAAAACATACCAAAAACATGTTATTTACCTAGTTCTAACCAATATGCCATAAGGCACCATCATAAATAGCATTCAAATATAAAGTTTAACTTCATTTTCTATCATACTAAAGCATAACTAAACAATGTCATAAAGTAACCATAATGCCATCATTTTTATGCTCAACTATCAACCATACTCCAAGGATGATTCACCTATACATTTGACACCAAAAGAACCATTGTTCATAACATTTCAATTATATCCCAATCAAAGATCTTATGTAACAGTTCATTACCAAAACTTTCATCTCAATCTTAATGAAACAACCAACTTCCAAATTCACACTTAACACAAGTGGTCAACAAGAGTTCTTCATCCAAACATCTTTATACATGTCCAAATCACACACACATAAATACATTTACAAACCATGAAACAAACCAATAGTTCACATGACTCACATCATTTCTTTCTAAGACATCACTTATACATTTAACCTATTACATGTCATATAACCATTAAGATTATTCAAAAGAACCGAGTTGATGTTGGATAGTGGGAGATTTAAAGAGAACTAATAGTTGTGTTCCGCAAAATGTCAACTACAAGAAACAAAATCAACTAAGCTTTACGAAAGCAAGTACGTTCATATAAAACCATATACATTAAATTACCTTAAACAATGAAAATGCAATTATATAATTAATTATTCATGGCATATTCAATCCTGACATTTCACTTCACAAAAACAGGTGAGTTTTCATATATTCATATAATAGGATAATCATAATACATTTCAATCAATTCAATCCAAGTATTCCATGCCTATTCAAGTCAACAAGTTGTTCAATTCTCTTATTTAATCAAGGCAGCTCAATGAACAATAGTAAAAGAGTTCATATGTACGGGTTATTGTATCAAGATACACTGGGTAATAAATAGGGCAAGAAAGTGCATATCGGAACACCAAAGTGCTATTAGGAGCACAAATATGCTATCAAGAGCACCATAGTGCTGTCAGGAGCACTATAGTGTTAACAAGAGTACAAAAGTACTATCATGAGTAATTATTTAAAGTTCAGGACATTCATGTTATCATGACAATTTAAATAATTAAACGCATATCAGATTCATCTCATTATCATACAATACTCTACACAAGGTTTAATCATTACATACACATTTAATTACCTTTCAATTGAGCCCAAATTCAACTTTTATGTCAATGCCATTTTATTCTAGACTTATTTAGTATATATATATATATATATATATATAAACTCAATTAATCAACATTTATAATGATTATAAGTTGTATGAACTTATCGGGGCTAAACAACATAAATGACAATTTCAAGGATAAATAAAAATTTCTCTTTTCCACGATTATCTACCGATTCTTTATCTAAACATTAATTTTATAATTATCAACTCTCATATACTTTATAACAATCAAATTGATGCATATGAATTTCAATTAACAATTTCCACAATCTCCCTAAAGTTTTGCACTTTCTTCAATTTATTCTCTAAAATCGAAACAAGCTTATTTTTCATAATTAAGCCAAAAATTATTATGTTGAATTCATTATCATCCTAAAACAGCCCTCAAGTCACGAAATTTACAAGAAATTCATGTCATTTTTAATAGTTTAACAATTTAGTCCCTAAACTCAAAACTATTCAAAATTACTTTACAAAATAGTTCAAATTCATCATCAAACTTCAAGCTTAAGCATTAACATCAAGAAACCTTAAAAAAATCAATGAAAATTTTTCAAAAATTTGAAAGTTTCACAAAATAGTCCCTAAACTAATTAGATTAAACTACAATGATCTCTAAAACATAAAATTCATGAAAAACGAATGAAAAATGGACTTACATGCAACAAATTTAACTTGGCCGAACCTTGAAGCTTTAAAAATGGCTTCTCCAAGCTTTTGTTTTCTCAATTCGTTAAAATGACTAAGTGGATGATGATGATACTTTTTTAATGTTTTTAATTACTTTATTTTTACAAATTTACATTTTAATTTAATAGCTTTAAAATAAAAATCACCAACAGTCCATGATATTTAACTATACACTAATCGCAACATAAAACTTCTCACTTTCACTTTTTAAACCATTTAATTAATAAAAACTATTATTGAGTTAATTTTGCATCTTTTACGATTTAGTCTTTTTTCTTTAATTAACTAGCCAAACATTAAAATTTTCAGACCAAACTTCAATGCACTTACAAAGTTACTCCGTAAATATTTAATAAAAATATTTTTCGAGCTCGGTTTATAAAAATGAGGTCCCGATATCTCATTTTTCAAAATCACTTGACTTTAGGGACAAACCAATTGTACTTAAATAGTCATTCAATTAGCAAAAATTATCAAATAAAAATTCAAATGTAATACTATATCTGACTCATAAATATTAAATAACAATATTTACAGACTCACTCGTCATATTTGTGGTCTCGAAACAACTATTTCTGACACCACTAAAAATGAGCTTTTAAAAGATTGATCCTAAGCAATGGTCAAAGGCCTTTTTTCCTTGTAGGTCCATATGCGATGCAACTGACAACAATTTTTTCAAGTCGTTTAATGAAACAATTTTAGGAGCTAGGTAAATGTCTATAATTTCCATGTTAGAAGAAATTAGACAATATGTTATAGGGAGGATTATAAACAATTTGACCAAATGTAAAATTTGGAATGATCAATTATGCCCTAAGATAAGTGAGAAGTTACACAAGAGTATCCATATGAGTTTATACTATCATGTTACCAGAAGGGTTTGAAGTGACAAACTTTGGTGATGTTGTAGTTGTTGACTTATTTTAGTGTTCATGTAGTTGTAAGAGATGAGATCTCACTAGCATCCCATGTCCACATGCTGTTGCGACCATTTTGTGAAAAAAAAAGCTGATATTTCTGATTTTGTACATAAAGGAGTTTAAAAAAAGATAAGTTTCAAAAATTGTATGGATTTGTATTGCTTGATGTCCCAAGTGAGAAATTTTGGTTGAAAATCGATATGGGACTAATTGGCCCTCCTATTCCAAGGAAAATGTTTGGGAGACCAAAAAAATAGAGTCAAAGAATAGGGAGAGAAAAGTGAGAGTAAACTGTCTAGAAGGAGAGGAAGATAAAGTGTCACAAGTGTTCCATGGTTAGACACAACTCCAGAAGCTATCAAAAATCATCTACTGTAAGTGTAACTCTGTCCTAATAATTTTAATGCAAAACATGTTTAATTTGAGAACAACTAACATGTTTTATTTGCAGAGTACAACTCCTTCAGCTAGAGTAGCTCTAGCAACTCCTGCTCCACCATCTCATTCTCAAACTATTGCATCCAAAGCATCTACATCGTCACCAATAGCTCTTTCAAACTATTCCTCCCACCATGCCAACCTCTTCAACACAGCAAATACTTACAAGACTTAGTAATAAAGGAAAACAAACTGTGCAAGGGATTGGTCATATATCGATGAGAGGACAGAGATGCAAATTTTGAATGTAAGTAGCCAATTGTTAAACTGTTTATTGTATTTTGATGACATGCTTTTTAATTATTTATTTTATGCATTGTAGCCTGGTATGAGAGGAGAAACCATGGTGACTACCCCAACCAAAAGCACTAATAAAAGGAAGGGAAGCAGCAACAAGGAAACTACTGGTGGGACTCATGAAAGTAGGAATACAAAAAATGCTAAGTCTAAAGACCCACCCAAGCACAATCGTAAGCCATGGAGATAGTTGATGTCAATTCATGTTTAATTTGATGGTTTTATTTTGTTAACATATGATTGACGGTTTTATTTTTTGGATCATTTTGATGGCTGTATTTTGATTGACAGATTAATTTTGTTGAATCATTCTGATGGTTGTATTTTGATGGACAATTTATTGATGGTTGTAATGGATGGTTTAATTTTGTTGATGTCGAGGTATTTGTATATACTTTTACAACAACATTAAACAACAAAAAATATTTTCCATTCCATTTCATACATCCATTCTTAACAACTAATGCAAATACATGGGCAACATTTCACCATCCACAAGTAAGATAACCAAAAAACATCATCCATGATACAATTAACAACATCTTATAAGCAACTATTAATTTGTTGTTCTTAGACATTTTATCCTTGTACAATTTTATCTTCTCTTCCAAATGAGTTACCCTCAATCCCATTCTTCATATTTCGTCAATATTGAGCTAATCGTTCTCAAGTCTTAATCTCTCATTCTCTGTCAATAACATCTTATTTTCTATCCATTCTACATCCTTCTTATTTTACAGTTGAGTCTGTCCCCTCACTATTACCTTCAACCCATTGAAAAAAATCACATCCTCCGGTCTTCATTTATCACATTCAACAAAAAATAGAATATTAAAAAACTAAGATTACAATTTAAACCCAAATTTCAACTATTGAGAAATTTGCCCATACTGTAAACATGTAACTGTTTTCTATTTATTTGAACGATGAATAAATAAATAGAGTTAATTTCACATTTCACTATTATGTCTTTTGTATTTAGTCTTCAATATTTTGCATGCATAGCAAAATTGTGACAAGAAAATATTAGCTCATTGATTGTCTATGTTCAAACCGAAGAAAAGTGGCATTCTAAGAATGTTTACATTACGAGAAAGACCACTTACCTCATTAGATAATCTAAATGAGTCCGTACTCCTGTAAAAGAATCAAACTGAGCATTTGATTCAAATATTGAGAATAATTATTATGTCGTATACAATTCTAATTAGGGAGATGGCTAGTCTTGGCTATCGGAGTAGTTGACTCCATGGGTAGAGACATAGATGTATTTATTGGTAGAATGATACATTGGATTGGACCCAAGATGAATTAATTTTGAATCAATTTGTGAATTAATTTACTTGTAACGTTAATGGTGTGATTTACCTAAATCTTGAGTTAGTCACTAACCGTGCATATACAACTCATGTGCTTTGATATGATAAGTGGAGGCTTATGCTTTAAAGATGATCGAGCCCATAGTTGATATATTGGGCACATGAGTTGTGTATGGCATGAATTTACTAGCAACAGTGGAATTCATAGCTCAATTAAAGAGTTAATGATGCCCTCTCATTGTCATTGTGTGGATTGATAAATATGGAACGTGGTCATGGGTTTCTAGTTCTCGAACGACCAATTTATCACAGTTATTTGTTAATAGTGATCATATTAATCATTAAGAAGACACAATGGTGACAATGAGATAAAATAGGATTGTATTAAATGAACGAATCTAACTCAAAGGAATCAAAGATATCATATGAGGGTAACGCGCTCATGACAAGGTCATTAGACAAAACAGGTGGATGAATTGCTTTCGTAAAGAGTATACAATAAGGAGTTTTCAATCACGGTACTTCTTGTGGATTAACTCCATGATTAAGTAATTTTGAATTATCATAACGATGCTTTTGGACATAATTACAATTACTAGAGCCTAATTGTATAAGTCCAATTGGTCCCTCTACTAGCTCAAAAAAAGCTTGATTTGACTGCATTGAATCAGAAAAAAATTCTACGACTTTGGAAATAATTAAATTGAGTCGATTTATTCGATGTGGAATTAAATTAGGCCATTATGAGAATTGTTCAACTAGAGAATTTGATTAAAACATTTTCTTGAAAAATTAATTTGGAAAATTTAAATGATTTTTGGAAAATTAATTTTGATCAAGTAAAATTAAATTAATATGATATTTTTGGAAATTAATTTTCAAGTCAGACAATTGGCTCAATGGGTAATTGAACTTAAAAATTAGACTATTCCAAAAATAATATTATTTTAATAGTTTAATATTAAATTTAATTTAATACTTATTTTAATAGTATTTTATTAATTTAATATTAAAGTGATTATCTTAATATTAAATTTAATTTAATGTTTATATTGTAGATAAACATTTTATTATTTTAATCTAATATTAAAGTGATTAAGTTTAATCATAGTTAAACTCTCTAAACTCTCCCTATATAAAGAGTCTTTGGTCATTATTTTTTAAAAGAGACACACACTTGAATTCAAGAGAAAGTTGTAAAGAGAAAATTATCTGAAAAAATTATTTTAAAAAATCTCTAGAGAAATTTTTTGTCTACAACTTGACCAAAAATTTTAGAGAAAATACGAAATTACCCCACTAGTAATTTTTGTGAATTTTTTTTTATTTGAAGCGAGCCCACACTCGACGGACGTGAGCTTTAAGATAGTAGAGAAGACTACTCGGTCAAAGTGCTCATCCTAGACGAATCGAAAAGGTACAATTTTGATTAAGTATTTATTACTTTAGATATTACAACTAAGGATCTTGTTTTGAAAAAAAATTAAAACTCTGATTTTTTCCTAAATTTATTTTTCGCTGTGTTTTTAAACCCTTTTTTCCAACAATTGGTATCCGAGCCAGGTTGTGATCTATCTATAAGTATAAACAGATAATGGAAATAAATTTCTCTTCTTCTTGAATGATTTCATTACTTTAGATATGCATGTTTTGACTTAAATATGAGAATGAATGCGAAATTATATATTTATTATATAATTGTTTTTATTGTCGAGGTTATGGTTCTTAAGATATAGACCGTGGACTATCATCTTCATGTTGGATTTATAAAAAATTCATAGAATTCTTGTGAGACGAAAATGAATATAGGACTTAAATGTAATTTTTTTCAAAAGGAGTCCATAACAGGGAAAAGACGCGATGGTGGTTGAAGACACAAGGAATGTCTTGTGGTAAAAAATTATGTATTTTATTTTCTAGAAAAAGAACCATGGAAACCTTGGCTGTCAATTTTATTTTAATTATCTCCCTATATATTTTTTTATAATTGTTTATAATATTTATATTATGTAATGTTATAATTGTGATATATATATATATATATGAGATGATCCACAGTTGATCGATTAAAAAATAAGAAGTGTGGTAATAAGAAACTACATGTGTTGTATTGTTCTATTCACTTCTTTAGGTTATTTAATAACTATGAGAAGTGTGGTAATGAGAAGGTGCATATCTAGGATTGACTCTGGCTATGAAAGCTTGGTTTTTAAACAGTCAAATTTGACTCACCTCCCTTTCCTAATACCGTACCTGGTGCACAGTTCACATTCACTTCTTCGGTTTTTTCCTTTAAAAGAAAAACTGTGGAGAATCAAAATTGTTTGTTTTGATGATTGATTGATTCTTATGAATCGATATTATAAAATTTTCATAGCATGCCATGCATATATTGGAAGCATGTCATTTAGATTAGGTAAGAATGCCACTGAGACTATTGTATGATCATTCTTGAAATTTGGGATAAAAAACCTTACATGTTTTTTAAAATATTGAGTGGGAGACGGTCCTTGAACAAGACCTACTGCCTCCATTGATGGTCCCTAAGTGATAGCATGATAAAGTTTCGAGTCGGTTCCTACCCTGGCCACACCCCAAGGTAAACTTTGTCATGCGGGTTCATTAGATGAGATTTCCTTTTAAAGGACAACTAGTCATGCATGACTTTCAGAGAGATTGTCACAAGATGACTCACAAATTAAAGCATGTTCATGATGGGTGTTGAGTCAATGGTTACACACTCAAGATCTTTTCTTATTAAATAGTTTCCCAAGAAATGATATTTAAGATAGAGATGATGACCAAATGTTAAACGATCATTAGTTCGTGTGGAGTCTTAAGAATTAAGATTCACAAACTGATTGAATGTAATCCATGTTCTTGCTAGTAATCATGGGACCCTAAGGCGACATGGTTGATGAGTGTGAGAAAGATCGTAGTAACAAAAAATTGCTTTTTCAAGGTTTTAATACAAGACGCATGTTCTTGATATGTTGCTAAAATGGAAAATATTTGCTTAATACAAAGATAGTAATTAGTGAATCTTTATTTTTTTTTAAGTTCAAATATGTCTCCTACTCCTATCATTAGCATTCTTACTAATAATAAATTAGATGGGGATAACTTTCAAGAGTGGAAACGAAACTTGCTGATAGTTCTCAACTGTGAGAAACATAAATTCGTTCTTGACAAAACCTGCCCTCTTGAAGCTCAACTCAAAGCGAGAAATCGCTAGAGAGATTTTGACTCGATTGTTCGATGTTAGATGTTGGCGAGCATGAGTAGTGTGTTGCACAAGTAACAAGAGAGTTTCCATACCGCCAAAGTGATCATGACAAATTTGGAGGATTTGCTCGAAGGCCAAGTTGCATTAGCTCAACAATCCGCTATTACAAATTTGATGAACTCTTAACAAAAACCCGAAACTCCGGTCAAAGAACATATGCTTAAGCTTATGTGATTCTTTGGAGAAGCGGAGGAAAATGGGGCTGAACTAGACGTGAGCACTCATATTGAAATAGTGTTTAAATGCTTAACCAAGGAGTTCGTTGATTTTAGGGTTGCTTACAACTTGGGGAATAAGATGCTTACATTGACTCAACTCATGAAGGAATTACAATCCTATGAGCTGATGCTAAATGGTGGTAAGTCGGTTCAGGAGAAACCTGAAGCTAACTTAGTTGTGAGCCCCTTGGTCTCTAAGGGGAATGAGAAAGATAAGGGAAAGAAGAAACTAACTAAGTCTTAGATTCCACCTCGTGTGGATAGGAAGAAGGCTAAGAAGTCAAAAGATCCTAAAAAGATCAAATGTTTCTTCTACAATAGGAAAGGACATTTCAAATCAAACTATAAGGAGTATTTGGATTACCTAGCTGAAAAGGGAAAAGGTATGGAACTCTTTCTGGTTGAAGCTTGCTTAGTGGAAGAATCAATTGTCAATTAGGTTATTGATTCTGGAGCCACTAACCATGTGTGTGTTTCTTTACATGGGTTCAGCGAAATGAGAAGTCTACGTGATAGGAGTCTCATAAGTAATGGGAGAAGTTATTTTAGACTTTAATAATTTTAGGAAGACTATTTTAAAGAATGTTTTTTATGTAGCTCAATTTAAGAGGAATTTAATTTTTATAACATGTTTATTTTATGACGGTTATATCATGACATTCAATAAAGGGATTGCTATTCACAAAAATCGTTCTTTAATCTATAATGGATGAATGGAAAACAATCTCTACTTTATCAAACCAAATAACTACATGATGCTTCAAATTGAAATAGTGAATAAAAAGCTTAAAACTTCTCACTCTAATGAGGGGTGCTTATGGCACTTAAGACTTGGTCATATTTATCAAGAAAAAATCACTAGACTCGTGAAAGATGGTCCCTTAAGTATGCTTAAGGATGTTAGTCTTCCACAATATGAATCTTGCTTGTAAGGTAAAATGACTAAGAGGTCTTTTAATGCGAAAGGTACAAGGGTCAACCAACCTTAGAACTTGTGAACATTGATGTATGTGGTCCAATGAGCATCAGTGCTTACGATTATTATGTGACTTTTATCGACTACTATTCTCGATATGGATATGTGTATCTAATGCACCGTAAAAACGAAACCTTTGATAAATTTCGAGAGTTTTGTACGGATGTGGAAAAGCTTAGGTTATCCATAAAGAATCTTCGGTCTGATCGAGGTGGGGAATACTTGTCCTACGAGTTCTTAAGATATATAGAGAATGAGATTTTATCCTAATTGATTGCGTCGAGCACTTCATAGTAGAATGGCATAGCTGATAGAAGGAACAAAACCTTGCTTGACATGGTTCGTTCAATGTTAAGCTATCCACAGCTTCCTACTTCCTTCTAGGGATATGCAATACAAATGACTTGCTATATTCTGAATGATGTGCCAACCAAGTCTGCTTGTAAGATGCCTTATGAACTTTGGCATGGAAAGAAACCCTCTCTAAATCACTTTAGAATATAGGGTTGTCCAACACACATTTTGAAGAAGAATGCAAAGAAGTTGGATGCACAGATAGAATTGTGCATGTTTGTAGGATATCCGAAAGGAACAAAGGAAGGATTATTCTACCATCCAAAAGATAATACGATTAAAGTTTCTACTCATGCTACTTTCCTCGAGGAGAGCTATATGGATAACTTTAAGCCTCGAAGTAAAGTGGTACTCAAGGAACTTTTGGGAGTTGTAGAACAATCACCAAGTTCAATTCTCGAGAAAGTTGTAGAAAGACCTACAAATGATCAATAACATAGGGGAATCTATCGTAGTGAGAGAGCTTTTAAGAAACTGGATTTCTTCATCTATGATGGTAATATTTATAATACGGAAGCCAATCATGTGGATGATGATCCACTCACTTACGAGGAAGCTATGCAGGATGTTGATTCTAAGATCTAGAAATAGGCCATGAATGCCGAGATGGATTCTATGAAATCCAATACAGTGTGGGAACTTGTAGACTTATTGGTTGGGATTAAACCAATAGGGTGTAAGTGGATCTACAAGAAGAAGAGAAATGCAGAAGGGAGAGTGGAAACGCATAAAGCTAAACTTGTAAGGAAAGGCTACACGTAGAAAGAATGCATCGATTACGATGAGACCTTCTCTCCAGTAGCCATGCTCAAGTCTATCTGTATACTTTTATCCATTACCACTGCTCTCGATTACAATATCTGGAAAATGAATGTCAAGACAACATTCTTGAATGGCTATCCTGATGAGACCATTCACATGAATCAACCCACTGACTATGTTGTCAAAGGAAGGGAGTAAAAAGTTTGCAAACTGCTAAGATCCATTTATGGACCTAAGCAAGCGTCCCGCTCATGGAATAAAAAAATTGATCAAACAATCAAGAATTTTGTATTTGAGCAAAACGTTAATGAACCTTGTGTTTACAAGTGTATAAAGGATAAAAAGTGGTCTTCCTCGTTTTGTATGTTGATGATATTCTACTTATCAAAAATGATGTAGGAGAATTGTCATATATTAAATTGTGGTTAGCTCAGAAGTTTAGCATGAAGGACTTGGGTGAAGCTAGTTATATTCTTAGAATTCAAATCTTTAGGGATCAAAAGAATAAAACGATAGCTCTATCTCAAGCTTCATACATCGATAAGGTACTAGAACGATTTGCAATGACCAATGCGAAGTCGAGGGCCCAACCGACTGCATCAGGTTTCATCTTTCTTTAAAAGGTTGTCCAAAGACAGCAAAAGAAAGAGAGCATATGAGTAACGTTCCATATGCTTTGGCAGTTGGAAGCTTTATGTATGCGATGCTTTATACATGTTTAGATATCTATTTTGCAGTAGGAATGGTTAGTCGATATTAGGTGAATCCAAGTCTCAAGCATTAGCAAGCTGTAAAGCATATATTAAGGCATCTTAAAAGAACTAGGGATTATATGCTTGTGTATTCTAGGGAGAACCTTACTTCTGTCGGATACACATACTTAGACTTCCAAACTTGAAAGATGCGAGGAGATCGATGTCGGGAAATGTATTTGTTCTAGGCAACGGAGTCGTTGTATGGAGAAGTGTAAAACAAACTTGCACTGCTGACTCTATTATGGAGGCCGAGTATGTGGCTGCTTCTGAGGCAACGAAAGAAGCAATATGGCTTTGAAAGTTCTTAACCAATCTTGAAGTCAACCTTGGTATGGAGAAAGCTATAACATTGTATTATGATAACAATGTTGCAATAGCTAATAGCAAGGAAATTAGAAGTCATAAGAGGACGAAACATATTGATCGAAAGTATCACTTGATACGAGAGGCAGTAGTTGTAAGAATTGTAGATGTGATGAAAGTAGCTTCTGAAGATAACCTTACGAATCTGTTTACTAATACTCTTGTAACAAGGAGTTTTAACAAACACGTTGAGGATATGGAATGTGAAACATGACACGTTTACTTCACTAGGGCAAGTGGGAGATTGTTGGGAAATGTGTCCATATTGTAGTAAACATGATATTGTTTTCTATTTATTTGAATGATGAATAAATAAATAAAGTTAATTTCACATTTCACTATTGTCTATTTTGTATTTTGTCTTTCATATTTTGCATGCATAGTGAAATTGTGACAATAAAATATTAACTCATTGATTGTCTAAGTTCAAAATAAAGATAAGTGGCATTATAAGAACGTTTCCATTGTGAGAAAGACAACTTACTTCATTAGATAATCTAAATGAGTTTGTAATCCCGTAAAAGAATCAAAGTGAGTATTTGATTCGAATATTGAGAATGATTATTATATCATTTACAGGAGATGACTAGTCTTAGCTATCGGAGCAGTTGACTCCATGGGTAGAGACATAGATGTATTCATTGGTAGAATGATACATTATACTAGAGCCAAAATGAATTAATTCTGAATCCGTTTGTAAATTAATTCACTTGTGACGTTCATGGTGTGATTTACCTAAATCCTAAGTTAGTCACTGACCATGCGTATACAACTCATGTGCTTTGATATAAGTGGAGGCTTATGCTCTAAAGATGATTGAGTCCATAGCTTGTATGTTGGGTACATGACTTGTGTATGACATGGCTTTACTAGTAACAGTGGAATTCATAGCTCAATTAAAGAGTTAGTGATATCCTCTCATTGGCATTGTGTGGATTGATAAATATGGAACGTGGCCACAAGTTGCTTGTTCTCGAACGAGCAATTTATCATAGTAATTTGTTCACAGTGATCATATTAATCATTAAGAAGACACAATGGTGACAATGAGATAAAATTGGATTGTATTGAGTGAACGAATTTAACTCAAAGGAATCAAGGATACCATATGAGGGTAACACACACATGATGAGGTCTTTAGACAAAGAGTATACAATAAGGAGTTTTCAATCATGATACTTCTTGTGGATTGACTCCATGATTAAGTAATTATGAATTATCATAATGATGCTTCTAGACATAATTGCAATTACTAGAGCCTAATTGTATATGTCTGATTGATCCCTCCGCTAGCTCAACAAAAGTTAGATCGAACTGCATTAAATCAGAACAAAATTCTACAACTTTGGAAATAATTAATTGAGTTGATTTATTTGATGTGGAATTAAATTAGGTGGCCGTGAGAATTGTTCAACTAAAGAATTTGATTAAAAATTTTCTTAAAAAATTAATTTGGAAAATCTAAGTGATTTTTGAAAAATTACTTTTGATAAAGTAAAATTAAATTAATCAAATTTAATTAAAATTAATATGATATTTTTCGAAATTAATTTTCAAGTTAGACAATTGGCCTAATAGGTAATTGAACTTGAGAATTGGACTATTCAAAAAATAATATTATTTTAATATTAAATTTAATTTAATACTTATTTTAATAGTATTTTATTAATTTAATATTAAAGTAATTATCTTAATATTAAATTTAATTTAATGTTTATCTTGTAGATGAACATTTTATTATTAATAAGATTTAATATTAAATTTAATTTAATATTTATCTTGATAAATATTATGTTAATTTAATATTAAAGTGATTAAGTTTAATCATAGTTGAACTCTCTAAACTCTCATAATTTGAAGCAAGCCCACACTCAGTAAACGTGAGCTTTAGGATAGCGGAAAAGACTACTTGGTCGAAATACTTATCCTAGACGATTGAAAAAGTACAATTTTAATTAAGTGTTTATTATTTTAGATATAACAACCAAAGATCTTATTTTGAAAAAAAAATTAAAACTCTAATTTTTTTCTTAAATATATTTTTCGCTGTGTTTTCCAACCGTTTTTTCCAACAATAACAAAATGACAGATCAAAAACATAAACCTTAATTTACCTCTTTAAAGTTCGAACACCTAAAGAATTTTCTCCCTTTGTTCTTTAGAGTATTTGCGTTGCAAACGGGAACCCTTAACCCGCAATGGAAGTACACAACACTTTTCTACGCATTTGGTTTTGTGTTCATAGAAGAAGACATGTTGGAGACGTAAAAGAGATGAAAACGTAGGAGATAGGAAACGAAGAAAACATAGGAACTAAAGAGGGAAAATTTTAAGAGAAAACAAAATAGGGAAAAACGAAAGAGATGCAGACAAAACGAAAGAGACATAAATGATGCAAGATGCTGGAAATGTTGAAAAACGAAAGAAAAAGAAATGGTAGAAAAGATGATGTGGATAAACGAAAGAGAAAGATGTTGAAAATGATGGTGAAAAAATAAATTTAAAAGAAAAAAATTAAAATAAAAAACTTTCAAAGGGCCAAGTCAATGCCAAAAAAATTTACAGGTCAAAAGGGATTTTGAGATTGCACGCGTGCCCCCACATCAGCAAAATTTAAATGGGCGTTAAGTTTAGACCAGTGAATAAAAAATAAATTTAAGAATCAATTTAAAAAAAATGATAAATTTAAGTACTAATTTTATATTTAATCTTAAATTAAATGATAAATCACTAAAGAGACATGGGATAATATCCATACACTTCACTTCACTTCACTTCACCTGACTACACCCCCAAATTATACTCGACTTGCAATTGGCCATATTTATTGTTATACTTCTATCAACTGGAACTGAAATGACTTGCCATTCCTTCCCCTCACATGTACTCCCACCTTTATATTTCTTTCTTCAACTTTTAAAAAGAAAAGAAAAATATTTCATTTTCTCACGATATCCACACAAGCTAATAAGAAAATGAACCCTTTAATCTCCATATTTCCATCATGTGTTACCCTTCTCCTAGACCCCATTATTGCCATTGCTTTTGCCCAAACTGAAAAGTCCACCCCCAGAAGCCAATCCCACCCCTATCTCTTCCCGCAATTCCCAGCCAACACTTGTTATTTATATTGTTTTCTGATTAAACCCTAAAAAAAAAAATGTGGGATGAGTTATTTCATGGCCAATGTTATTGTCAACGCCATTAATCTCTTGCATATATTTTTGTCCTTTCTCTCAGAGAATCCATTATTAATGCCTTCCCTTTCATCTTCATTGCACTTTCTTTCTTTCTTTCTTTCTCTCTCTTTATTTCTTTTGATTTCTCTGCAACTCAGAAACCTCAAAAACAGGAACCCCTCATTAACTGTCTTCACTGTTTGTATAATCTTTTTCTTGTTTTATTATCTTCTCTCAATGATAAGTGTTTTCAACATTCAAGTGTTTCTTCAATCAACATAAATTATTATAATTAATATATTAAAAATCTAAATATAATACCACTAGTTTGACATCATTACACAAATACATTATATTATATATGCACAGATACTTGTATGTGGAATTCTCTATAACCCTTTCCCCCATCCATCCATACATAACTTTATATTTTGTTCTCTCCCAAAATATATCATAGAATTAATAATGTGTATTCATAGTTAATTGAATTGTAATTATTCTGACAATAAATTAAACATCCTGTAATTTATGTCTGACAATCGAGTCAAGTAAAAAGTATTACAAAAGAATTTTATTAAATATATAAAATTTATACATTTTATAAGACAAATTTAAAATGACAATGATATATATCTTCAAATATGCAACAAGCAACTATGATGATGATGATCATGATATATAGGATGCTTCATAATAGCCATGAAATTGTAATGAATATGACATTTTCTTCCTCCCATTGGAAATCTGTGTTTTTTTTATTATAAAATTTGTAAATATGAAAGGTTAAATTGATAGTATTGTAAATGTTGAGAATTAAATAGGTTATTATATCAATTTTAAAAAGACCATGACAACACTAACAATTTAACGGAGGGTGACAAAAAAAACAATTGAAAATATTAATACTTAAATTAAAAAAATTTATAATTGAGTGACCAAAATAGAAGACAATAATAGTTGCTTGGCCATTTATATAGTTTATCCTAATTTATAATACACTTATTTAAACAACACTAACAATTTAACGGAAGGTGACAAAAAAAAAACTGAAAACATTAATATTTAAATTAAAAAAATTTATAATTGAGTGACCAAAATAGAAGACACTAATAGTTCCTTGGCCATTTATATAGTTTATCCTAATTTATAATACACTTATCTAAAAAAATATTATGATAAAACAATAGTAAATGATATATAAAAAATAATTAATTAATTATAAAAACAAATAAATAACTGATGATAGAATATAATAGTAAATTTTATAATTACAATTTTAAAAATTTATATAACTTATTATTTAATTGTAAAATTATAAATTGTTAAAAGAATCACTATTCTTATAACAGATAATTGAAAATATAAATTTATAATGAAAGTTAACTTACAATTAAATTCTTAGAATTAATTCATTAAATTATTAACAAAATTTTATCACAAATTATTAGAACATTCATATTTTAAATAATTCACATATAAATAAAAGTGTAAAAATTAAAATAGAGAAAGATTATATATTTAATTTTTTATTGATATATATTTTTAATTTTTTGTATTCATTTATATTTAAAAATTAAAAAGTTTATGTTAATATATACAGGCCCAACCCTAGGATCTTCTGCAAGTGCAATCCTTCAGGGTTCAAGATTGAAAGAGATTTAAAATATTATTTTTTAATTTTTAAAGGTCAAAATTTTTTTATCAATTTTTAAAGATCCTAATTTTTTTTAAACTTTTAAGAGATCTAATTTTTTTTTTTCAATTTTTAAAAAGAATAAAATCTCATTTTATTGTTTTATCTAAGAATAAAAAATATCAAGACATAAATAAATACACCAGTAAACATGCATGCAGCTATTTATGATGGGTGAGAGAGTTTGCAATGCATAGAAACAAATTATAGAGGATGTTTTGGTTGCCACTCTTATCTGGTTTTGTTCTTTTGCTCATAACTAGAAAAAGTCATAGTTATGAGGGCAAAAACTACCACTGCTTTTAGAAATAGAATTCAATCGGTAGGTGGTATATATCAATTGAACCAAAAATTCATTGTAGTATTAATTTGAAATAATAAAATTAGTTGAACCAGTTGATTAGATTGATTGAATTCATGATTAAATATTTTTTTAAATATTTTATTTTTTAATAATTTATTTAATTAAATTAAACAAATCGATCACATTAAAAATTAATTGTTTGATTAATTCGATCATTAATTCGACTTTAAAAACTTTGAAAAAGAGGCTAAAATTGATAAAAACAACAAAACAGGGATAAAAAAATTTAAAAGAGTTAGACTTATAGACTTTGTTTCAAGCAAAATGCATAGCAAAGAGGGTCGAGGAAAAAAAAAGAAAAAAAATCAAAAATCGAATTGAAATATTATAACGGCTTATGAAATGCATGTTAAAAAATAGTAATTGTTTAAAACTAAATTCTATTTTTATTTAATTTATGATTAATTATAATTTTTATGGTATAAAAATAAATATTTTATATTTAAAACAGTGAAAATTATTGAAAATTTATATTAGAATACATTTTTTTTCAAAAAATATTGATTATTTTTTTATGTATTTGAAATATTATTGTTTTATTAAAAATATATATGAAAAATTTTTAAAATTGTATTAAATAATTTTCAAAAACTATAAATAAAGTATGTTGGAAAAATAAATTTAAAAATTTAAAACTAAAATTAATATGTTTAAAAATCTAAATATATTACCCCTAGTTTGACATCATTACATACATACATTATATTATATATACAGATACTTGTATGTAGGATTCTCTATATAAGCGAGAGCCATCCATCCATAATTCTATGTTTTGGTCTCCCGAGCAATCATTCAGCAAACCAGAAAATTCAGCAACTAAGCTAACTTCATCCCAAGCAATGCATATCTCTACTGCCCTACCCTTACTTTTCCTGATTTTATCCTCCCTCTTCATTATCCCTGTCATCATTTTCCTGTGCGGTGATCATCCCAACTCCGATAAGCCTCGCAAATGCAAATGGGATAGTGACGCCGGAGGTGGTTGTGGCGATGCCGGCGGGGGCTGTGGCGAGGGCTGCTAGTGAAGCTGGTGTAACTGTAAGTGTTGTATATGCGTTGCTGGGTTGATAATGCTTTCTTGCATCTGTTCCGAATGGGTTTTAGTTCTTCTTCTGTGTCTTGGTGCTCAAATGTTTTCCGTTTTCATATTAAGAGATTTTATTTTTGGCTCTAATAATCATTGGGTAAGACTTGGTTTGTTTTAATATATTTGTTGAGTTTTGTTTCCTTCTGGGGGTTCTAGCTAATCTACTCTAATGCTTGCTTGCTTTGTTGCAGAGGTACATAAATGAGTTGAATGAGGTTGAGCTTTGCGGCTTAGGAATGGGTATAATTTTCTCCGACTGACTTGTTTGTAAATGAAGAGCTATCCTATATCTGTTGTGGTTGTGGCAGGCAATAGAGGCATGATGATCCATTACCTCCATGCTAACCATATGTACAACTTGGATAGGACGAAAAATCAGAAGCTGTCAATGTATCTTGGAGTTTTGACACCCTTCAGCATTCTTCCCATCTATGCTGTCATTTTCCAGCAGAAAAAGACTGCTTCTGCCTAATTTTTTACGCTTTGCTGTCATCAATGTTGTTTTTAATGAAATGCAAGTTTAAAAATAGTAGTTGCCCGAGATAAATTTAAAATTAAAATTAATATGTTTAAAAATCTAAATATATATTACCCTAGTTTGGCATCATTACATACATACATACATACACTAATGAAGTTGAAGGTCCCTCCAATCTGATACTTTTTGACAAGTACCTGTTGGTGGAACACTTTGAGCAACTAAATGATTTATCCAAACAAGCTCCTAAAGACAATGTTCCATGCTACCATATTATTTTCTTTGGAGTTAGGCCTTTGTTTATTTATATAATATGTATTCTGTAAAGCTTCGTTAATTTTCTGTTTCTTGTGTTCAAATGGCATCCTCTTTTGCTCTCAAATTTGACGGACCATACCAACAAAGAATTACAAAGATAACACTAAGATTAAGTCAATATCTTGTGGCATTCTTCCCTAATTTATTTTTAAAAGAATGAATTGAATAATCAATTTTGTCATAAATCTATTTTCATCTTTAACCTTTTTCAGTTGTTAATCCATTAATCTACTATTCATTCACCACTACTTAAATATTTATTTCTTATCAAAATTCAAACCAATCATCAACAAAAAATAATAATATAAACATATTTATAACAAAGGTGAACATTAAAGAAAATAGAAAAGGAAAATGTTAGGTTTTTAAAGAAAAAACAAAAAAAAGTTGAAGAATATGGATTCTCTCTCTGCTATGGTGGTTCCTGATGATGGTTCTACAGAAGGTGAATTCCCTAAGAAAGTTTTCTTTAGGGATAAAGATGATAATGACAGTATGGATATGGAGGCGGATCAAGTTGTGAAACCATCCATTTTTTGGAAGGACAAACTAATGGGTTCTTCTCCATCTTTCAATGGGACAGATTTCCATTCAATGGAGGACTTTGAATTGATGGAAGGGGATATTCATAAATCTCACACCAATGGGGTCCCTACCATCAAATTCTCATAAAGAATTAAACATATTCTCTTTCGGGATATGGAGAGCACGGTGATTCTGAAGCTATTGGGTCGTAACATTGGTTTCATGGTACTCCAAAACAAGATTCTTAACTTGTGATAGCGTACTTCGCATCTTCAGCTTATGGATATCGAAAGTGGTTACTATTTGGCTAGATTTGACAATAAGAGGGATTGCGAAAAGGTCTTGTTTGAAGGGCCTCATTTTTGGACAGTATTTGACTGTGCAACCATGGACGGTCTCTTCTGATCCAGTGCAAAAATTATCGAGTGTGGTAATGGTGTCGATTAGACTCCTCGGTTTACCTGGCTATATGTATAGACAAAAAATCCTACGCGAAATAAGCAGTCTGGTGGGCAAATTTACAAAATTAGATCCCAATACGGATAACAGAACAAGGGGTCGCTTTGCACGGTTAGCTGTGTATGTGAATCTGGATATGCCTTTATAGACAAAAAATCCTACGCGAAATAGGCAGTTTGGTGGGCAAATTTGCAAAATTAGATCTCAGTACAGATAATAGAACAAGGGTTCGCTTTGTATGGTTAGCTGTGTATGTGAATCTGGATATGCCTTTGGTTTCCCAAATCATAATCGAAAACAAGGTTCAAAAAATTGAATATGAATTTCTCCCTACTGTTTGTTTCCAGTGCGAAAAATACAGTCACTTAAAAGAGGTATGTCCCTCTTGGCCAACCATAACGGTTGCTGGAAATCTCCATTCACCAGTGGAACTAGGAGTGGCTTTAGGGAAGGAGATTATTAGTGGTTCAGATGGGTAGGATGGTAATTATAGGCCATGGATGATGGTTGAAAAAAAAATCCAAGCAAAGATTAAGGGATCATTCACAAAACAAGGCTGGATTTGCGATAAAAACCAATGAGGGTTCCCAATTTAGAGCCCTAACGAAAACAAATGCTAAAAATGGGAACAAATCTGAAGCCAAAGGAAGCACGGCCAACGTTCGACGCAATAATGGCAAGGAAATTATGTTGGAAGATTTTCAAGAATATGTGATTCCTTAGAAAACTGGTGAGCGATGCAATTTAGGGAAGAAGATAATACTGGGAAAGGATTTAAAAAAAGTATTAATCCTAATATTGTTAAAGAAGTGGTCAAAGCCTAAAAAATGAATCTAAGTAGCCCAGCAGTATTATTGAGCATATCCAGGCCGCATCTACTAGGCCAATAGCAGTTTCAAATCCTGTGTACAGCCAAACCATCAAGGAAGTGGGTCAAGCTGCCGAATCTCATTCTAGTTTAATGGATAATCGGGTTTCATTGGCCCAACAAGTTGAAGGTAACAACCTTACTCACCAGGTTACAGATACAACAGAGGAGGCTGATGACTACCCCGATCAAATGGTTGAAGAAGATGACTTTAGGTCAGGATCGAAGCTGAAATCCTTCTTTGCGGTCGGTGCGGGTGGTTTGAATAATACAGTGAAGTTGATGTCGAGGAGTGTCACGATGCTTACTATCTCGATTGTTGATTCTAATGGGGGCTTAATCCTAATTGACACTCTACAGTTATCTTTAGGGACACATCTCAGCTCCATGACGGTGAGGCTGAGAAGGGAGTTTTCCAGCGTGGGGGAGCGATAAATTTAGAAAAATAAGGTAGACACGAGTAGGGAAAATAAAAGGATTTTGGACTCGGAAGAAAATCTCCAAATTTTTACATGGAAAGAAGTCCAAATCCATAGTAAAAAATCCCCCTAATGTTTTGTTACAGGAATCTATGAATAAATTGTTGTTGTCAATTTCAACAGAAGGCCTAGAAGGGACGAGTCCTTGTGATCCAATAGATACGAATGAAACACAAATCTGACTTCGGGATTTGGTGCAGAAAGAATTTATTTTGTCCATTTCATTATTATTCTTTTATATATATGTCTATGAATCTAACAATTTCTTCGTGGAATTGTCAAGGGTGCACGAGTAGTAAGTTTGTTCGTGTTTTTTGTGAATTTAATTTAGAATATAGCCCTGACATTGTTTGTTTGCTTGAACCGAGAGTAAGTGGCAAAAAAGAAAATGCAATTATTGAAAAATTGGCTTTGATTTTTCTCATAGATTGAGGCAGTTGGCTTTTCACGAGGGATCCAAGTTGGTTGGAAGGATACAGTTTCGATTAATATTATCAACAATCATTCACAATATGTTCTCCTTCGTGTTGTTGATATTAACCTTGCCAACTCTTTTTATATTTATTTCTTTTATGGTAGTCCAGATAAAGTGAAGAGGAAGTCTCTGTGGGAAGATATTATCGCTGTACTTCCTTAAGATTCTTCGCCGTGGATGATTATGGGTGACTTCAATGCCATCCTTTCACCTATTAATAAGAAATGTGACCATAATACAAGTAAGAGATGTAAATTCTTTGGTAAATTTGTTGACTCTTGTAATTTGCAGGATCTAGGATTTGTTAGACCATCATTTACATGGCAAAGTGGAACTAGATCTGAAAGACTAGACCAAGCTTTAGCTAATGACTCATGGATCTTTGCTCATCTCCATAGTATTGTCTTCCATTTATAGCGAATTAAGTCTGACCACAAACCCATCCTCCTCAAAACCAGACTAGATATTACACCTCCTAGAAATCGCCCCTTCCACTTCCTCACAAGATGGACAAGGCATGCCAACTTCACTGAATTGGTTAAAGAAAAGTGGCATTGTTTAGGTAACATGGCTGAATCTATCTATAACTTTACCTCACATGTTAAAGATTGGAACAGGTCTACCTATGGATTTCTAGGAGCCCGTAAAAGACAACTTTTGAGATCACTTGCTAGCATTTAGAAGGCGACTGAGCGATTGGGTTTGAATCATCTAATTAGTTTGGAAATAGAGATACGAGATGAGTTGGAAAATGTTCTCAATCATGAGGAACTTTTTTGGAAATGAAAAGCTAGGTCTGATCGGCTTCAGTTCGGGGACCGTAACACAAAATCTTCCACAGTCGTACAGCCCAAAGGAGGAAACTTAATCGTATCATGGCTCTACGTCTTGAGAATGGAGAGTGGTGTTTTGACTAGGCTACTCTTGAAAAAGAAGTAGTTGGGTTCTTTGATAGACTTTATGGTGAGCCCCTTTTGCCTATTAGAGATCTCCCTTCCAACATCTTTCCCTAATTTTCAAATCATGACATTGTTTTCTTAGGAATGTCGATTTCGAATTAAGAGATTAAAAAGGCCCTATTTGATATGGCTCCATTAAAAGCTTCAAGGAGTGATGGCTTTCATGCTCATTTCTTCCAAAGTTAGTGGAATTCTATAGGAGGTGCTGTTTGTGCTTGGGTCTTAGGCATTTTTTCTGTTAACAAGTTGGAAGCTGATGTCAATAACACCATGCACATGCTCATTCCAAAAATGAACAAACTTGAGGAATTTAGTCAGTTTAAGCTCATTAGACTCTATATGGTGATGTACAAGCTGGTAAAGAAAGTGATAGCAAACATATTTAAAGTGGTGTTTCCCAAGTTCATATTGGAGGAACAGGTCGGGTTTATCACTGGTCGTAATATCTCCGACAACATCATTATTGTGCAAGAAGTCATTCATTCTATGCATAGAAGAAAAGTTGGTCGAAATTGGATGGCTATTAAGCTCGACTTAGAGAAGGCCTATGTAGGGTAAGTTGGGAGTTCATAGATGCAACCTTAGTTGTAATTAGGATCCTTAAGTTTCTGAGATTGGTTATCATGGATGCTACCTTTTCCTATTTAATGCAAATTCTCTAGAATTGTAACAACACATTTTTCAATAGTGTTGAAAATAGTGGTTTCGAGACCACAAACCCAAGGAGAAAATTTTTATAATGAGTGTTTTAATTAAATAAGTCAATAATAACTTTTTATGAAATTTTGAATTGAAGAATTTTAATTATTGAATTAAAAGTTAGTATAAGTGGCTTGGTTCAAAAGTCAAGTGGTTTTAGAAAATAAGATATCGGGACCTCGTTTCTAAACTTAAGAGCCGTAAATATTTTTATTAAATATTTACAAAGTCTTATTATTTGTGAATTGAAGTTTGGTTGAGTAATTTTGATAATTAATTGCTTAATTAAGGAAAATGAGTAAATTGTAAAGGAGGTAAAAGTTGATAGCTATTGATTAAAAATAAAAGGGGCCAAAGTGGCAATTACACCAAGGTCAAAAAGTCCAAGCGGTAGAGGATATGATTACCTTCCACTAACCTTTGGGATATTTATTCATTTAGTCCTAATTAGTTTAAGGTTTAAATTGAAATAAAGTTTGTTTAGTTGGAATTTAATATAATTGAAGTATCAATTGTGTAATTGGATCCTCCTTAAATGGCCTAATAATAGAAGTGATGTGGAAATATTTAGATTTTGGTAAATTTCAATTAAATCCTAATTAAATGAGGATTTACTAATCAGTCAATTTTTTTGTATGATCAGCAATGGTATTTTGGGGTCACAACTTTTATATGTCAGACCATAAATATTAATTATTTAATTTTTAAGAGGTCGTTAGTATTGTATTAAAATTTGTTTATGAATCGTTTAAATAGTTAATTAAATGAAAAGGATTCAATCGTAAAAGGTGCAAAAGTTGAATTTTTCTAATTAAAAGTATTAGGTGTCAATTGGAGGTTTAGTTAAGGCACCTAAATAGTAATTAAACCATCTATAATGTATTTGGACGGTTTTGACTTCGTATATGGCTAAATTTCATGTAATTTAAAAGGGGCAAATAGGTAATTACGCAAGTTAAGTAATTAAATTAAAACAAAAGTTAAAATTTCATCATTTTCTTTCCTTCTTCAACAAGCCGAATAACCATTTTTGGGATGGAAAAAGCTTTGGTTAGTTAGGGTTCATCAAATAGGTAAGTAAACCTTGCCCTTTTTAGTGATTTTTATGTTTTTGAGTCTGTATTATCTTAATCTAGTTAACTCAAGGACTAATTTGTGATTCTGTCAAATGTTATAAATTTTTCCATTGATGAATGAGCTTGTTCTTGAAAGTTTATGGAAGATTTATAAGCTTGGTTGTTAGATTTAATGATTTTGTAAAGTAATTTTTAGAAATTTTTATGTTAAAGGACTAAAATGTTAAATGAATAAATTTGTAAGGACTTCGGGTGAAATATTGCAAAAAAAAGTGGGCTTTAGAAATGCTTTTAAGTATTTGACATAGCTGGAATTTAAAATAAAATGGTTTATTTGCAAGTCTGAGCTAAAAGACTAAATTGAATAAAAGTGAAAAATTAAGGACAATTTTGTACAAATACCAAAAAGATGTATTTACATAAAATGATTAAAAATTCATATTGATTTAAATAATTGAATGAAAATTACTATAATAGATCGAGATCGTATCCTAATCGTGGAAAAGGGAAAATTACGGATGTGACCCTAGAGTTAACTTTAATTGCAATTTCATTCGGTAAGTTCGAAATGTTAAATTCTTATTAATAATTGCTTATAATTTCCTTTCTTATGATTGTTGGAAATGAGCAACGACAATTGGAAACGTGAAAGAAAGAATCGACGAGATAAGAATTTCTCGACCTTGTGCCAAAGATAAGAAACAGTTTGATGGCTAAGATCTTGCATTTGTTGCGGATTCTCTACAGCATCGTAAGTCACTTTAAAGTTAAAACGGTCTGATGGCTAAGATATTGCATTTGTTGCGGATTCTCTACAGTATCGTGAGTTACTATAAAGTGAAACTGGTCCAATGGCTAAGATCTTGCATTTGTTGCGGATTCTCTACAGCATCATGAGTCACTGTAAAGTGAAACTAGTCTGATGGCTGAGATCCTACATTTATTGCAGATTCTCTACAACATCTTCAGTCACTATATGTGAAATGAATCCAAGATTTGGATTACAGGCCGTATCAATGGTTAAGGTACCACATACGTTGCGAGTCCTTGTCAGCTTAGTGTGAGCAGCATCATATACTGGTAACAGGCATGACCTTTGGGTCAATAGGGAGTAAAACGTATATCGATCACTGAAGCATAGTTCTATTATGGTTCGATTGGTTCATATATTGTATAGCACATATTATTTGGTATCTTGTTAAACTTTACAAACTTGCTAAGCTATGAAAGCTTACATGTGTAATTGTTATTATTTTGTATATTCTATTTTGCTGCTTAAAGATCGGATCACCTAAAAGAAATCACACTATCCCGGGAGCTTGTTCGGTAGTATTTACATCACTTGGTTATATGGTATGTACTAGGATGATGTTACCCTTGAAATGTTTGATTTTGGATTGTTGATTCTTTGTTGAACTAAACTTCCATGCTTGCTTGATGTTATAACTAAGCAGATGTGTTTTGTAATGAATTGACATGTAAATTTAAGAATCTTTGTGTTGATCGAATGTATTTTTGTGGTTATATGATGAGACAAGTATTCTCATGTATAGATTTTGCAAGATGAGAATTTGAATAAGAGTCTTGTGTTAAATGATGGTTGATAAACTTGAGGACTTGTGTGAATAATTGAATTTTTCATACTTGTTTCGATAGAATTCTTTCATGTATTGGTAGAAATACAAAGTAGGAGAGAGTTTGGTTATTGACTTACATTGTATCGGTAGTAACATATGAAGTATTGGTAGGTCTGTTCATAGTAGTATCAGTAGTTTGGGTACTTGTACCGGTAGAAGTTGTAAGGTAAAACTTCTTAACTCTCTAGAGTTTTTAGTATCGATAGAAGCATACCTTGTATCGGTAGTTATCTCACTTATATCGATAAAACTATCATAGGTATCGGTAGAAGTCTTAACTCTTTCTTAAATTGTTTACTGACTTGTCAACTACCGATACTTGTCCAATAGGTATCGGTAGAAGTCTCCCAAATTTGTGGAAATGACATTTTTCCCTGAATGGATTGTATTGTTAATTAATTTGATATTTTATACTGTGCTTGATATATTAATCTAATTAAACTTATTAAAATGAAGAATTAATGGGAATTTATCAGCGTTAAATGAAAAGAAGAACCTCGAGACCTTAACCGACGATAGTTACGAGTTTTGAGTGTTACATTTAGTGGTATCAGAGCCATGATTTAGTCGATTCTCAAATTAAGTGTAGTGTGAATAAAGTCTAGAAAGTACATTCCATATAAACCTGTGATAGTGTGATATTAATTGATCCGATCTAACTCTTGTTTATTTGCAGATTTTAAAGATGTTATCAGAATCTAAACGTAATGAAATTAACGGAGTTAATAATAATATTTGACTATTGATTCTGATGCAAGTTATAGTATATTGTTTTCATAAATATTTGAAAGATGGAGTGACTTTATAACCACTACCTTTGAGTATAGGTAAATAATATGGGATCGAAGACATAAGAATGAATCTGAAATTTCAGTGTCAAATATTATTCCTGGTATGATATATTCTTTCGATATTATTTATTGAGTATGCACTGATTAAGATTGTGTTAATTTATTTATATATTGCATTATATTAAAAAATGGATAGGGGTCTATTTCCTAAATTAATGAGTTTGATATTTGAATCATAAGCTATTGAGATAGAGTTGGTACGTCAAAACTATCTGTTGAAAATTTATGACAATGATTTTTAGGACGATTTGATGTTACTATCCTTTCATGATTTGATATTAATTTAGAAATGATTGACTGAAGTTATATGATACCGTAATGAATTACAGACTGAAATGAATTGATTGAAATGTTGGACTGATTTACTGATTATGGTTGAGTCAGGTAAATCAGAGTTCTTCAGATGTCCTTATACAGGAAATGATATAAAATGATTGAAAACAATTTTTGTTTATATATAAATGATTGACTACTCAATCAAAAAATTTAAATTTGAGGATAACTGTGTACCGTTCACTAATGGGTATTTTGATTTATCCCCTGAAAGATTTCTGGAAATTTTGCCAAAGTCTGATAATGAAATAAATTTAAGATATAAAATAAAAATCTTATATCTTATACAAAAGACTTGTTCAATAAGTTAAAAGGACGTAACAATGTATTTAAAAGTTAATAAAGATTTAATTATTGAATTCTAGTTAAAGAAATAATATGCTGAAAATTTCTTTTGAACTTGAGATAATCATTAAGAATTTTGGTAATATTGTCTAGATTAACTAATGTCTCTGTTGATTTATGAAGATGATGAATCAAATTGTTCAATCTTTTCTAGATGTTTAGATACAGTTGTGATTATGATTGTTGATCATATTCTGATAGACATCAAATAGAATCTGTGTATGCGTAATATGTGATAAATGTATTATAGACTATATGTGAGCAATAATTTACGTGAAAACTATTAACGTCGAGTTTTAGTTTAGTGGGGTTAATTTTATTGGTTATGTAAATTTGACAGAGTGATTAAAGTAGGTTCGGCTAAAAAGATTTTTTTATTGTTATATGAAAACTTCAGAAAAACATCTCTAGAAATTTTTGTGTTGATCTATCCTGAATCTGTGAAGGAAACTGAACATCAAGTGTCTAAATTATTACTACTTATTATGATTCTTGGGTAAGGAAAGTCAAGATAAAATTTGTGTTATTTGGGAATTATTATGAAATTGTTATTCTCTATATTTGAATGAGCTAGTAATGATTATTGTTGTGAAGGAAGCATTAGAATAAACAAGTACTACTAGATAAAAAATTCGAGATCGAAATTTTCTAAGGGGAGGAGAGTTGTAACAGCTCGTTTTCCAGTGGTGTCGAAAATAGTGGTTGTCATACTACAAACTCGACGGGAAAATTTTTATAATCAATGTTTTAATTAAATAAGTCAATAATAAATTTTTATGGAATTTTGAATTCAAAAATTTTAATTATTGAATTAAAAGTTAGTATAAGTGGTTTGGTTCAAAAGTCAAGTGGTTTTAGAAAATGGGGTATCGAGACCTCATTTCTAAAATTAAGAGCCGTAAATATTTTTATTAAATATTTACAGAGTCTTATTATATGTGAATTGAAGTTTGGTTGAGCAATTTTGATAGTTAATTGCTTAATTAAGGAAATAGAGTAAATTGTAAAGGAGGTAAAAATTAATCGCTATTGATTAAAAATAAATGGGACCAAAGTGGCAATTACACGAAGGTTAAAAAGTCCAAGCAGTGGAGAATATGATTACCTTCTACTAACCGTTGGGATATTTATTCATTTAGTCTTGATTAGTTTAAGGGTTAAATTGAAATAAAGTTTGTTTAGTTTAAATTTAATATAATTGAAGGACCAATTGTATAATTGGATCCTCCTTAAAAGGCCTAATAATAGAAATGATGTGGAAATCTTTAGATTTTGGTAAATTGCAATTAAATCCTAATTAAATGAGGGTTTACTAATTATTCAATTTTTTTGTATGATCGGGAATGGTGATTTTGAGGTTATGACTTCGATATGTCAAACTATAAATATTAATTATTTAATATTTACATGGTCATTAGTAATGTATTAAAATTTGGTTATGAAATTTAATTGTTTAGAGAGTTAATTAAATGAAAAGGATTAAATCGCAAAAGGTGAAAAGTTGAATTTTTCTAATTAAAAGTATTAGGTGTCAATTGGAGGTTTAGTTAAGGCACCTAAATAGTAGTTAAACCATCTATAAGGTATGTGGATGATTTTGACTTCTTATATGGTTGAATTTCATGTAATTTAAAAGGGGTAAATAGGTAATTATGCAAGTTAAGTAATTAAATTAAAAAAGCTTAAAATTTCATCATTTTCTTTCCTTCTTCTTCAACAAGCCTAATAGCCATTTTTGGGAAGAAAAAAGCTTTGGTTAGTTAGGGTTCATCAAATAGGTAAGTAAACCTTGCCTCTTTTTAGTGATTTTTATGTTTTTGAGTACATATTAGCTTAATCTAGCTAACTCAAGGACTAATTTGTGATTCTATCAAATGTTATAAAATTTTCCATTGATGAATGAGTTTTTTCTTGAAATTTTATGGAAGATTTATAAGCTTGGTTGTTAGATTTGAAGATTTTGTAAAGTAGTTTTTAGAAATTTTTATGTTAAAGGACTAAAATGTTAAAGGAATAAATTTGTAAGGACTTGGGGTGAAATATTGCAAAAAAAAGTGGGTATTAGAAATGCTTTTAGGCATTCAACAAAGCTGGAATTTAAAATAAAATGGTTAATATGCAAGTTTGAGCTAAAAGACTAAATTGAATAAAAGTTGAAAGTTAAGGGCAATTTTGTAAAAATACCAAAAAGGATTATCTGCATAAAATGATTAAAAATTCATATTGATTTAAATAATTAAGTTAAAATTATTGTAATAGATCGAGATTGTGTCCCGATAATGGAAAAGGGAAAATTACAGATGTGTCCCTAGAGTTCACTTTAACTACAATTTCATCTGGTAAGTTCAAAATATTAAAATTTTATTAATAACTACTTATAATTGACTTTCTTATGATTGTTGGAAATGAGCAACGACGATTGAAAATGTGAAAGAAAGAATCTACGAGATGAGAATTTCCCGGCCTTGTGCCAAAGATAAAAAATGGTCCGATGGTTGAGATCTTGCATTTATTGCAGATTCTTTACAGCATCGTGAGTCATTGTAAAGTGAAAACGGTCCGATGGCTGAGATCTTGCTTTTGTTGTGGATTCTCTATAGCATTGTGAGTCAATGTAAAGTGAAACTGGTCCGATGGTTGAGATTTTGCATTTGTTGCGGATTCTCTATAGCATCGTGAGTCACTAATCACATTATGAATGTCACAGCAAATATGTGCAAGCGAACATTGTCAATGCAAGTATAGTAGATAGATGTAATTCTATCAAATATCGATCCCACGATGATGGCTATTTGCTGCTTATAATTGTCGATGCAAAGAATAAATAAAACAAGATAAATTATGGTAATAATTGTCAGAGCAATGGATAAGTAAATGCAATAAAGTTTTGATATTGAGTTGCCGAAGCAATAATGTAAATTTAAAGATAAAATGCAATAATAATGCAACGGGGTTCTTAACGTGAAAAGTTGGTAGAAAACTAAGTGTGGCTCACAAGGTTAAAAATGACAAGTAAATTGTTGCTGCAATAAGTCACAATGAATATCTTACCAAACTTGGCTTTTCTATTAGATCTATGATTTAAACATGCACACTAACCACACTTTCCAGTGTTGGCAATGCAACATATTCAAGAACAAGTGGATTAAATTCCTTCAATCCCCAAGCAACTTCCGTTGTCTTGCTTGTTAATTTAATTTGTCACTGCACCTTCCAGTGACAGTGACTGTAATCACACTTCCATGGTCAAAACAATTAAATCCAAATTTTAACAATAAAGACAAGATTGAACTAGATATCATTTAGTTCTAAATATCAAATGTACTTCCATACAACTTGAAATAACAAGATTTACCAGCGTTTAAGAAAGAGAAATAACAGAACAAATGGGACATTCTATTCCTAGTTTACTCAAATTGCTCCCTTACTCTCCTCTTATGTCGCACTTAGGATGCTCCTCGTCAGGAGCAAGGTTGCCTTCTCTTCTGCGTCAAGTTGCCTTTGGAAAGTTAAGCTGCCCTGGATGCAAGCTTTGAAAAATTGTGGATTGAAGAAGAAAATCAAATCCAACTGAAAAAGAAGATCCTTTCTCTCTCCTTCTCTTCAGTATTTAATAGCAGCTTCACAATACAAGTGTCCTTCCTTTCAGATCTAGTGTTCTCTAGTCGTACTAGTTGTTTATACTAGCTGTACAACTAACACATTTTTGGTATGTTAACCAAACAGCTATCAGGTGCTGCGATAGTTCTGGACGCAATTTTGGATCCTCTTATGCAGCGACAACTCTGGACACATTCATGCATCGATACTTCTGGACGGGTTCCTACAATGTCATCTCTGGGCACAATGCTAAACAGACTAATACAACGACATCAATAGTAAAAATATCATAAATTCAAAGGAAATTAGGCTGAGCTTCATTAAGTTAGAAAATGCAATAACTAAATTAAAAATACTAAAAATGTATACAAAAGATGACCAAATGGGAACAAATTATACAATAAGTAGGGAGAAATCAATGGTTGTTTCTAATGCTATCACACCCCCAAACTTGAGTTTTTACTTGTCCTCAAGTAAAACAAGAACTAGCAAGGTTATAACAAAACTTTTATGAAAGTAATAATCATTCTAGCAACTTGAATCATCTAAATCCTAATAAATGAATCACATTTAAATGACAAAATATTACGCCGACAATTCATAAGCATGAATAATTAAGATTACAATTTCATCAATGCTAGCATCATGCTTTAAATCCTAAATTCTTTCTACCAAAACAACGTTTATTGTATATTTTTTTTCTTTTTCCCTTTTCTCTTTTTTCTTTTTTTTTTATGTGATTGAGGGATGTTGTTGCATTACTATACTCTTGTTCTTAGGAAGTAACGATGGGATGTAACAAACCCCTAGGGAGTATGTAATTGTGCCGACACACACTCTTACAGTGACAGCCTTTGGCTATATTACTTTTTCTAACACTTGCATTGGAGTGTTCCCCCTTGACAGTTTACAATACACCCACGTTGGAGTGTCTTTTATTCATAACTATGCTTATATACAAGTAGCTATAAATGACAAATTCATTCAAGAGTCAAATAATGATACTATTCATCCATTACTAATGCAATCTAAATCATTCATCCAAGAATTGAAGATATAACATTCAATCAAATTCATCCAACTCATTCATTAATAGTTCACATGATTCAAGAATTAAGCATCAAATGAAAAAATTCAAGCACATTTTCAGTAACGTTGCATGCTTTCATTAAACTTAAAAGTACAAATTTTTGAAATGTGGGTGCAATTGCATTTCCAGCCCCATATACATTCCCCCCAAATTTAAAGTCTGCATTGTCCAATGCATTGATATTAATTTACAATGACAAATGGAAATGCAATGACAAAGGGAATGTGGTGACAATTAAATTACAGCTACATGATATGCATGAAAACTAAAACTAAAAACTGAAATAAAAACTAACTCAATTGGTTGCATCCGTTGATGTGGTTGCATTGGGCTTCTTCTTGCGCTTCCATTCTTTCTTTTGGTGCTTCTTGTCATTGGCACTCTTCCATTTTCTCTCTTTTGGCTAGGCCTGATCTTCGAATTGCTCCGTAGCATCGGGCTAAGCCCCGGCGATAACGACTGTGACATCAGATGGGTGGATTTTTGCGAGTGGTCTAGTATAAAGCACTATAGCTAGAGGATTGTAATCCTCATTAATTGTAGGCACAACCTCCATCTGACTCGCTTCAAGTGGCATCAAATCTTCAGGTGATACACCCACAATTGTAGGTGGGGGGACAAATTCCTCAACTAAATTTGCTTCGAAATCTTTTCCTTCCCTTCTTTCTTCCTCTATTTCCACATGTTCTACTGGCATGTTCTCTTCATCATTGGGGGTCCCTTCCTCAGTGATAATGGCCTCTGGACTGACAGTAAAGTCATCCTCAAATAAGCTCACAATATTCCTTAGACAGTCCTCTACTTCCCTAGAATCAACTTCTCTTTCATCATCAGAAATATGTATCATTTGTGGGGAAGCCACAGATTGGTCCTTTCCTCCAGAGTCAGCCTCATCAATTGAAGGCTTAACTTCTCTGATAATCGAAGGGAAAACAAAGAATTCTGGTAGAGGTGTGTTGCTCATCCATCTTAGTGTGGTCACAACAGCACTATTCAATGCCCTGGTGTATGTATAAAATAAGTTTTGAGGCCTCTCCATATCTTTAACAGTGGTGACAAGTTTAATCTGCTTGATGTTGATGAAGTCGACGATTTTCTCTACTTCCTTTACTTTACGCCATAAAGAAGGATCTGTGGTTACATTGGTTCTCATTTCTTCTACTTTTGCCTTGCCTTTTCTTTTTCTGGCCTCAGGCTCCTTTACAGTGGGAGTGTCTTTCCCACTAGTCATGTGCTTGATTGAGGCTTCATTGATGGGTCCCTTTTTATCCAAAATTTCCTCTCTTTCACGAGGCACCATTCCCCGTTTCTGGCGTAACTGCATAATCAAGGAGGGAACACCAAAATGTCATTTTGCATAGCAACGCAATTCGTAATTTTTTGGTGCAAAATTGTATCGGCATCTATTTTTCGCCCTTTAATAATCGAATGTATCAGATACATCTGATCCAATGTTACAGTTGTGCTATGGGTGGAAGGCATCATGTGACAGTTAATAAAATGAAACCAAACCTTACTGTACAACGTCAGAAATCGTCTGCGCATTGTGTAATTATTTAGATTGGAGCCCATCCACATAGCTCCTTTAATACAGAGGTCTTGCACCAAAATATCAACCCCTTCATCAGTAAGTTCCTCAATAAATGCCATATGTTCACCCTCATCCACTATAATGTTGTAGAGATCATTGATGTGGGCGACACCCCAAGGTACTAACCCTTCACGAACAAACACAAACTTTGACTCATTGTCAGTGAGGTTTGCATAAAGCTCTTGCACCAGGGACTGTGAGTAGCTCCTAGGATGGTGGTAGAAGGTTTCCCATCCCATCTTTGCGATGGTTTTATGCATTTGCTTCCCAAGTTCCTGTTACTTCAACAGATGGAAACCTTGCTCAGGATGATAGTTTCGTTTTAGCATACTTTCTTGGAAACGATCCTTGGCTGCCTTTGTAAGGAACATCATAGGTTCTTTGGATGGTTGATGCTCTGTTTCATGAACCACAGCGACAGATGAAGATTCCCTAACAAATTTTGATGGTGTCTTAGTGCCTCTAGTTCTGGCCATATTTGTTAGTAGTAAAGGTAGTAATAAAGTAGAAAAGGTGGAAACTTGAAGCAAATTTTGGGAATAATTGAATAACACAGTCGACACAAAAGGGTTGCTTTATATGGAATGAAAGAGTAGATGGAGAGGCGTGTTTGTTTATGCTACAGAGAAAGGACAGTAAGTCTACAATAAGTAAATGCATCCAATCGGATTACACTTTTTTAAACCAATCCAACGGTTGGGTGTTAAGGGATGAAATGTCATGATTTATTTCTTGATATGCTTCGATTTTCTAGTGAGTCAGCAGACGAGATGCATTGACAAGGAGATGTTCATGCATCGACAAAATAGAGAACTTTAACCTGTAAAAATACTAAGTAAGATAAACAAAAGCAAAAACAAAATAAACTAAAATTACATGATAAAATTGATAAAAGAGATTAAAAAATGTAACCACATTAATGGTCTCTTTCTGATTGTGACCATCATGGCCAAAATAATGCTTCAGCCATTGTCCATTCACTTTAAATTGGTGCCCATCATTTATGTCTTTAATTGTAACTGCACCGTAAGGAAATGCTTCGACAACTTCAAATGGTCCAGACCAACGTGAGCGCAATTTACCTGGGTGTAATTTTAATCGAGAATTGAATAATAACACCTACTGTCTAACAGTAAATTGTCAATGCAAAATAATGTTGTTGTGCCATTGCTTGGTCTTTTCCTTATATATTACGACATTTTCATAAGCATTGCGCCTAATTTCCTCATGTTCAGTGATGTCCAATAGCCTTTTCTTCCCAATAGCCTCGTAATTCATGCTCACTTGCTTGATCGCCCATATTTCTTTATGTTCCTATTTCACAAACAAGTGACATGCTTTACCAATGACAAGCTGATATGACGACATTCCAAGTGAGGTTTTGTACACTATCCTTAATACCCATAATGCATCATCAAGCCTAGAAGACCAATCTTTCCTTGATAGATTCACCACCTTCTTGAGAATATTCTTGATTTGTCCATTAGAAACTTCAGTTTGTCCATTTGTTTGTGATTGGTAAGTGGTCTCCATTCTATGGTTAACTCCATACTGCTTCAGTGCAGCTGCAACCTGATTGTAGTGGAAATGAGTGCCTCGGTTGCTGATTAATGCCTTAGGCGTGCCAAAATAAGTGATTTGTGGAAAAACTTCAGCACTGTCCTCACGTCATCTTTTGGGACTGCAATGGCCTCCACCCACTTTGATACATAATCAATAGCAACTAGGATATAGACATTTCCAAACGAACTCGAAAATGGTCTCATGTAGTCCATACCCCAAACGTCAAAGAGTTTAACTTTCATGATTCGTTGTTGTAACATCTCATTGCGTTGAGATATTGATCCGGTGTGCTGACATCGATCACATTGGTGCACAAAGTTGTAGGTGTCTTTAAATAATAAAGGCCAGTAAAATCCTGACTGGAAAACCTTTGCAGTAGTTCTCATGCCACCAAAATGACCTTCATAAGGAGCATCGTGACAATACTTCAGGATTGAAAGCATCTCTTCCTCCGGAACACAACTCCTAATATATTGTCATTAATACCTTGAATAAGTATGGCTTGTTCCAGTAGTATTTCTCTGTATCGCCAAGAAATCTTTCTTTCTTGTGGCTTGTGGTGCCTAAAGGTAACTTTCCACATACCGAGTAATTGACCACATCTGCGTACCATGGGGTTGCGTCGACAGCGAATAGCTTCTCATCAGGAAATGCGTCGACAATTTGACATGTATTTCCATCTTCACTACTGACTTCCAAACGAGACAAGTGATTTGCCACTTGGTTTTTTGACCCCTTTCGATCATTTATCTCTATATAAAATTCTTGTAATAACAGGATCCACCGTATCAGCCTCGATTTAACGTCCTTCTTCACAAAAAGGTATCTCAACATGAAATGATCAGTGAATACAATAACCTTTATGCCGACAAGATATGAGCAAAATTTGTCGAAAGTAAAGACTATAACCAACAACTCTTTCTCTGTGGTTATGTAATTGATCTGTGCTTCTGTGAGAGTTTTTCTGGCATAATATATAGCATGAAATACTCTTTCTTTGAATTGTCCTAATACTGCACCCATTGCAAAATCACTCGCATCACACATTACTTCAAATGGTTACGACCAAACTGGTGCAACGATAATAGGTGGCTTCACAACTACTTTTTTATTTGCATAACTACATCCACACATGCATCATCAAACAAGAATTTTTTATTTTGCTCCAACAATGAACAGAGGGGTTTCACAATTTTGGAGAAATCTCGAATAAATATGCGATAAAATCCTACGTGTTCGAGAAAACTTCGAATGCTCTTCATATTAGGTGGCAAGGGCAACTTTTCAATAATTTCAACCTTTGCCGTATCCACTTCAATGCCCTAATTGAAAATGCAATGACCTAAGACAATGCCTTCAGTTGCCATGAAGTGGCATTTCTCCCAATTCAGCAACATATTTGTGTACTCACATCATTTTAAAACTTTGGCCAAGTTGTTAGCATATTTATCAAAAGTATTTCCATAAATAGAAAAATCATCCATAAATACCTCTAGTGAGTTCTCGATCATGTCTGAAAATATTGCCATCATACAACTTTGAAATGTGGCCGGTGCATTGCAGAGACCAAACGACATTCGACGGAATGAAAAAGTGCCAAAAGGACAAGTAAACGTTATTTTTGCTTGATCCTTCGACACAATGGTGATCTGATTGTAGCCAGAGTAGCCATCGAGGAAGCAATAGTAGGATTTTCCGACAAGCCTATCTAGCATTTGATCGATGAAGGGAAGTGAGAAGTGATCCTTCTTTGTGGCTGCATTCAATCGACAATAATCCATGCACACTCACCAACCCGTAAGAATACAAGTAGGGATTAGCTCATCCTTTTCATTACTTACCACGGTTGTACCACTTTTCTTAGGGACACATTGAACTTGGCTCACCCAAGTGCTATCAGAAATTTGGTAGATAATGCCTGCGTCCAGCCACTTAATTAACTCCTTGTTAACCACCTCTTTCATTTTTTCATTCAATCTCTTTTGCTGTTCAATCAATTGCTTTCCTTCATCTTCCAACCTTATTTTGTGCATGCAAAAGAAGGGACTAATGCCTCTAATGTCGACAATACTCGAAGTAATCGCACATTTATGCTGCTTCAATATGTGGATCAACTTTTCTTCTTAAGTCGTATTGAGAGTTGCAGAGACAATAACTGCCAGTGTATTATTATTGCCAAGAAAAACATACTTCAGGTGAGTAGGCAGTGACTTCAACTCCAAGGTAGGAGCTTCTTCAAAAGACAGCTTAAAGATTGGAGTCGTTCTATTGGTCAAATCTAAATATTCCTTTTGCCATCCACACCTAAGCTCAATATTATTTGTTTCAACCTTGCTGTCACAGTCTACTAGAAAATCTTCATCCGATGTCACTGCAAATTCTTTTATAATTACTGTGCTTCGCTCATTGAATTCTTCCTCAATTAATGTGTTCAGCTGATAGCATTAGAAATGACACTTGATTTCTCCTGGAATTAGTGTATAATTTGTTCCTTTTGTATCATATTTAGCCTACATTTTCAGCATTTCATACTTAGTATTTGCATTCTCTAAATCAGTGTTGTATGGTCTTACTTTCTTTCATTTTACTCCTTTTGTGCTACTAATGTCGCTGTATTGAGTATCAGTATTGCATCTAAAGTTGTCAGTGCAGAACTCCACCTTAGAAGATCAGAATGGGAAAACATTTAGAGTTGCAACCACAAGTTTGATTTAGAATTACGGCCAATAATGTCATCACATAAATGCTTCTACATTTTATCAGAGATTTTACGCTACTAACACATTCAAAAGCACCAGCACAAGAGAATGCCAAGTTATCGCAGCAAATTTAAACCATAATTTGCATCCAAAGATGTCACGACAATTTGCAACTACCTAATGCACAAACCAAATCTACATGAGTGCATAGTTGGCAATAACAAACTTGTGCAGCTGCAGAGAGGGAAGTTAGATTTGAGAAGTGGGATAGACCTGTGCTGTGGAATGATTATACATAGAGGGAAGTGAGAAGAGATCAGTATCAAGCTGTGAAGAATTCAATTCCACAAATTTTCTCATCTTTTCTCAAAGTCAGCTGCCATGGAAGCTTGATTCCCAGGAGAGTAAATTGAAGTAACAAGGAGGCAACTACTCCTGGCGAGGAGTGCCTAGGTGCGACACAAGAGGAGCGACTACGGGAGGATTCTAGTAGACTAGGAATAGCATGCTTCAATTTATCCTTTAAACCCTCTTGAATGTTGATGAATTCTATTGACTTTTAATTGTATACGAAAGTATCTTTTAATGTTAGATCTATTTTGATTTATACTCAATTCTTCTCATCTGTTTACATTTGGATTTAACTATTTTGACCATGGAAGTACGATGACAGTCACAACCATTGGAAGGTGCGGTGACAAGTTAGATTAACAAGCAAGACAACGGAAACTGCTTGAGGTAAGAAGGAATTCTGGCCACTTGTTCTTGAGTGCGAAGCATTACCAGTAGAAGTTGGGGTAATTGTGAGTACTTGGGTCTTTGTTAAACAGAGAAGTTGCTAGCAGTAAGATCTCATTAGAACTTAATTACGACAACAATTCATCTACCAGTTACCTCGTAGTCACATTTACCATTGCCAACTTGTGAAGTCAGGGATCCCCCTTTTTCTTTACACTTGATCTATTTCTTTTAATTTTTCTAATTTACATTTACAACATCCTCCACAACAATTCATTTTCTATTAATTTGCTTTGACATTTTATGCTATATTTGCATTGAAAGATTTAACTCTTTGATTGTGCAGTCTTAACCAAATTACGTTGACATTACTCTTAACAATTCTTTTCATTTAACTCTAATTGCTTCAACAAATTTAAGCAACAAGAACACCATCCTCACGGGATCGATATCCGATAGATTCATCTCTATCTACTATACTTGCATCGACAGTGTTCGCTTACACATAATTTTTGTGACGTTTACAGGCCGATCAAGTTTTGACGTCGTTGTCGGGGATGACATTTGTTTAATGTTTATTTTTATAGTTGCATTTACTATTTTTTTTTTGTAACTTTTATTGATTACTAATCTTTTGTTGATTTTCTTTTAAATTCTTTTTAGGTGTTTATGTCCACAAGGAGAAATGCTATCAACATTGTTAGTTTTAATCCGAAAATTGAAAGAATAGTTCGGAGGAAGAGACAAGAGTAAAGAAATATGGCTAGAAGTAATAATGATCTACCACCTTTGCTACCACAAAATATTGTTCCTCTTGTGTAGCCACAAGGAGTCAACAATATGCTGCCATAAAGAGAGCAAATTCCAAATAGGACAATTAGAGACTTCGTTGTTCCTATGCTCGATGATCTACAACTAGGGTTTGATAGACCAACAATACAAGCTAGGAATTTCGAATTAAAGTCAATGATGTTTCAAATGCTAAACTCGAAAGGGCAATATGCTGGATTGTCTCACGAAGATGTGAGGGAGCATTAAAATCATTTCTGCTTATATGTGCTTCCTTCAGTCAACACGGTGTTCCCGATGACGCCTTAAAGATGCAACTGTTCCCTTACTCTTTACAAAGAAGGGCACGTACATAGTTTATCGGTTTACCGACTGGATCTATATATTCATGGAATACGCTAGCAACTCAGTTTGTTCTGCAATTCAATCCACCCACAAGGAATGCTAGACTAAGGAATGATATTACGGCTTACCATCAACTGGATGATGAGAACTTGCACACTACGTGGGAACATTACAAAACTTTGCTTAGACGTTGTCTCATGCACAGAATCCAATAGGAGACACAAATTGAGATTTTCTACAATGGATTAAATGCACAGACAAGAAATATTGTCGATGCATCTGCTAATGGTCCTTTGTTGGATTGAACTTACAATGAAGCTGTGCGAATCTTGGAAAGAATTGCACAAAATGATTATCAGTACTTGATTTCTTGTTCTGCTCAGGTGAAAACAAATCCTGTAGTTGTTGAGTTAGAAACCATTTCAGCCTTGAGTGCACAAGTATCCTCTTTGGAAAACATGATTAACATGAAGGGGACGAGTGATGTTGCCCCTATTCAAGTAGCCCAACAAATGATGTCCCAACATTTTCTTGTGAAATTTACGAGGATCATCCACAGCTATGAGGATCATCCACAGCATGCTGAGAATGTATTTTATGTCAATAACATCTGAGGGAATTCATATGGTAACTCATATAACAGCTTAAATAGGACTCAACAACCTTGGGGGAGTCAGAATGTATCCACATACAGATATGGAAATTCCTCAAATCAAGGTAATTTTAGACAAGGGAGTTACGACCAACAGCAGCAGAATTATAATCACAATCCTCAAGTGCATGCGCAGCTTGACCAGATGCAATCACAAAACCAGATGCAGTTATATAATCAAATGCAACCACAAGCTCGAATGCAGCCACAACAGATTGTGCTACCAAATATGCAAGGACAACATCAACAACAGTAACAACATTATTCTTAACCAAGATCAAATTCATTAGCTGCTCTTGAAGCTTTGATGTGTGAGCATGTTACCAGAACAGAAGCTATTGTACAAAGAAATTCATCTTCCATCCGAGCATTGGAAGCATAATTAGGACAATTGGCTTCTAACATAAGCACACGACCACCAGGTGCTTTGCCTAGTGAAACTGAAAATCCAAATAAGAAAGGAAAGGAGCATTGCAGGGTAATCACATTTCGGAGTGGAAAGCAAACTGTCGAACAAAGTAGCAGCTCCAACCAAGCACCTATCAACGCAAATGAACCAAAGCAACAAAGAGAAGTTGCATATGAAGAAGATACAGTAAAAGTAATTGAGGATGAGCCACCAGTAGTCACACCAATGCCGACCATTCATCCTACGAAGTTGTCAATGCAACTGCCCATGTCGACATAACCGGTTATATCACGACAATCCACTGTGAACATACCTTTGCCATTTCCACAGCGATTCAAGGAGAAAGATCATGACAGAGATTATCAAAAGTTTGTATTTACCTTGAAACAATTACATATTAATATACCTCTAGTTGATGCTCTTGTGCAGATTCCCAACTATGGGATATTCATGAAGGAGCTACTATCAAAGAAGAAGAAGCTATCCGATATTGAGACAATTGTGCTCACAGAAGGGTTTAGCGCTGTACTGACAAATAAATTACCACCAAAAATGAAAGATCCTGGTAGTTTCACAATTCCATGCTCTATTGGAAACCATTACTTAGGTAAAGTCTTATGTGATTTGTTAGCTAGTATTAAATTTATGCCATTGTCAACTTTTAAGAAATTAGGAATTGGTCATATGAAGCCGACTGTAGTGACATTGCAACTTGCGGATAGATCTTTGGCATAACCTGAAGGACAGATTAAAGATGTTCTCATCCATGTCGATACGTTTGTGTTCCCAGCCGACTTCATCATACTTGATTGTGAAGCCGATAAGGAGGTGCCCATTATTCTGCAGAGCCCATTTCTCGCAATGGGACGCACACTCATAAATGTTTTCAACGGCGAGTTGATCATGCGTCACAACGATGAACATGTAACCTTCAGTGTTTTCAAAGCATCTCCATCACGAAGTAAGGAACAATGTCATCACATTGATGTTCTAGATGAGTTAGTTACTGAGGAATTTAATGAATGAAGTTCAGCAGTGCCAGAGGAATACGCGGTGACATCTGAAGATAATGTCTTACCTGAATGTGACCATAAAGTTGAGGCTAATGTCGTTAGCTTAGACATGGTTGGAAATTGAATCTTTGAATCTGACTAATAGGACGATCCCTATTTTTAAACCATCGATTGAAGAAGCTCCGTCTCTGGAGTTAAAGCTATTACCAACACATTTGAAATATGTTTTTCTGGGTGATAATGATACATTGCCAGTAATTGTCAGTACAAGTCTCAACTCGAACCAAGAAGAAAAATTAATTGGAATATTGAAGTAGCACAAAAGAGCCATTGCTTGGAGCATAATGGACATTAGAGGCATTAGTCCCTCTTTTTGCATGCATAAAATTAAGCTGAAAGATGAAGGGAAATAGTCAATTGAGCAACAACGAAGATAAATGAGAAAATTAAGGAAGTAGTAAAGAAAGAGATCATTAAATGGCTGGACGCAAGCATAATATACCCAATTTCGGACAGTACATGGGTGAGTCCGATCTAATGTATGCCAAAGAAGAGCGGCATCACAGTGGTAAGAAACGATAAAAATGAGCTAATCCATACTCACATTGCTACAAGTTGGCGAGTGTGTATGAATTATCGTCGTCTAAATGTGGCCACAAAGAAGGATCACTTCCCACTTCCGTTCATTGATCAAATGTTGGATAGGCTAGTTGGTAAGGCCTATTACCATTTTCTTGATGGATAGTCTGGGTACAACCAGATTGCAATCGCGCCGGAAGACCAAGCAAAGACAACGTTTGCTTGCCCATTTAAAACCTTTTCTTTCCGACGAATGCCATTTGATTTGTGTAATGCCCCAACTACATTCTAGATGTTCATGATGGTCATCTTCTCTGATATGATCGAGGATTCGTTAGAGGTATTTATGGATGATTTATCTATTTATGACCACAATTTTGATAAATGCGCTAACAATTTAGTAAAAGTGTTGAAACGATGCGAGGACACCAACTTGGTACTAAACTGGGAAAAATGCTACCTTCACCCAATAATGTAAAAGGAATAAGGAGTTTTCTCGACCATGTCGGATTTTATAGACGATTTATTCGAGACTTCTCCAAAATAGAAAAACCACTTTGCTCTTTATTAGAGCAAAATAAAAAAAATTTGTTCAATGAAGCGTTCCTGAAAATTAAATAGCAACTAGTGCAGGCACCCATTGTAATTGCACCAGATTGGTCGCAATCGTTCGAGGAGATATGTGATGCAAGCGACTTTACTGTGGGTGTTGTGCTTGGACAACAAAAGGATAAGGTATTTCATTCAATCTATTATTCTAGTAAGACTCTAACTGAAGCATAGGTGAATTACACAACCACTGAGAAGAAGTTACTGGCAATAGTTTTTGCATTTGACAAGTTCCGTTCATATCTTATCAGCACAAAGATTACATTGTATACTGATCATTCTACGTTAAGATACCTTTTTTCTATGAAAGATGCAAAACCTAGGCTGATTAGATGGATGCTTTTATTACAAGAATTTGATGTTGATATTAAGGACAGGAAAGGATCAAAAAACCAAGTAGCAAACCACCTATCTCGTCTGGAATCTAGAAGCGAGGATGGAACACAAATTGTCAACGCATTTCCAGATGAGAAATTATTCTTTGTTAACGCATCTCCATGGTATGCAGATGTTTTTAATTATCTAGTTTGTGGAAAGCTACCATTGAGTGCAACAGGTCATAGGATGGTCAAATTTTTTTGGGATGCTGCAAAGTATCATTGGAATGAGCCATACCTGTTCAAGGTATGCGCTGACAACATCATTTATTGCTTTGTTCCTGAAGAAGAAATTATATCTATCCTTAAGCATTGCCATGATGCTCCTTATGGAGGCCATTTTGGTGGCGTTAGGACTGTTGCAAAGGTCTTACAATTAGGATTTTACTGGCCGACATTATTTCGAGACGTCCATAATTTTGCTCAACAGTGCGACAAATGTCAGTGCACCAGTTCTATATCTCGACGCAACGAGATGATTGATAGCATTAGAAATTACACCTATTTTTCCCTAAATTTTTGCATTAATTGTCTCTTTTATGGCATATTTAGCATGCATGATAGAAATTTCATACTTAGTTTTTATGTTTTCTAACTCATTGTTGTTTTGTTTAAATTAGTGTTATTTTATCTCTTTTTGTGCACTAATGTTGCCACATGTAGCATATATATATTGTGTCTAAAAATTGTCAGTGCAAGGATGCACCTTAGTAGATCAAGGCTAAAAAGAACTAAAAGTGCAACCACAAATTCAGCTTGACATTGCGACCATAGATGTCGTTGCATAAGAATCTTTACGTTGGAATGAGTGAATTCAAGCTACAAGTATATCTAGAAGCACCAGCACTGGAATTTCACACGTTGTCGCCGCAATTAAAGATTTCAGATCGCGACCAGAGATGCGGTGACAATCTGTAGATTTATGAAGATCACACCAGATCTGCGTGAGTGTACAGCTAGACTGTAACAAACTTTGCCAGCTGCAAATAGAATTGGATCTGAGAAAAGATGAGATCTATCATTCTTGAAGCCAAAAAGCATTTAGAGTTCTGGCTACAAGTTGGTCCAGAAATGCGACAAACTATCACCGTAAATTATACTTTGCGTCAACATTTTACAATAGTCCAGTAAACATATCATATCTGCGTAGCTATGAATAACAACTTTTACAGTTGTACAAAGTAGTTGGATATGAGAATGGAGGAAATTTTCAATTTCTTGAGCCTATAAATAGAGGAGAAAAGATGAAGAAAAATATCAAGAGTTGAAGGAATTAAATTTGAAATTACTTTTTGTTTTTGAAGATTTTAAGCTGGAGAACGGTGAGTTGACTAAGCGGAGGCGCAACCACTTCTGACGAGGAGTAATTGGTGCAGACACAAGAGGAGCGGTTAAAGAATAGTCCTAGTGGTCTAGAGATAGTAAGCTTCAATTGTGTTTGTTGACCCCTCTCTTTATGTTGATGAATTACTCTTGACAATTGAATGAATATGAGAATATCTTGCAGTGTTAGATTACTTTGCATCTTACTTAATCTTTCTCATCTGTTTATTCTTGAATTCAATTGCATTAAACATGAGAGTGGAAGTGCAGTATATCGACATCGAGAGATGCGATGTCAAGTTAAGTTAACAAGAAAGTTAGGCGAGAACTGTTTGGGATTGGAAGAGATTCTATCACTTGTTCTTAAGTGCACATTGTTGCCTACATCAAGAGATGAGGTAATTGTGGATACTCAAGCCTTGATTAAACAGAGAGCTGTAGTTGGTAAGAATTCAGTGGAACCTCAATGCTGCGACAATTCATCTATACAATACCTTGTCAACGCATCTAGCATTGCGAGTTAGCAAAGTTAGTAATCCACTTCAGATCTTTACACTTGATCACCATTTACTTTTATGTATTTTAAATTCTCAACACTTCAACAACAATTTGATTTACTTTTAGTTGCACTGATAATTAACTTTTACTACATTGATAGTTTTGACTATTTTAGTGTGCAGATTAACTTAATTACATTGACATTTGTACTCACATTTCATTTAATTCTAGTATTAGTTACTTCAACATCTGAATATCAAGAACCCATTCCTCGTGGGATCGATATTCAATAGAATTATTCTATCAACTATACTTGCTTCGAAATGTGTCCGTTTACATAACTGTTGTGACGTTATAGACTTGATCAAGTTTTGGCGCCGTTGCCGGGGAATGGCATTTGTTTGATGTTTATTTCTATTGTTGCTTTTATTCTTTATTATCTAAATTTTATTCTTCACTAACTTGTTTCCTTTTTGTTGTTTACTTTTACATTTTTTTTTCTTTTAGTGAAATATAGCTAGGAACTAGGTATATTGAACCTCAAGGTTTTGGACTGACTTGAGTGATGCTGTAGAAATGGAGCTCGATGCCATAACAACCTAGGTATCTTCTTTGACTAATATGAGTAATTCAATACAGAATGCTACAGCAATTGCAGAATGGAAATTTGTTGTGACAATTTGTAATTACTGTGGGGGTAACCATGAGTTTGAACAATGCCCTTCAAATCTAGAAAATGTGTACCACATGGGGAATTTTGGTCAAATTGAAAATCCATATTCCAACAACTACACGCTAGAGTGGGAGCAACATCCAAATTTTTGTTGGAACAATCAAGACCTTGGAAGTAGATCTGAGTGGACACTGCCTAATTATGATCAACCTTTGTCAAAGCAAAATATCCAGCAAGACGAAGCATCAGAGTTTTCATCAATTGAAAATTTGCTGAGAAATATATTGCCTAGACTGATATTGTGCTTCAGAATCAAGCTAAATCCATACGAGCTCTAAAATATCAATTTGGCCAGATTGTGGGCGCAATAAATTTGCGACCACAAGAAACTTTATCGATTAATATTGAGAATTCGATATCACAAGGGCAAGAGTATTGTGAGGAAATCATTCCTAGAAGTGAGACTCAACTAAATAAAGTTGTTAGATATGCTACAAAAAAAGAAGATAATTCAAATCTCAACAATGGAAAGATGTCAACGCAATTTGAAAGGTAAACTACAGCTGAAGAGATTAAACAAAATATTGGCGGTGACAAAATGGCGATAGAATCAAATCACTTTGTCGTCACAAATGTTACAACAAAACAACCTCAGAAACTTGAAGACACGTTGTCAAAGAAGAGAAGATTGGGAGATGTCGAAGCGATCGCACTTACCGAAGGGTGCACTGTCATGAAATTAAATTGCTCCAAGAATTTAATATCCTAAGAGCTTCTCAATACCCTATTCCATTGGTGATTGGTATATTGGAAATGCATTATGTGATTTCAGTGAAAGCATAATTTTGATGCCTATATCCATAATTAAGAAGTTACGGAATTGGAAAAAACGCAAGAAAGAATGAAAATTTTTCGGGACCGTGTGGAGAATAAAAGAGTACAAAGCACTTGAAGAAGAAGAAACACATATTGTGTCTGTACCAATTGAGGAATAAGTAAACATTCTTGTCAACGCATTAGAATTCCATTGTCAATGTAATTTTGTACAATTGTACTGCACCTACTGACTTAATGCTGAAAATGGACGAAGTTCATGTGGAGGAAGAAAAAAATGAAAAAATAGATGTCGAGGCAAATTTAGCTGAGAAATTTGTCCCTGCACCTAAAGTTGTGGGTGCAATAACTAAAGGCTTGGCACAAGATGGAGCGAGTTAGGCGAAAACTGTTGATGAAAACCTTTGGGCGATAGTGGTCTATACTGGATCAATGAATGAAGCTGTTGATGACGCCAGAGAAGAGATAAAAACTGAGGAGCAGTTCACAGATCATGCGAAGCTCAAACAAAAGTAAAAGAAGAAAGAAGAGAATGACTTGATGTCACAACAAATTCGACTGAGAAATTTGTCACCGCACTTGAACTTGTGGATGCATCATCTGATGATTTGGTGCCAACTGAAGCGAGTCAGGCGGAGGCTGTGATGCCTGCTATTGAGGAGTAATCCACAGGTTTGGCCAAGCCAAAGGAATGAAGGAGGAAGTACACCAAAGACAAGAAGAAACGCAAGGAGAATGGTAAGCACAAGAAGAAGAAGACCAATGCAGCCACATCTTCAGTTGTAGCACACTGAGTTAGTTTTTATTTTTTAGCACTTAGTTTAGTTTTCATGCATATCATGTAGCTGTAGTATAATTGTCCCTACATTATTAATGTCATTGCATTTTTATTGTCGCTGCATCTACATTGCATTTCCATATATATATATATATATTTATTAATATTAGTGCATTAGAGATAATGCACACTTTAAGTTTGGAGGGAGTTTGTGTGAAATGGAAATGCAATTGCACCCACATTTTTGAGAATTTACTGGTTTCTTTTGTTCAATGAAAGTATACAAAGTTACAAGAAAAAATGTGACCACAAATTTTTTTATTTTATGCTTAAATCTTAAATTGTTTGGAATGCTGATGCGTGAATTGGATGAATGGGAATGAATATTGAGTCCTTCTATTTTTGGATGAATGATGAGATTGCATTAGTAATGAATGGGTAGTATCAATCTTTGAATCTTGAATTAACTTTCCAATTGCAGTGACATATATTAATAAAAAGACACTCTAATGTGAGTGCATTGTGACTTATCAAGGGAGAACACTCCACTACAGGTGTTAGAAAAATCATCTAGCCAAAGACTGTCACTACAAGAGTGTGTGTCAGTGCAATTACATACCTCATGGGGGTTTGTTACACCCTATTGTTACTACCCAAGAACAATGGTAGAGTAATGCAATGACATCTCTTAGTCACTTATAGAAAGAAATCACAAAGAGAAAAGAAGAGAAATATATTGCAATAAAAGATGTATTGGTTAAGGAAGGGTTAAGATTCAAAGCATGTTACTAACATTAGTGAACTTGCAGTTTTAATTATTCATACCTATAAATTTTTGACGTATTATTCTATCATGTGAATGCAATTTGTACATTAGAAATTCCAGAAAATTTAAGTTGTTAGAATAATAATTGCGGTGACATTTTTGCTTGTGAAGTTTCCTAATTTTTGTTTACTTGAGGACAAGTAAAAACTCAAGTTTGGGGGTATGATAGCATTAGAAATTACACTTATTTTCTCCCTAAATTTTTGCATTAATTTACTCTTTTATGGCATATTTAGCATGCATGATAAACATTTCATACTTAGTTTTTATGTTTTCTAGCTCATTTTGTTTGGTTTAAATTCTTGTTATTTTATCTCTTTTTGTGCACTAATGTTGCCACATGCAACATATGTATATTGCATATAAAAATTGTCAGCGGAAGGACGCATCTTATTATATCAAGGCTAAAAAGAATTCAAAATGCAACCATAAATTTAGCTTGACATTGCAACCATAAATGTCACCGCATAGGAATCTTTACGTTTGAATGAGTGAATTCAAGCTACAAGTATATCTGGAAGCACCAACGTAGGAATTTCACACGTTGTCACCACAATTAAAGATTTCAAATCACGACCAGATATGCATCAACAATTTGCAGATTTATGAAGATTACACCAGATCTGCGTGAGTGTACAGCTGGACTGTAACAAACTTTGCCAGCTGAAAATAGAATTGGATTTGAGAAAAGATGAGATCTATCATTCTTGAAGCTAGAAAGCATTCAGAGTTGCGGCCACAAGTTGGTCCAGAAATGCGACAAATTGTCACCGCAAATTATAATTTACGCCGACATTCTACAATAGTCTAATAAACAAATTAGGTCTGCGTAGCTGTCAATAACAAACTTTTACAGCTGTACAAAGTAGTTGGATCTAAGAATGGAGGAAACCTGCAATTTCTTGAGCCTATAAATAGAGGAGAAAGATGAAGAAAAATATCAAGAGTTGAAGGAATTAAATTTGCAATTACTTTGTGTTTTTGAGATTTTAAGCTAGAGAACGATGAGCTGACTGAGTAGAGGAGCAACCACTTCTGACGAGAAGTACTTGGTGCAAGCACAAGAGGAGCAGTTAAGGAATAGTCCTAGTGGTTTAGAGATAGTAACCTTCGATTGTATTTGTTGACCCCTCTCTTTATGTTAATGAACTACTCTTAACAATTGAATGAATATGAGAGTATCTTTCAGTGTAGATTACTTTGAATCTTACTCAATCTCTCTCATCTATTTATTCTTGAATTCAATTGCATTAAACATGAGAGGGGAAGTGTAGTCTACTGACATTGAGAGATGCGGTGACAAGTTGAGTTAACAAGCAAGTTAGGCGAGAGCTGCTTGGGATTGGAAGAGATTCTCACTTGTTCTTAAGTGCACATTGTTGCCTACATCGATAGATAGGGTAATTGTGGGCACTCGAGCCTTGATTAAATAGAGAGATGTAGTTGGTAAGAATTCATTGGAACCTCAGTGCTGCGACAGTTCATTTATAAAATACATTTTCGACCCATTTAGCGTTACGAGTTAGTAAAGTTAGCAATCCACTCCAGATCTTCACACTTGATCACCATTTACTTTTATGCATTTTAAATTCTCAACACTTCAACAATAATTTGATTTACTTTTAGTTGCACTAACAATTAACTTTTATTACATTGATAGTTTTGACTATTTTAGTGTGCAGATTAACTTAATTACACTAACATCTGTACTCACATTTCATTTAATTCTAGTATTAGTTGCTTCGACATCTAAACATCAAGAACCCATTTCTCATGGGATCGATATCTGATAGAATTATTCTATCAACTATACTTGCTTCGACGTGTGTCCGCTTGCACAACTACTGTCATGTTACAGACGCGATCAATGATTCAACAACCTATCATGAAGGTTGAGTTATTTGATGTTTGGGGTATAGATTTTATGAGACCATTTCCAAATTCTTTTATTACATTACGGTGTGAAACATTGCATGACAACCACATATCATCTGCAAACAAATGGATAAACAAAAGTATCCAATCGGTAAATCAAGAGTATCCTTGAGAAGGTGGTTAACCCATCTCGAAGAGATTGGTCTTCGTTGTTGAATGATGAGTTATGGGTGCTTCGCATTGCATACAAAACACCAATAGGGATGTTACCATATTAGCTAGTTTTTAGTAAATCCTATCACTTGCCAGTTGAACTTCAACATAAGGCCATGTGGGCAATCAAGCAAGTGAACATGGGCTATGATGTTGTTGGAAGGAAAAGATTGTTGGACATTTCAGAACTAGAAGAGATTCGACACAATGCTTATAAAATGTTTCCATTTACAAAGAAAAACTAAAATATGGCATGAAAACATCATTTTATGGCGACAATTTCCTCCTGGTCAGTTAGTGCTTTTATTTAACTCACGTTTAAAATTGCATCCAGGAAAATTGCACTCAAGATGGTTAGGACCTTTTGAAGTTGTCAAAGCATTTCCACATGGTGCAGTGACAATCAAGGATTTGAATGATGGACACCAATTTAATGAGAATGGCTAACGATTAAAGCATTATCGAAGCCTAGGCATCAACGTACAAAACGAGACCATTAACCTGGTCACATTTTTTTAGGATGTCATCGAAATTTTTCTGTTAATTTTTGTCTTTTGTTTTACTTTTATTTGTTTCTTTAGTTTTTGAAGGAATAAAGGATGTCCTTTTTATCTACGCACACAAAAGCACAACTTGTCGATGCATTTCATTGATGACTCAGTGAAGCGTTTCGAGAAAGAATCATTCCGGTTAATTCACCTCTTTCCCCAATCGTTGGATCAATCCGAAAAAGGTAAGATCTATGTCCTGACACTTATTGGTTGTAGGCACAAGGTACTCCTAATGACAGTAGCAATCATCACGTCTCTTCACCTTCATCTTCTATAAAACACCCTTTTTGTGTTGACTGAATCTTCACACTGACAACCACCATTGTTGATGTATTCTTCTTTTTCTTCAACCTTCAATCTTTCTGCAAGTTATTCTCACTATCTTTATTTCAATATTTATGGCGAGAGATGGCGATGCGAAAACCCTATCCAAATCTGCTGCTGAATTATCGACTGTAAGGGTTAGAAACATCAACCAACCACCACCCAAGAAACCTGTCCTGTTCTTATCAAAAACGGTGAAGGACTGTTACCATGAGGTGATGTTGAAAAGGAACTGCCATCTTGAGCAAGGATTTCAGTTGTCCCCTCATCTGACATTAGGGAAGCAAGTCGCCAGAACCATTTCACGATTGGGTTGGGAGCAATTTTGTGGCCATCTGACAAGATACTCTCCCTCCATGGTAAGAGAGTTTTATGCTAACCTAGTTGATCCTGAATAGGAATTTATATTCGTTCGTGAAGGGTTGGTGCCATGGAGCACTGACCACATCAATGCTCTCTTTCATATTGCTAAAGGAGAGGATGAGCATATCGAGTTCTTGAAGAACTAGACAGAGGACGGTGCTGATCTATTACTGAACGACTTATGTGTCGATAGTGTAATTTGGACTTGCAACAATCCAAACAATTACACGATGCACCGTCGCTACCTCACTATCCAAAGTAAGGTATGGTTTCATTTCATTAACTATCGTCTCCTGCCGTCCACCCATAATACGACTGCAACGCTAGACAGGATGTGCTTGCTGCATTCTATACTCAAGGGACGATGAATTGATGTCGACGTAATCCTTCTTCACCACCAAACAGACAGGATGACAAGGGGTAAGAAACCCTTATGGTGAAGGAGGTACCACAAAAAAAGGACAAAGGGAGAAAGGATACCACAACCCATGTACCCATAGACCCTCAGATTTGGAGGAAGCTAAATGAGATTGAAAAGTTTGTTGATCGGATGAGTAGCAGACAAATCAAACTTGTCGGCGTAATTGACAAGATGCAGTTCAGATAGAACTTAATCTATGCCTATACTAGGGCATGGAATACTGCTATTGTCAGCAGATTAAGAGGTTTGAGCAGAAATCCGATGCCTGAATTCCCTGTGTTCCCTCGTATTATCGATGAAGCCAATCCATCATCAAAGTAGCAAGCTTCAGAAGGAAGAACTTAGTCCATCCAGTCCCTAAATAGAATCCTCATCTCTGATGATGAGGATCAAGAGGTGCAATCCAAGGAAATGGAAGATTGCTTCCGAAACATAGCCAGCCTCTTTAAAGACGAATTGTCAAATAGTTTGGGGGCCACTATGGCGAAGAGAGAGACTATTGTTGTGGAAGAGCACACACCAATTGCTTTTGAGGGTATTGAAGGAAAAGAAAAAGAGAAGAGAAAAGAAGAAGAAAAAGAAGAGAAGGAAGAAGAAGATGAAGACGTTGACCTGACAAATTTATCGGAGAAATTTGTTGACGCACCTATCAATGTGGGTGCATCTGTTGAACAATTGGCACCATCTAGGGCGAGCTGGGCCGAGGAAGTCACATCTGGTAATGAGGATTCTAATCCTCTGGCTATTGTGCCATATTTTGCACCACTTGCTAAGATCCATCTATCGGACGTGATTGTCGATGAAGCTGACACTCAACCAGCCATGAAGGAGTAATCAACTCCACCGGTTGGTCCAAAAGAAAAGAAGCGCAAACGAAAGGCAAAGAAGAAAAAGCAAAAAGGAGTGCCCTAAGAATAAAAAGAAGTCTAAAGTAGTCACATCTTCGGCTGTAACACACTGAGTTAGTTTACTTTTCAGTAGTTAGTTTAGTTGCATGCATTTCATCTAATTGTCGTTACATTTTATTGTCTTTGCATTTTAATTGTTCTCACATTTGCATTGTAGTTGCATTTCCATTAATATTTGTATAGTATTGTCAGTGCATTGGGGAAAATGCAAACATTAAGTTTGGGAGGAAGTTTGGAATGGAAATGCAATTACACCCACAAGTTTAAGAATATATTTGTCTTTTTAGTGAATGAAAGTATGCGTAGTTAAAAAAATGTGGCCACAATTTTTTTCATTTGATGGTTAAATCTTGAATTATTTGGAATGCTAATGCGTGAATTGGATGAATGTGATTGAATGTTGAATCCTTCTATTTTTGGATGAATGGTTGAAATTGCATTAGTAATAAATGAATAGTATCATTCTTTGAATCTTTATTTAACTTGCCATCTTGCAGCTTTGTATATAATTACATCTACTAATAAAAGACACTCCAATGTGGGTGCATTGTGACTTAAAAAGGGAGAACACTCCACTACAAGTGTTAGAAAAACTATCTAGCCAAAGGTTGTCACTGCAAGAGTGTGTATCGGCGCAATTACATGCTCCTTGGGGGTTTGTTGCACCCTATCATTATTGCCCAAAACAAGAGTATAGTAATGCAATGACATCTCCTAGTCACATAAAAAAAAAGATAAAGAAAGAAAAGTTAATAAAAAGAAAAAATAGATATATGTATATTATTATACAATAAATGTTGTATTGGTTAAGAAGATTTGAGATTAAAAGCATGATGCTAGCATTAGTGAAGTTGCAATTCTGATTATTCATGCCTATAATTTGTCTGCGTAATATTCCAGCATATGAATGCAATTTATACATTAGGATTCTAGAGAATATAAGCTGCTAGAAAATTTATTGTGGTGGAAAGAATTTGGGTATAACTTTTCTAGCTTTTATTTACTTGTGGACAAGTAAAAACTCAAGTTTGGGGGTGTGATGGCATTAGAAATGACACTTGATTTCTTCTTAAATTAGTGTATAATTTGTTCCTTTTGTATCATATTTAGCCTACATTTTCAGCATTTCATACTTAGTATTTGCATTCTCTAAATCAGTGTTGTATGGTCTTACTTTCTTCCATTTTACTCCTTTTGTGCTACTAATGTCATTGTATTGAGTATTAGTTTTGCATCTAAAGTTGTCAACGCAAAAATCCACCTTAGAAGATCAGAATGGGAAAGCATTTAGAGTTGTAGCCACAAGTTTGATTTAGAATTGTGGCCAAAGATGTCACCACATAAATGCTTCTACATTTTATCAGGGACTTTACGCTGCTAACACATTTAGAAGCACTAGTGCAGGAGAATGCCAAGTTGTCATAGTAAATTTAAATCATAATTTGTGTCCAGAGATGTCGTAACAATCTGCAACTGCCTAATGCACAAACCAAATCTGTGTGAGTGCATAGTTGGCAATAACAAACTAGTATAGTTGCAAAAAGGGAAGTTAGATATGAGAAAAGGGATAGACTTGTGCTGTGGAATGATTATAAATAGAGGGAAGTGAGAGGAGATCAGTATCAAGCTGTGAAGAATTCAATTCCACAAATTTTCTCATCTTTTCTCAAAGTCAACTGCCATGAAAGCTTGATTCCTAGGAGGGTAAACTAAAGCAACAAGGAGGAAACTACTCTTGATGAGGAGTGCCTAGGTGCGACGCAAGAGGAGCGACTACAGGAGGATTCTAGTAGACTAGGAATAGCATGCTTCAATTTATCCTTTAATCCCTCTTGAATGTTGATGAATTCTATAGACTTTTAATTATATACGGAAGTATCTCTTAATGTTAGATCTATTTTGATTTCTACTCAATTCTCCTCATCTGTTTACATTTGAATTTAACTGTTTTGACCACGAAAGTGCGATCGCAGTCACAGTCACTAGAAGGTACGGTGACAAGTTAGATTAACAAGCAAGACAATGAAAGTTGCTTGAGGCAAGAAGAAATTCTGGCCACTTGTTCTTGAGTGCGAAGCATTACCAGCACTAGAAGGTGTGGTAATTTGTGAGTACTTTGGTCTTTGTTCAACAGAGTAGTTGATAGCAGTAAGATCTCATTAGAACTTAATTGCAGTGACAATTCATCTATCAGTCACCTTGTAGTCACATTTAGCATTGCCAACTTGTGAAGTCAGGGATCCCCTTATTTTTTTACACTTAATCTATTTCTTTTAATTTTCTGAATTTACATTTACAACATCTTCCACAACAATTCATTATCTATTAATTTGCTCTGACATTTTATGTTATATTTGCATTGACAGATTTAACTCTTCGATTTGTACATTCTTAACCAAATTGCATTGACATTACTTTTAACCATTCTTTTCATTTAAACTCTAATTGCTTCGACAAATTTAAGCAATAAGAACACCATCCTCGTGGGATCGATATCCGATAGATTCATCTCTATCTACTATACTTGCATCGACAGTGTCCGATTGCACATAATTTCCGTGACGTTTACAGGCCGATCACCAGTACATCAATGTGGTGACATTCTTCTTTGTCTTTGCAGGGAATGGCCTCAAAAACACTGAAGATGACATGTTCATCATTCTGTCGCATTGTCAATTCTCCTTTATACACGTCGATGAGAATGCATCCAATTGAAAGGAACGGGCGTGCCAAGATTATGGGCACCTCTTTGTTTGCTTCATAATCGAGTATAATAAATCAGCAGGGAACAAAAACTTATCTACGCAAAATAGGATGTCTTTATTTTGTCCTTTAGGTTACGCCAATGACCTATCCGCCAACTACAATGTCACTGTAGTGAGCTTCATATGACCAATCCTCAATTTTCTCGACATAAGGTTGATACTCGTGCCTAAATCACATAAAGCTTTACCTAAGTAATGATTACCAATCGAACATGGGATAGTAAAGGTTCTAAGGTCTTTCATCTTAGGTGGCAACTTGTTCATCAAGACTGCACTACATCCTTCTGTGAGCACAATTGTCTCAATATCAGTCAGCTTCTTCTTTTTGGACTATAGCTCCTTCATGAATTTCTCATAACTGGGAATCTGTACAAGAGCATCCATAAGAGGGATATTGACATGAAGTTGTTGTAATGTAGTAAGAAAGTGTTGATACTGTGGATCATGCTCTTTTTCTTTAAATCACTATAGAAATGGCAAAGGTATGGATACATTTGGTTGCCTCGACATAACTGGTTGCGTCGACAGTGGCAGTTACGTCGACAATTTTGTCGGTCTGATAGTAGGTATGGGAGTAACAATAGGTGAAGCCTCTTTATTTGGTTCTTCTATAACTTCTTCAAATGCAACCTCCTCACCCTAGTTCATGTCACTAGTGATGATAGGTGCTGCATTAGAGCTGGTAGCTGGCTCGGCAGTTTGCTTCCCACTCCGAAGAGTGATAGCCTTGCAATGCTCCTTCCCTTTTGAACTTGGGTTCTTTGTGTCGCTGGGTAAAGCACTTGGTGGTCTTGTGCTCAAATTCAAAGCATTTTTCCTCGGTTATGCTTCCAATGCTCAGATAGAATAGCTTCTATTTGCGTTATACTCTCACGCATCAGGGCTTCAATGGCTGCTAAAGGATCAGCTCGTGGTTGTGTGTACTGCTACTGCTACTGTTGTCCTTGAGCATTCAGATGTGGCATTGAAGATTGTTGTGGCTGTCCACAAGTGTGTGGTTGCATCTGATCTTGATGTGCATGCATCTGAGTGCTGTAGTTGTAACTCTACTGCTGCGGATTATAATTCCCTTGTCGATAACTACCTTGATTGGATGAATTTCCAAGTTTGAATGTTGCGACATTTTGATTTCTCCAAGGCTATTGATTTCTAGCAAGATTATTATAGGAATTGCCATAAGACTTTCCACGGATGTTATTAACATAGAAAGCATTCTCCGTGTGCTGTGGACAATCCTCGTAACTATGGTTGTCACCGTAAACTTTGCAACAAAATGTAGGGACATCAATTTGTTAGGCAACTTGAATGGGTGCAACTTCACTAGTTCCTTTCATGTTCTTTATCATGTTTGTGAGTGAAGAAACTTATGCACTTAGAGCAAATATAGCATCCAACTCAATAACTCTAGGATTTGCTTTCACTCGAGCAACTCAAGAGATCAGATATTAATAGTCATTTTGAGCAATTCTCTCTAGAATTCGGACAGCTTCATCGTAATTACAGTCTAATAAAGGACCATTAGTAGATGCCTCGATAAGATTTCTTGTTTGTGCATTCAACCCGTTGTAAAAGATTTCAATCTGCGTCTCTTGTTGAATTCCATGCATGGGACAGCGTCAAAGAAGAGATTTGTAACTCTCCCATGTAGTATGCAAATTTTTATCATCCAACTAATGATACGCATCGTTTCTAAGTCGAGCATTCATAGTCGGTGGATTAAAACGTAAAACAAATTGAGTTGTGAGCTCATTCCACGAGGTGATTTATCCAGTAGGTAAACCAAGGAATCAGGTACAAGCTTATCCTTGTAACGAGTAAGGGAATAACTGCATCTTCAAGGCATCATCAGGAACGCCATGCTGACTGAATGAAGCACAAATCAGTAGGAAGGATTTAAGGTGCTCTCTTGCATCTTCATGTGGTAGTCTAGCATACTACCCATTGGAATTTAACATCTGGAACATGATTGACTTTAATTCAAAATTTCCATCTTGAATAACTGGCCTAACAACTGCAGGCTACAAATCGTCCAACAAAGGGACAACCAAGTCTCGAATAGTTCTATTTTGCATCTGATCTTCTTGTTGTAGTGGTTGATTATTCATGTTTTGTGGCTGTATAGGAGGTATGACAGGATTTTGTGGCGGCAATTGTGGTATGGTTGCATCATTTCTTGGCAGAGCCATGTTTCGTTGTTTTTGTCTTCTCCTTCTAATAGTGTGTTCAATTTCAGGATCTAAGCCAACAACAAATTAAGGATTTCTCCAAGACATAAAACACCTAAATGAAAAAAAAATGTAAAAGTAGTCAACAAAGAAAAGAAAACAAGTTAGTAACAAATAAGATTAGATAATAAAGAATAAATGCAGAAAAAAGAAAAACATCAAACTAACGCCATCCTCGGTAACGGCGCCAAAACTTGATCACGCTATGAACATCACAGCAAATATGTGCTGCGTACACTCTCGATGCAAGTATAGTATATAATCTAATTCTATCGGATATCGGTCCCACGAGGATGGCTGTTTGTTGCTTATAATTGTCGATGCAAAGAATAGATAAAACAAGATAAATTATGGTAATAATTGTTGGAGCAATGGACAAGTAAATGCAATAAAGTTGTGATATTGAGTTGTCGAAGCAATAATGTAAGTTTAAAGATAACATGCAATGATAATGCAACGGAGTTCCTGACGTGAAAAGTTGGCAGAAAACTAAGTGTGGCTCACAAGGTTAAAAATAAAAGGTAAATTATCACTAAAATAAGTCATAATAAATATCTTACCAAACTTGGCTTTTCTATTAGATCTAAGACTTAAAAATGCGCACTGACCACACCTTCCAATGTTGGCAATGCAACATATTCAAGAACAAGTGGATTAAATTCCTTCAATCCCCAAGCAACTTTCGTTGTCTTGCTTGTTAATTTAATTTGTCGCTACACCTTCCAGTGACATTGATTGAAATCACACTTCCGTGGTCAAAACAATTAAATCCAAAGATTAAAAAAGTAAAGGCAAGATTGAAATAAATATCATTTAGTTCTAAATATCAAATGTACTTCCACACAATTTGAAATAACAAGATTTACCAGCGTTTATGAAAGAGAAATAACAGAACAAATGGGGCATTCTATTCCTAGTATACTCAAATTTCTCCCTTTCTCTCCTCTTATGTCGCACTTAGGATGCTCCTCGTCAGGAGCAGGGTTGCCTTCTCTTCTACATCAGGTTGCCCTTGGAAAGTTAAGATGTCATGGATGCAAGCTTTGAAAAAAAGATCCTTTCTCTATCTTTCTCTTCAGTATTTAATAGCAGCTTCACAGTACAGTTGTCCTTCCTGTCAGGTCTAACATTCTTGGTCGTACTAGTTGGTTATACCAGCTGTACAGCTTACACATTTCTGGTGTTTTAACCAGACAGCTGTCAGGTGCTAGGATAGTTCTGGACGCAATTCTAGATCCTCTTATTCAGCGACAACTCTGGACACATTCATGCATCGATACTTCCGGACAGGTTCTTGCGGTGACATCACTGGGTACAATGCTAAAAAAATTAAGACAGCGACATCAATAGTAAAAATATCATAAATTCAAAGGAAATTAGGTTGAGCTTCATTAAGTTAGAAAATGCAATAACTAAATTAAAAATACTAAAAATGTATGGTAAAGATGACCAAATGGGAACAAATTATACAATAATTAGGGAGAAATCAATGGTTATTTCTAATGCTATCAATCACTATAAAATGAAACTGGTCCGACGGTTGAGATCCTGCATTTGTTACAGATTCTCTACTGCATCGTTAGTGACTATATTTGAAGTGAATCCAAGATTTGGATTATAGGCCGTATCAATGGATGAGGTACCGTATATGTTGCGAGTTCTTGTCAGCTTAGTGTGAGTAGCATCGTATATTGGTAAATGGCATGACCTTTGGGTCAACATGGAGTAAAACGGATATCGATATTTGAAGCATAGTTCTATTCTGGTTCGATTGGTTCACAGATTGTACAACACATGTTATTCGGTATCTTGTTAAACTTTACAAACTTGCTAAGCTATGAAAGCTTACCTGTGTAATTATTGTTTTGTAGATTCTATTTTGCTGCTTCAAGATCGGATCACCTCGAAGAAATCACACTATCTTGGGAGCTCGTTCGGTAGTATTTACATCACTTGATTATATGACATGTACTAGGATGATGTTACCCTTGAAATGCTTGATATTGGATTGTTAATTCTTTGTTGAACTAAACTTGCATGCTTGCTTGATGTTGTAACTAAGTGATCGCGCTATGAACGTCACATCAATTTGTGTAGGCATACACTATCGATGCAAGTATAGTAGATAGGTTTAAAACTATCAGATATCGATCCCATAGAGATGGGTACTTATTTTTATAATTATCGATGTAAAGGAAGTTAAAACAAAAGAGATTTTGATGAATAGTGTCGGAGCAAATTAATAAGAAAATTTAAGAAAAATTTAGAAGTAAAAACAGTGATAATGAGATGGGGTTCCCTGACTTGAAAAGTTGGCAAAAAACTAAATGTAATCACAAGGTAAACGATAGATAAATTGTTGCCGCAATTAACCTCAATGAAATCTTACCAACCTTGACTTCCATATTTATCAAAGACTCAAATACTCATACTAACCACACCTTCTAGTGCTGGCAATGCAAAATATTTAAGAACAAGTGGATAGAATTCCTTCGATCCTCAAGCAACTTCCGTTGACTTGCTTGTTAACTTAATTTGTCTCTATACTTTCTAGTGACAGTAACTGTAATTAAAATTTTATGGTCAATCAATTAAATCCAAGTATAAACAATGAAGGAAAGATTGAGTAGATATCTTACTTGATATGAAATTAAATTGTACTTCCATACAAATTCAAATAATCAAAATTCATCAGCGTTTAAAGAGAGAATAACAAAATAAATTGAAGCATCTTATTCCTAGTCTACTAGAACCATTCCCTTACACTCCTCTTGCATCACATTCAGGAATGCTCCTCGTCAGGTGTAGGTTTGTCTTCTCATCACAGTCAGGTTGCCCTCAAGGAAGTTAAGATGCCATGGAAGCAAGCTTAAGAAAAATGTTGAAGAAAAAGTTTTAATGCGTCAAAAATCTGGAAAATGAAGCTTCAAGAAGATTCTCTCTCATCAGTATTTATCAACCACTGCCCAGTACAAGTGTCCTCCCATTCAGATCCAACTTCCTCTAGCTGTACAAGTTGGTTATATCAGCTATACAGTCACGCAGATCTGGTGTGTTCATCAGAGAGGCATTTCTGGGTGCAAATTTGGATTCAATTTTGCGGCGACAACCTTGGATACCTTCATGCGTTGATCTTTCAGGATAGATTCCTGCACTGACAACTTTGGATGCAATACTAAACAACTAATTGTGGTGACATTAGTAGCAAAAATAGGATAAAATTAAAGAAAATTAAACCGAGCATCACTGAGTTAGAAAATGCAATCACTGAGTTAAAAATGCTAAAAATGCATGCTAAAAATGATTAAATGGGAAAAAATTATGCCCTAAGTAAGGAGAAATCAATGGTCTTTTCTAATGTTATCACACCCCCAAACTTAAATTTTTACTTGTCCTCAAGTAAATAAAAGCTAGCAAAGTCATAGCAAAAAAGTTTTGTTAAAGCAATAGTCATTCTAGCAACTCGAATCTTTTGAAATCCTAATGTATGAATTACATCCACATAACATAATATTGCATCGAAATTTTATAGGTATGAATAATCAAAACTGCAATTTCAGCAATAGCCATTCTTTTTCTTTTTCTTTTCTTTTTTTTATGTGACTAAGGGATGTCATTACATTACTATATGCTTGTTCTTGGGAAGTAACGATGGGGTGCAAAAAACCCCCAAGGAGTATGTAATTACGCCGACACACACTCTTGTAGTGACAACCTTTGGCTAGGTTACTTTTTCTAACACTTGCATTGGAGTGTTCCCCCTTGACAGTTCATAATACACCCACATTAGAGTGTCGTTTATTTATAATTATACTTATATTCAAGTAATTGTAAATGGAAAATTTATTCAATATTCAAATAATGATACTATTCATTAGCATCTCACATGATTCAAGAATTAAGCATCGAATGGAAAAATTGCAATCACATTTCCTATAATATTGATGCTTTCATTGCATTCAAAAGGACAAAATTTTTTCAAATGTGGGTGCAATTGCATGTCCAATCAATATACATTCCCCCCAAACTTAAAGTCTACATTGTCCCCAATGCACTGACATTAATGTACAAATATATATGGAAATGCAATGACAAATGTAGATGCAGTGACAATAAAAATGTAAGGACAAAAGAAACGTGATGACAATGATATTACAACTACATGATATGCATGAAATCTAATCTAAGTGCTGAAAAATAAAAACTAACTCAGTGTGTTGTAGCCGAGGATGTGGCTGCATGAGTTTTTTTCTTCTTCTTCTTCTTCCTGCGTTCCTCCTTGTGTTTCTTTTTATCCTTGCCGCACTTTCGTTTCGTTTCTTTTGGCTTAGTAGGATCCTCGGATTGCTCCTCTAAATCAGGCTATGCCCCAACTTTATCGACCGTAACGTCAGAAGGGTGCATCTCAGCAAGTGGTGCCATATAAGGCACTATGGCCAGAGGATTGGAATCCTCATTGCTAATTGTCATGGCCTCTGCTTGACTCGTATCAGGTGGCACCAAGTCTTCAACATTGCACCCACAACTTCGAGTATGGCAACAAATTCCTTAGATGAATCTATCGCGACATTAGGTTCTTTCTTTCTTCCTTCTTTTCATTCCTCCTCTTGTTCTTCTTTCTTTTCTTCTTCTTTCTCCTCATTAATCTCCATAACCTCGAAAGGCGTGTTTTCTCCCTTAACATTAGCCTCCTTCTCAAATGTATTAGCCCCTAGGCTGGTAGAAAAATCATCCTCGAACAGGCTGGCAAAATTCTTGAAGCAGTCTTCAACATACTTCGAGTTCACCTCACTGTCATCATCAGAGATGTGGACCATCTGCAGAGATGTGATTGAATGGTCACTTTCCTCTAAGACAGCCCTCTCAGTTGAAGGCGTAGCTTTCCTGATAATTAGAGGGAACATTGAAAACTCTGGTAGAGGTGTTTTGTTGAGATTGTGAAATGTCGTCATAATAGTACTATTCCATGCCCTTGTGTAGGGATAGGACAGGTTCTGCGACAATCCATATCTTCCATTCCACTAACAATTTTGATCTATCGAACATTGATTTTATTAGCAATCTATTCCACCTCTATAACCTTACACCATAACTGAGGGTCTATTGCGACATAAGTTTGCTTTTCCTTCTTCTTTGCTTTGTCTTTCCCTTTCTTGGTTATAGCTTCCTTCACAACAAGAGTATCCTTCACTCTAGTCATGCACTCAACAGATACATCATTAATTGGCCCTTTGTTGTCTAATAACTCTTCTCCTTCACAAGGCACCACGCCTCATTGTCAGTACAGTCGCATGATGAGTGAATGGAATGTCAAGATGCCTGTTTACCTTGATGCATAGTCAGTAATCTCTTGGTGCAGAATTGCATCGACATCAATACGTCTCCTTTTAATTATGAAATGGATTAAACACATTCGATCCAAGGTAACTATGGTACTATGGGTAGAAGGCATTAGACGACAGTTTATGAAATGGAACCAAACCTTACTCTGTACGGTGAGGAAGCGACGGTGAATGGTATAGTTGTTTGGATAATTACCCATCCAAACTACTCCATCAATACAAAGGTCCTCCATCAAGATGTCAGCACCTTCTTTAGTGAGTTGCTTATGGAAGACGATATGCTCGTCTTCTTCGACATCAATGCTATACAGAGTGTTGATATGGGAAGAACCCTAGGGTACCATCCCTTCTTGAACGAAGATAAATTCTTGGTCTTTGTCGGTCAAATTGGCATAAAACTCCCTCACGAGGGACGGAGAATACCCCTAATGATGAGTACAGAAGGTTTCCCACCCCATTCGAGTGATGGTATTGTGACTTGCTTCCCCAAGTTTAGATGTGGCGACAGCTGGAAGCTCTGTTTCGGGTGGCAATTATGCTTCAACATGTTGTCATGGAAGTAGTATTTTACAGCTTTAGTCAAAAATAGTACTAGCTCTTTGGACGGTGGCTGCTCTATATTGCGTACCATTGCAACAGAGGATTTTACAGGAGATTTGGAAAGAGTTTTGGCACCTTGTGTTTTGGCCATGGCTCTGGAATACAAAGAGATAAAAGTTAATAGGAAAATGAGAGCTTGAGGAGAAAATTTTGTAGTAAAAATGGAGGTTTTGTTTGTGAGGAGCACTGTCGACAAAACAGGGCTCTTTATAGGGAATGAAACATGTAGGTGAAGAGGCGTGTTCTTTGCCACTACAGAGATAGGACACTGAGTCTGCATCTAATAAATTCAATGACTTGGATTGTCCTTTTTCATAACGATTCGACAGTCAGGGAGAAAGTGAATAAAGCATTGTGATTTCTTTCCTAAAATGTTTCACTGTATGATGAGCCAGCAGAAAATTACATCGACAAGGAGATTTTTATGCATCAACAAAAGTAAGAACTTTATTCTTGCAAAAGACTAATAAAAAGAATTGAAACATAAATAAAACAACTAAAAGTAAATGACACAAATGTAAAGAAAAGTTAGAAAAATGCGACCAGGTTAATGGTCTCTTTCTAATTGTGATCATTCGGGCTAAGGTAGTGCTTTAATCGTTGCCTATTCACCTTGAATTGGTGTCGATCATTGAGGTCTTTAATTGTGACCACACCATGAGGAAATGATTCGACAACCTCAAATGGACCAGATGATCTTGAGCTCAATTTACATGGATGCAGTTTTAGTCACAAATTAAATAAAAGCTCCAGCTGACCTGCAATAAATTGTCGCTGCAAGATAATATTGTCATGCCATCTCTTGGTTTTTTCCTTGTATATTGCAGCATTCTCATATGCATTGCATCAAAACTCCTCCAAGTTAGTAATGTCCAACAACATCTTTTGTCCAGCAGCATCATAATCCATGTTCACTTGCTTGATTGCCCACATGGCTTTATATTCAAGTTCCACGGGCAAGTAACATGATTTACCGAACACAAATTGATATGATGACATTCCCAATGACATTTTATATGATATGTGAAGCACCCACAATGCGTCATTAAGCCTTGAAGACCAATCCCTCCTCGATGGGTTCACCACTTTTTCAAGGATATTCTTAATTTAGCGATTAGAAACTTCAGTTTGGTCATTTGTTTGTGGATGATATGTACTCGCCATTCGATGCTTAACACCATAGTGCTTCAATGCGGCCACAACTTGATTGCAATGGAAGTGAGTGCCTTGATCACTAATTAATGCTTTAGGTGTGTCGTAACAAGTTAGTATGTATGTGTGGAAAAATTTCAACACTGTCCTAGAATCGTCTTTTGGAACAGTAATTGCTTCTACCCACTTGGACACATAATCTACAGAGACTAGGTTGTAAGCATTTCCAAAAGAACTTAGAAGTGGCCCCATGAATCCATACCCTAGACATCAAAGAGCTTAACCTCCATAATAAACTATTGCAGCATCTCGTTGCATCGAGATATCGATCCAGTGCGCTGACATTTGTCACATTGTTGCACAAAATTGTGGGCATCTTTAAACAATGAAGGCCAATAGAATCCTAATTGAAGGACCTTTGCAGCAGTCCTTACACCAGTAAAATAACCTCCATAGGGAGCATCATGGTAATGCTTCAGGATAGGAAGCATTTCTTCTTTTGGAATGTAGCATCGAATAATATTGTCGTTGCATACCTTGAATAGGTATGGCTCATTCCAGTAGTATTTTGTGATGTCGCAAAGAAATCTTTCATTTTTGTGGCTTGTTGCACTCAATGGTAATCTTTCACACACCAAGTAGATTACAACATCCGTATACCATGGGGATGTGTCGACAGAAAAAAGTTTTTCATCCGAAAATGCGTCGATAATTTGTGATGTATTTTCATCTTCAATTCCTACCTCCAGATAAGATAAATGATCTGCTACTTGGTTCTCTGAGCCTTTGCGATCCTTAATCTCAATGTCAAATTCTTGTAATAATAGGTTCCAATGAATCAATCTTGGTTTGGCATATTTTTAGCAAAGAGGTACCTCAATACAGAATGATCAGTATAAACTGTACCTTTTGCACCGACAAGATATGCACGAAATTTGTCGAAAGTAAAATTTTACTGTCAACAGCTCCTTTTTTGTGGTTGTATAACTGATCAGCGCTTCAGCAAGAGTTTTCTAGCAATATATATTAGATTAAATACCTTTTCTTTGCGTTGACCTAGCATGACACCCATTGCATAATCACTTGCATCACACATAACCTTAAATGGTTGTGACCAGTCTGGTGCAATGACAATAGGTGCCTTCACTAGTTGTTGCTTAATTTGCATAAATGCGTCCAGACATGCATCATCAAATAAAAAAATTTTATTTTGCTCTAACAAGGAGCAGAGTGGTTTTGTAATCTTAGAGAAATCTTGGATGAATCATTGATAGAAGCCCGCATGGCCGAGAAAACTCCTAATACCTTTTACATTGGTGGGTAGGGGTAACTTCTCAATGATCTCAACTTTTTCTTTGTCCACTTCAATGCCCTGACAAGAGATACGATGACCAAGGACAATGCCTTCTGTTGCCATGAAGTGGCATTTCTCCTAATTCAGCACTAGATTTGTGTCTTTACATTGCTTTAGAACTCTGGCAAAATTGTCAATGTATTTATCAAAAGTATTACCATAGACAGAAAAATCATCCATAAATACCTCCAATGAGTCTTCAATCATGTTTGAGAAAATTACCATCATGCATCTGTGAAATGTGGCTGGTGAATTGCATAGACCAAATGACATTCGACGAAAGCCAAATATACCAAAAGGACCAAGTGAAAGTCATCTTTGCTTGGTCCTTCGGCGCAACTGCTATCTGATTGTAGCTAGAATAGCCATCAAGAAAACAATAATAGGCTTTACCAGTGAGCTTGTCCAACATTTGATCAATGAAGGGAAGTGGAAAATGATCCTTCTTTGTGACGGCATTCAAACGGTGATAGTCCATGCATACTTGCTAGCCTGTAGGAATACGAGTAGGGATTAATTCTTCTTTTTCATTACTTACAACCATGATACCACTCTTCTTTGAGACACATTAGATTGGACTCACCCACGTACTATAAAAAATTGGGTAAATGATGCCCACATCCAACCACTTAATGTTCTCCTTTTTAACAACCTCCTTCATTTTTTTCATTTACTCTTCTTTGCTGTTCAATGGACTGCTTTCTCTCATCGTTCAACCAGATCTTGTGCATGTAGAATGAGGGACTAATGCCTCTAATATTCATAATACTCCAGGAAATAACACGCTTGTGTTGCTTCAGTATTTGGATTAAATTTTCTTCTTAACTTGAGTCGAGAGTTGCAAAGACAATTATTGGCAGGGTGTCATTCTCACCAAGGAAAACATACTTCAAATGGGTAGGCAATGTTTCAACTACAAGGTAGGAGCTTCTTCAATAGATGGCTTAAATATAGGAGCCGTTCTATTGGTCAAATCTAGAGATTCCATCTGTCATCTGTGCTTAGGCTCAACATTTTTTGCCTCAACATTATAGTCACAGTCACTTAGAAAATCTTCTTCAGTTGTTACCTCAAATTCTTTTGGGACTACAGTTCTATGCTTATTAAATTTCTCCTCTATTAATTCATCCAACACATCAATATGCTGACATTCCTCTTTATTTCTACAGGGAATTGCTTCGAAAACACTAAAGGTGACATGTTCGTCGTTATGTCACATTATTAATTCGCCTTTGAACACATCAATAAGAGTGCAGCCAGTGGTAAGAAATGAACGTCCCAAGATTATGGGCACCTCTTTATCAGCTTCACAATCAAGGATAATAAAATCCACTAGGAACACAAACTTATCTACTTGAACTAGAACGTATTTATTTGCCCTTCAGGTTACGCTAATGATCTATCTACCAGTTGCAATGTCACTGTAGTGGGCTTCATGTGACCAATCCCCAATTTTTGAAATGTTGATAATGGCATGAGGTTGATACTTGCTTCTAACTCACAGAAATTTTTTCCCAAGTAATGATTTTTCAATGGAACATGAAATTGTAAAACTGCGAGGATCCTTCATCTTTAGTGGCAATTTTTTTTTCAAGACTACACTACATCCCTTTGTGAGCGTAATTGTCTCAATATCAGTCAACTTCTTCTTCTTGGATAGGAGCTCCTTCATGAATTTCCTATAGTTGAGAATCTATACGAGAGCATCCATAAGAGGTATGTTGACATGCAATTATTTCAATGTGGCCAGAAACTTTTGATATTCTCTATCGTTCTCCTTCTCCTTAAATCTTTACAGAAATGGCGAAGGTATTGATACTTTAGGTTGTCGTGAAAAAATCGGTTGCGTCGACATCGATAATTGCATCGACAATTTTGTTGGTCTAATTATAGGCATGGGAGTAACAACTGGTGGCTCCTCTTTATTTGGTTCGTCTATTTCTTCTTTAGATACAACTTTTTCTTCTTGATCTTCTTCACTTGCATTGACAGTTGTTGTATTAGAGCTGCTAATTGGCTCGACAGTTTGCTTCCCACTTCTAAGAGTAATAGCTTTGCAATGTTCCTTCCCCTTTTTATTTGGATTCTCAATGTCACTGGGTAAAGCACCTGGTGGTCTTGTGCTCATATTTGAAGCTAGTTGTCCTACTTGTGCTTTCAATCCTCGTATGGAAGAGGAATTTCCTTGCACAATAGCTTCTGTTCTCGTGATATGTTCACGCATCAAGGCTTCAAGGGCAGCTAATGGATCAGCTCGTGGTTGGGAATACTGGTGTTGCTATTGTTATCCTTACATATCCAGATTTGGCATTGAATATTGTTGTGGCTGTACACGAGTGTGTGGTTGCAACTGATCTTGATGTAAATGCATCTAAGGACTTTGGTTGAAATTTTACTACTGCTGATTATAATTCCCATGTCAAAAGTTTCCTTGGCTCGAGGAATTTCCAAATCTCAATGTGGTTGCATTTTGATTCCACCAAGGCTGTTGGTTTTGATCTGAGCTGTTGTAAGAATTACCATAAGAATTTCCTCTGATATTATTAACATAAAATGCATTCTCTACATGCTTTGGACAATCTTCATAGCTATGATTGTCGCCGTAAATTTTGTAACAAAATGTCGAGACATCCATTTGTTGGGCAACTTGGATGGGAGCAAGTTCACTTTTATCATATTTGCTAACGAATATACCTATGCACTCAAAGCTGATATAACGTCTAACTCGATAATTCCAAGGTTTGTTTTGACTTGAGCAGCTCGAGAGATCGGATATTGGTAGTTATTTTAAGTGATCCTCTCTAAAATTCTCACAGCTTCACCATAGGTACAGTCCAACAAAAGACCATTCGCAGATGCATCGAAAAGATTTCTTGTCTGTGCATTTAACCCATCGTAAAAGATATCGATTTGTGTTTCCTGTTAAATTCCATGCATGGGTAGCATCGAAGTAGGGTTTTGTAATGCTCCCATGTGGTGTGCAAATTCTCATCATCCAATTAATGATACGCAGTGATATCATTCCTCAGTTAAGCACTCATCGTTGGTGGATTAAATCGCAAAACAAACTAAGTCACAAGTGCATTCCACAATGTAAGGAACCAGGTATGATCACGTCCTTGCAATGAGTAAGGAAACAGTTGCATCTTCAAGGCATCATCAGGAATGCCATGCTTACTTAAAGCAGAACAAATTAGTAGAAAAGATTTAAGATGTTCTCTCCCATCCTCATGAGGCAAACCAGCATACTGCCCATTCGAATTTAACATTTGAAACATAACTAGCTTTAACACAAAATTGCCAGCTTGAATAGCTGGTCGAACAACCCTTGGCTGCAAATAATCCAACACAGGAACAACAAAGTCTCAAATCGTTCTATTTTGCATTTGTTCTTCTTGTGGCAGTGGTGGATTATTTATATTTTGTGGTTGTATTAGAGGGATAGGATTTTGTGATGGCAATTGAGGTATGGATGCCTTATTTCCAGGTAAAGTCATATTCCTTTATTCTTGTCTTCTCCTTCTAATAGTTCTTTCGATTTTCGGATCTAAGCCAACAATAATTTCATGATTGCTCCTGGTCATAAAACACCTAAAAAAATTGAAAAAGAGTCAACAACAAGGAAAACAAGTTAGTAATAGGTAAAACTTAGAAAATGAAAAATAATTGCAAGTACAAGAATAAACATTAAACAAACGCCATCCTCGACAACGATGTCAAAACTTGATTGCGCTATGAACGTCACAACAATTTGTGCAAGCGTACACTGTCGATGCAAGTATAGTAGATAGGTTTAAAACTATCAGATATCTATCTACAGAGATGGCTGCTTATGTTAATAATTGTCGATGCAAAGGAGTTAAAACAAAAGAAATTGTGATGAATAATGTCAGAGCAAATTAATAAGAAAATGTAGTAAAGGTTTGAGAATAATTTGTCGAAGCAATTTAAGAAAATTTAAGAAGTAAAAAGAGTGATAATGAGATGGGGTTCCCTGACTTGAAAAGTTGGCAAACAACTAAATGTGATCACAAGGTAAATGATAGATAAATTGTCGCCACAATTAAGCTCAATGAAATCTTACCAACGTCGACTTTCCTATTTATCAAATACTCAAATACTCACACTAACCACACCTTCTAGTGCTGACAATGCAGAATATTCAAGAACAAGTGGACAGAATTCCTTCGATCCTCAAGCAACTTCCGTTGACTTACTTGTTAACTTAATTTGTAGCTGTACTTTCCAGTGATAGTGACTGTAATTACACTTTCGTGGTCAAGTAATTAAATCCAAAGATAAACAATGAAGGAAAGATTGAGTAGATATCATACTTGATCTGAAATTAAATTGTACTTCCATACAATTTAAAATAATCAAAATTCATTAGCATTTAAAGAGAGAATAACAAAATAAATTGAAGCATCCTATTCCTAGTCTACTAGAACCATTCCCTTACACTCCTCTTGCATCACATTCAAGAATGCTCCTTGTCAGGAGAAGATTTGTCTTCTCATCACAATCAGGTTGCCCTCAAGGAAGTTAAGATGCCATGGAAGCAAGCTTAAGAAAAATGTTGAAGAAAAAGTTTTAATGCGTAAAAAATCTGGAAAATGAAGCTTCAAGAAGATCCTCTCTCATCAGCATTTCTCAACCACTGCCCAGTACATGTGTCCTCCCTTTCAGATCCAACTTCCTCTAGCTGTACAAGTTGGTTATACTAGCTGTACACTCACGCAGATCTCGTGTGTTCATCAAACAATTGTCGAATGTAGCGACATTTCTGGGTGCAAATTTGGATTCTATTTTGTGGCGACAACCTTGGATACCTTCACGTGTTGATCTTTGGATGCAATATTGAACAACTAATTGTGGCGACATTAGTAGCAAAAACATGATAAATTTAAAGAAAATTAAACCGAGCATCACTGATTTAGAAAATGCAGTCACTAAGTGAAAAATGCTAAAAATGATAAAATGGGAACAAATTATACCGTAAGTAAGGAGAAATCAATTGTCTTTTCTAATGCTATCACTAAGCAAATATGTTTTGTAATGAATTGACATGTGAATTTAAGAATCTTTGTGTTGATCGATTGTATTTTTGTGGTTATATGATGAGACAAGTATTGTCATGTATTTGCAAGATGAGAATTTCAATAAGAGTCTTGTGTTGAATGATGGTTGATAAAGTTGAGGACTTGCGTGAATAATTTAATTCTGCATACTTATTTCAATATAATTCTTACCTGTATCGGTAGAAATGTAGAGTAGGAGAGAGGTTGTTTACCGACTTACATTGTATCGGTAGTAACATATGAAGTATCAGTAGTTCTGTTCATAGTAGTATTAGTAGTATGGGTACTTGTATCGGTAGAAGTTGTAGGGTAAAACTTCTTAGCTCTATGGAGTTTTTAGTATCGGTAGAAACATGACTTGTATCGATAGATCTCTCACTTATATCGATAGAACTGTCATAGGTATCGGTAGAAGTATGCACTATTTCTTGATTTTTTTACTAACTTGTCAACTATCGATACTTGTCCAACAGGTGTCGGTATAAGTCTCCTAAATTTTTGGAAATGACATTTTTCCTTGAATGGATTGTATTGTTAATTAATTTGATATCTTAAATTGTGCTTGATATATTAATCTAATTAAACATATTAAAATGAAGTATTAATGGGAATTTATCAGCGTTAAATGAACGAAAGAACCTCAGAACCCTAACCGGTGACAGTAACTAGGTTTTAGGTGTTACAGGAATTGAGCCACTAAATAAAAATTTAAGCCTATTAGGGGGATTCAGTAGGGTTTTCCTCTTTCATTGTATCTCTTTGTTTATTGTATGGAATGGTTAGGTCAGCTCATTCGTAAGGAAATAGGTGGTGGTAAGTGGAAATCGATTCATCTTTCAAGGTCGGGTCTAACATTATCTCACCTTTTCTTTGCAGATGATCTAGTTATTTTTAGTATAGCGAAGGTGGATCAAGCTCTCCGTTTGGATGGGATTCTCAAGATCTTTTGTGACTTCTCTGGGCATAGAATTAGTGTGAGGAAGCGTAATATGTTCTTCGCCAAAGGGTTGAGGATGATTTAAGAAGTCAGATAAGTCAGATTTTTGGTTTTCAGACAATTTCCAATCTTGGTACTTATTTGGGGGTTTCTTTACTTCACGATTGGTTAACTAAGAGCACTCTCCAGTTTGTGGTTGATAGAGTCAGAAGCAAATTACGGAACTGGGATGATAGGAAATTATCCATTGCAGGGAGGATAACTTTGGCCCAATCCATCTTATTAGCTATCCCAAATTATTTTATGCAATCTATGATGCTTCCTAAAGGAAATTGTGATGAAATTGAGAAGATTGTAAGAAAATTCATTTAGGGTGCCTTAGTTGGACATCCAAAACTTGCCTTGGTTAGTTAGTAGTCCATTTGTCAACTAGGGTCTCGTAGGGGTTTGGGTTTCAGTCGACTGCAAGATTAGAATTCCTCCTTCCTTTTGAAAATTGGTTTCCACTTAGCTACTAAGAAGAATGCTTTATGGGTTTGTGTTCTTCGTTTTAAATATGGTTGGAAAGAACACATTCCGGAGTTTATATCTAGATGTCGAAGTTCTCACTTATGGCATTCCCTATCTAAGATATGGCCTCTCTTTAGAGATCATTTAGTGTGGTCCATTGGGAATGGCTCTTCTATTTGATGTTGGAAGGATTCTTGTGTTCCTAACCTTGGGGCTCAACTCTCTTATGTCCCGCTAATGTGAGTCTAGATTTGGATTGCACTCTGGGGAGTGGATCTTGGCTAATGACTCTTGGAATTTGAAATTTTTCCGTATGTTGTTACTTGAAGGTGTGATTAAGCGCATTCTAAGCATACCACCCCCTCACTATGCTAGTGGGAAAGATAGAATTATTTGGGTGCATACTAGTTCAGGCTCTTTTACTACCCTTAGTGCGTATTGGGCCTTAAAAGAAGCATCATGGACTCCCAAAGAGGCCAAATGAGATTTTATTTGGAAGTACTAGAGACCTTAGAGAGTTAGATTCTTCTTATGGTTGGTCTCTAAACAGAGACTCGTTACTAACGTGGAGCGTACTAGAAGAGGGATTGGGCATACTAGCAGTTGTTCTTTATGTGGTCATGTTACAAAGATGCAAAACAAGTTCTACTCTGACCCTTTTCATTTATGGTTTTCATCTAACTTGTGTTGTAATTTGAAATTGTAGGATATGGGAGCTAGTTGGTCATCACTATTTAGACTAATCGCTTGGAGAATTTGGAAGAATAGGAACTTATTCATCATCCAAAATAGACCATTTTCGAACTTTGAAATGGTTAAATTCTCGCTAAGCTGGGCACAACAGTTGGATACCTTCACAAGTGGCTCCACGGCTAATTCTCACTCCTCGAACATCCAAAATCATTCCAAAGAAAATAGGGTTCATCTCTTTACTGATGGAGTATTGACCAGAGTTTCTGGGAATACATCTGCTGGGGGTATTGTTTGTGATAAGTTTGGAAATTGGATTCTTGGTTTCAGTCGTATTTTGGGAAAATGCTAACCTTTTAAAGCTGAACTATGGGCCGTTTTGGATGGTCTGCTCATTTTACTTGATAAGGGATATAAGAAACCCACAATACGGACGGACAATAACGAGGTGGTAAACGTATTAACTATGGAGGGAGTATTGGATTCAAACATCACTTTACTTAGAAGAATCCATAGAATTATGAATGCTGGAGGTCAATGGCAAATCAAACATGTTCATAGGAATTCCAATTTAGCTATAGATCGGCTGGCAAAGTCTGGGCTTTCTTTGCAATCAACTGTCTACATATTCAAAGAACCGCTTGACTTTGTGGCTAGGATTATTCAGCAAGACAAAACATTTTGTATGATGTAATTATTGTTTTGATGTAACTACTTTTTATTTTCACCAAAAAAAAGAAGAAAATAGAAAAGTAATCTTATTTCGATAGAAGCACAAATCTTCTTCAATAATCTTATTTGAGAATTGATTGAATTCGATAGCAAACAAGTATAATCACTCGATGAAATTAAAACTATGAACTAGAGTAAGCGAATATGGAAAAGGAAAAATTTAATAATCTATAAATACTCTCTCTCTCTCACACACATAAAGTAAAATTTAATAGTTTATGGATACTCTTTCTCTCAAAAATAAATGTTTAAATGACCAAAATTAAGGTTTCATTCAGACTTGGGAACGAAGTAACAAAAAAAACTGTTGGGATTATGGACTAATCAAACAATCATAGCAATGTCTTGAGCATTAAGCTTCTAAGACTTGCTGAAGAAACAAAGAAATTTGGGGTGTGAAATTGTAGAGTAAAGGAAGAAAATGAGAGAAGAACATATGAAATTTGATGTTTACATATGTTTTTCAAGCAACCATACATCATGGTTCAAGAGCAAATCATTCACTTAACTTACCTAACAATAGTAGAAAGTATGTCTCACATTAACTTAGCTCGTGAACATAAAAAAACTAATTCATTCACCTCAAATCAGTACCTAAACAAAAGTAAATACAATGATAACTTAGATGGAATGAAGCGAAAAACTAGTTTCTTCAAGAAATTGAGCTGTTGCAGATTTCTTCCATGTGAACAGTTGAATGTAAGCTATTCCTTAACAGTCCTCCTTGGCTTGCATGCTGCAAAATCCCCATTTAGCTCTTAAACTTTCAAACCTTGTTGTACTAAGAGACTTTGTTAAAATGTCTACCAACTGATTCTCAAAACTGTAATGAATCTGTTTGATTTCATGGGATTGCTAATCTTCCCTCACAAAGTGAAATTTAATCTTGAAGTGCTTTCTTTTTCTGACATGAAACACTAAATTCATTGCAATTGCAACAGCAAATTGGTTGTCACATTTAATCTCTATTTCTTCTCCTTGATGGAAGTTTAAGTCAACCATGAGTTTCCTTAGCCAAATTGCTTGACTAACAACTACAGCAGCTGTAACATATTTAGCCTCAGCTATTGATTAAGCCACAATGGTCTGCTTTTCTGAACTCCAACTAAAAACTGCAAAACCTAAGGTAAACAAATACCTTAAAGTACTCTTCATGTCATCTATTGAACTTGCCCAAACACTACCAATAAAACCAAACAGTTTCATGTCATCAGTCTTGGTAAACTTGACTCCATAGTTTAGAGTCCCTTTGATGTACCTTAAAACTCTTTTAGCAATTTGTAGGTGAGTCACATTGCAGCAATGCATGAATCTAGACAAGAGACTGACTGCAAAAACTATGTCTATTCTTGAAGTTGTCAAATAGAGTAAGCATCCCACCAAACGCTTATAGTCTGACTCACTTACCCTTTCAAAATCATCTGGCTTGAAAGATCTTCACCAATAGCAATTGGAGTGTTAGTTGCCTTGCAATTTTCCATGCAAAATTTGTTTAGAATCTTCAATGCAAAGGCTTTTTGGCCTATGAAAATACCCTCCTGTGTCTAAGATACCTCCATGCCAAGAAAGTAAGACATCTCACCTAAATCAGACATTTCAAACATACTTTCTGTCGAAACCTTTTTTTGGATCGACTTTTATTTTAAAAAAATGAAAATGAAGTCGCCACCAATCTTTTTTAATTAGATTTGATTGGATCACCTCAAAATTTAATCATTTTAAAATGACTATGTTTCTTTTCGATCTACTAAATCAGAAAAAAGGGTTCAGAAGTCAGTTACACATGAGGAAGGATTAGCACCCTTATAATGCCCAAAATTGGTACCTTGTTGATTACTTAGTGTCTTAGCTTTGGAAATTGTGAATCTTGAAGATAATTTAAAATGCGACCATTAAATACGTGTAAACGGTGTTGTTTGGTGACATTACTAAAAATGTTGCTATCTAAATTAAATTTTATGAAGAAGACTCCTTTATTTTGAGTCAATCGAGAAGAGAAGTCATGTCCCATAAGTTAGGGGTGAATCCTTGAAAAAAAGAATATTTAGCGTCTAATTATTACCTAAATCTTATATGCTTTCAACTTTAATAAGGATATTCAATTACATTGGTTCGAGGAGAAAGCCATACCCCGTGAGTTGGGACACAATTTTTTGAGTCCCCTAAATAAATACCATTGTCTCGGTTTTAAATACTTCTTATGCGTTGCGTGGAAACGAGTAAGACACTTAATGTGATATGCAATTAATTTGTTCGTATGTGATACAAAATGAACGAATGTATCTAAGCATAATATAAAACATGATAATAGCAAAAATAAAATAGTTGCATGAATAATATGATGATGATGATGATGATGATGATGATGATGATAAGAATAATAATAACAATAATAATAGGATCAATTTAAATCCATTAATAATAATACTATAATAAAAGAATAAAAAATGATATTGAAGTAATAATAATATGACTACAATGACAATAATAACATGATAATACTAATAACAATGATAATAATTAATATCCTATTTAATGATGAAAATAAAAAAAAATTAAACTACTCAAGGATGAAAATGAAAATTGCATAATTTAAAAGGGGCAAAAGTGTAAATAACATAAAATAAAAGTGATGGAAATAAATAAAATAAAATAAAATAAAACAATAGAAAACAAATAATAAAAAATAAAGTAAAGGACTGAATTGAAGAATAAAAAAATAAAGTATAAATTGCAAAAGCAGAAAAGAAAGGGACTGAATTAAATAAATAAGAGGACTAAATTGAAACTATAATAAAATTGAAGGCATAAATTAAAAAACAAAATATAGAAGATTAAATTAAAATAAAATAAAAATATAGGGACCAAAAAGAACAATTATCTCGACCTGTACACGTGTCACTCCCAAATGGGTCAACAATGAGTTAGGGGACTAAATTGTAAAAGAATAAAATTAAGGGATAAAAATTAAAAAATTAAAAAAGAAATTGGACAACAATTGAAAGGAGCCAAAAGCAAAATGACCGAAAGGGAAATAAGACCCACCCTTCAAATACACGCAAATCTTGAGGTGATCCGTGTTGGGTCTTCAGGTTAAGCTCAAAACGATGCCATTTTTGGGTCTTTTGAAACCAAACCCAAAACGACGTCATATGGAGGGGTCTATTTAAGATAATATCTAAAAAAAATTCATTTTTCATTTGGTTTTAAAAAAAAAACCTTCTTTTTCCTTTCTTTTCTCTCAACCTAGCCCCCTATTGGCCTTAAGGTCGATAAACCTCCACCCGATGGCCACTAGTCATCGACGACGAAGACCACCGCCTCCGATTGTTGAAATTTAAAAATTTCCCCCTTTTTTATCTTTTCAATCCCTAGAAGTTAGATCTAGAGTTAAAAAAACTCTAGATCTCAACCTAAATCCCAAAAAAATGAGCCTCTCGACTTCCTCCTTTTTTAAAAAAAATACCTTTCTTCTTCCCCTTCCGACGGAGCCCGATGAACCTGAAGGGATTCAGAGGGTCCTTGTGCTAGAAGAGAACTATCCTTTATCAGGGATAGCTACCTCACCACCTACTCGCAGTGGTAGAAGATGAAACGACGTAAAGAAATAGGTATGCTTCAAATATTTAAATAAATAATACCTTTTAATTTTTTTGATTTTTTTTGTTCTCTTTTATTCAAGTGTAAGAAGAAATTACAGATTTGGTTGTTGAGCTTTTATAGCCATATTAAATAATATATATTTGCTTTTTTTTCTTCTCTGTTTCTCTGTTCTATCTTTGCAGGTTCCTTCGACGGTAGTAGGGCATTTTTTTTGGGTCAACAGCATTGGGGGGCATGCTTTTGCCGTTTTGGTGAAATGGTGGCAAAGGGGACTCAGGTGCCATGTTGCTAATGTGGTGGGGTAATGGTGCTAGAGGCTTAAGGTTCCTTAAGGTTTTTGTTGTTTTAGAGTAGTGGTTGGGTTATTGGCTTGGGCTTGGGTTTATTGGGTATTAGGTTATGGGTTAGGGTAGTTGGTTTTTTGGGTTAGCAGATGTGTATTGGGTTTAGGTTTTGGTAAATGGGTTTTTGGGTATTGTAATTTGGGCTTTATGTAAATGGACTTTTAATTTTAAATAAATTTTGTTTTTTGTCTGGGCTAGACAGATTTGGGCTTTTACGCTTTCCATTTTCCTTTTGAAATCTGTCAACATATCATCATTCCTACCAGTCACTAGTATGTCATCCATATACAAGAAGACTATCAAAAGTGTCTCTTATCCAGCTTTCTTCACATACAAAGTTGGCTCATTGATGTTTCTTTCAAAGTCTAGACTTCACAGATAGTTGTCAATTCTGTAATACCAAGCCCTTGGTGCTTGTTTCAAGCCATACAAGGCCTTTTTGAGCTTGTAGACCTTTGTTTCTTCACCAGCCACCTTGAAACCATCAAGTTGATCAGCATGTATCGCCTCATTGAGAAATCCATTAAGGAAGGCAGATTTTACATAAAGTTGATGTATTTTCCACTACCTTTCAGCTGCCAATGTAAGCAAAAATCTAATAGTATCAAGTCCTGCCACAGGTACAAATGTCTCAAAGTAGTCAACACCATACCTTCGACTGAAACCCTTCTCAACCACTCTTGCTTTTAGTTTATTCAAGGTTCCATCAGAATTGTGCTTGGCTCTAAACACCTATTTCAGTCTTATGACTTTCTTGTTGACTGGTCTTTCAACAAGTTCCCAAGTCTGATTCTTGTTAATCATGCTTATTTTAGTAAGCATAGTGTCCTTCAAATCTTGTTGTGCTTCAGCTTCTTCAAAACTGACTGGCTTAACATCAACCATGATCAACTTGGACTTGTTCATTTGGATCTGGTACTATGTCTTCAATCAGACTTTGTAGTACTGACTTGTCCTAGTTCCATGTTGATTTTCCATCAAATACCACATCTCTGCTCACATAGACCTTAAGTGTTAAAGGATCAAGAATTCTATAGTCCTTCTTAACACTATTATAACCCATAAATATGCTAGGTTGAGCTCTTCTGTCCAATTTGTACCTTTTGACAGCAAGAACATATGCATAACACATGCAACCAAAGATTCTCAAGTGTTCAAGTGATGGTTTTAATCCAAATCAGACTTCAAATGGAGTTTTTTCCAACAAGGCTTTAGTTGGAAGCTTGTTTTTAAGATACACAACAGTATTGACTGCTTCAGCCAAGAAATTCCTAGGTAAATTTCTTTCAAATATCATACATCTGGACACATCCTTTAGAGTTCGATTTTCACTAACACTATTTTGTTGAGGTGTGTAGATGTTAGAGAACTGATGTTCAACCCCTGATTCTTCACAAAACCTTTAAAATTGATCAGTAGTATACTCTGTCCTATTGTTTGACCTCAAAATCTTAAGTTTACAACCTAAATGATTCTCAGCTACTACCTAGAACTTCCAAAAAACTAAAGCTACCAATGACTTTTGCTTGAGAAAATAGATCCAGCAAAATATAGAATGATCATCAATGAAGAAAATGAAGTATCTGCTACCATTCAAGGATTCAGTCTTCATAGGACCACAAACAATCACAACTTTTCAAAGGCTCTCTAGGCCTTGTTAGCTGAAAATGGAGCCTTCTTGCTTCCCATCTGACGCACATCACAACCATCCTTTTGATCAACTATGTTTGTGAAATTTTCAACCAAGTCTTCCTTGGACAACTAAACTAAGGATTTGTAGTTAACATGGCCCATCCTTCTATGCCATAGCTTAGACTCGTCTAAGGCAATTGTATAAGCACTAACTAGGTCATCATTCCAATCAACAACAAAGTTTGTATCAGTCATAGCTATTGACATAAGCTTGGATCCACTTGGATCGAAAATCAAACATTCTTTGTTCTTGAATACTATGTAATACCCCTTTTCTACCAACTGAGCAGTACTAAGCAGGTTTCTATCAATCTCAGGCACTAAAAGCACATTAGAAACAAGTTTAATACTTGAGGGAGTGTCAATCAACACATGTCCTTTTCCTTCTGCCTTGATGTACTGACCATTTCCAACTTTGACTCTTAAGTTGAAGCTCCTATCAATCCTCTTAAAGATACCAGTATCAATTGTCATGTGGTTTGTACAGCCACTGTCTAATAGCCATCATTTTTTAAATTTTCTTCTGATTGTTGAATAAGAGACAGCGAACACTTGCTCCTCTTGAGCATCAAATTCATCAGGTACATGAGCTTGTGTGTTAGGCTTTTGTGGTTATTGTTGCTTCTGCTGAGCCTTGTTTTTGAAAACTTTCTCAACATGGCCCATCTTCTAATAGCTTTTACATTACACATCAGGCCTATACCTGTAATAAGCTTCTAAATGAGTAGTCTTCTTGTAATAAGGGCATGGAGGATATTTTTTCTTCACTCCATCTCTTTTGGACTTCTCTTTATTGTCTGTCCATGGCTTCTTTCCTTTGTAACTAGAAAAACTCGAAGATGATTTTCCTTTGGCCTGAAATGCACCTTCTTGATGCTTCTCTTGTCTACTAGCTCTTCTTTGTTCTTAAGCATAAAGAACATTGATCAGTTCAGTCAAGGTGATCTTTGACAAGTCTCTTGAATCTTCCAAGGAAGAGATTTTGGCTTCATATCTCTCAAGTAAGGTTGTAATGACCTTATCCATTATCCTACTTCAACTAAATTGGTCCCCAAGAAGTCTTATGTTGTCGACTATAGCTATGATCCTGTCTGAGTATTGCTTAACTATCTCGGTCTCCTTCATCTTCAAATTTTCAAAATCCTTCCTTAAGTTGATAAGTTTTTGGTACCTTGTCTTTTCAGTTCAGCTTATCCTAAGCCTATTTTGGAGTCTCACAGGCCATGATCCTTATAAAAATCAAGTCTAACACACTATTTTGAAGGCAAGACATTGCCTTATACCTCTTGGCTCTATCATCAGAGTGCTGCCTAATCTAAGCTACTGTGGGTTAGCACTCAAGGGTGGTGGTTCAAGATCAGCATTAACAACCTCCCATAAGTCGAACGCTTGCAGGTAGGTCTTCGTTTTTACTACCCAAATGTGGTGGTTATCACCATTAAACTGTGGTGGTGGTGTTGTTGGAGAGAAGCCAGATAAAGACATGGTGTTTTTCAAGAAAAGAAAAGAGACAGTCCCTCTAAGAAGTAAGCTCTAGATACCAATTATTAGGTATTATGGATTGATCAAACAATCACAACAATGTCTTGAGCACTAAGCTTTTGAGACTTGCTAAAGAAACAATGAAATTTGGGGTGTGAAATTGTAAAGGAAGAAAAATAAGAGAAGAAGTTGTAGAAATTATATTTTATATTCATTCATATGAAATTTTATGTTTACATATGTTTTTCAAGCAACCATACAACATGGTTTAAGAGCAAATCATTCACCTAACTTACCTAACAACAGTAAAAAGTATGGCTCACATTAACTTAGCTTGTGAACATAAACAAACTAATTTAATCACCTCAAATTAGTACCTAAACAAAAGTAAATACAATGATAACTTAGTTGGAATGAAACTATGTAACAAAATGAAACAAAAAACTAGTTTCTTCAAGCAATGGAGCTGCTGCAGAGTTCTTCCATGTGAACAGCTACATATAAGCCATTCCTTAACAAAAATGGAAAGGGTCGAAAAGTGGTCAAGATTGGCTAAAGCACACAAGCAAGAGGCCACGATATGCATGTCCTCCTACTATGGTTCTACAATTTTGCTCATTTTCCCTTACTCATCTCGCTTCTGTTTGCATTAAATCTGACATTTTCAGCTCGAATTAACCAAAATTGAAAATCATTAACACTAATTAAAATTACTAATAATGAACTTAAACAAAATATAAGCAAAAAGTAGTAAAATCATATGAAAAATGAAAATTACACTAAATTATACTAAATGCATGACATTTTACACAGAAACTAGCTAAATTCTAAATGAAAAGGGCCTAAATATGTATATATGACGAGCACTCATCAAGTTAATGGCTATACACTCAAGACTATTTTGATTAAATAATTTCTCACGAAGTTCTATTTAAGTTAAAATAATAGTCGAAGTGAAACAACTATTAATATGTGTGGAGTCCTATGGTTTTAGATTCACATATGAATTGGATGAAATCTATGTTCTTACTAGTTGTTTGTAATTGTCCCCACATTGACATAATATAACGAGTGTGAGAATTAGCATTGTAGAAGTTACATATTTTTCAAGGTTTTAATGTAAGAAGCATGTATTGTGTTAATGCATCTTTTAAGTTTCTAAACAATAAGTTGCTAGACAACAAAGAATTTTGCTTCAGCATTTGAGATTTTTTATTTTGATGATAAGTTTGATATGGCACCAACAACTCTCTTTACTTGTTAACTAAAAATAAATTGTTAACAACTTTAATAGACTAGAAAAATGTTGTTCTTAATTGAGAGAAACTAAAGTTTATACTTGATGAATAATGTCCATCTTTTACTTCTCCTAATGCTCATACTTGATAGGATTGAGTTAATCGATTTCATGGTACCATATACTTGCAAGCAAAGATCCTATAGATTGAAAGCAATGATTGAAGTTATGTGAGAAGTTGAAATAAATCTCATAGGATTTTGTAAATTCAACTTTGATTGGACTTTTCAAGATGCTTAGACTCTTTTGGGGTGATTTTTGGTTTCTAAATTGTAGACCTTCAAGTTATCTTTGAAATGAATTTTGAATATCCTGATTTTGTGGCATGTATCTCAAGATATGGTTATTTCATAAAGCAATGCAGTTCCTTGCAAGAAGTTTGAGATTAATCATTGGGTTTCATAATGGTAACTTCAACTTGACTTGCCATGACTTTATTACTACATTTTGGGGCAATTCATGTGCCCATATTGTAGATCTTCAAGTCCTCTTTTCAACGATTTTTTAACAAACAAGTTTACAATTTTGTAGCTCAAGATATGGTTATTTTCATAAATGGTATAGTTCTTACGAACTGTAACTCCCCAAACCCAACATAAACATTATGGTCGAATTTCAAGGACTACATTGGCCACCAGAATGGTGTAGAAAACTTTCATATTTTAAAACTATTTGCCTTTTTAATTCAAAACTTGCGAGCTTGATTATTTTCCTTTGTTTTAGGAAAAACATGTTTATTTTAAAAATCGCGTTCCTTTAGAAATTCATTTGTAAAGATCACATATTTCAAAAAACTAAGTCGTATTATCATTCAAAACTTATTTTCATTATCGCATAAAAAGAGAGTGGTTTTGTCAGATTTTATTAAAAACCAAGTTTCTTGTGTAATATTATCAAATACAAATTTATGCAATTTTTAAAACTTAATGTCATGCAACTCGAAATAATAATCCCAAAATAAAGTCCCATGCCATAGTCCATAAAGAAAATTATTACAATCCCAAAATAATATTATAATAAATTTTAAAATATTTAAAATTAAAAACATTCGAGAAGCACCTCTAACAGTCGCATCCATGTCCTAACCTCAGGGGTTATCTGTAAAATCATAAAACTAAAAAGGATGAACTATATAGCTTAGTGTGAGTCGAAGTCAATTGTGTCATAAAAACAAAGTTTATAAATCTCAAATGTATGCTTATGATTTTTTTTAAAAAAACTATCGTAAATGTGCATTTAAGGAAAAATTCCTACCCATACTCCATTACACATCATAAGAGTTCCCCGAAACTTGTTCCATCCAATAACACACCAATTTGTGGACAAGCCACCAATAAATTGTAGATGAACTATCATATCTTCCTCCTTCAATCATACCAAATCCCCATGCAATGTTAAAAAGGAATTTCCTGCATTTTAGTATCAAAATCAGTTCAATAATAGTGTCAAAATCAGTTCGATAATTATATCAAATCAGTACAATAATAGTATCCAAATTAGTACAATAACAATCTTGGTATTTGTATCACGCGTTCAGAGCAACGAAAATAGTAGGCATGTGTAATCATGATTTCAGAGTATCAATAAGATAACATATTATTGGCACATTCGACCACATTAAGGAAACATGATCATCTACGGTCATCGCTTGAATCATAAGTCTAATCGGTCAATCACAATAACACTTTCCACATTTGGTCGAATTGATAAAACATGGGAATATAATCTTCCATTTCAAATAAATCACACAAACATTATCGGTTAGGACCCTCACCTTATTTTGCACGTTCAATTAATAATAGATCTAGTCCGCAATATTCCGATATGAACTTGAACAAACGAAGCACACAAAATCATTCGACCAAAAGCAAAGAAAATAATATGATTTCCTAGTTCAAAATAATCACTTATCTCTATCACTGATCAACAGATCTAAACCGATAACACCCCAATCGTTGAAATCTGAGTCGATCTCCTTTCAAGATCGTACCTTAAACAATAACACATATTAATATCAGCTAACACCACTAATAGGTTTGGCCAAAGCTTTGAAAAATCAATATTTCAAACCCAAAATGAATACACTTACTCTTTACCAATATCAATCAATTTTGATTAATCTATACCAGGGTGAGGATTTCGGAAGATCTAAAAGAAAAAGGAGAGGAGAGAAAAATGACAGTGGCGAGTGGTGGTGACATAGAGGTGTTACGACAACATGTGGTGGAGGTTCGAAGGTGTTGCAATGGTAGGGAAGGAAAAAAGAAAGGGAAGTGACGATGGTATGGTGGTGGTTGATTGGCGGAGTAGTGGTGGCTAATAGTGATTAAGGTGGCAAGCAACAAAGAATTATAGTGATTCAAATGGAGGAAGAGAGAAAAGAAGGGAAGAGAGAAAATAAAATAAAATGAAAGTTGGTGACTTTCTTTTGGTAAAAGGGGTGTCATAAATAGTCAAAGGAGAAGAGAAGGAATGTGAAGGAAATAAGGAAGAAGAAAGGCAAAAGGGAAACACATGGGGTGAAAAGGAGAAGAGAAGGAATGTGAAGAAAATAAGGAAGAAGAAAGGAAAAAGGGAAACACATGGGGTGAAAAGGGGAAAAATAAGGAAAGAAGACAAAGATATGGGAAGAAAGAATTTCCCTTGTATGGTAACAAATATGGGTGGAAAAAAGGGGTTGACCAAGATGTTGATGCCATTTAACAAAATTAAAAATAAATGTGAATTTTTTTTGAGGAAAATACCGAGGCATCTATATATTAAAGAAAACTAAAAATTCATTTACATCAAAGACACACGTCAAGACCCGCGTGTCATTAAGATAACCCACACCCAATCGTTTCAAAACAAAGAAATAAGTAAAACCAAACAGATAATAAATAATAGCCTCGGTTGTAACAAAACGTTTCCAATCCTTAAGATAGAATTAACCTCCCTTAGGGTAGACGAGAAGACAACAGAGAAATTCCAGTCCCAAAAAAGCAACATGTAAATCGGAAAGGAAAACAGCCTGATTCAAATCGGTGATGGCGCCATGCGAGACCTGTCTCAGATCATCTGCTACCGCACTTCATCAGGTACGTCTTCAACCCAGTAGCATTCTTCATCGTTATTGAAACCCAGTTTTGCCAAAGAATGAGCCAAACAATTTGTTGCCCTATTAGCATAAATGAAAGAAACACTCATAAATGAATGATTCAAACACAGAATTTTTGCAATATAGGTTCCAATCTCTGATCTATCGATTTTCCCTCTGTTGATTTTAAGAATAAGGGTTCTCGAATCTCCTTCCACAATAATATGATAAAAACCCATATCTTTCCCAAAATGCATCGCCTGGATACAAGCTAACGCTTTTGCCGCAAAAGCATCTGAGACAAAATGATTCTTCTTCACTCCACAACCCATGACATGCCCACATTCTTTCCTAATAACAAAACCAAAGCAAGATAGATTTAGATTTTGATTGTAAAGCCACATCAAAATTAATTTTGATGTTCGGAGCTTGAGGAGGAGACCATAGAGGAGACAGAGGCGCACATTCAACATGCGTATAAACATCCCAATTTGATAATTTTCTCCCTTCCATGACAAACTTATTTCGAGCATGCCAAATTGCCCACACTGCCAACAGAAATCTAGAACAAGTAATATGACAGTCATGATTACTGTAAGTACCAAACCAGTTCCATATCTCTTCCCAAGTGGTATTAATAGGCCAAGAGAATCCTAACTTGCACCAAATATGTTGTGCAGGGTCACACCAGAAAAGCGTATGTAGGGAAGTCTCAGGATCCAGCTTACATTTGGAGCAAATTGGGGAAACAACAATTCGACGAAAGTGAAGATAAGATCCAGTAGGAACATAGTTTCTTAGGAATCTCCAAGCTGTAATTTTAATCTTTGCTGGTATTTTTTGCTGCAAATGTTTTTTGTAAATTTGATTAATATTGGGGCAGCTACAGTTGTAACTTGATCACCCATGAGCCTTCGATATCCGCCACGGATAGAATACTCCCCGGTATTGTCACCAACCCAAACAAGTCTGTCCTCATCCATTGCACGCGAAAAAGGGATACATCTAATTGCTACAGCATCAACGCTAGAGAAAATATTGGTAAGCAGCTCTTCCTTCCATTGTTTAGTATCCTTGTCAATAAGGTTAGCAACCAAAGAAATAGAATTATTGACTTGTGTATTTTGAATTCTGCCTCCAGCCCATTTTGGCAACTAATAATCTGTCCAAATGGAAATGTTTTCTCTAGATCCTACTCGCCATCCGAGACCATTATCCAGTAATTTCTTGGCAGCCAAGATACTACGCCACACATATGAAGGGTAAGACCCTAACTGAGCTTTGGGAAAAGTAGTATTTGGGTAATACTTCGCCTTAAAAATACATCTAACTAATGAATCGGGATTAAACAATAATCTCCAACCTTGCTTTGCTAACAAATCAATGTTAAATTTGCATAGGTCACGAAACCCCATTCCACCAATATCCTTAGAATAACAAAGCTCGGACCAATGGCTCCAATGCATATCTTTACCAACACCACTCTTTTGCCACCAAAATCGATACATAATTTGTTCAGGCTCAAAACATAAAGTTTTTGGTAGCAAAAAACACGACATCGAGTAGGTAGGCAACGCTTGTAAAACCGTTTTAATATAGACTTCCTTACCCCTTTGTGAGAGATAACGATTATTCTAGGAATTAACTCTCGATATCATCTGGTCACATAGAGTCCCAAAAGCCTTCTTTTTTGGACCAATCAAAGTAGGAAGCCCCAAATAATGTTCAACATTATAAGCACGATGAACACTCAATCTGGACACGATCATATCCTCGGCTTGCTCCTAAACATTAGAACTGAAGAAAATAATTGACTTTTGAAAGTTAATTTTTTGCCTCGAAGCCCTCTCGTATTGATCAAGAATGTCTTGTATAACACGACCACCCTTTTTTGAGGCTTCCCTAAAGACAAGATTGTCATCAGTGAAAAATAAATGAGTAATAGAAGGGCTACCACGACAAAATTTAACACTTAGCAAATCCCCTTTCGACTTCGCCATCTTCAATAGAGTTGAGAAACCTTCAGTACAAAGGAGAAAAAGATTCGAGCTCAAGGGATTACCCTGTCGTAATCCTATACCTGGGTTAAATACATCATTGTAACTGTTATTAAGCTTCACAGAATAAGTAACCTATGTATTAGAATGCATAATCAAACTAATCCATCTTGTATCAAAACCAAACTTCACCATCATACCCTTAAAAAACTCCCATTCTATCATGTCATATGCTTTACTCGTATCGAGTTTTAAAGCAAATGACCCATTTTTCCCTGTTCTTCATTTCCTCAGAGAATGCATTAATTCATACGCCATAAGGATATTATTTGATATTAATCGTCAAGGCACAAAAGCTCCTTGCGCCTTATCAACACAAACATCCAAGACCATTTTCACTCTATTAGCAAGTACTTTCAAAATGATCTTATACAAGATCGAACATAGACTAATCGGTCGAAAGTAGGACATTGCATCAGCACTAGCAAGTTTCGAAATAAGTACAATCCGTGTAAAATTAATTTCCTCCAAAGTAGATTCTCGATTCAAAATTTGGAGACAAAACTCGGTAACATTTACCCTTACCACATACCAAAATCGTTGATAAAAAATTGTCGGTAGGCCATCATAACCCGGAGCCCTGGTAGGGTCCATATCATGAATAGTTGATTTAACTTCCTCAACAGTAAAAGCCCTCAAAAGAAATTCATACATTTGGCTTGTAATTTTCCCATTAACACCTTCATAAATCCGTTCTGCTTTCACACCCCTTCTACTAGTAAAAGGATTTTTAAAATAATTAATAGCAATTTGAATCTTAGCCAATTCATCAGACCTTAAGGTATTGTTCTCATCACGGAGTCCTTTAGTAAAATTATAATTGCATTTATGAAAAGCATAATGATGAAAAAATTTAGTGTTTTGTCACCGTACCTTAACCAATTAAATCTGGCACGTTGTTCCCATCGTAACTCCTCTTTATCAATTTCCATATTCAAAGCTAGCTTAGTTTCAACAATATCCTCCAACGTGTCATCCTCAATCGGTTTATCCCATAGTTGTCGAAGACATTCTTGGAGAAAACGAAGATGTTGCCCTTTATGTTTCTCCTTATTAGTAGCCCATGCACTTAAGCCTTCCCCCATTAAAAGGAGCCTAGTCGGAACAGTATGAATTTTAGACTCCTCCCATAACTTCTTAATTGTTGTCTAACATTCATCATCAAGCAACCATGCTTGTTCAAATCTAAAATATTTCCTCGAAACCACAGGGGAAATAGAAGTCGTTTCAAAGAGCACAGGGCAATGATCTGAACAAGAACTAATCAAATGTTTTAGCGAAAAATTTGGAAATAAATCCAACCATGTCGTCGTAGCAACCCCTTTATCCAAGCTTTCACGGATATTATTAGAGGCCAAATTCTCACGCTTCCATGTGTACCAGCGTCCCAGATAACCCATACTCATAACGCCACAATCATCTAATACATTACAAAATTCATGCATAGCTCTTTCATCCCTCAAATGGCCCTCATGTTTTTCGTTATTGGAGACAATTTCATTGAAATCACCTATAACAACCCAAGGCTGAGAGTAGGAATACCCAAGAGAACGCAACACCTCCCATGAAACATTTCATCTTTTACCATCCGGCTCACCATAGAAACCCATTAACCGCCATTGTGAACCCTCCTCTGAATCCATAGCCATCACATCAATATAATTAGAATTAAAACTCCGAAGGTCAACAACCAAATTTTCTTTCCAACACAAACACAGCCCACCTTTAGAACCATCAGAAGAAACCTTAATGCCATTCGGAAAACCCAATCTCCTTCGGATCCTCTGCATACGGATTGCATTAATTTTTGTTTCGTTAAGGAAAATAATATGGGAATGAAATTTCTGTAGTAAAAACTAAATTCTTCGAACAAACCGTGGATTCCCCAGTCCACGGACGTTCCAACTGATTATTTTCATAATGCCAGGCTGACCTGCCTAGCAGGTTCAGTCATTTGAACAATTGACACATTAGCAGCCCAAGAATCCATACCCGTCTTGGAAACAGTCAAACTGGACTTGCCCACATCTTCATTTAATCTAGGTCATTTTTTCCCATCAACAACCATTATTGGCATATCTTTATTAATCATATCCTCATCACCACTCATTAAAGCAGTATCCTTCATATCAGGCAAGTTAGACTTACCTACCAGATTTATTCCCAAATTACCACCAGATTGGTGCATAAAATTAGCAAAATTATTATCCAAATCAGATTTAGCACGATTCTCTCTTGTAATTCTCGAATTACTGCCCAAAAATCCACCAGGCTCTCTAAGCCAAACTTTCCTGTCGAAAAAGGCCTTCCTTGCCGAAGCTTTTATCGACAAATCCCATCGAAAAGGCAATTCTTTACTACCTTTCACAATATGAATGGGGCAAAAACTTTCCCCATGCCTCAATCTGCCGCAAATAAAACAGAAGGTAGTCAATTTTTCGTATTTGAACAAAGCAAAAAATTATTTTTCTTTGCCAAATGATCTTTTTCTTCCTCTTTAACGGTTGTCAAATGCCAACTTCAACCCTTATGCACATATAATTCCTTAACCCAACCATGGCAGCCTTAGTATCATAATCAACAAAAGTTCCAATAAAATCACCGAATTGCTTAGCCATTGATTCTGAAAATTCCTGCTGGGAGATTGTGTATTTGCACCCAAAACATAGCCTTAATCAAAAGAACTTCCAAGGGATCAACGCCACTTTGCAACTGCTCAAAAACAAGAAGGTGATTATTAAAAGTCCAAGGGGCACCTTTAATAATCCTTGATAAATCTGCTTCACAATAAAATTGAAATAAAAACCATTTATCCCCAATATCAGTAATCGTAACTCCACCCAAAGGATGCCAAAGATTGGCTAAAATAGTTTTCATAGATTGAAAGTTAACAGTAGTTGCTGTCAAAAAATAACCAACCAAACAAAGAGCAACATTCCCATCATCCAACTCAACCTACTGATCAACATCCCAACCTTCACCTTCACCATTATCTTCCCCATCTGCTAGTCGAAGATCTACCAATGCTTATTCCATTACCACAATTAACCAAAAAGAAGAAATATCACCAAAAAACAAATAGACCGAAATCGGAAAAAAATGCTACCTAAGAGCATAAGGAAACAATGTTACCGGAGAGCATAAGGAAAAATCTTTTAATGTGAAAAATTAAATAGGAACAAAAGAAAAGAATTAATAAGATGTGTAACACGAGTGGGAATTGAACTCACAATCTCTTATGGTATTAAAAGTCTCTTAACCAACTGCTCCAAGCTTCGAGGGTTGGCTACTTTAGAGTTTCCAAAAATACTAAGCGAACCCGACTTTAGACAACGGCCTAAATAACAATGTCCAATAGATTTCCTATACAACCATCTAACCAAAAAAAAATTTAGCCCCTAGATTGGGGCATGACATGAACAATTTGAGTTTAATTGTAAGTCAACTTCTCTAACCTGCCAATGTATATCAAAACAAGTCTAAGTACTAGATTATCGATTATCTATTATTCTTAATTAGCCAAATTGATCCTAAATGTATTAAAATTTTTAAAATTTTGTCATACACACTTACGTTTTCAAACAATTCTTACTAATGGCGAGTGTTGCAATAGACGAATAATTGATGACTCTTCTTGTGTGTGGTAGCATTGAAGAGTCAAATTTGCAAATATTGAAGGATTGGAACCTGGTGAAGGCATGATGGTTAAATTTTGTCTCCAAATAGCATTATAATAGTCTTTTGTCCAACTCATTAAGAGGGTGGACTATTGTTAATATCATAAATTCTTACAATATATAGCTTGATGAAGGATTATAGCGAACCTTGTTTGCCATAGTTTGCTAGGAGATATGGAAACAACAAAGACCAATATTTAAGAAATCTAGATGCAATATTGACTCTGTATCATAAAGGTTGAGCCTTGACTATACCTGAACTCTAAAGAGAGGGACGAATGGTCTCGAAGTCAGCATGAATACCTTGATACAAAGTCGCATGGTCGTGTCCATGCTATGCAGCACTTGGGGCCTAAAATTTCTTACGAATTACATCTTACAGGTTACGCTTGATTTGTTATCGGTCTTGCTGAATATCCTTGTCCTTGTTAAACTTGTATTTGAGGCAAAGTGGATACTTCAATTGTATATTTCCAAAGCTGGGCAATTGCATGGATGGGTGAAGATTAGTGTGGACGGGGAAATAAACAGAGCCACAAACCAAGCTTCACTTGGTGGAGTTATTAGGGATTCACAAGTTAGTTAGCTTCTTGGTTTTAATAGGAATATTTGGACAACTTCAATTCAGTGTTCTAAATGCTAAAAAGATCATTCTTGAGAGGGAAATAAATTTGAAATAAATTGTTGTTTGGTTTAATACATCAAGGAAGCAATTTGAAGATAATGGGAAGTCAAGATCAGGCATATACCAAGGGAAGCAAATCAAATGGTGGATTTCATGTCCAAAGCTTCAAGTGCATAGGTTTATGGTTTATAGAGATATAATACTCCTATAACTACAATGTGGAATTTGCTTGTGCATTATTCAATGGGGTTACACATACTAGTGACAGTATTTCCTAGGATTTTTAATTTCCTTGCCTTTTAATTAACAAATAAATAATTAAATTTATTTTTTAAAATATTAACAAATCATAACAACAACAACAAACTACTTTGTTTGAATTTATTTTGGAATAACTATAGGTGTCCTCATCCATTTTATGGTATGAGTATAGTTTTGTTCGGGTTGAACGATCTAAGTATAATCATGTTCGGGCCAAGGTGGCATTCAAGTGAAACTCTCCCAACAATGTCTACTCCAAGATCCAATCTTGATTCGAATGCCTCAGAAAGAAGTTCACTTCCTCTTCTTCTAACTACATATTGGTTTGTTAGAAATATTTTGAAGTTATTAATTAATATAAAAAATTTCATAATAAATATTACATCAATTTTTTTTTTTAGAAATTGATAAACTAGATTCGTAGTCTCCTAACTATTAGTAAAATTATTTTTTTGTCGCCCAACTATTTGAATTTTTTTCTTTTTCAGTCACCACCCATTAAATTACTAACAAATAAAAACTTGATAACTTTTAAAATTGACATAATAACAACTTTAACCCACAACATTTACACATTGTGTCAATTTAATCTTAATTAAAAAAATCGTCAATATTCACACATTGTGTAATTTGATCTTTTTTGCAGTTTTACAATTATTTGCAACATTGAGTGTTAATTTTAAAAGAATGAGAAGTTGAAAATTATTATCTTGGATTTTTGGGTGTTTCCATTTTCGGTATATCTTCGATCATATTTAGTTGATAGATTTATTTATTTATTTTTAGCTTTTTAGGTGAAAGGGTCACAAAGAAAAGCAAAATTGAAAAAGAAAGGACCAAATTTCACAATATGTAAATGTTGAAGGTTAAATTTTTAGAATCAAGAGCAAATTAACACAATTTATAAATATTGAGGGTTAAAGTTGCTATTATGCTAATTTTAAAAGTTGTCACGTAGTATTTTTCATCAGCCATTTAATGGCTAGTGACCAAAAAAGGAAAAAAATCGAATAGTTGGATGACCATTTTTGTGACTTTTCATAGTTGGGTGTGTTGGAAAAATCCGGTTTAGAAAAGATCTTTTGTCATAGAGGAAAAATTAAATTTTGAAAATTGAATCTGTTTTTGATATTTATAGCAATAAACATTTCTCGAAAAGTACTTATGCTTTGAGCAAGACGGATCTTAGACATTATCGGCTTTCAACCAAATGGCCTTCTCTGCTATTTTCACACTAAGAATTGCTTCGAGTGTAGGGTCGAACAATCACAACCAAGAATAGAGCCATAAATGATTTATTACTTTTAGTAGGAAAGTAATTATTTCTTAATAGAAACAGGTAGCATTTTGATTCCCAAAAAATAAAATTTATACTTATAAAATAAATTCTCTCTATTTTCTAACATAAAAATAATATCTCAAAGTTGTGTGAAACTTTTTTTATCTAAATAGCACTACCAGTATCATCCATTTAAAAAGAGAGAGAAAAATCTTGGTTGAATCAGTAAAACACAAATAATATTATTTAATAGAAAAAATAGCCTTCTAGCCCAACTAGAAGAGGGGGGGGGGGGGGCACACCCTAGTTAAAAACACTAGGGTTGCCACCCCTCACATGTATTTTGAGGGGAATTGGGTCTTTCTTATATTCGGTCTAATTATATATGTTTTCTGGACTTTTAACCCAATACTTTATAATTTATTCCAATCCAATACAAATTTTTTTATTTACTAAAATAAATATTATTTGTTAATTAATTTAATTAGATAAAATTATTTTTTTCAATTAAATAATTTTCTCAACCCAATTCTAATTCCTTTAAGTCATTACAACTTTATCATAAAAGAATTTATGAGGAAATATATTTAATTTTCATATTCAACGAATTCACAATGACTAATTAGTTTAATTCTAATTTTAAACTTCAATTATTTAATTAAATAATAATTTGAAAAACTTAAATTAATTCTCAAGTCATTTCTATACTCAATGAGCAAATACATTCATTTATGAATGTGACTCATTTCTCTAACTTCATCATTTCCATCAATTTATGTTCATTTGATTCTACATGCAATTCATTTATGATTTCATCTAGCTAGTGGAGGGATCGATTGGACATATGTAATTAGGACTCAAATAATTTATTATTAAGTTTGGGTCAGAATAAATATGTTTTCGAACCCTCTCTTTCAAATTTAAAGTGTATGTTCCAAGCTTTTTTCCTATTAATTATAAAACTATTTAGTCACGAAGTCATTCCACTATAGTATCATGACTAAGCTCTCCCTTATTACATATCATTATGAAAGATACTTAATCAGTGCTCGTCCAATGACCTTGTCATAAGTGTGTTACTCTTATAGGATATCATCTTTTTTGGATAAATTTGTTCTCCCAATTTGATCATATTTTATCTCATGGTAACTGTAACACCCATAACTCGATACCGTCGTCGGTTAGGGCCCAGGTCTTTCCGATCATCTATCGTAGATTATCTCTCAATATTATTTCTTTAACCACATTTTAATAAAGTAATACATTATGCAGGACATAAAATCATTAATTAAATATCAAAACAGCTTAATAAGGGCAAAAATGTCATTTCCATGATTTTTGGAGACTTCTATCGATACCTATTGGATAAGTATCGATAGTAGTCAAGTTAGTAAGCAATTCAAACAACAATGAAAAATTCTACCGATACTTGTGATACTTCTATCGAAACAAGTTGTAACCCCCTTTACTTGGCCTAAAAGATATGATCAAATCCAGAATGTTATTTACGCAATTATACCCACACACAATCCGAAAGACCACAACTATTCACATACACTCACATATATATATAGTCTATAATTAAAATAAAATAGTTGACATCCAAACTAAATACCAAAAATTTCCAAGATTAAAAATAAACTTACAACCTAATAAAATAATAATAATCCAAGTATGTTTAAAAACCCAAAAATAAAACAAAATAAAAGATAAAATAAAATAGGTCTATAGCTATGCCTCCGGGCACCAAGTCACCTATGTCTCGAGTATCTATAAAGGAAATTGTAGGGAAATAAGCTATAAAGTTCTATGTGTCTCTAAAGTACATACAACCTATTACATAATATCACACAATTTATAATGCATAAAGTAACCACAAATCATGTTACAATCGTATGCACAATACAATGCACCCATACTCTAACACACCATCACAATGAAAAAGTTCCCCAGAACCCTTTCTCATCCAATCGTCACTAATTGCAATGGTTTGATTATATATGTATATCTCAATTTCTATCTAAATCTCAATCTCATACTATTTCTCATATATCACAATGCACAATAGGATAATCACAATAGTTTCAAACAGCCACATGCTCTGTAAATATGCATGACAATATCAACACGCTTTACACAGCTCAACCTCAATCATACCATCTTCACATCACAACAATAATCATCACATACAATAGGTTATGTTACAGTTAGAAACACACCTCTAAGAAGCAGAAATACTAACAACGAGGAGGTCGTCCACCACGCGCTGATCGAGTACCCAATCTAACAGGATTTGATCCTACAAACACAACTAAATATTAATATCATTCCTACGCTACCAATTAAACACAAAACTAAATAAAATATCTCACCTGTAACCCTCCGAACCGATGCAGTAGTAGGTTGCACAAGTGGAGGAGGTAAATTGTCAGCTTCAAAGTCGTGATCACCCAAACACAAATACCTCATATTAGATTTCCCAAATTAAAACTCTGAATCACTCTAAGTACAAAATTAAAGATAAAACAGTCAAAATGAGGCTTTGGGGTTTGAATTTGACAAAATGGACAACGAAAATGAACTTAGGACGTTGAAAACGGTAGGGTAGGGTTTCTCAAAAAAAGTTAGCGGTCAACCCAAAAAGTTAACGGTCAACGGGTCGGGTTCGGTCAACGGGTCAGGTCGGGTAGGTCTGATTGGCTTGGTTCACTTAGTTTAGGTGTTGGGCTTTATGCAATTGGGTTTTAGGGTTATTAAGTATTAAAGGTTTCGATCCAAAAAGCTTATTGGGTTAGGGCATAAGCTCTCCTATTTGAGCCATCAGATTTGGGTTGTTATTTGACCTAATTCATAACCATCTTGCACCAAGGAAAAATTAGGGTTTGCTTCCCTCCTAAACGGTCCCGTCAACACACCTCCACCACCATCAACGATTGATCAACGTAGCCAACACAAAAAATAACCCCCAGCTCCAAACCACATCGATATACTAAGGACTTACCCTCTCAAAGACGATGGAACGAACGACAGAACAAGGCAAAACGAATAAAGGCTAAAAGTCACCTAACATTAATCACGAATGACGGTTTATGAGTTTGATGTGCAACACAAGGAGAAGTATTTTGGTGGTGGCAATGTAAAGAACGAATAACAACTCGGCCTTGATCGGAGCAGCATCGAAAAAATAAGGGAGAGAGAAGAGGTTAGGAGAAAATTTTGGCAGAGGCAACAAACAAAAGAAGTGGAAAAAGAAACACCAAACTTAAAGGTGTTTAAATACCTAGGAAAAAGGTGAATTTATTCGGAGGCCCTCAAAGAGCTCTAGAGTTTTTGAAACAAACCCACACTTTTACCTGCATCACAAACAAGTCCCAAAATCACCTAATTAACAACAAGATTTGTTTAAAGCTCAATTAAGTCCATAATTTATCAAATTTTATGCAAAAGACCCTTAAATTCTAAAACTTCCTAGTTTAATCCCTAAAATAAAATAAAGGTGTTATGCAAGTCATGCTTCTAACAATACTAAAAACTCTAGAGAGCTAAGAAGTCTTATCCTGCAACTTTTACCGATACAAGTACCTAAACTACCGATATTACTATGAACAAAACTATCGATACTTATCATGGTACTATCGATACAATGCAAATCAGTAACCAACCTCTCTCCTACCATGTACTTCTATCGAAACATGCATGAGTTCTATCGAAACAAGTAAACAGATTATAAAAAATGAACCAAATTTTGCTAAGTGTAGCAACTATTCATCAAAACATTTCTGAAGCCCTTGCATTACATGATATTCATTTGAAACATGTCATTGAAGACCACAACAAGAAGAATCAAGTTCAACAAGCACAAATTACATTCAAAAGACAGTATCATGTTAAAATATTCTAAGAATCCTTAACATCAAACTTAACAAGTTTCCTAAATCCTACTACATGCCACATAAGCCAGGCGAAAACGAAGTCTACTGAAAGAACTCTCAGGATAGTGTGATTCTTCTAGGTGATCCGATCTTCAAACAGTAAAATGAATCTATAAAACAATAACAAATACATTGGTAAGCTTACGGTGCTTTCTAAGTTCGTATAACAGTTAACTTACAGCATAGTATATTGAACACAAATAGAGTAATTAAACAACTTGAACATCCCGTGTCTTTGGAAATAGGTTGATCTCTTCAAGTCTTCCAGAAATTCAGCTCATACAAGCCGAGACAGAGTTTACCTCTTACGAGCCCAAACATAATATCGCTCTTATAAGCCAGACAGAATTATGCTCTTACGAGCCAGCTAAAATTATGCTCTTACGAGCCAGCTAGAATTATGCTCTTACGAGCCAGACAAAATTACACTCTTACGAGCCGGATAGAATTACGCTCTTATGAGCCAGAAACAAAATACGCTTTTACAAACCAGAATCAGAATTATGCTCTTACGAGCAAGAATCATAATATCTTCGGCATCTTCCATTCGCCCTCTTCGTCAAGAATATCACAAAGACAAAAGAAACTAGAAAAATTAAGTAAAGTTACGGTTGCACGAACTTACCGGATGAGATTACAGTTACGGCTAAACTTCAGAACTACTCTGTAATTTTCCCTTTTCCATAATTTGCAACCCGCTTGTGATATAAATCAATAAATCATTAAATCCCACATTAAATCATGAAATTTCACTCATTTCTTGAATTTATGTCCTTTTCGAGAAATTTACAAAATTACCCCTATACTTTCATTTTCTTTCAATTTAGTCCTTAGACCTCAAACTAGCAAAATAACCATTTCCAAACTCAACCCATGCTAGTAGAATATACTAAAACACATTTTCAACTCATACATACAATTTATTTCACATCAAGTACATGTATTCTACCATTTTAACAATTTAGTCCTCAAACCTTAAAATCATCAAAAATCACTTTACAAAACCAACCAATCCAACAACAAAGCTTCTAAAACTTTCATAAACTATCAAGACTAAGCTCATTCATCAATGAAAAAACATTAAACTTTTTACAGAATCACAAATTTGTCCGTGGGTTAGCTGGATTAAGCTAATACGAACTTAGAAACTTAAAAATCACTAAAAACGGGTGAGAAATCATTCACCAATCGAAGAGGTTTGCTTGGATGAATGTTTCTCCCTTGTTCTTAGGGTTTCCTAAGTGTTTTGTTAAAGAAGATGAATGAATTTCATACAAGTTCTCTTTTCTTTAATTTTTACTTACTAAATTTCAAATTACTAAAATGCCCTTAATAATTTAACTAAAGTTTCACTAAACCATGACCCATAATCGTCCACTATAAATCTTTAAGGTATATTTATTCATTAAGGACCTTTCTAAGTCCCCCCTTTACCAATTAACCTATTTAATCAATGATTCCCACATTTTGCAACTTTCATGATTTAGTCCTTTTTACTTAATTAACTATCTAAACAATAAAATTCCTTAGCCAAAATTTAATATGATGCTAATGACAACATAAATATTTAATTATTAACATTTATGACTTGACTCATCAGATTTGTGGTCCCGAAACCACTGTTTTCGACACCATTAAAAATCAGGTTGTTACAACTCTCCCTCCTTAGGGAAATTTGTCCTTAATTTTCTTACCATAAATAGGTTAGGGTACTGTGATCTCATTGAAGCTTCTATCTCCCATGTTTCTTCCTCTAGACCATGATGATTCCACGAAACCTTTACTAACGGTACCTACTTGTTTCACAGCTCTTTTACCTCAAGAGCCAAAATTCTAACTGGTTCTTCTGAATACGAGAAATCTAGTTGTATTTCAACCTCACAAGGTGTAAACACATCTGAATGATCTGATTTGTACCGTCTTATCATAGAAAAGTGAAATATGTTATAAATCTTTTCAAGTTCCGGAGGTAAGCCCAACTTATAAGCTACAATGACAACCTTCTCGAGGATCTCATATGACCCAATAAATCGCGAACTTAACTTTCCCTTTCTACCAAAATGTAGCACCTTCTTCCAAGGTGAAACTCTCAGAAAGACTCGATCTCCAATGACAAACTCTATATCGTTCCTCTTTAGATTAGCGTAGGACTTCTGTCTATCAGATGCTACTTTTAAATAGTCATGGATTACTCGAACCTTGTCTTCAGTCTCGTGTATCAAATCAGTCCCAACCAACTTAGGCTCGCTTAACTCAGACCAATACAAAGGTGTTTTATATTTCCTACCATATAATGCCTCAAATGGTGTCATTTTAATACTGCACTGATAGCTGTTATGGTAAGTAAACTCTACCAACAGTAAATATCTTTCCTAGCTACCGTCGAACTCAAGTATACAGTATAGTAACATGTCTTCCAGAATCTGTATTACCCTCTCAGACTGGCCATCCGTCTATAGTTGATATGCAGTGTTAAAATTGAACATGGTTCCCAATGCTTCATGCAACTTACCCCAAAATCTTTAGGTAAAACATGAATCCCTTTCAGAGATAATAGATACCGACATCCCGTGCAATTCTACAATATTAGATACATACAACTCAGCTAGCTTCTCAAGTGAATGATCTACACAGATAGGGATGAAGTGAGTTGACTTAGTGAATCTATCAATTATAACCCAGATCAAATCTTTCTTCCTTGATGTCACTGGTAGTCCTATAACAAAATCCATAGTAACCCATTCCCACTTCCACTCAAGAATGGAAATAGGCTGTAGTAACCCAGATGGTACTTGATGCTTGGCTTTTACCTGCTGACACACCAGACATTTAGTTACAAATTCAGAAATTTCACGTTTCATACCAGGCCACCAATATATTTTCTTCAAATCATTGTAATTTTTCATGCTTCTCGAATGAATGGAGTAAACGCTACTATGAGACTTTGACAAAATATCTCACTTCAATTCTGGTCACTAGGAACACATACTCTATGTCGAAAGTACATCATACCCTCACTACTAATAGTGAATCTAGTAGTGGGATCGTTTCGAATATGCTCTTTTTCGATTACAAGTTTCAGATCATTTTTTTTAAATTCTTGAATTCACTATAGAAATAATGGTCTCGTCCTGAGTTTAGCTACGACTGACCCGTCGCCCTCAAGGGACAAGTGTGTATTCATCGCTCTCAAAGCAAACAATGACTTCCAACTCAAGGCATCGACAACAACATTATCTTTTTTCGGATGTTAATCAATCACTAAATCATAATCTTTCAGTAGTTCCAACCACTGACGTTGCCTCAGATTCAGTTCTTTTTGAGTTATCAGATATTTCAAGCTTTTGTGATTTGTGAATATGTCTCATCTCTCAACATACAAATACTGTCGCCAAATCTTTAATGCAAGAACAATGATAGCTAGCTCCAAATCGTGAGTCGAGTAGTTTCTCTCGTGCAGCTTTAACTATCGGGAAGCATACGCTATCACCTTCCCAGCTTGCATCAATACACAAGCTAACCCATTCAATGACACATCACTGTAAACAACAAATTCTTTCCCTGTCTCAAGCTGTGTCAAAACTAGAGCTTTTGTTAACATTTTCTTCAGCTGATCGAAACTTTGCTGACAGTTTTCTGGCCAAACAAACTGAACATTATTCTCTAGAAACTTTGTCATTGGTAAAGCTGTAATAGAGAAGTCTTTCACAAATCGATGGTAATAACCCGTCAACCCTAACAAACTACGCACCTCAGATACGTTTTTCGGAACTTTCTAGCTGAGAATAGTAGAGACCTTGCTCGGATCAACCCGTATCCCTTTTAAAGATACAACATGTCCCAAAAATCCAACTTCCTTAAGCCAGAACTCACACTTACTAAATTGTGCATACAAATGCTTTTCTCGTAGAATCTGTAACACTTCTTTCAAATGTTGTGTATGATCATCCTCCGTCTTAAAGTAGACTAGTATGTCATCGATAAATACCACCACAAATATATCCAACTGAGGCTGAAAGACTCTGTTCATCAAATCCATAAATGCTATCAGTGCATTCATTAATACAAATGTCATTACCAAAAACTAATAAAGCCAATAACGAGTCGTGAAAGCAATCTTCGATACATCACAATCTTTCATTCACATCTGGTAGTAACTTGATCTGAGATCTATTTTAGAGAATATAGTTGCACCTTTCAACTGATCAAACAATTCATCAATTCTAGGCAACAGATACTTATTCTTCACCGTAATTTTGTTCAATTACCGATAGTTAATGAACATCCTCATTGAACCATCTTTCTTCTTTACAAACAACATTGGTGCACCCCAAAGAGACATAGTCAGACGGGTAAATCCCCTATCCAGTAACTCTTGCAACTGTGCGTTAAGTTCTTTCAATTCAGTCAGTGTCATTATGTACGGTGGAATCGATATTGGAGTGGTGTCAAGTATCAAATCAATGCCAAATTTCACTTCTCTGATCGACGGTAATCTCGGTAACTCCTTAGGAAACACATTTGTAAATTCTCTGACAATCGGTACTTGATTCAATTCTGCTCCTAATCACCGAGTATCAAGTATATAAGTTAGAAATGCCTTGCAGCCCTTTTGAACAATTCTCTGTGCAGAAATAACTAAAATCACACTAACATTATTGTTCAGTTTACCGGACTCAACTGTAATTGTCTCACCAGTCGGGCATTTTAAATCAATTCGTCTATGCTTGTAGTTAACCACCGCATCATTCTCAGATAACCATTCCATACCCAGGATTACATCAAACTCATAGAAGGGTAGTAACTGTCATAACGTTGCCTACATAAGAGTACGAGGGCCTAGTAAGCAAAGCTAGACACGAACAACCTAAATTAATGTAGAGTCGCCACTAACCAATTTGGGCTAGGTTGGTTAGCCACCTATTGTCTAAAAGTCTAGAATTAATACTAGAAAAAATCCAAAAAGTCTAACTCGATCTCATCACCAAATTTCGGGTTCGAGAGTACGGTTACATGTGGGGAAGGTTATAGCACCCGCACAACGCCTATCCGGGGATATTCTTACAGGGTCTTGGGAGCTAGTTTTTTTATTCAAGCATATTAATATCTTAATTTAGGCTAAAATCTTATGTAAATCTTACATAAAAACTCTAAAAAATGCCTCCAATTTACTTGTAACTTGACTAAGACGTGTTCACCAAACTTATCTAATTTAAAACTTAAATTAGAGATTTTTACTTCTAACGAGAATCCTAAAAGATACTTAAATAATTCTAGTAAAATACCTTCAATTCTTAAAATTAATTATATTTTAGAATCCTAAAAAAAATCTAAAAGTTACTAATGAATTAAGAGAAATATTAAAATTCATCTACAACTTATTTGATCTTTTATCATTATTATGATTTTAAAAGATTTAATTAATAATGTTGAACCTATCAAGATCTTACGAAAGTATCCTATGTCGGGTTTATGACTTATCTTACTTTAAAATTCTTGATTTAAATTTTAAATTTGTCAAAATTCTAAAATAATATATCTTAGATGACATTTATCAGTTATCTTAAAGAGTATCTAAAATAAAATATTTAAAAAGGCTTACTCATGATTTACAATTCACCTAAAAAAATTATTAGTTTTAATCTTAAACAAAGTACTAAAGAATATTTACATATTAATTATTCTATATAATATTTAAAATTAGTTTAAAATCCTAAAAAAAATATCCTACATATTATTTATAATTTTTCTAGGGTAAATGATTGATAAGCTCTTAAAAACTAACCTAAATTCAAATGTAAAAAAAACATAAATATAGATAGACATGAAAGTAAACAAATATGAAATAAAAATTATGCAAGGGTGAATAAATATAAAATATTAAATTAAAATGCATGATTGACATCAAATATATAAAACATAAATGAAAATAAAAAAAAATATAAGTATAAATAACTTATTAAAATAAAAACAAAATGACATAGCTTGATTTTGGGATTAAAAAATAAATAATGTGAAGAACAATGGACTGATGTAGCAATTAATTTGCTTTTAGTTTTGAAATTTCGGATTAAATCAAAGGTTTTATTAAACAAAATGGGAGTAAATATGCCAGAGAGTGAGGGTATCACTGCAAAAAAGGAGTATTTTTCATAAATTTAAAAAATTTGGGGGTGGGAATAAAATACCCATTTTGGCACTTTTAAATAGGGAAAATCTATTTTTCTCTCATTTTCAACCTCATTTAAAAAAAAAACTCTTACTCTTTATCTTCCTCCTTCAATGTTAGCCATTGCTCCACCATCGGAGAGCCCAACATTTCTCCAGCTCCAGTGGTGAAGCCGTCATGTACGATGGTCGAAATTTTTTTTTTCCTTCTTTTTAAAAAAAAAAAATCAAAAGTTTTCTTTTGATTAAAACAAAATCACTACTTTACTTCAAAATCAAAACTTTTATTTCGAAATAGTTAAAAAAAATCAAAACTTTGTTTAAAAAGTTAAGTTTTTTTCTTTAAAATCACTAAAAAACAGATTTTTATTTTTTTGAAATCTAAACTTTCTTCTTCTTTTTTTAATGAAAATCACTACTTTAATTAAAAATTTAAACTTTTATTTGAAATAGTTAAAAAAAATCATAACTTTATTTAAAAACTTAAACTATTTCTTTAAAATAACTAAAAAACAGATTTTATTTTTATTTTTAAAAATATAAACTTTATTTTTTAATGAAAATCACTACTTTACTTAAAAATCCAAACTTTTATTTCGAAATAGTTAAAAAAATCAAAACATTAATTAAAAATTTAAACTTTTTCTTTAAAATAACTAAAAAATGGATTTTTATTTTTAAAAATATAAACTTTCTTTCTTTTTTAATGAAAATCATTACTTTACTTAAAAATCCAAACTTTTATTTCGAAATAGCTAAAAAAAATCAAAATTTTATTTAAAATTTCAAACTTTTCTTTAAAATAACTATAGAACAGATTTTTATTTTTAAAAATATAAACTTTCTCCTTTTTTTAATGAAAATCACTATTTTCTTACAAATCTAAACTTTTATTTCGAAATAGTTTTAAAAAAAAATCAAAACTTTGTTTAAAAATTTAAAACTTTTCTAAAAAAATAGATTTTTATTTTTAAAAATCTAAACTTTCTCTTTTTTAAGGAAAGTCACTATTTTACTTAAAAATCAAAGCTTTTATTTCGAAATTGTTTAAAAAAACCAAAATTTTTCCCAAAATCAAGCTATTTTTCTTTTAACAAAAAAAAACTTTTATTTTAGCAAATGAAAAGGAAAGAAAAATGGGATTTCTGGGGCTCCTAGGGGCAAAGGACCAATGGTCCAATATCATCCCCTTAGGAGACCAGGGGCAAAGGACCAATGGTCCAATATCATCCCCTTCATCGGAGCCCAAACCCCATGCTTAATGATATCTCCATGGGAAAAAAAAGAGAGAAGAGAAGAAAAAAATAACATGCTTGTTGTTGTTTATTCTTCTTATCTTTTTTTGTAAAAAATCAGAATATGAAAAAGCCTCTCTTTTTTCATTCATTTCATGCATATATATTGTTCATTAATCTTGTTTATTTGTAATTTTTTGTCATGTTTCATTTGATCTTTTGATTAATAACTTAGTACTATTTTGGATGTTTGTGATATATGGCAAAAGATGAAATATGGTTCATGAAACTCTAAAAATAATAATAATAATAATAAATTGGACCTTTGATAAGCCCAAAAAAGAAAAGAAAAAGAAAAGAGAAACAAAGATCTCCATTTGACCCAAAATTGAGTGGGCTTCCAACGAGCCCAAGAAAGAACAAATGGGCCTCCAACTAGGCTCGAACAAAATCGGGTGTCTACAGTTATCCCTCTTTGTTTGTGGCTTGCGTAGCAAGGAACGTACAAAGACGTAGACACCTAACCACTATCAAATGCCACTCAACATCGTAATATAAGGAATCACAAATTTTGTAATCACCAAAACCGAAACAAATCAAAACAAGTTACGTCATCCAAAACTAGAAACGTAAATACCAAACCATCAAAATATGAATAGTGAAACAAGATAAATCCAGATCTCACAACCAAATCATCCAAATGAAAATGCAAAAGAAATGCAAATGGACCTCACACCTATGTCTTCATATATAATGAAAAAATAAAGAAATGGACCTCTACGCCTAGGCCTCTAAATGCAATAAAAAGTAAATAGGCCTCCACACCTGGACCTCTAAATGCAATGAAAAGTAAATAAACTTCCACACCTGGGCCTCTAAATGCAATGAAAAGTAAATGAACCTCCACACCTGGACCTCTAAATTCAATGAAAAGTAAATAGGCCTCCACACCTGGGCCTCTAAATGCAATGAAAAGTAAATGGACCTCTACACCTGGGCATTTAAATGCAATGAATGCTTTCCTTTCTTCCTTAATTGAATTTTTCATAAAAGGTCATTATTTCGAGAATCATGTTTTCGGGTTGAAAAAGATCAAATCCCTATCCACACACAATAGATCATGAAAATCAAATTCCAAGGGATATCACCTTAACAAATTTCAAAATGATTTTATGACCCATAAATCAAATTCTCAGATTATAATTCACTTTACAAACTTGGTACTATCGCTTTCATAAATCCACCCTTGAAACATAAATTTTTTGCATCGAAAGTCAACTTGTTAATTCTTGTGAAGTAAAATTTCCTTTTCCTAACTTTGGATAGTTTCGACTGTGAACCTTGTACCATGCTCTTTTGCAAAATTGCATCTTAAAGTAGATATTCTTCAATATAGTTTCTTTCTCCTGCTCTCTTTCTATTTTTTTTGTATTTTTTTTCTTGATTTAAACAAAATCTCCTTTTTATAAACCCTTACATTCTCCAAGTAGGTTAATTCCCTAATTTAAACAGACCATGAGCAATCAGAGGTGGACTTGTTCCAAGGTTATAATGTTGTCTAGAGTTTGGGTGCCAAAGAAAAGGCTAAAATAGGCTCAAATAGATTATTTCAGGGCTCGTACTGAACGATCAATTTCTTCTGAAAATCTTCATTATCCTCCAGGGCATCTCATACCCTTTTTTTTTTCTTTTTTTTTTAGAAATCTCTCTAGACTTGTCATTTTTGAGTTTTCACCTTAGAGTTCTTCTCCCTCTTATTCTCTTGAAAATGTCACAAATTCCCAAGGATTAACTTCTTGATTTGAACAAATATATTTGATCAAAATGGTCTTTTAAGGGTTGTAACTTGGTCTAAGGGTTAAAGGTTAATCAAAAAAAGGTTTTTTTTCAAGCTAAAAAAATGTGAAAAAGTATAAAAACTATGAGGAATTATTTTGAATATTTTATTGCTCTTTCCATCTCCCAAACACTTTTCTTCTTTTATACTCCTTCTGTTTCCTTTATTTTTGTGTTTCTTTTGTTTTTTTATTCGCTTTCCTTGTTTCTTGTTTTTTTCTTTTCTGGAAGAAGATTAAAAATTAAGAATTTTGCTTTCATTCTTCATGATCTTACTTGTCAATCCATGATGTTTGATAGATGAATTTAATTAGGGTTCAGAAAGAAGATAAATCAGGCTCAAAATGGGGTAGCAAGGGATATAATTTTCTTCAAGTGACGGGGAGAACAAAAGGATGCCATTTATATTTCAAAATATGGTTAACACAAAGGTCATTCTTGGGAACGTGCACATCTTTTCAATTTGAATTTTGCATAATCTCACGTTTGCCTCATAATGTTGTAAAATCATCGATCCATACCCAAATCCTCACAATTTGTCCTCCGACGTGGAGGGTTATCCTTCGATAAGGGTCAATTTTGAACAAACGAGATGGCCCAAAGTGGTTAACAAAGGATGAATTTTTCTTCAAGTGAAGGATATTTAAAAAATGTCATTCGTCACTTTAAACATAGCCAACATATTAAGTAATTAACCTTAAGGAGAATGCAAGATTCTAAAGCAAAATGTAACCTCAAACATGATGCACAAAGAAAAGTAAAATAGAAGAGACCAATATTACTTAATCTGAATAACTTTTTAAGAATAATTAAGCTCAGTTTTTAAACAAAATATTTTTTTACTGCATCAAAATTTACAAGGCTCGACATATCGTCTCTGTCCATTTCAGTGAGAATTAATGCTCCACCAGAGAAAGCTTTATTCACCACATACGATCCCTCCCATTTTGGCGTCCATTGTCCCCGATGGTCATGAATATATGGTAGAATCTTCTTCAGTACCAGATCCCCTTCTCTGTACTGCCTTGGTCGCACCTTCTTGTTATAGGCTTTCATAATTCTTTGCTGATACAACTGGCCATGACATAAAGCTATTAATCTCTTTTCCTCAATTAAATTCAACTACTCATATCTCTCTTGCACCCATTCAATCTCCTTCAGTTGTACCTCCCTCAACACTCGTAAAGATGGGATTTGCACCTCGATAGGTAAAACGACCTCCATGCCATACACTAATGAAAATGGAGTAGCTTCAGTCGAAGTCCATACTGACTGTGGTATGCGTGGAGAGCAAAAGGGAGTTTCTCATGCCAATCCTTGTACATTTCTGTTGTCTTGGAGATGATCTTCTTGATATTCTTGTTTGAGGCCTCGACTGCCTAATTTATTTTTGGATGATATGGCATAGAATTGTGATGCTTGATCTTAAATTGTGCGCAAAACTCTTTTATCAAGGCATTGTTCAAGTTCTTGGCATTGTCTGAAATGATTCTTTCTGGTAAATCGTACCGATAAATGACCACTTTTTTTAAGAAATTTATAGACCACTGATCGAGTTACATTGGTATATGAAGCAGCTTCAACCCACTTGGTGAAATAATCAATCACTACAAAGATGAAACAATGCTCGTTTGATGCTTTCAGTGTGATGGGGCCAATGACATCCATGCCCCACATTGAGAACGACCAAGGAGGTGCCAAGACATGAAAATTAGTAGAAGGAGCATTAATACTGTCTACATAAATCTGGCATTTATGACACTTCCGAGCATAATTTAAACAATCTCGTTCCAATGTCAACTAGAAATATCCAGCCCTCATGGTTTGCCTTGCCATCATATGTCCGTTACTATGTGCCTGATCGACCTATAACGTCACATTAATTGTGCAAGCAGACACATGTCGATGCATGTATAGTTGATAGATTGCTCTATCAGATATCGATCCCACAAGGAATGAGTTCTTGATGTTCAATTGTCGAAGCAACTAAAACTAATATTAAGGAAAATGCTAGTAAGGATGTCAGTGTAATTAAATCAGATCTATACCACTAAATTAATCAAAGTTGTCAATGTAATTAATAAAGTTAATTGTCAGAGCAACTGGAAGTAAACCAAATAGTTGTTGAAGTTTGAAGAATTTAATTGCATAAAAGTAAAAGTGTGATCAACTGTAAAGGATTGGAGTGGAACATTGATTTCACTAAGTAGCAATGTTAGATGTGTCAACAAGGTATAGTGTAGATGAATTGTCGCCGCGATAAGGTTCCAATGAAATCATACCAATAACACCTCTTCGTTTAATCAAAACTCAAGCACTCACAAGTATCATATCTCTCAGTGCTGGCATTACTTCACACCTAAGAACAAGTGATAGAATCCCTTCTAGTCTCAAGCAACTCTCGCTGACTTGCTCGTTAATTCAACTTGTCACCGCACCTCTTAGTGTCGGTAGACTACAATTACACTCTTGTGGTCAAGCAGTTAAATCCAAGAATAAACAGCTGAGAAGAATTAAGTTTGAATCAAAGTAATCTAACATTGAAAGATATTCTCATATACAATCAAATTTCAAGAGAATTCATCAGCTTTAAAAGAGGAATTAACAAATGATTCGAAGCATACTATCCTAGGCTACTAGGATTATCTCTTAACTGCTCCTCTTGTATCGTACCAAGCACTTCTCGTCAGAAGTTGTTGCTCGCCTGATCGATCAGCTCACCAGACTCCAGCATAAAGCTTCAAAAATTTGAAGTATTTGCAGAATTAATTCCTTCACTCCTCGATATCTTTCTCTTTCTTCTTTCCTCTATTTATAAGCTTCAAGAATTGTAGATCTCATCTCCTCTCATATCCAACTTCTTGTGCAGTTGTTAAAATTTGTTGAAATTCAACTGTGTACTCACGGAGATCTGGTGTGATCTTCATAAATCTGTAGATTGTCGTTGCATTTCTGGGCACGATCTACAATCTTTAATTGTGGAGACATCGTGTGAAATTCCTACGTTGGTCCTTCCAAATGGGCTTGCAACGTGAATTCACTTATACAAAGTAAATGTTTCCATGCGGTGACATCTCTGGCCGTAATTCCAAGCTAACTTATGGCTGTATCTTTAAATTCTTCCTAGCATTGATATTTCTGAGATGGATCCTTACGTTGACAATTGTGAACATATTCTGCATACTAAGTATGAAATGTCAATCATGCATGCTAAATAAGCTACAAAAGAGACAACTAATACACAAATTTAGGGAGAAAATAAGTGTCATTTCTAATGCTATCACACCCTCAAACTTGAGTTTTTACTTGTCCTTAAGTAAATAAAAATTAGCAAACTTCACAAGCAAACATGTCACTGAAATCATTATTCTAACAACTTAAATTGTATGGAATTCTAATATATAAATTGCATTCACATGATAGAATAATGCACCGACAATTTATAAACATGAATAACTAAAACTGCAACTTCACCAATGTTAGTAACATGCTTTGAATCTTAACCCTTCCTTAACCAATACAGCATTCATGGCAATATATTTCTTTTCTTTTCTCTTTCTTCTTTTTGTGGTTCTTTTATAAGTGACTGAGAGATGTCATTACATTACTCTACCTTTGTTCCTAGGTAGTAACGATAGGGTGCAACAAACCCCTAGGAGGTATGTAATTGCGTCGACACACACTTTTGCAGTGACAACCTTTGGCTAGATGATTTTTCTAACACATGCAGTGAAGTATTCTCCCTTGACAATTCACAATGCACTCACATTGGAGTGTCTTTTATTAATACAATGTCGCTGCAATTGGTAAGTTAATTAAAGATTCAAGGGTTGATACTATTCATTCATTACTAAAGCAATTTCAATCATTCATCCAAAAATAAAAGGTTCAATATTCATTCATATTCACCCAATTCACTTATCAACATTCCAAATAATTCAAGATTCACATTTTTCTTGAACTTAGCATACTTTCATTGAACTAAAGAAACAAATAATTTTTCAAATAAGTGGGTGCAATCACATTTCCATTTCACACAAGATCCTCCCAAACTTAATGTTTGCATTGTCCCCAATGCACTGACAATATTATACAAATTAAAATGGAAATGCGACTACAATGCAAATGTACTAATAACTAAAATGCAGTGACAATTAAAAATGTAATGACAACTAAATGCTATGCATGCAACTAATTAATGGAAAGTAAACTAACTCATTATTCTGCAGCAAATGAAGTGGCTGCATTAGCTTTCTTCTTCTTTTTCTTTGGGCGCTCGCTTTCTTCTTTGCACTTATTTTTCTTATCCTCGCGCTTTCTCTTTTTGTCCTTTGAATAAACCAAAGTAGTAGATTGCTCTTCCACAGCCGGTTGGGTGGCGGCCTCATCGATAATTACATCTGATTGATGGACTTCTGCAAGCGATGCCACATAAGGTACAATGGCTAGAGGATTAAGATCCTCTACGCTGCTGGTAACTGCCTCAGCCTGGCTCGCTTCAGGTGAAGCCACGTCTTTATTGGATGCCCCCACACTTGTGGGTGTGCCGATAATTTCTACCTCAAAATTTGTCGAGGCATCGTATTTCTTCTCTTCCTTCTCTTCTTCAGGGTCTTTCTCATTAGGTTCCCCCTCCTTTCCTTCATTCTCCTTCTCATTTCCTTATTCTTTTTTGCTTCTTCTTCCTTAGGCTTCTCTTGCTTAGTTGTGTCTTTGTCAACGCTTTCATCTACTTCTCATCTCACAAATATGATCGGGGTGTGAAGCTCCTCAATAACAACCGTCCTGTTTGCCATGGTAGCCTTAAGGTTATTTGAAAATTCTTTCTTGAACAGGCTGGCAATTATTCTGTAACAGTCCTCCATGGCGTTAGAATGTCCCTCGCTCTTCTCGTCATCAGAGATATGAATTCTTGTTAGGGATGGGACATTCTGAGGCCTACCATCAGGAGTACATTTCCTCTAACGCGTTGACAAGTCTGATTTGACGCATTTCTATGCGATCAATGAGTATTTCAATCTCAGCCAATTTCTTCTTCATCTAATGGTCTATGGGTGCATTTTCTTGCTTTTCCTTCTTCTTTCCTTTTCGTTTGTCCTTCTTCTTTGGTGCCTCTTTTAGCAGTGGGGTTTCTTGGCCTCTCGTCATTCTCTCCACTGAGATGTCGTTAATGGGGCCCTTATTGTCTAGCACTTCTTTACCATCACGAGGTATAATCCCCCTTTGTTAATACAACAGCATTATCAAAGAAAGGAAAGGTAATATACCTATTTGCTTAGTAGCGACTTCAGCAATCTGGTCATGGAGAATTACACCGACATCGATGTGGCGACCCTTAAGGATAGAGTGTAGGAGGCACATGCGATCTAGTGTTGAAATTGTGTTATAGGTTGAAGGTAGGAGGCAATTGTTAACAAAGTGGAACAACACTTTGCTTTGGGTTGTAAGATAATGTCGGTGCATTATGTAGTTGTACAGACCATTGCCAGTCCACACAGTGCCTTCAGCACAAAGGTCCCTCATTACCTTGTCAGTACCTTCATCGATCAACTCTTCCAAAATCACAGTGTGGGTGTCTTCCTTCTTAGTAATTCGGAACAGAGCGTTGATATGGACAACACCCTAGGATCCAAGCCCTCCCTTACAAAAATGAACTCTTGTTCAAAAACTACAAGATTGGCATAAAATTCCCCTACCATGGTAGGGGAATATCCGGTTGGGTGGTCGTAGAAAAATTCCCAGCCCAGACGATTGATTGTTCTCGTGATTTGCTTCCCCAATGTTTAGTGTAGGGATAACTATAGACCCTGCTCTGGGTGGTAGTTTCATTTGAGCTAACGTCTTGGTAGCGGTCCTTCGTTGCCTTGGACAAAAATAGTACTGGTTCATTTTGTGGGGGTTGGTCTGTGGTTCGAACTATGGTGGCGGAAGATTCAGCGGGGGTTTTGGATGGACTTTTTGTGCCTCGTGTCCTTGCCATGATAACTAGGTAAAAAGATTAAGAGAGTCTCCAGAAAAACTTTAAGAATGATGAAGAAGATAAGTGCAGTAGCAATGGCGATTATGAGTGAGAGAAGGAAGTCGACAGAAGAAGGGTTTTATTACCTTTCAGTGGCAAGACACGTGATTGTTGCAATTTTTCTTGGGAAAACATTACGTTTGTAGCCAATAGGCTACAAATCATACCTTTTGGTTGATCTAATGGCTATGGATGGATAAAGATCAACCGACGCGATTGTTATTGCAAAAGCTTTGCTAAGTCATCACATAATGCGTCGACAAGTTGTGCTTTATGATGCATCGACAAAAAGATGATATTTTTATTCCTACATAAGATTTAAAAGAAACAAGTAAATGTAAAAATGCATTGACATTAAAGAAATGTGACCAGATTAATGGTCTCATTTGCTTCTTTGACATTTGGACTCACGTAACGCTTTAGTCGTTGGCCATTCACCATGAACTGGCGACCATTCTTCATATTTTCAATTGTCACCGCCCCATTTTCGAATGCTTCGACAACCTTAAAAGGGTCTGACCATCTTGAATGCAATTTACTTGGATGCAATTTTACACGTGAATTAAACAAAAGTACTAACTGACCAGGATTAAATTGTCGACGCAAGATGAGATTGTCATGCCATCTCTTGGTCTTTTCTTTATATATTGCAGCATTCTCATAGGCCTTGCATCTAATTTCCTCCAACTCAGGAATGTCCAACAACCTTTTCCGTCCAGGAGCATCGTAGTCCATGTTCACTTGTTTGATTGCCTACATGGCTTTGTGTTCAAGCTCAACTGGCAGGTGACAAAATTTACCAAACACTAATTGATACGATGAAATCCCCATCATGTAGCCGCGAAGACCAATCTCTCCTAGATGGGTTAACCACCTTCTCAATGATGCTTTTAATTTTCTGATTGGACACCTCCGCTTGGCCATTTGTTTGTGGATGATATGTGGTGCCCATGCAATGCTTCACACCATATCTTTTCAATGTTGTTGACACTTGGTTGTTGTGAAAGTGAGTACCTTGATCACTTATCAACACCCTCGGTGTTCCAAATCGTGTAAGGATATATGTGTGGAAGAACTTCAACACCGTTCGAGCATCATCTTTTGGAACTGTAATTTTCTCGATCCACTTAGAGATATAGTCAACAGAAACTAAAATGTATACATTCCTAAAAGAGTTTAGAAATGGTCCTACAAAGTCTATACCCCATAAATCGAATAGCTTCACCTCCATAATAGGTTGTTGGAGCATCTCATTATGATGAGATATTGAACCAATGCGTTGACATTTATCGTATTGTTGAGCAAAATTGTGGGCATCACAAAACAATGTGGGCCAATAGAATCTTGATTGTAGGACCTTTGTAGCAGTCCTCATTCAACCAAAATATCCTCCGTAGGGAGCATCATGGTAATGTCTCGAGATGGAAGTCATCTCTTCTTCAGGAACCCAGCGACGGATAATATTGTCGGTGCATGCCTTGAATAGGAATGGCTCGTTCCAATGACACTTCACAACATCACGTAAAAATTTGACTTTCTTGTGACTAATGGCACTCAAGGTAGCTTTCCACAAACAAGATAATTGACAACATCTGCATACCAAGGAGATGTGTTGATATGAAATAATTGCTCATTTGGAAATACGTCGACAATGTGTGATTGATTACCATTCTCTCTTCCAGCTTCCAGACGGGATAAGTGGTTTGTTACTTGGTTTTCGAATCCCTTCCTGTCTCTGATTTCAACATCAAAGTTCTGCCCATATACAGAGAAGTCGTCCATGAATACCTCCAATAAATCTTTAATCATGTCCGAGAAGATAGCCATCACACACCTCTGGAATGTGGCTAGTGCATTACATAATCCAAACGGCATACGTCAGAAGGTAAAAGTTCCAAATGGGCATATAAACGTGGTTTTTGCTTGATCTTCCGGTGCAATGGCAATTTGATTATATCCAGAGTAACCATCTAGGAAACAATAGTAGGCTTTACTAGCTAGCCTGTCCAGTATCTTGTCAATGAATGGTAATGGTAAGTGATCCTTCTTTGTGCCCGCATTGAGACGACAATAATCCATGCACACTCGTCACCCTGTAGCGATCTGAGTAGGGATCAGTTCGTTCTTATCATTAATCACTAATGTGATGTCACTTTTCTTGGGTACACATTGGATAGGGCTCACCCATGTACTGTCTAAAATGGGGTAGATGATGCCCGCGTCTAGCCACTTAATAATCTCCTTCTTCATTACCTCTTTCATTTTCTCATTAAGCCTTCACTATCGCTCAATGGATTGCTTCCCTTCATCTTCCAACCTAATTTTATGCATGCAAAAAGAGGAATTGGTGCCTCTGATATCTACAATGCTTCAGGCTGTTTCTCGTTTGTGTTGCTTCAAAATTACGATAAGATTTTCTTCTTGAGTTGCGTCGAGGCTTACGTTGACAATAACAGGTAATGTGTCATTGTCACCCAGAAAGACATACTTAAGATGTGTCAGCAATGGCTTGAACTCCTAGGTAGGAGCTTGTTCGATTGATGGTTTAAACACAGGGATCGTCCTGTTAGACAAATCCAAGGATTCCAATTGCCAATTCTATTTTAGCTCACAACTATTAGCCTCAACTCTGTGGTCACATTTAGTTAGGATATCATCAGTGGATGGCACTTCATCATCATCTGGAACTGCTGAACTCCATTCGTTGAATTCTTCCATAATTATCTCGTCTAGCACGTCAATGTGGTGGTATTGCTCTTTACTTGAAGATGGAGATGCTTCAAACACACTGAAGGTAACGTGCTCGTCATTATGTCACATGATGATCTCACCTTTGAAAACATCAATAAGTGTGTGTCCCGTTGCTAAGAATGAGATTCTCAAGATGATGGGCACCTCCTAATCTTCTTCACAGTCAAGTATTATGAAATCAACAGGGAATACGAGCTTATCAACTTGGACAAGAACATCTTTGATCTGGCCTTTAGGTTGTGCTAGAGATCTATTAGCAAGCTATAATGTCACCGGGTTTCATCGAACCAATTCCTAACTTCCTGAATGTGGACAAAGGCATAAGGTTAATACTAGCTCCCAAATCACATAAAGCTTTACTTAGATAATGATTTCCAATGGAGCATAGTATTGTGGAGCTGGCAAGATCTTTCATCTTTGGTGACAACTTATTTGTTAGCACAGCACTGCACCCCTCTATGAGTGCAATCATCTCGATTTCGAACAACTTTTTCTTCTTTGACAATAGCTCTTTCATGAATTTCCCATAACTGGGGATCTATACAAGAGCATCCACTAGAGGTATGTTAATGTGTAATTGCTTCAAGGTAGAAACAAATTTTTGATAATCTTTATCATGGTCTTTCTCTTGAAATCTCTGTGGAAATGCAAAGGTATATTGTCAATGGGTTGTTATGGAATAACTGGTTGCATCGACTTAGGCAATTACGTCGACGTCCTTGTTGGGCAAATTGTAGGCATAATCTTTACTATAGGTGGCTCCTCCTCATTTATTTCTGCTGGGCTCTCTTCAGATATAACTTCTCTTGATTACGTTGGTTCGGTTGCATCGACATTTTCTTGAGTGAAATTGCTGCTTGGTTCAGTAGTTTGCTTTTTGCTCTACAGTGTGATAGCCTTACAATGTTCCTTCCCCTTCTGCGTCGGATTTTCAGTATCACTAGGCAAAGTGCCTAGTGATCTTGTACTCAGATTAGAAGCCAATTTTCATAGCTGGGCTTCTAACGCACGGATAGAAGAAGAACTACCTTGAACAATTGCTTCAGATCGCATAATATGCTCTCGCATCAGTGCTTCAAGAGCAGCCATAGGATCTGATCTTTGTTGAGAAAATTACTGTTGTTACTGATGTTGTCCTTGCATATGTGGCAGCGCAGTCTGTTGTGGCTGCATTCTAGCTTGTGATTGCATCTGGTTATGTACCTGCATTTGATCAAGATGCAATTTCACCTAAGCATTATGATAATAGTTCTGTTGATGATTGTTGTTGTAACTCCCTTGGTGTGAGGAATTTCTATATCTATATGTAGATGCATTCTAATTCCCTCAAGGTTGTGGATTTTGATTATTATATGAGTTACCATAAGAATTTTCTCTAATGTTGTTGACATAAAATACGTTCTCAGCATGTTGTGGACAATCCGCATAATTGTGATTGTCGTCGCAAATTTCATAGGAAAATGTCGGGACATCCATCTGTGTGCCACTTGAATAAAGGCAACGTCACTTGTTCACTTCATGTTCTTTGTAATGTTGGCCAAAGAGGATACATGTGCACTCAAAGCTAAAATTGCATCTAATTCAAGAACACCAGGATTAGTTTTTACCTGAGCAGAACGAGAGATAGGGTATTAATAATCATTCTGTGCAATTCTTTCTAGAATTTGTACAGCTTCAGTGTAGGTACAATCCAACAAGGGACCTTTTGTAGATGCGTCGATAAGATTTATTGTCTTGGCATTCAATCTGTTGTAAAAGATCTAGATCTGAGTCTCTTGCTGAATTCCATGCATAGGGCAACGTCTAAGCAGAGTCTTATAACGCTCCCATGTTGTATGTAGGTTTTAATCATCTAATTGATGGTAAGTTGTGATATCATTACGGAACCTTGCATTCATTGTCGGCGGATTGAATCTCAATAAAAATTGCATTAGCAACACATTCCATGATGTAATGGATCCAGTCGGTAAACCAGAGAACCATGTTCTTGCCCTTCCTTACAACAAATAAGGAAATAATTGTATTTTTGAAGTGTCATCAGGAACACCATGTTGACTAAAAGACGTGCAAATTAGCAGAAATGACTTTAAATGTTCTCGTGCAACTTCATGACGTAGGCCCGCATATTACCCATTTGAATTGAGCATTTGAAGCATAATCGATTTCAATTCGAAGTTTCCAGCTTGTATCGCTGGCCTTACAACTCTTGGTTGCAAATCGTCAAGCATAGGAACAACAAAATCCCTGATTGTCCTGTTTTGCACCTTTTCTACTTGTGGAAGTGGTGGTGGTACATTATTGATTCATTATGGCTGTACTGGAGGAACTACATCTTGTAGCAGCAATGGTGGTAGGTTGTTGTTGTTGTAGTTTCCAGCCATTTTCTTTTGTTCTTGCTTCCTCCTTCGGAGTGTCCTTTTGAGTTCTGGATCAATGTTCATAATATCCTTAGGATTTCTCCTTGTGGACATTCAACTCTAAAGAATTGTGAAAGAAAATCAAAAGAAAGTGAAATAGATTAGTAGAAATAAAAAGTCAAGTTAATAAAAATAATTGCAACTACAAAAATAAACATCAAACAAACGCCATTCCCCAGCAATGGCACCAAAACTTGATCGGCCTATAACATCACAGCAATTGTGCAAGAGAACACACGTCGATGCAAGTACAGTTGATAGATTGCTCTATCATATATTGATCCCATAAGGTATGAGTTCTTGATGTTCACTTGTCAAAGCAACTAAAGTTAAGATTAAGGAAAATGCTAGTAAGGATGTCAGCGCAATTAAATCAGATCTATACCAGTAAATTAATCAAAGTTTTCAATGTAATTAATAAAGTTAATTGTCAGAGCAACTGTAAGTAAATCAAATAGACGTTGAAGTTTGGAGAATTTAAATGTATAAAAGTAAAAGTGTGATCAAGTGTAAAGGATTAGAGTGTATCAATGATTTCACTAAGTAGCAGCGCTAGATGTGTTGACAAGGTATAGTGTAGATGAATTGTCGCTGCAATTAGGTTCCAATGAAATCATACCAATAACAAGTGCTCACACCTAATAACAAGAGACAAAATCCCTTCTAGTCTGAAGCAACTCTCGCTGACTTGCTTGTTAATTCAACTTGTCACCGCACCTCTCAGTGTCGGTAAACTGTAATTACACTCTCGTGGTCAAGCAGTTAAATCCAAGAATAAATAGATGAGAAGAATTAAGTTTGAATCAAAGTAATCTAACATTGAAAGATATTCTCATATACAACCAAATGTCAAGAGAATTCATCAACTTTAAAAGAGGAATTAACAAATAATTCGAAGCATACTATCCCTTGGCTACTAGGATTAACTCTTAACTGCTCCTTTTGTATCGCACCAAGCACTTCTCGTTAGAAGTTGTTGCTCGCCTGATCGATCAGCTCACCAGACTCCAGCATAAAGCTTTAAAAATTCAAAGTATTTTCAGAATTAATTCCTCCACTCCTTGATATCTTTCTCCTTCTTCTTTCCTCTATTTATAGGCTTCAAGAATTGTAGATCTCATCTCCTCTCATATCCAACTTTTTGTGCAGTTGTCAAAGTTTGTTGAAATCCAATTGTGCACTCACAAAGATCTGGTGTGATCTTCATAAATCTGTAGATTGTCATCGTATTTCTGGGCACGAACTACGATCTTTAATTATGGTGACATCGTGTGAAATTCCTGCGCTAGTGCTTCCAGATGCACTTGCAACATGAATTCACTGATACAAAGTAAATGTTTCGATACGGTGACATTTTTGGCTGCAATTCCAAGCTAACTTGTGGTTGCATCTTTAAATTCTTCCTAGCATTGATCTTTCTGAGATGGATCCCTGCACTAACAATTGTGACCATATTCTGCATATGCTATAAAATAACGAGAATTTAAGCCCAACAAAAATGAGTTAGAGAATATAAATTCTAAGTATAAAATGCCTATCATGCATGCTAAATATGCTACAAAAGAGACAATTAATACACAAATTTAGGGAGAAAATAAGTGTCATTTCTAATGCTACCAGTGCCCCACAAACTCCATCATGGACTTCCTTCTTTATCTGATTTTCCTCTTCTGTGTCGACACATCTCAATAGTGTTTGGTCGTGTTCTCTTTTGTACAAAAAAATCACTGTCCAAGAAGAAACCCATAGCCAGCCTCCTAATTATTCATTTATCACTTTCTGATGCGCAATCTGGGTATTACTGGTATTGCAAATACTATCTGATGTCAAAATACCATGGTTTCCCATCCATTCTCGATTCTACTCCCATGCAATGGGCCGACGAGTCCTTAACCCTTAGCTATATAAGTTACACTTCTATTTTGGATCCTACTTTAAACATGGCAACTAGAGTAGCTAATGCATCTGCTAACTGGTTTTCTTCTCTTGGCAAATGAAAAAATTGGACATCATCAAACTCTTTGATCAATATATGCACATATGTTTGATAGTGAATCAGTTTGAAATCCCTTTTTTCCCATTCTCCTCTTAATTGGTAAACAACTAATGTCGAGTTACCATAAACTTTTAAAACCCTGATCTTTTTCTCAATGGTGACCTGTAACACCAAAATGCATGCCTCATATTCAGCTACATTGTTCATATAAGTGAACATCAATTTAGCTGAAGCGGGAAAATACTGACCACTTAGGGAGATTAGTACTGCCCCAATCCCATGCCCAATCATGTTGGATGCTCCGTCAAAATACGCCCTCCAAGTTTCTTCTTTGCGCTTTTAAGTTGACATGATCTCTTTGTCTGGGAAATCAAAACCCATGGGCTCTTATTCCTCTTTCGCATGATCCGCTAGAAATTCCACAACTATGCTTCCTTTTATAGCCTTTTGGGACACATAGATGTTGTCATAGTCGGACAATACCACTTGCCAATGAGCAACTCTTCTTGACAATGATGGCTTCTCGAAGATTTACTTCAAAGGGTCCAACTTTGTGATAAGGAAAGGGTGTGGTACAACATGTATTGCCTCAGTCGACGCGCAGTCCATGCTAAAGCACAACACATCTTTTCCAAACGGGAATACTTGGTTTCATATTCTGTGAACTTCTTGCTCATATAATACATTACGTGCTCTTTCTTATTTCTCGTTGCCCCAAAACACAACCTATAGAATTATCCATCACTACCAAATACAAAATCAAAGGTCTTCCTGGCATTGAGGGAATCAAAATTGGTGGTTTAACCAAATACTCTTTTACTTTCTCAAATGCTTTTTGACAATCTTCAGTCCATTCACCATCACTATCCTTATGTAAGAGCTCAAAGATAGTATCACATTATCTGTCAATTGTGAGATGAAACGAGACACGTAATTTAATCGTCCCAAAAAACCTCTTACCTCCTTTTGAGTCTTAGGGGGTGTCAAATCTTGAATTGCTCGAACCTTTTCCGAATCTATTTCAATTCCTAATTCACTTACTACGAAACCCAATAGCTTCCCCGACTTTACCCCGAAAGTACATTTTGCAGGATTCAATCTCGATTTGTATTTCCTCAATCTTTCAAATAATTTATGGAGATTTTACACATGAATTTCGTCCCTAACGGACTTTGCTATCATATCATCAACATAAACTTCAATCCCTTTATGTATCATGTCATGAAACAGTGTCACCATTGCTCGTTGATACGTGGCCCCAACATTTTTCAAACCAAATGACATTACCTTGTAAAAAAAAGTTCCCTAAGTCATGATGAACGTAGTCTTTTCCATGTCTTCCCTTGCCATTTTGATTTGGTTATACCCCGAGAATCCATCCATGAAAGAGAAAACATAATGTTTAGCAATGTTATCCACCAGTGTGTCTATATGAGGTAATGAAAAATTATCCTTTGGGCTGGCTCGATTAAAATCTCTATAATTGACGCACATTTTTACTTTCCCATCCTTTTTAGGAATTGGTACAATATTCACCACCCACTCTGGGTATTTAGCTACTTCCAAAAATCTTGCATCGAATTGTTTCTTAACCTCTTCTTTAATCTTTAACAACATCTCAGGTTTCCTCCTCCTCAACTTTTGTTGTACGGGCTTGCAATTTGATTTCAAAGGTATCCTGTGTTCCACGATAATGGTGTCCAAACTTGGCATATCTTGGTACGACCATGCAAACACATCTGAAAACTCAATAAGTAGATCCTTTAACAATTGACTTTGGTCTGGCATGAGAGTGGTTCCAATCCTTATTTCCTTTATTACCTCATCATCACCCAAATTGATTAAATTTGTTCCCTTCAAGTGGGATTCTATAAGCTTCTTTTCTTGTTCAACTAGCCTCTTAAACTCATTCGGTACAACTTCCTCTTCTTTCGTCTCATGATCATTATTGTGAACATAATTATGAGAATTTGATTCAAAAATGCCATTTGGATCATTTATCAATTCATGATGTATATCCCTGAAATAATTATGAGTATTTATATTGGTATCTGAATGAAAATGATTAAATGAATAAAAGTAACTATGGACAAGATCCAAATCTGATTTCATTAAAGAAAAAAAACAGTTTTATATGGATTTTTGAACGAAATTAAATTAACTGAACAATATTAAACTTTAACATAAAAACTCTTAAAAATGATTACAGCTCGGAGGACTCAAGAATAGCAGGTAACGATATGAGCTACCAGTTGTCCAAGACAAAAGGGTCGTACCGAACCCAGTCTCGTGACATCGATACCCGATCGCCAATCATGTTCAGATCCACTGTATCTCCATTAATCATTAACTTGATCGGGGTCCTTTCTTAGTGCTTGAATCCCACTAAGTAAAAGGTCTTAGATAGTGGAGGACAAATCAAAAGAGGTTCCACCACCTTCTTTCTAGCCATGCGGGCCAACCTCTTCGCTCTCCGCTCTTTACAAATCCTCTCGACATCCTCTTTCATGGGCTTATATCCCAACCCTCTTGTACCCTTCTGAGTGGGAACAAAAATGGATTTTGAGATACCTTGTAGGTCTTTTCCCAGACCTTAGTGGATTTGCCAACCCTTCCCTACTATTTGGGTAAATAACATGTTCGTTGTTCGTAGTACATGAGGCTTAGGGGTTTGCATTCCCTTTGCCACGTAAGATGTAGTGGCTACCTCAAAGGTTTGGAAAGAACTCTCTATTACATCATCATCCACCTCTATGAAAGGAGAATTTGGCAAGCTAGCTACCAACATCTCCTCTTCACCTCGCACGATACATAAATTTTGATCAACTATAAATTTCAATCTTTGGTGCAAGGACGATGGTACCACCCCAACCAAATGAATCCAAGGTAACCCAATAGCATACTGTAATAAGGCATTATATCCATCACATGAAAGCGAATAAGGAAATTAACGGCTCTTACCAAAAAGGGAATCTTTATTTTGCCAATCACGCTTCTTTTGGTGCTATTGAAAGCTCGTACCACTAAAGGTCTTGATACCATGTATGGGGTGTCGACGGTCAGTTTGGACAATGTTGACAAAGGCAAGACGTTGATCGATGACCCATTGTCGATCAGGACTCTAGCCACGAAATAGGCTTTACACTTTACTGAGATGTGTAGTGCCTTTGTACTTCCTCTTCCATCCGGGGGTATCTCATCATCATTGAAAGATATGTAATTTGGGGCCAAGATGTTCCCTGCTAAGTGACTAACATTATCTACTAACATATTGTGAGTGATGTAAGCTTGTTTTATAATTCGTATAAGAGCCTCCCTATGTGGCTCCGAGTTCAAAAGTAGTGATAGTCAAGAGATTCTTGTTGGTGTTTTGTTCAACTGCTCGATCACACTATATTCATTGTGCTTTATCAGACGCAAAAACTCGTTAACCTCATCATTCTCGACTTCTCCTTTTTTGTCTTCCTTCTGTTCCTTATTAACTTCTTTATCGTCAATTTCTAGTTGATTTTCCAAAATCATTTCCTTGCCACGACGTTCTTTCTCCACTGTGTTTGGCTTAACAACTCCCGCTTTGAGCTATGCCACTAAGTCCTGAGATGTTAGAGGCATCAGTCCAACCACCTCACAATCATATCTCCAAGGAACTCATTGGTCATCTCCATACTTAAAAAGGCTGAGAACCCTGATGACCAATATATTATCTTGTACGACCTTTGAGGTAGACTCTTTTCCAATAAGGGTTTTCTTACCATATAATATGGTGACAGGTTTCGCATCTAACATGTTTATCTCATTGGTATTAACATCCTCTCGTATTTCTAACTAAAAAGAATCCAAGAGACACTGTATATGTTCCATAAACGTTGGGCAAACATGGATGGAGTGTCCTCGAGCACCTTGGTGGAATTTACAGATTTGATCCATATCAATTCCCATTATAGATCTAAGTGGCTCGATGTGAATTAGATTTGATTTTCTTAAGATGTCGAAAAGTCGTTCAAGTGGGGTTGTGATTTCCTCTACTTTTCTCCTTCGAAGGCTCTTCTCTTCAGTTATAGCATTAACTGTCTGATTGTGGTTTGGTAACGGGTTCGTGTTAATATCTGATGTATTCTCTCGCCAAAAATTTATCTTTCCCACCCTTATAAGATCTTGCACCTGATATTTTAACGCTAAACAATTCTCGATGGCATGACCTGGATTTCTAGAATGATACTCACATCGAGCATTGGCATCATACCACTTGGGAAATGGCGGTAGCATTGGTTCCTTGGGTACAAGTACAAAGAGATGCTTCTTTACTAGAATTGGAAAAAGTTTCGCGTAGGAGATGGGAATTGGATCAAACACTGGCCTTTCCCATGGCGATCTTATTGGAGCTTGGGTTTGTTGAGATCAAGTTGACATAGTTAACATTGGGGATGTGTAACTGGTAGAGGTGGATGATACATAAATGGTGAAGTAGTAGTAGCATTTACAGTCGAATATTAGGGGCGTGGAGATGTTGGGCTCGGGTATGGAAAGTAAGAGTATGAGTATCTGCTCGGTGGGATTGTTTGCATTTCTACTTCCTTTTTCTTCCTAACGACACCTCTCTTCAAAGGGTCATCTATTTTGCCCAAGTTCAATTCATTTTCTATCATTTCCCCGAATAATACCATATCCGCGAAAGTCTTAGAGGCATTTCCTACTGTCTTGACATAGTATATGCCTTTCAACGTACCAACAAACAGAATAGTGGTCTCCTTTTCCGTAAGTGAGGGCTGTACTTGTGATGACAAATCCCTCCACCATTGTGCGTATTCCTTAAAACTCTCATTTTGACTTTTTTTCCATGTTTTGCAGAGTCAGACGGTCCGAGACCATGTCTACAATATGTTTGTATTGAGCAATAAATGCTCGTGCGAGCTCTCCCCAAGTTTGAATTCTATTCCTGTCCAACTTTACATACCAACAAGTCGCAGATCCGATTAGACTATCTTGAAATATGTGCATTAACAGCTTCTTATCTTTGGAGTGACCAGCCATCTTTCTACAGTACATGGCGATGTGAGTAACGGGGCAACTACTACCATTGAATTTTTCAAAGTCAAGAACTTTGAATTTTGGTAGGATGACCACATCGAGTACCAGACACAAGCCTTCTACTTTTATAGATCCAAAGGTGTCTAATCCTTCGATGGCTTTCACACGTTCCTCAATTAGGCTGAATTTATGAGCTTATTCATCCATAATCGACTTTTCTTCGTCCACTTCTCTTAGCTCCTGGTCTGTAGGCAACTCGTTCACTCTTAGGATTTTATTGGTCGCACCTGGAGCCTGAAGTGATAAATCTTTGTGATATACCCCTGTATCACTACGAAGAGGGATTGGATTGTCCAAAGTGTCGCTTCCTTCTCCTACCTTGGCTTTGCCTTGACAATTGTAGTCATCATTTCCATCATCTTTTCCATTTGTTCCTCTAGTTTGGCCATGTGTGCTAATTCTTCTTCCGTCATCTTCTTGGCTTTTGAGCGGGTGTTATATCGATGAGCTATCCCTGATCCTTTTTCGAATGACCTTTTTATTCCAAAGTTAGAAAATTATTTAGATTTTTCATAAAAAAATATTCTCTTTTTTTTTGTCAAATAATGTTTCTAAATAAACAAATGAGCGAATGAGTGAATGAATGAATGAATGAAATTAGGGCATATTGTCGTAAATATACTCGAATATAACCATTTGTTTCATAGAAGGTTAAAAAATTGTTCGGCTTAGAAAGCTTTTTTAATTTTTCATTCATAATTAAAGAAAATCCTAATTAACCCTATTGTCATTGGGCAAATCTCTACTCGTCGTTCTTCTTCTTCTTCCTTTTCATGAGCTTGATGAACTTTTGGTAATGTGCTTGAGCCACCTCTAGAAGTTTCATTGCAGACTTGTTCCCAGTCGCAAAAGGGGTAGATTCTTTTTTTAGTTCTTCAATCTATTCACATATGCCTTAGGCTTGCTGAGTGAAAACTTGACCTTCCATGTCCATTGTTGCAAACACTTCTTGTCGACTTACTACCATTTGTCCGTGATGAAATGCTCCGCAAGCTCCGTATATTCTTCCATGACGTCTTTGTTTTGCTCTTCTTTTGTCTTTAATTCTTTAGTCAGATGACAAATTTCCTCTTCCATCACCTCCATTTCATTAGTTTTCTCATTAGACACCCTCCTCCAGGTTCGCTCTTGTTCTCACGCTTTTTGGAGTTCATTAGCCCGTAGACTCAGATTCACCTCCAACCTCTAAATCTGAGCAAACAAGTCATATATTTCTCATTGACGTCATTCTAACTGTATTCTTAGTTCACCCTATTTCCCCTTCATGTTTAAGCAATATTGTTGTTATTGTCTCATGATTTCTTCTTCCTTTTCCTTTACATATGTCTGATGATGCTCTCGTTGCAGTTTGACCTCTTCATCTCTTTCCTTCAGACGCATCTCTAAATTGCGTATCTTTTCTATTAGCTTAGCTACGTCATCTAGGACCTTCCTTTTTCCCTTGAATTGCACTGACATAGAGATTTTTATTCTTTTTAAGCACCATTGGATATATGTTTCCGAGGGGGAATGGTTGAAAAAGGTTCCTAATTGTAAGCTCAAAGTTTGACCCCACTTGATTCGTATCTCTTCCAATTTCTTCCAAAATCTTGGGTCCTAAACCGAAGCTTCCACTCTGTTTAAACCAACTGTAAGAGGTATGCATTGATCATACCCATATTGGCTCAGAACCATCAACGACGACTAACTAATGGCTCTCCATATGCCAATTAAAGGAACCCATAAATGACCACCGCACCTGATGAGTACCGTGCTTCGTATCATCCATGGAGCCCTCCATTCTATTTCTTGGTATGTCAATGTAATAAGGTTTTGAACCCACTCCTCAACCGATTGATTTGGAGGCCACTCACTTTCCAAAAATTCCTCTATAAGCCTGGTCGAAGGAACAAACACATGACAAAAATGCTTATACAGGCACTTAAAATGACTTTTCATCCATACAAACAACAACTGCGATCATCCTAAAAACCGCCCGTCTCCTTTCCTTCTGATGAAATTGAGTGAAATGATAGTTTCAGCTAAGACTACTAGAGTAGGATTTGCCCCTTTTTTAATCTAAATCAAAAAATCAGCTAGCTCCACACTTACATATCCCAGAGCTTTTGGGAACACAATTAACCCGTATACTGCAAATACGAATAGTGTCAAATTTCTATCATCGCTGGCCTTTCCCATAGCGTCCCTAATGTCAGACCAGGAAATGCAGGGACCATTTTTATCTTTTAATCTTGCTTTCACCGTATCTACAGGTAACCCCATCAGATTGGCTAAAGGTCCCCGAAAATCGACGTTCTGCTTCCAATATATCCTGAGCGGATCTCTAAAGTTATAGTGGAGAAGGGTAAAATATTCCTCGATATTCGATACCATATCCACTTCATTGAACGCAAAGCACCTATAAGTAGGATCCTAGAAACGTACCACGGCCTTCAACAAGGCATCATCCAGTTTAACAAACAGAAGTTGTCTACATCACCATACTTGTCCCAAAAGCACGTTTTCTTAGCCTCATCCCATGATTACCGTATTCCCTTTAACTCATCTTCGCAATTTATTCTACAGTCCATATGGACTATTTGAGGTAGGTTCGAGTCAAAACTAGCTATCTGGCAATCGCCTTCTCTACTCTGAGTATCCTTTGACATTCTCGCTATTATCCCTATATTTTCAACCCCATGCCAAACAACTGAATCTTCTCAAAGTGTGTTCTTGTCGAATAAAGATGTGATGCATTAATTATGTCATGGAGAGACAAAGACACAAGAAAAACAAAATCAACAAAAAGATAAAGTCAAATGAAGCATAAAAAATGCGAAATTAAATCGTAAAACATTGCGAACAAATTCAAACACAAAACATACAAATAAATGCTTATGAGGTCCTATAAGGTATTATTATTAGGGTTAAAGTACGACTCTTATGTCCAGGCTTCACCTTAAAAATGGTCATTACATGCTGGCTTACGGCTTACTCTAATGCACGGGGAACCCAAGGCTTAAATACGACATCCATAGGGATACGTTCCCCTGTAAAAAGGGTTGACCCTTGGGTGGTAAAACTTCCATAGTGGTAGCATTTGCTACACGAACATTTATGTCCATCTTAATCATGAAGTAGTCCTTAAACTTATGCGGTGCCATATTGCCACACGAAAGCCTAAGGCTACTCCCTCTAAACGGGATGGGCTCGCACGTAGGACCAAAAGCAAGATGAAACATGAATGACAATTATAGCCACCCCATGACGATAGAATCGACAAATGCATTAATCAATTTCATCGATAAAAGTAACAAACACATTGGCATACATATCAAAATAGGATAAGCAAATAAAATGAACAAATAAATCAATATTTAACACATATTCAACAATTTAAAAAGACATTAGAAAATTAAATGAATTAATGCACGAATAAATAAATCTAATATGTACAAATACTAAAAAAACCTAGCTCTCAAACCTAAGTAAGTCAACTTACAAATGTCCCAAGTAGAGTCGCCAAGCTGTCATAACATTGCCTAGATAAGAGTACGAGGGCCTAGTAAGCAAATCTAGACATGAGCGACCTAAATTAATGTAGAGTCGCCACTGACCAATTTGGGCTAGGTTGGTTAGCCACCTATTGTCTAAAAGTCTAGAATTAATACTACGAAAAATCCTTAAAATCTAGACTCGATCTCATCACCAAATTTTAGGTTCGGGAGTACGGTTACATATGGAGAAGGTTATAGCACCCACACAACGCCTATCCGAGGATTGTCTTACAGGGTCTTGGGAGCTAGTTTTTTTATTCAAGCATATTAATATCTTAATGTAGGCCAAAATCTTATGTAAATCTTAGATAAAAACTCTAAAAAAGGCCTCCAATTTACTTGTAACTTGACTAAGACGTGTTCACCAAACTTTTCTAATTTAAACTTAAATTAGAGATTTTTACTTCTAACGAGAATCCTAAAAGATACTTAAATAATTCTAGTAAAATACCTTCAATTCTTAAAATTAATTTTATTTGAGAATCCTAAAAAAACCTAAAAGTTACTAATGAATTAAGAGAAATATTAAAATTCATATACAACTTATTTGATCTTTTATCATTATTATGATTTTAAAATATTTAATTAATAACGTTGAACCTATCAAGATCTTACGAAAGTATCCTATGTTGGGTTTATGATTTATCTTACTTTAAAATTCTTGATCTAAATTTTAAATTCGTCAAAATTCTAAAATAATATATCTTAGATGACATTTATTAGCTAGCTTAAAAAGTATCTAAAATAAAATACTTAAAAAGGTCTACTCATGATTTACAATTCACCTAAAAAAATCATTAGTTTTAATCTTAAACAAAGTTCTAAAGAATATTTACATATTAATTATCCTATATGATATTTAAAATTAGTTTAAAATACTAAAAAAATATCCTACATATTATTTATAACTTTTCTAGGGTAAATGATAGATAAGCTCTTAAAAACTAACCTAAATTCAAATGTAAAAAAAAAACATAAATATAAATAGATATGAAAGTAAACAAATATGAAATAATAATAAATAACTTATTAAAATGAAAACAAAATGACATAGCATGATTTTGGGATTAAAAAATAAATAATGTGGAGGATAGAGGATTGATATAGCAATTAATTTATTTTTAATTTTGAAAATTCGGATTAAATTGAAGGTTTTATTAAACAAAAGGGGTATGGGTGTAAATATGCCAAAGAGTGAGGATATCACTACAAAAAATAGGGTATTTTTCATAAATTTAAAAAGTTTGGGGTGGGAATAAAAGACCCATTTTGGCATTTATAAATAGAGAAAATCTAATTTTTTTTTCCTCTCATTTTCAATCACATTTAAAAAAAAAAAAAAAAAGCTCTTCCTCTTTATCTTCCTCCTCTAATATTGGCCATGGTTCCACCACTAGAAAGCCCAACAGTTCTCTGGCTACGGTGATGGAATCGCCATGTTCGGTGATCGAAAATTTTTTTTTTCTTTTTTTTTTTTAAAAATCAAAAGTTTTCTTTTGATTAAAACAAAATCATTACTTTATTTCAAAATCAAAATCAAAAGTTCTAGCAGGTGCTCGAGTCTCAAATTTGTTTGCACCATCCTTCATATCACCTCTATTACCGCCCACATTACTGCTCTATCTCAGACATCTTCCCTTCTGAGGTGTGATTGGAGGTTTAACACACCGGTCCTCTCTTACCTCGGGTGCTACCGAATAATTTCTAACCAAATGATCGATTGCTCCACATCTGTAGTAGGCTCCCTTCTTATAACGGCACTCTCCCGGATGAAATCTCCCACAATGTTCGCATGCAGGAGTCAATGCATTCCCAACACTAGACATGCTGTCTGCATGTCGATTTTGGAATCTAGACTCAGGTTGTCCCGACCTGCTCCTACTCTGAAAACTAGATGAAACAACTACACGGTTCTTGTTTTCTTTAAACTTCTTTGGTGGCGGCATAGAGAAGGTCTTTGAAGGAGCTTTGTTACTTAACTCCCTGATTCTCTTTTCTAATCTATCTCTTGTGATTATAAATTTCTTCCATTTTCTAAGTCCGATTAGTCAAAACCACAACTAGTCGCAATTCCAATCCACCAACCATCATCTTGATTTCATCATTTAACCCGTCTTCAAAATGGATACACATAGCTTCATCGATCAGCACGATCTCCCAAGCATACTTGCTGAGGTATACAAATTCACGCTCATATTCAACAACTAACTTGTTTCCTTACTTTAATTCTAGAAACTCTTTCTTTTTCCGGTCCAAATACCTTTTGTTGATATATTTCTTTTTGAATTCTGTCTAAAAGAATTCCCAAGTGATCTCATTTTCGAGAACTATTGCCAACATTGTGGTCAACCAATTATAAGTCTCATCCTTAATTAATGATTCTACACACCTCAAATAGTCTTCAGGAGGGCATACCATCTTATTCAGAACTCTGGAGGTATTTTCTAGCTAGTATTCAACTCTGGATAGATTATCCTCAGTACTTCCTTGAATTCTTTCGCCCCGTATTTTTTAACCTTATCTGTCGAAATATGACGTCTCGATTCTACTACGGGAGGAGGTGGAGGTATAACTACTGGTACTATAGGACACACAGTAGGTTGCACAAGAGGAGGTGGAGGTTGCGGAACTGTTTGATTATTCCTCATGAACTCAAAAAACCATTGGCCTATCAAGCCAAAGAACATATGTTTTGCCTTGTTTTTCGTCATTGGTATAATCGGTACACCATGACTCATGCCAGAATCAGAAGTCGAAATGTTATTGTTTACCTCATTAGTTTCTCCCCGTTTTGAATCAGACATCTTTTCTTATCTGCAAAAATTTAAGGTTAGATCGAATTTATCATAATCATAATATCACAAGTTTATATGACATGTAGTTTCTAGACCCTTTAATTCATAATTTCAGACTAAAAACTGACTAAATCGTAAGCTCTAATACCACTAAATCTAACACCCATAACCTAATACCGTCGTCAGTTAGGGATCAAGTCTTTCTATTCATCTACTGTAGATTATCTCTCAATATTATTTCTTTAATCACATTTTAGTAAAGGAATACATTATGCACGACATAAAATCATTAATTAAATATCAACACGGCTCAATAAGGGAAAATTGTTATTTCCACGATTTTTTAGAGACTTCTTTCAGTACTTATTGGGACAAGTATCATGAGTAGTCAAATCAGTAAGTAATTCAGAAAATAGTATAGAATTCTACCGATACTTGTGATACTTTTACCGATACAAGTGTAACTTCTATCGAAACAAGTCATGCTTCTACCGATACTAAAAACTCCAAAAAGCTAAGAAGTCTTACCTTGTAACTTCTACCAATACAAGTAACCAAACTACTGATAATACTATGAATAGAACTATTGATACTTATCATCGTACTACCAATACAATGCAAATCAGTAACCAACCTCTCTCCTACCCTTTACTTCTACCGAAACATGCATGAGTTCTACCAGAACAAGTAAACAGATTATAAAAAATGCACCAAATTTTGCTAAGTGTAGCTATTCATCAAAACATTTCTAAAACCCTTGCATTACATGATATTCATTTAAAACATGTCATTGAAGACCACAATAAGATGAATCAAGCTCAACAAGCACAAATTACATTCAAAAGACATTATCATGTTAAAACATTCTAAGAATCCTTAACATCAAACTTAACAAGTTTCCCAAATCCTACTACATGCCACATAAGCCAGGTGATAACAAAGTCTACCGAATGAAGTCCAAGGATAGTGTGATTCTTGTAAGTGATCTGATCTTCAGACAACAAAATGAATCTACAAAACAACAACAGATACATTGGTAAGCTTACGAAGCTTAGTAAGTTCGTAGAATAGTTAACTTACAGCGTAGTATATTGAACACGGAGAGAGAGTAATTAAACAACTTCGATATCCCGTGTCTTTGGTAACAAATTGATCTCTTCAAGTCTTCCAAAAATTCAGCTCATACGAGCCCAAACAGAGCTTAGCTCTTATGAGCCCAAACAGAATATCACTTTTACGAGCCAGATAGAATTACACTCTTACGAGCCAGACAGAATTACACTCATACGAGCTAAAATCAAAATTATGCTCTTACGAGCCAAAATCAGAGTTACGCTCTAACAAGCCAGAATCAAAATTACGCTCTTGTGAGCCAAAATCAGAATATCTTCGTCGTCTTCCATCTCGCCCTTTTCGTCAAGAATATCACAAAGACAAGAAATTAAAACAATTAAGTAAATTTTTGGTTGCACGAACTTACCGGATAAGATTGCAGTTACGGTTAAACTTTAGGGACTATTCTATAATTTTCCCTTTTCCACTATCTGCAACCCACTCGTAATCTAAATCAATAAATCATTAAATCCCATATAAAATCATGAAATTTCACTCATTTCTTGGATTATGTCCTTTCCAAGAAATTTATAAAATTACCCCTATACTTTCATTTTCTTTCAATTTAGTCCTTAAACCTCAAACTAGCAAAATAACCATTTCCAAACTCAACCCATGCTAGTCGAATATACTAGAACACATTCTCAACTCATACATACAATTTATTTCACAACAAGTATATGTATTCTATCATTTTAGCAATTTAGTCCTCAAACCCTAAAATTATCAAAAATCACTTTACAAAACCAACCAATCCAACAACCAAGCTTCCAACACTTTCATAAAATATCAAGAATAAGCTCATTCATCAGTGGCAAAACATTTAAATTTTGACAAAATCGCAAATTAGTCCCTAGGTTGCTAGATTAAACTAATACGAACTCAAAAACATAAAAATCACTTAAAACGGATGAGAAATCACTCACCAATCGAAGAGGTTTGCTTCTCTGAATGTTTCTCCCTTTTCTTAGGGTTTCCTAAGTGTTTTTTTTTTGAAGAAGATGAATGATTTCATCCAAATTCTCTTTTCTTTAATTTTTACTAACTAAATTTCAAATTACTAAAATGCCCTTAATGATTTAACTAAATTTTCACTAAACCATGACCCATAGTCGTCCACTATACCTATTTAAGGTATATTTATTCATTAAGGACCTTTTTAAGTCCTCCCTTTACCAATTAACTTATTTAATCAACGATTCCCATATTTTGCAACTTTCACGATTTAGTCCTTTTTACTTAATCAACTATCTAAACAATAAAATTCCTTAACCAAAATTTAATACAATGCTAATGACATCATAAATATTTAATTATTAACATTTACGACTTGATTCGTCGAAGTTGTGGTCCCGAAACCACTATTTTCGACACCATAAAAAATCGAGTTGTTACAGTAACCATTAAATATTCCTTCATGAAAATTAAATTACTATCAAATAGTAGTCAAGTCATTTATCACTAAGATAAACAATTCGTGACCACGTTTAGTTTTCATCTATCATGTAATTTCAATAAGAGGAGATCATTTACCCATTTCTTATGCTATAAATTTCACTATTGCGAATTATGCTACATACTGTAGAAGTCGTATCCGCAACATACCAACTTTTGGTTCCTAAACTATTTGAACTCAGGCTTTAATCTATTCTACTTAGGTCATGTGCTATGTACTGTCACTTTAGTCAGTCACATCTATGTCTCTATCTTCTAGGAGCCATCCGCTCTGATGCTCAAGGCGAAGCATCTCCTTAATTGGACTTAATAGATGATATATTAGTTTTTCAATCGGTTTGATCATTTCTCATTAGAGTAAAAGACATGTTTAAGTTCATCTACGGATACAAGTTGTCTTTTTGTATTACAATCCGACCACGTAGTACCGCTTATTATTAGTTAAACATTACATAACTACTGAACCGATATTTGTTTCAAATTTTTTTTACGTGCAAAAACCATTGAGTAACATATATAAAGGATTGTGTAATTAATGGATATTATTATTAAATCAATTCGTTCAAAAATACAAGTATACAAAATGAATATACTACACTTAGGACATCGGATTTAACAAGGTGACCAATAGAAAAACCTACAAATAATTAGGTAATTACGAGTGTAGTTTACCCTAAAAATATTACTAAACGCTAATGCAGTATACCAAAATTATTTATATAATTTTTTAAAAACAAAATTACGAAATGATATTACAAAAATAATTTTTTTAATAAGATATATTACAAAAATTATAAAAACTAAAAATCCTATCACACGCATATGCATATAGAAACCACAAATATAGAATATAAATGTGTTTTTTTTTAAAATAACATACAGTAAATAATGAAACAGATGATTTCAAACAATATCACATGAAATATATTTATATATACAAATTATGTATGAGGTAAAGTGTGCATAATAAAATTAAAATATATAAAAATATTAAAATAAAATTTTAGATAAGTGGTAAATTCAAGATTTTACTAATTTAATTCATGTGGGTTGAAGTCGCACCATATGTATATTTCCATTGGTTTTTGTTAAAATAAAAAGACTAAAATACCCTTGAATAATATAACAGACTTTAATTACTGAAGGACATTTTTGTAATTTCTCTAACCAAGTTGGTGTTTGGTTGACTTGTAACACCAATTTAGTAAAGAAATTAAATAATGGTAAGTATAAATATACAACTAATGAAGATAATAAATTGTGCATATTAAAATAAAATTTGTTAAAATATATCAAAATGAAGTTTTGATTGAGTAGTAAATTTAAGGTTTTGTTAATCCAATTAACGTGGGTTCAAATCTCATTGTATTTATTTTTTTTTGTTAAAATTAAAAGACTAAAATATCCTCGAATAATATAACTTAAATGAAATGGTGGAATTTACCTAATCGAGTTGATACTCGGTTGACTCATGACATCAACTTAGTTAGGAGCTTAAATAATAGTAAGTTATTACACACATAATTAAAAAAATTACCCTTAATTCTTTTCATACCCTTGAATTAGTATGCAAGTTATTACACACATAATTGAAACAATTAAAACAATATTTTTTAAAAAAATTTAATTTTTTAGAAAAATATTATTAAAATTTCGAATTTTTTAAGTACATTATTGGTACAATTAAAATTTTCTAGATCCTTGTGTTAGGAGCCGCAAATTAAAGCTCGTGATGAATGTGCATAGAACGTTCCATGGAGATCAATTGATTAAATGAGATTTATTTGAGTTACTTGAATGACTCGATTCATGGAACATGTTAAGAAACCCATCTACTTGAAGCGTTGGCGGCCTAGTGAAGCACTTAAGGAAAACTAGGGTTGTCATGATAAATATGAAAACTAATCTTAGAAGATTTGATTTTGAAATATTAAAGGATTGTGTAAATCCCTAAAGAATTTCAATTGTAGATAAGCTTTCATCTCGATTGTCGATGTAAAGTAAACTATACTGCTGGATCTGGGGATGCTCCAATATAAATAGAGGCATTCCTCTTCATTTGTAATCATCCCTTATATTCCATTCAAAGTAAGAAATACTTTTAGAGCATTTAGTCAAACACCTTATGAGCATTGCTTTCTTGTGGCTTTTTTGTTCTCTCATTGCTTCTTTGTATTTGAGTTGCTTCCACTTTATTTTCGATGCCTTGGAGAATAACCCTTGAGAATTCTCACTTTTTCGAGAGTAAGGCTAACTTAATTGGATTTGAACCCAAGAAATCGCCTAAGGTTGCACAGTTGCAAGACTAAAGTTCTAGCTCTATGATAGTTGGTATCCATGTAACAACCCATTTTTCAGTGGTGTCGAAAATAGTGGTTTCGAGACTACAAATCCGATGAGTAAGTCTATAAATATTATTATTTAATATTTACAAGTCAAAAATAGTATAGTAGATATTAATTGGATAAATTATGTTAATAGAATTAATGGTTAAATTCAGTTAGTTTTGAAAAACAAAGTTTCAGGATCTCGTTTCTGTAAACGGAGCCCGTAAATATTTAATAAAAATATTTACGGAGTTACTATTTATGCATATTGAAGTTCAGTTTAAAATTTTTAGTGATTTGGTTGTTAATTAAAATAGAGAGCTAAATTACATAAGTAAACGTGCAATTTATAAAAGGATTATAATTTACAATAAATAGGAGGGACCAAAGTAGATTTATCCCTTTAAAGTGTGTAGTGTCGTTAAGTGAGAGTGATTGTGTGGTTGATATTGGCTTAAAATTTTTTCTTAATTAAAAAGAAAAGAACTTATTTAGCTTATATATTATTTATAAAATGAGGGAATGGTGGAAAGAGGAAAAAAATCTCTTTCAATCAGCAAACTTTCGAAGGAAGCATGGGAGAAAAATGGGGTGAAATTTTATGGTTTTTTAAGGTTGAAGTTTTAATTTGGTAAGTTTAATTCTAGTCATTTTTTTTGTAATTTTTTATGTTTTTTGAATCTCGATACCTTGATCTAACTAATTTGGGGATAAATTTATAAAGTTTTTAAAAGTTTAGGGATTTGCCATGAATGAGTTTGATGTGTTTGTGAATTTAGTTGATGAATTATTAAAGTTATTACTTAAATATAAGTATTTTCGGGTTATGGATTTATTTGAGAAAATTAGTAAAAAAATATAAAGTGAAAAAAAGGAGATGGTAGAAAATTTGAGTTGTTATAAACTCATAATAAAATAGTTAGTTTGATTATTTGTATGGATGATGATTAAATTATAAATTTTAGTTTAAGGATTTAATTGCATGAAGGTTAAGATGTTATGGATAATTTTATAATTTTACAATAAGATGGGTTGTAAGCTAGAATTAAATATTTTTAAATTATTAGAAAGATTAAATTGATGAGAATTTTTATCTAGATCAAGAAACGAAGTAATCGGATTTAATTTGAGGAAAAATCTTAAGTTCGGTATAGCCGTCGGCATTGTTTGGCAACCGATTTAGTTGAGGTAAGTTCATATGTAACTTACTTTGTTAATTAATGATACAATTTTTATTATAATGTTTTGCTTAATATTTGAATTGTTATTTATATAATGTCTTTGTCATCAAAGAATTAAATTGAAAAATATATGAATGAAATAATTACGATATGAATAGCTTGAAGTTACGGTGAGCGAATTTTTAGTTTAATGTTTATAAAATTCTGAATATTGTGATATTTTATATCCTTATTGCTACAGTATAATGGCAAGAAATAATTGATTTATACTAAAGTATGTTTCAAATATTGTCATAGTAAGTTCGTAAATTTATTAAATTAATTTTATTATTTTTCGTGACTTAAAATATATTCATTTATGATGTAATTGAGTTTGACTGCTTGAGATAAGTATGTGATGAGCTAGACTAAGTGGTGATGAAGTTTAAGTTGAGTCTTATAATTAGAAATGTGAAACACATGGGTATGAGTTTCGAAATAGTATAATTGAAATGAAATTATAGTTGAGGGTCACAACTGGAATTAAAGAAAGGTTTTAAATAATTATACAGTATGTTAGCTATTATTTATATTATTGTTTAAAATGTCTTTATACATATTGAATTTTCATATCAATAAATATATTTATTTATAATATGTATAAAGGAATTATACGAAAGGTTCCGATGGATCAAGTAAAAGTTTCAAACGTAAGAATTTCTATGTGAATATCTATTCTGGATCGAGCTCCTACATGTGTTGCGGACTCGGATTAATACGAGACTCGAATTTAGCATGATTTAGCTATCCTTTGTCACTTCATATGTTTACCAAGATCTGGTCAAGCTAGTTCATATGTGTTGTCATTGGTTTAATCCGAATGGATAATCTGACACAATAATACGAATCTGCTTAGCTCTTATGAGCATAATACGTTATGAACTTATGTTCAAATATTTTTAATATGATCCATCGGAATAATAGAAGTTGTCTGATATGAAAATATTCAAATGAAGTGTTACAAGTCAGTAAGTTCAAATATCTATAAGTTCAAACGATACTGACTCTGAATTTTCGAATCATGTTGAACAATGTCAAGGTTCAAATGATTATGTGCTCATAGACATTTAATGAATATAGTAAATAGTGAATAAATTCTTGGAAGCTTACTAAGTATTTCTTACACTTACTTTGGTTAATACTTTCTCTATAACTCTATATGCTTAATATTCTCTAACTTGGAAAATATTTCATCTGGCTCAATGGGTGTTGAAGGTTTAAATGAATATGTATTTATATGAAATGAATATGGTCAAGATATGCGAATTAGAAAATAGTGATACACGTGTTTGAAATGAGAAAATATGTTTAGTAAACATATGATGGATGATATATATATACATAATGTGTTATCATTACAAGTTACATTAATTGTTGAAATTATATGTTTCTTGGTGATACTCATCAACCTTGTGAGATTGGTGATGTGTGTAGATAATTAACGAACTTATGATCGTGATATTAAATTTATCTTGTAAAATGTTTAAAATTTTATCTTTTATGGTAAGTTGAATTTGAGTTTACTGCAAATTTACTAAGCTTTAAACAAGCTTACCTCGTTTGAATTTTTTCTTCCTTGCAGACCGTCGAATGCGAGCTGTCAATTGGATTACTTTGGGAGGTCACACTATCTAGTATTTAATCGTTATGTTAGTTCGGTTATGAGTGGCATGTATTTAGGTTATTATTTTATAAATATATGATTTGGAGGGATTTTGAATGTGCATTAGTCATAGGATTTCATGTTAAATTGATCTTTAAGCACCGAATGTTATGAGAATGTTTCGATATGTACAATAACTCTCTGTATCCCTATTTCGGTAATAGAAACGAGATATGGGTGTTACAATCCAAGCTAAGGTTCGAAGGCACCGATCGAGATGTTGAAAGGAGTAGACAATTAGATTGAGACTATGGAGACCCGTGGGAGGGGCAGGAAAGCTATCCAATCGAGTGATATGTTGCTGGGTTTGGAATGTCGAGCGATCAATCTCAAGGAATCCATAGGGGATTTAAGGGAGACACTCGAGGTAATCAAGGGATATACTTTAGAGTTAGACTCAATGGAAGAGCAACTCAGAGAATTTGTGTTGGAGTCTCTCGATTCCAATGTGGAAGTGATGCAAAGGTGCTCTTCCACTGCAAATAAGCTGACAGTAAGGGACGATGCTTTCAAGGACATGATGGTGGCTTTGAAGGAGAAAATTAAGGTCACAACGACGTCTTTAAAGCTCACTGTGTGCAAAGCCACCATGGGTAAAGGAGTGTTTGGTGCAACACTAAACCGTGAGATAGATGTCCCCAAAGTATAGAAGTTTAATGAGGCAAGGTCTAAAAGGGAGGTGGACAACTTCTTGTGGAAAATGGAACAATACTTTTGTGTTATGGGCATCAAGGATGACGATGCTAAGGTAAATACTGCTGCTAGATACTTTACTAATATCACTCTTTTATGGTGACAACGTAGGTCGACAGATTAAAGGTGCAGTCAGGTCACAATTGAGACTTGAAAAGAGTTCTAGAAAGACTTCAAATAGTAGTTTTACCCTGAATATTCCAAGAAGGAGGCTCGAGCTAATTTGTGTAGCTTCTCGCAACAAAGCACAATTCGAGAGTCTGTGAAGGAGTTTAGTGAACTGATGCTCCAAATCACAGATTTGAGTGAGAAAGAAGCATTCTTCTATTTCATAGATAGGTTGAAGCCATGTGTTAAGCAGGAATCGGAACATCGAGAGGTCCAATAACTGTCCAAAGCCATGATCATGGCAAAGTTCTTAATCGAGCTTGTTTTGAGGAAAGACAAGTTCAAGTCTTTCAAGCCCAAAAAGAAGGACAATGGTGTGTGATAAAATTAAATGTCGATAATGAAGAAATATCGCAAAGAAAACGTTAAGAAAGAACACATAGATTTTACGTGGAAACCCTTTCGAGAAAAACCACGGGCAGAGGAGAAGAAGATTCACTAATGTCGAAAATTGAATGATTACAAGAGGAGATGACTACGCCTATTTATAGGTTGAAAAACCTTATTTCAATAAACAACTAATAGAAGTAACGTAGTAAGGTTGAAACACCTTATTCTAATTAAAATAAAATAGATGACTTATTCTAATTAAAATAAAATAAGATAAGTCTAGTTTATTTGGACTTTACTTTTATTTTTTTTTACCACTGTATTTTATTTTAACAAGAATTCTAGTCACCCAATTCTAACAATCTCCACCTTGACTAGAATTCTCTACGAACAAGAACTCTCAACGAACAAGTTCTCCACCTCTTCCACAAAACCTCTTGAGGGGTATTCTTCAACAATGAACACCAACCAAGTCTATACAATACTCAAACTTGGTTATGGGAAGTGACTTAGTCATCATATCTGCAGGATTTTCATGAGTACTAACTTTGCTTACAACAACATCTCCACGAGCAATAATATCATGCACAAAATGATACCAAACATCAATATCTTCAACCACGTTTAAAGCATAAGCTACTAGATCAGCCTCAGTGTACCTCTTCGGAGGTTTAATTTCTCTTCTAGGTCTATTTTTGGCAATAGAATATTGTGGTGATTAAGTGACTCTATTCTGAACTTCTGTACTAACTTGAGAAGTTGACTCTTTGTAGATATTGGATCAATCTGAAACTCCACCTGGCTTTGTTGTTCTTTACTAGAAAAGTCTTTAAGAGATAAGTTAGGTAACATAGTAGTTTCATCAAAAACAACATCTCTGCTAATCACAACTTTTCTATTTTCAGGACACCATAACTTATACCCTTTTACACCAGCTTTAAAACCAAGAAAAACACATTTAATGGATCTTGGTTCCAATTTTCTATTATCAACATGAACATAAGCAGGACACCCAAAAATCTTTATATCAGAATAATCAGCAGGCTTACCAGACCATATCTCTTGTGGAGTCTTTTTCTCAATGGCAATGGATGGAGATCGGTTGATCAAAAAAATGCAGTAGAGGCTGCTTCAGACCAAAACGATTTCGGTAAATTAGCATTCAACAACATACATTGAACCTTCTCCATGATTGTTCTGTTCATTCGTTCTGCAACGCCATTTTGCTGTGGAGTATGACGAACTGTCAAATGTCTCATGATCCCTTCTGATTTGCACAATTCATTAAACTCATCAGAACAAAACTCCAAGCTATTATCTATGCGGAGGTGTTTTATCTGTTTTCCTGTCTGTTTTTCAACCATAGTTTTCCAAGACTTGAATGCGAAAAACACATCGCTTTTCTGCTTCAGAAAGAATGCCCAAACTTTTTTGGAAAAATCATCAATAAGAGTTAGCATATAATTAGCTCCACCTCTCGAAGGCACTTTAGATGGCCCCCAAAGTTCAGAATGAATATAATCTAATATTTCTTTCGTGTTATGGATTCCTCTGGTGAATCGAACTCTCTTTTGCTTCCCAAAAATGCAATGCTCACAGAACTTTAGTTTGCTAATGCCTTGCCCATCAAGAAGTCCTCTTTTACTCAATTCTGCCATGTCGTTTTCACTCATATGTCCTAGACACATATGCCAAAGTCTAGTAATATCATTATCTGACAAGGAAGAGGAAGCGACTGCAGCATCACCAGTAATAGTTGAACCTTGCAAAACATATAATTTGGAAGTTTTTCTCTGCCCTTTCATCACAACGAGAGAACACTTACTGATCTTTAGAACCCCACTTTCAACTGTGTACCTATGTCCTTTTGAATCAAGAGTACTCAACGAAATCAAATTCCTTTTCAATTTGGGTACATGTCGTACGCCACTAAGAGTTCTAACAACCCCATCAAACATCTTTATTTTGATTGTGCCAACACGTGCGATTTTACATGAAGCATTATTTTCCATCAAAATAACACCTTCAAACACAGCTTCATATGTTGTAAACTAATCCCGATTGGGATTCATATGGAAAGTGCAACCAGAATCGAGGATCCACTCCTTGCTCACTTTAGAATTGTCAACAAAAGCAAGTAGGAGTTCACCATCACTATAGTCTTCTACTACATCAGCTTCAACGAATTGTTCTGGTTGTTTTCCCTTTTGATTCTCTGCCTCCCTTTTGATCTTATTTTGTAACTTGTAGCACTCTTTCTTAATGTGCCCTTTCTTCTTGCAAAAGTTACAAGTTTTACCTCTGTTTGAAGATCTCGATCTACCTTTAGATTTACTGCGGGGATTTCGTTCATGTGTCCTCCCATGATTATCATCACTGTTTCGATCTTGTCTTCCACTGACAATGAGACCCTCTCCCTGAGAGTCAGATCCAGCCACAAAATGCTTCATCTTGTCATACGAGGCTAAGGAAGCATAGACTTCATCAACAGTGAGAGATTCACGGCTATATAAAATTGTATCTCTGAAGGTTGAATACAATGGTGATAACAAACAAAGGAGAATTAACCCTAAATCCTCTTTATCATACTAAACCTCTATGGCCTCTAAATCCGAGACAATTTCTTTAAACGTATTTAAGTGTTCGTGCACAAACTCACCTTCTTCTAAACGATGAGAATACAGACGCTGCTTCATATGCAATTTACTGGTTAGGGTTTTCAACATACATAACTGCTGTAATTTTGCCCATAATGCAGCAGTAGTCTTCTCCTTTAACATATCTTGTAAAATTTTATTCAACAGATGCAGCTGTTATTGCATCAAAGCTTTCCGATCTTTACGCTTCTTCTCTTCATCTGTCAAATTCGAAGGCATCTTATCTAACCCTAACAGGGCATCCTCCAAATTCATCTGCGCAAGAACTACTTGCATCTTTACCTGCCACAACGCGAATCTAGTGTTGCGATCCAACAACGAAACATCATACTTTAATGTCGCCATTATCGTGATCAAGACTAGTAACCCGAAAAAGCTCTGATACCAATTTGATAAAATTAAATGTCGACAATGAAGAAATATCGCAAAGAAAACGTAAAGAAAGAACACACAAATTTTTTGTGGAAACCTTTTGAGAAAAACCACGGACAGAGGAGAAGAAGATTCACTAATATCGAGAACTGAATGATTACAAGAGGAGATGACTACGCCTATTTATAGGTTGAAAAACCTTATTCCAATCAACAACTAATAGAAGTAATGTAGTAAGGTTGAAACACCTTATTCTAATTAAAATAAAATAGATGACTTATTCTAATTAAAATAAAATAAAAGAAGTCTAGTTTATTTGGACTTTACTTTTATTTTATTTTACCACTGTATTTTATTTTAACAAGAATTCTAGTCACCCAATTCTAACAGTGTGGAAGATGAAAAAGGAAAGATTGAGTATAGCAACGGTAATGGAAAAAATGGTGGAAATGAAAACCATGGAATGGGAAGTGGAAACCCAACAACAACTCGAAGGAAGAGAAGAGTGAGATAGAATGTTTCTTATGTTGTGGTCTGCATAGGGTACAAGACTACCTATAACCATCCGAGTCCGTTGTGATCAACAAAGAAAAGAAAGAGAAGCCTAAGGAAGATAGGCTATTGAAGCTTAGATTAATAATGCTCAATTTTGCTAAAGCGAAGAGGGATAACAAGCAGAAAAAAGTTAATATTAGTGGACATCAATATCGCAGGCCGAAGGAAGAGTGCTCTTGTTGATACGGGGCATCTGACTTGTTTATATCGGATAAAGTCATGGATAAACTTGGACTCTCAATTAGAAAATTGACTAAGAAGATCAAGATGGTGAATTCCAATGAGGTCTCAATTGTGGGAGTAGCACAAGGACTTGAGCTACAAATTGATGAGTGGAAAGGTAAGGAAGACCTCGAGGTAATTCACTTAAATGATTACGAATTTGTTCTTGGCTTAAATTTCCTTGACTGGATTAATGCTCTTTTGATTCCTTTTGCCAAATGTATTTATATCTTGGACACTCATCAATGACAATGCGCGGTGTCGGTGAGTCATGATGAGAAAGTTGGAACCAAGATATTGCCAACAATCAAGCTAGTCAAGGATATTCATTGTGGAAAGAACATTAAGTTGGTAGATCGAATTATTACGAGAACGCCCTTTGAAATGCTAAAGGTGCAACAAGCCGATATGAAGTTTATTGAGTTATCAGTAAGGCTACCACCTATGAGAGATATGAGTTGTGCATCAGACTTTGTGAGAAACGTGATGATGCAAAATAGACAGTCAAAACGAGTAAATGCAACAAGCGAGGCACATCTCAAACACTTATCTAGTATCTTACATTATGATTTATTGTTGGCTTAGCAAAGACATAAGGGCCCTTCCAAAGTTCTGAAGTGGGTAAGCTGAGGGGCTTACAAACCGGAATTGGTTAGAATACTTAATGTTATTCCAGTGTTAAATGTGGGCACACCGAAACCTATTTGTGAGGATCAAGGGGATCCTGATTGAGGCAAGTCACAATGTGGGCAAGTAAGAGCGGCGAGCTCTAGCAAACAAGATGTACCAAGGAGCGAAATAGTTCGAGTTAGGCAACGACGGGGATATAAATTGAGGGAAATGTTTCGAGATGTGAAACTACGCGACAGAGAGACAAGTTGGGAATCGACCAAGGCATTGAGACAATTCCAGTATGAGTCAAACCAATGTCATTCGAAGGACACAACAAGGGCATCGCGAGAATGGGTGGTGGAGAATGTCACAGGTTACGGATCAAAGTCCGTGATAAATGCGCACAAAATGTCTCATAGTGGTCAATTGATTAAATGTGTCTTATTCGACTCACTTAAACTAGCCCGAATTGTGGAACATGTAGAGAAGCTTATCTATTTGAAACCTTAATGGTCGAGTGAAACACTTAAGGAAACTAAGGTTGATATTGTAAATATGGAAACTAATATTAAAATATTTATAATCTTATAAGATTTGATATAGTAATCTTAGTTTGAATTTATAAAAACTAATAACTTGGGTTTGTGATAATTTGTAAAATACGTATGCTTGTGAGAGGGAGGATAAGTCACAAAAAGTTTTTTCATTTTTATTTCTAATACTAATATTAGAAAGTGAAGAAAGTGAGGTTTTTCTTAGTTGAAATAAAATGAGTTGTATTTTTAGTTGTTTTATTAATTCTTTCTTGATTTGCTTCATTACTGTGAATGAAGTTCTCAATCATTTTTTTTTTATTCAAGAAAAAGTTGGATATTTGTTCATGAAAAAAAAGATTGCGTAAATCCCTTAAGAATCTCAATTATAAACAGGTTTTAATTTCGATCGTCGATGTAAAGTAAATTATATTGTTGGATCTAAGAGAGCTCAATTATAAATAAAGATCTTCCTCCTCATTTGTGATCATTCCTTGTATTCCATTCAAAGTAAGAGAATACTTTGAGAGTATTTACTAACATCTTGTATGCATACTTTATTTTGGCTTTTTTTATTCTCTCGTTGCTTCTTTATCTGAGTTACTTCCGCTTTATTTTCAATGCTTTGAAAATTTTTCAAAGAAAATTCTTTTTTTCGATACTAAAGCTGATTTAGGCATATTTAAAACCAAAAAAATTATCTAAAATCGCACAAATTATAAGACTAAAGTTCTAGTCTCGTAACAATTACATTCAAAAATTATAACACATTAATAAATAATTTGTATTATTTCTGACAAACAAGCTTCAATACTTGTAAAAAAATGTAAACATTGATTTGTTAAATTAATCTTATTAGCTTAAATGTATATTATTTATAAAATATTTTGAATTTATTAAAAATTGATTCTGATATCAATTACCATGTTTTTAAATTTAAACTCATAAATTATTATATTTTAATTTCATAATCATATTAATAAAAACATAAAAAAAAAACATTATAAATATAATTTAATTAATAGGGTGCAAAATAGTTTTAATATAAAACAACTTTCTAAAATGTAAAAAGTTAAATTGCCCAATGAAACAAAATGGGGTGAGCGGAGGAAGAAGAGAAAGAATAATTACATGAAAACATAAGTTGAATTCAAGATCTCCTTATTTTGCTCTCAAATTTGACAAAGCACACACCAACAAAGAATTACAAAGCGAAAAATAGCCTGTGTCCTCTAGGGAAATAAATGCAAAGGCAAAATCAGATTACAAATTAAATGAATACTTTCACAAATCACTATTTTTGAAACAATAAACATTTCTACAGACGTCAAAATCTCCGGTAGACTATGTACACTGTAATAGTATAATATAAAATCGGAAAAATCAAAACGTATGTTCCATACTTGATCAATCATCAAATTTCCGGGAATACATCAAATTTCCGGGAATAATAACAATGATGATGATAATTACCTCTCACACCTTCACTTGTTAGACCACTGGAATTCAATTTCTAAATTCCGTGATGGCCCGCTTTTACTTTGGGGCAATAACGTGTACTCACCAGCGACCGATCCAAGCATTACAACTCGATCAATTTGGATTGTAACTTTTCCAAAGGAACTCTGTTTTTGCAAAGAAGAATCAAATGGAATTTAGAAACAACTAGTAAAACACCCAATCTTACTATCGACAAACAAAAAAAAAGGAATAATTCTTAATTCTTATGATGTACTTACCTTCCCCATTTTGCTCTTGTTCTTGCAAGATATGTGCAGCTTCTGGCCTTTTGGAGGACTCTCAAAAGTCCACGCAAAACTTTCATCCCACTCTGGATTAGGACCACTTGATACAATCTGAAATGTGACAAATAAGTTGAGCATAAGTACAGATTAAACAAGGTGAAGAGATGTCAATAGATAACATGCACAGGGTGTTTAAAATGATCTTCAAACCAGAACAAATAGGTGGAACGCATATTCATCTAGATTTTAAAGTTTATCCAGCAGAACCACCAAAGTTTTGGAGTCAGTCGACCATGTATCGAGGGGAAAAAAAATCCCCTTTCATTTAATCTTAACTCTTTAGAGCTGGCTTAATGATTCAAAACCAGACATCAGCAATGTCATGTAGCCGTACACTGGCAGCTTTTTAAAGAACTTCACCTCTCTCTCTATATATACAATTCACTTTGTAGGACACTAGTAGTTATGAGGGATGTTAAGCATCCAACCTAAAATCAATTAATAATAGGTGAAGTGACTCAATAGTCAATATTTAACAGATTTCGGATTATATTACTCAACATTCCCTCTCCCATGTAGCTCGGTAAGGGCTACATATGGACAAACTCACAATAGGGTAACAAATGAATAGAACATAATAAACTTAGATTGTGATACCGTGTTATCCAACCTAAAATTTAAGCAATTTAACTTTTGTGGGATAACACCACTTAACAAGGACTAAGGAGCTGAGGTTCAAAACACTGTCGGGATGTAAATGCTGCTTATAACAAATTGTTTAGTTCTACCAAAAACTTGAGTGATAACTTATGAATTCAGAAATAGAAGATCCCTAACTAAAATCACAGTTACATATAACAGGATGAAGAAGGATATGGAAGCATCTAACCTTGGTCTGCCGAGGTGGAGTGTTGCCAAGAGTAAGTTTGCAATAGACACTTGGGTTTCCTACTGATTGCTTCATATTGTTACCACGCTTGATTATAACCACCAATGTCCCAGGTAAGCACTGCAACAGAAATTCTGCCTTCTCCTGAAATCTAGGTGGGCCAGACTGGATTAAGTACTGCAGCAATGGAATTGCATCTGCAGCAGCAACTGATTGAGCTCTTGAAACTTCAGCTGGGCATGCTGACCAAGCTTGCCTCAGTAGAAAAAGACCATCCAAAGCAGCTTCTTGAGTTGCCTCAGAACCTGTTTTGAGGGATGTAACCAAATGGGGAATGCTAAGTGTTGCAGGCTCAGTTGCTCTCAAACGTGGAAAGTTGCTAAATAAAGAATTTAGAGCTTTTAGGTACTCTTCATTGACAGTTCCACTGGCCCATAAATCCTTTTCAATAGCAGCTGTGAAATATAAGAAAAAGCTTGCATGGGAAAACCATCTAAAGAACAACAAACCACCAATACTATTCGAAAACAAATTGACAAAAGGAAAAATAGATAAATTTCAATGCACTGATGGTCTCGGAATAAGGTATCTTGTCTGTTGGTTCTTCCTGAGGACTTTACCCTTGATAAAGAAAAATAAGGTGTATACACACAGACACGCTTAGAACTGTGATTATTGCTCAGTTACACAATAACTGGGCGCAAAAAATCAGACAATTTACCATGCAGCTTGTTTTATATAGCTGCAGTGCAACAACCATAACGTAAATATATTATTCATAGACTATGAAAACAGGAAAAGAACTACAGATGGAATTATTGCATCAGTATAATACATTTTTGAGTTCTATAACTCTGTTCACCTTATGTAATATGCTCTGGTGACACTCAAATCTTTTAAGGAGTGTGTCCACTACTACTAGCACCCACAAAAAATCATAATGCAGATAGAATTACCAATCAAACTGGAAGCACAAAGAGAACTGAAATCCTGACAGACTGTTAACATAGGGGCTCTTTCAAAATGTTATACCATAAGGTTTGTGAACCATACTTCTAGAAAAGAAAAGAAAAAAACATATGCTATATAACCATAAAGTTGGCATGGTAATGGAAACCTTCACAAACTAAAGATGCACTTTTTAAGTGATTTCTCCTCATTTTGGCCATATATATACACACACACACACTGAAGTCCAACAGAGCAAGAGAACTTACCAGTTATGGCTCGTACTGTTTCACTAGAAGCATACTCTTGAATGGTATTGTTAGAAAATAGAAGTTTAACAAACATAGCAATTTGAATGGATGTATCTGGATCACTTGAACCTATTAGATCCAATACAACCTGAACACCACCAGCCTCAGCAACTGCTCTCTTATTTGTTCGGCTATACATTACAAGATTCTGCAGAGCACATATGGCTACCACTTTCATTTCTTCTGTTGGTTGGTCCTCAAGCACATTAACAAGAGCACGACAAGCTGAAACAGCATCAACACTTCGAGCAAGTGCCTCATTCTGAAAAAGATCACCAAGAGCCAATGTTGCCAAAAGCCTTGCCTGCTGAGCTTGGGTTTGAGGATCCAAGAGATATTGGGATAGTGGTACAATTGCAGTTTTAGTTACTTTTGTTTCTCTGATCTTCACATTATTGAGTAATACTTCCAGCAGTCTTGCAGCTGTTTCCTCACACTGATGAGATCTGAGAAGTTCTAAGAGGGCCTCTACAGCACCACTTTCAGCCATCGCTTCAGCACTGGTTCCATCATCACTCTCTAATACCAGAAGAGCATTCAATGCACCAATCACAGTGGCCTCAGAGCCTGAATGCAGTAACCTTACCAAAACAGCAACAGGAACTTCTAGATAAAATTCAGAACTGAATTGCAGAATGCTAGCTAAAACTGAGGCAGCTGATTCCCATAAAGCATGTGGGAGAGAAGGATCAGCTTGCAATATCACTTTGGACAACTCACTGACACCACCCTCTTTTGCAATTTCATTTGGCCATATTAGTGCAATGCTAACAAGTGCCTTTACAGCTCTCTGTTGCAAGATATGTATGCCAGAACCAAGAATTCTTATAAGGGGACTGATTACTTGTTGTATCACTGCATCCTTTTTAAGACGTTCTTCCAAGAGCATATGCGATAGAAGCTCTGCTGCCAACTGCTGAACTGCAGGAGCAGGAGAATCAAGAAGTGGGATAAGTGGTTCTATAGCTTGGTGAGAGGTCAGTGTATAATCAGCACGACACTGTGGATGCTCAAGAATATTTACAAGGACCTGTAATGCACTATGTTGTCCATCAGGCCCAAATTCTGATCTTGACAACAACTGAAAAAGGGGCTCAACCACTTTTGCAGCAGATGGTCCTTTAGCTATAGTAGCATTATTTGTCAGTATCCGGAGCAATTCCGCAAAAGCAGCACATAAGAAATCTGGCGCTTCATGAAGGATATCAAGTACGCTTTCAATTACCCCAGCTTTCACCATTTCCATCTTACAAGCAGGCCTGTCTTTCCCTAACTTCACAAGAGCTCTTGAATCAGCTTCATGAAGCATGTAATTCTTACCATAAAGAAGACCTACAAGAGGTATTACAGCACCATGTGCAGCAACTAGTTCTGCCAGTTGTTCATCATCCACAATTTTATCTAATGCATGGACAACTGAGTGATGAGCAGGACTGAACTCAGCTACAAGGAGAGACACTAGAGGCTCAACACAACGAGCTGCAGCCATAGTGGACCTGATTCTTGTATTACCAAAAAGAACACAACACAACTCAGCAGCATCTCCCTTCAGTTCCATTGAACAATTTGTTGAAAGGATTCTGCAAAGAACATCCACAGCGTTCATTTCAACATCAGCAGCAGCAAGTGCCCTAGAAGGGTTTTCACTCAACAGCCTAACTAATGCTGCAATAGCAGCATGCTGCTCTCTCTCCATTCCAGTATTAAGAATCTCAACCAAGGGTTGAACAGCTTGTCGAGCAGTCTCCGCATTTCTGATATGGTCAGCAGAGAATAGGCTTTCCAATGCTTTAGCAGCACTAAGCCTAGCAGCTCTTCCTCCGAGACGTAAAACTGCTACAAGTTGACTAACAGCGCCAAATGCTGCCTCATGTCTTCGAATTTCAGCACTGCTAAATAGGATCCCCAATAGATCAGTAGCAGCTTCCTCTGTTGCATCTTGAGGGCTCAGAGAGAGATACTTAGTCAGAGCTTCTAAAGCTCCAGATTCCACCATAACAATCTTATTTGATGGACTGTCTTTTGCAAGCTGAATCAGAAGCCCAAGGGACAGAAAAGGTGCACCAGGGCGGTCCGGAATTGGTTTAAGTAGATCAACAAGGGCAGGTATTGCTTTTCGAGAAGTAGCACCAACCCTAATGTCTTCAACTCTAAATAACCTCTCTAGAGCAACTTGATCTGGGTACCGTATCAAAGCAAACTCCTCAGACATTTGAAGAAGCTCTTGTATATCAGCATCAGCACCGCCAAGCAAGGAGATAAGACCACCAGCAGCCCCTGAATTTGCAACAGATAGGAGAGTCCCTCGGCTACCATTACAGACTAAACTGGCTATTGCTTGTGCAGCAAAATATCTGTTCGCCGGAACCTCTGACTTGACCAGATTTGCAAGTACTGGTATAGATTTCATTGTTCCATGTGCCCGAATGATATCTCTATCTTGGAATAAGATAGCTAGCAATAATGCACAAATCCATATGCTGTTATCTTCCTTAAAATCAATCTGCAAATTGCCACAGAGAATTGTACATTTTCATTAAAAGTATGAGGGAATATAGCCTCAATTGAAGAATAGGGAAACAGGGAATAATATCAATGTCATCTTCGAGAAAATTTGTATATAGTTGTAAGCACCATAAGTTCTCTACTTATCAAAGTTATATAAACAATTAAGAATAGGATTGAGTACCTGAGCATATTGGGAAGATCGTTGGGAGATTCTCTCAGTGACAACTTCAACTGCTCCAGCTTCCATTATTGTGATTTTACTCTTTTCATCATGACAAGCAAGGACAGAAAGAAGCCATATAGCCAAATTTGCACCGGAAATAACTGATGTGCCAGTATCAGATTCCCCATTCCTGTCTTCTCCTTTAACATGCCTACATATGCTAATGGCATCTTGATTATCATCTGGTGGATTTGCCAATGAAGTCTCTCGTGAACCAAGCATTGTAACAAGCGATTCAATTAGATATATGGAAGAATTTAATTGATTGAGATCTTCCACCATTTTATGGTGATTAACTTTTGCAGCACATATCAGAAGTGCAGTACCGCCAATTTTGACTTTTAAGTTTGTGGAATTGGTCACCCTTCTAGCAATTGAGGGTATGCACTCAGAAGCACTAGCAACAGTCTCTCCTAGAACAACAGGTTGATCATGGCAAAGTCGTGACAATATCTCAATAGCTTTATCCTGTAACAAGGGTGTTGCATCAGCAATGGATGAAACAATTGGAGATATGTTTTCTGGAAATTCAGCTAAAACTGCCCATGTAGGTTTTATTTGTCCAATGGCTGATTCTGATCTTGACAGAATAGCAAGAGCATCTAGTGCCTCTCCAATGGCAGCAGATCCACCTCTGGAAGATTCTAGAAAAGAAACTAATGCAAGAACAGACCCAGCACGGTTCACACAATCAGTAATGGCATAATCAACTCGCCTTGAATGGAGCAGTCGTGCTATGGCTGCTGCTGCATGAGTCTTCCCAGAAACAGTTCCTTCATGTAAAACCCTTGTAGAAGGCAGAATAATTTGCTCAGTAATTGCTATCTCCGATATCTCAGTATCCAACAAAAGATTTGCTAGAGCACATACAGCCTGCTCTGCAACTTCCAGAACTGAAGAGTTTAAAAGTGAAACTAAGGGAGACATTGCATCTCGAGTAAAAGCAGCCACATCCCTGTTCTCCTTAATTGAAAGAAATATTGCAGCAAGGCAGCGACAGGACTCTAATAGGATGCTTTCCGATTCAACATTTAGCAGCTTCATGACTGACCCAAGAGTTTTTACAGCAATGTTACTTTCACGCAAGTCCTTTCTGGTTTCAAATATCCCAGCTAAAGCCGATGCTGACTTTGCCTGAGTTTCTTCTTTACTTGAGCTCAATATTTTAATCATGGTCTCAATTGCATCATTTGCAGCACTACCTTCACGCGATATATCATGGAAGGGGACCACTGAAAGCATACTTCTTAAAGCATCCAAAACATACACTTTAGATTCAGGTAGATCACTGGTTAATAATGCACCGAGCTGACTGATAGTAGCAGTGTCAGATTTATGAATTAAATGGTTCAAAGTCTTTGCTGCAATTTCTTTCCCATTTGGGCTCCCATTCTTAAGCAGCCATAATAGTGCAGGAACAGCATCAGCACTTTCAACACATGCACATATATCTTCACTGTGATTGCATAGATTCTTGAGGATCAATGCAGAATCTTCCTTGGCCTTCACAGAACCTGTTTCCAGAATTTGAACAAGAGGAGGAATGCCACCGGCAGCAGTAATGGCCCACTTACTTTCATCATTTTCATTAGATAGAAGGCAAAGCAGCGCAACTGCACATTCCTGTTGTTGTTCTGATGATAAACCAAGAAGTGATATCAACAGCTGAACACCTTCACGACCTTGAAGAGCACGCCATAGACTTCCTTCATTGTGGCAAAGTGTGAGGAGAGCTCTTATAAGCTCTTCCTGAAGTTCATTGGTTGTCATTGTGATCAACCCAACAAGCAACCTTTTGGCATCAGAATTTGCTAGTTTAATTGAGAGTATACTGTTCCCATACAAACTAGCTAGCGCTTCTATTGTACGTTCTTTCACAAGGAATGGTAAGTGAGGTTGGAACTGATTAATTAAAGTCTGCTCAATAACCAGCGGATCTGATGCTCTAGTAGATTCTGCATTTCCATCATAAATCATTAAAGCCGAAGCCAAAGCCCCAAGTGTGTCAGCAGTCTGAGAAGATGAAGAACATGACTCCAGGCTTTGACCAAGACTTGAGATGACATATGATAAACCACCAGAAATGATTGCCAAAGCACACATAGCATTCTCCTGCAATGCTTGAGCATACTCACCTTGCATGAATTCTTTCGAAGGAGCAATCGTAGCATTTATTAAAGCAGGAATACCATTGGAGCTAGCAATTTCCCTTCTAGCTTCTTTGCACTGAGCAGAAAGAGACTTAAGAGCACCTGCAGCCTCAGCTCTAACAGGGGCTTCATTACCAGGTCCTAACAGTTTAAGCAACTGTTTAGTAGCTTCAGCAGCCAATATCTTGGGACAAACAGATGCATCCTCCATCATCATACAGGCAAGAAGAAAGCATACATTAGCTTGAGTGTTTGACTGTCCGGTTATGAGCAACTTTACAAGTATATCAACTCCTCCAGCCTGAACTGTCGCCGACCAAAATCCCTCAGTGCTGCTTGAGAGATTTTTTAATGCTCCAGTCAACAAGTTATCAACCAATTCTCCTGTCTTGAGCCCATTCTTTAGCAGCTTCCAAAGCACTTGAACAACTCCCTCAGTTGAAAAAATCTTTGATCCAACATGATCCTTGGCACCACCTTGTGAAACAGCATAGATGGTCTTCGCTGCTGCAATTTGACCTTCTGCTGAGCTAGACTTGAGGAGACCAAGCAATGGTGGTATGCAGCCCCCAAGCAAAACTTTAACCCTTAGCTCATTCTCCTTACAAAGCGAGCCTAAAACAGTTGCAGCCTGAATCTTCACTCCAAGAGATCCTGATCGGAGAAGAGAGACAAGAACTGGAACAGCCTGAGAGTGAGATCCAACAGCACTAAAAGCATGTTCACGTGTATCGATGAGTTCCAGCAACTGCCTCAGAGAATGCTCTTTCTCTTGTACAGATGACGAACTCTGCCGCAACTGCTCAATGCATTGTGCAACACTCGCCAATGTCCCATCTGGATCCTCCATGCTACTTGTACGATCCCTACAGGTGATTTAAGCATAAGGTGGTCTATATAGAATTATAATAGCTAATAATCATAGCATGCAAAATCAGTAAATGATCAAAGAATGAGGAAAGATAATATTATCTTGTACATCAATGGAGTGGTACTAAACATTACCAAAAAAAATGGAGTAGTACTAAAGTAGATACTCTCTATCAGTTATAGTTCAAAAGCAACAGGAAAAGAATACAAGGCCTATGACAGCAAACCAAAATACTCAACCAAAAAGCTAATGAGGCCTATGACAATAGAATCCAAGTCAAAGACATTGAAAATACCAAAGGTAAGTCAAAATGTATATGGGAGGTGAAGCTAGAATGACAAGATAAGCATATTTTTTTTGGAAATAAAAGAAAAACAACTGGGGATCAATACAGGGACATTGAACAAAAACTTAAAGGAGGTTCAACACCCCTGCTGGTGGAAATTGGTACCAGTGCTCTCCTATTCCTCTCTCTGGTGCCAAGACTGCCATTTTCTAATTAAACAGTTAGCTAAACTTTATGCTGTATGCAAACTTCAGACTGCTCTAAGTCTAGTAAGCAGCTCCCTGCCAAGACTTCTCCACATTGTTCTAAACTCTTCAATACAAAGCGTCCTAGCATAAATATTGCTACAATAAACTCACACTAACCTCAGACCCATTTTTATAACTGAATGTGGAGTTGGCGGCTCGGAATCTTGAAGTTTTGCATCCCCATTTTTGTCCTGCAACCATGAGACATAAAAAAGGTAAAGATGTTCAAAATTCAAATTTATTCAATTGATTATAACAAGTCATCAACAGGTAAATGAAAGTAGCCATGTAAAAATAATAAAAACAAGCTATATGATTATAGTGAGAAGCTATACTTAAGAAAGGGTATGGAAATCATTAACAAGAAAGCATTGCAGAGTTTAGTTCCAAAACAATCAAAAATTATTCCCAACTCGGCCGATTATTCTAGGGCTTAGAGAAAGTTGAAAGTAGACATGCAGCATTTCATTCCTCTGTTCATTGTTTTGGGGACAGAGATACTGGTAATTACCTGTCACATTCTAGTATGAGAAAATCAGAGAATACACATTGTCATATTGTTGCTCAGCATATATCTCTGAACTAAACTCCATTGCTAATGGCAAACTTTTAGAGAAATGAAATAAACTGGTAAGCATAGCATTAATGCATATTAATGGCACAGTCACCTCAAAGTATATTATTTTGAAGAACGTTTATTTGAAAATCACATATTAAATTTCGGAATAAGTGGTTTGATAAATTTCAAATAGAAGTGCTCTTCAGCCAACAAATTGGCAATAAAATTTCCTAGTGTCCACATCCAAATCTATTTTAGATTTCATCAGTGTTTGACCACATTTCCATATCGAAGGAAAGAAACAATTATTCTCCATTCTTATAGAAAACAATTTCTACTAAAAGGATGCAGTTATTTATTAACAATGATGCAAATGAGATAAAAAAAATCAACCACCTTAAACTTCATAAATGTATCATATCGATAAATTCACAAACCATATCCTTTAAATCATCCAAAAACTAAGCATGAAAATTTAGAAACACACCATATCATTAGCAGCAAGGCCGCTGCCATTGTTGGCAGCGAACCTCCAAGACACTGTCGCAGCCAGCTTTGCTTTTTATTGCAAAATTCGCTGAATCTTGAAAGAAAAAATAATAAACCTTAGCCCCTCGTCAGATCCAGCCGCTACGCGTCGTCAAAACATTAAAATCCCCTGCCAAAAAGTAAAAGAAATAAGTTAATACGAATTTCTAAATAAAAAAGGATCAGATCAAGCAAAAAACATGATAATTCAACAAAACATTCGACCTCAAAAGAACAACAAACCAATACATCTAATACTAGTAAACTGAAAGTTCAGAACGGAGTAGAGAAAAAGATCACATTTCCATCGCACTGATTTTGTATCATGTTCCATTAAAATGAACTGAAATTTTACCAAATTGAAAGTCAGTAGATAGCAGATCGAAGAGGGATTAAAGGAGAAAATGCGAGCAAGATATTGAGGAGCTTAGATTTGGAAGAAACGACACCGAATGATGAAAATAGAAATGTAGATGGAAAAAAGAAAGAGAAAGTGAAGGCAAACCTTCAAGAGAGAGAAATGAAGGAAGAATAAGCTTAGTCTCCTTGATATGGAGTGCTTCTATCTATCAATTTCGTAGAAGAGAAGCCAACGATGAGAGAGATATTAAAGACAGAGAGAGAAAGAGAAACTGATTTTCTTTTTTTAATTTTTCGGGTAATGCTTCTTCTACTTCTTCTTGTCTTTCTGTTTTTACGTTTTTAATTTATTTTTTTCTGTGAAAAGAAAAAAGAGAGAAGGTTGTGTTTTGTTTTCAGTTCACTCACAGCTCACACAGCCGACGCTTTCACTGGACCACCGACAACTTGGAAGCTCTGCTTCTCGGCTCAGCTTCTTCTCTTCTAAACTCGGCTTTGCTATTTAAAGATTTTTTTTTAAAAAGGTATACTTATGCTCCCATTTTATAATTATTTTACTTTTAATTTTAAAATTTTAATTCTTTTTATTTAATAATTAAAATTAAATATATTTTAATTATTAAAATTGAAAGAATAAAAGTATTTTTAATACATCAGTATTCACCGTCTCGAATCCTAAAAAGGATTTGGGTCGTTTACTCGTAATCGGAACAAGTCTCCACCAGACGAATGAGTAGGAGTTGAATCGCGAGAAAATAATAAGGGGAGCTTGCAGACCTAGCTCATACAATCCAAGAAAGATCGCGGTCTCAATTCATATATATCCAAAGAGCTCATAGAAGGGAGATCGCGTGATCTGGCAAACAACCTGGAAGGAAGCACATGTTCAGCATATCTGAAATCCGCTCAAAACGTCAATCCTAAAAATAGTGAGATTATGTCATGAACAGTAATAATATATATAAATACTCGAATATTTGTATTAATAAAATATGATATAAAATTACTCAATAAATACTTATAAAACTCTAAGTTATAGTTTATCATCGTTTTTTAAAAAATTATTTTTTAAATAGAATTTTCAATAATTTATATATATTAGTGTAGTAAACCTATTTAAAATATTTATATATTTATTAATTTGGTATTATAATAATTTGTATTGCATAAAATTTTTTAAAGTTTTATATCGATAATGTGTTAATTCTGTTATATTTTAAAATATTATTTTAAAATGGAAAAGACATAATAAGAAAACCATGCAGCTTCAGTTAAGCAACCCAAGCGGCCAAGTAGGTAAGCCAGCATCTTTTTCTCTCTCTTAGTTGTCTGGAAATGGATATTCATTGGTCTTTTTTCCCAAAATATTCATTGTCTTATTGGTAAACAGTAAGATACACCTAATTATAATTATTATTAATTTGTTCCTGATAATATTCCTTGTTATTCTGTTAATACTACAGCAGAAATTTTATTCCAATTACCAATATACCCTTTCCTGTTTACTTTTCTTTTTTTTTTTTGAAATAAGAATTGTTAGGATTTATTGAAGTAGTAAGCCGAAAAAAGAATTCCCAATAAAACACAATACAAGAAACAATCGAAAATAAAATCCGAGGCAAATAAAAGAAATAAAGCAAGAAAAGTAATTGACAAAAACATTAAAGAAACATAAATAAACCTAACCACCCAAGTAGAGCTTTCATTTCCAAGGCAACTAAAAAGCAAAACCTCTCAATAGCCAAAACCAGAGTAAATTCCCATCAGTTTCATCGATCTGCAGCAACAGTATATTGGAAGGCGTTCTATCAAAACCTTGGTGACTCTTCAGAATCAAAGCACTCCATCATTTAAAAAGACCTAAAGACTCTTCCACCTGTTGATATACTCGCGTCTATATCGGAGGTTTAGTTTCACATATGGCTCACCTGATGCGATTAGCAACGATCTGCTTCAACGGCTTAGAGAGCATAGACAAGGACTTCACCCACAAGATAAGATTCTTCTCTCCTTTTAAGTCCCTTTATAGCCAGATTATGAGCAACACCATTTATATGCTTTTTAACATGACTAAATACACACCTTTGAAAAGATACACAGGTAGCACGAATATTCTAGAAATATGTCCCTAGTATTGACCGTTCCCCTCTATTCTCTATTAGATTACGAATGATGGTCAAGCAATCTCCTTCGATTTTTACATATGGCAAACCCATTTGAGCCCTTACTAGAGCCACCTAAAGACAACCCATCGCCTCGGCTGCAAATGAAAAAGGTATGTTGTCATGTAGAGTCATTTTTTAACATAGAATGCTGCCAAAATTATTTCTGACAATAATCCCAGAACAAGATTTGTTATTTTGCCTGTAAAAACTAGCATCAAAGTTGATTTTTGCAAAAGGAGCCTGAGGCGGCATCTACGTCCTAGTAGGTATGAGACTCCCTACCCTCGTACCTGTTTCCTTCACCGTTTCACCCAAAAATTTCCTGATAAATGTACTATCTCCCTTGGAGTTGCATTCTGGCCTTCACGGAGCCATTTGTTGCGAGCAGTCCAGATTGCCCACAACCCACAACACAGCACTCGACAAAGGTACATGGAATTATTACCAAAAAACTGTTGAAGTCGATCTGTCATTTAGGTCATATGCATTTAAGTACAATCGGAAAGCCCTAACAATTGCCAGATCTCCCTTGTATACAGACATTCCTGGAAAACATGTTAAATTGTTTCCATACTATTGTGGTAGCGAGGATAGTTTGCAAAATTCAGCAACCTCTTATAGTGTAGATTTAAATAAGTAGGCACATAGTTATTCATAATTCTCCAAACTGTAATTTTTAATTTGGAGGGCAAATCAAGAGCCCGTAGCTTTTTGTATAAGTTGATGTAAAGGTAAGAATTTCCATCAGTAAATATTCCATAATGATTATGTATCAACCATTTGTAAGCACTCTGTACTGTATACTCTCTAATAGCTTTCCCTTCCACACTCAAAGATCCTTTTGTGGAACAACGGGCAAAAGGATGGTCAGAATCTATCGAGCATCAATGTTATGAAAGGTAGAATTAATCAAATCCTCCTTCCATTTATTTGTCTATTGGTCAATTAAGTTTGACATTCGCTGAATAGAGGAATCATGTGTGGGATTCTAAAGTCTTTGGTTTTCATTTCCAGGAATCCAAGCATCTTCTCTCACAGAAACATTCAAACCAGAGCCAATTCTCTAGCATAGGCAAGCCTCTAAAATGCCTTTGGTGGCCCAAATGCTCCTCCAAGTATAGGAAGGTAGTTGTCCTAAACTTGACTTCAAAAAGCTAGTATTAGGAAAATATTTTGCTTTTATAGTGTGGGCTAATAATGAATTCGGATAACTAAACAACCTCCAACCTTGTTTGACAAGTAGGACGAGATTAAAATGAGATAAAGAGCGAAAACCAATATCCTTATAACTTTTCAATTCACATAATCTGTTCCAAGCACACCAGTGAATACCATACTTATTACTACTGCGATGCCACCAAAATTGACTAATAATACTTTTTAAATCAGAACAAAGCTTTTTGGTAGTAAAAAACACATAGAATATGAAAGAAGAGCTTTGTGGACAGATTTTTACAAACACCTCTTTGCCCCTTGTGATAGATGACTAATGCTTCACCTTGAAACTTTTACCCACATCTTATCTTTCAGACTTTGGAATGCCCTTCTTTTACCCGTTTTGACCATATTAGGAAGGCCTAAATATTTCTTTGGTTCTGTAAAAATCCTGATGTTCATCATTTGGGAAACACGTCCTTAGTCGAATCTGTTGTGTTGGAACTGAAAAACGCAGTGAACTTCTAGAAATTGATGCACTGCCTAGAAATATCTTCATGTTCTCTTAGAATCTATTTGAGAACAGTAACACCCTTACTCGTCGCTTCATCAAAGAGTAGATAATCTTCAGTAAACATTAAGTGAGTGAGCTGAGGCCTCTTTCATGATTTGCAAGTTTCATTAGCGTCGACAGCCCTTCTCCACAAAACAAAAACAAATAAGGACTCAAAGGGTCACCTTAACGTAAGCCCCTTCCATGTTTAAAAATTCCACCAATCTGCCCATTTAAATCAACCGTATAGGAAACAGACTTAATACATCTCATGATGAAGTCCACCCAGGAATCCGCAAACCCCATTGCTCTCATCATAAGCTCAACAAAAGGTCATTCAACACAATCATAGGCTTTGCTTATATCGAGCTTCAAAGCCATCTGCCTTTTCCTTCCAAGTATTTTGTTTTAAGCATATGAAGCACCTCATAAGCAAAGAGAACGTTATTCGTAATGAGACGCCCTGGAACAAAGGCACTTTGTGCATCATCAATACTCAAATCAAGTAGCCCTTGCTAACGATTGGCAACTGTCTTTACAATAATATTGTATAGTACTAAACAAAGACTAATTGGCCTGAAATCTCTCAAATTAGTAGGGTTGGTTGTCTTCGAAATCAAGATTGTATTCATACAGTTGATCATTTCCATTGATGACTCTTTATTTAGAATATCTAAGCAAAAATTGTTAACCTCGGCCCCAACAATGTGCCAATATCTCTGATAGAAGAGCACAGGAAAGCCATCCTCACTTGGAGCCTTTGTTGGGCCCATAGACTTAAGAGCTTCATACACTTCATTCACATTGAAATATGCTATCAAAACATTATTCATTTCAGCAGTGACACGTCTATTGACATTAAAAAGCACGTGAGTAGTGTCTCCCATTCCTTTGAAGGAAAATAAGTTAATAAAATAATCTCTAGCCGCTCTCTAAATATCATTAGAACTAGAAACAATACGACCATCAGGATCTTGTAAACCTCTAATTTTATTGATACAACGTCTAGTAGAAGCATACTTGTGAAAAAAAAAGTGTTTTTGTCACCTGATTTTAACCAGTTTGCCCTTATACGCTGCTCCCAAAAACGTTCTTCTTTTTTCGCTTCAAAGTTAAAGTGCATTTTTACATCAATAATCTCAGTTAGCACCTCATCAGTTCTATCCACATGGCTTAATTCCTCAAGTCGTTGGCTCAACATCTTTGTCAACACACGTTGTTTATGTATAACAGTACATGCCTACTTTTGGAAACCAATCATAACAGACTACAATTTTTCTAGAACCAGACCAGTATGTAATAACCACAGCCTTTGACTTTCTGCCTCACATGAATCCTCCATACACCTCCAAGACTCATATTTGCAAGATCTCCAGTGATGCATCGAATCCTCCTGATCAGTAGTAATTAATAATGGACAATGGTCAGAGAAAGAGTGGAAGGTGTCGCAAGGAAAAATTCGGGAAAAGATGCCTCCACTCAGCCATAGCAACCCCCTTGTCAAGCCTCTCTCTAATGTTGGTTTTGCATAGATTACCACGCTCCCAAGTAAACCAAGGCCCAATGCACCTTAAATCCTCCAAAGCACAGTCTTCCAATACATTGTGAAAATCATCCATCCTTCGACTATCCTTAGGAATTCCCTTTTCTTTTCATGAGAAAAAAGTATCTCATTAAAATCTCCACTAACAAATCGAGGGAGATTACAACCTCGACTTAAATATTTTAGTTTGTTCCATGTTTCATCTCTATTATGACTGTAAGAAGAGCCATAAAACCCAGTCCATCTCCATTTTGGACTATCTAAAAATTCTTGAATCTCCATATAAATAAAATTATCAGAGTAGCTACGAAGAGTGACAGATAACCCCTCTTTCCACCCTAAACTCAATCCACCCCTTGAGCCATCTGCCTCTATATTAATACCACACAAAAAAGCCACATTTCGTTCGCACTTTCGCCATCCTAGTAATCGAAAGTTTTGTCTCCATGAAGAAGACGAGATGGGGAGAGTATAACTTCAATGTGTGTTGAAGCCTTTGAACATTTTTTGGGTTCCCCAAACCATAAACATTCCAACATAGTAGCCTCATTACATCTAGTCAGCATGCCCCTTGGTAACTTTCGATATTTGTAAGGTCTTCACTGCCTCATCAGTAGTAGAAGTATTGGGTGCTGATCCCAAATCATTAGAAGAGGAATGTGAATAGCTGGGTCATTTTTTCCCCTCCTCATTTAGTAACGGGTCATCCTCCACATCTTGATTCACAACTTGTGAGCTCATCCCAATTTTCAAAACACTTTTTGGCAACTAATCCTGTAAGGAAAGTCCTTCCAAATTAAATCATAGGATTAGATTAAATTGTTGATAGCTGGCTTTCCACGCTTCACTCCTAGAATTACTCCCAAATTGTCTCATTTCCTTATTTTCCTCGTAAAATCCTCCATCACCCCTTTCCCTTAACCAGATGCTGCTTCCTATCGACGTCTTACGTGGCAGTGCTCAGAGTGACAAATCCCACCCTTACGGCATCTCTTCGCCGTCATTTTTAAGTTACACTGGGCAGAAGCTTTCACCATGCCCTAGAACACCATAAACGAAACAAAACAGGGACAATTTCTCATACTTAAAAATGGTATAAGTAGAGCGATTAGGAGATATTAGGAGCTTCTTTTTCCTTAGGCTTACGAATATCAATCTGGACTCTAATCCGTATAAATTTCTTTCCCATACTAGCCCCTACTTTATATCATAGTCAATGAAGGAACCAATAAAATCCCCAAATTGCTTTGCCATTTTTCAGAGAAAAAACCTGAGGGTAAATCATGAACTTGGACCCAAAAATTGGAGAAAATTAATGGGACCAACATTGGATCTTCCTCATCTCGTAATCAGTGAAGAATCAATAAATGACTATTGAAAGTCCATGGAGACCAATTTTCAACCCGTTCAACATCCATTTTATTAAAAAATTTGAACAAGTATCTTTTATCTCCTAAATCAGAGATCTGAACTCCCTTAAGAGGGTGCCATAAATTCGCCATTGTCGTTTGCAAAGCCGAAAAGTGAACTATACTGGCCATTAAGCAGCAACCCACTAGATAGAACTCATAGACAGATTCTTACGTATTCTCTTCCCCATTATTATTCCAACCAACTTCATCATCTTCAATCCGCAAGTTTTCCATACCCCTTTCCATTGTCACAGACACTCACTCTAAGCGCAAAACAGTAACACTCCAAAAGCAAAACTAGACTAAAGTAAATCTGAAAAGTTTGAAAAAAGAAAAAAGAAAAATAAGGAGCACATGTCAAATAGACAGACCAGGACGTGTCAAAAGATAGACCCTTTTCTTTTTGTATATTATTCAATAAAAACAAGAAACGAATAACACATTTATGATCATTTTCTTTTGTAAGTAGTAGTTAAACGGTCAAATTTATGAGCATATCTGTTTTTTATATAATGTCTAAAATTAGTTATAGTCCTTTTCAATCTATAAATAAGAGGATAATGTGATTCAACGCACTTGAATTCACATCCTCCTGCATTGGCAATAATGACCATGTCAATCGAATTAAGACTCAATCAACAGACTATCAAATATTTAACTTTTTTTAACTTATGATTACAAATTAAAGGAAAATAAAACCATTTGGCTTGATCAATAATTTACTAAACAATTGGGTATGAGAAAACAATCCTACTCTACTGTAATTAATTCATCTTATTTAGGTTCAGCATCTTGATTCTAATTTTTACCAAGAGGCAAATTCTATTCTACTATTTTTTTGGATAATATAATAAAATACATATTTATTAAATATATAGTATGTTATGTTTATGGATTAAATTTATACATTTACTAAAATAGTAATATCATATCATAAATTCAAAAATTATTCTTTGGAAGACATGAAGGAAAGTGAGAACTAAACTTGTAATCAAGCAAAAGGATAAAAAGTAAAACAAAGGGTGATTACGGAACAAGATGAAAATGGTCACAAATAATTTTCTAAATTTAAAATGATATAAAGGAAAAAATACACGAAAATTAATTAATTAATAAATATGATAAATATAATAAAATGCATGTCTTTTGTGTGTTAAACATACTAAACCAAATAAGTATAGCCACGCTCAACCATTTCGCCAATTTACAAGCGCATCACATCAAGTCATATTATCGATCTAATAAAAAAGATATTTACATTATGCGACTCGAATGGTAGATTGTCAATTAAGAGAGGATAAGTAGCCTATGAACATCTCCATTCAATACATGTCTGAAATCAATGGAGTCAAGACAACAACTCCACTTATCAATCTCCTCTTATTTTCCAACAACACTAAACTCCTCCTCTTAGAATATCTCTTACTACTCTTGGGCCACTAGGTGCTTAGATTTCAAGGTCTTAAAAGCATTTTCTCAATATTAACAAAATGGATTCCACAATGAATATTAACACTAGGTACATGCCAAAACACATCTTTTATTCACTACGTATACATCAAGTTGTTAGAGCTTAGTTGTAACCTTTGAATGCCTTCGAGCTAGCCTATCAAAATCCAATGTCACTAATACCTATGTACAGAACAAATACGTCTACACACTGAGCATTGGTTGCTTAGTAGTGCTAACACATTTTGATTACAAAACAATAAAATTTTAAATAATAAAGTATGCTAAAAGAAAATTTTAATAAATTACTAAGTTAAAATCAACAAACAACATGTCATTTTATAGTGTTACATCTTATTAGTTTAGGGTCATATGTCTAAGGTCTCAACCATCATAAAGACTTAGTAAGTTTATTTGATATTACTTATTTAATTTCATATCATAGTCATTGGTGAACAATTACACATAAACAAACATATACATAAGTTTTTTATTCATATACATGAAACATTATGTAACATCTTATGTTGACGGATCTTAAGTTTTGGCCAATAGAGTGAGAGTAATTTTTGAGGTGCAATCTATCCGCCCAACTATTGTTTGGCATGTAGGTTGGGCACATAACAGAGATTAGAATATTATTCAAGGATTGTTCTCAAAATGTATTGAGATGGGAAGATGAAGGGATTGGTAAGAGTATTGGAAACCTTGTATGTTGGGGTGATCACCGAAGGTATTGTGTGCCCAATTCATGCAGTTACTGTGCTAGTTTCACTATAAATGAATTTATTAGAAACTAATTGAATAATTGAACTAGAAAGCTATAAAATAATGTGTTTTTATAGCTGTAAACCATTTATAAAAATAGTTTTGAAAGTTTGTGACACATTTAGATGTTGAGACCAAAAAAAGGGGAGAGTTTTTCTTTTTCTTTCTTTAAGAAGTATTACTATCTAAATCTTAAAGAACTTACAATATTTATTGCTTTTTCAAGCTAGAGTTTTTGATCTGGATCTTTACCAATGATTTCTCCACGTCAAGGTAAGATTTATAACTCGACACGTTATGTTATGAAAGATTTAGCCGATAAGAGTTCATGGATAGTAAAATAAGGAAGTAAGGCTTTGTATAAGAGTTTTCTGGTTTGAGATGATAGTAAATGTTATATGAATGAGTTTTAAGGGTGTTCCTATATCTTTTTCCAAGTAGATACTACAGTTCTTTGTTGGATGTTAGATCTGGAGTTTCAACTGCTACTTGTGGATGTCAGGTGAGTCTTTAAATCTACTACTGTGTTGTTACTATTCATACTATGATGTCTGTGGAAACTAATCGAAAGGTTATGTTAATATAAGGTAAGGTGTAAAATGCTATGTAAGTGATTATGAGTAAATCCTAAAGGATATCTATGATTAAATCAGTGTTGCTGAGGTTAGTATATTTATATTTAGTATAATCTATTGAGTTCAAGGCTATATTGATTGATGTTTGAGTAATATGAAGTGAAACATGGTTCCATCTGAAAGAATGGAATGAATGTGAAGAGGTCTATGTTATGTTGGTTGTTTGTTAGTAGATAAAAGGATTGTGCTTAGATTGTTTTGATGCATGAAGTGTCTGCAAATGGATTTTTCTTGTAACCCCTTATACCCAGCCTAAAAGATATGACCGGATCTAAAAGGTCACAGTTGTAATTTCACCCTCACGTAACCTCTAAATCCATAACCACACATACACACACACACATACATAAGTTGTAATTAATTAAATAACAGTAAAACAACCCATTTTCCAATAATCCTGAATAATCTCAAACACTTAAATAAAACATTAAAATGTCAAATATAAATTAACTTTACAATCCCAAAATAATATAATAATAAAATAATCTGAAAAATCCCAAATAACTCATATTGAATGATAAAGGAAAACAAATAAATATTAAGAGGTCCTCCGAGTACCAAGTCGCCTATGTCCGAGGTATCTCTAAGAGAAACTAAAGGGGAATGAGCTAAAAAACCTAGTGTGTATCTAAAGTGCATACATCCACAAACATAATATCATAGTCATTTCATAAGCATTTAAGTAAGCCACAACATGATATTTCTCAATTCAATAAACTCACAAGCAAAATGCAATGCACCCAATCACCTGCACACCAACACAATGGAAAGTTTCCCTAGAACCCCTCCCCATCCAATCGTCACCAATCATAGTGTAGTTTTACTATCACCCATTTGAAGGGGTGATAACCACGTCTTCCACCGTACATCCCAACCCATGAACACAAAACGATATGATAACACATGTATCTCAATCTCAATCACAATCCCATGATAATATATTTATATCAGAGCACATAGTATATTAAACACGATATTTAAAACGTCCACAGTTTGATAGATATGCATGCAATATTGACATGCGATAACACAACACAGAACAATATCATACCGATAACACATCTCATAATAGTATCACATAATTAACTCAACAAAGAGCATTATCACATAACAAAATGTAGCATAGATAGAAACACACCTTAAATAGGCTGAAGCTCTAACGTCGATGAGGACGTCTCCCACGCTCAAATCTAACATTGGTTCTAACTGGATTAGAGCCTACGAGAACAAATTCTACATTAAATTTTTATTCCTATGTCACCTACTAAACACATCACTAACCCGAATAATAAATACTCGTGTGTAACTCTCGGAGCTTGTGCAGGGGCAGTTTGCACAGGTGGAGGCGGAGGAGAAGGTGGTAACTCGTTGGCCTTAGAGTCATGATCACCTAAGCACAAAATAACTTGAGTTAAATCCCATATTTATCTCACTTAAAAATTACTAAATACCAAAATAAGTACAAATAGCTAAAACGATGTTTTCGAGTTCGATTTTGACAAAACGGACCACGAATTCAGAATCAGAACATCGAAAAATGAAAAGGTAGGGTATTTTAAAAAAGTCAACGATCAACATCAATGAGTTGGTACATTGGGTCGGGCAACACAGGTTCGATTCGGTTCATGGTTTATGTAATGGATTCATGATTTGGGTCACAAGTTGGGTCATAGGTTTGGGCTTCACGCTTTGGGTCACAAACACTGGGTCATTGCTTGGGTTTGCATTGAGTTGGGCTAGCAACCACTCGACCCAACTCCTTAACACATTTGCAGCAACCAAACTAGGGTTTCAAAACTCACTTCGACGTTAGCCACAACCTTGATGAACGACGGCACGATACCTCACCGGAGATACGCAGCCTTAGCATGGAAAACAACTAACCTACCCCAAACACGACCAAGTACGCGATGGAGGAAATAGAGAGCATGAGAAAATCAAACGATTTTTGTCACCATTTTACACGAATGGTGACGTAAGGGAAAAGAAAAGGGTCGAGGTTTGCTCACGACACCACGAAAAACACAATGACAGTGACGGTGTGGCACACAAATGGCGAGAAGGGCGTGATCGGATCTTTGTCGAAAAGTGAATAAAACAGAAGGAGTTGAGATCTTTTGATAGAGGCAAATAAGGAGAAATAAAAATGGGACAAGAAAGGTCAAAAACAAAGAGAAAAAGGGTTTCAAACCCTAGCAAATTGGGAAATTTACACAAAGACGCTCCGAAGCTCAATACTTTACCTGAATCATAATTTAGTCCTTGAAAATCTCAATTTTTCCCAGAATTTTAATCAAAGCTCAATTAGGTCTCCTAATTTACTAAGATCACAAAATAGTCCCTAAATTTCTCAAAATTTCCAAATTAGTCCTTAAATCAAATTAGGGGTGATACATGTCTTGAAACCGAGTTTCAACATTTGTTGTGGACTCGAAGATACATGTGACACAAATTTAGCCTGAACTGGTAATATGTTATTATTTTAAAGGTTTAGCTTGGACTGATAACCTTACATGTATGACATCCTTTGAAAATGAACTAAAGGAAAGTGATTGTCCAATGAGGTTCTCTGCGTGTCTTAGGATAATGATGGGTAAACCTCATGCAATGTGAGTTTAGGCGAATTCATATCATAAACACAATAGGAATGAATGACCTCATTGGCAAACAAAGAATGGCTTTTGTGGTAAACAAAGAGTAGCCATCGTGGAGGATTATGAAAGAAATAACCTCTATGGCGTGCATTACAAGGATAACCTTTATGGAGTACTCCGGATGGACTGCCTGGTGGTGTGTCTTAATAGGATTCTCAATGAAGAACTTTGAACGAGGCTTTTTGTGGCGTATTCTAACAAATTCCACTAGTGGTAAGTTTTGTATGGCTTTTAAACGTAATCAATGAAGTCAGTAAGGACAAACTATATCCATGAACTATATGATAAAGTAATAAATAAGACCAAGAATCAGTCGGAAACAATTGATTGAAGAGGTATGAAGATTTAATGAGATAGTAATGAAAATATATTCTAACTTAAAACATAAACTTGTATATTCGAAGGAAGTGCTTGCTATCTATGTTGGTGACTTCTTGAACCGGGATGAAGTGATGGCTCAGAGATTGAAAGATGTAAGAGACATAACGAAGATAATTCTTTAAGAAAGGAAATAACTCTTGAATAAGGTATAGTAATAGGCGAGTGTAAAGGAATTGAATTGAGGAAGTATTCGCTAGTGAAAAGTTGAAGATTAGGGACGATGAGATTGCCTACATAAGTTATCGGTAGCAATGTGCAAATATGACTCAGGTAATCGGTATTTACTCACTAAGTTCTTATGAACTTATGTATGTGTGTTATGTTTCAAATGAGTTATTAGGGTTTACGTCAAGAGAGACGATGCAAGGATTACGTCAAAGAAATGGCGTATCGGATTAATATTTATATAGAGCGAGTTTAGAGGCGCATTCAAGGTCTAAATTGCCATTTGGAATTTCATATCTAGGGTATCTGTGCTAGATTAGGATTTCAAATTAAATATCGTGGAAATTAAATTACTATGTGTTGTAGTTATATTTATTTCTTATACATGCTCAAGTATTAAGTTCGAAAAGTTATAATTAAGTAAGCCATAATTGATTGTAATTTGTATAATTATTTTAAGGTTGTGTCTGTATTTGTATGGTAATACCCAAGATCTGGATCGGGTTAAGGGTGTTACACATTATGTTATTAAATCTTTCTCATTGTCTTTTTGTAATTTCATATCGAATTTATTGTCTTTTATTCCATTGACTTGATTACATGTTCATATTAACTATTTAACCAATGTAACTTTAGTAAAAATAGGCTCAAACATGCGAGTGAACAACATTACATCAGGATAGCTTTGAAGAGCAATAACTACTCCTTACCAAGGTACATAAGTGCAAAGCCCAAAGGCATCAAAGACATATACATATACAAATACATTCCTCCACCACACCAAGGTCTTCAAAGAGACAATACGTATGTGATGATTCACAACAAATCCTGAATCATCCAACGACATAACAAAATCTTCATATCACTGCCAAATTTGTAAAAAAAAAATGTGCATAGAACCTTATTGGCATGTCAATTGTGTCCTAGCCTTTTTACCAAGTTTACACGAGCATTTGTCATTTATGAGAACATATACATATATGATGTCAATCACATTTCAATTTCATAGTTCATAAGCCATAGCTTGTACAAAGCACATAATCATCATGTGATACTCAAGAATATTACTAGTCAACCTCTTAACCAATTTTCACTAAGTATATATATCATTTTGCATATAATCATGATTTTCATCTCTTAGATCACATTTCTTATCCATTTTTCACAAGTCAACGTGTCATGTACAATAAATATTTACCAAGCCACATACAATTAGATTATTAACAATTCACTTGGTCTCCTTTCATTAAACATCACGTTACCTTCATTTGTTATTATCTTTAATCCTATGTTCAAATTTCATTGCTTTCTTACCAAGCAATCCATATTTATTGATCTTATGTTATAATCAAAACCCATGATATTATTATTATTATTATTACACTCAAATCCACGACACTAATAAGGAGAGATTGTAAGTGATTAACAACTTACCCAATTACTTACTAACTTATCATAGTGAAACACATATTATATTACTAGCCATTTATTGAACTTAATTATTTAATGAAAAATTGTAATATAAACAAATTGAATTAGCATAAATAGAGCTCATTGACCATCGCCCACTTTTACCCTATCCCATAACATCTTGACTTCATCATTAACTATGTATGACATATTTGATTACAAAAATAACATTAATTCTTCATTCAATTAAGAAATACAACAACTAGAGGTGAGATTTGTTCTGTTATGTGGTTTTTGAGTTTTTTAATCGATTTGGGGTATTCGATTTTTTTCATTTTTTGAACCAAAATTGAACCGGTGGATAGAAGAAACTGGTTTTTACCGACCCGTACTAAATCGACTCGATTTGATTCAAATTTAAATATTGTTTTTGGGCTTTAAGATTTTAGACTTTAATTAGACAAAACTGTCTTTTGATCTGGACTTTTCAACTTTATTTAGATAAAATTATCTTTGTTTTATGTTTCATAGACATTATATGACAATTTTAATTTTTTCAATTATACATAATATCTCAATTTGTTATCAAATAATCAAATAAAAGAATACTTAAAGTAAGCAATAGATCAAATAGGTAAAGAATTTTCTCTTCTACTACTTTCATTTCAAGGAGCCTTATTTATAAGCTCATTTGCTATGAAGTACATGTAAATGAAGTCTCTTTAGTTTCTTAATTGAAATATCTAATTTACTCTCATGGTCATAAGTGAACCAAAGAGTTTTATCTCATTACTTTAATGAGGGTTTAAAGAGGTTAGACATCCATTTAATGTATTTACAACACTCTCCTTTAGATGTCTTTTAAATAAAAAATGTGCCTCATTAAAAACTTTATTAAGAAAAACTCTATGGGATAAAAACCTAATGTAGGAAAAGGAGTACACAATCCTATTACAAGTTGCCTCATTAAAAACCTTTACCAGGAAAACCCAGTGGGACAAAACCTTGGTTAAAGGAAAGAGTACAACGTGTTTTAGACTCCCTCTAATGGCAACATCACATTATATCTTTGAGTCAACGCATTCCAATCTTATCGTGTAGTCTTTCAAATGTTGAAGTTGGCAACGCCTTAGTAAAAAGATCTACTAAATTATCACTAGAACGAATTTGTTGAACTTTTATGCCACCTTTCTTCTCAAGATCACGAGTGAAGAATAGTTTTGGTGAAATTTCTTTCGTTCTGTCACCTTTGATGTAACCACCCTTCAATTGAGCTATACATCTTGCATTATCTTTGTATAAAATAGTTGACATCTTTTCCTGTAAAGACAAAGTATTACATATCTTCAGGATATGTTGTGTTAATAACCTTATCCAAACACACTCTCGGCTTGCCTCATGCATTGCAATTATTTTAGCATGATTTGAAGAGGCGGCAGCTAATGTCTGCTTTATTGAACACCATGATATGGTAGTATCTCCAAATGTAAATAAATATCTCGTTTGAGATAGACCTTTATGTGGATCCGATAAATATCCAGCATCAACATAGCCGACTAATAGGGATTTTGAATCATTTGAATAAAATAACCCCATATCAATGGTCTCTCTAAGATATCTAAATACTTGTTTAATTTCATTCTAATGTCTACGTTTTGGAGAAGAACTAAATCTTGCTAACAAGTTTACAACGAAAGCTATATCAGGTCTTGTGTTGTTTGCGAGATACATCAATGCCCCTATGACACTTAGATATGGTACTTCAGGACCAAGAAACTCGTAATCATTCTTGCAAGGACGAAATTGATCTTTATTCACATCTAACGATCTCACAACCATCGGGGTATTCAATGGATGTGCTTTATCCATATAAAATTTCTTTAAGATCTTTTCTGTATAAGTTGATTGATGGACATGAATTCCATCTTTTAAATGCTCCATCTACATGCCACGAAAAAACTTTGTTTTTCCAAGATCTTTCATCTCAAATTCTTTCTTTAAATAATTTATTGTATTTTGAAGCTCTTTAGGAGTTCCAATAATATTTAAATCATCAACATAAAAAGAAATTATCACAAAGTGTGATCCAGACCATTTTATAAAAACACATGAATAGATTAGATCGTTTTTATAACATTCTTTTAACGAATACTAATTAAGATGATTGTACCACATACATCTAGATTCTTTTAATCCATATAAACTTTTCTTTAATTTGATTGAGCAATTTTCCCGAGAAACTCTTTATCCTTCAAGGATTTTAAATCCTTTTGGGATTTTAAATCCTTCAGGGATTTTCATATAAATTTCAGTATCAAGTGTACCATACAAATAGGTAGTAACAACATCCATTAGACTCATGCCAACTTTTTCACATACTGCCAAACTAATAAGGTATCTAAACGTGATTGCATCCACCACAGGAGAATATGTCTCTTCGTAATCAAAGCCAGGCCTTTGCGAAAATCCTTGTGCTACAAGTCATGCTTTATATGTTACGACTTCGTTTTTTCTCATTTCATTTTCTCATTCTGCTTGAATTGCGTGTCTCCATTTTGGCCAATCTTTTATATTTCTATATTCCTTAATCGATTTAGGCCCAGGATCCTCATTTTTTTTGGTATTTCAATAGCAACATTATAAGCAAAATTATTGTCGACAACTATAATTTTCTGGTTCCATCTTTTTCTCGTGTGGACTTAACTTATCGAGATCTCTTTATTTTCATAATTTTCATTTTCAATTTCAGGTACCTGAATCTCTTCTTGAGTTTTATAATTAGTTATGTCATGGGTCTCTTTAGGAACCCCCACCTCCATTATATGACAATCTTGAATGTTTGCTCCTTTTCTTTTACGAGGATTTTTATCTTTGGAATCGTCTAGTCTTCCACGCTTCAAGCATGAATTACTTTCTTTTATACTAACAATTTGCCCTATTGGGACATCAATTTGTATTGGAGCATTTTCAGTTGGTATATGAGATTTTAATGAATGTGATAGTTGATTTGTAAAATGAATTATCTGTTGAACTTCTGGTTCACATTGTTTTGTACAAGGATCTTAGACATTGATAATTCATTCCAAGTACTTTATTAATCTAGCTTTTTATTCTCTCCCCCTAATGTTGGGAAAACTGACAACTCATGTCATAACTAAATCTCGAATTAATAGCTCAAAAATATTTAATAATATAAGGAGACTCATATCAATATACGTTCCCAACCTCTTATGATGACCCATCTTTGTGCGTTGTGGTGGAGCAATTGGAACATATACCACACATCCAAAAATTCTAAGATGAATAATATTTGGCTCCTGACAAAAAATCAATTGTAATGGGGAGTATTTATAATTTATTAGTTTGATGCGTGCAACATGTAAATCAATACAATCTCATGTTGTAATAGGAAACTTTGTTCTCATAAGTAATAGTTTAGCTATTAGTTGGAGGCATTTGATAAACAATTCAGCTAAACCGTTTTATGTGTGAACATGAGGTACAAGATGTTCAACTTGTATCCCAATTGACATACAATAATTATTGAAAGCTTGGAACATAAACTCACCAACATTAGCAAGATGAATTGTTTTAATTGCATAATCTAAAATTAATCATTTAAGCAAGCAATCTCGCAAACAATAGGTTGTGAGTTGATAACACATATATTATTGTTTTTAGATGCATCTACCAAAATCATATAATATAAAAAATCATTCACATGGTGAATGGATAAACCCATATTCATTTCAGAAATGTAAAACATTAAATCTCAACTTTAGCTAGCCAATTATCATTGAGAACAAGCAACACATAAGAATTCTTTAAATTAAAGAATCTTTTGGTTCTTTAATAAATGTCTATCTAAATTCTCAAATAATTTTCGCATCATATATAATCTAGGATGGTCTAACTGGCCACGTCAAATAGTAAATGTATTTGTATCAGTAAACTTCTGGTTTACTTTAACATGTTTTTCAATTGTACTAATAATGTCAATATAAATTTTGACAATTGATAATTTTATCGTCATTCTTTTTATTTTGTATCCACATATAAGTAATATTTTGACATTTACTTCTGGAAATGTCTACATCAATGTGAAGTCCATAATGTTATTAACTCAATAAAACAATATAATTTGCAAACAATTATTTGCAATATTCACTTTAGGGAATATGCAAAAATCTTTAAATGTTCAAATTGATGGCTTTAATGATCAAAAGTGATTATAAAATTTATTATATTTATTGCAAACGTTCACTTCAAAAACTGTGCAAAAAGAAAATAATTCAGACAATAATGTAAGCATATATCATATTCCTTACCAATAATATTATATAGATATGATCCGCTCCAAGGAATGATTAATTAATATGAATCATTGGTTATTTTGTTCTAATAATGAACAATTAGCAACATTTCAAATCATCCATCTTCTTTTTATCCATTTGTCAATAATGACAATAAGTTCCATTTTATAATTGTTATGTATTGCTACATTTACTTTGAGGAATGAAGCGAAATCAGTGGAACGAATAATTCATTATTTTGTTTGTCCTTAAGAAGACATTAGAATCCAAAATACTTTTAAAGCCCTTTTCACAAGAGTTTTTCATCATCAATTAACTAGAAAGAAATAACCAAGTCATGCATAGAGTTTATTGCAAATCAAATGTATGGATAAAACTAGCATATAATATCAAACCTGATATAATGCTAGTGCCAACAAAAAAATTCATAAACCATTGCATACATGTATGAAATTTACTTCAAAATCATGCATCTCATATTCACTAAAACTTTTCCATTTATAATTGCTCATATAATTTCTCTAAATAATTAACAAGTATAATGTGTATGAACTACCTTTAACAACTTTACAAAAGTAACAAGTTTCCTAGGGTTGTATAGTAAGAAAACATAAGGCATTTACAAATCAAACCACACAAGTTGTTTTAATGCTTCTTATCAAACAACAATTGGCTAATGGCCAAATTAATACAGTAATTCTCATTTTTTAAGTTTATAAAAATGTTTTCAACCAAAATAATTCAAGAAAAATTGACAACAACTATACTTGAAATTCTATATTAGAATCAACCTAATAATCAATTTAGACATTCATCAAATTTTGTCATTAAAATTTAAACAAACATGTTTGATGTGAAAGAATCTTGATTTTATTAATATATGCAATAACTTTAATCATTGTTGATTAAGAGAATTTTAAACAATATCAAAGTCCAAAAACATATGATGTCTAGAATTTAAAAAACTTATATATATAATATATAAAATGAAACCATCAAATAAACATTCAAAACAAATAGTTTAATGATGACTAAGAATTGATGTAAGGTCACATATTATGATGAACCTTGGGCTTTGTTTAATAGAAATAACCGATAATATTATGAACCGTTATTTAAAAATCTATCAATTTATATCATTAAAACTAATCTATCGTCATTCAGATATAATAACTAAGTAATTATCAAACAGCATATATTAAGGAAAAAAAAGTAAGAACAAAAATATAGGTACATATAAGCATGTAATGTGATAAGTGAAATTTACCTCAATTTCTTTTCTTGTACAAAAGTTTTAATAGCAACTTTCTTGTTCATTGTTGAGTCTTGATGATTTTATTAAAAAGTAAGCAAATTCAAAAATTTGTTAATAGAAAACTTTTATTTCAAAATAACTTATATGGTACTAAGGCACCTCAATGTCAAGAGCATCAAATCAAAATCCATACCGACATTAAATCTTTCACCATTCGTCTAAGATCATAAAAATAAGATAAGTTAATCAAAAGAATTATAACTGATAATGTAATTAACTAAAAATAATAATCAGATATGAAAAGTTAAATAAAAGAAACTTCCTGTAAAAACTTTGCATCTAACAGTCTAAGATCGTATATAGTTCAACGGGAGCTTTACGGGCAAGTTATATATAGTTGCAATGACGTGAACTTCACGGTGAACTTGTAGAGGCTCATGCTAATAACGTGTTATAAATAAATCAAATAAAAAAACACTTAAAATAAGCAATAGATCAAATAGATAAAGAATTTTCTTTTCTACTACTTTCATTTCAAGGAGCTTTATTTATAAGCTCATTTGCATTCAATGAAGTACATGTAAATGAAGTCTCTTTAGTTTCTTAATTGAAACATTTAATTTACTCTCATGGTCATAAGTGAACCAAAAAGTTTTATCTCGTTACTTTAATGATGGTTTAAAGGGATTAGACATCCATTTAATGTATTTATAACACAATTAATATATTTATCTAAAAAATAATTTGTAAAATATGTAATTATAAATGTTTAGTAAAAATCTAATTAAATATTGATTTAATCACTTTCAATTTACACTAAATATAATCAAATGTTAAATTACTTACATTTTATAACTCTTAATGTATAATGACAACAAAAAAACACTCAACTTGAAAATGTTAATAATAACCAAAATTTTAGAAGTTTTAACAAAAAAATAGTAGAAAAAAGAACATAGTACATAATAAGTAAAAAGAGATCTAACATTGGAATTCTTGGAAGTTTTAACAACAATAATGAATAAGCAATGAACTCGTAAAGATAGACACTGGAATTAGATTTAGGTTTTGTTTCTTATTTAATTATAAAATGCGTAAAAGCATAATAAAAGCTATATTTAGAATTTAGAAGTAGTGAATTCTATTTTGAATTTTAAATGGATTTATATATTGGGCTTATATGTATAGAAAATATATTTTTCAAAATTTTAAAACGGTTTTTTCTTGGACTTTTCAATGTCCAATAGAATAAACTGAATTGAATTGATGCGGTTCAATGACATCATCTAATGGAAACTGAACCAAACTATATCGGTTTAGTTTGGTTTCTTGGTTTGGTCGGTTTTTTCTCAATCCTCCCAACAACCAAGCATATTGTACATCTTTATATTTAAGTCCCTTTTCAACCTTAATATCATGCTCGTATTTCACAATCTACTTGATCAAATCTAAATCCGACTTCACATATATTCTCTAAGGACCTCAAACTAGTAATCCTTGACATTAATTTCTAACAACATTCATTCTTACAATTTTGTTCCCTAATAATATATAACTAATTATGTAGCTTTAGTTCAATTCAAGCTCAAATTAACTCTTCCCACTAAGTTTCCACTTGGTTTTATCATTCCATACTTTCTAAAGTTAATTTTCCTATTAAAAGAACAATGGAAATTTGAATTAGTTCTAACAATAATTAAATTAAGACATTGGGTCAAATTCACCATGTTTCCATTAGTAAAAATTTACCAAGAAATTATTAAAAGGGCACTCTTACCTTGAGCAATTTGAATTGAAAATGGAAAGGCTATTTCACTATTCTATTTCCTTCAATATTCGACCATGGAGAGAAAATGATGAGAATCAAACTAATGTTATCAACAATAATTAATGGGTATGAATGGCTAGGATTCATCAAGGCCACTATTAAAAACTAAATTAATGGTTAAATTTCACTTTAATCCTTGGTTACATAAGGCTTTTCCTAATTTTTTTAATCAATTCTCTTAACACTATTTAGGTTGATCCAAACATTGTACTTGATAATATATCTAATTTAATCATTTAGCAATTGTTCTAAATTTTTCGAATATACGACATGATCTTTTTGAATAAATTTTTTTGTTTAACAAATATAGTCTCAAAATTAAAATTTTCAACACAGACAAAATTGAGTTGCTATACAAATCAAATTTAATTTATCACTATATTCTTTTATGTCATAATTAATTTATAAGTAAATAAATCACATTTATCTTACACTCGTACTTAATTCTTTTATTTTCTTGATCATCGATACGATGCGAATTTTGACATAAAAAAATTTGGGATGTTATAGTTAACCTCATAGATAAATGAATGATAAACAAGCCTCAATGCTAGAGTAGAAACAAGACTTCGCAAGGCAAAGTCAACAAGGCAAGTTGAAGCATAAAGCTAAGTGAGTTTGATTTGGAATTCTTACCATAAATGACAATCGAGTATCAGGCTTTAGTATATTTCATGCAAAATTCTCCTTCTTCCAAGGTGCAATATCACAAGCACAAGACCCAATCTAACCAATGCAAAATACAAGTGATGCCCACACCTAAGAAAGCCAACGAAACCCTTTGCCATGCTACTAATGGACTTTATATGTTGATGGATCATTGGTAAGAATGAGTCAGGGATAGGAATATTGTTAATTGACCTAGACCAAAACGAGTGGAAATATGGGTTGACATTTTGTTTTAGTGCTTCCAATGATGTTGTAGAGTTTGAATCTCTAATAGAAAGGTTGGAAGTCAATCAAAAGTTAGGGGCAAAGAGTTTAAAAATATTTATTCTCCCAACTACAGTAAAGTAGGTTTAAGGAGAATATGAAGTTAAAGAACATATCTTAGTCAAGTATCACAAGCTTGTCACATGTTGGACACAATATACTTAATAAATTTTATGAACTTGCAATATGTAATATCCCTAATTTACTATAGAGTTGGGAACAATACAAATTCAAGTTAGCTTTACTTGAGAATTTTAGAAATAAATACAATAAGAATTTTTTTAGTTTTAATATAAAAAGTAGTTAGAGTTGATAGAAAAAAAAAAATTTCTTTTGATATGAGAAAAATTAATCTGGGTTATTGACTAAATTATAAGAGAATAAAAAGTATTGGTGCAAAAGTAGAAAAATAAAAATTGAGACTGATTGTATTGAATTGAAGGGAAAAGGAGGAAGGACTAGAAGTGAAATTTTATCAAAATAAAGTATGATTCATGAATGGCATTATAGGGAAAGTTGAAGGAATAAATAGTAATTACTTAAATTAGATCATTATGAAAAGCTTAATGATTAAAGACTAAATTGTGGAAAAATCTAATTGATTGGAATATTTAATTATAGAATATTATAGAAAGATTATGAAAAATTCTCATTCTCTTTTCCATCTTCACTCCACCACAATTTCTCCATCCTTTCAACTACTTTTATTACAAATAGGCCATTTTCATCATTTTCAAGCTTTTCAAGCTTAATCCATTAAATTTCTTTCATGAATCCTTATTAAAATCAATAAAGAAGCCTATTAGCCACCTTAATTTCATGAAAAAATTCAATAGTGGTCTTGGAAGAGAGAGAAAATAAGAACTAGGATTTGATTACAACTGAGTAAAGTAAGAATGATAAGTTCTTCATGAAATTCATGTTAGTTTCATTAAAATAGCGTAGATATGATATTTGATCATGATTTTAACAAGTAAATGTTATATGTTTTGATATGGAAATGAAGAAAAAGAGAAGAAAAGTGAAGGATTAATTAGAGAAAATGATAAGGAAGTAGCCAATGAGTAAAGAAGGAAGAAAAGCTTTCATCCAATCATTGGTTGTAAGTACTTTAAGAATTTTTCTTTATTTAATTTTTATGTATGTGTAAATTATGCTAAAATAGTTAATTTAATTATGAATACGTTATATTTATATAAATATTATTATTAAGTAATTATAAATATGATTTAACTTCTAATTATGTGATAGAAAGAATTGATACATTAAAGTAGTAGTAAAATGATTAATTTGTAAAGTGAACAAAACAAGTCATATGGACTCAAATGATGAAATAAATTGTGAAAGAAGTGTGATGAAATAGTGATGATATGTAAAGTGAATATGTGGTGAAATTACAAGTTATATTGAAATTTGGTTAATAAGGACTAGGTTGTAAAAAGTGAAAAGTTTGAATTGTTTTTATTTGATTGAGAAAGTACAATGGAATAAATATATCAAAATCCCATGTAGACAAGATGTGAAATAGTAGGATATGAATGAAATGCCATTAGGAAATCTTATGTGCACAAATGAAATGTGGCACTATAGTACGAATGAAAGTGACACTTCGATACATTACTGTGATTGTTCCATATATCCTTGGTGTTCTATTTAGTCTACAATGGGCTATATAAATAAAACATGGTAAGAGAAAATGTCAATGGAATAGGCAAGTGACTTAAGCTTTATAAATTTATCTCTTGCTATTTGGTAATTGTTTATGAATTATATATATATATATGCTTTACTTAAACCCTTAATTATACAAGTAATGACTAACTCAATCAAACCTACTATCATTTTTCAACCATTTTCCATGTCATATTAATGCTTATTCGTCAAGAACTATAATATGCATTACTAGTATCAATCTCAAGCATCAAGATTGTCCACATCCAAAGTTCAAAAACAACATTAATTGTTCATAAATTTAATCCCGAAATAATGATAATAATAATAGTTGTAACTATTACCCACATTGCCTTTATTAAGTATGTTTAAAGAATCACAAAACCAAATACTCAAAAAATTATGCCTTGCTTAGATCACTTCTTTTGCCGCTCCACTGACACCGAAAGAGCTACTTATCTACAAGATTTTAATGTGGAGAGTGTAAGCTTAAATAAACTCAATGAATATTCAGAATTACCACAAAGCATACACAACATCATAAGTTAAGTAAGAGCATAATAAGACACATTCACAACCATATTTTCATCAAGTCAAAATTACATATTCATGCTTCATCATCTCACATGTCTAGATCATGTACTCACATGCATTTACACATAACATATCTTATATATAAATCAATTAATGATAATTTGACAACTTGAGATTATAAAACATAAAAGTAAAATCTGTCACCATACATTGAATAAATGGATTTTCATCACACCAACGACTCAAAGAGTCTAACATGTCCCATAAGTGTAGCATTAAGCTAAACACTCTCTAACACACCATGTCCCAAAGAATAGTGATTAGGTCGGCATTCCCTTATCTCTCCAACCTATTTCGAGTCCTCAACGCCCAAATCACAAAACACAAAGGTGAGTACTCACAATCATATGGCATGTTAACTGTATCTAATGGTTTCAAGAGATCACAAGGCCAAAATATCCACAATTACACATATTTAATTACTATTCTAATGCACATAACCTCTGTTCATATTCATCAATTCACATCACAATCTAATACACAATGCATGCTTATCAGATTCACATTTAATTGCATTTTAAGTGCCATTGTAACAACTCAAAAGTTAGTGGAGTAAAAAAAGGTGGTTTCAAAATTCTATTTTTCGATGGTAGAGTCAGTGAATATTATTTATTAATATTTATGAGGGTATTACAGTATTATGCTGAAGTTTGATTTAATAATTTTGGTTATTTAGAGAGTTAGACAAGGTACAAGTGTATCAGTTCTAAAGTCAATGGTGTTAGAAAATGTGCTTTCAAAATCCCAATTTCATAAATCGGACTCATAAATATTTTTATTAAATAGTTAAAGAGTTATATTAGAAGTGAATTAAATTTCGATCATGTAAATTTATCGAATTAGTGCTTACTTATGGTATAGGGACTAAATCATAAAAGTTTCAAAAGTTTAATTATTCTTAAAGTATAAGGTAGAACATGACTAAGGAAGCTTCAAGGGAATCATTGTTTGCATTGAGGGCAATGAATGCTCATTTGTCGCTAAAGAGTGATGGTTCTGTCACCATTGAACTCAAGACGAGACCGTTATTTTTACAGTGGATTTGAGAGTTGCAGAGAAATGATCCAAAGCTTATAGCTAAGAAAGAACAGATGCAGATTGATGCCACCACAAGGTTTACAGTTGATACAGATGGTATGTTGTATTTCAAAGGCAGAGTGTGTGTTCCAAATGATTCAGATTTTAAACTGGACATTCTAATAGAAGCTCACAGCAATAGTTATTTCATTCACCCGAGAAGTGTGAAAATGTATAATGACCTGAAGAAGTTGTATTGGTGGCCAGGTATGAATAAGAGATTTTTGAGTTTGTGACAAGATGTATGGTGTGTCAGCAAGTAAAAGCTGAGCATCAAGTACCGTCAGGATTGTTGCAGCCTATTACCATTCCAGAGTGGAAGTAGGAACGAGTTACTATGGAATTTGTTATAGGACTGCCAGTGACATCGAGGAAGAAAGATTCGATTTGGGTTATAGTAGACAGATTGACCAAGTCGGCTCACTTCATCCTATCCGGGTGGATTATCCTCTTGAGAAGTTGACTGAGTTATATGTATCTGAGATTGTACGACTACACGGGGTGCCGATCTCTATTATCTTCGACAAGGATCCATGTTTTTCCTCGAGAATCTGAGGTAAGCTGCATGAAGCTTTGGGAACCAGATTGAATTTCAGCATTGCATATCATCCGCAGACAGACGAATAATTTGAGCGGGTAATATAGATTTTGGAAGATATGTTACGGTGTTGTACACTTGAGTTCAAGGGTAGTTAGGAGAAATATCTACCGTTAGTAGAGTTTGCTTATAATAATAGTTATCAGCCCGTCATTAAAATGACATCGTTTGAGGCATTATACGGTAGAAAATGAAGAACACCCTTATATTGGTCAGAGTTGAGTGAGCCTAAGCTGATTGGGACTGACTTGGTACATGAGACGAAAGATAAAGTTTGGGTGATTCATGATTGTTTAAAAGCAGCATCTGATCGGCAGAAGTCGTAAGCAGATCTTAAGAGGAAGGATATAGAGTTTGCAGTTGGAGATCAAGTTTTCATAAGAGTTTCACCTTGGAAGAAGGTGTTACGATTTGGTAGAAAAAAAAAGTTAAGTCCGCAGTTTATTGGACCGTATGAGATCATCGAGCGAGTTGGCCCTATAGCTTATAAGCTGGCTTTACATCAGAACTTGAGAAGATTCATAATGTATTTCATGTTTCGATGTTGAGATGGTACAAATCAAATCCTTCTTATGTGATTACACCTTGTGAGGTTGAGATACAGCCGAAATTTTTGTATTTAGAAGAACCGGTTAGAATTTTGGCTCGTAAGGTAAAAGAGCTACGAAACAAAAGAGTGCCACTAGTAAAGGTTTTGTGGAAATGTCACGGGTTGGAAGAAGCAACTTAGGAAACATAGGTATCAATGAGATCACAGTATCCCAGCCTATTTACTGGTAAGAAATTTCGGGATGAAATTTCCCTAAGGGAGGAGAGCTGTAGCAGTCCAGGTTTCAGTGGTGTTAGAAATAGTTATTTCGGAATAACAACTTTGATGAGTCAAGTCGTAAATTTATTTATTTTATTATTTATAATGTCATTAGCATCGTATTAACTTTTGGTTAAGAAATTCTATCGGTTAGATAGTTAATTAAGTAAGAAAGATTAAATTGTAGAAAGTTTAAAAGTAGGAATTTCTCAATTAGAATGACTAAATGAGTAAATTAGCCCTAGAAGTTGAAATAGTGGGATATCATGGAACTTAGATGTTAATAGTATGATTAATTAAGGCTAAAGAAGGGTTAACTAAAGCTTAATAAAGAAAGTCTTAAAATTTACAAAATTGTCATTAGTATAAATATTAAAATTAAAGAAATTCAAAATGAAAATTCATCATTTTTATTTTGCCTATTTCTTCATTTGGCCAAGAGGAGAGAAAAAATAAGGTTTTACATCCTAAGCTTCAAGCTTTGATTTTAGTAAGCAAATGTTAACCTTTTTGGTAATTTTTATGTTTTTAAGTTCGTATTAGCTTAATCTTGCTAACCTGAGGACTAATTTGTGAATCTGTCAAATGTTATAAAACTTACCATTTTAAAATATGTTTGTTCTTGAAATCTTTTGAAAAAAGATTTGAATGCTTGATGATTGGGTTAGATCTTTTTGTAAAATGATTTTTGATGAACTTAGGGTTTAGGGACTAAAATTTTAAAATGATGAAATTACATGTATTTGGTATGAAATAATTGCTTTTAGGGTGTGAACATACACACATTGATGTTCGCCTGGTGTAGTTTGGAAAGAAAATGGTTATTTTGCATGTTTTGTGTTTGAGGTCTAAATCGAATAAAAGTGAAACGTTAGGGGTAATTTCATAAATTTCCCAAAAGGATCAAATTGTATTAAATGATTTAATGAGAAATTTTGATAATTTATTGTGATATATTACGATCGTGCCATGGATCGCAGAAAAGAAAAATTAGCAAAATAGTCCCTAGAGCCTTTCCATCACTGCAATTCAATCCGGTAAGCTTGTAATGTTAAATTCTTATTTAAATTGCATATTGTATTCTCTACAATTGTTGCAAATGGGAGATGATGGTTGGAAACAAGGAAGATGGAAACAACGAAAGAAGAGTTATCAGGCCTTGTGCCAAAGATTGAAACTGGTCTGATGGCTGAGATCTTGCATCTGTTGCGGATTCTCTACAGCATTATGAGTCACTAAAATGTGAAATGAATCCAAGAATGCATTATAAACCCTACGATGGCTAAGATTTATGCTTTATTTGCATATTCTCGTCAGCTTAATGTGAGCAGTATAGTTAGGGAACAATTATATGTACAAATATCGTATCGATGGCTGAGGTACCATATATGTTACGAGTTCTCTTCAGCTTAGTGTGAGCAGCATCATATATTGGTAACAAAAATGGCATTGCTCAAAAGGGATGAAGTCTGATTATAGATTGTGGAAGTACAGTTCTGTTCTGGTTCGATTGAATTACAGATTGTACAACACATGTTATTTGGTAATTCATTAAACTCTACAAACTTGCTAAGCTATGAAAGCTTACCTGTGAATTTGTTGTTTTTTTTGTAAATTCTATTTTTACTGCTTGAAGATCGGATCATCTCGAAGAAATCACACAATCTCGGGATGTAACAACCTAATTTTTTTGAACTTTGGCATTAAATTGTGAATTTAGTATTTTCAAGGACTATAATGGAATTCTTGTGAATTTTAAGGACTAATTTGGAATTTCAGTGACATTTGAGGACTAAATTGAGCATTAATTAAAATTCAATGATTAAATTGGGAATTTTAGGTTTAAATTGTTTAGTGGGTAAAGTTTGGTGATATTTTTGAAAACCCTAGATATTTTGAGTCCTTTTGTGAAGTTTACCCATTTTGGGTGGTATTTAAACATCTTTTTCTCCTTGTTTGACTTTTAGCCTCCCATATCATCATTTTAATTTTCTTTCTTTTTCCTCTCAATTCAAATCCTATCAACCCCCATCTCTTTTTGCCTTTTTCGATCAACCTCCGGTGATCCCCTTGCTGTTGGTCGTGTGTTACACCGCCACCATCAAAATGCTCCTCGTCATCGTGCGAACCCAACCTCACTCTCCCTTTCTCCCTCGTCGTCGCCGTTGTAAAGAATGATGTTGGAAACCGTTCGGGTTTTGTCTTTTCGCATCATCTTCGTTGTAACTCCGTCGATTCCTCGCCAACCTAAGCATATGTGATTTGTGTATCGTGTTGGGGGCCTTGTTTTGGCTTTTTTAGTGTCTTTCCGGCGAGCAATCTGCCATCTGTTGTGGCTCCGATCGGCACCATCAAAGGGGTTAAGGAAACCCTAATTTTATATTACAAACAAAATGTGAAATTAGGTCACTAGATCAATCCCAAGCCTTGACCCAAATGAGTGGCCCAACCAATGCTCAAAAAATGACCCATGTGTGAGCTCAAGTCTAAGGCAACCCAAAGAATAGACCCAATAACCCTTAACCCATTAACCCAAAACCATGAAGCCCAAACCTAATCCCTTAAAACCAAATCACCCAAACCCTAAACCCAATTCGATTTGACCAAACCTATTGACTGACTCGTTGACCCGTTGACCGACCCATTGACTTTGACCGTTGACTTTGACTTTGACTATTGACTTTTTTTGACCAATCCTATCCTGCCATTTTTGACATCTTGATTCCGAATCCGTTGTCCGTTTTGTCAAATTCAAACTCGAAAGTCTCGTTTTAGCTATTCACAAGTTATTATACTTAGTAAATTTTTTTAAGAAAAATAGATAAGGGATTTGACTTGGGATATTTTGTGCATGGATGATTACAATTTTGAGAACGACGAGTTACCTTCTCCACCTGTGCAAACTGTCCCTGCACAAGTTTAGATAGTGAGACGTGAGTTTTGGTTTCGGTTTTGTGTTGTGTTTAGTGAATGGCATAATGATAGATTTAATTTCGAATTTACTCTCGTAGGTTCTGATTCAGCAAGACCCGGTGATAGATATGAGCGTGGGAGCGTTCTTCTTGTCATTAGAGCCTTTATAGCTTGAGGTGTGTTTCTATCTGTGTTACATCTCTTAGTGTGATATTATTTGTGTTGAATTCATTGGGTGATATTAATCTGAGATGTATAATGCCATGATCTTGTGATGTATTATGTGATCGCATGATAATATTGCATGCATACTTATCAGTTTGTGGAATAATTAAATACTGTGAATAAAAAAAATATTGTGTACTCCGGGATACATATATTGTATTATGAGCCTGAGATTGAGACTTTGATAAATGTGACATCATGCCATTTTGTGTTCATGGGTTGGGATTGTATGGTGGAAGACGTGGTAATCATCCCTTCAAGTGGCTGATATAAAATCACACTACGATTAATGACGATTGGTTGGGGAGGGGTTCTGGGGAACCTCTCCACTGTGTTGGTGTGCTGGAGAATGGGTGCATTGCATTATGCTTGAGTTTTCATTGCATTTATCTATTAAATGTTGTGTGGTTACTTTTAGTGCTATGAATGACTGTGATATTGTGACTGTGAATGTATACACTTTAGAGACACACTGGGCTCTTTAGTTTACTCCCCAATAGTTTCTCTTTCAGATACAGTAGACTTAGGCGACTTGGTACTTGGAGGATCTCACCTTTTTTTTTATTTTTTTGTTTCTATTTCATCATTCGGTTTATTATATTATTAAATTATTTTGAGATTGTAATGTTAATTTTTAATTTTAGTTTTGGATATTTATTTAAAGTGTTTAACTAGTAATTTTTAAGTTTAGTATTATTCAAAATTATGATAAATTAATTATTTTACAATAACTTAATTTATTTACAAATTAAAGTATTTATATAGGTTTTAAATGGTTTCTTGAGGGTAAAATTACAATAGCGACCCTTTGGGTCCGGTCATAACTTTTAGGCCAAATTTTGGGGGTTACACGGGAGCTCGTTCGGTAGTATTTACATCACTTGGTTATATGGCATTTACTAGGATGATGTTACCCTTTGAATAACTTGATTTTGGGATTTTTGGACTCTTGTTAAACTAAGTTTATATGTTTACTTGACGTTGTAATTAGGCAATTATGCTTTGCAATGAATTGACATGTAAATTCATAAACCCTTGTGTTGATCTATGTATTTTGTGGTAATATGATAATACAAGTAATGCCATATTTAGATTTTACAAGATGTGCAATTAAGTAAGAGTATTATGCTGAATAATGGTTGGTAAATTTGGATCCTTATGTGAATATTTGAATTTTGAATACTTGTTTCGGTAGAACTCTTGCTTGTATCGGTAGTAGTATAAGGAAGGAGAGAGGATGACTACTGACTTGCATTGTACCGGTAGTATAAAATGAAGTATCAATAGTTCTGCTATTAGTAGTATCGGTAGTCTGAGTACTTGTTTCGGTAGAAGTGGCAGGGTAAAACTTCTTAGCTCTCTGAAGTTTTTAGTATCGATAGAAGCATGCCTTGTTTCGGTAGAAGTCACTCTTATATCGGTAGAACCATCTCAACTATCAGTAGAAATTTACAACTGTTCCTAAATTGCTTACTAACTTCACTTCTACTGATACTTGTCTAACAAGTACCGATAGAAGTCTCCCAAAATTATAGAAATATCATTTTTGCCCTTATTGAGTTGTACTGATATTTAATTTTTGATTTATGTCATGTATGATGTATTACTTTATTAAAATATAATAAAATGAAATAATATTGAGAGTTAATCTGTGATAGATGATCGGAAAGATCCCGGGACCATAATCGATGACGATAATGAGTTTTGGGTGTTACAAGCTAACCCATGTCATATTTTTCATTACTGTTGAAGTTTTAGGATGTTATTATTATTGAATAATTGGAACTTGAAGTGTTATTTTGATAGATTTTAAGGTTAAAAGTAAAAAAATGATTAAATTGTAATGTCACTTCATGATTTTGTATAATATGGACTAAAATGCATAAATTATAAAATTTTAGGTACAATTTAAAATAAAAAAGTGTTATAGGGACTTTAGTGAATTCAAAAAAAAATTAGTTGGTTAAGTGTAAAAGTTATGTTAGTCTCGATTTTAGGGACTAAATTGAATAAAATGAAAACATTGCATAAATTAGAAATTGAATGTGAAAATGGGTTTATATTGAAAATTTTATGTGTTGTTTTAATCCTTAGTTGACGTCGACCCAGATTTCTCGAAAAAAAAAAGAAAAAGGCAAAGTCAACAACTAATAGCTCAAAGTTTATGGTTTGTACTTCTAAAACTCGAACCTTTTCAATTGCTGAAATTTTGAACTATGTTGGATGGTAATAATATAAGGTAAGTTGGAAATGATTGAACAAGTTGAATTGAACCGATTTGAATTAGTTGGTTATGATAAGGACTAAATTGGATAGACTTAAAAATATGATATATCGTTATAATTGTACAATTGAATTCAGTTGGTGCTGAATTATGCTGCCACATATGTTATTTGATGATTGGATGATGAAATTATGTTGTGGAATTGAGAATTCGAGTATAATTGAAATTGAAATAAGGGTGGATAGTATATATCAGTTTATAAGCTCGAAATTATGGATTTGGCATTGTACAATTTAACCAATTCGATTGAGATAGGGAAAATGTATATACTACAACTATGATGGCTCAGTTTAAGATATGTAAATAGATTTAATATTTAGTTGATGTATTAGGCTTGTAGATTGACATGTTAAAATGCATTATAAACTTTATATTATGTTTTAATGTTCGATTATAGAAATACCATTGAGTTATACTCAGCATACAATTTTGTTTTCCGTGCACAAGTTAGGTATCTAAATATTTGTTTGTTGAACCAACATCTAGCGGTAATCTCGAGCTCAAGTGTTGATGATGTGTTCATTTTGGTCTTGGCATGTACTTAGGATATCTTATGGTTATAATTTTTGGTTTTGAACTCTTATTGGTATTTTGAGGTTCATGTTTATATATGTATATAATTGTATTGAGATGGTTATGTTGATTTTATCTTGCTAAGGAAGTTATAGCTACATGCATAATGCTATAATTGTTGAGAAAATAACATGCTTGGGAATGTGTTTATGTTGCTATAATAGTTATGGAAATGATGAATGATGTGCTTATGTTATGTTTGAAATGTTTGATAGGTTTGATGTGTATATAATAGGGTTAAATTTGGTGCTTTTGAATTGGTATTAATGTGGTATGAATGGTTTCTTGTTCCTTAAGTGAGGTTATGTTGAATTGCTTAATTTGAAAGGAAATTACAGGTACACACGGCCTGAGACATGGCTTGGCTCACGATCGTGTGCCATTCATAGGCATATGGCATGGCAACGTGATCTGTAAGTTTTTAGACGATTTTGGCGCACACAGTTTTAGTTTGTTACAAAGCCCAATGACATGGTCATATGACCCATCTCACACAGGCTTGGCTCTCGCACACGGTCAGGGAACACGGTCGTGTGACCCCTATTTTCATTTTTTTCTTAACTTTTTATTTAAGTTTCAAATTGATCCCTGTATGTTACAGAGTTGATTTTAAACTTTCATAAGCTCGATATTAATATGAAATTGATTGAAGCACATGTTAATTCGATTGTTTATGAGTTGTATGATAAATAATTGAGATTTTGAATTATGAGATGCTTGTAAATGTTTCGTAATTATCGGTAACACCTTATTGCTTGAGTCGGGCGACCGGATCGAGTACTTAGGCATAATTTCACAATAAGGAAAAAAGTATAGTAAAAGCTTACACTTGAAACTTAGGATATTTCTTCTTAAGAGTTTGTTCAAATATAATCTTGAATTGTTAGCCTTTTCTTCTTTCTATTTCTTATATTATATCTTAGTTGTAGAAGTCTCCATAGGCATTTTCCCTTTTCCTACACTATTTTTTGACAATTTGAATTCAAGAAAAACCAATATAATGACATCTTCTTCATCTATAATACTATCCTTGGGAGCTTGTCTCTCAATTATTTCTTCAACTACTACAATAAATGGTGGCAAACCTTCAATGGTTAGGATCTTCTTAGCAACATTAGATTATTCTGCAATGTTGGAACATTTTGACTTATAGTAGGCTTCCTTCCTTTCCAAATTTATAAGTGTTCATCTTAGCTTTTGGTCGAAGAATGACCTTATTTGCAACAAAATTGGTAGTGTTTATTGCTTCTACATATAATCAATAAGATAGCCCTTTTGAATTGAGCATAATTCAAGCAATATCGTGTAGACTCATATTCTTCCTTTTTACTACTCCATTGTGTTGAGGATTTTTTAGTGAAAAACTCATAACTAACCTACTAAGTCGTAGATATCAATAAATTGACTATTTTCAAACTCCATAGCATGGCCATTTCCGATTTTACAAACCCTTTCAAGCATTTTCTCTGTCTCATTCATCAATTTGGTGCATAGCTTTTTGAACACATTAAAACCTTTTAATTTCTCTTTTAAAAATCAACCCAAGTGAAACTAGAGAAATCATCAATGTAAACAAACACGTACCCTTTTTATCTAAGGCTTTCATTCTATATAGGCCCTATAAGGTATATCTGTAACAACTCAAGAGGATGTGTTGGACTGATCTGTTACAACACTTTGAGAAACACTCGATATACCTTCCCCATAAGGCAATCCCTATAAGGACTAGTTACTGCTCCAAAAAATTTTCAAAAAACCTCAAATTGTACCATGCCTAACCATTCTCTTAAAGCATCTATAGTTCACATGCCCTAATTTTTTATGCCAAATCTCTTTACCATCGTTTGCGACTTTATGGCATTTTACCATATTATTCACCTTATAAAATTTGTCGAAAGTTCTAGCTCCTTCCATAACTTGTTTGTTTGAATGGTCCATTACTTCACTTTCCTTTGTAAATTTGATGAGTAGGTTTTGATTACAAAGCTGACTAATGTTGATAAGACAAAATTTATCACCTTTCACCAATAACACATTCTTTAGTTTTGTAAGCCTTTCAATATTTATAGTCCTTTTTCAAGAATCTTTCCTTTCATGTTATGTCAAAGGTACCCTTCCTTCATTGTAACTCTAAATTTCCTCAAGGAATTTTGTATCTCTACTCGTGTGTAAGGAGTAACCAATATCAAAGACCATATATTGTTAGTAGTTGCCTTTAGTGAAAAATGTCTATTCAATAAACATTTATGATTTTTCCTGACCTATAATTTTTTTGTTAAGTCATTATTCTCCTTATCAAAACATTCTATGCATTATTACATTCACATCTGAAGTCATTTTAAAACTTGTAACATCATGGCCTAATATGTCTAGCAACTTCACAATAATAAAATATTAATTTTTTCCTCCTCTTTTAAGAATTCTAAAGAGGTTCAACAACTTATTTAACCTTTGATAAGGAGGATTCTCCAATACATCCAAGTACTATGTGGTATTTTTATGACCTTCATATTGCAAGAATTTCGTCACACTTTTTAAGATGACTTATATTGCATTTAGGTTTTTCTTTGTGTATTTCAACTAACTTTCTCGATCAACAAAAAGAGTGTCTCTCTTTTTTATTTTATCTATTAGCATTCTCTTTCTTAAGATTTGTGATTTCCTTTCATAAGACTTGTTAACTTTGCATACCCCATCCTACTTATCTAGCATGACTATGTATCTTTCCTCCAACTCTACACCAAAAGTGTCATCATCATTGTTACTTGTATCTTCTGATTCTATCTCAAATAATGTTGCAATTTTGGAAGTGATAATTTTTTACTCGGCTATAAGAGTAACACAATTGCTTATATTCTTTTAATTTTCTCCTTCACTCTTTATATCTCTGTCACATGTGACATTGAAATTTTTCTTCTTTTTCTTGAACGTGTTACCACACTTTTGCTTGAATGTAACCAAATCCTTCACATTCATGAAATTGGACTTCCTTTTTCTTCTCTTGATGCTTCTATTCAATTTCCACAAATCTCCATTTGTTTCTGTTGTCAAGCTATCTTGCATCTTATTTTCCTTTCTTAGAGAATTTTTTTAAAGCATTGTTAAAATTTTTGGTGGCAAGCACCAAACTTTCTTCTAGATCTTCAAGTGAAGTAGAGGTTGGGCATCTATTGCAATAGTGCTTTTAACATTAAAGGCAACACTGTTTTCAACCTTCACCTTCTCTCTTCTACTTTCTTCCAAGTTTCAAAAGTTTGTGATAAACCAAATAGTTCATCCAGTCTCATGTTGTTGATTCTTTGGTTCCTTTATAGCTCTACAACCTTGATAACAAATCTTTCTAACAAAAATCTCAACACTTTTCAAACCAACTTCTACCTTGGAAGCAAAATTTGTTAGAAATATCACCAAGTTTTGCGTTAAATTCATATCTCCTAGCATTCTAAGATTTTCAAACCTAGAAGTAAGCATTTGAAGCTTAGACATTTTAAAAAATGAGATTCTTTCATGCTAGGTTTTCTAGTGTGAGTTAGGCCTCTTATGCTAACACAAACTTTGGAATAAGTTTGAATTAATAAGTATTCATGACATTAAAAATTGCATTAAAGGTGAACCCTGTGTGATGGCTTGATGATCAAGGGTGTATACCTTGTCATGTGTGGCTTGGGTTCCAGTCGTGCTAATCGCATTTGTTATTCGAGTTTTGCCTTGTTATTGTAATTCACCCAAAAACTTGCATTAAAGGTATTAGAATTGTAGTTTGCAACTTTTTCTTCATAGGATGTTCAAGTTTCTTCATGTGTTAATGATTTGGTGCCATCTACATTGACTGTTTTAGATACTGTCCAACCTTTTAAGACAACTCTCTAGGCCTTCTCATTAATGGCTTTAATAAAAGCTCTTGTATGACCTTTCTAGTGAGATTGAACTACCTTTATTCAGGGACTCTATGTGTACTCAACGAGACACAAGATAAATCCAAATACATTTGGTGATAGGTTTTGATACCAAGTAAAATTGTTTGGTTATGTGAAAGTTTTACAAGAGTTGTTGTGAAAGTTGAAACACTACATGTAACATTGCAAAACAACAATTGAAAGCATAGTGCACAATTACACCAATAATTGTTTACATAGTTTGGTGAACATAACTACATTTGTGTGATCCTGCCTGGAGATTGCATTTACTAACAAGTCAACAGTACAATTACTAATTACAACCCAATTAATCCAAGAATTATTGTAACTATAGTGAGGCACACTATTAACGAACTCTCTTAAGCACATTTATCTTTCCTATTAAACATTACAAATAGACACACAAAAGTGTAAACAAATTTATCAAATGCATTTAACAGATTATTTCTCAAAAAACTGATTTTTTGTTCACTCAAAATCATGTCCTCAGTTGTTGAATCCATTTCCCTAATAATAGGAATTACAATGACAAGTATATCCCTTAGATCACATTCGTAATCCTTCCAATTATCTCAATACAATTTAACCCTATATTAGCAAGTATATAAGTAAATAATTTAATGAAAACAATACAAGTCATAATCACTAACTACACTGTAACATTTATCTTGTTCTAACATATAACTAATACATATACTATATTTAATAATAATCTCTTTGTTCCTTTAAATTTATTAGGTTTAAAATTTTCAACTTAAACCTCTTATTCTTTATATTTTGATCTAAATAATATTTTAAATATTTAATGGAATAGTCTTTAAATATATATTTTTTATCAAATATAATTAATTAAAATATTTAAAATGATTAAAAATTTTAATTAAAAACATATTGTAATATTTTTAACTTAGTGGGGAGGGAAAGCACAAGGCATGATGGTATTAGAATCTTATTTCTAAAGCCAAGATAATTCTTTCTCGTCATTGTTATTGTTTTTTTTCAAATGGGAAGATGGATGGGTCCTTGAAAAATTGGAACATTGTAACATTCACTAGGAAAGGTGGTTTGTTGGAATCATCAAAATCATAGCTAAAATTGGTTGAGTTGTGACATCCTTTGGGATTTTGGCTTAAGGACACCCTACCCTTGTTCTCGATTAATATACTTTTTTTAACTCTAAGTTTGTTTAATATTTCTTTCATGGAAGTTGATTTCTCATCTTTAATGATTGAGACTGCAATAATTAAATTTTGATTAAGACGATATCACATCATTTCATATTTTAATTAAAATTTTGTATTTCTCAATCAGTGGGTGAGTCTTATTTGGACTTAAAGACTGCATGTATGGCAGTGGTTTCTTCAAGTAGAATATTCGTATAATTTTTTCTTACATGTAAGAAGAATCAAACCAAAAAATCTACATCTAATTATTAATTAATATCAATTTTTATTAAGAATTATTAGGAACAATGATTATTCAAATAACACCAACAATTAATTAGTATTAATTTTTTTTTAACATTCTTGGAACAAGAAAAAAGTTATTAAATTAAAATGAGGGCATGTTCATCAATTTTATTTCAGTGATGTAAGCTAAAGAAAAAAAAAGGGATTAAATTAAGAAGAAAAAAAACAAAAGAAATACCCATGTTGTAGAATCTTGAAGCACATGGACAGATGGACGTGGTAGCGGAAGGCAATGAACAACTGGAATTCATTTTAAAACACTTTGGAAGAAAATAATTCAGTCCCTATTATACAACATATAGTATCCACCATTAACATTGTTTTTTTTTTACTATTTTATTAACATTAAAAGATTTATTCTTCGACCCAAAAAGAATATAAGAACCTCTGCATGCATGTAGTTTGATTATGATCTTATAATACACAGGATTCATTTATTAATTAAGGGGGATAACATATAAAAATTATTTTTCAATATTCCCTGTGGATTATTATTTGATAGAAGAGGTTAAAAAGTTATAATGTGTCTCATTTATTTAGTTTTATTTTTTAAATATCAACTAAGGATATATGCAATTTCTTAGCTTCACCTATCAAACAATTGTCAACTTTTTAACTCAACTTGCAGTGTAGCAAATATTTTCTCCAATTAGTTGAAAGGTAAATATCTTCTGCATAAAGAAACCTGAAAAGCTGTTAGTTGCAATGGCCATTCTCATAACAGCAAAGCAAAATATGTTGAATCAGTATTAGGTTGTTACAACTTACTACGGATATTTATTTATGTCAATTGAGCTGCAAATAAGAAAATTCTGATTAAAACTAAGAATAGTTGAGAAAAATATTTCAAGAAAATGATATATCATCAACCATACATGTTGCAATATCTTCAAAAGATATCAAGGAATTCACTCTATATTGACCCTCTTGTTTCCAATAATCCTATAGTTTATTTCAACATTCCACCACAAAAGCCTACTAGCAGTATCTATGAAGAGATGAAAAAATATGGACCTTCTTTGGTGAAGACAACCAAAATTTTTTATTTGAAGGATCACGGACAATCTACACAATTTTTAAGCAAAATATAAGCATTGTGAGATTTGTAAATTCCATACCCAAGATATTGTTTGAGCCATGTGTTGAGGACTGGAGATTAGTTAAGACTAATGCAAGTAGCATATGATTGGAGTGCAGTTAAAGCTTGCTCAGTGATGGCTCTATTCCTCGCTTGCTTCACCCAATCATTGACAATCTCCTCTGCTTGGCTACCCTTGACACCTTGCTCAAGGACGGTTGCAGCTTCAGTGAGCTTTCCTTCAGCCAAGTATTTGTCAATTCTACTGATTAAAGACTCAATCCCTTCACCAGATTGGTCGACTTCCTTCACCTAAAAGATAGTCGAAGGCAAGTATGATATTGTTTCAGTGGCTTATATCAATAATTATTGAAAGATAAATCCTATTGTTTTATACCTTTAACCAGGATGCAATATGAGCTAAAGAATGTGTCAAGATGCCACCACCACCTGGTGGAATTAGGTTGAAGTGCCTTAGGGTCCCTTTCATTGCATTAAACTGCAAAAAGAACATATGTCAGGTAACAGCATGGTTGAGGCTACAAAAACTTGAAATGTTAGTCACATAAATTACTAAATTTTAGCAACTTTTACAGTAGTCTAGTCAATCATCAAAATAAACTCATAAAACAAACTAGATGAAACCTCAAACTTTTGCCTCAGTACACATACTATAGGTAAGGTGCTAGTGAGAAGATAACTTGGGAAATTCCAGCAGACCAGTGATAGGCTGATGCCACTTAGATGCATCAGAGATCTAGGTAAGACGATTTATGTCCGAATGGCAGATCATGTGGTGCATAACAGGAGTAATACTTCCTTTATTCATGTACAAAATGAAACCAACCATGAAAAAGCATTTCTTGACAAGCATTTTGCTCATCAGGTCTGAACCCATTGAATCAAACCACTCCTATCTCTTCATAGTTGGCTAGCTTTTCAAGATTAGTCTCAATTCTGAATCCATCATAAAATCCTTTATTTCCATTTGATGTTAGGTTGAGCATGTTCAGAATAATAATGAACCAGCAACTCTGAAACAACAAGCAGACCTCCTTCCAGGTTGCTTTTAAATGAAACTATATTTTTCCCCCACCTCCCTTTTGTGGGGTGTTATTCTTTATCCAGCGCCAAGCCTCCCAACTGAAGCGGATTCTTGATGTTGTTACAGTGTACAGATCTCAGTGAAGGAGTTCCAGCAAGAAGCCTCTCTTGTTGACCATCCAGAATAAAATCTTAATACTAGTGTGCTCTTTAAAGATGAAGAAATTTAGGATTAAAAATTCAGACCTTGGCAAATTTGTCTGCCAACCAACCTATATAGTCTTTATTTCTCAATGCAATATGACTACAAACCAACCCTAATTAAACAGGAGCAATTTTCAGTAACAATAACAAGGAGGAAACTGAGAAACGGATGCGCAAGTAAAAGGGGGCACAGAGCATGTTTAGATAAATTTATTTAGCAATTTTCAACTTTTAGATAAATTTTTGCTAGTTAAGACAATGAAACAATCTTAAAGGAGATACTTGTTTTCTAGAGCAATGGGGGATTATTAGGATCCCATCAGGAAAAAGAGAATCTACAACACCTAAAGGGGTGTATGTGAACGATTTCAGGCATAGTCTTCCTCCAAGCTTTTAATTTTAGGAAAAAACTATTATCATACTTCTAGCCTGCCTCTATAAAATCATTTAAAATTAAAATTTTTCATTCCAAGAAACTATTGCCAAAAGTAAAGCATACACTTCCTACAAAAAATTCAGCAACAAGCAAACTATCAACCATATAGCCAAAAGTATAGATCTGATCATTCAAAAGGACTCAGAATTCATTAACATATATTTCTAAAACTACAGAAAAGCTTACCTTTTGATTCAACTGTAGTACAGTGTCAGTCCCATGGTACCGTGTTTCTTCTGGAAGAGACGAAAGCACCAAATCCAACACTGAATCCTTTTCAGTACCTTCAAGGTAGGTGCGCAGAGCATCTATTTCTTTTTGGATTGGTAATCCTTTAGAAAGTGCATCCTCTAGGACAAGTGCTCCCTGTAGGACCCAAGAACATTCAATTTATGTGCCAATAATTTAAGAGTTCAGAAAAATGGCAACTAGGAGTCAATCACTATATAACATAACGCAGACTCCAACTAAAACTAAAAATAAGATAAGAACAGTTAAGGTTGGGAAGGTACCAGAGCAAGCTTGTGAACAGAATGACTTTTGTGCGCCTCTTCAGATCGTGCATAAAATGCCATACATAAGGCATTTATCTACAAAAGAAATATCCATGCCATGATTAACACCTCCAATCACATCCATAGTGCTGAATAGTAATAAACAATACGGATTAAGAAAATAACTAGTCAAGCATATATGAAGCATGATAAAACATGTTTATGGCTCCAATATCAGATTCATCTTCATAACCAACAACCAATAAACTGAGAAATGCATTTATGTGAACAGTTTTACTTTTTAACTGAACTAAAGCTCATTCATCCTCAAAAGAAATCAAAGAACATATTAGAAAGTATTCTAGCTTTTAAATCTTCCTCCAAAAATAGGTATTACTCAAACTTTCATTCGATATTTATTTTGTTGGAAATTTTATTAACCATTTGGATATTAACAAATTACATAAAAAATCGTATTCAGGTAATTTTAATGGTCAAATCTTTGATTTCCGGCTAGAAATTGCACAAGAGGCTCGTTAATTAGCTTGTGGTTAACAATTACTTTTAATAAATTCAATTTTCAAAACAATGGATCTTCATTTTTCATGAATGATGTAAATATATTTGTATGCACAAGATGTCTATCAAACACGAGCATCACCATACATAAGACAGGAAGTATGGAAGTTGATACAGCAGCAAACAAAGCTAAAAGCATCAATATATCATGTATTGACATTTGGATTGTCACCCATCCCCTGCATGCCATATGGTGCAAAGTACGAGCCAAGAGGTTTAAAATTCCAACCCATCAATTGAGACCTGGCATCATAACTTAAAATTTCCTTGCTCTGTCAATATCTAATATCAGTGAAAAGCATTTTTCTTTTGGTAGTTCATTTTTCATTCTAAACAGTAGAAATGTTGGTTTCTGTAGTGTTTTTTTTAATAAAATTATCCACCAGGGGATAGCTTACATTAAGATTTGCTTCTGCCAATTTTTCAATTTGTGCTGCTTTCTCATTTGCAATTGCTGCAGCTAGTTCTGCTTTTCCAAGCTCCTGAGCTTTTTGCAACTTCAGTTCAGCTTCCCTTTCCTGCAATAACCAAGAACTAAGAACTTGATTTCATAACTATGAAATTATGCAACAGAACTTCTTTGTTAACACAAAACTACGTACCTTTTCTTCAAGTTCCATCCTCAGTTGCTCTTCCATTTTTTCTTGAAGTGATTTTAGAGCAGCTGCTGCCTTTGTTCTTTCTCTCTTTAATTCCTGGAAGTGATAAACTGAAATTCTTAGCAGCTTGAATCCACAAAATAATAGAATAACTTCTCTTCTCTTTTACTTCATTTTTTACCCCTTTAGAGGGCATAAAGACGAGTGTACTCCATTGGAACTAAACTGTGACTTTCCAAGGTAATCACCGCAAAAGAAGCATGCACTTAAAGAATCAGCTTAAGTTGATTGATAAAGGTACTTGTGTAATTTCCCTAACCAGCATAATAGTTCAAGGAAACTGATAGAGACGGATTGTCCCACCTTAATTCATAGTTTTAGCTTTACTTAAGCCTTACAAACAGATTGACATTGTTCCAAACTGATACAAATAACACTTTCTTCTGGCCATATGACACTCAAGACAGGAAATCCAAATTCATAGATATCTATAACAAAAATTACATTGTCTCCGTTATATGGGATAAGTATCTTCTTTAAGATGGGAAATCTTAGAGCTTCACCTATCAATTACTACCTAGCATGCACATTTCTACAATGTTGGTCAGCAAGTACTATAACAAACTAAACTTTTAATCAACTTGTTTGTGTTTAGACAGAGTGACAACCAACCCAGTCTGCCTCATATTCAATTCTGACATACGGACTCTACAGACACAAAGAACAAGTGGATTCACCATATGATTAAAGCATAAGCTGTGGATGGGAGGACTATGTAGCAACGTTAAAGAGAAAGGTACAGACCAAATAGGATCCAGGGTATCAGTAAAAAGTTCAAAAAGAAATATTCCTGGAAGAGTTCATTTGAAAGAATAAATTTAGAAAGACAATAATTCACTTAATGGAGCAAAAAGAAAGAAAAATAACACTTATGAAGAGCACAGAAGAAGTCTGAAAAACAAGCACCATAAAAAGAGCCAATAATTATGTAATTATTTCCTCATTCACTAAAAGACTGTAATGACATACCCAGGGAAGACCTTAACTTCCTATTTTTACATAGCAACAAAAAAATGGAGAAAGGAAGGCACCTTGGCCAATCTCAGAACTGACCAAGTTTTAGTGGTGAGTAAAAAATTGATTCTGAAAGATATAATAAAAACAAGAGCCTAAATTAGTCATGAGTAATGACATAAGTAATTGATTTGCAATGCAAGAGCAAGAGAAAAGAGGAAGCAGGATCATGAATTGATCAGACAAAGCTGAGAAGCAATGACAAAGAGCATGGCAATCAATCATGAGAAATTTAACGTAGTAAAAAACTATGCTGCCTCAACTCTTCATTTTTTGAAGTACCCATATTGACACCAGTGGTCAACATATATTCGGACATGATCTTGGATATGACCCACTACAACCCTTCACATGCATGGAAAACTTGAGAAAAAATTGAACATACCCACCTTGTAACACGTAACCATTCCCAGCACACACCCAAGTTCGAGTAACATAAATAAAAACAACGAAAATATGAAAAACAGATATAACCTTATCCAATATGGCTGCCTCTTCTGTACGCATTAGTTCCCTGGCTCTTGAATTCCTTAATTCCTTTTCATATTTCTCCTAAAGAGAGGAGGGAAACAAAAGTACAAATAAATAGTAAGACATGGCCAATATAAAGTTGCAGAAATTAAGATGTAGGAACCAAGATAGTTCAAACTTTAGACCTTCAATACTTCTTTTTCTTGAGCAAAAACATGTGCATCCAGCTCAGCTTGCCGTTTTTCGGCAGCGTGAATGGCTTCAAGGAAACCAAGAATTAATTTTCCATCCTTTGATAAATATCCCTCATTTAGTTCCTCAACTGCTGTACCAAAACCCTAACACGTTAAAAAGAAATGAAAACTTAGTGATAGTTTACACTCTCCTTTATCATATGCTTTAAACAATAAGTAGGTAAACAACCTCTGTTTCTTTAGAAAGCTGCTCATATTTTCTATTTAGAGAAGATAAATAGCTTTCATCTGCCTTGTCCCTAAGGTGATAGGCATCAAGAAGAGAACTTGGAGCTCCTTTATCTTCAGTCAGTTTAGCCTGCAGCGAAGGAGCACATAATGAGGTCTTCTATCAAGTCTGGTAAAGATTAGAAAGAAATTGTGTATATATATATATATATATTAAGTGAATTAGAAAGAATATGTCGTGCTTTTGCCACTCTCACACGCCCAGTCTTCCCCATTTAAAGACGAACATGAAAGAGATGTTGAAACCCTAAGCCAGCTTCTTAGGGAATCAAACCTCCCACAAAGCCTTTCCTTGCCCAGACAATAGACAAGGAAATGCAGTGGCCATTTGCCATCCTGAAGATATATAACCCAATACAAAAGAAAAGAACAATTGTGCTTTTGACATCTCAATTAACAGTCTTCCCAAATTAAACACAAAGACACAAAGCTTTAATCCTCGGATGTCCAATTCTAAGCTGTTTCTTGGGGGATCAAACCTCCCTATACAGAGCCTTTCCCTGCCTAAATCAAACAAGGAAATGAAGTGGTTTTTTTGTCGTCTTGAAGCATTGGCTATATATCAATAAGCTTAACAGCGTCTAAAATACAGAATACGTATACATACATAAAGAAGCAAGAAGCTGTCAAATCGTACTTCTTTCTATCCTTTAAACCAACAATGTGCAGAAGAACATAATAAGCACAAGGCAGATTCCAATGTTAAGAAAAATCAGACAAAGAAACATGAAAAACCAAAGACACAAGGAAAATTTAATAAGTCCCACTAGCCAGCCTTCAAATAATAACAATGGTTCACATAGGAATTCCATGAAGGTCAGGCGTTAAAAAGAGAAACCAATCAGGGAAACAAAGATAACTGGTGCAAAGATGGCAAATTTTTTATTTGACTTTCTTCAGGAACTAAACTATACACATCTGCACCTTTAATGGGTTCATCCTGCAACAGTAGAACATCAAAATTGGGTCTTACATTGAGCCACTGCAGGACAAATATACCATGATTAAGAGAGTATTCTTTCAGTATTGATTACAGGAATGTACAGAAAGCCTAGAAAAGGCTGGTACAGTATTCCCCCATATAAGCAGAGACATAAAAGAGATATTGCAACCCTAAACCAATTGCTTAGGGGATAAAACCTCCCGATAAAGCCTTTTCCTTGAATAAGAGGTTCTTTGTCATCCTGAAGCAATAGTATTACGTGTATGTGTATATATATTAATACAAAGAACAGGATCTGCTTGCACTTTTATCACCTGACAGTCATTCCCAAACACAAAGACATAAAATAAGCTTCAATTACTCAGATACGCAATCCTAAGCCAATTTATTGGGAGATCAAACCTCCAATGAAACTCAGACAATAAAACATGAAAAATCATAGAGTCATAGAGACAAAGAGAGTCTTAATAAGTTTCATTTAACGGACTTGAAAAATAACAATGGTTCATACTGAAATTCCACGAGTTTACAATCAGAAGCAACTGAAATGTAGAGTGCTAAGAAGAGAAACCGGAGAGAAAAAGAAAGATGCCTGAGATATGTCCGCTATACTGGGATGCAGAAAAGGCGTAGCTTTTATTTGGCTTTCTTCAAGGGCAAAACTAGGTGCTTCTGCACCTTTACTTGTTTCATCCTGCAACAACAGGCCACCAAAACTGAGTGTGGTTGTTTAACATACTGAAACATTTCTTTATGCACACATGCAAAAAATTAATAAAGGTTATCAGATTTGAAGATTCAAGTATTGAAAGAAATAAGAATGTGCATAGATACACACGTGATGTGCCCATGATGTTTGCAGGGAAAGCAAGTGACAATTGCCTAAGGAGTGTAGCTGTAATGATTGGTTTAATGAGAGGTGGTAATCTAGCAGCAACAACGTACTAACAATAACAGGGCAATCTATATTTAGTTCATATTAAAGTGCATTTGATCCACCTTTAACACAAGACTTGCATTCAAATTATACCAAAAAAGATAGAATCCAAGCATGGATGCTAAGCCATTCTTCAAACTTTCATAACATCTATAAGCCCAAGCAATCAGTATGAACATAAATATAGAATGCACAGAAAAGAGCACCTGCGGTTTGTCTTCAGTAGCATGAGAATGAGGTTCTACAGCTTTTGTCTCCTTTTCTCCAAGGGAAGCACTTGATTGGGCATCCAAATGAACATCACGAATTTCCTTGTTTGGTATTGATGCAGTTTCAGACCCAGCCTTTTCAACATTCCCCTCAGCTGATACAGCAGCATCTGCACTATGATCAGCAGATGGCAAGCTGCTCTGAGAATATTCTGGCAACGGCTTTTCTGGTCCTGACGTTGAGCTATTTCCAAGTGTTTCATTCGACTTAACTTCCACATTAGGCTGGTTTACACTAGGGGTTTCACTCGAAGTTTCAAGCTGAGGAGGAAGACTGATACGCGTTGCATCTTGCTCGTGCAAGTCTAAATTAGTAGTTTGTCCTTTAATTTCTTCATCATGAGAAGTAACAACTTGCACATCCTTTTCATCCTTACCATCAAAACCAATTTTCGCTGAATCAACAGAATCATTAGGCACTTGACCAAAATATTGATCTAAGTATCCAGCTTGGTAAGCAACCAACGCAGCACCAACAATAACAGCACTGCCAAGGACAACTCTTGAAAACCCACTATTTGCTTCAGGCGGACCTCCGGCTGAACCAGGTTTTGGAGTAGGATTTTCTCCAGGAGAGGTCGAAAATTGATTTCTCGAATAAAGAAACGGTGATGAACTCTACATTTTAACCATACATTATAAAACCGAACAATTATAGATAAAGGAAGTACATTGGAACTAGAAAATTCATACCGAAACCAAAAAACAGTTGAATTTACCTGGGATATAATCTGCCTTGGTATTCTCCGAGGAGACCCTCGGTGACGTGATAATTCCAAAATCGACCTTCGAAGCATGCTGCTGGTTTTTCCCTTTTTCTAATTGGGATTTTGAATCTAATATTGGGTAAGGTGTTTGTAAAATTACTGAAAAAGGAAGTGAGGGCTATAAAGGAGGAGTTAGGGAGTTGGCATTGAAACAAATTGTTTTTGGTTAGCGACGAATCCAATCGGAGAGCCAAGGCGGGTGCCAAATGGGAATCGCCGTTGGGGGCGAAATTGAAAGTATGGTAGCGTGCGACCCACAGGCTGGAACTATCTTATTTTACCCAGCAGAGTCTCCCCCTTCCATAGTACACAGACATTTTCTTGCTCCTATTATGTGAAAAATGAATATGTGTAATTTGTAGATTAAAATAAGGAGTTAAAAATCTTAGTTGTCCCATTTATTACTTGGATTTTGGATCAAAATTAGATTTATTTTTATTATTTACAATTAAAATTTTAAATTATGATAAAAAAAACTACATTCATGGAATTTTTTGCTTTCCTAAAATATGTTAGAATTTGGTGAGTAGAATTCTTATTAAAATAAAATATAGTGGTAATATAAAATATAAGTAAAGTTCAAATAAACTAGACTTCTTTTATTTTATTTTAATTAGAATAGGTTATCTATTTTATTTTAATTAGAATAAAATGTTTCAACCTTATTATGTTACTTCTATTAGTTATTAATTGGAATAAAGTTTTTCAACCTATAAATAGGCGTAGTCATCTCCTCTTATAATTATTCGATTTTTGACATTAGTGAATCTTTTTCTCCTCTGCCCGTGGTTTTTTCTCGAAAGGGTTTCCACGTAAAATTTGTGTGTGTGTTTTTCCTAGTTTTCTTTGCGATATTTCTTCATTGTCGACATTTAATGTTATCAAATTGGTATCAGAGTTTTCGGGTTACTAGTCTCGATTACAATAATAGCGACATTGAAGTATGATATTTCGCTGTTAGATCGCAACACCAGATTCGTGTTATGGAAGGTAAAGATGCAATCAGTTCTTGCGCAGATGAATCTTGAGAATCAAAAGGGAAAACAACCAGAACAATTCGGTGGAGCTGATATAATAGAAGACTACAATGATGGTGAACTCCTAGTTGCTTCTGTCGACAATTCTAAAGTTAGCGAGGAGTGGATCCTCGATTCTGGTTGCACCTTCCATATGAGTCCCAATCGGGATTGGTTTACAACGTATGAAGTTGTGTATGAAGGTGTTGTTTTGATGGGAAATAATGCTTCATGTAAAATCGCAGGTGTTGGCATAATCAAAAATAAAGATGTTTGATGGGGTCGTTAGAACTCTTAGTGGCGTGTGACATGTACCAAAATTGAAAAGGAATTTGATTTCGTTGAGTACTCTTGATTCAAAAGGACACAGGTACACAGCTGAAAGTGGGGTTCTAAAGATTAGTAAGGGTTCCCTCATTGTGATGAAAGGGCAGAGAAAAACTTCCAAATTATATGTTTTGCAAGGTTGAACTATTATTGGTGATGCTGCAACCGCTTCCTCTTCCTTGTCAGATAATGATATTACTAGACTTTGGCATATGCGTCTAGGGCATATGAGTGAAAACAACATGGCAGAAATGAGTAAAAGAGGACTTCTTGATGGGCAAGACATTAGCAAACTGAAGTTTTGTAAGCATTGCATTTTTGGGAAGCAAAAGAGAGTTCGATTCACCATAGGAATCCATAACATGAAGGGAACATTGGATTATATTCATTCTGATCTTTAAGGACCATCTAGAGTACCTTCGAGAGGTGGAGCTAATTATATGCTAACTCTTATTGATGATTTTTCCATAAAAGTTTGGGCATTCTTTTTGAAGCAGAAAAGCGATGTGTTTTCCGCATTCAAGTCTTGGAAAACTATGGTTGAAAAACAGACAAGAAAACAAATAAAACTCCTCCGCACAGATAATAGCTTGGAGTTCTGTTCTGATGAGTTTAATGAATTGTGCTAATCAAAAAGGATCATGAGACATTTGACAATTCATCATACTCCACAGCAAAACGGCGTTGCAGACAAATGAACAGAACGATCATGGAGAAGGTTCGATGTATGTTGTTGAATGATAATTTACTGAAGTTTTTTTGGGCTGAAGCAGCCTCTATTACATGTTTTTTTATCAACCGATCTTCATCCATTGCCATTGAGAAAAAGACTCCACAAGAGATATGGTCTGGTAAGCCTGCTGATTATTCTGATATAGATTTTTGGGTGTCCTGCTTATGCTCATGTTGATAATGGATTGGAACCAAGATCCATTAAATGTGTTTTTCTTGGTTTTAAAGCTGGTGTAAAAGGGTATAAGTTATGGTGTCTTGAAAATAGAAAAGTTGTGATTAGCAGAGATGTTTTTTATGAAACTGCTATGTTACCTAACTTATCTCTTAAAGACTCTTCCAGTAAAGAACAACAAAAGCAGGTGGAGTTTCAAATTGATCCAGTATCTACAACAGAATCAACTTCTCAAGTTAGTACAGAAGTTCAGAATAGAGTTACTTCATCACCACAATATTCTATTGTCAAAAATAGACATAGAAGAGAAATTAGACCTCCGAAGAGGTACGCCGAGGCTGATCTAGTAGCTTATTCTTTAAACGTGGCTAAAGATATTGATGTAAATCAAGAGCCATCTACTTATTCCGAGGTAGTAAGCTATGAAGACTCAGAAAAGTGGATGATTGCCATGTAAGAAGAGATGAAATTACTCCATAAGAATAAAATGTGGGACTTAGTGAAGCTTCCTAAGGGTAAAAAGGCTGTTCGCTGTAAATGGGTATTTAAGAGGAAAGAAGGGATTCCAGGAATTGAAGAACCCAGATATAAAGCAAGACTTATTGCAAAAGGTTACAGTCAGATTCTCGGTGGAGACTTCACAAACGTGCTTTCTCTAGTTGTGAAACACAGTTCGATTCGAGCCTTACTTGGTATTGTGGTCATGTATGATTTGGAGCTTGATCAGTTAAATGTAAAAACATCATTCTTGCATGGAGAACTTGAGGAAGATATTTACATGCAACAACCAGAGGGCTTTATACTCTCACAAAAGGAGGACTATGTTTGCTTGTTGAAAAAGTCCCTTTATGGTTTGAAACAATCACCAAGGCAATGGTACAAGATGTTTGATTTTTTTATGACTACCCATGATTTCAAAAGAAGCAGTTTTGATAATTGTGTTTATTTTAAGAAAAACGGTGATGGTTCTTTTGTGTATCTACTCCTTTATGTTGATGACATGTTGATAGCAGCAAAAGATAAAGAAGAGATAAGAAAGGTTAAAGCCCAACTTAGTGAAGAATTTGAAATGAAAGATTTGGGAGCAGCAAAGAAGATGCTTGGGATGAAGATTCTTAGAGATAGAAAGGCATGTAAGTTGTACCTAAGTCAGAAAGGGTACATTGAGAAAGTTCTTTTCAGGTTCAATATGTAGCCTGTTAGTACTCCATTAGTAGCCCACTTCAGACTTTCATCGGCTTTGTCTCCGTAATCAAATGATGGGATTGATTACATGTCACGTGTTTCATATTCTAGTGCAGTGGGTTCTCTAATGTATGCCATGATTTGCTCACATCTAGATTTATCATATGCAGTTAGTGCAGTTAGTAGATACATGGCAATCTCGGTAAAGAACACTGGAAAGTTGTTCAGTGGATTTTGAGATACTTATGAGGTATCACTAATGTTTGCTTACAGTTTGGAAGAACTAGAGATGGAGTCATTGGGTATGTTGATGCTGATTTTGCTGGAGACCTATATAGGAGAAGATCTCTTACAAGGTATGTCTTTACAATTAGTGGTTGTGCAATTAGTTGGAAAGCTACTTTGCAAACTACAGTTGCTTTGTCTACCACTGAAGCTGAGTACATGGCGATTACCGAGGCTTGTAAAGAAGCTATTTGGTTAAAAGGACTCTTTAGTGAATTCAATAAAGATTTTCAGATTGGTACAATATTTTGTGACAGTCAAAGTGCCTTTCCTTACAAAAGATCAAATGTTTCATGAGAGAACAAAGCACATTGATGTTCGGTATCATTTTGTGCGTGATATTATTGCTCGTGGAGATGTTATTGCGAGCAAAGTTAGTACTCATGAAAATCCTAAAAATATGATGACTAAGTCACTTCCTATAACCAAGTTTGAGTATTGCTTGGACTTGGTTGGTGTTCATTGTTGAAGAATACCCCTCAAGGGGTTTTATGGAAGAGATAGAGAACTTGTTCGTTGAGAGTTCTTGTTCGTAGAGAATTCTTGTCAAGGTGGAGATTGTTAGAATTGGGTGACTAGAATTCTTGTTAAAATAAAATATAGTGGTAAAATAAAATAAAAGTAAAGTCCAAATAAACTAGACTTCTTTTATTTTATTTTAATTAGAATAGGTCATCTATTTATTTTAATTAGAATAAGGTGTTTCAACCTTACTACATTACTTCTATTAGTTGTTGATTGGAATAAGGTTTTTCAACCTATAAATAGGCATAGTCATCTCCTCTTGTAATTATTCGATTTTTGACATTAGTGAATCTTCTTCTCCTCTGCCCGTGGTTTTTTCCTGAAAGGGTTTCCATGTAAAATCTGTGTGTGTTTTTCCCCATTTTCTTTGCGATATTTCTTCATTGTCGACATTTAAATTTATCCAAAAAAATATGAGATATGTACTGAATAAATAGATAATAATAAAATACTTATGCAAGCAACCATTGAAGTAATCAAAATCATCCAAGTTATGGGTCTATCAACCATAACTAAAGAATATTGAATGTGAAACCTGTGTATTGACCTGATGGTTAGGATGTTCATCATCCCAAATACAACATGGATTCAAGTCACATTATTGTTAAGGCTTTGCCTTCTTACAATTCACCAAAAAAATATATTGAATGTGTGGATGTATCAAATCAAATAATATAACATATTAGATCAAATAACTGAACTCTTTTAAGTTGACAATAAACCTATGTACAATATGTGAATCCATTAATTCATATAATTGCTAACAATCTTTCACTAACACCATACATGGTTTTAAAGAATTGTACATAGCTAAAATTTTAGCGTGCAAAAACATTTGTTATTGTAATTGAAATATTCCAAAGCAACCTAATCCATTAATTTTACTAATATATATAGGATCAAAGTGGCTTTAGTAACATATATTCATAACTAAGCCCATCAATGGTCCATAATATTAGCAAAAATAATGATGCAAATCAAATATGGATGCATAGTAGGAAAATTACATGGAAATTTATATGTATCTTACCTAATTTCAATTGTTTATGCTTTATGGTTGAACACTCTAAAACGCTTCCTAATATTTTATGTAAAATCATTATAGAAATGAAAATTTTGTATTTTTTGAAATATTTGGTGAAACCTTAGTATGTAAAAAAAAGTAAACATGTTAAAAGTGTAAGTAAGACAAAAAAACTCGTTAAAATGGCTCATCAAATAGTTTAACATCCATATGGGCCACATGCCCATGAAATACTTTAGGTGGCAAACCTTTCGCAATCGATTCCGCAATTATGGAGTTTGTATTAATACACTCTATTGATGCCAAATGTCTCTTAATCTCTTTCTTTCACAACTAGAATTTGATGTATATATGCTTTGATTTTGATAAGCTCTAGTGTTCTTTAAAGATAACTCAAGGACTTTATTATCACAATTAGTTCTTAATAGCCTTTTTATACCATCAACTATATGCAACCCAATGATAAAATTCTAATGTCATATTCCTTGATTTGATGCCTTACATCAAGTAGTAAATTTAGCTTCTATGTTGTAAGAAGCCTTAAGTGTTTGTTTGACACTTTTTCAAAAAATAGCTCCTCCATCCATCACGAAAATATTACTTGATGTGGGTCTCATACTATCTAAACATCCAGCAAATCCAAATCAAAATACCTCATGATCTCTAAATAATTTTTTTATAAGTGAGCATGTCGTCTTTAGTTATTTGAAGATATCTCATAAGTCGTTTTATTGCTTTCTAATGATCCATTCTTGGGTTACTTATATATTTGCCTAACATTCCCACCATGTACACTATATTTGGATGCATACAAACTGGAAGAACATGACAGATGACACTTTGTAACACCCAAAACCCGACACCGTCGTCGATTAAGGTCTCGAGGGTTAAAGAACAGTTACCAGCAATACAATCACAATTTCAGTTCTCATCTCAATATTTCATTAGCATATTGAAGTACATTTCAAATTGATCACGTTATTCTCAGTCTGGTCGTCCCAATTCGTAAGGGCTAGATTGAAATACAACTAAAACATTTCATGAAACATCGAAATTCAATGAAACAGGGGTCTGGTGTGTCGTTGGGAGCACCAAATATAACCTATCCCTAAAAAGATAAAAAATAATAGTAAAAGGGAAGTAAGGTCAAATCCTCAGGGATTGGAATGTTGTAGAATCTTATATACCGAGATCCTGGTGCAATCTTGCTTAGGAAAAGTGTCTGACCTATAGAAATAAATAAACATAATTAAAAAAAATGAACAATTGAAGGTTTGAAATAATTGAAATTGTAGAAAAGTAAACAGAGTTGAGAAAAGAAAGGTTTTATCGATTTCGAGAGTTCTAGCCTCCAGTTATCTTGATTCCTCCTTGGTTCAATCATAGACTTTTCTCGTGACCAAATAAGTCAATTATAGTGGAAGACGACCCCTACGACCACTAGCTCCAGTTACAGCTTTTTTGTAGAGGAACCTAACTCTAGTCAACTGTCACTCTAGTGGGACCGTCTTACAGTAGATCATCTCTTCTCAATGATGAATGCCACACAATTTTGTCTCGTTGGCTCGACAACCTCTAACGCAGTAAGTTAGCGAACCGACTGTGCAACCTTCTCAAAACACACAAAGTGGCCAGCTTCACGTAGAATGGAAAGATTACTTTTGAAAGGACATGGAAGGAAGCATTAGTCCCGTAATGCAGAGAAGTGATGAATACTCAGTTGAGAAGAGTTAAGTGCGGGTTCTAAGCCTCATGAACTCTTTTGGAGGAATTTTGATAACCTTCGGCTAGAAGGGTTTTAGTTGCTCATGCTTTTTGAGAAAATACACAAGCTTAATGAAAATAGGATTTTTATTAAAAGAAACAGCTAAGATTTTTGGGAGATGGAGGATTTTTCAGAAAATTGGAAGTGAATAATTCATATACCTCATCCTCTATTTATAGTATATGGAAATCCCTAGTTGGATCCAATTTAAACTCTAAAAAGATAATTAGAATTAAATCTAAACAATAATTCCCTAGTTGGATCCAATTTAAACTCTAAATTATAAAGCTTAAAAGATAATTTAAAATTAAATATAAACAATATCATAATAATAATCCTAAACATTAATCCTAAAAAATAGAGTTTACATTTAAATAAAGTCCTATGTCCAATAAATCTCTTTCCAAGTATTACACACTTTCACACTTTCGATAATTTCTCTTCCATATTTATGCTTTTTGCCTCAAATTTCCTTTCGTCTTCAATTTAGTCCCTACAAGATAAAAGAACCATAAATAGCCCAAATTAGTAGGATCATACTCAATATACATATAATTATTATTCAAAAATATGTCACTTTTAAGTATTATCAAAGTCGCACGACAGTACCTCAGATCATGTGTCAAACCTTGTGTATACACAAAATGCCCTCACATGGTCGTGTCACAAACCGTGTGACAAGTCGTGTGAACATGCGAAATACCTCACACGCCCGTGTGTGAAACCGTGTGCTGGGTTGTGTGTCTACTCAAAATAGGGCTACACGATCGTGTCCCAACCCGTGTGTAGCCCGTGTGTACCCTGCACCTATTTTACCTAGGGCACACGCTCGTGTGCTAGCCCATGCTCAAGGCCGTGTGTACCTGCGAAATGTTAGAAATAATATGCAAAATTTCCAATAAGCCCCTCAACTTGTACCTATCTCGATATAGTTCAACAAACTATAAATGTACAGCAGAAACAAGGCAAATCATGCTCAAAATCAAGCCCAAACCATAATTATGTATTGAACTAAATGGATATGCTCATCTTCATACAAAAGGCATACCAAAACATACAAGCAAGTATAATTTCATCACCCTTCAAGTTGTATACATTAACCTAAGTACATTCTAAAGCTTAATCAACATAAGCAAGTTACAAATTTTATCATCCTAGTACATGTCATATATAATCAAGTGATTTAAAGTCTACCAAACTGTAACACCTCTTAACCCTAAACCATCATCGAAACAGGGTTACGGGGTATTACCGGACATATCAAACAATTTACAAATAATAAATAAATAATTAATGAACATATTATAAAATAATCATAAAGTCCCTTAATTGTACCCTCGAGGCTCAAAATACGTATTAGAAGGGATTTGGGACTTGTTCTAGTGCTCCGCAAATTTTTCGTAAATTTTTTTCGAACTCAATATAACCCCCTTGATAAATGTCTAACATTCCCTGCAATCTCAACCCGCAACCAAAACAATTTGTACTCAAATTCACCTAAATCATAATCAATTCATTAACATATTAATTTAATAATTAAACATTCTTAATATTACTCAAAATTTACTAATAACTTTATTCATTTTTCATTCAAACTTAATGTCAAATTTTATAATATACTCTTTACCATTTTATTAAACTAATATCAAAATATAGTATACCATTTTTTTTACTACCAACATTACAAGCATATACATGTAACCTATACAACACTTAGTACATGCCACTTTTACCAAAAAGGGAGAATTACATCACCGAATTTATACTGAGGTCAGGATCGATCTGGATGCTGAACCAGGACCTTAACTTCTACTAACCTGCGCATGGAAACAACTGCACGCTGAGTATTCCATACTCAGTGGTATTACTATAATTCAAATTATAAATAACCAAATAAATTTCACATAATCAATCATAAAATGCATGAACACATATTATCTTAATTTATACACCCCTTTCATTTCATATCAATAACAAATCAATTTAACCAAATAACAACCAAATATCATAAACAATCAGGTACTAATAACTTTTGAAACCTTTGATTTATCCATTTCATTCTCTTTTCTCAATTTCATCACATATCACTTTATATGCATCAATTTTTCTTTTTCACATTGTTTACCCCTATTAACAAGACTCGGACCTTGGTGGATACACGAATCCAACAAAACACACCAGAATGACACTCAGTGCCTCATCGAATAGTTCGAAGCAATAAAGTGACACCCAGTGTCTCATCGGCCTAGCCGAAGTAAAGTGGTACCCAATACCTCATCGAATCTATCCGAAGTAAAATAATGACACCCAGTGTCTCATCGACTCGACTCAAGGTCGAAGTATCCCTGAACTCTTCCAATCCTATGACATGCTAACTATATCCGACTCAGCCCGACTAGTTAATAAGGACTTTCAATTTACAATTCATATCACTTTCAATTCCAATTTCACTTTCACTTTCAATTTTGATCACAAATCATTCAAATTCAATTCAAATATACTATTAATTCAATATAAATTGTCATTCATCTCAATATTAACGCTTACCTCATATTCACTTATTAAATATAAATATCAAAATAAACATTAAATAATGAATAATTCAGATTATAGTAATACAAACCCGAATTTCGCGATTATTCCTCGATAACTTTCTCCTTTCCTTTCTGTGCCGATGCTTCGGGTTCTTTGCTAGCTACGAAAATAATAATAATTTATGCTATTAATTACAGCACTAATTTATAATAATAATTGAATTTCTATCCAATTTATACCTTAATTCCAATTTAATCCTAATTAACTCATTTATTTTTCTAACTCAATTCATACTTTATTTTTTTATTCAATTTTCTTCCACATTCTACTTAACTATCTAATGTTCATAATAAAATCCTAATTTAAAATTTCTTTCAATTTAGTCCCTCTATCACAAAACTTATAGCTTCTTTTACAATTTAATCTCTTTATCAATTCTAACTTGAAATTCATTCAATTAAATCCCTAATTCACTATTTTGTTCAACATGAACTATATTCATAAACCTTAAAACTTCCCAGACCTCAACTTAATTTCATCAAAACTTTGTTCTAAAGCTTCTAAAACATCTAATTTAAGAGAAAAAGACTTAATTAACTTACCGATTAAAGCCAATTAAAGCTTAAAGCTTCAAAATTCTAGTTTCCTCCTCTTCTTTTTTCCTTCCATTTTCTCCCTTCCTTTTTCGTTTAAGCTTCTATTCCTCTATTCTTTCTTTTGTTTCTTTTTCTTTTTTTATTCTTTTATGTTATATATATATATATATATATATAGTAATAATATTAATAAATTATAAATATCTATTTACTTAAATAACAAGTAAATTAATATTTATTTTACAAATGTACAAATATAATTTTTACACATGTATATTTTATTACCATACATTTGGCTTTAATTTATATATATTTCATTAATCTAAAAAATAATATCAATTAAATAATAATTTATACTATTATATTCTAATATTAATTAATTATAACTTAAATCATTAAAAATCTTTAGATTTTTCATTGTTTTGCCGCCTCAAATTATAAAATAAGCATAATTACCATTTTAGTCCCTCTTTCTTTCTTTTAATCTATAATTAGGCTTTTACCCCTTATTCAATTTAGTCCTTTTTACTAATTACTCTAAATTAAGCTAAATTCACCTAATCAAAGCCTAATTAAACACACTACTAGACTCATAATTACTCCTAATAATTATTTACGAACTCGGTTTACTAAGACGGAGGCCCTATAACTCACTTTTTCGGTGCCCATGAATTTAGGTCATTACACAAACGAGCTCCCGAGATAGTGTGATTCTTCATTAAGATCCGATCTTCAACATCAAAATGAATATACAAAACAGTAAACAAATACACGGATAAGCTTACAAAGCTTAGTAAGTTCGTTCGAGCAGTTAATTTACAAAATAACTTATTCAAACAAAGGAGGTAAATAAATGTCTTCATTATTTCCACATTCGTATCCCACGATCTCTTCAAGTCTCCCAGTAAATTTAGCTTATATGAGCCCAATCAGAAAATTGCTCTTACAAGCTAGTACAGTATATCGCTCTTCCGAGCCACTGCAGTATATCGCTCTTATGAGCCAGTTCAGTATATAGCTTTTACGAGCTAGTACAGTAATTCGCTCTCACGAGCCAGTTCAGTATATCTCTCTTACGAGCCAGTACAATAATTCGCTCTCATGAGCCAGTTCAGTATATCGCTTTTATGAGCCAGTACAATAATTCTTCAGAATATTCCATCTCATTCCGACATCAAGAATGTAACCATGACAATTGAGATTAGGATTATCAAATAGAAATATAATTACACGAACTTATTGGACTAAATTGTAGCTAAGACTAAGCTTCGGGGACTACTCCGCTATTTTTCCTTTTCCTCGATCCGTAGTTTGTTCACAATCTAAATAAAAAATCATTCAATTTTCATATTAAATCATGTAATTAAAACATTTATTTCATTTAATCCCCTTTTTGGAAAATTTACAAAATTACCCCTAACATTTCATTTTTATTCAATTTAGTCCTTAGCCCTTAAACATGCAAATTAACCATTTTTCCTAAATCCCATACCAGCCTAATATTCATAGCATTCATACAAGTCCCTAGAACCAATTATTTCAGAACAATTACATGTAATTTCATCCTTTTAGCATTTTAGTCCCCTAACCTTAAAATCATCAAAAATAACTTTACAAAATCAACCAATGTAACAACCAAACATCCAAAAGTTTCATAAAATGTCAAGAACAAGTTCATTCATCAATGGAAAAATATTTAACATTTGACAGAATCACAAATTAGTCCTTGGGTTAGCAAGATTAAGCTAATACGGATTCTAAAACATAAAAATACCTAAAAACGGGCGAGGTTTACCTACTCAAATCACAAGCACAAGCTTGGCCGAATGTCTCCTATGGTTTTTAGGGTTATTTTGTTTTTGTTTAGTGAAGGAGATGAAGAAAATAATTAGTTTAGTCATGATTTTTAGGTTAAAAATAATTTCTTTCCCTTTTTACTATTTTACCCCTAATTACCCAATCATTTCTTCTTATTTTCTAACCCAAATTCATCCACTCACCTATTCAATGGTCTAATTACCATTTTGATACCCTAACCAACCTTCCAATTATCAATCAATACCTTTAATTAATGAGATTCAACTTTTGCACCTTTTACGATTTAATCCTTTTTACTTAATTAACTATCTAAACGATAAAATTTCTAAACCAAAATTTAATACGATGCTAATGACATCACAAATATTAAATAAATAAAATTTACGACCCGACTCATCGAAGTTGTGATCTCGACTTGTAGGCTACCGGGCCTACTCTCTCAATATCTCAAATGGTCCAATAAATCGCAGGCTTAACTTACCTTTCTTGCCAAAACGTAACACCTTCTTCCAAGGTGAAACTCTTTGAAAAACTCGGTTCCAACTATAAATTCTATATCCTTTCTCTTGAGATCTGCATACGATTTTTTATGATCAAATGCTACCTTTAAGCAATCACGTATTATCCGAACTTTATCTTCACTCTCATGTATCAAGTTGATCCCAACCAGCTTAGATTCACTCAACTCTGACCAATATAGTGGTGTTCTACACTTTCTACCATACAGAGCCTCAAATGGTGCCATTTTAATGCTAGATTGGTAGCTATTATTGTAAGAAAACTCTACCAACGGCAGGTATCTTTCCTAACTGCCTTCAAATTCAAGCACACAACACCGTAACATATCCTCCAAAATCTATATTACTCGTTTAGACTAACCATCTGTCTGCAGATGATATGCAATGCTGAAATTCAATCAGGTGCCTAAAGCTTCATGTAACTTACCCCAAAATTTTAAAGTAAAACGCGGATCCCTATAAGAGATAATAGATACTAGTACTCCGTGCAATCGCACAATCTCAGATACATACAACTCTACTAATTTCTCAAGTGTGAAATATACATGAACAGAGATGAAATGAGATGATTTAGTTAATCTATCAACTATAACCAAAATCATATCTTTCTTTTTCGGTGTCATTGACAACCCTGTAACAAAATCCATAGTAACTCGTTTCCATTTCCACTCAAGAATGAAAATAGGCTACAATAAACTAGACGGTACTTGATGCTCGGCTTTTACTTGCTGACACACTAAACATTTAGTTGCAAACTCGGAATCTCACGTTTCATACCTGGTCACCAGTATATTTTCTTTAGATCATTATACATTTTCACACTCCCTAGATGAATGGAGTAAGTGCTACTATGAGCCTCAGTTAGAATATCTCATTTCAAATCTAGATCATTAGGAATACATACTCTATTCTGGCAGTACGTCATGCCTTCAGCATCCATAATAAACTCTGTAATGGAATCGCTCTGAATATGTTCTTTCTTCGCTACCAGTTTCGGATCGTTTTCCTACAGTTCCCGAATTCTTTGCATAAATAAAGGTCTATCTTGAGTTCAACTGTCACAGAACCATCACCTTATAGAGACAAATGTGCATTCAACGCCTTCAATGCAAACAATGATTTTAGACTCAAGGCGTCTACAACAACATTAGCTTTTCTCGGATGATAATTAATCACTAGGTCATAATCTTTCAGTAGTTCCAACCATCGTCGTTGTCTCAAATTCAGTTCCCTCTGAGTCATCAAATATTTCAAACTCTTATGGTCTATAAAGATGTTACCTCTCTCACCATAAAGATAATGGCACCAGATCTTCAATGTAAAGATAATGACAACTAGCTCCAAATCGTGAGTCAGATAATTCTTCTCATGCGGCTTTAAGTATTGGGAGGCATAAGCTATCACCTTCCCCTTGTATAAATGTGCATCCCAATCAATTTAATGACGCATCATTATAAACAAAAAATTCTTTCCTCATCTCAGGCTGTGTCAAAACTGGAGCTTCCGTTAACATTTTCTTTAGCATATCAAAACTCCACTAACATTGCTCTAACCAGATAAACTGAACATTCTTCTGAAGTAACTTTGTCATCGACAAAGCTATTATGGAAAAATCTTTAAAAATTTGGCGATAATAACCCACAAATCCCAGGAAACTGCGTACCTCTGAAACATTCTTCGAAACTTTCTAACTAAGAATGGCAGAAACCTTACTCGGATTAACCCGTATTCCATCAAAAGATACAACATGACCTAGAAATCCGTAACACTTCTCTCAAATGTTGAGTATGATCGGACTCTGTCTTGGAATAGATCAGTATGTCATCAATAAATACCACTACAAATCTATCCAACTAGGGCTAAAAGACTCGATTTATTAAATCTATAAATGCTGCTGGTGCGTTAGTTAACCCAAATGGCAACACCAAAAATTCATAATGCCTGTATCGAGTCCTAAATGCAGTCTTCGGCACATCACAGTCCTTTACTCTCATCTGATAGTAACCCGATCTGAGATCTATTTTAGAAAATACGATTGCACCTTTCAACTAATCAAACAACTCATCAATATGAGGTAAAGGATACTTATTCTTTATTGTAACTTTATTCAATTGCCGATAATCAATACACATTCTCATCGAACTATCCTTTTTCTTTACAAACAACACTGGTACACCCAAAAGAGATACACTCAGAGGGATAAAACCTCTATCCAGTAACTCTTACAACTATGCGCTAAGTTCTTTCAACTCAATCAGTGCCATTCTGTACGGTGGAATTGATATCGGAGTAGTGCCATGTATCAAATCAATACCAAACTCCATTTCTCTGATCGGAGGCAATCTAGTAACTCTTTAGGAAACACATTTGTAAACTCATTAACAATAGGAACCTGATTCAATTTTGTCCCTAAATCTTGAGTGTCAAGTATATAAGCTAGAAATACTTTGCAGCCTTTACGAACCATCTTTTACGCAAAAATAGTCGAAATCACTCTAGTATTACTGTTCATCCTACCGGACTCAACTGTGATCATTTAGCCCGTTGGGTATTTTAAATCGACCCATCTCTGTTTGCAGTTAACCAACGCATCATGATCAGATAACCTGTCCATACCTGAAACTCACAGCCCTGAACTTTCAGTGGACTTTTACGACACACCAGGTTAACTATGACATTATGACCCAATAGGTTCGTAACTTGCTCATCAAATTCAGTGGACTCAATAGATAAATTTTTATCAGTTGCCAAAACAGTACAAATATAAGAATGAGTTAACTATGAGTCAATCAAGGCACACACTATTACATGAAAAAGGTAGAATATACCAGTCATAACATTTGGTGCAGTAGCCTCCTCTCTAGCCCAGATAGCATATGTCTGGGCAGGTGCTCGAGCCTTAGATCTATTTGCCCCATCTTTATTTTCTCTCCTATTACCACCGACATTACTGCTCGATCCCGAACGTCTCCCCTTTTGGGGTGTGATTGGAGGTTTCACACTTCGATCTTCCTTTTCCTCAGGTGTGACTGGACAGTTTTGAACAAGGTGATCAATCGCTCCATACATGTAACATGCTCCCTTTTTAACCTAACACTCACCAAAATGAAATCTCCCACAGTACTCACACGTAGGGTTCGGTGCATTATGGACACTGGCCACACAATTCGCAGGTCGATTTTGGAATCTTGATCTAGATTGTCTCGACCTACTCCTACTATGAAAACTGGACGAAGCAGCCACTTGATTCTCATTTTCTCTGAACTTCTTTGATTGCGACATAAAGAAAGTTTTGGAATGAGTCTTTTTATTAAATTCCTAGAATCTCTTCTCTCCCTATCTCTTATGATTGTAAATGTCTTCCATTTTTTAGCTCGATCTGTCAGTACAACAAATGGTCGTAATTTTGAACCATTGACCATCATCTTAATTTCATCATTCAGCCCATCTTCAAAATGGATACACAAAGCTTCATCTATCGGTAATATTTCTCGTGCATACTTGCTAAGGTATACAAATTCTCGTTCTTATTCTGAAACTAATTTATTTCCTTATTTTAATTCCAGGAACTCTTTCTTCTTCCGATCCAGGTACCGTTTTCTAATGTATTTCTTTTTAAATTCGTTCTGAAAGAACTCCCAACTAATTTTATTTTCAAGAACCACTGCCAGCATTGTTGTCCACTAGCATAAGATTTATCTTTTAACAGTGACACGACACACCTTAAATAATCTTCAAGAGGGTACGCCATTTCGTTCAGAACTCTCAAGGTATTTTCCATCCAGTATTCAGCTCTGGATGGATCATCCTCGGTACTCCCACGAAATTTCTCAGCACCATATTTTTTGATACCACTAAATGTAACCCCCTTTACCTAGTCCAAAGTATTCGACCAGATCTAGAAGGTTATTTAAGTAATTTCACCCACACACAGCTCGAAAGCCAAAAATCATTCATAAATATAAATATAAGTATAAATGTATAATATAAAGTCTATAATGAAAATAAAACAATATAATTAATCTCCCAAAACAAAAATACCAAAATCCCCAAAACTAAAAACTGTCTTACAACCCATTAAAATAATAATTAACAAAATACAATAACTTCTCAAAAATAAAATAAGAAAATAACATAAACATATAAAACTGTCTCCGAGTACCAAGTTACCTATATCCTGAAGACCTGTAAGGAACTATAGGGAAATGAGCTATAAAGCCCAGTGTGTCTTTAAAGCACAAACAACCTAACATGTATTATCACAATCATTTATATATATATCTCAAAAAGTAACCTCAAACCATGTTGCAAACACAAACACAATGCAACGCACCCGTACTCCAGCACACCAACACAGTGAAAAAGTTCCCCAGAACCCTTTCCCAACCAATCATCACCAATCGCAGTGTGGTTTTAACATCAACCGTTTAAAGGAATGATAACCACTTCTTCCACCGTACAAACCCACCCCATGAACACACAATGGTATGGTTTCATAATTATCCCAATTTAATCTCAGTCTTAATAATATTTCTCAAATATAAACACATATCTCAATGCACAGCAGAATAACTATCACAATTATTCAACCACATGTTTGGTTATAAATACGCATGACACTATCAGCATACAAATACACAACCCAATCTCAATCATACCATTCTTACATCTCAACATAATCAACACAATATTGATCTACCACAATACATCATGCAATCACATATAACACAATACTCTACATAATAGGTTAAGTACAGTTAGAAACACACCTCTAGCAAACAGAACTCTAACGTCGAGGAGGTCGTTCGCCACGTACTGAACGAGTACTTGGTCTCACAAGATTAGATCGTGCAACTCTCGGAACAGATGTAGGAGTAGGTTGCACAGGTGTAGAAAGAGGAGGTAAATCGTCAGCCTTAGAGTCGTGATCACCTAAACATGAATAACTCATATTAGTATTCTCAATTTTAATCTCTAAAGAACTCAAAGTACAAAATTAAAGATAAAATAGACAAAATGAGGCTTTCGGGTTTGAATTTGGCAAAACAGACAGAGGAATCGGACTTAGGACGTTGAAAAATGGTAGGATAGGATTTCTCAAAAAGTCAACGATCAACGGTCAACGATCAAAGTCAACGATAAACGGTCAAGTTGACGGTCAACGATCAAGTCAACAGTTAACGGGTCGGGTCAGATTCGATGGATTCGGGTCGGGTTTGGCTGATTCGGGTCAAGTTCGATGAATTCGGGTTGGGCCAATCGGGTTCGAGTAAGGCCGATCGGGTTTGGGTCGGTCTACTTGGCTTGGGAATTGGGTTGGCTTGACTTGAGTTTGGTTTGGTTTTTAAAAGGTTTGGGTCAAAGGTTTATTGGGTCAAAAGGGGTTCAAGTTTAGCAAAATAAATCCTAATTCCTTTATTTCAAAATTGGCAGATTAGGATTTATACCCCTATCGACGGCGCCACAACCACCCACTACGCACAATGTTAGATCCCCGAAACCAACTCATCCAACTCTAAAAACAAGCCCTTTAACACAAGTTCCAACTTGCCAAAACCCAAAACCGACGAAAACACAGATGAACCACCAAAGAGCAAACGGCCGAATGGTTTTGTTCTTGAATCTCATGAACGGCAATGGCTAAGAAAACCAAAAGGGAGGGGTTTTGTTCGCACAAAAGTAAGGAGGAGATCGATGTTAGTGGTGTCGAACATGCACAGAGGGAGGGCTTTATCGGAGGTGATCTGAAAAAGGAAGAAGAGGGAGTTTTGGAGAGATTTCGACAGCCAAGAGAAATAAATGGAAGTGAAACAGTCACACCAAGAAGAAAAGGGTATTGTCATACCCAAGGAAAAAAAGGTATTTTCACGGAAGTCCCTAAAGAGTTTTAGGGTTTCTACATCGACCTTAACACTTTACACACACTTCAATTTAGTCCTTAAAATTACAAATTATCCCCAAAGATTAACCCCATGCTCAATTAAGTCCTTTTTAAAAAAATAAGAGTGTTATAGATCATCCTCGATACTCCCACAAAATTTCTCAACACCATATTTTCTGACCTTATCTGTCGGTATACAGCGTTTCTATTCTATTATAGGAGGAGGTGGAGGCAGAACTAGTGGTACCACAAGTCGTAGGTTGCATAGGCGAAGCCATCTGATTGTCCCACATAAATTTAGAAAACCATTGGCCTATCAAGCCAAAGCCAAAGAACATGTTTTTTTGTCTCATTTTCAGTCATCGGTATAATCGGTATAGCTCAACTTGTGCCAGAATAAGAAGTCGGGATATTGCTATTTAACTCATTGGTTTCCCCTCGTTCTGAATCAAACATTTTCACTTATTTGTAAGAATTCAAGATCAAATCGAATCTAGCATAATCACACTATCAAATATTTATATGGCATGTAATTCTAATCTTTAAAATTCATAGTTTCAGTCCAAGAATCAGCTAAATCGTATGCTTTGATACCACTAAATGTAACACACAAAACCCGACACTGTTGTCGATAATACAATCACACTTTTAGTTCTCATCTCACTATTCCATTAGCATATTGAAGTACATTTCAAATTTATCACATTATTCTCAATCTGGTCGTCCCAATTCGTTAGGACTAATTTGAAATACAATAGAAACATCAAAATTCAATGAAATAGGGGTCACACGATCGTGCCTTAAATCGTGTGCCAGATCGTGTGTATACTCGAAATACCCTTACACGATCGTGTCACAAATCGTGTGACAAGCCGTGTGAACATGCGAAATACCCCGCACATCCGTGTGTGAAACCATGTGCTGGGTCGTGTGTCTACTCGAAATAAGGCCACACAGTCGTGTCCTAACCCGTGTGTATCGTACACCTATTTTACCCTGGAACACGCCCGTTTGTTGGCCCATGCTTAAGGCCTTGTGTACCTGCAAAATGTTAGAAATAATATGCAAAATTATAATAAGCCCCAAAACTTGTACCTATCTCGATATAGTTCAACAACCTATAAATGTACAGGAGAAACAAGGCAAATCATACTCAAAATCAAGCCCAAACCATAGCTATGTATTGAACTAAATGGATATGCTCATCTTCATACAAAAGGCATACCAAAACATACAAGCAAATATAATTTCATCACCCTTCAAGTTGTATACATCAACCTAAGTACATTCTAAAGCTTAATAAACATAAGCAAGTTACAAATTTTATCATCCTAGAACATGCCATATATAACTAAGTGATTTAAAGTCTACTAAACGAGCTCCCGTGATAGTGTGATTCTTCATTAGGATCCAATCTTCAATAGCAAAACGAATATACAAAACAATAAACAAATACACGGATAAGCTTACAGAGCTTAGTAAGTTCGTTCGAGCAATTAACTTACAAAATAACTTATTCAAACGAATGAGATAAATAAACGTCTGCATTATTTCCAAATTCATACATTCGTATCCCACAATCTCTTCAAGTCTCCCAGTAAATTTAGCTCATACAAACCCATTCAAAAAATTGCTCTTACAAGCTAGTACAGTATATCACTCTTCTGAGCCAATGCAGTATATCGCTCTTACAAGCCAGTACAGTATATCGCTCTTCCGAGTTAGTGCAGTATATCGCTCTTACGAGCTAGTTCAGTATATAGCTCTTACGAGCCAATACAGTAATTCGCTCTCACGAGCCAATTCAGTATATCGCTCTTACGAGCCAGTACAATAATTCGCTCTCATGAGCCAATACAGTAATTCTTCAGAATCTTCCATCTTGTTCCGACATCAAGATTGTAACCATGAAAATTGAGATAAGGATTATCAAATAGAAATATAATTACACGAACTTATCGGGCCAAATTGTAGCTAAGACTAAGCTCCGGGGACTACTCTGTTAGTTTTCTTTTTCCTCGATCCGCGGCATGTTCGCGATCTAAATTAAAATATCGTTCAATCTTCATATTAAATCGTGTAATTAAATTATTTATTTCATTTAAGCCCTTTTTTAAAATTTACAAAATTACCTCTAACATTTCATTTTTATTCAATTTAGTCCTTATACCTTAAGCATGCAAAATAACCAATTTTTTTTCAAATCCCATACCAGCCGAATATTCATAGCATTAATACAAGTCCCTACAACCAATTATTTCACAACAAATACATGTAATTTCATCCTTTTAGCATTTTAGTCCCTAACCTTAAAATAATAAAAAATCACTTTCAAAATCAGCCAATCTAACAATCAAACTTCGAAAACTTCCATAAACTATCAAGAAATAGCTCATTCATCAATGGAAAAATATTTCACATTTGATAGAATCATAAATTAGTCCTTGGGTTAGCTAGATTAAGCTAATACGAACTTAAAAACATAAAAATCACTAAAAACGGGCGAGGTTTACCTACTTAAATCACAAGCACAAGCTTGGTCGAATGTCTCCTATGGTTTTTAGAGTTCTTTTGTTTTGTTTAGTGAAGAACATGAAGAAAATAATTAGTTTAGTCATGATTTTTAGGTTAAAAATCATTTCTTTCCCTTTTTACTATTTTACCCCTAATTACCAATCTATTTCTTCTTATTTTCTAACCCAAATTCATCCACTCACCTATTCAATGGTCTAATTACCATTTTGATACCCTAACCAACCTTCTAATTATCAATCAATACCTTTAATCAATGGGATTCAACTTTTGCACCTTTTATGATTTAATCCTTTTTACTTAATTAACTATCTCAACGATAAAATTTCCTAACCAAAATTTAATACGATTCTAATGACATTACAAATATTAAATAAATAAAATTTACGACCCAACTCATCGGAGTTGTGATCCCAAAACCACTATTTTTGACATCATTGAAAACTGGATTGTTACATAATTAACCACCATCAATATGCCTTTCTCTTTACAGGATATATCGTACACGTGATGCAAAAGCGACGAACATTCTAATTCTTAGAGAATTCACTCGGTTGAATGCAACCAAACTTCACGTCAACACTTTCAGCACTTTGAATTTAGTTGCTTCATACTTTTGGATCTCTTTTATTGATAGGACCGTGAGTTATGGCTACTAATGCAGCTTGCTGAGCAACTCCTGCTGCTCTCAAGAATACATAAACTATTATGTTGAGTAGATCCTTATCAACTCGACCCTCATGGTGTGGTCTAATAACTCTATTTTTGCGTCGAGCACCAATTTGACAAATATTATGTGTCTCGATTCCTACTCTTTTCTTACCCTCAACGAGGTGATTACTAATGTTAACTCCTTTTTTAACAAAATTTCTCAATTTAGCTGTCATTATCATCTATATAACAGATCAATTCATAATCAACATCCAAATCTCGGCTCATACTCGACTTAACCTTAGATGTACCTCTAGCTCAATTTTGAGTTATGTCTTGAAGACATGAATGTTATATGTGTGTGGTTAAAGTGTTCATAATTTTGAATTAAGAAAGAGGTTGATTTGATAATGTTTGGATGAAATTTCAAGGCATGTATGTTAAATGGTAGTAGGTATTTTTGAAGCCTAAATGGTTAAGTTTGGTATCAAATAAAGTGAGGTCAACGAAGTGAGATTTTGACAAGTTATTTTGATAAATTGAAAATTTGTAACATAAGTTTATATGCCTATTTCAATTGGATGAATGGTTTGAAAGTTTCATAGATCTTCATTATGATGGTGCCAATTTGGCATATTGGTTAGGTATTTAGGGAGAAGTTATAAGTTGTATTTTTGGCATGGAAATGTTTGAACAGGTATTTGTGTTGGCTAAATGTGAATTTTAGGTATTGAGCTATGCATTTAGTGACTTGTTTTTGTACCACATGGTTTGACACATGGTCGTGTGTCACACACGGGCTAGTGACACAATCGTGTACTCAATAGAAATTAGGAAGCATAAGTATCACACGATTTTAGTCTATCACACGGCCCAGCCACACGGTCGTGCGATTTTTGATGAAATTTATAATTTGGCCCACACGAGTTCGGTGAGTTACACGGCCTACATATACAATCGTGTGACTTTTTTTTTGCATAATTGCCTTTATCTTTTGAAAATGTTACAATTTGATCCTTGTGTGTTTTTAGGTCAAATTTAGAGCTTTCGTAAGCCCGATTAATACTAAAATTTAATTGTATTTTATAATATTTGAATGCTATAACATGATTAATTATTGAAATGTTTTATTTATTATATAATTGATCTGTAATTTAAAAAATACTGTAAATTAGTCCTAGTTAATTTTTAGGTTGATACTAGTGAATACATAAGCTTGTATAAGACCCGAGAAAGATTTATATTAGGTGATTATGCATTGAATTGATTATGATTGTATGATTCATGTATAATTTGAATGTTAATTATGTGTTTATGAAGAAATTTCATGTTTATTTGAAATAATTTATGTGAATTGAATGTGTTATGTTCTTACTTTAACTATAACACTCTGTAGCTCAGGTCCGGCGATCAGATCGGGTATAGGGTGTTACAGTGTTACCATTAACTCAAAAACAATCATGAACATGTTTTCCTTTATGAGTCATCTTGGGACATTCTCACTTAAAGTCATCTTGGGACATTATCACTTAGAGTCATGCATGACTAGTTGTCCTTAAAAGGAAATCTCATCTAGTGAACTCACTTGATAAAGTTTACCTTGAGGTGTGGCCAAGGTAGAAACCGACTCGAAACTTTATCATCCTATCACTTAGGGACCATCAATGGAGGTCATAAGTCTTGTTCAAGGACCTTCTCCCACTCAGTATTTTAAAAACATGTAAGGTTTTTATCCCAAATTTCAAGAATGATCATACAATAGTCCTAGTGGTATTCTTACCTAATCTATATGACATTCTTTCAATATATGCATGGTCTACGATGATAGTTTTATAATATTTATTCAATCACAAGAATCAATCAATCATAAAGACAAACAATTTTGATTCTCTATAGTTTTATTTTAAAAGAAAAACTGAAGAAGTGAATGTGAACCATGCAATAAGTAGGATCCCAAGAAAGAGAGGTGAGTAATATTTGACCACTTAAAAACCAAGTTTTCCTTTCTAGAGCCAATCCTAAACATCTTCTCATTATCACACTTCTCACAACAATTGAATAAGCTAAAGAAGTGAATGAAATAATACAACACATGTATTTTCTCATTACCACACTTCTTATTTTTTATCGATCAATTATAGATCATCTCATACATATATATCAAACTTATAATATAACATAATATAAATATTATAAACAATTATAAAATAGATATATAAAGAGATGAGTAATTAAAATAATATTGTTAGTCAAGGTTTTCATGGTTTTATTTCTAGAAAATAAATGAAAAACAAAAATTACACAGTTTTTCATCATAAGGTATTTTTTAGGTCTTCAACCATCATCGCTCCATTTTCTCCTTATCATGGACTCTTTTTGGAAAAATTACATATAAGTCCTATGTTTGTTTCCTACTCACAATAATTTTATGAATTTAAAAAAAAAATCTTATGTGAAGATGATAGTCCATGATCTATTTCCTAAGAACTACAACCTTGGCAAAAATAACAATTATACAACAAATATATAATATTGCATTCATTCCCATATATAACTCAATACATGCACAAGATCTAAAGAATGTCACTTTCTATGTAATCAATTTACAAGAAGAAGAGAAATCTATTTTGATTAGTTGTTTATAATTATAGATAGAGCACAACCGGACTCTGATACCAAATTATGGGAAAAAACAGGTTTGGAGAACATAGCAGAAAATAGATTCGAGGAAAAATCAAAGTTTTATTTTTTTTTTCAAAAATAATAACTTGATTGTGATATCTAAAGTAATAAACACTTGATCAAAATTGTATTTTTTTTGTAACACCCCCATACCCGACCCAATCGCTGAGTCAAGGCACCGGGATGTCACATTCGTTGTCGGAGCAACTACTAAAAATTTCAGAATCAATTTATCATATTATTTAATTAATGTAGATCATTTACTCATTTTAGTAAATGTTGAATTTACGACAACACTAATTATGAGTTAAATGGGCTCATTAAAACATCCGCAATTGGTCAAAGACCAAAATGTAAAGTTTATAAAAATTTTGGACTATCGTCGTGACGTTAGGGTTTCACATCGTGACATGGCAAATTTGTCATCATGACATCGTCTCCATTTTCCTACAAGTTCCACACTTTTTATTTATTTATTTATTTCATTACCTAAACCGTACTCAGATGTCATAATCGCCACTTCATTTTTACATATCATCAACTTACATCTATTTCTAATCTCAAGTCCTCATAGAAACATGATATTCAATAAAAGATAACAAAATTTATAAAATTAACACAAATATTTAAGTTTTACAAATAAGACCATTGAAGGACTTGCACTTTCAAAAGTAGTTTACTCACTTTATGTATATTTCATATTTATTTCTAAATTTTTCCAATCAGTTTAATTCTTCATAAAATTTTAATAATGATTTCAATATCACATCAATTAACCATTATTCACTTATTATTATCAATTCATTTAAATATACTCACATATATTAATCATTCCATCACTTATAACCATTTCGAAACATTTCAAATTCATCTATTATATATATTTTTCCTTCTCCTCCTCTCCATTCCACATCCCTTATGTATATATATTAGAATTTTTATTTTTTAGTATATAGCATGCTTATATGTAACAATACATTATCTATAATTTTACTATTTACTTATGTGTTAATTTCAAAGCTATCCACTTGAGCCATAGTCATTAAATTATTTATATCTTAAGCTACAGAATTCGAAATTAAGATCTGCTTGATGTTTTTGAAACTAGACTCAAATATCTTTTTACCATAAAAATTTTAGAATTTCTACTTTAGCCAATCCTTACAGAAAATTCTTCAAAGTTTCCCCTTCTCTGCTGCTTGATAGTTTCAATCTTCTTTACTAAAAATTAATTATCTATTAGTACAGGGATTGGATTATATTTCAATTTGTTTCTCTTGAAAATAGACTCACTAAGAATTTAAGCATATAAATTTCAGCCTCCAATCATTTTTTTTACAAATTTTTAATGATTTTCCAAAATCAGAACAGGGGAACCCGAATCTACTCCAACCTTGTTTCACAAAAACTAATATATCTCAAAATATAAAATTCCGTTTCTTTCACCATTTCTTACATATGAAACTAGACTCAATAAGATTTAATTACATATTTAATTCAATATCTAACTAAATTTCTATAAATTTTGGTGAATTTTCAAAGTTAATTCACTACTACTGTCCAAACTGTTTTAATGAAAATGTTTCCTTTTCCATGTTTCTTTGCACTATGTTTCATTCAATCACACATAATTCCCATACTTTTGATTACTATGCAATTTAATCACTTATGTTTATGTTTGGATTCCATATTCATTTCTTAATCTTAGTACTTTTCACCCTACAAATCACATTCTCTCTTACCAATTTAGTGTTTTTAAGTCTTTATTCTTCATCAAATACTTTCTATTTCTAGTATTAGATTAAATACATGTATCATACATCTCACTCAAAATATTTTAACTCAATCTATTGAAATACAAGTAGGTTTAGTATGAAACTTACCTCCTTTGTCAAGAATTTCTTCCTTTCTTCTACATTTTCATGCATTTCTCTTCTTCACCACTTTCCTTTCTTTTTATTCTCATTTTCTCCACTTTCATCTAGTATTTTTTTGCTTCTAAATTGATGAACATATTCTCTAGAATCTCTACTTAACCTTCTCCCTCTAATATCTAAGGAAATTTTAAAAAAGAAATTGGGCAAAAAGATAGGTTTTCATGGAAAAGGACCAAATTGCAAAAAAAGAAAGAAAGCTTCTTTTTCTCAGCCTTTTACTCTAGTTGGAAGGATGATAAATTTCCTTCATCCTTCCTTTCTTTTTATACTACGATTTTCTAAATAAAATAATAATAAATATTTAAGTAAAATATTAATAAAATAATAATTAATTAATTAATTAATGAAAAATATCTCTGAATATCATCAACATTATCATTACATTCTAGAATTCTTCCTTTTTCTAATTGATCATTTTGCCCTTATTGGTCTTTCAAAATTTCATCCTTGAGTCATCACTTAATTTGGAAAAATTACGATTTAGTCCCTCATGATTCTTCACTTATTCAATTTGGTCCCTGCATGCTAATTCCATATCATAGTAAATTGGTATATTTTCACTTTTGGTCCTTCAACTTTCTCATTTTTACACTTTGATCCTCTAAATTTTGAATATTTACACTTGAGCCAAAAACTTTTCACATACTTACTATTTAGTCCTTACTTTTAAATCAATATACTAAAACCTACTTCTTAATTATTATTTTTTTTACACTCCTCAATCCTCTCTTTTATATCATTTTCTTATCTTACCAAAAAAAATCAATTATACATTATTCAACTTATTACTTCTTTTATTATTTATAAATTTTAGGGATGTTACATTTTTTATTCGTCTAGAATGAACGCTTTGATCAAGTAGTCTTCTCCGCTATCCTCAAGCTTACATTTGTCGAGTGTGGGCTCGCTTCAAATAAAAAAAATTCACAAAATTACCAGTGTGCTAATTTCACAATTTCTCTAAACTTTTCGTTCAAGTTGTAAATAAGAAAAATATCTCTAGAAATCTTCTGAAATAATTTTTTTAGAGAAGTTTCTCTCTACAACTTTCTCTTGAATTCAAGTGTGTGTCAAATAATGACCCATGGCTCTCTTTATATAAGAAGAGTTTAGAGAGTTCAACTATGATTAAACTTAACCACGTTAATACTAAATTAATATAATACTTATCAAGATAAATATTAAGATAATCACTTTAATATTAAATTAATAAAATACTATCAAGATAAGTACTAAATTAAATTTAATATGAAAAAAATTAAAAAAAGGCATAATTGCAAAAAAAAAGCCCTTAAGCTTTGGGGGATTTTGGATATATGCCCATAACCTTTTTTTTCTGATTTCGGCCTCAACATAACAGATCTTTCATACATCAACATAGTTAAAATGGTAACCGTTAGCTAATCATTAGTCAATAGTCGGTCAAAAAAATTGGTTTAAGTGGCGTACCAGTTGACTGATGACGTCGCAAAAATTTAAATAATAACACTAACGTGACAAAAAAATTAAACAAATTTAATAAACATAAACCAAAAAAATAACCCTAAATCCCCTCAATCATCTCAAACCCTCAAATTATAAAATCTCCAACTCATCAAATTCCCCAAATTATGAATCCCCCAAATCGATAGCATCCAAAATCTTCGTTGAATCCTTAAAATCTTCAGCAATCTCCCTTTTGAATCATTGATCGAGGGATTTTTTCTACATCCTTAATCCCTTAGAACCAAATCATGAAATCCCTAATCTATCTGAAAATTTTTATTTTTCTTCCTTGTCGTCTGAAATCATGGATTCACATAGTTTGAATAGTGAGTTTAGAGGTTGGGTAACTCATGGTTCGAAGAAAAAATTGTCATATGCAAATATTGTTACTTCATCGTGGAGGGAGTATGTCTACGATGGACCATCAGTAAAATGTCACTACAAAAAGTTAGCTCCAAGAGACACTTCATGGAACGATTTAAATCCAAGGAGGAGATTTTATGGTTGTTTAGATTTTCCGGTAAGTGAAGATTTTTTATTTACAAATTGAGCTTGAGCTCAATTTTGATGATTTCATAAATTTCATAATTTGTTTTCTTTTTAATTTGGAAGAATTGGGGTTAGTTTGTAGGATGGTGGTTGTGATTTCTTCAAGTGGTACAATGGGAAAATGTGTGACCGTGTACTGAGTTACTGCGTCAATTGCGTGATAGTAAATGAAATATTCTGAATAATAATTCAACACTTAGAAAGAACGTTATGGATTTGGTTCCATTTAATGGTAACCATAATGGTGGCAGTAGTGCTATTGACATTGAGGTTGAAGGAGGTAGACCAATTTGTGGAATTGAAGGAGAAGTAGCATTAAGGAAGAAAATGTTGACCGTGGAGCAAAAAATTAAAGTTATAAAGAAACAGAAGTCAATGTATAAGATATTATTTTCTTGCTCTATGTTATGTATTGTATGCATCACCATAGGTTTCTTTTTTGGCAGTAGTGGTAAGAGGCATGCAGCTAGCAGTAGTAAATGTTTGTTTATGTTTGGAACTAATGACCAATTTTGGTTGTTTTTTATGTAATTTAAAATTATGTTTGGAAGTAATGACCAATATTGGTTGTTTATGCCTAATTTAATTTAGCTTATTAAATAATACAGTGACAATAAAAATAGGACTGAAAGGACAAATTTGATCATTTAAGCATATAATATCCCCATTGCAATTTGGATAAATGTACTTTACAAAAGCATATGATCAGCCAAAGCAACTATACCATGCACCGACGTTATTTGACAACCCAAAGCAAAGTATAGTTTCATTTTGTGAATAGCCATCTGTTACCTTTAACACATAGCACTACGGCGACATTAGACCGCATGTGCATCCTGCACTCCATCCTGAAGGGCCGTCACATCGATGTCGACGCAATTCTACATGACCAGATTGTTGAAGTTGCGTCTAAGCAAACAAGTATATTACCCTTTCCTTCTTTAGTAATACTGCTTTGTAAACAAAAGGGGATTATTCCTCATGATGGTGAGGAAGTGTTAGACAACAAGGGCCCTATTAATGATATCTTAGTAGAAAGAATGACGAGAGGCCAAGAGACGTCGTTGGTAAAGGAAGCACCCAAGAAGAAGGAAAAGGGAAAATGGAAGAAAAAGGAGAAATCAGACACTGCGCCCACAGACCCTCTAGGGAAGAGGTTGGTTGCTATGGAAGTAAACATTAATCGTATTGACATGCGTAATATCCATATTGTGAACGTGTTGGAAGACATGGACTATAGGTAGAACATATTTTATGCGTACACAAAAGCGTGGAACGACACTATTGTCACTATATTAAGGAGTATGAGCCCAAGTCCGCTGCCAGATTTCACTGTCTTCCCATCTATCTTCCGACCAATGCCCTCATCCTCTGACCAACCTACTCTTGATGGTAGGCCTCAACATGTTCCCTCTCCAATGAGAATTCACATTTCAGATGACAAGGAGCACGAGGGGCATTCTAATGCTATGGAGGATTGCTACAGAATTATAGTCAGCTTGTTCGAAGAAGAGTTCTTAAACAGCCTTGGGGCTAATATGGCAGAGCGGGTGGCTATGGTTGAAGAGGTGCATACCCCGATTATATCTATAGGTGTGAACGTAGAGGAAGGCGCCGATAAAGCCATCACTGAGTAGGAAAAGCCTGGGGAAGAAGAAGCACAACAAGAAGAAGGCCATGAAAAGAAGAAGGAAGGAGATGAAGATAAACTTGAGAAGGTGACTCCTGAAGAAGAGGAGGTATAAAAGAAAGATGATGCCTTGACAAATATCGCAGAGGATATTGTCGAAGCACCCACCAGTGTGGGGGCATCTAGTGAAGATATGGCTCCACTTGAAGTGAGCCAAGCTGAGGCAGTTACTAGAAGCATTGAGGAACCAAATCCTCTGGCCATCGTGTCCTATGTGGCACCACTTGTTGAGGTCCACCCATCAGATGTAACTATCGATGAGGCCACCACTCAACCGACTGTAGAGGAGCAATCCATTGCTCCGGTTGATTCGAAGGACAAGAAGAGAAAGCGTAAAGATAAGAAGAAGAAGCATAAAGAAGAAGGCGAGCGCTCAAAGAAGAAGAAGAAAGCCAAAGCAGCCACTTTATCGATTGCTGACCAATGAGTTAGTTTTACTTTTTAGTAATTAATTGCATGCATTTTATTTAATTGTCATTGCATTTTCATTTGTCACTGCATTTCATTTCTTAGTACATTTGCATTGTAGTTGCATTTCCATTCTTATTTGTATAGTACTGTCAATGCATTGGGGACAATGTAAACATTAAGTTTGGGGGGATCTTTTGTGAAATGGAAATGCGATTGCACCCACATATTTGAAAAATTACTTGTTTCTTTAGTTCAATGAAAATATGCAAAGTTTCAACAAAAATGTGACCAAAATTTTTTTATGCATAATTCTTGAATTGTTTGAAATGCTGATATGTGAATTGGGTGAATATGAATGAATATTGAACCTTCTATTTTTGGATGAATGATTGGAATTGTTTTAGTAATGAATGGATAGTATAAACCCTTGAATCTTTAACTAACTTACCAATTGCAGCGACATTGTACTAATAAAAGACACTCTAATGTGAGTGCATTGTGACTAGTCAAGGGAGAACACTCCGCTACATGTGTTAGAAAAATCATCTAGCCAAAGGCTGTCACTGAAAGAGTATGTGTCGATGCAATTACATACCTCCTGGGGTTTGTTGCACCCTATCGTTACTACTCAAGAACAAAGGTAGAGTAATGCAATGACATCTCTCAGTCACTTTTAATAAAAAAATTCACAAAAAGAAAGAAAAAGAAAGAAGAAGAAAAGAAATATATTGTCATGAATGTTGTATTGGTTAAGGAAGAGTTAAGATTCAAAGCATGTTACTAACATTGGTGAAGTTGCAGTTTTAATTATTCATGTTTATAAATTGTCGGCACATTATTCTATCATGTGATTGCAATTTATATATTAGAATTACAGACAATTTAAGTGGTTAAAATACTGATTGCGGTGACATATTTGTTTGAGAAGTTTGCTAATTTTTGTTTACTTGAGGACAAGTAAAAACTCAAGTTTGGAGGTTTGATAGCATTAGAAATGACACCTATTTTCTCCTTAAATTTGTGTATTAATTGTCTCTTTTGTAGCATATTTAGCATGCATAATAGGCATTTCATACTTAGTATTTATATTTTCTAACTCATTATTGTTTGACTTAAATTCTTGTTATTTTATCTCCTTTATGCACTAATGTCACCACATGCAGCCTTTGTATTGTGTGTAGCAATTGTCAGCATAGGGACCCATCTCAGAAGATTGATGCTTGAACAAATTTAAAGAATGTAGCCACAAGTTAGCTTGGAATTACTACCAGAGATGTCAACGTATCGAAACCTTTACTTTTTATGGGTGAATTCACGCAGCGCAGGAATTTCACATAATGTCGCCGCAATTAAGGATTATAGATAGCGCTAAAAAATGTGACAACAATCTACAGATTTATGAAGATCACACTAGATCTGCGTGAGTGCACAGTTGGATTTCAACAAACTTTGACAGCTGCACAAGAAGTTGGATCTGAGAGGAGAAGAAATCTACAATTCTTGAAGCCTATAAATAGAAGAAAGAAGAAAGGGAAAGATATTAAGAGATTAAGGAATTAATTCTGCAATTACTTTGAGTTTTTGAGGTTTTAAGCTGGAGAACAGTGAGCTAATCGAGCGAAGGAGCAACTACTTTTGACTAGAAGTGCTTGATGCAAAGCAAGAGGAGCGGTTCAGGAATAGTCCTAGTAGTCTAGAGATAGTAAGCTTTGATGTATTTGTTGACCCCTCTCTTTATCTTGATGAATTATTATTGACAATTGAATGAATATGGGAATATCTTTTAGTGTTAGATTACTTTGATTTTTATTTGATTCTTCTCATCTGTTCATTCTTGGACTTAACTGCATTAAACAAGAGAGTGGAATTACAGTCTACCGACATCGGAAGATGCGGTGACAAGTTAAGTTAACAACCAAGTCAGCGAGAGTTGCTTGGGATTAGAAGAGATTTTGGTCACCTGTTCTTGAGTGCACAACATTGCCAGCACTGAGAGGTGCGGTAATTGTGGGTGCTTAAGTCTCGATTAAATAAAGAGCTGTGATTCATAAGATTACATTGGAGCTTTAGTGCTACGACAATTCGTCTATACAATACCTTGTCGACGCATCTAGCGTTGCTACTTAGTAAAATCAGTGATCCACTCCAATTCTTCGCACTTGATCATACTTTACTTTCATGCACTTAAATTCTCAACACTTCAACAACAATTTGATTTACTTTCAATTGATTTGACAATTAACTTGTATAATTACATTGACAATTTTGACTGTTTTAGTGTGCAGATCTACTTTAATAGTGCTGACAACCTTACTAACATTTTCTCTAATCTTAGTATTAGTTGCTTCGACATTTAAGCATCAAGTACCCATTCCTCTTGAGATCGATATCCGATAGAATCAATCTATCAACTATACTTGCATCGACGTGTGTTCGCTTGCACAATCGTTGTGACGTTACAGGCTGATCACCTATGCACCATTCACTCTATACTAGCCAAAAACCAAAATGTGAGTGAGCTATACATGAATGACTGCTCCCGAACGTACTCCCCTTCGGTGTAGATTTTGGCTTCCGCAAGTATACAGGTCAAGTTGTAAATATAGTGTTTACAATGAAAAACTTGGAAGTATTCCGAGGATCATACCCAAAAGAGGCTTAAGGTGATAGTAAATGCAATTCCTGCAAAGAATAAAATTAATTAGTACTAGTTTTAAGGTTTATAGTACAAGGTAAAATAAGAGAATTTGTTGAAAGCATAAAAATAAAAAGATCAAAATAAAATAAAATAAAGTAGAGAAGAAAAGAGTTGTAGAAATTCTTATAAATGTCTTTGGGGAGATTAAGTTGTTTCCGTATGATTTTCTTAATTGTTGGGTTTTGGAGATTTTCCTCCAATCAACTAGTCACCACCCCAGTTGGATCTCTTAATCTTCCACCAATATAGCGAGTCGATAGAGATTACTTATCGCTAGATGTCACAATTTAAACCGGTTTAGGGAAAAGGTGTTCACGGATGGGCAATACCAATTTTGGGTTCACTCCCACCTAAATGACTTTCTAGGATTGTTAGGCCTAGTGTTTGTTTGATGTTCTTCCTTTCCCAAACAGCTGATCTGAAAGGTAAAACCCCTGTAAAATAATAATCAGTTTCCAATCCCTAATTCTCCAAAATAGAATTAGTTACTCATGGTTTCTTTATTCATCAATAACATAATATAGGAAAACATGTAAATCAAGAATTGAATGAAAAAGAAACTAAATTGTATTGAGTGATTTGTCGGGAAAAATTTATTGATCGTTTATGCGAGTTTCTACAATCTCGTTTCAAAAGCTAAAAACAAATAAAATAAAAACTGAAAATTAAAGGCTAAGTAAATTGTGTGTAAACCCTAATGCTAAAGGTCCTATTTATATCTTTACATGGTTGTTTTTCCTAAACCCTAGGTCAGCTATCGTTTCTCATGTTTAAGTGGCATTGTAAAGACCAAAATGCCCTTCGTTTAAATGCGAAATTTACATCCAAGGGTCGATGTCGTGACACACCAGGTTCTGTGTCGCGACATAGGCATCAGTCTCTTCGTAAAGCATTGCTCTTCAGGCGTTGTCATGACAAACCTCCTATGTGTCGCGACAAAGAAGTTCGATATCAAGTTCCTTAAGTCTGATCACTTAGTTGCGACGTAGCTCAATCTATATAGTGATGAAGTGATCAGTTTCCTTTTAGTGCACTTTTTTGTGGTCTCCTACACACTCACTAAGTATGTTAGCTAACCTTTAGGCCTCGATTGGCCTTAAAAGCAATAATACAACCTATTGAACACATTTTATTAGAAAATGAAACTATACTAAAAATGCATAAAATATAAAGGAAATTACTTGGTTTCAAGCTCATCAAACATGGAAATAAGTTCAATCTTCCAATTATGAAACCAACAAATCAACAAACCACAAAAAAAAAAAACCAACATATTGATTTTCAATACAACAAAATAACATTCAACATTTGTGTATTCCAAAACTAGAATGTTGTAGGCTCAAAATGTTGTAGGCAGAATACCTTACACCGTCCTTTTTGGATCACAAGTTGTCGCAAGATGGTCCTACAAAACAGAAAACAAATTCAAGATAAATGTTGTAGGCCAAGCTAGTTTTGGCACGTATAACCAACAAATGAGATGCAAATAGAAAAATGAAATTATGGCACCCTATATAAAATGATTTGCTTGACGAAGGAACTTCGCAGACAGAAAATTGCTGTAATAAGAGACTTGTGTTGTATGACATTTGCAGAAGATTATATGCATAGTAATGAAGTGAATTATGGCATGATTTGACATGCATCATAAATAAAAGAATAGTATCCCCACTTCTAGAGAAAACAAAATAGATATATATAATGAAGCTGCATTTTTTCCATGTAAGATTACACAAGTTCAATAGCAAGTTATTACTGTGAATCACAAGACAAACAGCATAAGTCATTAAAAAAAATAACAATAATTTACACATGTTTCCTGCAACTGATTATTGTGTTCCCAGATGGTCGAGAGGAGCCTTTCATTTGTTATTTCGCGACTTGGGTGTTGAAGAAGTTTGTCCACTACCATCTTGGCATGAAGCTGTCATCATGCTCCTTGTGGTTCTACCAGACAACAATAATATTTTATATTAATATTAAAACAATATACAATGTTTGATCAATAGTAAAAGGAAGAAACTCACATAAAATGTTTGATTCCTTGAATTCAAGTCTGTATACAACCTTATTTCATGTATTTTTCCTTTCTTGGGTTGCTTTCCCTGAGATTTATCTGAGGTAGTTGACCTTTTAATGAGAGATTTCCCCTTTTGTTTGGGTGGTTGTGAATCTTGCTGCAAAAAATGGAACATAATCATTGGTTAGACAAAATAAAAAAATTACTCAATATATATAACTGAAGAACAGCACTGTACCTGTTTCAAATTTGTGAAAGATCGCTTGCTATGGCCATGTTGGCCACATTGAGTACATGTCATGGGTAGACCTTTCCTACTCAAGTGGCTAGGCTTTACTTTTTTTTGTTCATCTTTGGCCATCATCCTATTCTTTTTGGGCTTCCCAAGCATTTTCTTTTCAATAGGAGGAAGCACTGGCTCAATACCAATTTTTTCTATTTATGAGCTGCATTGGAAAAGAGAAAGCTTTCTTGTAGGTATCTGTTGTGTGTAAATGTATAATGCTGTAGCAAATGTGCAAGTATAAACGATGTTCAAGTAATAAAAGTAATAAGTCAAGTATCATATCCATAGAGATTGGTTTTCAGTCAGAATTCTCCTAAGCTATTGACAAAAGAATTGTTCATAACAAAATATTTGTGTTAGCAAATACGTGTCATAACAAATGCAATAACAATAAAAGTTGAAGCAAGAAATAAATCTACTAAGTACTTATCAACCTTAGCAGAGATATTGGCAAGATCTAAATATAGGACTAAGTTGTGCTTGTTAAAATTAGAATCCTTGGATCCTAAACTCTAGATCTACAAATGTTAGGGTATATTTTTGCTCTACCAACTGCCCAGAATGATTAAGTGATGGCTTACTACTATCTTTGCAATTTTTATAGTTGAACCATAATATATGTCTATAGCATGAATCTTCCAACAAAACTTAACTCACTTTTAATGAATGTAGCTCTACATCTAGAGCTACAACAAGTATCTTTCGAATTAGCTGCTCATATCACCAAATTATGCTCCAGCAAATCTAACCTTTTCAGTATTAGATTATGCACATGACAAACAAGTGCCTATGTCTAGGATTTTGCATGCATGTAGAATTAAGAACAAAGAACAGAATTCAAGTGAAGCTAATTAGCAAAAGACGATTAACCAAACATTCATAAAAATAGAATTTAGCATCCAGATAATCCAACCCTTCGAATGGTTAGTTTTAGGGCATCAAATATCGTTTGAAACTTTAACATTCAGATTTAATAAACAAGAGTACTAAATTGAAACCCAAGAAGAACATCAGGCTCGCATCTCGATTTTGCTTTCGTAATGTCATAACAAAGTATCATTGCTCAGGTGGTTGCTACAACGTCGTCGAGGCTCCGCTCCTAGCTTCTACTGTCAACTCTGCCTCTACACTTGGATCTGCCGGTGTAACTCTCCAGATTTCCCTCTTTTCAGAGTTTATGCTCTATCACTCTTTTCTAACTTATTTTCTTCATTGAATGGCTCCTCTATTTATAAGAGCTTTGTCACACCTTTTGCATGTCAGATCCGGATTCTAAAGGATCCTTCTAGTGCTTCCCTTAGATCCTTCTAGTGCACAACCCCATCAGATTTGCCTTTGCTACAACAGAATCTGCGAACCTGGTATTGCCAGAACATCCAAATGCAAAGTCCTTCTACTGCTTTTGCTCCCAACAATGCTTCACTCTTTGGGTTTCGTACTTCCTTCCAACCTGCACCATACAACAACACATACCACCAGTGTAATATTGCCACAACAAAAAGGGTAAAAACAACTAAAAATAATCGTTAAGGCTCAAACCAGCTCCAATATGCAAAAACACATAAAAACACTAATAATGCTACTACAATTGACTTAAAAACAATCAAATAACTCCAACAAGGATTTTTTATATAACTCTTTTTCAAGAGTTATCAGTATCAATGTGATAACATTCATACAGATATTCATCTAGTTGAAGCCCTAAGTGATACATGGTAGCACATGCATGGGAACATGGAATCTCACTAATCTGCCAACTTCTACAACTACATATCCTTTGACTTAGGTCCACTTTATATTGATAACTTCCTTTCCTCAACTCACATCCATTTTCATCATTCCATATCAATTGCACTCTACACAATCCATCTTATTGGCATCAAACTTAGCTTCCACCAATGGACCATAATTTTGCTTCCATTAATTACATAACTTCCTTTTTTGTACTATCCTAATCATCATCTTGGTCCTAATATCCTCAAGCATTTTGATATTGTTTTTGAACCTAGTTTCAACAATGCTTGAATTGAATGCTTCACCCAAATTATTGTCAACTATATCTAATTTACAAGTAGTCCCCAAAAATGCCCTAGTCCACATCTTTGGAGACTTATTCATCAAATTACCATAAGCATCCTTATATTTCTTCTCTAATGTTGAACATAGATCCTCTCATTGCCTCTCAGTCGTGCACTTCACAATCTGCCAAAAATCACACTCATAAGATTTTCCTAACATCCTCCCTGACCAATTTGCAAACATGTGCCTCACACAATTCCTATGCTCCACCCTTGGCAGTATGTCAAAAATTGCAATCTCAAGGCCCTGATTCAAAATAATAAACCAGATAGATTGTTAAAAAATTTTAGTTAAATATAAATATCAGAATAAAAAAAATACCAAGATTAAATTTGCATATTCACTAACCTTTTGTTGTTAACTGACAATTGTGTACCCATACCCATCTTCCAAACCCAAATCAGTTGATAGGAGATTGAGAAACCAGGCCCATGAATCAATGCACTCCACTTTAACCACAGCCCATGCAATAGGGAACATTTGGTTGTTTACATCCCTTCCAACAGTGGTGAGAAATTCACTCTTAAATGAGCCTTTTAAGAAGCAACCATCTAGCCCAATGAGTGGCCTACACCCCGCTTTCCAACCTGTCTTTAGTGCATCTAGTGCATCAAAGCACACATAATACCTCTTAAAATGACAAGGAGAGTCTATTGTTACCCTTTGAACAGTCATTTTTATTGTGCTTCCTGGTATCTTTGACCTTAACTCATGAGCATAGTCCCATAGCAGGCCAAATTCCTCCTTCTGATTCCCAGCCATTTTCTCCTTCATTATTTTCTTCACTCTATAACAACAGTCAATGGTCACATTTACATGCATCTTAGAAGCACATCTTCTTCGAATTTCCCTCAGCTTCATCTTAGGGTGATCCTTGATAATTGCTTCAAAATGTTGGGCAATCATAGCAGCAATCACTATTTTGTTCTTAAAACTAACCAAAAAATTGTGCTCATCCTGAAACGACTTTATATGCAAGCATTTCACAACAAGACTGTTGTTATCCCTAATTCTCCATAGAGAGTTAGGGGAAGCAATGCACCTCACAACAACCCTTTTTGGTTCATTCTTAATAAACTTCAATTGTCTTCTACATTCTTTGTAGTACTTTTGAATTGCACACTTAAATTGTTTGCCATCCTTAAACAATATTCTCAAACTAAATTTTAACTTATCACTGTATAAGGGAAACTTGCTCCTCCTTCTCACCATCTTCATGTTCTTCATCTTCATTAAACCCAACCAAGCTTTCATGTTCATCTGAGTCTCATGACTCAAGTCTCATTCCCACCTTACTATTCTCTACTAATTCTAGCAGTAACATTATCCAATCCATCTGATGTTGCAAAATCACCAACATATTCATTCAAAGCAACTTCACTATCATTATCCTCTCCAACAATAAACCCTAAACTAATTTTTCCATAACTTTCCATACCATCATACTCATCTACCTCAACACCAATAGCAGACACAACCTCCCCATCAGCTTGTACCCCTCCTACATCACCCTCCCAACAACTTTTACCCTTTCCAAATCACATTCACCATCAGATTCTACCCCTTCATAGTCACCCTCCCCATCAACTTCTTACCCTTCAACATCACCCTCCTTAACCGTCAACAAAAACATTTCGTCTACAATTATAGGGTTATCAACCACATGTTCAACATATAAGTCAATATCCTTAATCTTGACCCAAAATTCTAACATAGCTATGGTGGAAGTGTCATCATAAATCACCCTTAGATTACTTTGTAACCCAACTATACCAGGCTCATGAAAATATATTAACATGACAATGTTAAACCCTAACCCAATTTTAACTATTTTACATAATTCAAAATAAGATATTGTGTTTGGGTCCTCTTTAAGCCTAATTAGTTCCCCACCCATATATCTAACATATGGGTCCTTTATAAAGTGCCCACTCACGTGCAAAATAATATAATATTTCTCATCTGATGACATCTACAATGCATAAACAAACAATTTTCTAAGAAAAAAACATTAAAAGAAACTTACTACCTACATTAGGACCACTTCTTTGAATACAATATAAAACAATAACACATGTCTACAATTCTAACATCTTTTTGCTTGGGTAACAGAAATCAACAACATTGAGACCACTATCGCATCACAAATCGATAAAACAAACCCTACATTACAATACTGAAATTGCAATAATAAGTCACAAATAACCATCTACAATTTTAACAACAACTTTATCAACAACATCAAGACCACTATTGTAACACCCATAACCCATCTCCATTACCGGATTAAGGTTAAGCTGCATTACTAGTCAATCAAATACTTAATCTCATATTACTATACAATAATTCAACTTAAATTATACAATCTCATATCTCTTATCATACGTATACAGTGAACTTAAAATCATGCCTTTAAGGTCGTAAAAATAGCTAGAAACAATTTAGGACTAATTTGAATCAAATCAGAAAATTTAAGAAAAGTTAAAAATTTTGAGGAACAGATATAAACGGTCGTGTTTCAAACCGTGAGTGATTACAAAAATGGGTCACATGGCCGTGTGTCAACCTGTGTACACCCTACCGCTAATACACTCAAGGCACACGCCCGTGCGTAGGTCATGTGTGCCCAAATGTGTCTAGAATTAAACTCAACCACCACATATTTGACTAGGTACTTAAACCGATTCATACCACAACCTAACCATGACTTAAAATACACCAGAAAACATCTAAAACATCCTAAATACATGCCACTTATAATCTAACTAACAAAACGATTAATTATCAGATAGTGTGACCTCCAAAAGTAATCCAAATTGATAATTTGTATCCGATGATCTACAAGGGAGAAATCCAAACGAGGTAAGCTTGCTTAAAGCTTAGTAAATTCATAACGAATTTGAATTCAACTTACAATAAAGGATGGAAGCTTAAACCTTTTACCAGATAGCCTAATATTATGATCATAAGTTCAATAATTATCTATATGCATCACAAATTTCACAAAGTTAGTGAGTATCTATGTAAATATATAACTTTATCTTGATATCACGCTTATACATGAGAAACACATTTGGCATATAAACCAAACATCATATTTAGTCATGTCAATCACCTTTCATTTCAACAATCTAAATCTTTTCATACATATATTTTCAATAACCAATTCACATACTCTTTCATGTAAAGATTCATTAAATCTTACACTTACATTTTATACATTTAACATATAAAGATTCATTATATGTTATACTTACATTTCATTCCTATATAACACACCTTCACAAGGTTGGTGAGTATCACCAAGAAACATATAATTTCAATAATTAAGGTAACTTGTAATAATAACACATCAAGTATAATTATATCATCCATCATACGTTCAATAAACATATTTTATCATTTCAAGCAATTGTATCAACATTTTCCAGTTCTCATGTCTTGACAATAATCATTTCATATGTAAATACATATTCTTTTAAGCCTTTAACATCCACTGAACCAGATTAAATATCTTCCAAGTCAGAGAATATTTAATCCATATGAAACATCGATGTTGAAAATAAATCAATTATTTAGAGTTGATCTCATTTAACTTCCAAGTGTTTATACTTAGATGCCTTTGACACTTCCTTTGAATATTATCATAGTAATTAACTTTTATTATTTCGATGGATCATTATAAAAGTATTCAATGTGCAAGTTTCAATTATGTTTATGCTCATCATCCACTATACGTTTATGCTCGTCAACCACTCTACGTCTATGCTCTTCAGCCACTTTACGTTTATGCTCGTCGGCCACTTTACGTTTTTGCTCGTCAACCACTTTGCGTTTCCACTCACTAGCTGATAGCATTACAAATGACATATATTTTCTCTCTAAATTGGTATTTTAATTGTCTCTTTTGTACCTTATTTACCATACATCATAACCATTTTATACTTAGTGTTTATATTTCTAACTCATTGTAGTTTAGTTGAAATTCTTATTTTTATCTCTTTCTGTACTAATGTTGCCACAAGCAGTCGTTGTATTGCACCTTAGAATTGCCAGCGCAGGAACTTAGCCCAGAAGATCAATGCTGGAAGAAGAATGCAGCCACAAGATCAGCTTGGAATTGCGACCAGAGATGTCGCCGCATAGAACCTGAACCTCAAATGAGTAAACTCAAGCTGAATTCACACCTGGAAGTACCAACACAAGAAAATCACAAGTTGTCGTTGTAATTAACAATCTCAGATTATGCCCAGTAATGCAGCAACAACCTGTAGATCTCTGAAGAAAACATCAAATATGCTTAAGTGCACAGTTGTACTATAACTAACTTTAACAGGTGAAAATTTAGATCTGGATCTGAGAATAGAGGAGGATGAAACCTGCAACTTTTGAAGGCTATAAATAAAGGAAAGAAGAGGATGAAAAATCATCAAGAGTTAAAGAATTAAATTTGCAAATTACTTTGTGTTTTTGGAATTTATTGTTGGAGACCGGTGAGCTGACTGAGCCGATAAGCAGCAACTTCTGATGAGGAGTGCTTGATGCTAAGCAAGAGAAGCAGTTAGGGGGTAATCCAAGTAGCCTAGAGATAGTATATTTCGATGTATTCGTTGACTCCTATCTTATGGATGATGAACTATTATTAATATTTGAATGAATACGAGAGTATCTTTCAGTATTTTATTACTTTGATTCTTATTTAATGATTTTTATCGATTTATTCTTGCATCTAACTGCATCAAACACGAGAGTGACATTGCAATCTACAGACATTGAGAGATGCGGTGACAAGTTAGGCTAACAAGTAAGTTAGGTGAGAGCTGATTGGGATTAGAAGAGATTCTGATCACTTGTTCTTGGGTACACAAAGTTGTTCACATCGAGAGGTGGAGTAATTGTGGGTACTTGAGTCGTGACTAAACAGGGAATTGTTATTCGTAAGAATTCATTGGAGCTTTATTGTTGCGACAGTCTATCTATTCAAAACCTTGTCGACGCATCCTACGTTGCGACTTAGCAAAATCAGTGATCCACTCCAGATCTTCGCACTTGATCCCATTTATATTTTCTACATTTAAATATTCAACACTTATCACTCAACACATTTTGATTTACTTTTCATTGCTCTGACATTTAACCTTTGGCATTTAATTCTGATTGCATTGACAGTATTAACAATTTTAGTGTGCAAATCTGACTTAATTGCGCTGACATCTTTACTCACATTTCATCATAATTTCAGTATTAGTTGTTTCGACATCTGAACATCAAGAACCCATTCCCTGTGGGATCGATATCCGATAGAATTGTCTATCAAATATACTTGCATCGACGTGTGTTCGCTTTTGCTGTGACATTTTTGACGCGATCAAGTTTTGGCGTCGTTGTCGAGGAATTAGCATTTGTTTGATGTTTACTATTGTAGTAGCAATTATTTCTTATTTAACTTTTTGTTTCTACTAATTTGTCTAATTTTCTTTTGTTGATTTTTTTTTATTTCTTTAAAAGTTGCATGTCCTCAAGAAGAAATTCTAAGGATATTATAAGCTTTAATCTTGAACTTGAGAGAACACTTAGGAGGAAATAACAAGAACAAAGGAAAATGGTTGGTAACAACAACAATAATTTACCACCATTGCTGCCACAAGATGGAGTTCCTTCAGTGCTGGCACAAATTGTTAATGATATACCTCCACCTCTACCACAAGTTGAACAAGTGCAAAATAGGACAATAAGAGATTATGTTGTGCCTATCCTTGATGATTTACAGCCGGGGTTATGAGACCAGCTATTCAAGCTGGTAATTTGGAGCTAAAACCAGTGATGTTTCAGATGCTCAATTCAAATGGACAATATTCGGGTTTGCCTCATGAAGACGTAAGAGAACATTTAAAATAATTTCTACTTATTTGTGCATCCTTTAGTCAACATGGTGTCCCTAATGATGCCTTAAAAATGCAATTATTTTCTTATTCGTTGCAGGGTAAAGCGAGAACATGGTTCTTGGGATTGTCGACTAGATCCATTACATGTTGGAATGCACTTGCAACGTAGTTTGTTTTGCGTTTCAATCCGCTGACAATGAATGCAAGGTTACAGAATGATATTACTACACATCATCAGCTAGATGATGAGAACTTACATACAACCGGGGAGTATTACAAGACATTGCTTCGACGCTGCCCAATGCATGATGTTCAACAACAGACCCAGATTGAAATATTCTACAATGATTCGAATGCCCAGACAAGGAATATTGTCGACGCATATGCTAATGGTCCCTTGTTGGATTGTACATACAATGAAGTTGTAAGAATTTTAGAGAGGTTGCTTAGAATGACTATCAATATCTAATCTCTCGTTTTACATAGGTAAAAGCTAACCCTGGAGTTCTTGAGTTAGATGTCATTACTGCTTTGAGTGTGTAGGTATCCTCATTGGCCAACATCATAAAGAATATGAAAGAGACAAGTGACGTTGCTCCTATTCAAGTGGCCCCGCAATTGGATGTGTCGAAATTTTTCTACGAAATTTGTGACGACAACCATTGTTATGAGGACTATTCACAACACGCGAAAAATGCATTCTATGTCAAAAACATCAAAGGGGGTTCATATGGTAACTCATACAACAACCGAGCTCAACAACCTTGGGAGAATCAAAATGCTTCCACATTCAGATATGGAAATTCCTCAAATCAAGGAGGATGTAGACAAGGGAGATACAATAGTAACCAATAGTAGAATTATAATCAAAATATCATGTAAATTCACATTCTGAACAGATACAGGCACATAGCCAGATGCAACTACAATCTCGATTATAGCCACAATAGTCTGTGCTGCCACATATGCAAGGACAGCATCATCAGCATCAACAATAACAGTTTTCTCAACCTACGTCAGATCCTATGGCTACTCTTGAGGTGTTGATGTGCGAGCATATCACGCGGACTGAAGCAATAGTATAAGGAAACTCTTCTTCCAACCAAGCATTGGAAGCCCAGCTAGGGCAATTGGCTTCTAATCTCATCACGAGGTCACCGAGTACTCTGCTTAATGATACTGAGAATCCAACGCAGAGGGGAAGGAGTATTGCAAGGCTATTATGCTAAGGACTGGAAAGCAGACGATTGAACCAAGTAGTTTTAATCAGGACCATGTCGACAGATCTGAACCACAACAACAAGAAGAGAATGCAACTGAATGAAGTCAAGCAGAAGTAAATGAAGAGGAACCAACTGTAGTACAATCTATGCCTACAATTTGTCCAACAAAGTTGTTGACGAAAATGCCAATGTAGACACCACCAAGTTTTTCACAACAACCCACTACTACAATACCTTTTCTATTTCCGCAAAGATTTAAAGAAAAAGTCCTTGATAAAGAGTATCAAAAGTTTGTTTCTACTTTGAAATAATTACACTTTAACATACCTCTTATCGATGCTCTTGTGCAGATACCCAGTTATGGGAAATTTATGAAGGAGTTGTTGTCAAAGAAGAAGAAATTATCCGAAATCGAGACGATTGCGCTCACAGAGGGGTGCAGCGCTGTGCTTACAAATAAGTTGCCAATAAAGATGAAAGACCCTATCAGCTTCACAATCCCATGCTCTATTGGGTATCATTATCTAGGTAAAGCTTTATGTGATTTAGGAGCAAGTATTAACCTTATGCCTTTATCTACTTTCAAGAAGTTAGGAATAAAATCGATGAAGCCCACTGCGGTGACATTACAACTTGCAGACAGATCCTTAGCACAACCTGAAGGCCAAATTAAAGATGTCCTTGTTAGAGTTGATAAGCTCGTGTTCTCTACTGATTTCATAATCCTAGACTGCAAAGCAGATAAGAAGGTACCCATTATCTTAGGGTGACCATTTCTAGCAACGAGGCACACACTTATCGATGTGTTCAAAGGAGAACTTATCATGCGACATAATGATGAGCATGTGACCTTCAGTGTGTTTGAGGCATCCCCGTCCAAAACTAAAGAGTAATGTCATCACATTGACATGTTGGACGAAATCATATGGAAGAATTCAACGAAAGAAGTTCAGCAATGTCAGATGAGGATATGGCGACATCCACCGATGAAATCCTAGCTAAATGTATCGATAAAGAAGAAGTAAATAATTGTAAGCTGAGGTAGAATTAGCAATTGGAATTTTTGGATTTCTTGAACAGGACAATCCCGGTGTTTAAACTATCTATTGAGCAATCTCCTACCTTTGAGTTAAAGCCATGACACATTTAAAGTATATCTTTCTTGGTGACAATGATACATTACTAGTTATTGTCAATGCATTCCTTGACGCAATGCAAGAAGATAAGCTCATCTTGATTTTGAAACAGCACAAAATATTCATAGCCTAGAGCATACGAAGGAAAGCAATCGATTAAGCAACAACGAAGACTTAAAGAAAAGATGAAATAGGTGGAGAAGAAGGAAATTATCAAGTGGCTAGACACAAGCGTCATTTATCCCATTTTTAATAGTAATTAGGTGAGCCCCATCTAATGTGTGCCAAAGAAGAGTGGTTTTCACAGTCCTGACCAACGACAAGAATGCTTTGATACCTACTCGTATTGCGACTGGCTGACGAGTATGTATGGATTATCGTTGACTGAATGCGGCCACAACAAGGATCATTTCTCACTACCTTTCATTGATCAAATGTTGGATAGGTTGACTAGTAAAGCCTATTATTGCTTTTTAGATGGCTACTCTAGGTACAACCACATTGCCATTGCGCCAGAAGATCAAGCAAAGACTACGTTCACATGCCCTTTTGGAACCTTTGATTTTCGACGTATGCCATTTAGGTTGTGCAATGTGCCAGCAAGATTCTAGAGGTGTATGATTGCGATTTTCTCGAATATGATCGAGGACTCTCTAGAGGTATCATCGTTGATTTCTCTGTCTATGGACAAAATTTTGACCAACGCGCTGACAACTTGGAAAAAGTTTTGAAGAGATGCGAGGACACAAATCTAGTTCTAAATTGGGAGAAATGTCACTTCATGGAAACTAAAGGCATTGTCCTTGGCCATCAGATATCTTGTCAGGGCATTGAGGTTGATAAAGCAAAGGTTGAAATCATCGAGAAATTACCACCGCCTACCAATGTGAAAGGAATAAGAAGCTTTCTTGGACATGTTGGTTTTCTACAGAAGATTCATACGTGATTTTTCCAAGCTTGCTAAACCATTATGCTCACTGTTAGAGCAAAATAAAAAGTTTGTTTTCGATGATGCATGTTTGGACACATTCATGACAATAAAGAAGCAGTTGGTACAAGCTCCAATTGTCATCGCACGCAACCATTTGAATTAATGTGCGACGCAAGAGACTTTGCTCTGGGAGCTATACTAGGTCAATGAAAAGAGAAGGTATTTCATTTTATTTATTATGCTAGTAAAACTCTAACTGAAGCGCAGATTAATTATACAACCACTGAGAAGGAGTTGCTAGCAGTAGTCTTCGCTTTTGACAAGTTTCGTTCATATCTTATTGGCACAAAGATTACAGTGTACATAGACCACTCCACATTAAAATATCTTTTTACAAAGCAAGACGCCAAATTAAGACTAATTCGATGGATCCTACTCCTTCAAGAGTTTGATGTTGAAATCAAGGATAGGAAGGGATCTGAAAATCAAGTAGCTAGCCACTTGTCTCGATTGGAAGTTGGAAGTGAAGATGGACAGATGTCCCAAATTGTCGAAACATTTCAAGACGAGCGGCTATTCTTTGTCAACATATTGCCCTGGTATGTCGATGTTGTCAACTACCTTGTGTGTGGGAAGTTACCACTAATGCCACTGGTCACAAAAAGATCAGGTTTCTACGTGGCGCTACAAAATAACATTGGAACGAGCCATACCTATTCAAGGTATGCCCCGACATCATTATCCGTCGATGTGTACTTGAAAAAGAAATGACTTCAATCCTGCGACATTTCCATGATACCCCTTGTGGAGGACATTTTGGTGGTACAATGACTGCTGCAAAGTCCTACAGTCAGGATTTTATTAGCCCACATTGTTTCGAGATACCCATAACTTCGCTCAACAATGTGATAGATGTCAACGCACTGGATCGATATCTCGGCGCAATGAGATGCTCCAACAATCGATTATGGATGTGAAGCTCTTCAATGTTTAGGGTATAGATTTTATGGGACCATTCCCCAACTCCTTTGGGAATATGTATATCTTAGTTGCTGTTGATTATGTCTCGAAGTGGATCGAGGCAATTGCGGTGCCAAAAGATGATGCTCGGACAGTGTTGAAATTCTTTCACACTTACATTCTTACAAGGTTTGGAACACCCAGAGCATTAATAAGTGACCAAGGAACTCATTTTAATAACAACCAAGTGGTGATAGCATTAAAAAGATATGGTGTGAAGCATTGTATGGCCACTACATATCACCAACAAACCAATGGTCAAGCCGAAGTATCCAATCGTCAAATCAAAAGCCTCCTTGAGAAGGTAGTTAATCCATCTCGGAGAGATAGGTCTTCACGGCTACAAGAGTATTGTAGGCACTTCGTACTGCATATAAAACCCCGTTGGGAATGTCGCCATATCAGTTAGTGTTTGGTATGTCTTGTCACCTGCCAGTTGAGCTTGAACACAAAGCCATGTGGGCAATCAAGTAGGTGAATATGGATTATGAAGCAAACGGAAGAAAAAGATTGTCAGACATGACTGAATAGGAACAAATACGTCGACATGCTTATGAGAATGCCACAATATACAAGGAAAAGACCAAGAGATGGCACGACAATATCATCTTGCATCGACAATTTAGCCTTAGTAAGTTAGTGCTTTTGTTTAATTCTCATTTAAAATTGCATCCAGGTAAATATCGATCAAGATGGTCAGGCCCTTTCAAATTTGTTGAGGCATTCCAGAGCGGTACAGTGACAATTTAGAATTTGAAAGATGGACAAAAATTCAAGGTAAATGGCTAATGGCTGAAGCACTATGTGAGCCCAAATGTCAAGGAACCAAAAGAGGACATTGATCTGGTCACATTTAAATAATGTCGATGCATTTTTACATTTTCCTTTATTTGTTTCACTTTTACTTGTTTTGTTTTCTATTCTTTGCAGAAATAAAAATCATCTTTTTGTCAATGCATCGAAGCATAAATTGTCAGTGAATTCTGCGATGAGTCAGCAAAACTTTTTCAACAAGAATCGCGCCGGTCGATCTCTTTTCTATCCCAGCCATTAGATCAAGTGAAAACGTACAATCTACAGCCTGGCAATTAATGGCTATAGAAGCAACGTTTCCCTATAACTTATACAATCATCGCAATTTAACAAAGCCTAGGTTATAAAATCTCTTTGCATGTAGATTTATTTTACTCATAGTCTCCATTATTGCTACATCTCATCTCTTCTGTTGCTTCTATTTTCTTTACATTCATAAGATAACTCCTTTCTGCAAGTTTTTCTCACTTTCTTTTTCAGTCACAATGGCGAAAACCAGAGTATCAAAGAACACTTCTAAAAATTCTTCAACTTCAACCACTGTGGCTTCGACCACAACACCATAACCGTCTTCATGGCCAGTCCTATTTTTTATGACTACAGTTAAGGACCATTATAAAAATATCATGCTGAAGTAGAATCTCCACCAAAAGCAACGTCTACAATTATCCACATATCAAACCTTGGGAAAACACGTTGTCTGAACCATCAGTCACTTAGGATAGGAGTTCTTTTGCGAACATTCTCCATTATTGCTACATCTCATCTCTTCTGTTGCTTCTATTTTCTTTACATTCATAAGATAACTCCTTTCTGCAAGTTTTTCTCACTTTCTTTTTCAGTCACAATGGCGAAAACCAGAGTATCAAAGAACACTTCTAAAAATTCTTCAACTTCAACCACTGTGGCTTCGACCACAACACCATAACCGTCTTCATGGCCAGTCCTATTTTTTATGACTACAGTTAAGGACCATTATAAAAATATCATGCTGAAGTAGAATCTCCACCAAAAGCAACGTCTACAATTATCCACATATCAAACCTTGGGAAAACACGTTGTCTGAACCATCAGTCACTTAGGATAGGAGTTCTTTTGCGAACATCCCGTTGGCTACGCTCCCACACTGGTAAGAGAATTCTACGCAAGCCTCGTTGATGGTAAATAGGAATTTGTGTTTGTAAGGGAGGGGCTCATTCCGTGGAATGCTGCCCAAATCAATGTGTTACTACGGATCCCTGAGAGGGTGGACGACCATTTACAGTTTATCCACCGACTGGATGATGAAGTCACTACTCAGATTATGAAGGATCTCTGTGTTGATGGTGCCACTTGGACAGGTAATGGGTTCCACAACTACACTATGCATAGAAGGTATCTCACAACCTTTGGCAAAGTGTGGTTCCAGTTCATCAACAGTCACATTCTTCCGTCCACTCACAACACTACGACCACACTTGACCGTGTGTGTCTTCTTCATTCTATCCTACAATGCAAACACATTGACATTGGAGAAATCATCCATGACCAAATTGCAGAAGCCACTACCAAACAGATTGGTATACTCCCATTCCCTTCTCTGATTATGTTGCTTTGCAAACAAAAAGGCATTTTGCCCAGGGATGGTAAGGAGGTGTTAGAGAACAAGAGTCCCATCAACGACATCTCTGTTGAAAGAATGACTCGTGGCCAGGAGACACCAGTTGCAAAAGAAGCTTCAACGAAAAAGGATAAGAGCAAGAAGAATAAGAAGGAAGAACAAGTTGATGCACCCACAGATCCCCAAGTGGCAAAGAGACTGGCTATTTCGGAAGTCCACACTGACCACATTGATACGCACACAATCCGTACTCTAAGCATATTAGAAGATTTGGATTATAGGCAACATATCTTCTATGCATATATAAAGGCATGGAATGAACCCATTATTGTCGCACTGCGCAGAATAAGCCTTAGTCCATTACCTGACTTCCCAACCTTTCCCGATATTTTCCTCTCAATGCAAGCTTCTTCCTCTAATCAGCCTACTCCTAATGGTAGGCCTCTGAATGTTCCATCCCCAACAAGAATTCACATCTCCGATGACGAGGAGAGCGAGGGACATTCTAATGCAATGGAAAATTGTTACCAAATAATTTTCAGCTTATTCAAAGAATTTTTTGAATAGCCTTGGTGTAACACCCAAAACTCGACGTCATCGCTGACTAGGGTTCCGGAGTCACTCAATCATCTATCACTTTCTTACATTATTATATAGGTACATTCAACATATCATAAGTTGTCATTTTATTATAACTACAATTCAACAAGGGCATATAGGTCATTTTCCAAATTTTTGAAGACTTTTACCGATACCTGTTGGACAAGTATCAATAGTAGTCAAGTCAATAAACAATTCTGAAATGATATAGATGACTATCGATACTTGTGATAGTTTTACCGGTACAAGAATAATAACTACCGAAACTAGTTGTACTTCTACCGATACTAAAAACTCCAAAGAGCTAAGAATTCCTACCCTGCAACTTCTACCGATATAAATATTCTAACTACTGTCTCAGCATTGAAACATGAAATACATTATGAATCTTTTCAAGTTCCAAGGGTAAAGCTAGCTTATAAGCTACAGGCCCAACTCTCTCAAGAATCTCATACGGTCTAATAAACCGCGGACTCAACTTTCCTTTTTGACCAAATCGTAATACTTTTTTCCAAGGTGAAACCCTAAAAAAACTCGATCTCCGATAACAAATTCTATATCCTTTCTCTTAAGATCTATGTATGACTTCTGTCTATCAGATGCTGCTTTTAAACAATCACGTATTACCCGAACCTTTTCTTCAGTTTCGTATATTAAATCAGCCCAATTAACTTAGGTTCACTCAACTCTGACCAATACAAAGGTGTTCTGCATTTTCTACCATATAATGCTTTAAATGGTGCCATTTTAATGCTGGATTGATAGTTGTTATTATAAGCAAACTCTACGAATGGTAAGTATTAATCCCAACTACCCTCAAACTCGATTATACAACATCATAACATGTCCACCAAAATCTGTATCACCCGCTCTGACAGACCATCTGTCTGCAGATGATATGCAGTGCTAAAATTCAATCTAGTTCCCAAAGCTTCATGTAGCTTACTCCAAAACCTCGAGGTAAATCGTGGGTTCCTATTAGATATGATAAATGCTGGCACCCCGTGCAGACGTACGACTACAGATAAATACAACTCTGCTAACTTGTCTAGCGGATAATCTACTCGAATAGGAAAGAAATGAGCTGACTTGGTCAATCTATAAACTATAATCCAAATGGAGTATTTCCTCTTTAGGGTAAACAGTAATCTTGTAACAAAATTCATGGTGACTTGCTTCCATTTCCATTCTAGAATAGTGCGACTGTACTAATCTAGACGGTACCTGATGTTCGGCTTTTACTTGCTGACACACCAAACATCTAATTACAAACTCTGAGATTTCTTGTTTCATACCTAGCCACCAGTACATCTTCTTTAGGTCGTTATACATTTTCACACCACCTGGATGAATGGAGTAAGTGCTAGTATGAGCCTCTGACAAAATATCCCATCTTAAATCAAAATCATTAGGAATACACACTCTACCCCAGAAAACAACATACCATCCTTATCAACAGTAAACCTAGTAGTGGCGTCACTCTACATCTGTTCTCTCTCAATTGTAAGCTTGGGATCTTTTCTTTGCAACTCTCATATTCGTTGTAGGAATAGTGGTTTCGTCTTAAGTTCAGCTATGACAGTACCATCACTTTTTAGCGATAAACGAGCATTCATGGCTCTCAACGCAAACAATAATTTTTGGCTTAGTGCATTAGCAACAACGTTATCCTTTCTTGGGTGATAATCAATCACAAGGTCATAATCCTTCAACAACTCTAAATCATCGTTGTCTTAAATACAGTTTTTTCTATGTCATCAAATACTTCAAACTCTTATGATCTGTAAAGATATGACATCTCTCACCACATAAATAATGTCGCCAAATTTTTAATGCAACAACAATGGCTACCAACTCTAAATCGTGAGTCAGGCAATTCTTCTCATGCGATTTTAGTTGCTGGGAGGCATAGGCTATCATTCTCCCAGTTTGCATCAACACACAATCCAATCCATTCAATGATGCATCACTGCACACCAAAAATTCCTTTCCCGTCTCAGACTGCGTTAAAATTGGAGCCTCTGTTAGCATTTTCTTCAATCGATCGAAACTCTGTTGACACCTTTCTAACCAGACGAACTAAACATTCTTCTGAAGCAACTTTGTCATCGGTAACGCTATAATAGAGAAATCTTTTACGAACCGACGATAATAACCTGCCAGTCCCAAGAAATTACATACTCGGATCATCCCATATTCCCTTCAAAGATACTACATGTTCCAAGAATCCAACCTCTCGAAGCCAAAATTCACATTTACTGAATTTTTCATACAATTGTTTTTCACGCAAAATCTGTAACACCTCTCTTAAATGATGAGTATGCTCTGATTCAGTCTTGAAGTAGATCAATATGTCATCAATAAACACAACCACAAACCTATCCAACTGAGGTTGAAATACTCTGTTCATCAAAATCATAAATGTTGTAGGGGCATTAGTCAACCCAAACGGCATAACCAGAAACTCATAATGACCATACAGAATTCTGAATTTCGTTTTCATTATACCGCAATCTTTCACCCGCATCTGGTAGTAACCTGACCTGAAGTCTATTTTGGAAAATACAATTACACCTTTTAGCTGATCAAATAACCCAACAATCCGAGGTAACGGATACTTATTCTTGATTGTCACTTTATTTAACTGTCTATAATCTATACACATCTGCATCGACTCATCTTTCTTTTTCACAAATAACACGAGCGCACCCCAAGGCAATATGCTAGGTCGTATGAACCCTCTATCTAATAATTATTCCAACTGAGCTTTCAATTCTTTTAACTCGGTTGATGCCATTCTGTATGGTGGAATTGAGATCGGAGTAGTACCCGGTACCAAATCAATACCAAACTCTACTTCCCTGATCGGAGGTAAACCTAGTAACTCTTTAGGGAACACATCCGTAAATTCCTTAACGACTGGAACTTGATTCAGATCTATCTACTCTCGAGTATCCAAGATATATGCTAAGAAAGCTTCACACCCCTTTTGAACCATTTTTTGTGCAGACATAGCTAAAATCAGATTCACATTACTGTTCAACTTACCAGACTTAACTGTAATCACTTCACCCATCGGACATTTCAACCCAATTTCTCTTTGTTTTCAATTAACCACTGCATCATGCTCAGTCAACCAGTTCATATCCAAGATTACATCAAACTCGAAAAAGGGAAGTAACTTCAAATCAACAAGAAATTCACAGTCTTGGACTTTCAGTGGACATTTACGACACACTTGATTAACTACGACACTATGACCCAAAGGATTGGTAACTTGTACATTAATTTCAGTCGCCTCAACAAACAACTTTTTATCTTTTGCCAATAGAGTACAAATATAAGAGTGAGTCAACCCTAGATCAATCAGTGCACATACAATATCATTAAAAAGATAGAATACACCAGTAAAAACGTCAGGCGCAGCAACTTCCTCTTTGGCATGAATAGCATATGTGCGTGCAGGTACCCGACCGTAAGATCTGTTTGCACCTTCTTTTGCTTCACTTTGACTTACGGCCATACCACTATTCTGCCCCGGTCGTCTACTCTTCTATGGTGTAACTAGAGGCTTCACACTCCTATCTTTATTTGCTTTAGCTGTTATAAGACAAAACTAAGTAAAATGATCTGTGGCTCCACATCTAAAACATGAGTTCTTCCTCAATGCACACTCTCCAAGATGAAACTTTCCACGGTGTTCACAAGTAGGTTTCGATACATTGCGAACGCTGGCAACACTATCCACTAGTCGATTTTGAAATCTCAAAGAAGGCTGCATCGACCTACTCTTGCTTTGAAATCCAGACATTGTAATTGGTCGATTTTCATTCTCTCTAAATTTCTTCGGTGGCGGCATTGAAAATGGTCTAGGAGAACTCTTCTTATCGAATTCTCGAAACCTCCTTTCCCTTTATCATTTATGGTTATATATTTCTTCCATCTTTTGAGCACGATCAATTAAAACAACAAACGATCGTAGCTCCAAACCACCTACCATCATTTTGATCTCATCGTTCAGCCCATCTTTAAACCTAATGCACATATCTTTATCAGTCGGCACTATCTCCCGAGCATATTTACTGAGTTGCACAAATTCTCTCTCGTATTCTACCACTACTTGTTTCCTTGTTTCAAATCCCTGTTTCAAATTTAAAAACTCTTTCTTCTTCCGATATAAGTATCTTTTACTGATGTATTTCTTTTTGAATTCAGCCTGAAAGAATTCCTAGGAAATTTCATTTTTAAGAATTACGGCTAACAAAGTTGTCCACCAATGATAAGCTTCATCCTTCAATAATGACGCAGCATATCTCAAATAGTCTTCAAGAGGACAAGCCATTTCATTGAAAACTCTCAGCATATTCTCCAACCAATATTCTGCCCTAGAAGGACCCTCTTCAATACTGCCCTTGAATTCCTCTACACCATACTTCCTCTCTTTATCAGTTAGAACTTGTCGCCTTTGCTCAACCACTAGGGGAGGTAGAGGCCTGACAAGTGGTACGGACGGTACTACAGGTCTTACGGCAGGCTATGCCACAAGGGGTAGAGGTTGCAGTGTCATCGGGTTATTTCTTATGAATTTCGAGAACCATTACCCAATTAAACCAAAGAACATATTTTTGGCTTCGTTTTTTGTCATCGATAATATTGGTAGTCCATGACTCGCTTCAGAATCATTTGTCAAAACATTACTATTTACCTCATTTGTCTCATCTTGTTCTGAGTCTGACCTTTTTCAATTATCTACAAAACCTACAGTTAGATCGGATTCACCAATATCACACTATCATAGGTTTATATGGCATGTATTTCTAAACTTTAAATTTCACGCTATGCAGCCCAAGAATCGGTTAAACCGTAACCTCATACCACTATATGTAACATCCAAAATCTGACATCATCGCTGACTAGGGTTCCGGAGTCACTCAATCATCTATCACTTTCTTACATTATTATAGAGGTACATTCAACACATCATAAGTTATCATTTTCTTATAACTACAATTCAACAAAGGCATATAGGTCATTTTTCAGATTTTTGGAGACTTCTACCGATATCTGTTGGACAAGTATCGGTAGTAGTCAAGTCAATAAACAATTATGAACGATGTAGATGTCTGCCAATACTTGTGATAGTTCTATCAATACAAGAATAACAACTAGCGAGAAACTAGTTGTACTTTACCGATACTAGTTGTATTTCTACTGATACTAAAAACTCTAAAGAGCTAAGAAGTCCTGCCCCGCAACTTCTACCGATACAAATATTCTAACTACCGATACAAATATGCTCAATACTACCAAAACGTGAATTTTAACTACCGATACAACTCAAGTCAGTAAACAACCTCTCTCCTACCTTGTACTTATACCGATACAAGTAAGTGTTCTACCGAAACAAGTATGCAGAATTCTCAAATTTATACAAGTTCATCTATAACACTTCGTTCATAGACTTAAGGTGCAAGAAATAACACTTTTGTGCTTAAAATACAAGACTTAGCATAACATCTAAACTTTAATTGTCATATATATCATTGATTTAAACATTCAAACTTATCACTTAACCAAAATACTACAAGTATCATAATCTCAAGTAAACATATACAAAATATAATATCATTCTAGTACATGTCATATAACCAAGTGATGTAAGAACTACCAAACCAACTCTGGGATAGTGTGATGTCTTCGAGGTAATCCGATCTTCAACTAGCCAAAATGAAATCTACAAAACAACCAAAATACAGAGGTAAGCTTTCTAGCTTAGTAAGTTCGTACATAGTGAATCATTACTCAACATTAAACATTTCAACAACAATTAACATCTGAACGCAGAATTTCTCTTCAAAACAACCTTATGCTCTTTCGAGTCATAAGTCTTCCTTTAACCATATTCTCATTCTCAACTCGAGACATGAGTCTTCCTTAATCAAAATATCATTCTCATTTCGAGACATGAGTCTTCCTTATGCATAATCTCATTCTCATTTCAAGACATGAGTCTTCTTTAATAAAAATCTCATTCTCATTTCGAAACATGAGTCTTTCATTTATACAATTTCTCATGCTCAACCCCGAGACATGAGTCTTCCTTTTTATACACCAAGTATTCCAAGCACATCCTCAATAGGTAATAATCAGCTGTTCAAATAAGAAATCTAACAATGAACTTATCGGATGAAATTGCAATTCAAGCTAAACTTCAAGAACTATTCTATGATTTTCTCCTTTCTACGATTTGTGACCCGAACTTGATCTATCACAAAATAAATCAATTCTCCCATTAAATCATATAATTTAATCAATTTCAACATATAAGTCCTTTTTCAAAAAATTATGAAATTACCCCTAAACTTTACATTTCTATTTAATTTAGCCCTTAGAGCAAAAACATGTAAAATAAAAATTTTCATTCAATTTTATAATAGCCAAATATCCATAGCTATTCATCCAACATCCCCATTCAACTATTTCACAACAAGGATATGTATTTTCATAATTTTTACAACCTAGTCCTTAAACCTTAATTTCAACAAAAATCACACTACAAAATCAATAAATTTATTCATCAAACACACAAATCTATCCATAACCTTCAACAGCAAGCATTTTCATCAATGGCAAGTTTTACAACAATTGATAGATTCACAAATTAGTCCCTGCATAAGCTAGATTAAGCTAATACGGACTCAAAAACATAAAAATTACTAAAAACAATTAAGGTTTGCTTACCCAAATCAAAGCTCAAATATTGAGAGTGAAAAACCCCAAGTTTTCTTCCTTTTAGCCGTGTAGAGAAAAAAAAGAAGAAAGAAAATGTGAAATTATCATTTTTCTTTCTTTGATTTAATATATACAACGACATTTTTGTAATTTCTTAGACTTCCATAATTAACTTAATTAATCCACTTTTAAACCTTAATTAATCCTATTATTAATCAATATTTGTCATGATAATCCATCCACCAACAACCCTTTAGGTTAATTTACTCACTTGGTCCCTCTAATTAACCAATTCACCTTTGCACCTTTTACGGTTTAATTGTTTTTACTCAATTCACTATCTAAACATTAAAATTCCTTAACCAAATTTTAATACGATGCTAACGAAAATATACTTATAACAATAAATAAATTTTGTGACTCAATTTTGTTGGAGTTATGGTCTCGAAACCACTATTTCCAACACCACTGAAAATCGAGCCGTTACACTTGAGGCGACCATGGCAGGCAGGGGAGTTGTCATTGAGGAGCTGAATAGCTCATTGGGTGTAGATGTAGTGGACGGTGCTGACATGGTTACAGCTGAACTAGAGCAACATGCGGATGAAGGTGTCGAGCAAGAAGATGACCAAATGAAGGAGAACGAAGAGGAAGAGAAGAAAGAAAAAGAAAAAGAGAGTGAAATGAAGGAACCTGCAACAAAGTAGGAGAAAAAGGAAGAAGATGCCCCGACAATTATCGCTGAGGATGTTGTCGACACACTTGAGAGTATGGGGGTATCAAGCATTGATAAGGCTCGACCTGATTCGAGTTGGGCTGAGATTATTACTAGCAGCATCTAGGAACTGAATCCTCTCGCCATTGTGCCTTATGTGGCACCACTCGCTGAAATCCACCCATATAAAGTAACAACCGATGAGGTCACCACCCAACCTACTAAGGAGGAGCAATCCACCAATCATGTTAGTTCGACGGATAAAAAGAGGAAGAAGCGCAAAAATAAAAAGAAGAAGAAGCACAACGAAGAGGGTGAGTGCCCAAAGAAAAAGAAAAAGAAAACAAAGGCAGCCTCTGCATTAGTTACTGAGGAATAAATTGGTACACTTCTTTGTTGATAGTTTCTCATGCATTTTTATTGTTACTGCATTTTCTTTTCTCACTACATTCATTTTGCTAACTTTGTTGCATTGTTGCTGCATTTCCATTATATCTGTATAATATTGTCAGTGCATTAGGGACAATACAGACATTTAGTTTGGGGGAGATAATGTGAAATAGAAATGCAATTACACCCACATATTTGAATTATATTAATTTCTTTTGTTAATGAGAATATGCAAAATTTCAGCAAAAATGTGCCCACAATTTTTATTTTTATGTGTAATTCTTGAATTGTTTGGATGATGATGTGTAAATTGGACGAATATGAATGAATGGTGAGTCTGCTATTTTTGAATGAATGATTTGAATTGCTCCAGTAGTGGATGGATAGTGTTGATGTTTGAATCTTGAACTAACTGACCAGTTGCAGCGACACCGTATTAATAAAAGACACTCCAATGTTAGTGCACTGTGACTTTTTAAGGGAGAACACTCCACTACAGGTTTAGAAAAATTATCTAGCCAAAGGCTGTCACCGTAAGAGTATGCGTCAGTGCAATTACAAACCTCCTGGGGGTTTATTGCACCCCGTCGTTACTGCCCAGGAGCAAAGGTAGAGTAATGCAATGACATCTCTCAGTTACTTGAAAAAGAAAAAAAATGAGAAAAAGAAAGAGAAAAGAAAAGAAGAAAAAAATATTTATTGCTACAAATGTTACATTGGTTTAAGAAAGATTAACATTCATTCCATAATACTTACATTAATGAAGTTGTAGTTTTAAATATTCATGCCTATAAATTGTCGACGAATTATTTTATCATGTGAATACAATGTGTGCATTAGGATTTCAGAAAATTCAAGTTGTGAGAATAATGATTGCGGTGACATTTTTACTTGTGACTTTGCTAATTTTTTATTACTTGAGGATAAGTAAAAACTTAAGTGGGGTGTGATAGCATTACAAATGACATATATATTCTCCCTAAATTGGTGTTTTAATTGTCTCTTTTGTACCTTATTTAGCATGCATCATAAGCATTTCATATTTAGTTTTTATATTTTCTAACTCATTGTAGTTTCATTTAAATTCTTGATTTTTATCTCTTTTTGTACAAATGTTGCCACAAGCAGTCGATGTATTGCACCTTAGAATTGTCAGCGCAGGAACTCAGCCCAGAAGATCAATGCTAGAAGTAGAATGCAGCCACAAGATTAGCTTGGAATTACGACCAGAGATGTCACCGCACAGAACCTGAACCTCGAATGAGTAAACTCAAGCTGAATTCACACTTGGAAGTACCAGCGCAGGAAAAACACAAGTTGTCGTCGCAATTAACGATCTCATATTGTGCCCAGTAATGCAGCATCAACCTGCAGATCTCTGAAGAAAACATCAAATATGCGTGAGTGCACAGCTGTACTATAACTAACTTTGACAGTTGTAAAATTTAGATCTGGATCTGAGAATAGAGGAGGATGAAACCAGCAACTTTTGAAGGCTATAAATAGAGGAAAGAAGAGGACGAAAAATCATCAAGACTTGAAGAATTAAATTTGCATATTACTTTGTGTTTTTTGGAATTTATTGTTGGAGACAGGTGAGCTAACTGAGCCGACAAGGAGCAACTCTTGACGATGAGTGCTTGATGCTGAGCAAGAGAAGCAGTTAGCGGGTAATTCGAGTAGCCCAGAGATAGTATATTCTGATGTATTCGTTAACTCCTTTCTTATGGATGATGAACTATTATTAATATTTGAATGAATACGAGAGTATCTTTCAGTATTTGATCACTTTGATTCTTATTTAATGCTTTTTATCTATTTATTCTTGGATCTAACTGCATCAAACACGAGAGTGGCTTTGCAGTCTACCAACATTGAGAGATGTGGTGACATGTTAGGTTAACAAGTAAGTTAGGCGAGAGCTGCTTAGGATTAGAAGAGATTCTGATCACTTGTTCTTGGGTACACAAAGTTGTTCACACCGAGAGGTGGAGTATTTGTGGGTACTTGAGTCGTGACTAAACAGAGAATTGTTATTGGTAAGAATTCATTGGAGCTTCATTGCTGGAACAGTTTATCTATTCAAAACCTTATCGACGCATCCTGCGTTGCGACTTAGCGAAATCAGTGATCCACTCTAGATCTTAGCACTTGATCACATTTATATTTTCTGCATTTAAATATTCAACACTTATCACTCAACACATTTTGATTTACTTTCCATTGCTCTAACGTTTAACCTTTGGCATTTAACTCTGATTGCATTGACAGTATTAACAATTTCAGTGTGCAGATCTGACTTAATTGCACTAACATCTTTACTCACATTTCATCTAAATTCCAGTATTAGTTGCTTCGACATCTAAACATCAAGAACTCATTCCTTGTGGGATCAATATCCGATAGAATTGTCTATCAACTATACTTGCATCGACATGTGTTTGCTTGCACATTGCTGTGACATTTTAGACGCGATCACCAGCTATTCAAATAAAAACATTACGTTCGAAACTTTTATTTGATCCATCGAAATTTTCTTCACTTAACTCACTCATGCATCTCAAAACTATCTACTTTTCAATATATAAATTTTACATGTATCTAGGTAAATTCATCAATACTAATATCGAAATAAAATAAGCACACAGTAAGAAATTCACCTCATTTATACCATTACAAGCTCACATCTTGATAATTCTTATTTATAAAACATAAGATCAATTTAGCTAATAATGTAATTTAATTCAAGTTACTAATTATCTATTAAATCAATTTAGTTCATTCATAACATAAATAATATCTAACATATCATATAATTATTTAAAACCTTTCTTTATTTCCAGTCATGACTATCAACTATAATTTCATTTTCAATTATACCATTTCAGCTCATATCATACGTATCTTAAGCAGTTAAACTCAATTATAACATAAATAGATATATTTTAAGTCGTGAAAAATAACAAATAATTAATTTAATAAGTTTACGAACTTACCTCGGCTAATACAAAAGTTCAAAAGGAGTCGATGATTACTCGGCAACTTTGTCCTTTCCTCGACTCAAGCCCGGTTATTGTCCCTTGATATAACAAATATATTTCTTTTTATTCAATCAATCTTCCAATGCACATTTTTTTATGACTAAATCAAAGATAAAAAACTTTATAATGAAAATTTTACCAAACAGCCCATAACACTTTAACACTTGTGCTATTTAACCATTCATCCAAGTATTCAACATTTTACTCAAACTAAACACAAATCCAAAATACTATACTTTTGTCATGCATATATTTTCTACTAATTCATGTGTAACCCTTGTATTTCTACCCATTTCATAAATAGGTCTTTAAACTAAAATCATGAAACTTGCTTAGCAAAACTTTCATATATATATATAAGACTTATAACTTAAGGGTTTAACTACAAAACCACCAAAATACTTATCTCATTCAAGGTAAATCCATATACTTTTATCAATATTAAAAACTAACCCCCGGTTTAGCTTAACTAAGCAAAAACAAGCTCAAACACCTTGAAATTATAAAAACTAACCTTACAAATTCTTCAATCAAGAGAAGAGCTTACTCAAATTTTCTCTTCTTCAACAATGGTGGTCTCTTTCACGTGAGAAGAAGAAAATGAAGAGGATAGCTGCCTTCTTTCCTCCTTTCATAATTGGCTTTTATTTCTTTTAATTAAAAATATATTTTTAACCTTGTATTTTTCCTCCACTCATTTCCACCTAAACCCACTAACACATTCTTTAATTTTTAATTTTTAATTTTTTATTTTTTATTTTCAAAATCTCCACTCAAAATATCTATTTTGGGTGGAGCCATACCGTCACTTCCCTAGGCATGGCTTATTTGCCACATTAATCCCTTAAAAGTTCCAATCTTGTTGATCAAGTATTTCTAGTTATAAAACTTCAAATTTTAAATCTTTTTCCATATAGTCCTTTTATTTAATTTATCATTCTAGTTGTTAAATTTCTCATCTAAAATTTAATATGACCATACACATTTCTCGTAAATATTAATTTAATCATATTCATTGACATCACTCGTCTGAATGTGTGGTTTCGAACCATTGTTCCTAACGTCACTGAAAACGGGTTGTTACACCTATATAGTAACTCCGTAAATATTTAACAAAAATATTTACAGGCTCAACTTACAGAAACAAGATCCCGAAACCTCGCTTTCCAAACCCACTTGAACCTAACCATAAATTTAATTAACATAAATCATCACATTAATACTTACTATTAATCTAATATTTGACTTGTAAATATTAAATAATAATATTTACGGACTCATTGATCGGATTTGTGGTCCTGAAACTACTGTTTCTAACACCACTAAAATTGAGCTATTACAACTCTCCCCCTCTTAGAAAATTTCGTTCTCGAAACTTACTTAGAAAGGGGAGGGGTACTAAGATATCATTTACGAATCAACTAATTTGTTTGCAATCCTTTCTTATCAATCCTTAAACTCGTTTAACCAGATCACACAATCTTTTACATAGTATCAATATTCATATGTCGAAGTTTTCATTCAAATCGCTAGTTACAATATCAACTCTATTCATACTTTATTTTACCTATTCATATGTTATAACTTTATTAATCTTACTCAGACTCAACTAGATACACAAATCAACCCATTTGTATCTCAATTTAGCAACGTAATGCATTATCGAATGAACCAACATAATTATACTAGCACACACATTGTGCATCATCAAATAAACTGACGAATCACTTACATTTAACAAGTAACGAATTTTCAATCCCATTATAAGTTCAATTCACTATTTCATCAATCACAATTTAACATAGAGTACCAGATATTGGTTAAATCATACTACTTTCTATTTATCGCATAGTTAGTTAAACCTACCATTTCAATCATGAGCAATATTTCATCATTTAGTGTAAATTTCACATACATATATGTTCAACTACACATTAACTTTTCAACAAATTTCGAGTCTATAAGCTTTACTCGTATTCAAGTTGTCCTCGAGAGATTTTTTTTAAACCCAAATCGTAATATGTCATATTTCATAATTTAGCTAGTTTCACTTTCTTTAGGTTTAAATTCTATTTCAATCAATCAATTGTCAAATGTCACAACATGCTTCAAATTTACTTTATACCAACTATCTAATGACAACTAAAATTTAGAGTTTCTACTCTCTTCAATTCAGTCTAATTCTTAACATTTAGTACTCATAATCGCAGTCCGATTTATACGATAATTATAATCTTATTTTGATCTATGATCATACTAATCACATAATTTCGTAAACAATTAAATTGATTCTTAATTCATAAAAATTATACGTAGTGAATCCCCATGCGATTGATTCATTAGTAATGATCTCTTTTCGCATATTTATAATTCTACAAATACTTCATATAAACACTTCATATAATCATTTCATATATCTATTTCCATATACGATTTTGTATAATCATTTAACACATAATCATTCTGTACAACACATTTTGTTTCAATAAATCATGTAAATTTCTCCATTCATTGTCTAATTTTATATAAATGTTTCATATGTTTCATTTCTTTAATAACATACTAATATAACACATCTGACAAAAACTTTTCAGTTACTAACGTAGTGCATATAAAAGTGTCTCAGATTTCTGGTCATCTACCTCTAAAAGAAGTAACAACAGGTTTGCATTCAGATCTCCGTTCAAATTAGCTAAAATTTTAGTTAATTTTCTTTTCTTATCTCAACCATATATTTCTTATGTTTTTCAATCACATAAGTTTTCAACACATATAATCTATTCTATACCAAAATACACATAAAACAAAAAATGGAATTTATTTTCCCAACAAGCCAAATAAGAAAGCACCTACCTTTCGATTTTGGGTTACGGAGATTGCTCACGATTGTTGAAGCTTTTTCGTTCTTAAAAGTTTTAAGGATTTAATGATTTGGTTCGTAAAAGTTTTAGGGATTCCAAGAATATTTTAAAATGCTAATGATTTATGGATTTCAAGATTTTAAGGATTTAACGAAGATTTCGAATGTTATGGATTTGGGGGTTTCACAATTTGGGGAATTTAACAAGTTGGGGATTTTAAAATTTGGGAAAAAAGTTTTAAATTTAGGGGTTTGAGATTATTTGGGGGCTTTAGGGTTTTTTATGTTTATTAAAATTGTTTATTTTTTTGCCACATGTTATTATTTAAATGTCTGCGACATCATCAGTCAACTAAAATACCACATAGACCAATTTTTTTGATCGGCTATTATCTAACGGTCAACTGACAGTTACCGTTTCAACTAGGTTGATGTTCGAAAAATCCATTACGTTGAGTACCGAAATCAGAAAAAAAAAAAAAAAAAGGTTAGGGGCACATATCCAAAAGCCCCCAAAGGTTGAGGGCTTTTTTGCAATTATGCGTTAAAATAATATTATTTTTGGAATAGTTAATTTGACATCAAATTATCTGGTAGAGTCTCAATAAAAGTGTAATTCTTCCACTACTTAACCACCAAAGAACCACCATCACCGACCATCCGTCGACCACTGAAATGTCGTCGTTGCAGTCGTTGGCACCATCATGCCCGGTGGTGTCATCATAGGTGCGACATCCTCACAACACCCCGAGCTGATTCGGTCCAGGCTAGTGACGACCCAACCAGTCCAATCCAGCCATTGGTTGGACCGTCGACCGTGTATCATATACTAGGCCAGTTTCGACCAATTTTTGTGTCTCAATCTCAGTTTTTGAGTTCTCAGGCCCAATTTTTAAGTTCAAATACCCATCGAACCAATTGTCTAACTTAAAATTAATTTCCAATAACATCATATTTATTTTAATTAAATTGACTAATTTAATTTGACTTGATCAAAATTAATTTTCTCAAAAATCACTAAGATTTTTCAAGTTAATTTTTAAAGAAATTTTTGAATCAAATTCTTTAGTTGAACAATTCTCATAACTGCATAATTTAATTCCACATTCAATAAATCAAATCAATTAAATTATTTCCAAAGTCATAGAATTTTTCCTAATTCAAATGCAATTCGATCAAGTTTTTGTGGAGCTAGCAGAGGGACCAACCAAACATATATAATTAGGCTCTAGTAATTGCAATTGTGTCCAGAAGCATCGTTCTGATAAATTCATAATTTACCTGATCATGGAGTCAATTCACAAGAAGTACCATTATTGAAATTTCTTTATTGTATACTCTTTACGAAAGTAATTCATCAAACTGTTTTGTCCAATGATCTCAACATATTTGTGTTACCCTCATACAATATCCTTAATTCCTTTGAGTTAAATTCGTTCACTTAATACAATCCTATTTTATCTCATTGTCACCATTGTGTCTTCTTAATGATTAATATGACCACTGACAACAAATGACTATGATAAATTGCTCATTTGAGACCAAGCAACAGTGGCCATGTTCCATATTTATCAATCAACACCATGTCAATGAGAGGATATCGTTAACTCTTTAATCAGTCTATGAATTTCATTGTTGCTAGTAAAACTATGTCATACACAAGTCATGTACCCAACATACCGGCTATGAGCTCGATCATCTTTAGTGCATAAGCCTCCATTTATATCAAAGCACATAAGTTACATACACATGGTTAGTGACTAACTCAAGAATTAGGTAAATCACACAATGAATGTCACAAGTGAATTAATTCGTAAATAGATTCAATAGTAATTCAACTTTGGTCCAGTCTAATGTATCATTCTTCCAATGAGGATATCTATATCTTTATCCGTGGAGTCAACTACTTTGATAGTCAATACTAGCCATCTCCCCAATTAGAATTGTAGACAACATAATAATCCTTCTAAGTGTTTGAATCAAACGCTCACTTTGATTCTTTTACGGGATTATTGACTTGTTTAGATTATCTACTGAAGTAAATTGTCTTTCTCGCAATGTAAACGTTCTTACAGTGCCACTTATCATCAGTTTGTTAGACAATCGATAAGCTAATATTTGCTTGTCAAAATTTTACCATGCATGAAAAACATGAAAGGCATAAACACAAAAGACATAATAATAAAATGTGAAATTAATTTCATCTATTTCTTGTTCAAACACGTAGAAAATAATTACATGTTTACTACAAAATGGGCACATTTCCCAATAGTCTATTGTTCTATAGTCATAACAACACCCATTGTTCTTAAAGTCACGACATCCCCTATTAAAGTCGCGACGTCGAGCTTCTACCTTCAATGTTGCGAGGTCATTCCCTCAACATTGCGACGTCAACAAGGTAAAATTTAAAATTTTACATTTTAGACCTCAATTAACATTGATTCATCGTAAAAATTTTCGTAAGCTCGTTTAAATCCCAAAGTTGATTAAATAACATATTATAATTAAGTATTGAATCTAATGGCTTGCCTAAAGTGATTATTTGATATGCAAAGGAATTTGTAGTTGCTCCGACAACAAATATGACATATCTGATCTAGGACTCAACAATCGGATCGAATATGGGGTGTTACAAAATTAAAATAAAAGTAGATAAAATTTTCAAACATAAATTAAGTGAGAGAAAATGAGGGAAAATTGTTTTTTAACCCTCCAAAATTTTCCTCTTTGTTATATGTATAGATTCAATACCAATTTTTTTAAAAAAAACATAGAAAATTAAAAACATCAAGCAAATTTATTGATTCTTTATTTTTTGCCTTTTCTATTTCTTAACATAACTTTCTCATTATAAGAAAAGAAAATTTTCAGAATATAATTTATTTTAACAATTTGGGTTTTGAATTTTTTTAAATGAATTGAAATTTTGATTTGAGTTTGAAAAAGAGAATTTTTTTTTGGTATATTTTTTATTTTTGGCTAAAAAATGACATCAGAATCGATTTCACAAGTCTCTATAGTATCAGTTTTGGATGTTCTTTTGCGATAACTTGACTTGAAGATATTATAATTTAGCTTCGTGAAACACTTAGAAAGCATGTAATGATTTAACTTTTTTTTTTTTCTGTTTTTAATTTTTTATTGGATTTTTTTGAATGATAAGTTTCTTTATTTCTCATACATATTAATTCTTCAACAATAACATTTTTGAGATTTTATTTTTTCTAGATTTTTCATACAAAATTTTCCATTTTTTAAATAATTTTGAGTTTTTTATAATTTATATATAGAATCAAGTTCAAATTGATAGAAAATATAGGAGTTGAGGACTAAAATTATTATTATACAAACTAAAGAAGTGTCACTTAATAGTCCAGTAACAAAGAACAAATAATTTCAAAAACTTTAGTGACCAAAACTAAAATTTATCCATAGTTTAGTGACTAATCGATACCTAGCTGAGGTTGAAAAAACAGAATGTCAATTTAGTATTGATTTAAAGAGGGGTATCGATATCTTGTAAAATATTGATATTTTTTGTCCTAAAGTGATTCTGACTTGTTTGAAAATGGTTAAAACATATTTGAAAATGTTTAACTCAATTGAAACCATTTTAACTTGATTTTATCAAATTGCTCAATTTAGTTTTTATTCAAAATCACTTTAATTTAATGTATCAAAACATATTATCAAATAAGGCTTAGTTTAACAAAGTAGTTTATTTTAATTAGAGATAATCTAATTTTTGGTCCCTAATCTTGACAACTAGGTCCATATTGGTACTTATTCCTTTTTTGGTTTACCTTGGTAGCTAAACTTGGCAACAGATCCATTATGATTCGTGAACTTGGATTCCATCAAATTTAATTATATGACCAATGTTCTTGGAACTAGACTAGATTGGTTGGTCGAGCCAATTGCATTGAGAACCAATTGGTATACTGGTCTAAACAAAAGGGGTTGAACTGATTAAATCAGAAATTGCTCGAAATTGATAAAAATCAAAATCTGAGACAAAAATCAATAGGTTAACAAGTTGAACCAGTTTAATAATTTGTTTATTTTATTTTATTTATGATTTTTTAAATTATTATTGGTCTAATAGTTGAACTGATCAAACTGATTGAATCAGGAATCATTGGTCTGATCGGTTCAACAACTAGTCCAATTAGTAAAACACTATATGTGATACTTTAATATTATACCACGTCATCACATGCAAATTTATATAATTTTTTTTAACTTGCAAGTGATGATATGATACAATTTCAAAACGTCGCGTTATCAAACTTTTATATTTTTCAAGTTCAAGATTAAAATAATTTAATTATCAAATTTAAATACCAAAATAAATAAAAAAAATACAAATATCAAAATAGACTTAGTAGACAAGTTGATTGGAAAAAAAATTATATTATCCCTTTTAATTATTACGTATCTAAAGTTTCTAAATCTAGTTTTATCTAAAGAATAATTGGGCCTTGTGATTTTGAATTGAATAAAGTTCATCTCTTGGTTTTTTAGCCCAAAATAGGAAAGCCATTTTAAACCCTAGTTAGGGAGCTAACTGTATAGTTTTGGATTTCTCAGAAGAAACCCTCAGCAGCCGAACACCGAATCCAGAAACACCAACTGAAACATATCAACAAAAATGGCGGCCGGCAAGAAGACGGTGAATACCCATCTGTTTCTCCTCTTTTATTTCTTGATCTGTTTTCACAATGTAAAGAAAAAAAAAAAGAAATTTAAATATTTTTTTTTCGTTTTCTTTTGGATTGAGCAGAAGAAGACCCATGAAAGCATCAACAACAGGTTGGCTCTCGTCATGAAGAGTGGAAAATACACTCTTGGTTATAAAACAGTGCTTAAGTCTCTCAGGTCCTCCAAAGGTTCTTCACTTTTCTCATTTTTGTGTTTGGGTCTACTTTGTTTTCTTCAATTTTTTTATCGATTGGGTTTGTTATTTGATTAAAGGATGTAAATTTATTTGTTTAATGACGAAAATTTGGGGTTTGTTGATATTTGATAGGGAAACTGATTATTATTTCTAACAATTGTCCACCTCTGAGGAAATCTGAGATTGAGTACTATGCCATGCTTTGTAAAGTTGGGGTGCATCATTATAATGGAAGTAAGTGTTTTCTTATTTTCCTGTTGCTTTGCAAAGGCCTTCCTGTCATTGCTCTAATGCTTGTAATTATGGATTAATGAAATGGTAGAAATTGATTTAGTTTAGCGTCATGCATTTCTGCTAAATTGCTTACCTTAATGTTGAACGAATTATAGGTTAAGAGGCAAAGGACTTGCGTTCAAGTCTTCAGCTAACTCCCATCTCGGTTTTAATCCCTGGGCTACCTTAAACCCGATTTCCTTCCCTTATAAAAAAAGGATTACTATAGTGGTTTTGAGTGATTGTTTCTTTTGTCCAACTTTGAGTGATTGATATCTTAGCTTACTAGTCACTGAATAAACTCTAAAATGGTTAAAAAGAAAAAATGGGTTTGTATGATACCCGGTGTTAATTATAGAGATAACCAACAAAGACTCTGGCAACCTTAGAACCGTGTAATAGAAGAGCTGTGCACTAAATTCTGGTTTTTCTGCTGTCGTTAACAGGTTTAAGTGGACGATTAGATAACTATGATAACAAAAAAGCAAAATAAGAAAGGACAGTCTAACACCCAATTTAAAAAAAAATTACTCTAATGGTTCGGGTCAGGTTGGAACCTGTCAGATTTGGGTTTTTTTTGTGATCCCTAGTTCATTGCATGTATCTGGTCATCTTATGGCCTGAATATGATCCCAATGAATTTAATTTTACAATTTCTGATTAAGGTTGTGTTTGGTAGTCTCTGTTGGATTGGCTAGCTTTCTCTCGAATGACCTAACTCTTGCAACATTTCTCATTTGCTATCTAGAATTCTTCTAGGTTGTGTTTGGAAACTTAAATTTCAAAAGATGGATTTAGACGTAAAAAATAGTTCTATTGTGTAAGAGAATACATTTGATGATTTTTTTATGTCCTTTTTGGGTGAAACTATTGAGTTAGAATGGGTGATTTTTTGGCAATAATGGCTGATTGATCTTACGAATGCTTTAGCTAGTTTTGCCTGGTTAATAGTTGAATGTCTTGAAGCTAATCCCTCTTTAATTCTCCAGACAATAATGATCTGGGAACTGCTTGCGGGAAGTACTTCCGTGTATCCTGCTTGAGTATAGTTGATCCAGGTAAAACCGAATTTTAATTCCTTTGAATGCCGGTCTTTACAATTCGATAATTGCAGATTACAAACTGCTCATATTCTCTGCTCCACAGGTGATTCCGACATCATCAAGTCTCTACCTGGCGACAACTGAGTCGTTTGACAGCAGAACAATGTTTGTTTCTTATTATATTGTTCCTCTTAGCCTTCTTACCCTTAGTTAAAGAACAATTAATGTGGATGCTCTTAGCAAATTTTGTATCTTTGAAGTACAAAATTTTGTCTGGTTAATGAAGACAATGCTGGTGGGCTTTCTTTATAATGTTGAATCTTTCTCTATAAGAAATGGTGCTTTATGTTACTAAGCATATGCAGCATTTTATTACAGCAATTTGATTTTGCATTGTGTAGTGCCAAATGTCTGGAAAAAATACAAAATTAAATAAGTTCTCTATCTATATTCCTGCCCTGTTCATACTTCCTACTAATTAGGGTTAAATCATTTTGAGACCTGAACTTGACAATTTTTCCCACTTTAAAGGTTCAACTTTTTTCTGTGTATTGAACTTGGTAATTGTTTTTTTTTTTTTTTTCAAGTTAGATCTTGAACTTGACTTGGTAATTGTTTTTTTTTTCAAGTTAGGTCTTGATCTTGTTCTTACATTAAAGTTTGAATTCTTTTTAAGTTAATCTTTGAAAACTCTAAAATTTAAGTCTTACATGGAAACAATTGTCAAGTTTTGGGATTAATTTGAATAAAAAAATTAAGCTTAATGTGAGAATAAATGTGTAGTTTAGGATATAATATAAAACAATTATCAAGTTCAGGAGTTAAAGTCATAATGTAAAAAAGTTGTCAAGCTTGGCTAATATACTGATTTAAATTTTACTTCTATCTCAAATTACTACTGTCAAAAAGGTTCAAAACTAAGCTTTTGTTTATAGAGCTAAAAGGGGAAGCCTATGTACTCCTGCATTAAGGGTTGTACACGTTGGTCGGGTTTAAGATTAATCTGAATTGGATTGGGTTCAGATTGGAATTTTAAATTTTAGAAGGGTATAACTTTAATTATTGTTTTTTCCTTAATTTATTAGACATTTTAAGATAAAATAATATTTGTATTTAGATTTAATTATAAAAATCAATGGATAAAATGTTTTAAGTGTTGTAAATCCATTGTTTTGTAAATCCATTCCATAACTCTTTCAAATTTTTTGTATTGTAACTCGTAAAGAATGAATGTCCATAATTCTTAAATTCACTATTTTGTAACCTCTAAATTATTTATAGGGTATTTTAATGTTGGTCATCGATATTTTATAACTTATGATACTTTAAGACCAGTAAATAAATGGCATGTACAAATTTATTGTATCCAAGTGAAAGTTAAATCATTCTTTCATTTTTATTATTATTTTCACTTGTTCATTCATTATTTTCTTAGTTTATAATATGTCATTAGTATGATCTTGCTTAAAGTGATAGATTTTTTTTATTATTGATAAAAATTACCCTCCATGATTTTCAAGATCTTAGACAACAAGATGTTAAATTTTTACAGAAAGTTTATTTTATTTAATGCTCAAAATAATAATTGTTTTGATTAATTATTTTATTTTTATGTTCTTAAGAATGGATAGAGATTTGATATCACCATCTATATGAAATTGGGAAATAATATCCACTCTCAAACTTTGTTATTGATAAATTTTGAATAGATTCAAAGTTTTCTACTTGAGTTTAATTTGTTTACCTGATAATAGCTTGATATATGATTTAAATATTTGAGATGGTCTTATTATAAGTTTCATTTTCATGGGTTACTTATTGTTTTTAAGCATCTTATTTGTTCATGGAAATCAATATTGATTAACTTATTTATGTTGTAGTAGGTTCTATAATTAAATAATATATTTGACTAAACCATATTTAGTATGCGAATTTGTGTTGATAAACCAATGAATTTTATAATTATTTAGATTTAATTTAGTTCAAATATAGATCATGATCCTCTTATGTCTCTTCTTAATTTGATTACACAATTTAAAAATTTTCAAAACTTATACATGCGTAGTTTTAAAGATAATTTTTGAGGAATGACTAAATTAGTTTTTGGGTTGATTCTAATATAAAATTTTAATCTTAATTGTTGTCATTTTTAATTTTTGAATTATTTTGGTTGAAAACATTTTTATAGACTTAAAAATGAGAATTACTATATTAATTTGGTCATTGACATTTTTATGGACTTTATTTGTATTAACCGATTGTTATTTGATAAGAAGCATTAAAAAAACTCGTGTGGTTTGATTTTGTAAATGCCTTATACTTTTCTTACTATACAGCCTTGAGAAACTTGTTGCTTTTGTAAAGTTAGGAACCTCTCTATAATTAGTTCAAAATACTTTTTTTTTGTCTATTTTCCTCATGAATATTTCAATGGAGGCCTCATCAACAATTGAATCTTTTTTGTAAAAATTGAACGTCGATAATGAAAAAATATTATAAAGAAACCACACAAATTTTACGTGGAAACCTTTTCAGGAAAAAACCACGGGCAAAAAAGAAAAAATTCACTAATATCGAAAATCGAATGATTATAAGAAGAGACGACTATGTTTATTTATAAGTTCAAAAACCTTATTCTAATCAATCTCTAATAGAAGTAATGTAATAAGATCGAAATATCTTATTCTAAATAAAATCAAATAGTAGAAGAATACTTCTATACTGATTCCACTTGTGCTCGTCTCATAAATCTCTTTATTTTATCATTTATATTTTATTTTTTTAATAAAAATTTAGATCACACAACTCTAACAATCTAATAATTATATTGTAAACCATATCATGACCTTACCTTTTCCTATGAGCCTACCTGCCAGCATAACACCAGTCACCTTTTTGATGTTGAAACATCTAAAATTTATACGTGATCTATTTTCACTATTGAAATTTTTTTTTTGTTCTTTGTTTGGTTTTCGAGAACTTAAGGGAAAGGTGAAACTCGGATTGAGTTCTAAACTTGTTTTAGTCTTATCCAAACAAATGAAGTAGCTAAAGCTAAGTTCAGTCAAGGTTATTATTTACTTTTTTATTTACTTTTCATGCTTCTTAAGAACAAACAGAAAAAATGAAAATCCTAACATCAGAATTCAATTAAAAAAAAATAAAAATAATACAAAATCGCTTTACGCCTTATTTTAAGGAGCAGATTTGAGTTTAGAAAGTTCTTTTTTTCTTAAGTAAAAAAGTAATATTTTTGGTTATATAAGGTGTTGATAAGTTTGATTCCTTCTAAAATAATAAATTTTTTATTTAAATTCTTAAAAGTTTTTAAAATTTTAAATTAATAAAAATAAAATTACATTTTAACTCTTTTTAAAATATTCTCATTTTGATCACTGAACTTAAATTCCGTAAAAAAAATTTATAATTTAATTTTAATCCTTCTAAAAAGATTTTCTGATTTTGCCTTGTTTTTGGTAGTTTGTTTGGTCAATTTTCTACATTTCTTTAACGATTTTGATTGTTGGTGGCTACTTTATTATTCATTCTAGAACCCATTTACAGAAGAACTCTTTGATATAAGGTTATGGTGGAAAATTTATAGGCTTGGTTAATAAAATATAAAAAAATGGAGCTTAATTGGTTATTTGATATGAATATTTTTTGTTTTTTCTTTTTGTTAACAAATGATGCGATAATACCATCAGTTTCATCAAAATCTTTAGCCTGATCGTGACAGTTGTTGGCGGTAGGGCGGCTAATGGTGGTATGCTGGCAGGTGGGCTCATAAAAAAAACAGGTGAGGTCATGATCATAATTAGTTAATATTGTTATTGGATTTTTTTTAAAAAGAACTAAACATATTTGTTTAATAATGTTGAAAATTATAATATTAAAAATATTAAAAATTATAATATTTGACATTCATATTATAATATTTTTAAAATTTTATTATTAATACAATAATGTTGTTCTTGACTAAACTTAATTTTTATATAAAAATTAATTTTTTCGAAAAATAACTTGAGCTTTTAATTCAATTTACAGGAAAGGAAGTTTATTTTCTATTAATTTGTAAAATATTTTTTATTGATAAACTTGACTTTAGGGATCGTCTGAAAGTGTGATCGTTTAAGAACCAAGATTAAAAGGGGTTTAATTTTTTTTCAGTTTTTAAATTGTCCAAAAAAAATTTCATCTTTTAAGGGTTCAATTTTTTTTTCAATTTTTAAGAGGTTCAAAAAAATTATTTTTTAGATTTTTAAGGGGTTCAAAATTTTTTTACTAACTTTTAATAGGTTTAAAATTTTTTTTCCAACTTTTAAGAAATCCAAAACACTAATTCATTATTTTAGCTAAATCCCAAAAATATCAAAAACAAATCTACTTATTGATTAAATTTATTTCCCTAAAACAAATATAAAAAAATATAGTAAGCATTTTCCGTTATTACTTTAATTAATATTTTTAATAAAAAAGAATTATTTTTGTTTCAATCTACGACAAGAATAAAACCTTTAAATAAATTGTTGAGGAAAAGTTGGGTTTACTTTTATTCTTGGATTTTATCATTCAACTTCGTTGAAAGCCTCGAGGAGTTCAAGAAGTGTGGGTGCCTTCACCCACCGAAGGCATAGGGTTCAAACCTTACATATAGCAAATAACCACATTTTTTTGGTTGGTGAGGTTAGGAGTGTTCACAGTTAAATTAAAATTGAATTAATCAATCAAATCAATTTAATTTAGTTAATCGATCGGTGGTCAAATTTAGTTTAATCAACAGCGATTTTTTAAAATTTTTGTTATCAGTTAATTCGGTTTAAAATCAGATAATTAATCGAATTAATCAATTAATCAAAATAAATAATATATATTATTTAAAGTTATTTTTAATGTCTTATTTGTCATATTCATCGGGTAATTAATCGAATTAATCAATTAATCAAATTTCAAGACTTATGTAATATTTCTAAAGTCTTATTTGTTGTTTTCACATCCATTTAAAGTTTTTTTAAATTATTAAATAAAAAAAATGAACATTCGTAATGTATTTTTTTTATATGTTTTATACTTATATTAACCAAAAAACAAAAACATATAAATTTCGATTAATTTGAAATATTTTGATTTGGTTAATATATTTGAAAAAAAATTGGTTCAATTAACGATTAAAGACTTTTACATTTTAAGTAATTCAATTAATAGTAATTCAGTTTAAGTATTAAACGAACCAATCGTTTAAACATCCCTAAATAAGATACTCTCATTTTGTGAATCCCTCAAAACTCTTGATAGAGATGAACAAAATTCTTATATAGACACAATACCGATCATTAGTATTTTTTGGTAAATTATAATAACAAGATAAAAGCCCAAATAACAAACGTAATTAACGCAATTCAAACCCAAATCACATTTAAAACGATGAATACCCTTAACTATCAATCCATCACATGAGATTTGATTATTATTAAGAATAGTATTTTGAAAATTTCTATGGAAGTAATAGTTTCCCTCCACACAACTCATTAACAAATATTATTTTAATTGTTTTAGTTGTCAAACAAATATAGCTAAGTTTATCTTAATTTTTTGGCCCAAAATTTATCTTATTTAATCAAATATTAAAGTTAGGATAACGTTTGCCTTTGGTCATAACAGTTGGATCTTTCAAGCCTCACAAGCTAAAGCTACAAACTTTAAAAAAATTAAAAGAACCCTAAAACCTCCGTTTCTTCTCTCTTTTCAAACGCCTCTCGTTCCCTTTTTGAAACGTCTCTCTTCCTTCCTTTGAGAAAAAAAAAAGTTTTTAGGGTTTCTTTCTCTAATTTGTGTATATCTTGTAGCTTTAATGCGCTTCTGATTTAATTCGTCGTCTCGTCGTTCTAAATTATCCAATTCGTCGTCTCGTCGTTCTAAATTACCCTTCTGTTTTAGGGTTTATGTGACATGCAGGCCATTGATTCTTCACGCAGTTCGAATCCTTTCATTCTCTGCATTTCCTTAAACTTGGAAATACCGTTCTTTGCTTTCTCAGTTGGATCCACTTTTTATTCCTTTTCCACTTCGGGGTTTAAAGATCCAAGTCCACTTCAATTTGGGTAATTATTAGGCTGTTAATTTTTTTTCTTCTTTATATTCCATTTCAGAGGGCCAAAAACCCCCCAAAAAATATTTTAAAAATATTGGGGCCTTTGGGCATCGTTTAGGGTTTTTGGTGGGTGTGGGATGAATAGTATATTCAGTGAACAGATACTTGCAGATAAGCTTTCCAAGCTCAACAGCACTCAACAGTGTATTGAAAGTATCCTTTTTCGTTCTTTCTTTCCTTCTTTTTTCCCCCTCCAAACTTGGTATTAGTTAATTAACTTTTTAACTTGTTTGTGTTAGTATAGGAGATGAGAAGTAAAATGTTATGAGTTCTATGTTTGCTTGTATTGCTTTTCAATGCATATTGGTATTTGATGTATTCTCTATCAAAGAAAGGATTTTTAATGGGAATGTGAGTATGTGAATTTTTGTTAAGTGATGCTGATCCTATGTCTAGTTGAGTTTGCTTTTGTGTATTTATCCAGCTAGCTAAATTTTAGCTATTTAAAAATTTTAATTTTCTCGCTTAAGCTAATTGATTGGAAATGAAGCTAACTGTTAAAACTTAAGCACAGTTGGTTATACTTCTTGTATCCATTATCTCAGTTTATGCATATTTTCCTGAGATTTTTTATTATGGTTCATTATGAGCTGTTTGATAGCAGAAACTGTTAATATGTTCACAATCGAGGTTGTTTTGAAGAAAAATGTAGCAATTGGATGATTCAGACATATAAGGAGCTCAATCTTTTAGATCTTCAATAGGTCTACTGCTCAATTTGTTAAGGTATTCGTAATAAAAAACCTTACAACAAAATAAGATGCTATTAACTAGTAGACTCATAAATCAGGGGAGAAAGCAATGGTACCAATTTGCTATAAGACATCTGGTATTTGAAATTTATAAAAAGAGATCATTCTTGTTCAAATTGGGTTTATTTGACTTTGAACTGTGTGATGATGTACATTGTACACACAATAATTTTCTTGTTCTGACCCAGTAATTTCCATCAGCATGGACTGGAAGTTAGATGTTGCTTCAACTGTTTAACAGAAAAGTTTAATTTATGTCTTCTAATCTTCTTTTGAGTGGAGCCATTGTGCCATGTCATGAATCTAGTATTTCATATGGTACATTACCTTAACCTATTCTGTATATAGCATTGTCACATTGGTGTATATTTCACCAAAGCAACGCAGAACTGGTTGTTGCAACATGGGATAAACAGTTTCACAACTCAGAGATGGCTCAGAAAGTCCCCTTGTTGTACCTTGCCAATGATATTCTGCAGAACAGCAAACGTAAAGGAAATGAATTTGTTAATGAGTTCTGGAAAGTCCTTCCTGCAGCCTTGAAGGACCTTCTTGAGAATGGTGATGATCGCGGGAAGAATGTGGTTTCCAGATTGGTAATTTCCAGCTTTTAAAAAATATGAATGACATGGCTCTTTATCTCGTGTTAGCTGGAAAACTTAAGCTTATTATTTTAATGACTATGATACTTTTTTAGTGGTTGAGGTATATAGTGTTTGCTTCATTGTGCAATTTCACAATGTTTATAGTTTGCCAATTGGCATTAATATGTTCAAATAACTGAATGCTTTCATCTGGCTTTGGTTTATTTATGTTGACTTAGATTATGCAGATATACATCCAAACACCCAAAATTATGGCTTGTTCTACTTGTTTGTTAGGCATGCATGTCTCCATATATTAATAAGTGCTTCAGCCAATTTTTCTGCAGTATTATGTTATTTTCTTATTAGCAGTGTTGTAAACTGTTATGGTTATATTTTTCAATACAAATTGGTAGGTAGGTATATGGGAAGAACGAAGAGTATTTGGGTCCCGAGCACGAAGCCTAAAAGATGTGATGCTTGGTGAAGAAGTGCCTCCACCATTGGAATTAAGCAAAAAGCGTCCACGCTCTGCATCTGTCAGAATTGTGAAGCGGGACTCAAGATCCATTAAAACGGTTAGATTTGTTGGCCTTTCCCCCCCTCTTGTATTATATAGTTCAATCTTGTTTTGATTACAGAGGGTACTGTTTCAGCTACACGGTTTGTTTGAAATGATTTTCACTTTTCTTCCTTTCTAATAAGATAAATATCAATTCTCATGTCATCTTGTTGCTTCTTACTCCAGAAGTTGTCAATTGGGGGCACAGCTGAAAAAATAGTTTCAGCATTTCATTTGATACTCAGTGAACAGCCAAATGAGGATGAAGAGATGAGCAAGTGCAAGTCAGCAGTTCATCGAGTGAGGAAGATGGAAAAAGATGCTGGTGTTGCCTGTTCAATTGGTAATCTCTTGATTATCTTTTTCTCATAGGAGATATTCGAAGTTCATGATGGATTCTTGAAAGGTGTTATCATCCAAAATTCTCTTTTTTCTGCAGCAAAGGATCCAAAACGGAAAACATTGTCCAAAGAACTTGAAGATGAAGAAAAACTTCTGAAAGAATGCATTGAGAAACTCAAGTCTGTGGAAGCAAATAGAACAGCACTTGTATCACAGTTAAAAGAAGCTCTTCATGAACAGGTACCTACATATTCCATAACTTTCTTCCTATGTTGAAATGTTTCTACTTATTTGCAACGTCGAGCAGATCATTAAGCATTAGCTTTCTTTCTGAAATCCTTTTCAGGAATCAGAGTTAGAGAATGTTCGTACACAGATGCAGGTATGTATTTAGAAAATTCTATTATGCATTCCTCTGTTTGCTGATTTCCAGATGTAATGCAAAAGATGGCATGTATTCAATTGTACTGAACTCTTTATTTCTTCAGTTCTTCTGATGAATGCTTGTTTCTTATCAGTTTCTGGATCATGTTTGGTTCCAGTGATCTAATGTTACTCCTTTGGCCTATGAGAAGTAGTTAAAACTTATGTTGCAATTGGAACTAAGAAGTCCATCACATCTTAGAATTTTAGGGGAAACTTGAAACTGGGAGTTAGGACTATATGCTTGCAAAGAACCTTTCTATTTGCCTGGACCAGTATCGAATTTGATTATTGCGATGCGTTTGGGAAGGTGTGCATCACATTTGGTTTAATATATAGATAAAACGCTGTTTTCCTATGGTAGGGGTCTTCTGAAATGTATAGCACTGCAAATCTTTTCTGCTAGTTTGTATGAAGTTTAGGAATTCTAAGGTGTACTTAAAGGATACTAGAGATTATAGTCTTTTAGATGAGTAGGCAATTTGCTATAGTTGCATTTGGGGTTGATATGTGAAAAGTTTGGTCCAGCTTTTCCGGGTGTGAGCTTATTTTAGTTGCTTCTAATCACAAAATCTCCCATGTATGCTAATGTGCTAAAAGTTGGTTCTCTACACTTTCTAACAATAGGTAGCACAAGCACAGGCGGATGAAGCCTTTAACATGCGGAAGTGTCTCGGTGATGAAGATTATGTTTCAACATCATCTGCTACAACGGTCCTATCAATTGAAGCCAATGCAAAAGCTGGAGAAACACCTAAGCGGAGTGCTGCAGCCATTGCAGCTGAGGTTGCAGACAAGCTTGCTGCTTCTAGCTCCTCTCAGATGATCATGCATTCTGTTCTCTCTACATTTGCAGCTGAAGAAGCCAAAAATGTTGGTCTAACAAAGGCGTCCACACAGTCAAACTCCCTCAATTCTGTCACTGATGCAATTTCAAAATCAGAGAAGTCACTGCCAGTTGCAGATTCTAGTGCTCTTATGCCAGCACAACCACTATGTGCTCCAATAAACCATTCTTATCAATCCATTATTGTGCCTCAACCAGCCATGCAAAGCCAAACCACTTCCTCTCAGCCTCAATATCACATGCTTCCTAATATAGCTGCACAACAATTTTTGCAGTCATCAGGGGGGACACTAACCCCATATGGTACTTATGGTGGTATGCCACCATTGCCACCTGGACCACCACCACCGCCTCCCTACATGGTTAGTCCAATGTTACCATTGACTGCACAACCATTGCCAATAACTCAGCAGCAGCCAATACCATCCGGTCAGCAAACGGCCTCTTTGACTCAGCAGCAACTTCTGCCTGTAACTCAGCAACCACCTGTACCTCCAAGTTTTCGGCCTCTCCAGCCGCCGGGAATGGTGTACTATGGTCATCCGCCTCATTCATAGTAAATAGAAACGATCTTTTAGATTAGGCAGATGAGAACTTTGAAATTTTGGTTTGTGAGGAATTTAAATTGTGGAGTAAATCAGTTGTAGCCAGAATAATCATACAAATGGTTTCAAGGAGCAACAAGTAACCAGGCAAGAAATAGCATTTTATTTATTTATTTTGCAGAGAGTCGAATTTGGATCGTGCTACTTGATTTTCTTCTCTACCCGCGGGTTTTAGGGCCCAGTAAAGAAACCAAGAAAACCGAAAAACTGAAGCATTCGGTTAGGTTATTGTATTACTCGGTTTGCTCAAATCTCAAAATCCGATCTGAGTTTGGTTTTTTTCATATAGAACTTATTTTATTCAAATCAAAACGGATGAAAAAAAAAAAAAAAAGTAAATTACATCAACACTCAACTTTGGGTTGTTGACAAATTAGTCATTCAAGATTCAATTCAGTTACTTTAATTTTTGAAAAATAACAAAACAGTTATCACTAATCATTTTTTTTACAGACGTAATATTAGTTATCATTTTTGTTACGTCTACTATTTTTCATTACAGACTTAACAGAGTTGTCATTTTTCATCCCCCTATCACTATTCTCCCATCCCTCACCTTCTTCCTTGTCATCCCTCCCTCTACTTCCATGAACTTAGCTTCCAAATCCTTGTCCGGTTCACTCTCCACCGACATCTCTATTTTGTCGGAACCCCGTATCGTATCGCTTCAACACAATTCCTTATTTGGGTCCATTCCATCTTTTGCCAACCTTTCCAACTTATAGAACATTTACCTTGACGGCAACTCGTTCACCTCAATCGTCCCTAACACGTTCATCGGGTTAACCAGTCTTCAAACACTAAAGAAAACACGAAGCTGAGTCCATGGACATTCCTAGATTTATCCCAATCAACGAAAATCTTCGAAGTGCAATTTGACAACACCAACTTATACGGCACTTTAGCCTATGTGTTCCAATCTTTGAACAGTATACAAAGTATAGGGCTGTCTTACAACTTGAACGGCACATTGCTACCTTCTCTCGTCGGTTCAATGATTCAAAATCTTTGGATCAACAATCACAATGTTGGGTTCACAAGTAATTTAGATGTTTTATCTAACATGATAGATTTCCTTCAAGTTTGGGTTCATAAAAACATGTTCACTGGTCAGATCCCAGATTTGTCTAAATATGTGGGTATCTTTGATATTCAGCTTAGAGAAAACTTATTGAGCGGTTCAATTCCACGATCTTTAATTAATCTCCCTAGTTTGAAGAACATTTCATTGTCTAATAACAAATTACAGGGTCCATTTCCAAAATTTCCTAACACAGTTGGGAACATTGCTGTTAATGGTACTAATAATTTCTGTAATAATAATGGTGATCCTTGTGATTCTCAAGTTACTACATGGCTTGAGATTGTTGGTGGTTTTGGGTACCTTGGTTTCCTCTCTGACGATTGGTTTGGAAATGATGCTTTTCAATATGTTTTTGTTACTTGTGATGCACAAGGCAATGTGGTTACTGTGAATCTTGCAAAGAAAAACTTGGTTGGAACGATTTTGCCGGCGATTGTGAACCTCACGAAGTTGAAGAACTTGAATCTGAATAAAAGAATGGTGTGTCATCGAAAACACCAAATATAAACTATTCCAAAAATTAAAGTAAATAACAGTAAAAGGGAAGTAGGGTCTAATCATCAAGGACTGGAGAGTCGTAAAAAGTCTAGTCTGTCGAGATCGTGGGCAAAATTGTGCCCAAGAAAAGCGTCGCGATCTGAGGAAAAATAAAAGAAACAGAATTAAAAATAAAAGAAAACAGAATTGAAAGAAATAGAAAATAGGGAAGTCGAAGTAAAAATAAATAGCATAAAATAAACAAGTTGAAAGAAGAAGAGTTTTATCAATATTCGAAGATCCAGCCTCCGGTTATCTTGATTCTTCCTTGGTTCAATCATAGACTTTGGATGGTTCTTCTCATGCTCGAATAAGCCAGTTATAGTGGAAGAGGATGCCTACGACCACCAGCTTTGGATATAGTTTTTAATGGAACCTGACTCTAGCCAACCGTCGCTCCAATGAGACTGTCTTACACTAGATCACCTTTTTCCAACGACAAATGCCATGCCGTTTTGTCTCCTTTGGCTCGGTAACCTCTGACGCAGTAAGTTAACGAACCGACTGTGCAACCTTCTCAAAACACACAAAGCGGCCGTCTTTACACAAGATGAAAATATTACTTTTGTAAGGATTTTGGACGGAAGCGTCAATCCCGTATTACAGAGAATTGATGAATACTCGGGTTGAAAAGAATTAAGCGACGATTCTAAGCCTCATGAACCTTGGAGGAATATTTGATAACCTTTGGATAGAAAGGTTTTTTAGTTACTCATGATTTTTGGAGAATAACACAAAATTAAAAAAAATAGAGTTTTTTATTGAACTAGGATTTTAGGAGGAGGATTTTTTCAATGAATGAGGAATGAATAATTCAATCACTCCAACCCCTATTTATAGTACATAATATTCCTAGTTGAATCTAATCTAAATTCTAAAAGATAATTAGAATTATATCTAATATTTAATTCCCCTAATTGGATCCAATTTAAACTCTAAAAGATAAATACAAAAAGATAAACATAAATTAAATTTAAATATAAATTTAAATAATAAATAATATCTTAAATATTAAATCCTAATATAAAATATATTTAAAAAATAAAATAAAATAAAACCAAGTTTTTTTGTCCTATAAACTCTCTCTTTTAGCATTCCATCTTCACACAACTTCAAATTCTCCTCCAAAACCATGCTTTTTGTCTCCAATTTATCTTCTATCACCACTTGAGTCCCTACAAAATAAAAAGATAATAAATAGCCGAATTTAATAGGATCATACTCTAAACATATATATATATTTAATATCTAAAAGTATGTCATATTTAAGCATTATCATATTCCCCCCTACTTAGTCCATGCTTGCCCTCAAGTATGACTCATAATCCACTAAGTAATTAAAATTCCACCATGAAAAATAATACTCCAAAGTTCTACAAACAATTAGGATTAATGCTTACGAAAAATAAAGAGAACCTTTAGTTTGCTGTAGGTAAAATCGAAAAAGTAACCCAATTAAAACACACAACAATTAAATCATCTTGAATTATTTCATGAGAGTTAGATAATTTACTAAACTTACCAAGACACCTATTTGTTCATCCTTGTTTCCAAATTTAGTTCTCTTCCTTTTATTTTGTCAAATTTTTTTTCTTTAAGAATACATTGGACCTTTTGACGCGAAATGAAATGACACCCAAGCACTCCATCTCGGTTACTCAGCCCAACATGCTCTCAATTTTTTTCTTCTATTTTTTTGTAGAATGTGTTAGCCCTTTTGACGCGAATTGAAATGACAACTAAGCACTCCACCCCGGTTACTCAGGCTAACACACTCCGTATTTTATTTATTTCTATTTATTTCTTTTTTTTTTTCCGGGTTAGCAGAGTTTTGCTTAACACAACACACAACCTTTTTACTCGAAGTAAGATGACAACCCAAGCACCCTACCCTGGTTACTCAGTTAGTCACGTTTTAAACTTGAACTCATAACCGCAGAATCATTAAGGTTTTTTTTTTTTCGGATAGAGAACTTTATCTTAAGAGGACTAGGAAAAACAAACAAGTATCAAAAATAAATTTGGCAATTAACTAACAATCAAGAAAAACAATTTTAGCATGCATCAGAATTACCTGTTCTCTTATACTTAGACTCAATCAATTTTACCATAAGCAAGATAGGGTTTTTTTCATTAATCATAATCTTGTGAGCCTAATAGAAATAAAATAGTGAAGACAAATTTAATCATAGCAAAATCAAAATTAACTCAGCAAACAAGAATCATACTGATGGGCAAAACAGTGGACATTTTATGGGTAAAATCAGGGGCATGAAATAGGACAAAACATACTTAAAAAAAATAAAACAGGCAGAAAATAGCAAGGTAGCAGTAATAATAAACCCATAGCGGTGCAAACAGCAGATAAAAATGGCAAAAACAATGAGGAACGTCTCCCCCTTACTTAAAACGCATTGCCCTCAATGTAAAGATAAATAGAAAAGAAAAGGGTTTAGAATACTCCCCATGTTATCGTTGCTCTCGTAGTGCTACAAGAATGTCAATCATCTACTAGCCGAGGGTGTCAAGGTGAGTTTCAATTCGCTCTAAACATTGCTCGATAGTCAAGGATGGTTGTGGAGCGGGCATTGCCTGTTGATGTTACCGACGAAAGATTCGGTTAGATGGTGGCGCACAAACACCTGTAGGAACAAAATGGAAAAGACGAAGGTGTGCCACGAAGAAGTACCATAGAATCGAGACAACGAGCGTTCAATGGATCAGCATGACAAGCAATCTGTAAACTAGAAAGAGGAATATCAGATCCATGTAAAGAAAGTAATAACTGAGTTATCAAAGAACCTAATATGAGGGGTCGTTTGGCCTTAATAATATGCTTAAATTGAAGTGCATACTAATACCCCAAATTTATTGGACGACTCGTATACATGTACCATACAAAAACAATTCCGTCTTTGAGACGGACGACAGAGCATCTTTCCTGCCTGAAAAATTATAAGCTAAATATCGATGAATATAGCACAAAGCAGGATCACGCAACCACAAATCCTTGGATGTTCTAGGATTATATGTAGATTCGGCATTATCAGTCAATAGTGAAAAAGTAGTGACAGGATTAAAATCTGTAGGATAGGAGCAATGAGTATATTCATAGGCAGTGGTTGAAACATAATCTTCATTAACAAATTGAAGTGCAAAATTAAAACTAGTAATAGAAAGACTATGTTCAACCCCAAGTAACCGAAAAGAAATAACACTTGGAGTGTCCAACGCAACCTGTGCAGACCGTTGAAAAGAAAAAGTGGCATAAAATTCTAGAATCAACTCATAATAGGCAAAATGCAGCATATCAAAACCATTAAGCCAACCAATGTTACGGAAATAATTATATACAGCAGCATCAATATTCAATGCAGTTAAAACAGATGGCGAAAGGCATTTACAGGGTATTACCGATTTGTGTCGCAACTGATTATACCTGTCTCGGTTGTTTCGATCGGGAAAATTAAAGTTACCAGATAATCTGCATTCGGATGGAATGACATTTGCACGGGAATGGTAGGTTTTGCCTCGGGTTGAAATGGGTGGTGCTGAATTGTTACTTTCGGTAGTTTCATAATGAGAGGTAGAGTTCTTGAGCATGTCTGGTTCAGGCATGAGAAGCGGAGTAGCGACGGGCGATGACTCGTGAAACGTTGGAGGAAGTTGGTGCGAACGTCAGTGATACAATGAGGGAAACGACGAAGGACGTCTGTTCGTGGTTCATCTTGTGCGAGGACGACGGTGGCTCATGGTTGGAACAGAGACTGAAACGGAGGCAGATGGCGTTGGGGTTCGGTCTGACGGTGGTGTGGTTGGTTGTGGTAAGAATAAGGTTGGGTTTTATGGTGAAGGTGGAAGGATTTGAAGAGGGGGTGGTGTGGCCGACGGTGCGTGGTGGTGTGCGATCGGTGTAAAGGGAGAAGTGTTATATGGTGGGGTTGGGATGAGAGAGTCGGTCGACGGTAAGTGTGGAAAAGAAGGGGAAGGTGTGGAGGAAAGAGAATCGAGTATGTGGATGTATAGTGGAGCGACGAATTGCTGGCGACGTGGGCTCACGGTGAACGAGGGTTCGACGGCGACGCAGTTTCGGGTGCGGACCATGGTGGTATAACGAACGGTGGTAGAGAGGAAGGGGGAGAAGAGGTAATCGGCGTCTAGGAGAAAAAAGAGAAAGAGAAGAAAGAATTAGGGTTTGAAATCGGGGTTTTATATGGTTGGCCATGTTTATGTGCAGGGATAGCTATTCCATAAGGGGAGACGCTATTCCTAGGTGGGATAAGGGATGGGGAATGGCTGTTTAGACATAGGAGTAAGGATTTTATCGCATTATGCCCCTTTTCGCGTAGAGTTTCCGTCACCGATTTTTTATGTAATAATTTCCTCGAGTTTTCTGGACAAATAAAAATAAATAGTTATAAAAATAAAAATAAAAATAAAAATAAAAATAATTGGGTGTCTCTCAACAAGTGCTTGTTTAACGTCATTAGCTTGACGACTCGAATCAGTATTGAGGCTGTTCAAGATGAATTTTCTCGACTTCTGAGCTTGAAAATTTTCATAGAATGGTTTCAACCTTTGACCATTAACTGTGAAATGCTTCCCTGTCTCCTTACTTTCTATTTCTACTGCACCATGGGTAAATAATTTAGTAATAATAAAAGGTCCTAACCACCGAGATCGAAGCTTACCGGGAAATAATTTTAGAATTGAGTTGTAAAGTAACACTTTTTGCCCTATTAAGAATTGCTTTCGTGATATCATTCTATCATTAAACAGTTTTGTTTTATCCTTGCATATACGAGCATTCTCATAGGCGTCATTTTGAATCTCTTCCAACTCTTGGATGTTTAATTTCCTAGCTTTTCCTGCAGGCACTAATTCCATATTACACTGCCTTATGACCCAATAAGCTTTATGTTCTAGTTCAACAGGAAGGTGGCAAGCTTTGCCAAAAACAAGTCGAAAAATAGAGACATACTTATTGGGCCTTTATATGCTATTTGATAAGCCCAGAGAGCATCATTCAATCGAAGACTCCAATCCTTTCGATTAGATTGAACTGTTTTCTCCAAAATAGTCTTGATTTCTCGATTTGAAACATTCGCTTGGCCGTTTGTGGGTGATAAGGTGTAGCTATACGATGATGAATCCCATATTTCTTCATGAGTGCTTCCATTACTTTATTGCAAAAATGAGTTCCACGGTCACTGATCAAGGCCCGAGGTGTGCCAAACCTAGAAAAAATATAACGTTTTAGAAATTCTACAATGGTTTTAGCATTATCATTTCGAGTAGGAATTGCCTCTATCCATTTAGAAACACAGTCTACTGTTAAAAGTATATATAGATTTCCAAATGAAGAGATAAATGAGCCCATAAAATCAATACCTCATGCATAAAAAATTTCACATACATGGATTGGGGATTAGGGCATTTAATTTCGCCTAGTAATGTTTCCTACCTGTTGACATCTATCACAAGATTTACAGAATTCATATGCATCACAAAAAATTGTGGGCCAATATAATCCACATTATAATACCTTATGAGCAGTCTGTTTAGGTCCAAAGTGGCCTTCACATGCATGCGAATGACAAAAAGTAAGTCTAGATGTTACCTCGGTTTCCGAAACACATCATCGTATTACCTGATCTGAGCAATGTTTCCACAAGTATGGATCATCCCAAATATAATATGGAGCTTCTCTTTTAAGTTTTTTTTTCCTGGAATGAGATAACTTAATAGGTAAAAAACCTGCAGAAAGAAAGTTTACCATATTCGCATACCATGAAAAATATTCTTAGGCCGAAAATAGGCCCTCATCAGGGAATTCATCTCTTATAGAAATATCGTCATAAGGTATTTTTACCCTACTCAAGTGATCAGCCGCCAAGTTTTCGCATCCTTTTTTTTATCTCAAATCACGATGTTGAATTCTTGTAGCAGTAAAATCCATCTCATAGCCTCGGCTTTGCTTCATTCTTTGCAATCAAATACCTAAGAGCTGTATGGTCAGAAAAAACAATTACTTTAGATCCTAATAAATAAGACCGAAATTTATTTAAAGAAAATAAAAAGGCTAGAAGTTCTTTTTCTGTGGTAGTGTAATTGCTTTGCGCAACATCTAGGGTTTTTGAAGCATAACAAATGACATGGGGCTCTCGATCTATCTTTTGCCCCAACACAGCCCTTACACTTCAGTAACTGGCATCACACATGATTTCAAAGGGGTATTTCTAATTTGGGGCTTGGACTATAGGAGCAGAAACCAACTTTTGTTTCAACGTGTCAAAAGCCTTTTTACATTTTGGGCCGAACTCAATTTTTTTGTCTTTTTGCAACAACTAGCACAATGGTTCAGCTACTTTCGAGAAGTTTTTTATGAAGTGCCTGTAAAATCCTGCACGACCAAGGAAAGAACGAATTTCCCTCACAGTTGAGGGGTATGGTAAAGAATTTATAATATCAATTTTAGCCTTATCAACCTCAATCCCTTTAGATGAAACTATATGACCTAGAATTAAACCTTTATCTACTATAAAATGACACTTTTCATAATTCAAGACAAGATTAAATTCTATGCATCTACTTAAAATTTTCGTGAGATTCCTATGACATTCATTAAAAGATTTCTCATGCACAGTAAAATCATCCATAAAACTTCAATGATATTTTCTACGTATTCTGAGAATATACTCATCATGCATCTTTGAAAAGTAACAGGTGCATTGCAAAGTTCGAATGTCATCCTCCTATATGTAAATGTGCTAAATGGGCATGTAAAACTGGTCTTTTCTTGGTCCTCGGGTGCAAATGGAATCTGGAAAAAACCTAAATATCCATCAAGACAACAATAATGAGTTTTTCCAGCTAAACGTTCAAGCATTTGATCTGTAAAAGGAAGAGGAAAATGATATTTTCTAGTATAAGAGTTCAACTTCCTGTAATCAATGCAGACACTTCACCCATTCTGCACTCTAATAGGTACCAAATCGCCCTTGGCATTTTTCTTTATTGTCACGCCATTTTTCTTAGGCACGATTTGTACATGACTTACCCAATTGCTGTCGGAAATGGGGTAAATTACATCAGCATCCAACAGCTTTATAATCTCCTTCTTTACTACGTCCATCATATTCGAGTTTAACAGTCTTTGTGCTCCCCGCCTCGGTTTTGTGTTTTCCTCTAAAAAGATCCTATGAGTGCACATCAAAGGACTTAACCCTTTTAAATCAAAAATGGTCCAACCGATGACTTCCTTATGGCTCTTTAGTACCTGGATTAAATTTGCATCCTCACACTCATAGAGTTTATTCGAAATTATGATAGATAGAGTCTCACCATCTCCTAAAAATGCGTACTTGAGATGCTCAAGAAGTGGTTTCAACTCCAACTCTGGTGCCTGCACAATAAAAGGTAAAAGTTTAGTATTCATAGGAGGCAATAATTCATTAACAAATTCACAATTTAAGTAAGAATCAAAATCATCATTAAGATTATCATCAAACAGTGTCTCAAGCTCAATCTCATAGAGTGATTTGAAAGTCTCATCTACTAAGGATTCTACTATATCGACACGGTTAACGTTCAAGATTTTACTAGGGTGACTGATGACGTCATAAACATTGAACTTTACGATCTCCCCATCAAACTTCATTGTGAGGGTTCCACTTCGTACATCGATCTTAGTATTTGCGGTACTAAGGAAAGATCGCCCAAACAAGATATCAGAAGATCTAGGAGTATTATCCTCTTTTATGTTCACCACATAAAAATCTGCAGGAAAAATTAGTTCGTTGACTTTCACTAACACATCCTCAAGGACTCCTTCGGGATGTACAATAGACTTGTCCGCCAACTGAATTATAACACCTGTTTCCTTCAAACAACCTACGTTAAGTGATTCATAAATAGAAAAAGACATTACATTTATAGAAGCTCCTAAGTCACACATAGCTTTCTTAATTCCAAAGTGACCTATTTTGCATGGTATTGCAAACATACCTCTATCCTTACATTTTGTTGGCATCCTTCATTGTAAAACCGCAGACACATTCTCACCAACATTTACCTTTTTGTCTCCAGTCAATTTTCTTTTGTTGGTGCAAATTTCTTTTAGAAATTTAGCATACCGTGAAATCTGTTTAATAGCATCTAACAACGGTATATTTACCTCGACTTTTTTTAATATTTCGAGGATCTCTTTTTCCTCATTATCTTTCTAGGTTTGCCTTAGTCGTCCATGAAACAAAGGTTGAATTCTGGGTAATGGAGATTCGACCAAACCTGTTCATCGTCTTTTTGATTTTCATGGGCAGATTCTTAGGCATAATTTTTACCATGAATTGGTTCCAGTACTTTCCCACTTTGTAGTATCACTGCATTTGCGTTTTGTCGTAGGTTAGGTACTGTTTGTGACGGCAGTCTTCCCTGTGCGTTCATTTTCTCCATTTACATGGTCAACTCCTTAATAGATGCCTCAGTTTTCTTTTGAAAATATATAGACTGCTGCTGAAATTCAAGAACATTGATTGCTAATTTATTTACCATAGTTTCTAGGGAAGTACTTGAATTTTGCGCTTGTTATGGAGCTCGATTTTGGAATGGTTGGTTATAACGTGAATTTGTCCCATATCGCAAGTTAGGATGATCCTTCCACTCGAGATTGTATGTATTTGCATAAGGATCATATCGCCTTTGAGGTGGTCTAGGGAAGTTTCCCACAGTGCCTAATTGGGCCACAGAATCATCATACAAACTAAGGCATGCATCAGTTGTGTGCTCGAATTCACAACAAATTCCATATTGACGGGTCAGCCCTAATTTTCCTACAATAAGAAAACTCACAACATTAGTAAGTTTTTCAACTTTATCTTCTAAGGAGGAATTACTTAGCTGGTGAACCCTTCGAGTAGGTTCAAGGTTGGCTCGAAATTGTTGAGTATTTGCAGCCATTGTGGAAATCAAGTCTCTTGCTCGTTGAGGAGTCACATTAACCAATGCTCCTCCACTGGCGGCATCTATCATATTCATCTCCATAGGTTTTAAGCCTTCATAGAAATATTGGAGAAGAGACTGTTCAGTTATACCATGTTGTGGACAACTTGCACACAACTTCTTGAATCGTTCCCAATAGTCGTAAAGAGACTCCACATCTTTTTGCCTAATCCTCACAATTTCTCTTCTTAATTCAGCGACACATGAGGCTGGAAAAAACTATTAAGAAACAAACGAGAAAGATTAGCCTAAGTTGTAATAGATCCAGGAGGTAGATAAAATAACCATTCCCTAGCAGAGTCAGCTAAAGAAAAAGGAAAAGCGCGTAATTTAATTTGATCCTCAATTACCCCCTAAGGTTTCATACTCAAACAAACTATATGAAATTCCTTCAGATGTTTATGTGGATTCTCATTCTGCAAACCACGAAAAATCGGTAATAATTGGATTAAACCTGATTTAAGCTAAAAGTTAGCGTCCACAGTAGGATACGCAATGCACAATGGTGGTTGATCATCAGGAGCCTCGACTAATTGCCGAATTGTCTAATCTATAGGTGGTGGATATTGATTTTCGTCAACCCTAGCAATCGGTACTTTCGTCGGCGGATCAACTCCTTGATTTTCTAGTGTTGGATTAGGGTTTTTATTTACCCTAGATTCACCTTCGTCGCCTTCTTCTACTTCTGAAGGTGGGTTATGCTTAACTCCTACAACTTTTGACTGTTTTTTTCATAACTTTGCTTCCTTGCGATTGGCTTTTGCAGTCTTTTCAATCTCGGGATCGTACGGGTATGCAAGATTACTTGGAGCAGATCTAGTCATAAGCAGAAAAAAAAAACAAGATTAGTACATTATCAGTCTCCAGCAACGACACCAAAATTTGGTGTGTCGTCGGGAACACCAAATATAACCTATTCCAAAAATTAAAGTAAATAACAGTAAAAGGGAACTAGGGTCTAATCCTTAGGGATTGAAGAGTCGTAAAAAGTCTTGTCTATCGAGATCGTGGGCAAAATCGTGCTCAAGAAAAGCCCCGCGATCTAAGGAAAAATAAAAGAAAACAGAATTGAAAGAAATAGAAAATAGAGAAGTCAAAGTAAAAATAAATAGCAAAAATAAACAAGTTGAAAGAAGAAGAGTTTTATCAATATTCAAAGATCCAACCTCTGGTTATCTTTATTCTTCCTTGGTTCAATCATAGACTTTGGATGGTTCTTCTCATGCCCGAATAAGCCAGTTATAGTGGAAGAGGACGCCTACGACCACCAGCTCCGGATATAGTTTTTAGTGGAACCTGACTCTAGCCAACCGTCGCTCCAATCAGATTGTCTTACACTAGATCACCTTTTCCCAACGACGAATGTCACGCCGTTTTGTCTCTTTTGGCTCAACAGCCTCTGACACAGTAAGTTAACGAACTGACTGTGCAACCTTCTCAAAACACACAAAGCGATCGTCTTTGCACAAGATGAAAAAATTACTTTTGTAGAGATTTTGGACGGAAGCATCAATCTCGTATTATAGAGAATTGATGAATACTCGGGTTGAAAAGAATTAAGCGCGGATTCTAAGCCTCATGAACCTTGGAGAAATATTTGATAACCTTTGGCTAGAAAGGTTTTTTAGTTACTCATGATTTTTGGGGAAGAACACAAAATAAAAAGAATATAGTTTTTATTGAACTAGGATTTTGGGAGATGGAGGATTTTTTTCAATGAATGAGGGATGAATAATTTAATCACTCCACCCTCTATTTATAGTACATAATATTCCTAGTTGAATCCAATCTAAATTCTAAAAGATAATTAGAATTATATCTAACATTTAATTCCCCTAATTGGATCCAATTTAAACCTAAAAGATAAATACAAAAAGATAAACATAAATTAAATTTAAATATAAATTTAAATAATAAATAATATCTTAAATATTAAATCCTAATATAAAATATATTTAAAAAATAAAATAAAATAAAACCAAGTTTTTTTGTCCTATAATCTCTCTCTTTTAGCATTCCATCTTCACACAACTTCAAATTCTCCTCCAAAACCATGCTTTTTGTCTCCAATTTATCTTCTATCACCACTTGAGTCCCTACAAAATAAAAAGACAATAAATAGAATCATACTCTAAAAATATTTATATTTAATATCCAAAAGTATGTCATATTTAAGCATTATCAAAGAACTTAACAGGTTCAATCCCTGATGGAGGGGAAGAGGGAGAGGGATGAGTGAGCAGTGATAGGGGGATGGAAAATGGCAGCATGGTTAAGTTTGTAACGTTAGTTCCATTACGACTGTAACGCGTTCAGTCATAATCCAGGGCACGATAGCTTCGCGTCACTGGCTTTTCAACCAAGCACGATGACCAATTGTGCGAATCAATGGTTCCTCTCGTACTAGGTTGAATTACTATTGCAATGCGACCATCAGTAAGATAAAACTAACCTATCTCACCACATTCTAAATCCAGCTCACGTTCCCTATTGGTGGGTGAACAATCCAACACTTGGTGAAAATGATTAGTGGTGACTGTTTTGTTATTTTTTGAAACTTGAGTGACTATTTTATCAGCTTTCCCAAAATTGAGCGATTGTTGCTGTGATTTACCCAAAAAATAATAGATGGATTATTTCTATATCTATATGAATTTATCCATTTAATCTAATTATTATCCTGTTACAAAAAATAATATAATCATATACAAAAATGTTATGGATGTTTTTTATAAAATATGAAAATGTAGCTGTTTTTTAGTGAGTTTTTGAAACTTGGTTTTATTTATGAAAGAAATAATTATTTACAAATGGTCTTATTTATAAAAGAAATAATTATCCATAGGTTGCATATGTTTGACAATTATGGATTTAATTGTTTATATGATGGCTCAATTATAATTAATTAAAATTGACTAGTAACTAATTAAAAGAGATGATACAGTAAAACATTAGGTACGTAAATGATTTATATATTGCTTTTTCTTTTAATAAATTTGAATGATTTATAACTTAATAACTTAAAATGAATTTTTTAAAATGGGGTTATGAATGATTATAATATTAATTTAATTATTTAATTCACTTTATAAATATATAAATGAATCTAGAGCATGTATTATGATTATTGTGATTAATTATTAAAAATTACAATATTAGTTTTTCTCTATCCCAAAGCAAAGTAATATTGTTTTTTGACAAACAAAACTCAAATTTTCAAAAAGAGAAAAACCTGTTGTATCGAACCGAATTGAATTGAAATTTTGATTTTGAATATTTCATTTTTACTCAATATGGTTTCAGTTTCAAAAGTATAAAAAATTGAATGAAACAGTTTGTTTCAATTTTTGTTCAAAAAAAGTAGATCGAGCACAGCCACAGGGTTTTCTTGTCATTTATGGTTTGTGGGAATAATTCCTCAATACTAAAGTTTATGTACGAAACAGAAACTCCTCGAATTTATGTTTAAAATGCCCAAAATGAAGCTTTTATAAATTGTTTTACGAGTTACTTATATTTTGAAAATATCTAGTATGATATATGAACTGTTAATTTGTGTATTATTATGGTATTTGGAGTTAATATTGCTTGTAAATGCTAAAACAACCAATGAAAGTTCGATACATGCATTTTTTTTTCAAATTCTGAATTGATTGATCATGTGTAGTGAGTCGAAAGTTGAGCTCATGTTAGTGAGCTGAAAGTTGGTATATTAGATGCATAACTTATGTATGACATGACTTTACTCACAAATTGTAAGTCACAATAGTGAAATTCATAACTCGAACAAAGAGTAAATGATATTCTCTCAATAGCATTGTAATGATAATTTAATGGTGACGATGATATAAAATGGATCAGATTAGGTAAGAGGTTTAACCTAAAGGGGTCTAATATATCCTATAAGAGTAACACACAAATAACAAGGTCATTAGACAAAAGCATAACACATGTTGTTTTTGTAATGATGTATAATAAAGAGATTAGTCATGGTACTTTTAATGGATTGACTCAGTAATTAAATAATTTGTGATCAATAGATGAAAAGCTGAAACTTAATTAAAAATTATTTAAGCCTTAATGATATATGTTCGATAAATCTCTCCGCTAGCTCAACATAACTCTGTATGGATTGCGTACTATGAATTGATTGAATGAATGGGCGAAATAAAGGATGAGAAATAGATTGTATGAAATACTACCCGTGATAAATTTATTTTCTCAAGATGACAAAAGATGACTAAGAAATTAATTTAAATTCATTTGGGAGCATTATTCAATTGAATGAAATTAAATAATTAAGTTCAAAATGAGAATTAAATTGATTCGTCATCGTAGTTATAATTTAATAAAATAATTAATTTAATTTACGTATAGATTTTATTATAGTAAAATTGTTATGATTTTACAGAATTAGAATTGAGTTGTGTAAATATTGAATTGAATTAATTAATTGTGAAAAATAAATATTTTGAATAAAAAACAAAATTTTTGGGTTGGATAATTATATCAACTTAATTTAATTTAATTTAAAATTGCATTGCTTGTATAACTGTATTAAATACACAAAAAGCCTGAAAAGCCCATGTTTGGGCATGTGTGTTACGTCTTTGGAGTATTACTAGAACTTCGATTTTTATTAAAATATTTTCTTCTTCTTCTTCTTATTCTAATATAAGTCTTGTGGATTTCTCCTCCAATCAATATGTTAGTTATAACAATTGAAGAACAACCTCATACCACCGATCTTTCCTTATGTAAATTAACTACGGGGAACAACCTGATAGTTAATCCTTACCAAGCGAACAACCTTGAAATCAACTTCCACAAATTAATTCTTCGATAACCTTCAGAACTAGAAGGATTCGTTTCGAATCAACGACCTCAACTGCACAAGTTGTTTAAACTTGATTGTCAATTCCTTGAAAAATGCCCAGCAAAAATCAAGTACTCCGGTCAAAGACCAAATGATAACTCTTATGGGATGCTTTGCCGAGGCCGTGGACAATGAGGTCAATTTGCACCAGAATGCTCAAATTGAGATGGTGTTTAAGAGTTTGTCCAAGGAATTTGTTGGCTTTTGAGCCGCATATAACATAGGCAACAAAAACTTGACGCTTAGACAACTCATGAAGGAGTTACAATCTTATGAGTTAATGTTGAATGGTGGTTAGCCGATTCGAAGAGCATAAGCAAATATAGTTGTTGCTTCTTCCTTAAAAGGGAAGGAAAAACGCGCTAAAAAGGCAAAGCTAAGGTCTCTAGGCCATCACAAATGGAAAAAAAGAGAACCAGAAAGCCTAAAGGCTTATCTAAGTCTAAATGCTTCTTCTGCAATAAGAAAGGACACTTCAAGACAAACTATAGATAGTAGAAGGAATACCTGACCACCAAAGACAAATGTATGAAACTCTTTATGATAAAAGCTTGTTTATTGGAGGATTAAATAGATCATTGGGTCATTTATTTGAGAGCCACCAATCATGTTTGTGTTTCTCTATAGAGGTTCGAGGAGATGAAAGATCTTAAAGGTAAGAATCTATCGTTACAGACTAGAAACGGGACAACTGTGGCAGCTGAAGCAGTGAGAGATGTACAACTTTACTTTGATAATTTTAGGAAGATTATTTTGAAAGATGTTTTCTATATACCAATTTTCAAAAGAAATATAGACACTCGATTTTGTCTGAGCCTAGTTGAACCCATTTGTTTTTTCTTGGGCCTGTTGGAAGCCCACTTGATTTTGGGTCAAATAGAGATATTTGTTTTTCTTTTCTTTTTCTTTTCTTTTTGGGTTTGTCAAGGGCTCAAATTATTATTATTATTATTATTATTATTATAATGTTTCATGAACCATAGCTCATCTTTTGCCACATGTCACAAACATCCAAAATAGTATCAAGCCATTAATCAAAAGATTAAATGAAACATGACAAAAAATTTACAAATAAACAAGATTAGAAAACATTATATATGCAAGAAATGAATGAAAAAATGGACTTTTTCATATTCTGTTTTTTACAAAAAAAGTAAGAAGAAAAAACAACAAGCATGTTATTTTTCTTCTTCTCTTCTCTTTTTTTTTGCCATGGACATATCATAAAGCATCGGGTTTGGGCTCCGATGAAGGGGATGATATCGAACCATCGATCCTCTGCCCTTAGGAGCCCCAAAAATCTCATTTTCTTTCATTTTTACTTGTTAAAATAAATGTTTAGTTTAAAGAAAAATAGCTTGATCTAGGGAAAAAGTTTTGATTTTTTTAAACAATTTCGAAATAAAAATTTTGATTTTTTAAGAATAATAGTGATTTTCTTTAAAAAAGAGAAAGTTTATATTTTTAAAAATAAAAATTTGTTTTTAGTCATTTTAAAGAAAAAAGTTTAAATGTTTAAACAAAGTTTTGATTTTTTTAATTATTTCGAAATAAAAGTTTAGATTTTTAAGTAAAATACTGAATTTCTTTAAAAAAGATAAAGTTTAGATTTTAAAAATAAAATATGTTTTTTGTCATTTAAAAAAAAAAGTTTAAAATTTTAAACAAAATTTTGATTTTTTTAACTATTTCGAAATAAAAATTTGGATTTCTAAGTAAAGTAGTGATTTTCATTAAAAAAAAAGAAAATTTAGATTTTTAAAAAATAAAAAATCTGTTTTTTAGTCATTTTAAAGAAAAATTTTAAAATTTTAAAATTTTTTTTGGTTTTTTTTAACTATTTCAAAACGAAAGTTTGGATTTTTAAGTAAAATAGTTATTTTCATTAAAAAAAATTATTTTCATTAAAAAAAAATAAAGTTTAGATTTTAAAAAAATAAAAATATGTTTTTAGTCATTTTAAAGAAAAGTTTGAATTTTTAAACAAAATTTAGATTTTTTTTAACTATTTCGAAATAAAAATTTGGATTTTTAAGTAAAGTAGTAATTTTCATTAAAAAAAGTTTAGATTTAAAAAAAAATTAATTTTTTTAGTGATTTTAAAGAGAAAATTTAAATTTTTAAACAAAGTTTTGATCTTTAACTATTTCGAAATAAGTTTTGATTTTGAAGTAAAACAGTGATTTTATTTTAATAAAAAGAAAACTTTTGATTTCAAAAAAAGAAGAAAAATAAATTTTTAGCCACCGTATACGGGGGCTCCACCATCGGAGTCGGAGAATCGTTGGGCTCTCCGATGGTGGAGTCATAACCAACATGGAATGAGGAAGAGAGAGAGGAAGAAATTTTTTTTTTTTTGGTTTAAATGAGACTAAAAATGAAAGAATAAAATGAATTTTCCCTATTTATAAGTAACAAAATGAGTAATTTATTCTCACCCCCTTACTTTTTAAATTTATGAAAATACCCCGCTTTTTGCAGAGCCGTCCTCACTTTCTGGTCTATTTACACTTGTAACCTTTTTTTATTAAAACCTTCGATTTAATCCGAAATTTCAAAATTAAAAGCAAAATAATTGCTACATCAGTCCTCTGTCCTCCACATTTTTATCTTTTAGTTCTAAAATCAAGCTATGTTATTTTGTTTTCATTTTAATAAGTTATTTACACTTATATCTTCCTTTTATTTGCATTTATGCTTTATATATTTGATGTCAATCATGCAATTTATTTTAATGTTTTTAAATTTATTCACATTTGTATAAATTTTTTTATTATTCTTATTTCATCTTTATTTATTTTATTGTCTATTTATATTTATGTTTTTTTACACATGCCTCTTACATACATTTTAATATTATTTGTTTATGTTACTTTGATTTTTTTATTGTACTATGAATAGTGCGTATTATTGTTATTATTATCATCATCATCATGTCAAAGTTTTTTTTTTCTTTCATTTATTTTAGTTTCCTTTTTATTATGTTCTTTTTGAAAGAGTTTTAGCTTTTAATTAAATTTAACTAATTCTTTTACTTTATTACTATTCGTTTTAAAAGAGGGAACTTTAAGTCATTTTTCATCCTATAAATATTGACATTAAATTAGTTAAGTAGATGTTACATTTTAATGAAACCATAAGATTTTTTACATTTGAATTTAAGTTAATCTTTAAAATCTTATCTACCATTTACTTTAGAAAAATTATAAATAATATGTAGGATATTTCTTTATTAGGGTTTTAAATTAATTTTAAATATCGTATAGGATAATTAATATGTAAATATTCTTTAGGACTTTGTTCAAGATTAAAAATAATGATTTTTGTAGGTTTGTAAATCATGAGTAAATTATTTTATTTTAGAAACTCTTTAAGATAGCTAATAAATATCATCTAAGATATATCATTATAGGATTTTTGACAAATTTAAACTTTAGATCAAGGATTTTAAAGTAAGATAAATCATAAACCCGACATAGGATGCTTTCGTAAGATCTTGATAGGTTTAATGTTATTAATTAAATCTTTTAAAATAATAATAATGATAAAAGATTGAATAAGTTGTAGATGAATTTTAATATTTCTCTTAATTCATTAGTAATTTTTAGGTTTTTTTTAGAATTCTAGAATTGAGTTATTTTTAGGAATTGAAGGTATTTTACTAGAATTATTTAAGTATCCTTTAGGGTTCCCGTTAAAAGTAAAATCTCTAATTTAAGTTTCAAATTAGATAAGTTTGGTGAACATGTCTTAGTCAAGTTACAAGTCAACCGGAGGCATTTGTTAGAATTTTTATTTAAGATTTCCATAAGATTTTAACTTAGATCAAGATATTAATATGCTTAAATAAAAAAAAAAGCTAGCTCCCAAGATCCCGTAAGACTATCCTCGGATAGGTGTTATGGGGGTGCTATAACCTTCCCCATACAAAATCGTACTCCCGAACTCGAAATTTGGTGATGAGATCGAGTCTAGACTTTTAAGATTTTTCGTAATATTAATTCTAGACTTTTAGACGATAGGTGGCTAACCAACTTAGCCCAAATTGGTTAGTGGCGACTTTACATTAATTTAGGCCGTTAGTGTCTAGCTTTACTTACTAGGCCCTCGTACTCTTATGTAGGTGACATTATGACAAGAAACTTAATTTTACTTGCATGTTTATATAAAGACGACTTGACTGTGACTTTTAATAATGAAATTGCAATATTTAGAAATCACAATCTTATCTATAATGAATGAATGTGAAATAATCTCTAGTTTATCAAACCATGCACACCACTTGAGATTAAAATATCGAATAAGAAACTTAAAACCTCACTTTAATGAGGCTTACCTTTCGCATTTGAGACTTGGTCATATTAACCAAGAAAGAATCACTAGACTTATGAAAGACATCATCTTAAGTTTGCTTAACGAAATCAATCTTCCACAATGTGATTCTTGCTTGGAAGGTAATATGACAAAGCGATCTTTTAATGCAAGAGGAACGGGAACCTCTAGAACTTGTGTACATTAACGTATGTGGCCTCATGAGTGTCAGTGCAAGAGGAAGTTACGAATATTCTGTAACCTTTATTAATGGTTATTCTAGATATGAGTATGTGTACCTAATGCACCGTAAGAGTGAAACCTTTGATAAATTTAAAAAGTTTCGTGTGGAAGTGGAGAAACGACTAGGTTTACCCATAAAGACACTTTGGTTTGATCGAGGTAGGGAGTATTTATCTGATGAGTTCTTAGAGTACCTCACAGAGAATGAGATTTTATCCTAGTTGATCATGCCAAACACTTCACAACAAAATGGCGTGGTAGAGAGAAGGAATCAAAAATTATTTGACATGGTACACTTGATGTTAAGTTATTCGAAGCTACCAATCTCTTTTTGAGGATATGGGGTGCAAACAACTGTTGTATTCTGAATGATGTACCAACTAAGGTAGCATCGAAAACTTCATACGAATTGTGGCTTGGCAGGAAACCAAATATTAATCACTTAAGAATTGGGGATTCCCGACCCACGTATTAGACAAAGATGTGAGTAAGTTGAACTCACAAACAAAATTGTGCATGTTTGTAGGATATCCAAAGGGGACAAAGGATGATTTGTTTTATAACTCGAAAGAGCAAACTATAATAGTGTCAACTCATGCTACATTCCTTGAAGAAAGTTACATGAATGACTTCAAACCACAGAGAAAAGAGGTACTCGAGGAACTTTCAAGAAATATATAAAACCCTAAAGAAACAATTCTAGAACCAACTCTTAATAGTAATCCTACAAATGATCAGCAACATAGGGTCTTTTGTATGGCTTCTTCCAATCTGGTGGAAGTGTTTTTAACATTGGTTCTAGCAAACAGAAAGATGATGACCCATTCATGTATGATGAAGCTATGCAGAGTGCTGATTCCAAGCTCTAGCAAATAGTTATAAACGATGAGATGAATTCTATGCACTCCAACTCAGCGTGGGAACTTGTAGACTTAATAGAAGGGATAAAACCCATAGGGTGTAAGTGGATTTACACGAGGAAAAGAAATGCGGATGGAAAATTGAAAACTCATAAGGCCAGACTTGTAACAAAAGATTAAATCAGAATGAAGGTATCGATTATGAAGAAACCTTGTCTCTGATTGCCATGCTTAAGTTAATCCACATACTGCTATCCATTACGATTGATCTGGATCACGAGATATGAAAAATGGATGTCAAGACAACACTCTTGAACCACTATCTTGAAGAGAGTATCTACATGATACAACCCACCAGATATATAGTTAAAGGAAATAAGCATAAAATTTGCATACTGCTTAGATCCATATATAGGCTTAAGCAAGCATGCCGATAATGAAATCAAAGATTTGATCAAACGATCAAGACTTTTGGATGTGAGAAAAACATATATGAACCTTGTGTTTATAAACATTTAGGGGATGAAAAGATGGTATTTCTCGTTTTATATGTCGATGACATTCTACTCATTGGGAATAATGTAAGGACATTATCATCAGTTAAAATGTGGTTAACCTAACAGTTTAGTATGAAGGACTTGGGAGAAGCTAATTTTTTTCTAAGCATTCAAATCCTAAGGGATCGTAAGAATAAAGTGATAGCACTGTCTCATGCTTCATATATAGACAAGATATTGGAGCGTTATGCAATGACCGGATGAAAGAAGGGAAATCAACCCTTCGTATCAGAATTTCATCTCTCTTTGAAGGACTATCTTAAGACAATAGAAGAAAGAGAGAACATCAGAAAGGTTCCTTATGCTTTGTCAGTAGGAAGTCTCATGTATGCTATGTTATGCACACACCTAGATATATGTTTTTGCGGTGGGGTTGGTAAGTCGATATCAGAAGAATCCAAGACTAAGACAATGGAAAATAGTTAAGCATATACTTAAGTATTTACGGAGAATTATTTCCAGTTGATAGAATAATCTGGAAATTGTGCTCTTAATCAAATTATTTGAGCAAGTAGTGCCACAAATGCTAGGTTGCGAGTCGATAATAAACACACATGTGACCACCTACTAGATACATCTATCAATACCATAAAATATCTGAATGGTCCACATGGTGGATGAATGGTCCCGCATATATCACCTTGAATACGTTCTAGAAATGCGGGAGATTCAATCCCAACTTTAGCTGGTGATGGTCTAATTATCAATTTTCCATGAGAGCAAGCAGCACAAGATAAATCCTTGAATTGAAGAATCTTCTGGATCTTTAATGGGTGCCCAATTGAATTCTCAATTATTCTTCGCATATTTAATGAGTCCCTTTAGGTAATAATATAATAGCTTTTCTGGAGCCTTCAATAAATTTTGAACTAGCTGATATTGTATTAACATGGACATCACTTATTGTCAAATGAGAAAAATATTTTTGATCTTTGAGTATCGTGTGTGTTGTAGCACTATCTGTAAGACACATGTCTCAATTGATCTTTGGTATGAAAATTTGTTGAATATTCATATTCTTCATAAAAATAAACAAAATATAATATAAGAAACGTTGAAAATATTTATTGAATATATCACTTATTCTTTATACAAGAAAATAAAGCATATTTAAAACAACATAAAAATGTCAAAATAACATCAACTTTTCTAATGATTTCCAAAGAAATCTACCACATTTAGGTGAGTTATATTATGAAGGTCATGAAATTTATCACCCGTGTAGGCATGGTTAGTTTTAGTAACATAGTGAATATCTTCATCTTTTGCCTCTATTTCATCATTTTGGGATATAAAATTTGTCTTCATATTCTTACCCTTTTTTTTACTAGATGGTTGATAAAGTTTCACTAAATGCTCAGTTTTACCACCTCTTTCTTGTCCTTCATTGTTATTCTTTTTCTGGTGGTTAGAAGTATCACTGTTATGACCATCATGGTAACGATTACTAGTACATCCTCAACCACTCCCCCACAACGTCCACGACCACAACCATGACAGCGACCTCTATATTTTCCATTTTCATAATTATTGTGTACTGTTGCATTCACTTCAAGGAATGGTGCAAAACCAGTGGGACGAATTCCATGATTTTTCATTAACAACTCATTATTTTGTTCAACCACCAAAAGACATGAAGTCAATTCAGAATACCTTTTAAAACTTTTTTCATTGTATTGCTGCTGCAGGAGCACACTAGTAGCATAAAAGGTTGAAAAGGTTTTCTTTAACAAGTCCTCATCAATTATTTTTTCTCCACATAATTTCAGTTGAGAACTAATTTTGAAAAGTTCCGAATTGTATTCACTTATAGTCTTAAAATCTTGCAACCATAAGTGCATCCAATCATAATGAGCTTTAGGGAGTATCATTGTTTTCTGATGGTCAAATCGTTCTTTCAAATTATTCCACAACTCAAGAGGGTCTTTCTTAGTGAGATATTCCACTTTTAATCCTTCATGTAGATGATGACGGATGAAAAATAATTTCTTTTGTCTTGTCTTGATTAGATGCTTCTTCATATTCTAATATAGTATTTCCTAAATTTTTAGCATCTAGGTGAATTTCAACATCTAACACCCATTACAAATAATTCCTGCCCAAGATGTCTAGGGCGCAAATTTAAGTTTAACAAGATTTAACATTATAATCACTAATAAAAATAAAAATAATAAAAAACTCAATAGTAAAACATTCTAATTATATATATCAAATTTGTGAAATAATAATATGTATGTTAAATTTTGGTGTAGAGAGGAATAACCATAAAAATAACTTAAAACAAATGAAATAATTAAAATTTCTTTTAGTAAAAAAAAATATTTAATTATCATTATAATATTTGAGTTGTAAAAAAAATGTGCAAATGTTACTCAAAGCCAATATAGAAAATAAAAAAAAAGAATGATGAAAATACATATTCTGTATATAGCTTAACGGGAGTTATACAGACAAATTATATAAAGTCAAAATATCGTGAACTTTACTATGAACTTGTAAAAACTTATATTGATAACGCGTTATAGAAAAATTAAGAAAACAAAAATAATAAGTAAAAGATAGATGAAAAATACGATAAAATTTTCATTATTCGATTTTCATTTATAAGGTGTTTTATTTATAAGCTCCTTTGATTAAATCAATAAATGTAAATTAAGTTTTCTTATTTACTTCATTGAAACATCTCATGATCATAAATGAATTAGAAAATTTTATCTCATCACTTTAATAAGGGTTTAAAGAGATTATAGATAACCACTATTAATGTATTTACAACAATATTCAATAAAAAACTTAAAAAAATTAATGTTTAGACATTAAAAATTGTGACTTCAAAAAAAAAGTTAACCATTTTTTAATATTTGATTAAAAAAGTAATAATATTTAAAAACTGAATGAAATAAAGTTTTGCTAGAAAGGTTTATGGATGATAATAAACCTTATTATTTTCTAAAATAATATATGAATTAAATTATTATTTTAAATAAATACAAATTTAAATTTCTAAACAATAAAAATTGTGAAGTTTATTCTGAATATATTTGTTTGCTTTAAGCATTACTAAAAATTTAAACAAATGTTATAATTAAAAAAGTTTAACATTATTTTTTCTTTTAAATTTGCTTTTAAAACTTTTAAAAAAAATATTTAACAATGTTTTGGAAAATGAAGTCTATTGTTAAATATGTTTCGACTTTTTAATTATATATATATATATATATATATATATATATATATATGTATTTAACCATTTTTAAATTTCAAACTTTTACATTTTCTAATTATATTTTTAAATAGTTTTGAATATTTTTTAAAATAATTTATCAGTAATCAAGTTTTTTAAACAATTAATGATTTAAAAAATAATTTAAATATATCTTTATAATTATTATTTTTATTATAAAATATTATAATATTATTTTAAAATTTTAACATAAAAAATATTATAATATTATTGAATAATTGTCACATTACTTAAATATGGTTAGTTTCCATATATACAGTAATTAATTTGTAATTTTCAACATGTGCCATATATACAATATATTATTATAGATAACATATATGATAATATAAAATAATATAAATATATAAATAAAATAATATATATATATATTATTAAAAAATGGACAGATCGAATTGAGTTTGAACCTTAAAATTTGAAGTATAAATCCTCATATTTTAAACCCCGCCTCCTACATAGTATGTTTAAAGATTTCAATTACATATATATAGTTATATACACAAATGTATTTTTTAATCAAATCGATAATTTTAATTAATCAAGTAATTGATGAATCCTATTTATTAAATTTTTTATAATTCTTAATATTCTTTTTTAGAATTCAAACATGTATATACATACATATATATAGAACAATAACCTTTCATAATATTTCTTTATTATTAATTTTTAATAAATAAATAATTATTTATAATTTAATAATTTTATATAATTTTTTGTAATTATTTTATAGAATTTAATAATTATTTAAGAAACCATTCCAAAATAAATATGAACAAATGGTTGTTTAGGTTCATTTGGACTTGGACAATAATTTGTCCAAATTCATTCTGGACGTTATTTTTTAACAATTAATATTTTTTTGATAATTTTTAAATAATTTTTTATAATTATTTTAGAAAATCATGTTCAAGATAAACTTAGATAACCATTTGTTCCTATTTATTTGAACAAAGACAATTATTTGTTCAAGTTCATCTTAGACATGGTTTTCTAAATAGTTATTAAAATTTATTTAACTTTTAAGATTTATTAATTTTTTTTTAAAAATATTTGTTGACATGGTAAAATGTTACATTAACATTAAGTACACATGGCATACCAAGTATCATTGCTTGGTTGCTCCGTCAGTGATGTCATCATTTATCTGTAGAAATGAATAAGTTTTTTTAACAGAAAGTCCAATTTTCTCTTTGATATAATTTATAGAAATTAATTTATATTTAACTCATAAATAAAAGGATAATGCGCTTGACCTCACTTGAACCCACGTCCTCCTGCATTGGCAACAATACCCATGCCAATCGAACCAGGGGCGAATCCAGGGGGTTGGTAGGGCCCCGACCCCCTAAACCCTTTAACATTTTTAAAATTTTAAATTAATAAAGGTAAAATTGCATATTGACCCCTTAAAAATTATAAAAAATTGATTTAATCCTTTAAAAATTATAAAAATATAAACTATTAAAATTGTAAAATAATATTTTTAATATCGTAAAAAATTACAATTTAAACTTGAACCCTAAAAATTTTTTGACTTCACCTTTAAATCGAACTTTGACTCAATCAACAAAATCCAATTGTTAATAAAGAAGGTACACGATAGTTTTGCCTCTCTAAATCGGAACAACCACCCAAGTTTAGACACGCAATCCCACTTGCAATGAGTTAATTAGATAGTGAGTGATTGTTGTAAAAAAAGAAAACGTCTCTTTCTATTAAATTAATTCTAAAATAACCTGAAATTAAATACTATATTATATGATATGGTTGGTGAAGTCTTTAGTCATTACTTTATACATACAATTTATTAGCGGAAAACAATTAGTAATTCATACTACTTATCAACAAGGTATTGCATGTTTCTAGCTGGCTATTGCATGCAGCCAAGCCAATGAACTTCTCCTCTCCATGCATATACTCATTACTAACCAAAGAAACCTTATTTTAAAGAAAAGCAGAAGTTTTAAAACAAAGAGAATTTATGAAAACAAACTAAATCAACACGAAACTTGAACGTTATTCACCCAAAATATACACCATCAAACACAATAACGAAGCTAATTCAGCATTTATACATGTAATTATTTTATACACTTTAATTGAAGCTTTTAGATTTCATAAGGCTAGGGTGCAGAAATAGGTAATTGACTATGCTGCATTGCTGGATCCCTGGCATTCGTTCCCCACAGAGTCTGGGTGAACCTTATTCTTCCCAGAAACGGTAGGTTTTCTCTCTTCAATGGCACCAGTAGTACCACTTGTTTCCCCTCTCCTTACCCTTTCTTCTTCCATTCTCTTCATCTTTTGCTTCTGGCGCTTACGCAGCAGATAAACCTCAGCACAGCTAGCTCCAATGGAAGACATGATAACAACACAACTCAAAAACAATGGAGAATAATCTGTCAAATGTTACTTGTAGTATGGGATGAAGAGGAATCTTCAAGGCAGGACTATTTATAGACTAAGAGTGTGGGGGGGGGGGTGACTGGTGAGCTAGCCATCACTAATCCACACTTCTAAATAATTAATTTAATTATGGAAAGCATTAATTATTATCTTAATGCAACAGAATTAAAGAGTACTAAGAATACAAAGAAATGTAAAAACTAGTGGCGCAGCTGGTCCTGATCCTGACCCTTGACCCTTAAGGTATTTCAAGACAAGAAAATAAAAAAAAAAGGGGTTTTCATTTGAACAAGTGGATCGATAAAATAATGGGGTTTTGCTTTTGGAATGGCGTTTTTATTGGAGCGCCGGCATGGCCAATTCCAAAAGCTTAGTGCCCTTAAACTTAAAGGCACATGCAACACGTCATGGAGAAAAATGGAAAGTGCACAGTTGGTCATTAGTAAGGTTATAAATGGAACTATAACTGGTTAGATGGGTTAAACAAGTAATTGAAGCTTGTATGAATAATTTTGTGATGGCAGCAGTTTCTGTTTTGCAGAAATGGAGCTGCATGTGCAGAGTTAGCTGTTTTTAATTTTGGCGGGGCCCTGAAGGCCACTAATTATTCCCTTATTTATAATGATAAGGACCTACTGTTTTAAAGCTGCCTCAAAATAAAATTTTCCTGCTTAAGCTTTAGATTATTGGCATGTGGCACCACTAATGAGTCATAATCCTTAATTATTAGGAGCACTTGATTGATTTCTATTTGAGAATGAAAGGAAGGGAGCTAATTTGACTTTAGGGGCTTAGATTTAGTCGCACTCTTTAAAATTATCTGTGAGTTAATTTAAATTGGATTAATTATTTTTGGGTTTAAATTTGACAATAATTTTTATGTTAGAACTTAATTTTTTTTTTCAAGTTAGTTTTTTTAGTGAATTATAATAATAGGACAAAGTTTGAACAACAATCGTGATTAGCGCAATTTGAATTCAGATCAAATTTGGACTGGTGAATACTTTTGACTATGCCATCACATGAAATTCTTTTTCAAGTTAGTTTTTAAATTCAAAAATTGTTTACACATGGGTTTAAACTTATTTTCGCTCTATTCTTTTTAAGGAAATATCAAGAATTAACTTGGATCAAAACAAGTTCTAGCTAGAGATGTTAGTGGGGCGGGTTTCACGAAGTCTCGTCCCACTTCGCACCCAATTGGACGGGGATGGATATAGGTTTTGCGGGTGGTCAGACGAGGATGAGGACAAAATTTAGACTCACCATGGGTGGTGGGGTAAGCGTGGGTATGATCTTGTACCCGTCTCATTCTCACTCGCCACGTCCTATCTTCGTTTGCCTTGCATAATATAATAAACATATTTAAAAAAATAAACATTTATAAAAAAATAATTTGATAACAAAACTCACATTCACTGTTTTTTTTTTAGAAAAAAAGAGAGCACTTCACAGTTTTTCATTCAATTTTAACACATCTCACTCTTTTAGTTGAAATAATGTCACATATGTGGTGAGAGTCAGGAAGACATATATTTTATATTTTTTTCATAAAAAATTGATTTATATCTATTTAATTGATACTTATAAATATATTGTATGAAGTATGTCGTGGGACAGATATAACAGGGATAAATGAGTCTAGGGATCCACGTGAGTGGTGAGGCAGAGATGATTTTGAGTTTTATATTCGTAGCAGGTCACGGGACAAGGATAGCGATGAAAATTCTTGACGGAGATGGATGTGGAGGGAGCACCCTGCACTTGCCCCATCCCACCCAATTGACATCCCTAATTCAAACCCCAATATAAGAATAATTACCAAGCTTAATTATTAATTTAGATAAAAAAAATTCAAATATTAAATGTGAGAACACTTATTAAGTCCAAATAGTTATTTTAACTTGAATTAAACATGCAAGTTAGTGCTTATAACTATTGAAGTAATCCATACAAACCAGATATAAGGTAGAGTAAGCGAAAAAACTAACCATCGAAAATCAGTTTGAACTGTGTCATTCAATTTGGTGTTGATTTGGTTTTATTAATTTCAGTTTTATTTTAGTATGGTTAATATTTGAATGTGTACGAATTTCTATTCATGAGATAAATATTATAATTATCGGATCCAAATTGAATAAAAATGTTTTATTTAATTTTTAATTATTTTAATATAAAAACAATATATAAATTAGTGAAAATAATTTAAAATAATATAAAAATATTTTTAAACAAATTTTAAAAATCGATGAACTAAACCGAATCAAACCAATCCAAACCTTTAGAATTTGAATCTGTCCAGTTTGATAATCTTTGACATTCAATTTGATTTCGATTTGGTTTTTAAAAACTCAAATATAACAATCGTAACTTTTTTGAAAGATTGATCTGAGTTGAGCCATTATCACTCATACTGGAAAGAAATATGGTGGACAATAATTATTTTATTTATCTATTCCTTATATTTTGTATTAATCTTGAAAACATTTATCCTTATGAATATCAATTATATCTGTAATTAGTTATGTCATTTCATCCCAATTTTACTATATCTTTTAATTTTGATGAATTACAATATCATAAAAAATATTATAATTTATTCACTAATGTAATTTTAAAATATAAAAATTTAATATTGATCCACATATTTCGCCTAACCTCCAATTGAGAGATACCTTTGCCACAAAAATTACCTTACCTAGCTCACGCCTTGTCTAAGGTTTGAGGACACATCACTCAACTGCTTAAACAAGATGGCTGTCACTCATCATCAACATACCTTGCAACCCATTCATGTCAACTAAAGTAATTGACTTGACAAGAGAATTATTGAATACAAGCTCACCAATCAAAGGACATGAGGCTTATAAAAAGTCAACCTCCTATTCATTTTCAAACTTTATTTGATATTGATGTAGTTTTTATGTTAGCTAATTAGATTGAAGTTCTAAGTAAGAAAAATTGATGGTTTTAATTTTTTTAAGTAGGTACATCCAGTGATGCAATGCGATGTGAATGGAGCAGGGATGATTAATTTAGAATACTCATTCTTCAAGTCTAATATGGAATATGAGTAAATTGACTTTTTGGGTAATAATTCTAGACTTCAAAATAACTCTTATAGCAATACTTATATTGCAGGATGGAGGAATCATCCAATTTTTTCTTAGGGTGGTCAAGAAAATCAAAGTCACAATCCCCTTCGGGTTTTCAACAGCTTTATAAGCAAGAAAAGAAATTGAACCTTAAAGAGATGCTTGCTAAATTTATTTCGGTTTCTGAAACCCGATTCAAAACACTGAGGTAGCTTTGAAAAATCAACAAGCATAAATTCATGGACTTGAAAATAAAATTGGACAGCTTGCTAAACTGGCTTCGGAAAGACAACAAGGTAGTTTACCTAGTAACATTGAACCAAACCCAAAAGATCATGTGAAAGCAGTTACATTGAGGAATGGGAAAGTGTTGGCTGGACTAGAGAATAAGTTGAAACCAAAAACTGATGAGAAAGATGATGGGGTGGAAAAAACTTAAAAAATTCAAACACCGATGCTTAAGGAGTACAAATCACCATTCTCATATCCATCAAAGTTAAAGAAAGACTGCATGGATGAAGAATTTGGTAAATATATTGAAATTTTCAAATAATTGCATATTAACTTACCTCTTGTTGAAGCTCTTTCGCAGATGCTCACTTATGCAAAATTTTTAAAGGAGCTTTTCACAAATAAAAGGAAGTTAGAAGAGTTATCCACTATGGAACTAAATGAGGAATGCTCAGCCGTTCTCCAAAGTAAACTGTCGATTAAGCTGAAAGATCCAAGAAGTTTTACTATCCCTTCTTTTATTGGTAGTTTAAACATTGAAAAAATGTTGACTAATTTGGGTGCGAGTATTAATTTTATGCCTTATAAACTGTTCAAACAACTTGGTCTTGGGGAACCAAAACCCACTAGGATGAGTATTCATTTAGCTCACAGAGGCATTATTGAATATGTACTTGTGAAAGTAGATAAATTCATATTCTTTGTTGATTTTGTTATATTGGACATGGATGAGGATATTGAGGTACCTTTAATTTTGGGTAGACCCTTTTTAGCTACTACTGGAGCTATTATTGATGTGAGTAATGGTAAACTTATGCTTAGGGTAGGTGATGATGAAATCATTTTTCAAATTTATGATGCCATGCAATTTTCTAGAGAGCAAAATGATTCTCGTTATTTTATCGATTCTATTGATCATGCTTTTCAAGATTCTTTGAGGAAATTGTTCATATGGACACATTGGAACTATGTCTTGTTTAAGGAGAGGAGGTCGATGAGATAATGTTTTGATAAATGAAATGAAAAAAATGATCTAGATGCTAATGAGTCTACATTGAGACAGAAAGATTTTGAGACCATTGAGGTAAGTAAGGAGTTGAACTATTGAATAACCTCCTAAACTGGAATTGAAGCATTTTCCAAATCATTTGGAGTATGCTTTCCTTGGAAACAATTTTACATTACCAGTGACTATTGCTTCAGATTTAAAGTCGAATGAGAAAGATGAGTTATTGTAAGTGCTAAAGGAACATAAAAGAGCTATAGCCTGAAAAATTTTTGATATTAAAGGGATTAACCTTTCTTTTTGGACCCACAGAATATTAATGGAAGACGAATATAAACCATGTGTGTAAGCTTAAATGAGATTAACTCCCAACATGAAGGAAGTTGTCAAGGTTGAGGTAATTAAAATTTTAGATGCGAGAGATCCTATTTCTGATAGTATTTGGGTGAGTCCTATGCAGGTTGTTCCTAAGAATGGAGGCATGACGGTTGTGGCTAATGAGAAGAACGAGTTGATTCCAACAAGAATAGTCACGGGATGGAGAATTTGTATTGATTACAAGAAGTTGAATGATGTTACAAGGAAAGACCATTTTCGTCTTCCATTTGTAGACCAAATGTTGGAGAGGTTAGCCATCTTTGATGAACTCGTAGAAGACATCATGAAGGTATTTATGGATGACTTCTCGATATTCGGTAGTTCTTTCCATTTATGCCTTAAGAATTTAAAACATGTTCTAATGAGATAAGAGGAAACAAACCTTGTGCTTAAATGAGATAAGAGGAAACAAACCTTGTGCTTAATTGGGAAAAATGTCACTTCATGGTTAAGGAATGGATTGTCTTGGGCCATAAATTTTCTAGTAAAGGGATCAAGGTCGATAGAGTGAAAATTGAAACTATTGAAAAATTACCTCCCCCTAATTCGGTTAAGGTTATCAAAAGTTTCCTAGGACATGCTAGGTTCTATAGGAGATTTATTAAAGATTTTTATAAAATAGCAAAGCCTTTAACAAATTTACTAGAAAAAGATGTGCCATTTAATTTCATTCATGACTGTTTAGAGGCATTTAACATTCTTAAGGAAGATTAATTAATGCCCCTATTGTAGTTGCAACTGATTGGAATTTACCCTTTGAACTGATGTGTGATGCGAGTGATTTTGTAGTAGGTGTAGTTCTTAGACACAGAAGAGACAAACATTTTCAACCGATTTACTATGATAGAAAGACTTCAACAGATGCACAAGCGAATTACAGAACTACAGAAAAATAATTGCTAGCTATGGTTTTGCATTTGATAAATTTAGACCTTATTTAATATTGTCTAAAGTTATTGTGTACACTGACCATTCTTCTCTTCATTATCTTCTTACTAAACCGAATGCAAAACCTCGAAACTGATAAGGTGGGTTTTATTACTGTAGGAGTTCTATTTAGAGATTAAAGACAAGAAAGGAGCTAGAAATCTTATAGTAAATAATCTCTCAAGGTTTGAGAATCCACATCTTGAGAAGCTTAATGAAGGGGTAATAAATGAATCGTTTCCTAAAGAACGACTTTTTGTGGAAATTGATTTTGAGGCCCTTTGTTTGTAGATATTACGAATTATTTAGTTGCTAACACCTTACCAAAAGGTTTATCTCATCATCAAAAAAAGCGATTCTTTGCTGTTATAAAAACTTATTTTTGGGAGGATCCTTATCTTTTTCGTGTGTATGCAGATCAAATTATTCGTAGATGTGTTTTGGTACCCGAAGGGAATAAAATATTAGAGTAGTATCACTTTGGATCGATAGGAGGACACTAAAGTCGAATTAAAACTACATATAAGGTCCTTCAATTAGGTTTTTATTGGCCCACTTTGTTCATAGATGCTAATAGGTATGTTGCTTCTTATGATAGATGCCAGAGAATGGGTAATATTTCCAAACGTGACGAAATGCCTCAAACTTATATGCTTTCTTATGAAATTTTTGAAATTTATGGTATTGATTTCATGGGATTGTTTTCTAGTTCTTATGGTAATAAGTACATACTAGTAGAAGGTAGTGTAACAACCCGTTTTCAGTAACGTCGGGAACAGTGGTTCGAAACCACACCTTTTGACGAGTGATGTCAGTGAATACGATTAAATTGATATTTACAAGAAATGTGTAAGGTTATATTAAATTTTAGAGAAAATTTAACAGCTCAAATGATTAACTAAACAAAACGATTATATGGAAGGAGGCTTAAAAGTTGAAGCCTATGTATAGAAATACTCTATAAGCAAGAAGAGAACATTAAAAGGGATTAAAATGGCAATTATGCCATGCATAAGGAAGTGGATGGTATGGTCTTATCCATATTGGATATTTTGATTGGAAAATATCAATTAAAATATGAAGGTTAGAGGGATTAGGTGAAATAAGTGGATGATTAAGGAAGCTTTATGAAATATCTTATTTTAAAAGAAATATAAAACACTTAAGAAAAGAAAAAGGTACCATTTTTTCTCTTCATCTTCTTCAAGTAATGGTAAGCCACCATTTTTGGAAAAAGGAAAGGTTGAGTTGAGCTTTCTCTTGAGTTGGAGGACTCATAAGGTTAAGTCTTAATGATTTCCTTCTTCTAGGAGTTATTTAGCTTGGTCTTGGCAACTTAAGGATTTCATGGTGGTGTTGTTAAGGGTTTAGAGACTTCCATGAAATAGGTGAGTGCATATGTGTGCTTAGTCACTAAACTCTTGAGTTTAAAAGCCTTATCTACGGGTTTGTTAAGCTATTTGGATGATTTAGGTCTAAGGACCTGCTTATTAAAATGGAAAGGAATATAAGGGTTAAATGGGAAATAAAATAAAATATGGGAATATACTGAGGATTAAGAAATGGTGTAAATACTTGGGTTTATGCTTGATTAGTACTTTAAAGGTAGAAATTTTAATTAAAGACTCAAAAGCACAAGTGTTAAAGTATTGTGAGTAATTTTGTAAAATTACCATAATAGAGATGCTATCTTTATTTTTGTTATTAAATCGAATATTGGGAGTTTGATGGAATAAATGATTATTTAGATCAAGACACACAACAACTAGGTTCGAGTCAAGGGAAAGCCAAGGTTACAGAATAGTTATCGACTCCTTTTGTACTTTTGCACCAGCCGAGGTAAGTTCGTAACTTAGTTAATTAAATTGTTTATATACAAATATACATGAACTTCATTTATTATATTTTATTGCTTGGTCAATAATTAATGATGAGATATTGGTTTGGTGATAATATAATATGAAATGACTTTGATATAAATACCCATTGGATTATGAGGAATACTAGAAATTACATGACCCGATTGCGAGATTTACAAGTTATATGGGTGCTGGTCTTAGATGTCCTACCGATGGCTAAGATCCGACATTTGTTGCGGATTCTCCACAGCTTGTGTGAGCAACATCGTGTAGCCTAACATCTAGACCCACAGCTTGTGTGAGCAGACCCATTTCAAAGCTCGTGTTAGCATTACATGTTATGGAGATGTTACATGCACACTTAGTGTGGAAAAGATGCAAACATGACACATGTATGTCAAAAGATCCAACAGGTACACAAGTAACAATATATGCGAAAGATGTGATAACATATAGTTGAAATACGAGGTATAATACTAGATTGAGGTCATGAAATTCTTAAGAAGAAAGATTAGTTATAAGGGAAATATAAAGATGAACGAGAAAATATTTCTTGTGAAATATGCATTGTGGTAAGTTGATTTCTTGTTATGAACTTACTAAGCATTATATGCTTACGTGGATGATTTCCTTGTTCTTGTAGATCGTCGGAAAGCTTGATCGTTTGAGGTCGTGAGTGCGTCATCACACTATTCAACCATTGCTTTGGTAGTTCTCGGTTACTCATCTTAGGTTATAAATGGCATGTATAGGATTTGATATTATGTTATTTTGAATTGGATTAAGTAATATGTCCATTTTGGTGTTTTGTTGGCATTAAATGATATTTGAGAAACGATGTAAGATGTTTTGAAGTTCAACACTTAAGAAAATGATGATTTTTAAGAAGCCTGAGTACTTGTATCAGTAGAACTCTTGTAACTACCGATAGCAGTATAGGGCAAGTTGAACTTTAGCTACTAACTTATATTGTATTGGTAGAAGTTTTGTAAAGTATCAGTAGTTTTCTTAAGTATCGGTAGTTTGTTCAGTTGTATCGGTAGAAGTTGCAGGGCAGGTTTACCTTGCTCTTTGGAGTTGGTTGTACCGGTAGTACCTATACTTGTATCAGTAGAACTTCCAGTTTTACTGGTAAAAAACTGCAACTATTTTTTCCTGCATATTGACTTGACTTCTACCAATACATGCTCTATCGGGTACCGATAGAAGTCTACCAAACTTTACAAAATGTTGTTTTCGATTCTAATCAAATGAGATTGATTTCAAAACTCAAAATTTCTTACATGAATGCCTACGAGACACTATTTAAGGTAAATACAAGAGATTTTTAAGTACTGAAAGTTTAAAATTTGTAATTGTAATTGCTACCTACTCGGGTCTGATGATCGAATTAGGCAAGAGGTGTTACATTTAATGGTATCAAAGCTACAATTTAGTCGAATCTAGGATAGAACATAGCAAGTATAGAGATAGTACATGCCATTTATATAACCTATGATAGTGTGATGCCATCTGTTCTTAAAACTAATAGTGATTTTTGATTTGATAAGAGATGTCGCATAATCTAGCTAATCTCGATAAGGTCGAGAGCAATGTACAGTCCTCTATCCAAGGGGCAACGACTAATGAGCCCATCTCTGAGGGCCAAAGAAGTGAAACACGAGAAGCTTTCTTCCACATGATGTCTGAGTGGTTCACTGAGTACATGAGAACCAATCCGATGGTGCAACGCCCTCCCCCTCCTCTAGTATCACCACCGATACCCCTTGTTCCCCAGTGCCGAAACAAATAAGAGTGAGTCAACCTCTCGTGGATAAGGTTCGAAAATATGGAGTTGAAGAATTTTGGGGTATTACTGAAGATGATCTTGAAAGAGTAGAATTTTGGCTAGAGAATACACTTAGGGTATTGAGGGAATTATTTTACACTCCAAGTGATTACCTACAATGTACCATCTCCTTGCTAAAAGATTATGCATATTAGTGGTGGACAACCTTGTCGGTAATGTTATCGGACGATCGTGTAAGTTGGGATTTCTTTTAGAAAGGGTTTAGGAAGAAATATGTCAGTCAAAGATATCTAGACAAGAAAAGAAAAGAGTTCTTGGAATTGAAGCAAGGGCGAAGAACAGTAATAGAATATGAAAGAGAGTTTGTACAGCTGAGCAAGTACGCTCGAGAATGTGTTGCAAGCAAAGCAGCAAAGTGTGCTTGATTTCAGGATGATCTTAATGAAGACATAAAATTACTTGTTGGGATATTGGAACTGAAAGAGTTTGTAGTTCTCATTGATCGTGCAAGCAAGGCTGAAGAACTTATCCTAGAGAAAAGAAAAGCAGAACAAGAATCGCGAGACATGAGCAAATGACCCGTGGACCGATCCTTCTCCTCTCTAGCAAAGAAGATGGAAGAGTCCTTAAGTCTCCTGTCAAATCCATCTGAATTTTCGGGGAGAGATCGAGGAAAACAGAGTATTTCAAGACTGCAGGCAACATCTATAACTAGTGTTGGTAGTGTTCGCCATGATACTAGGCCCGAGTGATAACTTTGTAACCGAAGACATTTTAGAGAGTGTCGATTAAAGACGGGATCTTATTTTCGATGCGGTTCACCTGATCACTATCTACGAGAGTGCCCGGAGAACTCTGATAGAGAAAGAGGAAAAAGTACCTGATTTGGGAATATATCTTCAAGAGGTAGACCTTTGAAGCCTAGTGGTACGACGAGAAATAATAAAAGTGGAACGAGAGATTCCTCGATACGGTCCGAGGCTAGAGCATTAGCTAAGGCTTATGCTATCTGAGCCCGTGAAGATGCTACAGCTCTAGTTGTGATAGTGGGTAGCTTTTCTCTCTTTAATAATAATGTTTATGCTTTGATTGATCTAGGGTCAACCCACTCATATATATGCATCACTCTTGTGCTGAATAAAAATATATCGATAGAGTTGACTGAGTTTATAGTTAAAGTGACCAACCTATTAGGAAAACATGTATTAGTGAACAAGGTGTGTCGGAATTGCCCACTGAAAATTCGAGACTGTAATTTTTCTACTGATTTGATGTATTGCTGTTTCATCAGTTTGATGTGATTCTCAGCTTGGATTGATTAACTTTACATGATGCGATAGTGGATTGTAAGCAAAGGCAGATTGTACTAAAATGTCAAAATGAGGAATCGATTAATGTTGAGTCAGATAAAGGTGTCAGTACCGTTAATGTTATTTCCGTGTTGTCAGCTCAGAAGTGTGTTAAAAAGGATATGAAGCATACTTGGCATATGATTGATACTAAAGTCGAAAAACTAAAATTGGAGTTAGTCCTAACTGTGTGTGACTTTGTAAATGTATTTCCCGAAGAGTTGTCAAGATTACCTCCGATCAGAGAAATAGATTTTGAGATTAAGTTAGTACCAGGAACCTCTCCTGTGTCAATTATTCCATATATGATGGCCCCGAAAGAGTTGCAAGAATTGAAAGCAGAGTTACAAGAATTGTCAGATAAAAGAGTTTTTCTCCTTGGGGTGCACTTGTCTTGTTTGTTAAGAAAAAAAGATGGATCGATACGGTTGTGTATTGACTACCGATAACTAAACAAAGTCACAATTAAAAATTAGTATTCCTTGCCTTGCATAGATGACTTATTTGACTAGTTGAAAGGTACGATGGTGTTTTCAAAGATTGATCTTTTCTTGTGGTATTATTAGCTACGAGTGAAAGATACTGATGTGCTAAAAACCGCTTTTAGGACTAGGTGTGGGCATTATGAGTTTTTAGTCATGCCATTTGGTTTAACAAACGCCTCCGTCGCTTTTATGGATTTGATGAATCGAATATTTAGACCGTATTTGGAAAAGTTTGTGGTGGTATTCATAGATGACATACTGATTTACTCAAGGGATGAACTTGAGCAGGCACAACATTTGAGTATTATTTGCAGACCTTGCGTGATAGATAGTTATTTGCAAAATTTAGTAAATGTGTATTTTGGTTGAGAGAGGTTGGGTTTTTGGGTCACGTCGTGTCTTCGGAAGGCATTAGAGTAGACTTGGGTAAAATATAAGCTATTTTGGATTGGAAGCTGCCTTGAAATGTCATAGAGATTCAAAGCTTTTTAGGTTTAGCGGGATCTTATCTACGTTTTGTTAAAGGGTTTTCCATAATTGCCTCACCCTTGATAAAATTGTTGCAGAAAGATACAAAGTTTAATTGGCCTAGTGAATGTAAGCAAAGCTTTGATCGATTGAAGATGTTGTTAACCAAAGGACCTATGTTAAATAAACTCGAGGCTGGTAAATAATTTGTAGTTTATAGTGATGCTTCACTGAATGGGTTAGGATGCGTGTTGATGCAAGAAGGCAAAGTAGTAGCTTATGCCTCTCGATAGTTGAAACCACATGAGAAGAATTACCCGACACATGATTTGGAATTGACAGTTGTTGTGTTCGCTATGAAGATTTGGCACCATTATTTATACGGGGAAAAGTGTCACGTCTTCACGGACGACAAGAGGTTGAAATATTTAATGTCAAAAAAAGAACTCAATTTGCTTCAGCGTATATGGTTAGAGTTACTAAAGGATTATGACTTGGTCATTGACTATCACCCGGGTAAGACCAATGTTGTGGTCGAAACCTTGAGTAAAAAATCCTTGCTTGCTTTAAGAGCCTTAGATACCCGATTGACGATGAGTAGTGATGGATCCATCTTAGCTGAGTTAAGAGCTAGACCTACATTTTTACAACAGATATGTGAAGCTAAAAAAAATGACCTTTATTTGAATGCTAAACGAGAACAGATTGGTAAGACTCCAGATTCAGCTTTCCACCTTGGTGTCGATGGTAGTGTATATTTTTGAGATAGATTGTGCATCCCAAAGAATTCAGAGGTTAAGCAGAGTATTTTACAAAAAGCACACAGTAGTGGACACTCAATCCATCCTGAAAGTAATAAGATGTACAACGATTTGAAATGAATGTATTGGTCGTTGAGTACGAAACGAGAGATCTCAGAGTTTGTGTTGAAATGCTTAGTGTGTCAACAAGTTAAAGCTAAGCATCAGTTACTTTCAGGGCTACTACAGTCGGTTATGATACTAGAATGGAAGTGTGAAAGAATTACCATGGATTTTGTGATGGGATTACCGTTGACTCTAAGGAAAAAGGTTATCGTTTGGGTCATAGTTGACCGTTTGATTAAATCAACCCACTTTATCCCAGTGCGTATGGATTATCCTATGGAGAGACTAGCTGAGTTATATGTTACAAAGATCGTTAGATTGCATGGGATGCCACTGTCGATTATTTTAGATTAAGATCCTCGATTTACCTTTAGATTTTGGGGTAAACTACATGAAGCTTTAGGCTCCAAGTTACACTTCAGAATAGCTTTTCATCCCCAAACAGATGGACAGTCAGAGTGGGTGATTCAAATGCTTGAGGACATGCTGCATTATTGCACTCTCAAATTTAAGGGTAGCTGGGAGAAATTTCTTCTGTTAGTCGAGTTCGCATATAACAAAAACTACCAAGCAAGTATTAGAATGGCCTCGTACGAAGCACTATACGGATGGAAGTGTAAAACCCTCTTATATTGGTCAGATTTGAGTCAAAAGAAGATCTTTGGAGCTGACTTGGTTCGTGAGATGGAGGAAAAAGTTAAAGTGATACAAGACTATTTAAAGGCGGCCTCTGATAGTCAAAAGTCCTATGCAGATTTGTAAAAGGAAAGATATCGAATTCCAAGTCGGGGATAAAGTGTTTTTGAAGGTTTTATCTTGGAAAATGGTCTTTCGATTTGGCGGCAAGGGAAAAGTTAGTCTGCTATTCATTGGACTATATGAAATCATTGAAAGAATCGGACTGATAGCTTACCGTTTGACATTACCATCTGAGTTGGAGAAAATCCATAATGTTTTCCACGTATCGATGTTGAGACGGTACAAGTTTGACCTCTCACATGTGATTACACCAACGAAAGTAGAAATATAACCAAACATGACATACAGAGAGGAACCAGTAAAAATCTTGGCTAGAGAAGTCAAGGAGTTGAGGAACAAACACCTAGCTTTGGTTAAAGTCCTGTGGCATCGGCATGGGATTGAAGAAGCCACTAAGGAAATAGAGGAGATGATGACATCGCATCGCAATACCCAAATTTATTCTTCGATAATATTTTCGAGGACGAAAATTCCTTAAGGAGGGTAGAGTTTTAGCAATTTGTTTCGGGAATAGTGGTTCGAAACCACACCTTTCGACGAGTGATGTCAATGAATACGATTAAATTGAGATTTACAAGAAATGTGTAAGGTCATATTAAATTTTAGATAGGAAATTTAACAACTCAAATGATTAACTAAACAAAAGGATTATATGGAAGGAGGTTTAAAAGTTGAAGCCTATGTGTAGAAATACTCTGCAAACAAAAAGAGAACATTAAAGGGATTAAAATGTCAATTATGCCATGCATAGTGAATTGGACGGTATGGTCTTACCCATATTAGATATTTTGATTGGAAAATATCAATTAAAATATGAAGGTTAGTGAGATTAGGTGAAATAAGTGGATGATAAAGGAAGCTTTATGAAATCTCTTATTTTAAAAGAAAAATAAAACAATCAAGAAAAGAAAAAGGTATCATTTTTTCTCTTCATCTTCTTCAAGTAATAGGAAGCCACCATTATTGGAAAAAGGAAAGGTTGAGTTGAGTTTTCTCTTGAGTTGGAGGACTGATTGCGCTTTGAATGTCACAACATATTATGTGCAAGCGTACACCGTCGGTGCAAGCGTACACCGTCGGTGCAAGAATAGTAGATAAAAATGAATCTATCGGATATCGATCGCATAGAGATGGTTGTTTATTATTTAATCTATTGAAGCATTCTGAGTTAAAATGAGAAGATCTATTAAGAGTTATGTTAATGCAACTGGGTTAAATTTATACAAGTTAAGAATTAAATCTGTCAGCGCCAATCAAAATGTCAAATGTCAGAGCAAGTTATAGAAAATTTATGGATTGTTGAGATGTTGTAAAGTAAATTCAAGAACTTTAAAATAAATGGATCAACTGTAAATAAGTGGAGAGGATTACTAACTTCACAAGTGGCAACGCTAAATGTGACTACAAGGTATCTTATAGATTAATTGTCACCGCAATTACTCTCTAATGAAATCTTATTAATAACAACTCTCTGTTTAACAAAGACTCAAGCGCTCACAATTACCACACCTTCTAGTGCTGGTAATGCTTTGCACTCAAGAACAAGTGACCAAAATTCCTTCTAGTCTCAAGCAACTTTCGTTGTTTTCCTTGTTAATCTAACTTTTCACCGCACCTTCTAGTGTCTGTGACTACAATTGCACTTCAGTGGTCAAAATAGTTAAATCCAAAGATAAACAGATGAGAAGAATTGAGTAAGAATCAAAGTAATCTAACACTGAAAGATACTTTCATATACAATCAATTGTCAATAAAATTCATCAGCATTAAAAGAGGGATTAACAAATGAATTGAAGCATGCTATTCCTAGTCTACTAGAATTCTCCCTTAACCGCTCCTCTTGCATTGCGCCAAGCACTTCTTGTCAGAAGCTGTTGCGCCCTTACTGGATCAGATCACCATCCTCCGGAACCAAGCTTCCATGGCAGCTGAATTTTAGGATGAGAGAAATTTTGGAATTGAAATATTCACCACTTGGTATTTATCTTTTCTTCCCTTTCTTCTATTTATAATCCCTAGTCCTTGTAGATCCTTCTTCATTCCCAGATCTAAATCCTCTATGCAACTGTAGAAGTTTGTTATTGACAGCTATCCACTCACGCAGATATAATTTGTTCAATGGACAGTTGCTGATTGTCGCGACATCTCTGGACGCAAATTATGATTTTAATTAGCTGCGATAATTTCTCCTGCACTAGTGCTTTTGGATATGTTAGTAGCATGAAATCTTTGATAAATTGTGGAAACATTCATGTGATGACATATTTGGCTGCAATTCTAGATCATCTTATGACCGCAACTCTGAATGTTTACCTATTTTGGTATTCCCAAGTGGATTTTTGCACTGACAACTCTAGACGCAAAACTAGTGCTAAATACAGTGACATTAGTGGCACAAATGAAATAAAATGAAATAAAGTAAGATCAAACAACACTGAGTTAGAAAATGCACATCCTAAGTATGAAATGCTAAAAATGAATGCTAGAAATGATACAAAAGGAACAAATTATACACTGAATTAAGGAGAAATTAAGTTTCATTTCTAGTGCTATCAAGGACTCATAGGGTTAGTCTCAACGATTTCTTTCTTTTAGGGGTTGTTTAGCTTGGTCTTGGAAACTTAAGGATTTCATGGTGGTGTTGTTAAGGGTTTAGAGACTTACCATGAAATAGGTCAGTGCATATGTGTGCTTAGTTACTAAACTCTTGAGTTTGAAAGCCTTATATACAAGTTTGTTAAGCTATTTGGATGATTTAGGTCCAAGGACCTATTTATTAAAATGGAAAGAAATATAAGGGTTAAATGGGAAATAGTAGAAAATATGGGAATATAGTGAAGATTAAGAATTGGGGTTAATACTTGGGTTTATGCTTGATTAGTACTTTAAAGGTAGAAATTTTAATTAAAGACACAAAAGCATAAGTATTAAAGTATTGTGGGTAATTTTGTAAAATTACCATAATAGAGATGCTATCTTTATTTTTGTTATTAAATCGAATATTGAGAGTTTGATGGAATAAATGATTATTTAGATCAAGACACATAACAACTAGGTTCGAGTTGAGGGGAAGCCAAGGTTACAGAATAGTCATAGACTCTTTTTGTGTTTTTGCACCAACCGAGGTAAGTTCATAACTTACTTAATTAAATTGTTTATATATAAATATAGATGAACTTCATTTATTATATTTGATTGCTTGGTCAATAATTAATGATGAGATATTGGTTTGGTGATAGTATAATATGAAATGACTTCGATATATATATGGATTCTAAGGAATACTGGAAATTACATGACCCAATTTCGGGATTTACAAGTTATATGGGTGCTAGTCTTAGATGTCCTACCGATGGCTGAGATCCAACATTTGTCACGGATTCTCCACAACTCGTGTGAGCAACATCATCTAGCCTAACATCTCGACCCACAGCTTGTGTGAGCAGGCCCATTTCACAGCTCGTGCGAGCATTACATGTTATAGAGATGATACATGCACACTTAGTGTGGAAAAGATGCAAACATGACCCATGTATGTCAAAAGATCCAACGGGTACACAAGTAACAATATATGCAAGAGATGTGATAACATACGGTTGAAATACGAGGTATAATACAAGATTGAGGTCATGAAATTCTTGAGAAGAAAGAATAGTTATAAGGAAAATATGAAGATGAACGGGAAAACATTTATTGTGAAATATGCATTTTGGTAAGTTGATTCTTGTTATGAACTTACTAAGAATTTTATGCTTACATGGATGATTTCCTTGCTCTTATAGATCGTCAAAAAGCTTGATCATTTGGGGTTGTGGGAGCGTGATCACACAATCCGACCATTATTTTGGTAGTTCTCAGTTACTCATTTTAGGTTATAAATGGCATGTATAAGATTCAATATTATGTTATTTTGAAATGGATTAAGTAATATGTCCATTTTGGTGTTTTGTTGCCATTAAATGATATTTGAGAAACGATGTAAGATGTTTCGAAGTTAAACAGTTAAGAAAATGATGATTTTTAAGAAGCCTGAGTACTTGTATCGGTAGAACTCTTGTAATTACTAGCAGAAGTACAGGGCAAGTTGAACTTTAGCCACTGACTTATATTGTATCAGTAGAAGTTTTCTCAAGTATAGGTAGTTTTCTTAAGTTTCGATAGTTTTCTTAAGTAACAATAGTTTGTTCAGTTGTATTGGTAGAAGTTTTTGGGCAAATTTACCTTACTCTTTGGAGTTGGTTGTATCGGTAGTACCTATGCTTTTGTAGTAGAACTTTCACTTCTACCAGTAGAAAACTGCAACTATTTTTTCCTGAAAACTAACTTGACTTCTACCGATACTTGCTCTATCGGGTATCAGTAGAAGTCTGCCAAACTTTACAAAATGTTGTTTTCAATTTGAATTAAATGAGATTGATTTCAAAACTCGAAATTTCTTACATGAATGTCTACGAGACACTAATTAAGGTAAATACAATGGATTTTTAAGTAATGAAAGTTTAAAATTTGTAATTGTAATTGCTACCTACTTGTGTCCGACGATCGGATCGGGAAAGTAGTGTTACATTTAGTGGTATCAAAACCATGGTTTAGTCGATTCTAGGATTGACATAGCAAGTATTGAGATAGTATATGCCATTTATATAATCTATGATAGTGTGATGCATTCTGTTCTTAAAACTAACAGTGATTTTTGATTTGACAAAAGATGTCGCACAATCCAGCTGATCCTAACAAGGTTGAGAGCAATGTATAGGCCTCTGTCTAAGGGGCGGCGACTAATGGGCCCGTCTTTGAGGGCCAACGAAGTGAAACACGGGAAGCTTTCTTCCACATGATGTCTGAGTGGTTCACTAAGTACACGAGAACCAATCCGATGGCGTAATGCCCCCTCCTCCAATACCACCATCGATTCCCCCTGTTCCCTAATGCCGAAACAAATAAGAGTGAGTCCACCTCTTGTGGATAAGCTTCGAAAATATGAAGCTGAAAAATTTCGGGGAACCGTTGAAGATGCTCCTAAGAGAGTAGAGTTTCGGCTAAAGAATACCCTTAGGGTATTGAGGGAATTTTCTTACGCTTCAAGTGATTACCTTCAGTGTACCATCTCTTTACTGAAAGATTATGCATTCAATGGTGGACAACCTTAACGAAAATGTTATCGGACGATCGAGTAAGTTTGGATTTCGTTCAGAAAGAGTTTAGGAAGAAATACATCAGTGAAGGATATCTAGATAAGAAAAGAAAAGAGTTACTATAACTCAAGCAAGGGCGAAGAGAAGTAGCAGCATATGAAAGAGAGTTTGTACAGCTGAGCAAGTACACTCGAGAATGTGTCACAAGTGAAGCAGCGATGTGTGCTCGATTTGAGGACGGTCTTAATGAAGGCATAAAATTGCTTGATAGGATATTGGAACTGAAAGAGTTTGTAGTCTTGGTTGATCGTGCAAGCAAGGCTGCAGAACTTACCATAGAGAAAATAAAAGTGGAACAAGAATCGCGAGACATGAGCAAATGACCCGTGGGTCAATCCTTCTCCTCTTCAACAAAGAAGATGAAAGAGTCTTTCAGTCGCATGTCAAATCCATCCGGATTTTCGGAGAGAGATCGAGGAAAATAGAGTAGTTCAAGACCGCAGGTAACATCTATAGCTAGTGTTGGTAGTGTTTGCCATGATAATAGGCCTCAATGTCAACTTTGTAATCGAAGACATTTTAGAGAGTGCCGATTAAAGATGGGATCTTATTTTTGATGCAGTTAACCTGATTACTATCTAAGAGACTGCCCGAAGAAGTCTGATTGAGAAAGAGGCCAAAGTTCTTGATTTGGAATATGTCTTCAATAGGTAGACCTCCGAAGCCTAGTGGTATGACAGGAAATAATTGAAGTAGAACGAGAGATTCCTCTATACGGTCCGTGGCTAGAGTACCAGCTAATGCCTTTGCCATCTGAGCCCGTGAAGATGCTATAGCTCCAAATGTGATAGCGGGTACCCTTTCTCCCTTTAATTATAATGTTTATGCTATGATTAATCCGGGGTCAATCCACTCATATATATGCACCACTCTTGTGTTGAATAAAAATATATTGATCGACTCAACTGAATTTATAGTTAAAGTGACCAACTCGTTAGGCGAACATGTATTAGTGAACAAGGTGTGTCGAAATTGCCCATTGAAAATTCAAGACTGTGATTTTCCGATTGATTTGATGTTATTGCCATTTCATGAATTTGATGTGATTCTCGACATGGATTGGTTAACTTTACGTACGCGATAGTGAATTGTAAACAGAGGTAGATTGTATTGAAATGTAAAAATGGGGAATCGATTAACATTGAGTCAGATAAAGGATGTTAAAAAAGTGTGTTAAAAAAGTCAGCTCAAAAAAGGATGTGAAGCGTACTTGGCATTTATGATTGAGACTAGAGTCGAAGAATTGAAATTGGAGTTAGTCTCGATTGTGTGTGACTTTACAGATGTATTTCTAGAAGAGTTACTGTGATTACCCTCGATTAGAGAAATAGATTTTGAGATTGAGTTTGTACCAGGAACCTCTTCTGTGTCGATTACTCTGTATAGGATGGCCTTGAAAGTGTTGCAAGAACTATCACCGTTAAAGGAATTGTCAGATAAAGGTTTCATCAGACCTAGTTTTTCTTCTTGGGGTGCACCTGTCTTGCTTGTTATGAAAAAAGATGGATCGATGCGGTTGTGTGTTGACTATCGATAGCTAAACAAAGTCACAATTAATAAGTATCGACCTAGCATGTCGCTATTAGAAAAATCATAGCAAAAGGGGTCCTATTTGCTTAGGCCTCAATGTGACTCGATTGGCATAACATTTTGGACTACTCAACACAGTAGAGCAGACATCCTCCTTCACATTGGTTAGACAGATGATCTTGCAGGGATTATCTATTGTGGGACACATGAGGAAGATTTGCTGCCAAAAGGGATAGGGTCCTACTTGTTACACTCTACTTCATCACGACCCTCACAATGAGCCTGATGACTTCCATGATGATGATGCTCCTCAACATGAGGATATCGCTCTTCCCCCTTCTCCACCGTGGCATAGTGCTATTGGTCCTTCTGTACCTTACGATTGGTTTGATCAATGATATTTGACTGGCTTGACCACTATGAGCAGCAGCAGAATGAGAGGATTGATCTTGTCATGCGATTACATCATGAGAACGTTACACAACAAACTGCCCATTTCGACAGTATTGATGCTTAGTTCCAGAGGATGTATCAATAATTCCATATTTTGAAATTAGTTATACTATAACAATATTTTTATTTGAGAGATTTACTTACTTGTTAACACAACGATGGAGCCTTGCCCCGAAAAATGGAGAAGGATCCGATAATTGTTTTCTTTGACAACATTTCAGCGACTATGGACCAGAAAGGTTTATGGGTGTTGTTCAATTACCATGGTGATTTCATTGATGCATTCATTCTGGAAAAATAGTAAGAATGAAAGAATATTTAGTTTTATGACATATGGGAAAATGGTGGATGCTAGAATGGCTATAAGCTGGTTAAATGGTTTCATGATTTTAGGGTATAAGCTATCGATAAACTTAGTAAGATTTAAGGGGAGAAGACAAATTTGGAGAAAAGTTTCTTTGGAGGGATATCAAAATAGCAGTAGGTTGTTAACAATGATGAGGTGAAGGAGAATATAAAAATATTTAAAGATAGTAGAATTGATTTAGGATAAAACTTCATGAGAAGTAGTAACGATTTGAGTAAGTCATAAGGTAAATATTACAAGGAGAGGAATTTGAGTAAGTTGGTTCAGGAACATGTTGATGAAGAGAAACTGTGGAAGCTACAAAAATGTCTGGTAGGAATTTCTTCAACATGTTGTGATATTAAGAGTTTATTTGAAAGAATAGCTAGAATGAGATTGAAGAAGATTAATACCAGAAGGATTCAAGGAAAGCATTTTCTGATTAATATACCCGATATGGAATTATTCGAGTTATTAAAGCAAAACGATTGGGCATATTTGAAGAAGTTTTTTTTGTTAAAATTGAGCCTTGGTCGGAGAGTTTGGAACTATACTTCATTCTTTTGAATGAAGTATCAGGCATTCCCTTATACTGTTGGAACTATACTTCTTTCTAAAGAATAGTTGAAGTATGAGGAGATTCAACCTCTCTCAGTGGGAATTCAATGATGGTGAAAAGTTTTGATAAAATGTCGATGTTGGTATCCTTCGAGCAACCAAAAAGGATTGATGAGTTAATATATTTACAGGTGAGGAAGGCGAACTTTTCGATTAGAGTTTTTGAGATTGGGTTGTCAGAATATTTTGACGAGTCAAGTAGGGGTTATGGAGGGAAGGATAATGAAGAGCGGGATTTAGTGTCGGAAAGGGATGACACTGTTGTGTCAGATTCTGAATCGATGACGAGGACAGGGCCGAAAAAGGCTTTAAAAGAAAGACAAAACTTGGAGGATCAAGCAAGTAATGTAATTAGCTTCAAGAAATCAAACGGTAACGTAGGGTGTTAAAGTTCTGCAGAAAATGTATTAAGTATGGAAGAGGAGAAATTATTTGGTTATAGGGCTAGAATTAGTTTAGGTGAGTAGGACGAAAGCTATTATAATATTTGAGTTTTAGAGGATGTCAGCAATATGGGCTTTAAAGTAGCTGAATCAAGCCTGATAAATCAAGTTAGGGGTTAGAAAGAACAAAGGGATGATGAAGTGAATGTGGACTTGGAGAATGTAACGGGAAAATAGTTGGATAAATCCAAAGGGCATGGAAGGGGATCATGTTTCAGTAATAACCAAGAGCAATTGGGAGATAAGGTGGTAGGGGTTAAAATCAGAGAAGAAAGGGTTTCTGGTAGGGAGTCATCTTCAATTCTTATCCGAAAGAAACAATAATTTCATGGACGAAAGATTCGTTCGATGTATGATATTCAAGATCGAGTTCGTACTATAATGGAGAAAAAGAAGAGAGACGGGACATTGAGAAGACAAAAAAGGAAAAGAATATTCGGGTAGAGAGGAGACTGTCGTAAATGCCTCACTATCGAATTCTTATATTATTAATAGTAAGAGGTTAATTCTTAGGGAGGCAAGGAACGCGTGGGAATTTGGAAAAAATTAGGATTGAGCTCTAGAGGAGATGAGCGGGAAGTCGTCAATGAAATTATGAGGTTAGAAGGCATATAGAATCGTATGATAGAGGGAAGGGTGGGTTGCGATTTTGAACAAAGACGGTTAGTATTCGTTAATTGTGTTGTTTTCTTTTTGTTATGATAGTTCATTATTTGGGGTGGAAAAATGTGGTTTTTGTTCTGGAATATGTGGGTTAAGTTTTTAAAGGCAAAGTAAGGCTAGTTTGAAGATTGATATGCAAAGTTAAAGAAAATATGTGCTTTATTCAGGAACCAAAATTTTCTCGGTTATTGTCGACATCTTTAGGAAGGTCTGGGAAGATATTAATTTTGATTCTAGATTATAGGCGGCAGAAGCATCTTCTGGAGGTGTTATAAAACATTAGATAAGAGTTGTTTTCAAAAACCTAATTATTTTTTTTCTAAGAGATTGAATTAGTGGAAGGTTAAAGGTTTGATGAGGAATGGAAGCATAATAGATTGATGTTTAAGCAACCATTGGCGATTCGAATAAAAATTTGCTAGGAGGGATATTCTAGAGTTAAAGAATTCATTTGATAGATTAGGGATCATTGGAGGCGTCTTTCGTAGGTTGAGTGAGGTTCAATGGGAGGCTATTTTCTTTAGGCCATTAAAGGATTCGAAAAAAGTACGTTGAGCATTTCATTGGTAGGGAACTTGGTTGCCATTAATGGGGTCTGTAATGGAAACTTTTTGGGTGTCTTGATGATTTTGTTTCACTATGTTGAATTGTGAATTTGACAAGACTCCATAAAAGATTATGATTGATATTTATTTCGACATTATGTTAAGGCAAGGACGACTCATGATGGCTTTCATTTTTTGAATGATATTGGTGGTGTTGGCCTAAGAATTGTAGTTCATTGAGGATAATAGTCAACTGAGAACATTTTTCTATGGAATCCACGTTCCCCTAGGGGGATGAAGTTTAATGTCATAGGTGTTGTAGTGGATGTTGAATGAGGTTCTGGTGGGTTTTGAGAGACGATAAAGTAACGGTCTACGTGATGTTCATTGGACCGTTAAAAGTTACGAAATTAGCAAATGCTGAGGTAAGAGCCACAAATACAGTCGTGAAGATGTTTAATAGCAAGGGATGGCATGTGAATGTTCCTCTAGTTATGAGTTTTACTTGTGTGTTGTTTTGAACTGGTTGTTGGATTGGAGCTATAAATCGTGGATATTGTGGAATTTAGTCAATGGTATCGTCTGTGGTTTTAATAAGCTGTTGTAAGTTCAACTCGTAATTGTACTATGTTAAAGCTATTGTTTGGGAAAAAGCAAGTTTTAGGAGATCTTCGCTATTTAAAGCATGGTGATAATTTTTGTGATTGTTTAGTTGTAGTTGGTTGCTTCATGTCGAGTTATTCTTTAGAGTGTTAGAATACTATGGGTGTTTTTTAATTTGGTCATTTTTGAAAGAAGTTGGATTTCTCCAATGTCTTTCTTTTTTGTTATCTTTATATTGGCTAAGCAAAAAAAAAAAAACAATTCCATATTTCTCCCCATCTTGATGTGCCTCACGATTCGGATTTGCCCCACCGACTGATTTTTTAGTTTATTTAGTTTTCTACTTTCATTTTTATTTCTAATTGTACTTTTAATTTTGCCTTTTATTTTTCGTAGTTGTTTTATTTTATTTGAGACTATTTTGTTTTGTTTTTATCTTTCATGCACTTTTTTTATAATTTCATGGATGTTTTATTTTCTAGTTGTTATTTCTCTCTTAATTATGTTTGTTTATTTTCTTATTAGTTTGCTCAGAAACATGCACTTTCTTTAGACTTGCTTACATTTTTCGTTTTTCCCAATTTCGACGAAATCATCCAAATTCAGGGTAGTTTTAGTTCCCTTCCCCTATGCTATTATGCTTCTTCAGTGATTATATTTCTTTGTATATTGGGGACAATGTACATCTTAAGTGTGGGGAGGTTGCTTGTATATTTGTGATATAATCCTTGAAGTATTTGTCGTGTTTAAGTAATTTTCTCATGCCATCTATTAGAGTGTATTTTATTATTTGGAATTTTTATTAATGTTGTTTTGGATTAATTTGTTGATTTATATTTATTGGTTGATTCGAATTGAAAGACTCAAGAGAGTCAAGCATGATAATTTATTTTTCAAAAATTATAATTTTAGGCTATTTCCCTAAATTGAATTATTATCTTGAAATTTTGAATCTATAGGTCTGACATCAAAACCATCATTTTTTGAGCTTTTGAGCTTATAGAGCATATATTTTATTTCGTGCTTATTTTATTTTTGATTGTGAGTATGTCAACTTGATTTTTTATTCTAGAACTTGCTTCAATTATGCATGTTGAGACCACATTATTGATTTGATATACTGAGATGACAAAGACATTTAGGACTAACACATTTAACCTGTTACAATCTTACCTATCGAATTAACCTTGAGTAAACCCCATTGATCCTAATCCATTTTTGTTCTAACCCGTAATATTAATCCATGACCCTTATCTATGTTGTAAAATTATCCTTTTTATTGACTCCCTTTTTATCGAGATTTGATTTGGTTAGTTACCTAACTATGTTCCACTATTTGAATTGTTGAATTTTATTTTGTTCTCAATTAAAAAAATCGAGAAAGAAAAAAATTGAAAAGAAAGGAAAAAATAATAAGAAAAAAATTGAAAAGAAAGGAAAAAATAATATATGTATATATAATATTTGATTTAGCTTGAATGATTAGTTTCATATTCTATTGAAAAACTCGTTTTTATTTTTGATTATTCTTGTGAATGTAAATTATGTTAACTCAGCAGTTAATTGTTTCTCTAGTTTGGAAACTTATCAACTTGATCTCGATTATAACCGATTTTTTTGACGTTTTCCATACCTTAACCTAAGCCCCATTACAACCTTGAAAAGACCTCTTGATTGGTGTGTCATCTCATTTCATAGTGGTGAAGATTTGATTTTCAAGCAAGCCTATGGTAATGACATTTCTTGTTGGACTATTGAGTACATATTTCATGAACCTTAAACACTTTGAGTGCTTTGAGTGAATCTTTAGTGAGGATGTCAATTCATTAGATAATAGGAGACACCTATGTTTTGTGCTTTAAAAATTTTAGCTTGGACTGCTTGAATCCTTAGTGTCCTTTTAGTTGAATTTCCAATGCATGACTGTTTGCGAATTATCTTGAAGCGTTATTGATGAAAATGAAAAATTAAGAAAAGTTAGGTTGAATGTGGGTTGAGAATTTTGTTTGAGGACAAACAAATACTTAAGTGTGGGGATATTTGATAAGTGCTAAAAGTAACATATTTTAATCACGTTCTTAATGTGTTTTTGGATGATTATTTGATGTAAAATAGTGAATTTTATGCTCCTAATCATTTAAATTCATGTTTCTATACTTAGGAGAGCATTTGAGAGAAAAAGGAATGAAAAACGAGCGAAAACCAAAAAATTGGAGCAAATTTTAGGAGTCACATGGGCTGGGCCATTCCACACGGCCATGTGCTAGACTATATAGAAATCATGATTTGCACTCCAAACACGTGGAAAAAAAAGTATTTTTTAGGTTTTTCGGGCATTCTAAGACCAATATATACCAGATATAAGAAGAAGGGAGTAAGCCGTCGTAGAATATTTAAGAAAATAACTCAGAAAACACCATTGAAGCGAACTCTGAAACAAATTTCCATCAAGATTGAAGATCTCCTTTTGATTTCTTTAAAGTTTATTATGAGTTTCTTTATTTCTTGTGGTTATACTGTCTTCGGGATGTTTTTATTTGCTAGTATGAACTAATTTTCTAGATACTTAGAGAAGATGAACCCTATGATGAAATTTGCCTTTTGGTTTCTGTTTTACGCAATAAATATTTGGATCTTGTTCTCAATTATGTGTGCTTAATCATTGGTTTAATATTTCTAGGCTATTAATCCATATTTGATGTCCTTAAATAAAGGAAGAAAAATCGCTGTTTAAGAGTAGATCTAACATAATTGGAGTTGCATGCAATTGATCTACTGGATTTCTACCTAGCAGATAGAACTATTTTTCGTACTTTAGGTGCTTGAATTTAAGCATTTTCCTTTTGTTTTCTTAGGATTTAGTTTAGTTTTCTTTTATTGAATAAACTGTGTAAAAAGTGTTAAAAGGTGTTTTTGTTGTCTTTAAGGCCGATTGATGCCTAAGGGTTAGCTAATGAACTTCGTGAGTGTGCAGGAGATCTTTTGAAGTCATCAAAGTATGAAGCTGATCACTATGTCACGACACAGATTAATCTGTGTCACAACAAAGGGACCAAACATGAAGAATATCAAGGTTGACTTCTATGTCACGACACGGGCAAGGTTTGTTACGATAACGCTTGAAAGAATTACCCAAAGGAGTTGATTGACTTCTTCGTCATGACATGACTCCTGTGTGTCGCGACATCGACTCCTAGATGCGGATTTGACACCGAGTGTAGACCTTTCAGTCTTTACAATGCCACTTAAACAATAGGAGCGACAACTGACCTTAGGTTGAGGAAAATGACCGTCCATGACTATAAATAAGGCCTTTAGCACTTAGGTTTACACATCCTTAGTTTTAGTTTTTATTTCTTTTGTTATTTAATTTTCCGTTTATGTGGAAATGAGATTAGTAATTTTGTATAAACGATTGTGGATTTTATTCCCAATAGATTGCTATACAAATATCAGTTTCTTTCACTTCATTTATTCAATCTTAAATTTCATGTTGATTTATATTATTGATTTTATGATGTTTAAAGAAACCACGAGGAACTAATCACATTGTAGGGGATTAGGGAGTGGAAGTATGGTTATTTAATTATTGTTTACATGAATTTTCAATTGGATCAACTATTTGGAAAAGGAAGAACGTGAAACAATCACCAAGCATGACAACCTTAGAAAGTCATCTAGGTGGGAATTAACGCAAAATTGGTTTTGCCTATTCATGAACACCCTTGCACCAAACTAGTTTAGACTGTGACATCTAGCCATAAGTAGTCTCTCGTTACTCGTTATGTTGGTGGAAGATCTTAAGATCCTGCTAGGGTAGCGAATAGTTGATTGAAGCAAAGTCCCTAAAATCGATGATTGATGAACCTATACTGAAACGAACTAATCTCCCCAAAATCTATTCATCAAATTTCGCTATCTCTTTCCTTTGCGTTATTTTCTTTAGTTTATGTTCTTTAATCACCAACTCTTTATTTCCTTTTGTACTATAAACCCTAAAGAAAGTACTAATTACTTCTTTTCTTTACAGGGATTTAAATCACTATCACTTTGCCTCCCTTGGGTACGATCCTCGGAATACTTCCAAGTGTTTCGCTGTAAACAAAACTATATTACAACCTGACTTGTATACTTGGGGAAGCCCTAAAAGACACACCAAACCGGAGTACGTTTGGAGGCGATCAAGTTGGCACCCTTGCCGGGGAGGTAACGTTTATAGTGATTTTTATTTTTGCATTATTATTAAGGATAATTCGGAAAATTTTAGGATGTAGTTACTATTCTTAACAAACACTAACAATTCATTATTTTCAGATTCATCACTGTCAAACAACAATTCCAAAATAAATTCATACCATAAATGACTATTATTACATGTGTTTAGATGAGGAATATAGTTACGACGATGATATCTTTGAAGATGGATATTATGAAGATTGGGAGATACAAGAAAATCAAAGATTATTGATACTCGAGTTTAGTCAACTTCGAGGAGAAATTCCAATCCCCGAACAACATAGTAACAAATCCTTCAAAAGACTACATGAAGAACGAAAAAAGAGAAAGGACAAAAGGAGAAGCCTTGTGTTGATCACGACAAGGAAACTTCCGAAGAACCTGTTGGCTAGACCATTAAGCATACAAAAGGGTCATCAGTGGATGAGGAAATTTAACATATTTTAAGAATAAAAAATGAACCTCGATCCAGTGAAGAAGTGATTTATTTAGAAAAAGTGATGGTCTCTAATTACAGAGCATAGATCTCCAATTAATCACTATTATGGATAGACACACAGAAGAAATGTTGACAATTGAAGAAACTATGGTCAAGGATTAGGGTTTGAATGGGAAATGGCCATAATGTACAACATCTCTCTGCTGAAGCAGATCCCCAGAGAAATCAATAACAAAGGGATTTTTCTTACACTTTATATAATAGGGAAGATCTACATTTACAAGCCATCACCTCATGCTTCGAATATCAAAATGGGATATATGATGATGGTTAAGAACAGAGCGAGGAGAGGATACAGCTACAATAATATTAATACCAGCAAGTGTAAAATCAATGATAGAATCATTTTTCTTGATAAGATAATTGAGCAGTTGTTAGGGCACCATGATCGAACTTACAATTTCTATAAGTGGCCCAATAATGGAAGCAGTTGCAAGATCAAATGGTGGCATCAATTCATTCCCGTCACCGAAAAATATGGTCGGCGGAAGGAAATGGCAATAATTAATGTAGGATAAAAAGGAAAATTTCGAGAAGGAGATAAACACCAGAGAATAGCATGGCATGATGGCTGTCGGAGTAATAGTGACAGAACTATCCATTCTAGAATGTCAAAATGCACACTAACTACTTTGCCAGACAATTTTGGAAAGCATTAATAAGTATTTTTACTTTTATATCTGTGTACTAACATACTAACCTTGATTTGTTTCATTTCAGGTTACCTAGGCGGAACTGACACGTGTGTTGCGACATAGCTGCCCTATGTTGCGACAAAGCAACTAGTATACCCCAAAGCCAATCGATGATGCGACACACACCCTTGGTGTTGCGACAAAGGAGTCAGATTACCCCCTTCCCACAAAATTCAATACTGGGTGGTATGTAGCGAGACGAGGGAGTTTGTGTCATGAAAAAGGCATACTGATGGGTATGTCGTGACACGAAATACCTTACGTTGTGACATTGTCTACAATTTCAGCAGGGTCGACCCGACCTGATCGCATAACCTGGCGTTTTAGCCTAAGTTTTACCTAATTTTCTAACCCCAAAACCCTAATTTTTACGACCCCTATATATACTAACCTTAAACTAAGCCTATTACACTACTTAAACACTTCAAAACACTCTCCAAGTTTCTCTTAATCTCATATTTTTCTCCCCAAACCTAAAACCCACCACCTCTATAATTCAATCAAGGGGGGCTGCCTCTAGCAATCAAAGGCTCATTTCAAACCATTTTGCAAGATACACAATTGAAGAAAAGGTATCTCTAAAATTTTACTGTTCCATTAATTTTTATTCATAGTTTATTTGAAATGTCTCCAATAAAGAGTAAAGGAACCATAGTTCAGGAAGAGGATGATGATTCGGATTATGGAAGGTTCAAAAATGCCGAAATCGAGAACTATTTCCTAGCATCACAAGGACGACCAAAAATTCAAGAATAAGGCTTCGAACCGTCAAAGATTCATTGCAAGGAAATCTGTCCGCTAGTAAGGTATCACCAATAGGAACAATTTTGTGTCGCCCCAGCAGGAAATGTTGTTATCCTTATAGTCCAAGAATTTTTATGCGTCCTTAAAAGATGATATTATTAAGAGAAAGAGTTGTAGTAAGGTATTATTAAGGGGGCAGTCTGTTCCTATTTTACCTGAGGATATTTGTGATTACTATAACGTACCCTATTTTGAGAAAGATTTCATAGATGGTGTGAATTTTACCTCATTTGAAAACATTGACATGGAAGAAATCATTAGGTTCTTGACATAAGGAATGGGTGTCTGGAATTGTAGACCAGATATTAGCTTGCCTTTGAACTTTAATCAAGCTATCATGTTTCCGTTTGCGAAGATGTGGATGCAATTCCCGGCAACTCGAGTTGTGTCGGCTTTAAATGTTTCTAATGTTAACACCTTTCAAGCTGTTTTATTATGGTGTTTTGTAGAAGAAACAAATTTGTGTAGGTGCTTGGATCTATAAAGAGATGAAGTGTTGTACTCAGAGTCAGAAGAGTGGTCGTTTCTTTCCCCATTCGGTAATGACATTATGTAAGAAGGCAGGGGTGGCGTACCGAGAATGAGCAATTTTTGAAGTCGACCCGAAGCATCATCGGGGAATGGATGTTTTGAATGTTTTTTGAAGACTTCATTTTAAAGATTTGTAATTTTGGATGATTTTGGTTTGTGATTTAAGAATTATTTATTAGTAGGAGTAGGAGTAGAGGTAGATTTATTTTTACATACATATGTTTTAATTTGATGTAGGAACCCAAATGATGGAGACACAACATTTGGAGCTATTCATGACAAAAAGAGAAGGAACCCACCATTAGAAGAGGAACTTTTACTATCAATTGGGTAACTTCGATCCTTACTTTTAGGGGCTGCATATTGAGGATACTGTGTTATCTAAAAAGTGTTTTTTTTTGGGGGGGAGGGGGTAACATAAAATTATTGCATTTTAATCTTTCATTTTTCTTTTCTTTTATTTTTCGTTTATTTTTTCTTGTGATGTGTGCTTGAGCTTTTAGAAATACAAGTGATTTATTAAGAGCATGTACAATAGGTTGAGTGTATTTTTGAATAAATTTGCCATGATGATGAGTAATTTTTCAATTTTTGAGCATGAAACCATTAAGTTCTATAGGTTACACTAAGTGGAGATAGAGAGATATTATTGGTACCAAATAATATGAATGGTATGAGGAAATGAGCATGCTACTATATATGATAGAAAGTAATTTTAGGATTATGTGATTAAATTGACATTTGTTCATTTTGAGATGTTTAAGGATGACCTAAGGCATTGTTTGGATACATTTAGAGCCAAATAGCAAACCTTATTCCAATTTGCCCTTTAGTACCGATATTTGAGCTTATTGACCCTTCTTGATGAACCATATTACAAACCTTTAATGCCTAAAAAGTTTATTTATGTTTACTCTTTTCTTTGGTCGTATTTTACACAATAATAGACGTATGACCATATGTATTAGTAGACACATTAAGATGAAGTTTGTAAAACAAAGAGTGAAATAAAAAAATCAATATAGAATATGAACTTAAGTATAGACAGAAAGATGAAAACAATAAAAAATCCAAAAGAAAGAATAGATGAGTAAGAACAAAAGAAAAATTCATGAGTAAGAAAAAAATTTGAAAAGTGAAAAAGTCACAAAAACACCAAAAAGAGAAAAATCTTGCTCAAGAAATAGAAGAATACTCACAGGCTAGATAAAATGATTAGACCATGTTGAGGTTTCCTAAGTGGAGAGAAAAAGAAGGTGAGAGAAGGAGAAATAAGAAGGTGAGAAGGAATGGGACACTAAACGGGGAGAATAGGAAACAATAAAATGTGCCAAACTATTTTCGTGTTTGTAACCTCTTGTGCTTACTATTCTTTGAATTTCATATCTGTCCAAAGCCTTAGTACGTTACAAGCTGAAAAGACCTATGTGATCTAAACAACTCCATGCATAAATGAATATGGCATTACTTAATTTCATTATGACTATCTATATTGTACTAGGATAATTAAAGTACTTGTATTAGGCATTGATAAAGTTATACCAATGAAATCTTAATATTTGTATCTTTTGTAACTTACTGAACTTAGATGTTTTTAATCAAAGATGGTAAAGTTACTTGCTTATCATGTTGAAATTATTGAAAGATATATAATGCCTAGAGTAGATGTTGCGAATTCAATCCTTGTATGATACATACTCAAGCTCCTATGTTTTCTTTTCTTGTTTTGTTTGCTTGAGGACAAACAATGACTTAAGTGTGGGGGGGTTTGAGCTGCTGGATTTGTACCTAACAGATTGAACTACTTGTCATACTTAGGAGCTTGAATTTTAGGATTTAGTTTAGTTTTCTTAGGATTTAGTTTAGTTTTCCTTTATGGAATAAATTGTGTAAAAAGTGTAAAAAGTGCAAAAATGTGTTTTTTGTTGTCTTTAAGGCTGATTGAGGCCTAAGGGTTAGCTAATAAACTTCGTGAGTGTGCAGGAGACATTTAAAAGTCAACAGAGTATGAAGCTGATCACTATGTCACGACACAGACTGATCTATGTCGCAACAAAGGGACCAGACCTAAAGAATATCAAGGCTAACTTCTATGTCACGACAACACCTGAAAGAATTACCCAAAGGAGTGGACTAAATTCTTCATCGCAACACGGCTCCTGTATGTCGCTACATCAACTCCTAGACGCGTATTTGAAACTCAGTGAAGGGTAGCTGATCTAGGGTTTAAGGTTGAGGAAAATAACCGTTCAGGGCTTTAAATAGGGCCTTAGCACTTAGATTTACACATCTTTAGTTTTAGTTTTGATTTCTTTTGTTATTTCACTTTTTACTTTTGTGGAAATGAGATTTGTAACTTCGCATAAATGATTGTGGATTTTATTTCCAACATATTGTTATAAAAATATCAGTTTCTTTCACTTCATTTATTCAATCTTAAATTTCATGTCGATTTATATCATTGATTTTATGATGTTTAAAGAAACCATGAGAAACTAATCCCATTGTGGGGGATTAGGGAGTGAAAGTATGGTCATTTCCATACTTAGGGGGAAAACCACATTAATTTTTGAATGTTTTCCATTTCTCTAACTTTTCCATTTCTATCAATTTCTGTTCATTTGATTCAGCATGCAATTCATTTATGATTTCAATGAGCTAGCAGAGGGATCGATTGAACATATGTGATTAGGGCTCAAATGATTTATAATTAAATTTCATATTTTTGCCTATTACTTATAAACTCATAGTCATAAAGTCCTTCAACCATAGTATTGTTGAGCTCTCTCTAATGACAAACCATTACGAAATCTATTCAATCATTGCTCGTCGAATGACTTTTTCATTAGTGTGTTACCCTCATAAGATATCCTTAATCTATTTGGGATAAATCCACTCTATCAATATGATCCTATTTTTCTCACAGTAATCATCTTCTTTCATGAAAAGTTAATTACTATTAAGTAGTAATTAAGTCATTCATCACAAAGACGAACTACCCGTGCCCACATTTAATTTTCATCTATTATGTAATGCCAATGAGAGGATATCATTAACCCATGTCTTGGTTTATGAATTCCATTATTGTGAATGATGCTACATACTGTAAAAGTCGTAGACCCAACACACCAGCTTTTGGTTCCTTATCTATTTGAACTCAAGCTTTTGCTTACATCAAAGTATACGAGTAACATATACATAGTCCATCATCCACTCATGATTAAGTTATGTCACACTAGGAACATCACAAGTGAATAAATCCATAAATGATTCATGATCTATTCTACTTGGGTTCAATCCGATGTATTTTCGGTCCAGTCAGTCACATATATGTCTTTATTTTCTAGGAGTAATTCGCTCTGATGCGCAGGACAAAGCATCTCCCCAATTAGACTTGATTAACGATATATTAGTCTTTCAATCAGTTTGCTCATTTTCAATTAGACTAAGGACATGTTTAGGTTTGTCTACTAATATAATTTGTCTTTTCATATTACGATCCGACCACATAATACTGCTTAGTACTAGTTAAACATTAAACAACCAGTGAGCTAAAATTTGCTTCTACTTTGCTTTACATGCAAAAACCACATGGGGACATTATACAAACGATATTAATGCAATTCCTGAATAATTTTATTAACCAATCTGTTCAAAAAATTTACAAGTAAGGCACTAGATCCAACACTAAGAAACTATCTCATCCCAATAGTTAAGGGAATATAATGTACTTCGTAAGCGATTGGTTAGGGGAGTTATAAATGTGTTTGTGGGTAGTAACAAAGAACAGGTGAATTCCAACTCCTACAGAAAAGCATATTTGAGAAGTGTATTCTCCATCAATGCTCCATTGAAGAAGCCTCATCCATTGACAAGTTAACTTTAACATAGATAATGAATTGAACTTCTAGGCAAAAACAATGATATTTAGTGGTCAAAACAACCATTGTTGTCTTTCAAGTAAAGAAAATACTAGTGAACACCAGAAGCACTATGAAAGTTTTACTCTAGCAAGCTTTAAAAAAATCGGGTCTCAATTAGTCAATGCTGAGAAGGACGAGTGCCATTTATAGCTATGCTAACCAACCCATAACACGGAAAACAAAGGGAGAAGCAAGAGAGAATGGAAAATAAAGAAGAAAAGAAAAGTTAGAAGATCATAAAAGAAAAAAAAATTGCTTAAAATGAAAAAATATGGGGACCAATTGTATAATTCATCCTAAAATTTTTGTTTGAAATGATGATTTAACGTGCTACATCAACTTACTGTTACACCATTAAAAACAATTAATGAATTAGAGACTAAAATGTTACTACACGTTAACATAAGAGACAAAAATGTAACATTTCAAACATAAGTGACTAAAATGTAACCTGAGGTAAACAAAAGTATCTGTTTTGGTAATTTAACCTTATAATATTAATACAAATTGAGCACTTATTTTGTTTTTCCTAAATTTTGGTGATTAAAATGATCTCAAATTTAAAAATACCTTGATAAAAGTAGGATTGGCTCACAGTCCGATCCTATTGTGAACACGTATATTTTATATGAATATCTCCACCCCCTCTTATCAATAGTTTTGGCTTTGCCCCTAATAACAATAACAATATATTTATTATTGTGTTCACTTTCAATATTAAATTAGAATTTAAAAATAAAAATAGGTTTGTAAATTGTAAGAAAATTAATTGAAGTAGAAAATGTAGAAGTAGTAATGTTATATAAATAAAGAAATAATAATTCTAAATCTAAAGTATGTAAGTGATGAAAACATTTCCTTTATTGGTTGTTTTGTTGTTGATTGCTCTATGTATCTTGGAATATTTTTATTTTGTTGATGTATTGTTAAATAGAATTTAGAATGAACCTCATGTGATGGTTTGATGGTTAAGAATATTCATTATTCCAGATATGATTTGGATTCGAGTCATATTAATCACATTTGTTTTTCGGATTTTATCCTATTATTGTAAATCACCAAAAAAAGAGAGCGTATAGTATTGTATGCTTGTTCTCATGGTTACAATGTGTTTTCATGATTCAACATTTTTTTTATTCTATAATTAAACAAATCTTTCAACAATTGCTTAACATGATCACATTGTGTTTGTTTTGTAATACGAATTGGTGGTCTAAAAATAATTGTCATAGAAAATTGTATAAATTTAAGGCAATTTATTAATGTGTAGAATATTTATAATGCGTATAAATAATGTGTACAATATTTATAATGCACATAAATAATCTGTATAATATTAATAATAACTATAAATAAAATAATTTATGAGTAAGAAAATTAAAAAATTACTATAATAACATACAAAATATTATGTAGCAAATATATATTATCTTATAATAACTCATGTAATTATTTAATTTAATAACTTACATGTACACAAAATATTATATTTATTTACGTATAAGATATGGCTAAAGTTATTATATTTATTTATTTTAATATTATGTGTAACGTCCCAAAAATTTTAATTTTTCTATGTGAGTTATGTTAATGAATTTGTTTTTGTTTTTGTGGTTATGTGCTTTGTCTTTTTACTTGAGATCTGGGGTTCAAGTTGCAATTTTAGCGTTTTGCGTTTCCTTTTTCTGAAACTTAGAGTTTGAGATTGTGACATAAATTAAATTCTGTCCATTAATATATCAACGATGAGCCTAATGGTTCAATGATCATGCATTTGTCTATCTTCTGGTTTTGTGTTTGAGTCTTTGCATTTACATCAAGTTGATATGTTTTCTTATTCAATCTCTGCATTTACGATAGGTATATATATATTTTCAGTCTCTGTATCTAAGATAGGTAGATGGGTTGAGTTACTTAGGGACTACAACTGTACAATAAAGTATCTTCCCGGTAAAGCTAATGTTGTAGTTGATGCTCTTAGTCGTCGGGCGATGACTGATTTGTGAGCGATGTCTGCTCGATTGAGTCTGTTTGACTATGGCAGCTTATTAGTGGAACTTCAAGTGAAACCAATCTGGGGGGATCAGATTCGAGAGAAACAATTGCAAAACGAGTCTCTGGTTCAGCGACTACATGTGATTGAATCTGGTGAAGAGTCTTAGTTCGGTTTGAATAGCGAAGGGGTTTTGTGTTTCGAGGGTCATATCTACATACCTAAGGATATTGAGTTGAGACTATCCATTATGCAAGAAGCACATAACAACCCTTACGCTATGCATCCTCACAAAAATAAGATTTATCGAGATCTGCGAGAGTTGTACTGGTGGTTGAGTTTGAAACAGGAGGTGACTACCTTCGTCTCCCACGGTTTGACTTGCCAAAAGGTTAAGGCTAAGCATCAGCTGCCTTTGGGATTACTTCAACTGGTTAAGATTCCTCAGTGGAAGTGGGAACGAGTGACAATGGACATCGTTAGTGGGTTACCCTTAACACCTACTAAGAAGGATTTAGTTTAGGTCATCGTAGATCGATTGACCAAGTCTACTCACTTTTTACCGTTTATGCTCCGGAGTTGTGTGATTGACTTCAGGGGTAGTTGGGAAGATCATCTGCTGTTAGTAGAGTTTGTATATAGAAACAACTTCCAGTCTAGCATTCAGATGGCACCTTACGAAGCTCTGTATGGTCGTAAGTGTCGTACTCCTTTATTTTTGACTGAATTAGGTGAGCGACGGGTTCTAGGTCTCGAGTTTGTATCTGATATCGAAGATATGGTTAAACTGATTCTAGATCATTTGAAAGTTGCACTCGATCGATAGAAATCGTATGTGGATTTAAAAAGGAAGGATATTGAATTTTGTAGGTGACCAAGTGTTTCAGAAGGTGTCAACGTGGAAGAAAGTTCTTCAGTTTGGATGCAAAGCTAAATTGAGTCTGAGATTTATCGGACCTTACCATATTCTAAAATGGATTGGGTTAGTTTCCTATCAGCTCTAATTGCCACTTGAACTTGATCGAATTCACGACGTATTTCATGCCTCGATGTTGAGATGGTATCGGTCTGACCCATCCCACATTGTCCCGGTTGAGGAGATCGAGGTGAGACCCGATCTAACTTTCGAAGAGTAACCAATTCAGATTCTTGAGCGAGACATTAAAGTCTTACGATGGAAAACCGTACCTTTAGTTAAGGTTCTATGGTGGAATCATGGTACTTAGGAAGCCACTTGGGAACCCGAGGATTCAATTAGTCAGCAATATCCATATCTTTTCGATTCAGGTAAATTTCAAGGATGAATTTCTTTTAGGGAAGAGAGTTGTAACACCTAAAAAATTTAAACTTTTTTATGTGAGTTATGTTAACGAATTTTTCTTTGCTTCTATGGTTTTGTGTTCTGTCTTTGTACTTGAGATCTGGGGTTCGAGTCATAGTTTTAGCATTTTGCTTTTCCTTTTTCTGAACCTTAGAGTTTGAGATTGTGACATAAATTAAATTATCAATGATGAGCCTAGAGGTTCGATGGTCATGCATCTATTTGTCTTCTGGTCCTGTGTTTGAGTCTCTACATTTATAATAGGTAGATAGGTTGAGTTACTTAAGGACTACAACTGTACGATAGAGTATCATCACGAAAATGCTAATTTTGTAGTTGACGCTCTTAGTTGTTGGGTGATGATTGATCTGCAAATGATGTTTGCTCGATTGAGTTTGTTTAACGATGGTAGCTTGTTAGTCGAGCTTCAGGTGAAACCTATCTGGGTGGATCGAATTCGAGAGAAACAATTGCAAGATGAGTCTCTGGTTCAGTGGCTACGTGTGATTGAATCTAGTGAAGAGTTTGAGTTCAGTTTGAATAGCGATGGGGTTCTATGTTTCAAGGGTCGTATCTGTGTACCTAAGGATATTGAGTTGAGACTATCGATTCTGCAGGAAGCACATAGCATCCCTTAAACTATGCATCCTAGCAAAAATAAGATGTATGGAGATTTACGAGAGTTGTACTGGGGGTCAAGTTTGAAACGGGAGGTGGGTACCTTCGTTTGCCATTGTTTGACCTATCAGAAGGTTAAGGTCGAGCATCAGTTGCCTTTGAGATTACTTCAACAGATTAAGATTCCCTAGTGGAAGTGGGAATGAGAGACGATGGACTTTGTCATTGGATTACCCTTAACACCTACTAAGAAGGATTTAGTTTGGGTCATTGTAGATCAATTGACCAAGTCTGCTCACTTTTTGCCGATTAAGACGGATTATCCACTTCAGAAGCTAGCTAATCTTTACGTATCAGAGATTGTGAGGTTGCATGGGGTTTCGATGTCAATAATCTTAGATCAAGATTCGTGTTTTACCTCTCGGTTCTAGAAGAAGCTACATGAAACGTTAGGTACGTGACTAGATTTTAGTACAACATATCATTTTTAGACGAATAGTCAGTTTGAGAGGGTTATTCTGATTCTTGAAGATATGCTTTGGAGTTACATGATTGACTTCAGGGGCAGATGGAAAGATTATCTACCGTTAGCCAAGTTTGCGTACAACAGTTTCTAGTCTAGCATTCATATGGCACCTTATGAAGCTCTGTATGGTCATAAGTTTTGTAATCCCTTCTGTTGGATCGAATTAGGTGAGCGATGAGTTCTAGGTCTCGAGTTAGTTTCTAAGACCAAAGATACAGTTAAATTGATTTGAGACTGTTTGAAAGCTGCATCCGATCGATATAAATCATATGCGGATTTAAAAAGGAAGGATATTGAATATTCTGTAGGTGATTAGATGTTTCTGAAGGTGTTACCGTGGAAGAAATGTAACACCCAAAACCTGTAATCGTTACAGTTTGGGTTCCATGGTCCTTCCATTCATTTACCTTTAAATAAATCCTCAATATCTCATTATTTAAGATAATATAACAATATGCACGTAAATTAAAATAATCTTAAATCACAATGCAATTTATTAAGGGTAAAAATGTCATTTAACAAATTTGGGGGACTTATACTAGTATCTGTTGGATAAGTATCGATAGAAGTCAAATTAGAGAGCAATTTTAAAAGTAGTTGTAATTTTCTATCGGTAGTTGTGGAGGTTCTACCGATACAAGTATGACTTCTACCGAAACAATTCATGCTACTACCCAAACAACAAACTCTAGAGAGCAAGGAAGTTTACACTGCAACTTCTACTGATAAAAGAATTCGAACTATCGATACTACTATGATCAGAACTATCTATACTTCAATATTTGCTACTGAAACAATGAAAGTCAGTAGCCAACATCTCACTTACTTTGTACTTCTTCTGATACATGCAAGACTACTACCTAAACAAGTATGCAGATTTCAAAAAATGCACATAATTCTTTTAAGTTTATATTCAACCATATCAAACATATCAAGTACATTTCCATTACAAGTTGAGCACTCAAAATCATGCCTATTTGGAATACAACATGTTGATACCTGGTTCATTACAAAACACAAAATACATTTGAAGGGAAGTATCAAGATAACATCATTTCTAATAACATTACACATTAAACATTTCAAGTTCACAACCCTACTACATGCCATATAAGCCAAGTGATACGAAGACTACTGAATGAACTCTCGAGATAGTGTGATTCTTTAAGGTGATCCGATCATCAGACATCAAAATGAATCTACAAAACAATAACAAATACACAGGTAAGCTTATTAAGCTTAGTAAGTTCACAATAACATTATCTTACCGAATGAACAATACGGTTATAGATATAATAGTAAATAAGTCTTCATAATCACTTGATAACAATATAGGATTGATCTCTTCAGGTGTTCCAAAAATTTAGCTCATACGAGCCCAGATAGGGTTAGCTCTTACGAGCCTAGACAGAGTTTAACTAGTATAAGATGTTGCCCACACAAGTTGATGAGAATCCACAACATGTGCAAAAACTCAGCCATCGATACGATCCAGAATTACCCACTCACGATGTTTCTCACACAAGCTGATGAGAATCCACAACGTATGTAGAAACTCAACCATCGTAGAGGTCCATATAATCAGTATTCATTCAGAATTTGTCGATTCATAATGCTGCTCACACAAGCTGTCAGGAAACTGCAACACATGCAAGATCCCAACCATCGTGTCGATTTAGATAATCGACCTTAGGCTTAACATCTTGTTTCTTCATTTGTTTCCCAATCTTCTCGAACATTCAACCTTCTTTGAGTTGCTACAACAATAATGATTACATAAAGAAACATTTAAATGAATGTAAACTAACACTACGAACTTGCTGGACGAAATTACAATTTACGTAAAACTTTAGGGACTATTTTGTAATTTTCCTCTTTCCACGATCGGTGACTCATTCTCGATCTAACACAATAAAGCCATCATTTCTCTCATTAAATCATTTAAATTTAATCAATGTATACATTTAAGTCCTTTCCAAGAAATTTATGAAATTACCCCTAACCTTTACATTTTCATTCAATTTAGTCCCTAGGTACAAAACGTGCAAAATAACTATTTCTCACTCAAACTAACACTAGTCAAATACTTATCGGTGTTCACCCATCAACTACTTGCAGTTATTTCGTAACAGGGACATGTATTTTCATTAATTTCACAATTTAATCCTTAAACCCTAATTTCATCAAAATCACTTTACAAAATCATCAAATCTAACAACAAAGCTCACGATACTTCAATAAAATTTCAAGAACAAACTTATTTAACAATGGAAAGGTTTATAACATTTGACAGATTAACAGATTAGTCCTTAAGTTAGCTAGATTAAACTAATACAGACTTAAAAACATAAAAACCACTAGAAACGGACAAGATTTACCTACTCAAATACAAAACCTAAGCTTGGTCGAATATGGTGTTTATTTCCTTAGGGTTTAGCTTAAGGAAGAAGATGAAGAAGAAAATGAGATGATTTTCTAATTCTTTTTGTTAAAATTACTTAAGTCTTTAGAAATTATCCTTTTAACCTTCATTAAATTCATATAATTTCTATTTAAAAAGGACCAAGACCGTCCACTCACTTATTGAATGGTCTATTTACCATTTAAGGGCTTTAATTTACCTCACTATAACATCTAGTGTCTCTACTAACTAGATTCTAAGTTTTACACTTTTACGATATAATCCTTTTTATTTAATTAACAATTCAAACGATAAAATCTCTTAACCAAATATTAATACGCCACTAATGTCATTAAAAATAAATAAGTAATATTTATAATTCGACTCGTCAGAGTTGTGATTTCGAAATTACTATTTTTGACACCACTAAAAATAGGGTTATTATAAGAAAGTCCTTCGGTTTGGACGCAAAGGCAAATTGAGTCTAAGATTTATCAGACTTTATCATTTTTTGAAATGGATTGGATGAGTTGCTTATCACCTTGAATTACCACTTGTACTTGATCGAATTCACAACGTATTTCATGTCTCGATGTTGAGACGGTATTAGTCTGACCTATCCCACATTGTCTCGATTGAGGAGATCGAGGTGAGACCTAATCTGAATTTTGAAGAGTAACTGATCTTGTCTGTAACGTCACAGCAGTTGTGCAAGCGGACACACGCCGAAGCAAGTATAGTTGATAAAAAATTCTATCGAATATCGATCCCACGAGGAATGGGTTTTTGATGTTCAGCTGTCAAAGTAACTAATACTAAAATTAGATGAAATGTGAGTAAAGATGTCAGCGCAATTAAGTCAGATTTGCACACTAAAAATTGTTAATACTGTCAATGCAATAAAAGTTAATTGTCAAAGCAACAGAAAGTAAATCAATTGTTGTGGAAGTTTTGAGAATTTAAATGCATAAAAGTAAAGGTTTAATCTAGTGTAAAGGATTGGAGTAGATCACTGATTTCGCTAAGTCACAACGCTGGATGCGTCGACAATGTATTGTATAGACGAATTGTCGCAACAATAGAGCTCCAATGAAATCTTACCAATAACAGTCCTCTGTTTAATCAAGACTCAAGTACCCACAATCACCTTACCTCTCGGTGTGAGCAACATTGTGCACTCAAGAACAAGTGACTAGAATCTCTTCTAATCCCAAGCAACTCTCGCTATCTTGCTTGTTAATCTAACTTGTCACCGCATCTCTGGATGTCGGTAGACTGCAAATGTACTCTCATGTTTGATGCAGTTATATCTAAGATTAAACAGATGAAAAGCATTAAATAAGAATCAAAGCAATCTAACAATGAAAGATACTCTCGTATTCATTCAAATGTCATTAAAATTCATCAGCATAAAAGAGGGTTAACGAATACAATCGAAGCTTACTATCTCAAGACTACTAGGACTATTCCTCATCCGCTCCTTTTACCTTGCATCAAGCACCTCTCTTCAGAAGTGGTTATTCCTTTTCTCCATCAGCTCACCATTTTCCAGCTTAAATCTCAAAACACACAGCAATTACAGTATTTAATTCCTCCACCTATTGATATTTTCTTTCATCTTCTTTCCTCTATTTATAGCCTTCAAAAGTTGCAAGATTCATCCTCCATTATTAGATCCAGATCAAATTTGCAGCTAGCAAAGTTAGTTACAGTACAGTTGTGCACTCATGCAGATTTAATATGTACATCAGAGATCTGCATGTTGTCGCTACATTATTGGGCAAGATATGAAATCGTCAATTACAGCAACAACGTGTGATTTTCCTGCACTGGTGTTTCTAGTTGTATTTTCAGCTTGAGTTCACTTATCCAAAGCTTAGGTTTTATGCGGCGACATCTCTGGTCACAATTTCAAGCTGATCTTGTGGCTGCATTCTTCTTCCAGCATTGATCTTCTAAGATGAGTTTCTGCGCTGACAATTCTAAGGATATATAGGCTGCTTGTAGCGAAATTAGTACACAAAAGATGTAAAAAATAACAAGAATTTAAACCAAACTATAATGAGTTAGAAAATATAAAAACTAAGTATGAAATGCTTACAATGCATGCTAAATACGATACAAAAGAGACATTTAAAACATCAATTTAGGGAGAAAATATATGTCATTTGGAATGCTATCACACCCTCAAATTTGAGTTTTTACTTATCCTCAAGTAAACAAAAATTAGCAAAGTCACAAGCAAACATGTCACTGCAATCATTATTGTCACAACTTAAATTTTCTAAAATCCTAATGCATAAATTGTAATCACATGATAGAATAATACGTCGACAATTTATAGGTATGAATAATTAAAATTGAAACTTCATTAATGTTAGTATCATGGATTGAATCTTAATCTTCCTTATACAACATTTATAACAAACATAATTTTTTTATTTTTCTTTTCTCTTTCTTTTTCTTTCCTTTTCACATTTTTTCTTTTTCTTTCTTTTTCTCATTTTTTCTTTTTCTTTCTTTTTCTCATTTTTTCTTTTTAAGTGACTAAGAGATATCATTGCATTACTCTACCTTTGTTCCTAGGTAGTAATGATGGGGTGAAACAAACCCTTAAGAGGTATGTAATTACGCCGACACACACTCTTGCAGTGACAGCTTTTTGCTAGATGATTTTTCTAAAGCTTGCGGCGGAGTGTTCTCCCTTGAAAAGTCACAATGCACCTACATTAGTGTGTCTTTTATTAATACAATGTCGCTGCAACTGGTAAGTTAGTTCAAGATTCAAATATTCACACTATTCATTTATTACTGAAGTAATTCCAATCATTCATTCCAAAATAGAAGACTCACTATTCATTCATATTCATCCAATTTTCACATCAGCATCCCAAACAATTCAAGATAATGCATTGACAATACTTATACAAATATAATGGAAATGTAATGATAATGCAACTAAATTAACGAAAAATGCAATGACAAAATAAAAATGCAATGACAATAAAGATGTATGCAAATTATCTACAAAGAAGTGTACTAACTCATTTCACAGCAACAGAGGCAGAGGCTGCTTTTGTTTTGTTTTTCTTCTTCCTCGGGTGCTCACCATCGTGTTTACATTTCTTCTCTTTGTCCTTGCTCCGCTTTCTTTTCTTATTCTTCGAACTAACCGGATCGGTGAATTGCTCCTCCTTAGCTGGTTGGGTGCTGGCCTCATCGATAGTTACCTCGGATAGGTGGATTTCAGCTAATGGTGCCACATATGGCACAATGGCAAGAGGATGAATCTCCTCAATGCTGCTTGTAACTACCTTAGCCCAGCTCGATTCAGGTGGAGCTTCGTCACTACTAGATGCCCCCACACTCACAGGTGTACCGATAATATCCTCAGCGATATCTGTCGGGGCATCTTCCTTCCTTTATTTCTGCACCTCTCTAAGGTTCTTCAATGCAATATCTTCTTCTTCTTCTTCATTCTCTTTCTCTTGGCCATCTTCTTCCACTGCACCTTCATCCCCAGGCTTCTCTTATTCAATTGTGGCCATGTCAGCACCAACCTCTGCGTCCATAACCATGGGGCTATGCAGCTCCTCAATGACAACCTCTCTACATGCCATGGTCGCTTCGAATAGGCTGGCAATTGTTCTGTAGCAGTCTTCCATGGCATTAAAATGTCCCTCGCTCTCCTCATCATCAAAGATACGAATTCTTGTTGGGGATGGAACATTTTGAGGCCTACCATTAGGATTAAGCTGGTCAAAGGATGAGACTTGCATTGGGTGAAAAATAGAAGGGAAGGCTGGGAAGTCTGGCATCCGACTGGAACTCATGCTGCGTAATGCGGTGATAATTGCCTCATTCCAGGCTTTTATATATGCATAGAAAATATGTTGTCTATAATCCGTATCTTCTAATAGGCCGACAGTGCGCATAATGCACGTGTCGATGCGATCAATATTGGCTTCCATAGCAACCAGCCTCTTTCCAATTGGAGATTTGTAGGTGCATCAGCCTATTTTTCCTTCTTCTTCCCTTTGCCCTTCTCCTTCTTTTGTGGTGCTTCTTTCACAATCGACGTTTCTTGGCCTCGAGTCATTCTTTTAACTGATATATCATTGATGGGACTTTTGTTTTCAAACACTTCCTCGCCATCCCGAGGCAGAATGCCCTTCTGTTTGCAGAGCAACATTATTAAAGAAGGGAAGGGGAGTATACCATTTTGTTTTGCAGCAGCTTCAGCTATTTGATCATGGAGGATTTCACCGATATCAATGTGACAGCCTTGTAAGATTGAGTGCAAAAGGAACATACAGTCCAATGTCACGGTAGTTCTGAATTGGGAGAAATGCCACTTCATGGCAACTAAAGGCATTGTCCTTGGCATCGCATATCTTGTCAGGGCATTAAAGTTGATAAAGTACAGGTAGAAATAATCGAGAAATTACCACCGCCCACCAATGTCAAAGCAATAAGAATCTTTCTTGGACATGCTAGTTTTTACAGAAGATTCATATGTGATTTTTCCAAGATTGCTAAACCGTTATGCTCACTATTAGAGCAAAATAAAAAGTTTGTGTTCGATGACAACTGTCTGGACGCATTCATTACAATAAAGAAACAGTTGGTACAAGCTCCAATTGTCGTTGCACCAGACTGGACGCAACTGTTTGAACTAATGTGCTATATAAGTGATTTTACTGTAGGAGTTGTACTAGGCCAAAGAAAAAAGAAGGTATTTCATTGTATTTACTATGCTAGTAAAACTCTAATTGAAGTGCAGGTTAATTACACTACCATTGAGAAGGAGTTGCTAGTAGTAGTCTTTGCATTTGAAAAGTTTCTTTCATATCTTGTCGGCTCAAAGACTACAGTTTACACAGACCACTCTACATTAAGATACCTTTTCACGAAGAAAGACGCCAAGCTTAGACTAATAGGATGGATCCTACTCCTTCAAGAATTTGATGTTGAAATCAAGGATAGAAAAGGATTTGAAAATCAAGCAGCTGACTACTTGCCTGGACTAGAAGTTGGAAGTGAATATAGATAGATGTCCTAAATTGTCAAAGCATTTCCAGACGAGCAGTTATTCTTTGTCAACGCATCGCCCTGGTATACCTATGTTATCAATAACCTTGTGTGTAGGAAGCTACCCCTGAATGCTACTGGTCACAAGAAGATCAGGTTCATACGCGATGCTACAAAATATCACTGGAACGAGCCATACCTATTTAAGGTTTGCGCTGACAACATTATTCGTCGCTGCATACTTGAAGAAGAAATTATTTCAATAAAAATGTGCCTACAATTTTTATTTTTATGCATAATTCTTGAATTGTTTGGATGCTGATGTGTAAATTGGATGATTATGAATGAACAATGAGTCTGCTATTTTTGACTAAATGATTGGAATTGCTTCATTAATGAATGTATACTGTTGATGTTTGAACCTTGAACTAACTGACCAATTGCAGTGACATTGTATTAATAAAAGACGTTCCAATGTGAGTGCCTTGTGACTGTCCAAGTGAGAACACTCTGCTACAGGTTTAGAAAAATTGTCTAGCCAAAGGCTATCACTGCAAGAGTGTGTGTCGACGCAATTATATACCTCCTGGGGGTTTGTTGCACCCTATTGTTACTGCCCAGGAATAAAGGTAGAATAAGGCAATGACATTTCTCAGTCACTTGAAAAAACAAGAGAGAAAAAAAAAGAAGAAAAAATTATATTTGCTATAATTGCTAAAATGGTTCAAGGAAGATTAAGATTTAATGCATAATACTAGCATTAATGAAGTTACAGTTTTAATTGTTCATACCTATAAGTTTTCGGTGTATTATTCTCTCATATTAATACAATTTGTACATTAGGATTCTAGAAAATTGATTGCGGTGACATTTTTGCTTGTGACTTTGCTAATTTTTGTTTACTTGAGGACAAGTAAAAACTCAAGTTTGGGGGTGTGATAGCGTAATAAATGACATATATTTTCTCTCTAAATTGGTGTTTTTATTGTCTCTTTTGTATCTCATTTAGCATACATCATAAGCATTTCATACTTAGTTTTTATAATTCCAACTCATTGCTAGTTAGTTTAACTTTTTGTTATTTTTATATCTTTTTGTACTAATGTCAACACAAGCAGCCGATGTATTGCGCTTTAGAATTGTTAGTGTAGGAACTTAGTCCAGAAGATTAATGTTGAAAGAAGAATGCAACCACAATATCAACTTGGAGTTACGATTAGCGATGTTACCGCACAGAACTTGAACCTCGAATGAGTAAACTCAAGCTGAATTTACATATGGAAGCACCAATGCAGGAACATCATAGGTGTCGTTGCAATTACGATATCAGATTGCGCCCAACAATGCAGTGATAACCTGCAGATCTCTAAAGAAAACATTAAATCTTCATGAGTGTACAGTTGTACTCTAACTAACTTTGACAACTGGAAAATCTAGATTTGGATATGAGAATGGGAGGCTGAAACCTGCAACTTTTGAAGGCTATAAATAGAAGAATTAAGAATGAAGAAATCATCAAGAGGTAGAGGATTAACTTCTGTAAATTCTGTGTGATTTGGAGACTTTAGCTGGGACGGTGAACTGATGGAGCAATGGAGCAACCACTTCTGACAAGAGGTGCTTGATGCAAAAAAAGAGGAACGATTAAAGAATAGTCCTAGTAGTCTAGAGATAGTAAGCTTTGATTGTATTATTTAATCCTTCTTTTACGCTGGTGGATTCTAATAACAATTGAATGAATACGAGAGTATCTTTCATTATTAGATTACTTTGACTCTTATTTAATGCTTTCTATTTGTTTATTCTTGGATCTAATTACATCAAACACAAGAGTGGCTTTGCAGTCTGCTGACATCGAGAGATGCGGTGACAGGTTAGGTTAACAAGTAAGACAATGAGAGTTGCTTGGGACTAGAAGAGATTCTAGTTACTTGTTCTTGATTGTACAACGTTCCTCGCACCGAGAGGTGGAGTGATTATGGGTACTTAAGTTTCGAGTAAATGGAAGATTGTTATTGGTAAGAGTTCATTGGTGCGTTATTGCTGTGACATTTCATCTATATAATACCTTGTCCATACATCCAGCGTTGCGACTTAGCAAAATCAGTGATCCGCTCCAATCCTTTTCAGTTGATCATATTTACATTTCGTGCAGTTAAATATTCAACATTCAACACTCAACACTCAACACATTTGATTTATTTTCAGTACATTGGCATTTAACCTATGACATTTAACTCTGATTGCGTTGACAATATTGACCATTTTAGTGTGCAGATCTGACGTAATTGCACTGACATCATTACTCACATTTTACTTAATATCAGTATTAGTTGCTCCGACATTTAAACATTAAGAACCTATTTCCTTGTAGGATCAATATCCGATAGAATTATCTATAAACTATACGTGCATCGATGTGTGTTCGCTTGCACAATCGTTGTGATGTTACAAATGCGATCAATAACCAATCCATACTCAAGATCACATTAAACTCATAAAAGGGTAGTAACATCAAATCAGTAGGAAACTCACAGCCTTGAACTTTCAGTGGACATTTACAACACACCAGGTTAACTATGACACTATGACCCAAAGGGTTTGTAACTTGTACATCAAATTTAGTTTACTCGACAGACAAAATTTTATCAGTTGCTAAAGCAGTATAGATATAGGAATGAGTCGACCCTGGGTCAATCAAAACACACACACTTACATAAAATAATATAGAATATACCACTCATAGTATCAGGTGCAGTAGCCTCTTCTCTGGCACGAATGGCATATGTCCGTGCAGACGCTTGAACCTCAGACTTGTTTGCATTATTTTTATTTTCATTACAATTTCCGCCTATATTGTGGTGTGACCAGGGGTTTTACACTTTGATTCTCTTCTTCTTTAGTTGGCATCATACATTTTCGTACCATGTGATCAGTTGCTCCACATCGGAAACATGCTCCCTTCCTCAAACGACACTCACCTTGATGAAACCTCCCACAGTATCCAAATGATGGATTGGGTGCATTACAAACACTGGCTACACTATTCGCAGGCTTATTTTGAAATCTATTTTTAGGCTATCCCATTCTTCTCTTGCTCTGAAAATTGGAGGAAACTGTCACTCGATTCTCTTTCTCTCTTAATTTCTTTGGTGACGACAATGAGAAAATTTTAGAAGGAGCCTTCTTACTAAATTCCCTGAACCTCTTCTCCCGTTGCCTCTTATGGTTGTAAATTTCCTCCATTTCCTATTTTCGATTTGTCAACACCACAAATGGTCATAATTCTAAACCACCCACCATCATTTTAATTTCATCATTTACCCCGTATTCAAAATGGATACACATAGCTTTCTCTGTTGGTACTATCTCACGTGCATATTTGTTGGGATATGCAAATTCTCGTTCATACTCGACAACTGACTTGTTTCCCTGTTTCAATTCCAAAAACTCTTTCTTTTTCTGATCTAGATATTGTTTGCTGATGTATTTCTTTTTGAATTCAGTCTGAAAGAATTACCAATTAATTTCATTTTTAGGAACTATAGCTAGCATTTTCGTCCAACAACTATAAGTTTCATCTTTCAGCAATGATGCGACACACCTCAAATAATCTTCAAGAGGACAAGGCATTTCATTCAGAACTCTCAGAGTATTCTCCAGCCAGTATTCAGCTTTGGATGGATCATCTTCGATGCTTCCCTGAAATTCCTCTGCCCTATACTTCCTAACCTTATCTTTCGGAATGCGACGCCTATACTCAACTACCGGAGGCAGTGGAGGCACGACTGAAGGTACCACAGGTAATATAATAGGTTGCACAGGAGGAGGTAGAGGCTGCTGGTCGTGCTATGAACATCACAGTAAATATGTACAAGCGTACACTGTCGATGCAAGTATAGTAGATAGATGTGAATCTGTCGGATATCGATCCCACGAGGATGAGTGTCTGTTGTCTAAAATTTTTGGTGCATTGAATAAGTAAAATGTAATAAATTGTGAGAACGATTAAAATGCAATAAATTGTGAGAATGGTTGTCGGAGCAATAATATGAAAATAAAGATAAAATGTGATAAAGATAAAATGGGATCCACAACGTGAATAGTCAAAAGAATACTAAGTGTGGCGTACAAGGTTAAGAATAACAGGTAATTTGTCGGCATAATGAAGTGCAATGAACATTTTACCAAACTTGGTTTTTCTATTAGATCTATGACTTTAGTATGAACACTAATCACACCTTCCAGTGCTGGCAATGCAACACACTTATGAACAAGTGAACTAAATTACTTCAATCCCCAAACAACTTTTGTTGTCTTGCTTGTTAGTTTAAACTGTCATCGCACCTTCCAATGATCGTGACTACAATAACACTTTTGTGCTAAAATCATTCAAACCCAAAGAATTAATAGTAAAAGAAAGCTTGAATAAGATATCATTTAGTCTAACAATCAAGAGTACTTCCATACAAACTTGAAATAAACATGAATTATCATCGTTTAAGAAAGGAAATGTAAAAGAACAAATGGAGAATACTATTCCTAGGCTACTCGAAATGCTCCCTTACTTCCCTCTTGCATCGCACTTAGGATGGTCCTTGTCAGGAGCTGATCTGGCTTGCCTTCACATCGATTCACCCGAGGGATCTCAAGCCTCCATAGCCAAAAGCTCAAAAGCTAGGTTGAAGAAGATAATAAAATAGGAGACTAAAAGAAGAGAGAGAAACCTCCCCTCATGCTTTGTGTGTGCTTATATTTAGCCCCAAATGTACAGGTGTTTATTCTCTAAAATTGAGTTGTACAAGTTGGTTATACTAGATTGTACAGCTCATACATTTTTGTTTTTATCAGACAACTGTCTGATGCATCGGCAAATCTGGGCGCAATTATGTACATGTTCATGCAGTGACATTCTTGGGTGCAATTGAATACTTATGCAGCAACATTTCTGGATGCAATTTGAAGAATATTTATGTAGCGATAATCTTGAGTGCATTCCAAAAATATTCTTACGGCGACAGTTTTAGTGAAATCTGGAAGTGCTCATGCGGTGATAGTTTTGGGTGCAAATTTGGATGTTATTTTGCAGCAACAACTTTGTACACCTTCATGCATTGGTCCTTTTAGACAGGTTCCTTCAGTGACATCTCAAGATGCAATACTGAATACTAAATGTGGCGACATTAGTAGAAAAAGTAAGATAAAATGGAAGAAAATTAAACCAAGCATCACTGACTTAGAAAATTCAATTACTAAATATAAAATGATAAAAATGCAAACTAAACAAGATATAATAGGAATAAATTATACAATAAATGGGAAGAAAACATATGTCTTTTTTAGTACCATCACCTGCGAAGTTACCGGATTATTCTGCATAAACTAAGAAAACCATTAGGCCATCAAGCCAAAGAACATATTTTTTCCTTAATTTCCGTCATTGGTATAACTGGTACACCTCGACTTGCACAAGAATCGGAAGTTAGAATATTACTATTTACCTCATTGGTTTCACCTCGTTCAAAATCAAACATTTTTACTTATCTGCAAAAATTCAAGTTTAGATCAGATCTATCATAATCACACTACCACAAGTTTATATGGCATGTAATTCTAAACCTTTAAATTTAAAAATTCAGTTCAAGAACCGACTAAATTGTAAGCCTTGATACCACTAAATGTAACACCCAAAACTCATTATCGTCATCGGTTAAGGTTTCGAGGTCTTTCCATTCATTTACGATTAAATAAATCCCTAATATCTCATCATTTAAGATAATATAACAATATGCACGCAAATTAAAACAATCTTAAATCACAATTCAATTTATTAAGGGCAAAAATATCATTTAACAAAAGTGAGGGACTTCTATCGGTATTTGGTGGACAAGTATCGGTAGAGAACAAATTGAAAGTAGTTTCAATTTTCTGCCAGTAGTTGTAGAGGTTCTACCGGTAGTTATGGAGGTTCTACCGATACAAGTATGACTTATACCGAAACAATTCATGCTACTACCAATACAACAAACTTCAGAGAGCTAAGAAGTTTACCCTCCAACTTCTATTGATACAAGTATTTGAACTACTGATACTACTTTGATCAGAACTATAGATACTTCAGTATTTGCTACCGAAACAATGCAAGTCAGTAACCAACATCTCACTTACTCCGTACTTCTACCGATACATACACATAATATCAAATATAATTCTTTTAAGTTTATATTCAACCATATCAAACATATCAAGTACATTTCCATTACAAGTTGAACACTCAAAATCATGCTTATTTGGACTACAACATGTTGATACCTAGTTCATTACAAAACACAAAATACATTTGAATGCAATCAAGATAACATCATTTCAAATAACATTACACATCAAACATTTCAAGTTCACAATCCTACTACATATCATATAAGCCAAGTGATACAAAGACTACCGAACGAACTCTCGAGATAGTGTGATTCTTCAAGGTGATCCGATCTTCAGCTAGCAAAATGAATCTACAAAACAACAACAAATACACAGGTAAACTTATTAAGCTTAGTAAGTTAGCAATAACATTATCTTACTGAATGACCAATACAGTTATAGAGATAATAGTAAATAATAAGTCTTCATAATCCCGTGATAACAATATCGGATTGATCTCTTCAGGTTTTCCAAAAATTTAGCTCATACGAGACTAGATAGGGTTAGCACCTATGAGCCTACACAAAGTTTAACCAGTATACGATGCTGCTCACACAAACTGATAAGAATCCGTAACATATGCAGAAACTCAGCCATCGATACAGTCAAGAATTACCCACTCGCGATGCTATTCACACAAGTTGATGAGAATCCACAACGTAAGTAGAAACTCAACTATTGTAGGGGTCCATATAATCAGTATTCATTCAAAACCTGTTGATTCACGATGCTGCTCACACAAGCTATTAGGAAACTGCAACACATGCAGGATCCCTGCCACCGCATCAATTCAGATAACCGGCCTCAGGCTTAACATCTCGTTTCTTCATTCGTTTCCCAATCTTCTTGAACATTCAACTTTTTTGAGTTGCTACAACAATAATGATTGCACAAAGAAACATTTCAATGAATGTAAACTAACACTATGAACTTACCGGACAAAATTATAGTTTACGTAAAACTTCAAGGACTATTCTACAATTTTCCCTTTTCCACGATCGATGGCTCGTTCTCGATCTAACACAATAAAACAATCATTTCTCTCACTAAATCATTTAAATTTAATTAATTTTTACATTTAAGTCCTTTCTAATAAATTACAAACTTACCTCTAACCTTTACATTTTCATTCAATTTAGGCCCTAGGTACAAAACATGCAAAATAATCATTTCTCACTCAAACTAACACAAGTCGAATACCTATGAGTGTTCACCCATCAACTACTTGGAATTATTTCATAACAAGGACATGTATTTTCATAAATTTCATAATCTAGTCCTCAAACCCTAATTTCATCAACATCACTTTACAAAATCATCAAATCTAACAACGAAGCTCACAATGCTTTAATAAACTTTCAAGATCAAACTTATTCAACAATGGAAAGGTTTATAACATTTGAAAGATTCACAAATTAGTCCTTAAGTTATCTAGATTAAGCTAATATGGACTCAAAAACATAAAAATCACTAGAAATGGACGAGATTTACCTACTCAAATAGAAATCCAATTCTTGGTCGAATATGGTGTTTATTTCCTTAAGGTTTAGCTTAAGGAAGAAGATGAAAAAGAAAAAGAAATGATTTTCTAATTCTTTTTATTTTAATTACTTAAGTCTTTATGAAATCACCCCTTTAACCTTCTTTAAATTCATATAATTTCTATTTAAAAAGGACGAAGACCATCTACTAACTTATTGAATGGTCTATTTACCATTTAAGGGCTTTAATTTACCTTGCAATTAACATCTAGTGTCTTTACTAACTAGATTCTAACTTTTACACTTTTTATCATTTAATCCTTTTTATTTAATTAACTATTCAAATGATAAAAACTTATCGTATTTGATTTCAAATATTTATGACTCGACTCGTCGGAGTTGTGATTTCAAAATCACTATTTTTGACACCACTGAAAACCAAGCTATTACAAGAAAGTTCTTCAGTTTGGACGCAAAGGCAAATTGAGCCTAAGATTTATCGAATCTTATCGTATTCTGAAATGGATTGGATCAGTTGCCTATGACCTTGAATTGACACTTGAACTTGATCAAATTCACAACGTATTACACTTCTCGATGTCAAGACAGTACCGGTCTGACCCATCCCACATTATCTTGATTGAAGAGATTGAGGTGAGACCCAATCTAACTTTCGAGGAGTAACCAGTTCAAATTCTTGAGTGAGACGTTAAAGTATTGTGAAGGAAAATCGTACCTCTAGTTAAGGTTCTGTAGTGGAATCACAGTACTGAGGAAGCCACTTGGGAACCCGAGGATTCAATTTGTCAGCACTTTCCATATCTTTTTGATTAAGGTAAATTTATTTAAGGGGGAGGGAGTTGTAACGCCCCAAAAATTAAAACTTTTCTATGTGAGTTATGTCAATGAATTTGTTTCTGCTTCTGTGTTTATGAGTTTTGTCTATTTACTTGAGATCTAAGGTTCGAGTCGTAGTTTTAGTGCTTTACGTTTCCTTTTTTTGAACCTTAAGAGTTTGATATTGTGAAATAAATTAAATTCTATGCGTTAGTATGTTAATGATGAGCTTAGTGGTTCAATGGTCCTGCATTTGTCTGTCTTTTGGTCCTGTGTTTGAGTCTTTACATCTACGACAGGTAGATATATATTTTTATTCAGTCTCTGCATTTATGATAGGAAAATATATTTTTATTCAGTCTCTGCATTTACGACAGGTAGATGGGTTGAGTTACTTAAGGACTACAACTTCATGATAGAGTATCATCCTAGTAAAGCTAATGTTGTAGTTGACTTTCTTAGTCGTCGGGTGATGACTGATTTGCAAGCGATGTTTACTCGACTGAGTTTGTTTGACGATGGCAGCTTGTTAGTCGAGCTTCAGGTGAAACCAATCTGGGTGGATCAAATTAGAGAAAAACAATTGGATGACGAGTCTCTAGTTCAGCGACTACGTGTGATTTATTATGGTGAAGAGTTTGAGTTCGGTTTGAATAGCGACGGGGTTCTTTGTTTCAAGGGTCGTATCTATGTACCTAAGGATATTGAGTTGAGACTATCGATTCTGCAGGAAGCACATAGTAGCCCTTACACTATGCATCCTAGCGAAAATATGATGTATCGAGATCTGTGAGAGTTTTACTGGTGGTGGGGTTTGAAATGGGAGGTGACTACCTTCGTCTCCCACTATTTTACCTGCTAAAAAGTTAATGAAAAGCATTAGTTGCCTTCGGGGTTACTTCAACCGGTTAAGATTCCCAGTGAAAGTGGGAACGAGTGACGATAGACTTCATTAGAGCATTACCTTTAACACCTACTAAGAAGGATTCAGTTTGGGTCATCGTAGATCGATTGGCCAAGTCTGCTCACTTTTTACTAATCAAGACAGATTATCCACTTTAGAAGCTAGCTAAGCTTTACGTATCTGAGATTGTGAGGTTGCACGAGGTTTCAATTTTGATTATCTCAGATCGATATCCGTATTTTATCTCTCGATTCTAGAAGAAGTTACATGAAGCGTTAAGTATGCGACTAGATTTCAATACAGCTTACCATCCTCAGACGGACAGTTAGTCTGAGAGGGTTATTGAGATTCTTAAGGATATGCTCCAGAGTTACGTGATTGACTTCAGGGGTAGTTAGGAAGATCATCTATCATTAGCTGAGTTTGCATACAAAAACATTTTCTAGTCTAGCATTAAGATGACACCTTATGAAGCTTTGTATGGTTGTAAGTGTCGTACTCCCCTATTTTTGATCGAATTAGGTGAGCAACAGGTTTTAGGTCTCGAGTTAGTATCTGAGACTGAAGATATGGTTCAACTGATTTGAGACCATCTAAAGCTGCATCTAATCGAAAAAAATCATTTGAAAACCACTCTTTCCCAAGAGGGGAATCGGCAAGGAATGGGAGGGGAAAATGGAAGGGAAATCTAGAGAGCAAATGAGACAAAGAATAGAGAATGGTGAGTGAATTACTATTTGAAATGAGAAGCTTAGGGGGTTTTTGTAGGTGAAAGTTGAGGGCTATATTTAGTTAATAAATATCAATCACTCAACTCCCTTGGTTGGCCATGCATGGAGCAAGTTAGACTAGTTCAAACATTGCTTAGTTTAGCTTGGGGCATATCCATAAAATCACCAAAAGTGGAGGGGTTTGATGGGATTTAGGGATACTTTGAGGGCTGATTTGCAAGGATGGAAAATCAGCATAATTAGCTGATTGGGTCAGCCAATGGACGACACTTGGGCTTGCCCAATTCATGGTGGTTCGATCCTCGTTTGCATGCACATCGAGCCACTTTACTTCAGGCTTTATAATTTATTTTTAACCCAAATTAATTGAATTAAAAATATAATTATAAAGTATAATTATGCTTCATATTGGACTGAAATTTGCTGGAAAATTAATCTTCTTAGCTCTTCATTTACTCGATGTAAAAATTCTCTCAACGGTTTAGGCCTTCTACAGTGTCTACCGAGCCGATTTTCACTAATTGTGCATAACTATAAAAAATCATCAAATTCATGCTTAATATTTATAAAAATAACTAAAAATCAATATGTTGGAAATTTTTAGCACAAATTAATTATTTTATAATTAAATTGTATTTTTCAACATTAATTACTAAGAATTTGTATGAATTTGAGTTAAAAAGGTATGAAAAAGCCTATATATTTTCATCGTTCCACACCCCCAAACTTAATTCATTACTCATCTCGAGTAATGCACAAATCACAAAAGAATTGATCATTTCTCCCCATTCATATGATTTTAACATAATTAAGCACAAAAATAATAATTTAGAAATTATGTAGCTCAAGTATTTATTTTATTCAAATTATCTTCAATTATCATCATGCTTAACAAAACTAGATTAATTTCTTTGTCAATAAAGACATGTAAAAATCTTACCACTCGATTTTTTTATTCCTTTAGTTAATACCAAACTACAATCATTAAGTTTAACTTATGTCTTCATATGTTGAACATAGCAATTTCTCTCCACTAATGTAGGTAGCATTGAAATCTTGAATCAAATAGGTCTTTTGCATAGGTTGTAATGGGGCTAGGCAAAGGGTAAGTAAAATATAGATAAATTTAAGCTAAAACCCTAGACTCAGCTTGTAACAGACCTTCGATTTTTACCAACTCGTTCAAACTTTTAATGCCCATGCTCTTTTCTTTTTCTTTTGAGTACATATGCTCTATTTTTTTTCTTTTTCTTTTTTTTTCACTCATTTTTTTTAGCAGCATTTTTGTATGCACTACACTTTGTTGAGCATTTTGGTACTTCTTCTCAACTCCCCCAAACTTATTTTTGGAACATAATCTTGATAGACTCGGTCTAGTAGTTGGGACAATTTAGAGATAAGTACAAGAGATAGGATGACTTATCATTGTAAGGTACAAAGAAAAATAGGTCATATAGTCTCAAAGTTGGCTTGAAGGGATAACATTCAACAAGGTTAACTTGAAAGGATCAAATGGTACAAACAAATGTTGCCTAAATTATTTTCAAAATTTCATGCTTCCTAGGATTTCGCCTTAAGAAATTACTAAGTCAATTCTAGAGATTTAAACTTTCAAGCATGTCTAACTTCTATAAGGAATTAAAAATTTTATGATATGATTCACATATTTTATTAAGAGTAGCATTCATATCATGGTTCAACTTAACATCAAAACCATTGAGATAATTGAATTTTATTTATACTAAAGCTTAACATAATCAACATAAATTCAAAATTTTGAGCAAAATTATAATTAAATTCATAAAATAAGAAGAAATAATACTTATTAAGAAGTTTTCGATTTTTGGTCCTCCTTACTTAAGATGAAAAAAGTCCCCATTGTTAAAAACAATAGAGAATGTAAAAATAAATATTGTACACCAAGTAGGATCAAGGACGAGGAGGTGAGTCAAATTTGACTACTTAAGTACCAAACTCTTTCAATGTCCAATCCTAGACATGTACATATCTGTTACCACACTCTTATTTTTCAAATTTGTTCAATTATTGTCTTCAATCTCTTAATTTATTATACAAGAATTGAAAACTAACCTAATGACCTAGTTCTAAATTCATTAAAAACTTAAAATAACCTAAGAAAATAAAATAGCAGAAATCAAAGAAAGAGAAGTTCCCCTTTTTATTTATGTTCAAAACCCCTAGATTTTGACTCTTCTTTTGCTTCGTAGTCCCTATTGTTGCTCAAGTCACCTTGCTCCTTCTTCGCCATTGGAGTCCATGGTTCAAATATGTAATCTGGAAATTCAGGCACGAAAATAAATGGGTCACGAAATACTTTTTCAAGTGCACATTTAAATGTGTCATCTTGTATCTTTGTGCATCTCCAATAAGATTGTTGACGTCATTGCACGTGTTGCATGCAATCCATCATCTTTGACAGCTCATTTTGAAGTTCTGATTGAGGTGACTGAGGTCTAGGTATGGATTTGTTAGGTTCGGACATTCTTTCAGCAGACTCTGCCTCATCATGAATTCAAATTGATTCTGTCACCGAAAGATCTTCCTCATCTTCTTCAGGATCTTCTTCTTCTTCAACTTGCTATTGAAGAATGGAATTTCCTATTACTCGAATAATGCCCCAATTTGTGATTACTCCTTGGCTATATCCCATTTTTTTTGCGTTCCCAAGAGTTTCAGCTTTTAAGCACAAAACTGTGATTGTGAATGGGAAATAAGCTTGAACAGAACGTCTTATGGCACAGTTTTAAATTTCTCTGATGATGCCTTTCCCACGTTAATGATCTTTGCCTTCAAGATTGAATAAAGCAACACCATTCGTTCCACTGAAACAGTAGTTCCTTGTGAGATAAGCATGAGATTGAATCGAATAAAATAAAACCATACTTTTGCTAATGGTGTCAAATATTCTCTGCGACAAGTACGAACTCCACTCTTTGACAGCGTTCATTCAGAACCTGGAACTATAAGTTCTCGAAGGATCTCTTGCAATTTTTCAACCTCTAAGTTTTTCATCAAAATAGAGTACTCGTCTTCTTTGAAATCGGGTAGGTTAAAGTACTCATTGATGGTGCTTGATTTTAATGGTACCTTGATTCCTCGGACGAGAACTTTTATAAGTTCACTCGAGGTCAAATTTGTGTAGAATTCTCGAACCAATTCCTCATCTGTACTCAGTCGCTTTTCACAAAACACTCCCCAGTTCAGAGCTTCAGCAAATTGTCAAATGCTTGCCATGAAGTTCGTATAATTGCTTTCTTTCTTTCTCTAGAAACATCTGTTAATTTTTTAACACAGTGTCGTACCTTGCTTTAGCTTCTACACTGTGGAATTTTTTTTGTGCTTCTTCAATTATGGCATGAGTTCTCTTGCGAGGCATGATTTTTAACCTGATCATAAATAAGATGGACACAAATAATATTTTTTAAAAATTAATTAGTCTAAAATATTAAAAATTTAAAATAAATTAAATAAAATTAAAAGTTAGAAAATAATTTTTCTTACCATTTTTTATAATAAAATCCAAATAAAATTAATAGGGTATTTACAAAAGAAAAAGGTTTTAGTCTAGTGTTGGCTGAAGGGTAATTTAAGTGTGTAAGATGATGGTGCACATGACCTAAGCTCGTGGGTGTGTTGGTGCGCAAGGAAGATTGTCGCGCACAAGGGGTTGGATGTTGGCGTGCGCACGTTCCAGTAGCAGAAAGTGTGGGCAACAACAGCAAACATGGCTCGGCAACAATAGGCATGGGCGTCTGGCTTGGCTACAATAGGCATGGCATCTGGCTCGACAATAGCAGCATTCAGTAAGCCTGGAGCATCCGCGAGCTTGCAGGAGCAAGGGGCAATGTGTGCAGGCGCTTGCGTGGGCTTATGGTTGGGTGCAGCAATGGTATCCGATGATGTCTGATGACTACCAACAATCTCCGATGGTGGCTACTGGCGGCACTTGCTACTAAGTGTGGGATGGTTTGAATGACGGACTAATGGTAAGAGTGGTATTTATAATGCATGGAATGTAAATTTTATTCAAACTCTCACACAAATTAAATTATAAAATAACCTAAGTCTTACTTTAAGTTAATAACAATTAACATAATAATATATTAGTTGTTATTACTTAATTTATTAAAATTAAAACTCTAAAATAAATTCTAATTAAACATTGATAATAAATAATATAAATCATAAAAATAAATTTATAATTTTATATTAAGTATTATCAATTTTAAAATAAATAACATAAAAATAAAAACTTTTACTTTTAGTTGTTTTAAAATATTTATAGAAAAAAGACAGTTAATTTTAATATTAACAAAAAGAACAACCAAATTTTACAAGAAATTAATTAAGTCCTTGAACTCAAAATAATTTTGAAAATTAGGTTGATTAAAACTTGGATAAAAAATTGACCCGTTTTATTTGCAAAACTCAAAATCAAAAATTTATTTTCTGACTTAGGAAATAATTTCTTGGAAGGTTATATTAAAATTAATTCCTAGAAAAGATTGGAGGGGTCACAAACGGTCCCGCTTAAGTTTCAAACTCCTAGACAGAATTCATTTCAACATACTAGTCTAGAAAATATAACCTAAGTTATTTATTAAATGAAAAAAATTATCTGATAAAATGAGCGATGTTTCATTCCGCTCAACTTTATTTCCCCAATAATGTTTCAATCTTTGGGCATTAAATCGAAAAATACCATGCTTACCATGGAGTTTACCCACTTCGTATTAAAAAACTTAATAAATAGTAAATAGACCGGACCAGTGTGATCTCAATTTTCTTGGAAAAAAATTCAATATAGTGTTAAACAATAAGATTTGCTGACCAGCTTCGAACTCTCTAACTTGTATGTTGTTTTGTAGGCCCATAAAGCATCATCTAGTTTCTTGGACCAATCTCGTCAGTTCGGACACACTACCTTCTCGAATATGCCATTTATTATTTTATTTGCTAGCTCAGCTTGCCCATTCATTTGCGGATGGTAAGCTATAGCAACCTTGTACCTTACTTCGTGTTTATCGAGTAACCACTTCAACCATTTGTTTACAAAATGGGACCCCTCATCACTAATGATGGCTCTAGGAGTTCCAAACCATTTGAACACATGCTTCTGTAACAACTTCTTCACTACCTTGGCATCATTTGTCGGATATGCCTCGGCCTGAATCTATTTTGATACGTAGTCGACTGCTACCAAAATATATTTGTTACCAAATGACGGAGTGAATGGACCAAGAAACTCAATACCCCAAACATCGAACAATTCCACTTCCATGATGTTTGTTCGAGGCATTTCATTTATATTAATGACATTTCCAACCCTTTGACATCGATCACAGCTTCTAACATATGCGTACTCATTCTTGAACAATGTCTGCCAAAAGAATCTGGTTGCAATACTTTGGCCACAATACATGATCCTCCGAAGTGGCCCCCACTTGGAGCTATGTGACATTGATATAATACTTCTTGCACATCATTTTCTGCCACACATCTTCTGATCATCTGATCTACACACTTCTTAAACAAATACGGCTCTTCACAGAAGTCCTTAGCATCGCGAAAGAACTTCTTCCTTTATTGATACGTCTTACCATAGGGAATCAAATCGCAAGCTAAGTAGTTAGCAAAATCAGCAAACCAGGGGGTGTTATGACTTAGCTTGAGTATATGTTCATCAGGGAACGTTTCTTTTATGGGTACAAGAGTTGAATTTTCTTCTCGTGGCTCCAATCTAGATAAGTGACCGGCTATTGGGTTTTTTATTCCTCTTCGATCTTCAATTTCTAAGTTGAATTCTTGAAGTAATAGCACCCAACGAATTAGTCTCAGCTTGTCATCTTTCTTGGAAAGTAAGTATTTAATTACCAAATGATCCGTAAAGACTGTCACTTTAGTACATACAAGATAAGATTTAAACTTGTCAAAAGCAAACACAACTGCAAGTAATTGTTTCTTGGTTATCTTATAATTTAGCTGAGCTCCTGACAAAGTCTGACTTGCATAGTAGATGGGATGAAAAACTTTGTTCCTTCGCTGGCCCATCACAGCTTCGACCGCGAAGTCACTTACGTCACACATTAACTCAAGCAATAGTTCCTAATCTAGTGTGATGATAATTGGTGCTGGAACTAGTTAATTCTTCAGATCGTTAAATGTTATCAAGCATTCTTCATCAAAGTTGAATGTTGATTACTTCTCTAATAACCTGCTTAAAGGTCTGGCAATCTTAGAGAAGTCCTTGATGAATCTCCGATAGAATCCAACATGTCCCAAAAAACTCCTAACACTCTTTACAAATGTTGAAAGCATCTGAAACATCACTAGCTTCAGTTCAAATTGTTGTACCTCAATTTTGAGTCTCCTAATTCCTGAATTTAGTTCATGAAACAATGGCACAATGGCACCGTATACTATCTCAAGGCTCTATCCCTATCATCAGTAATAAGGATAGGATTTCGAGTATGATTAGCTTCATTTCCTTGATTCGGATTCTCAAAGTTCATCTCTTCGGGTCTTCGTTGAGATGTTTGTCTTCTTCTTTCTAAGAAAGTTCGTTAAATTTTAGGGTCCACTGGGAGTAAGTCAATAATTCAGTCAATACTCATAAACACCTGAAATATTCAAGAAGAAAAAAATTAAGTTAAAAAAAAATAGAAAAATAAATAAACCAAAATGTAAAACAAATAATTTTAACAATCCCTAGCAATGGCCCCAAAACCTTGGAACGATGGAAATGTGCAAGTGTCCACAATCGTGTCAAGTAATAAAGTGACAAGTAATGTCGAGTATCGTACCCACAAGGATTGTGATAGAAAAATACTTATGAAATATTTAATCAACAATTTAGTTAGGGAAAAGATAATAATTGTGAAGAGTATTAATCTAAACTAAAATTAATCTAAGTTAAAAATAAAAATAACGTTTAATTCAATACACAATTTCTAAGCTTTAATCAATATGTAATAAATGTGTTAAGAATTGCTTTAATTACTTAATTAAATCGAAATCATGTTCATGCTTGTTACGAAATAAATTCACAGCAACCCAATATCTTGGTAACTTATGAACAACATTACTTACAAAAATCAACTTATCTCTTGACGATATTCCTATGTAAATTCAACCGACCAATCTAATATTTAATAAGTAAATGTGTTATGGCACATACATACTTTATGAACTAAAGTAATCTCTTAAACATATACCTATGTCAATACGATCAATTAAATTAAAATTCACAAGTAAGTAAAGGATCAAGTGAAGTAACAACATAAACCTATATTGAAACAATTTAATCACAAAAATCCTGCAAGTTGTACAATGCTATGTATCATTCAATACCATCACTAATTTAACCTTTAGCTTACTTAGAAGGTTAAACATGAACATATTAAATAGTGTGTCCATTAATCACAATTTCAACGTATTTAAATGATTAATTCAATAGTTACATCACAAGGGTAATCCAATTATAACTTAGGTATGATAATATTTAATTAAACAAAAACATTTAGGGCCTATAACAATATAAACATGATTCATGAATAATCAAGCAATCAACACAATCAACCCAACACTAAAAGAAATTTAATCCATTTTAATTAAATAAAAAATAACCATAATAGTATTCATCATAATAACAACAAGAATTTAAAAGAGAGAAAAAGAATAGGATTAAATCTGGTAATTTCTTAAGAATTGTTGTCGCGTTCTTCGTCGTTTTTACTCGATTCTTCCCAGATCGAGGTCTCATATGAACACTCAATGAAGCTATTTCAAGGATGAAAACCATTTTTTCCCAAGAGGGGAAATCATCATGGAATGGAAGGGGAAAATGAAAGGGAAAGTTAGAGAGAAAATGAGAGAAAGAAGAGAGAATGGTGAGAGAATTGATGTGTTGAAAAGAGAAGATTAGGGGGTTTTTATAGGTGAGAGTTGAAGGCTATATTTAGTAAATAAATATCAGCCACTCAACTCCCTTGGCCGACCATGCATGTAGCAAGTTTGACTAGTTCAAATTTTGCTTAATTTGGCTTGGGGCATATCCATAACATCACAAAAAATGGAGGGGTTTGAATGGGATTTAGGGAGACTTTGGGGGCTGATTTGCAAGGATGGAAATTAACATAATTAGCTGACTAGGTTGGCCAATGGATGGCACTTGGGTTTGTCAAATTCATGGTGGTTCGGTCCTCCGTTGCATGCACATCGAGCAACTTTTCTTCAAGCTTTATAATTTATTTTTAACCCAAATTAATTGAATTAAAAATTTAATTATAATGTATAATTATGCTTCCTATTAGATCGAAATTTGCTAGAAAATTAATCTTCTTAGTTCTTCATTTAATCGATGTAAAAATTTCCTCAATGGTTCAAGCCTTCTACAGTGTCTACTGAGTCGATTTTTACCAATTATGCAAAACTGTTAAAAAATAATCAAATTCATGCTTAATATTTATAAAAATAAATAAAAATCAATATGTTGGAAAATTTTAACACAAATTAGTTATTTTATAATTAAATTGTATTTTTCGACATTAATTACTAAGAATTTGCATGAATTTGAGTTAAAAAAGGTATTAAAAAGTCTATATATTTTCATCGTTCCAAGAAGCCAGTTATGTTGAGGCTCATTGACGGGAGTTCTTGAGTTTAGTTCAGAGAGAGAGGTCCGTAGTTAAGTATGAGGTCGAGTTCTTGAGATTGAGCAGGTATGATCAACTACTAGTCGCGACTGAGTACGACAAGTGCGTGAGGTTTGAGGATGGATTGAGGTATGATTTACTGGTAGTGATAGTTCCTCAGAGGGAGTGAGTCTGCGCTGTTTTGGACGACAAGGTAAAGATTGCCAATGACATTAAGCGCACTAAGCTCGAGAGAAAGGAATAGGAGAGTATTCAAGGTAAAGTTAAGAGAGATGCAAGATTTCTTAGTGTCGTTCAATGCCTTAAGAAATGGGTGAGACTCAATGGACCTCCTAAGGTTGAGGCATCGGTAGCTTCCAACGCGGTGGCGCGTTGTGTTCACTGTGGGAGATGCCACCCAAGCGAGTGTTAGAGAAAGTCCGGAGGTTGTCTTCGATCCAGATTGATGGAGCATCGAGTATGAGACTGCCCACATCAACCTAATCAGATGCCAGCTTTGGCACCGACTACGAATATTATTCATTCTCCGAGAGCTACTCCACAAGCTCCTAGAGGTCGAGTTACTGCTAGAGGAGGTAATAGCTCTGGCAAGGGACGAGGTGCATCAGACAAAGGAGCAACCCAGACTATGGCTCGCGAATCTGCACTACTATACGTGACGACGACACTGATGTTATCCCAGGTACTTTCTTTATTTATTTTGTACCGTATTTTGCATTGATTGATGTAGGATCCACTCATTCTTACATATATAGTATTGTATCAATGAAACTAAATATATCTGCTAAGTGTACTGCTAGTGTGGTTTCTATAGTTAGTCCTCTAGGTCAGTCCATTTGGGCTGACAAAGTGTATAAGTGTGTACCGTTAGAGATTCAAGGAGTTGTGTTCTGGTAGGATATTATGGAATTACGGTTTGGGGAGTTTGATTTGATTTTAAGAACGGATTGACTTGTTAAGTATCAGGCTAGTCTCGATTGTGCATCCAAGTGAGTTACTTTAAGAATTGCTGAGGATCGGGAGACTGTGATGATTGATGAGCGTCGAGATTACCTTTCAAATGTAATCTTAACTCTCATAGCCAAGAAACTAGTACGGAAAGGGTGTGAGTCATATCTCACCTTCATTATCGATTTTGCACCTACTAAGTTATCCGTTAGTGATATTCAAACAGTCAGGAATTTCCCAAATGTCTTCACCGATGAACTGTCGAGTGTACCACCAACTTGGGAGGTTGAGTTTGGTATCGATTTGTTACCAGGTACTGTTCTGGTGTCAATCGCTCTCAATCACATGGCACCGAAGTAGCTCACTGAACTGAAAGCATAACTTCAAGAACTTCTTGATTGAGGGTTCATCCGACCGAGTGTGTCTGCGTGGTGAGCACCTATTCTATTTGTTAAAAACAAGGACAGTACGATGAGAATGTGTATCGATTATCATAAGGTGAACAAGCTAACGATTAAGAACAAGTATCCACTCCTGAGAATCGATAACTTGTTTGAGTAGTTCCATAGAGCTTTAGTGTTTTCTAAAATCGATCTTCGATCTGGCTACCATCAGCTCAAAGTTAAAGAGATCGATATGTTCAAGACTACTTTTAAAATGCGTTATAGGCATTACGAGTTCTTGGTTATGCCTTTCGGCTTAATAAATGCCCTAGCTACGTTCATGGATCTGATGAATCGAGTCTTTCAACTGTACCTAGATCAGTTTATAGTGGACTTTATCGATGACATCCTAATCTATTCCAAGATTGAGATTGAACATAACGAGCATCTGCGTATTGTACTTCAGATGTTTCGTGAGAAACAAATTTACATGAAATTTAGTAAGTGTTATTTCTAGTTATACGAGGTTACCTTTCTAGAGCACGTAGTGACTGTTGAGGGGATACAAGTTGATCCTAAGAAAATAGAAATTATGGTTTAGTGGAAATAATCGAAGAATGTATTTGAACTTTGGAGTTTCCTCGGTTTAGTGGGTTACTACTGTTGGTTTATACAGAGGTTCTCCTTGATAGCACCTTCCTTGACAAAGCTTCTACACAAGAACATTTCGTTCAAGTGGTCTAAGGAGCAGTAGTCGAGCTTTAAAAAGCTCAAGTCTATTCTAACGCAAGCTCTTATTCTCGTTTAGCCTAAGGAGTTCGTGGTTTATAGCGATGTGTCACACGTGGGTTTAGGATGTGTTCTGATGCAAGAGGAAAAAGTAGTGGCTTACGTGTCTCGATAGCTTAAGACGGATGAGGGTAACTATCCTACTCGCGATCTTGAGCTAGCTGCAATTGTGTTCGCATTGAAAATCTAAAGGCACTATCTATACGATGAGAGATGTACTATCACAAAAGCCTCAAGCATTTACTAACTCAAAGAGTTAAACCTGAGACAACATAGATCAGTTGAGTTACTTAAGGACTAAAATTGTACGATAGAGTATCATCTTAGTAAAGCTAATGTTGTAGCTGACGCTCTTAGTCGTCAGGCGATAATTGATCTGCAAGTGATGTTTGCTAAATTGAGCCTTTTTTACAATGGCAGCTTGTTAGCCGAGCTTCAGGTGAAACCAATATGGGTGGATCAGATTCGAGAGAAATAGTTGCAAGACGAGTGTCTAGTTTAGTGACTACGTGTGATTGAATCTGGTGAAGAGTCTTAGTTCGATTTGAATAGCGATGAGGTTTTGTCTTTCAAGGGTCATATTTGTGTACCTAAGGATATTGAGTTGAGACCATCGATTTTGTAGGAAGCACATAGCAGCCCTTATGCTATGCATCCTGATGGAAATAAGACTTATTGGGATCTACGAGAGTTATACCAGTGATCGGATTTGAAACAGGAGGTGACTACCTTCGTCTCCCACTTTTTGACCTGCCAGAAGGTTAAGGCCAAGAATCAGTTACCTTCGAGATTACTTCAACCGATTAAGATTCCTCAGTGGAGGTGGGAACAAGTGACGATAGACTTCGTTAGTAGGTTACCCTTAACATCTATTAAGGACTCAGTTTTGGTCATTCTAGATCGATTGACCAAGTCTGCTCAATTTTTACCGATTAGGACGGATTATCCAATTCAGAAGCTAGCTAAGCTTTATGTATCTGAGATTGTGAGGTTGCACTTGGTTTCAATTTCGATTATCTCAAATCGAGATCCGCATTTTACATCTCAATTTTGGAAGAAGCTACATGAAGCTTTAGGTAGGCGACTAGATTTCAATACAACATATCATCCTCAGAAGGATGGTCAGTCTGAGAGGGTTATTCAGATTCTTGAGGATATGCTCCAATGCTACATGATTGACTTCAGAGGCAGTTGGGAAGATCATCTGTTGTTAGTCGAGTTTGTGTACAATAACAGTTTCTAGTTTAGCATTAAGATGGCACCTTACGAAGCTTTATATGGTCATAAGTGTCGTACTCCCTTGTGTTGGACTGAATTAGGTAAGCGATGGCTTTTGGGTCACGACTTAGCATCTAAGACTGAAGATACGATTAAACTGATTCGAGACTATCTAAAAGCTGCATCCGATTAACAGAAATCGTATGTAGATTTAAAAAGGAAGGATATTGAATATTCTGTAGGTGATGAGATGTTTTTTCTGGTGTCATCGTGGAAGAAAGTTCTTCAGTTTGGACGCAAAGGTAAATTGAGTTTGAGATTTATTGGACCTTACCGTATTTTGAAATGGATTGGATCATTTGTTTATCAGCTTGAATTGCCACCTGAACTAGATCGAATTCATGACATATTTCACGTCTTTAAGTTGAGACGATATTGATCTGACTCATCCCACATTGTCCCAGTTGAGGAGATCAAGGTGAGACCCGATATAACTTTTGAAGAGTAACCAGTTCAGATTCTTGAGCGAGACGCTAAAGTCTTACGAAGGAAAATCGTACCTCTCATTAAGGTTCTATGGCAGAATCATGGTACTAAGGAAGCTACTTGGGAACCCAAGGATTCAATTCATTAGCAATATCAGTATCTTTCGATGCTGGTAAATTGTGAGGATGAAATTTCTTTTAGGGCAAAGAGTTGTAACACCTCAAAAATTTAAACTTTTCTATGTGAGTTATGTCAACAAATCTATCTCTGCTTTTGTGGTTATGCGTTCTATTTGTTTACTTGAGATCTGGGGATCGAGTCGCAGTTTTAGCATTTTGCATTTCCTTTTTCTGAACCTTAGATTTTGAGATTATGACATAAATTAAATTTTGTATGTTAGTATGTCAATGATGAGCCTAGTGGTTCAATGGTCATGCATTTGTCTGTCTTTTGGTCTTGTGTTCGAGTCTCAGTATTTACGATAGGTAGATATATTTTTGCACTTCTCCGTCGAATAAATTTCAGTTTATCAAGTGGTTTTCTTCCCTCTATTGATCATTATGTTTTTCCCTTTCTCTCTGTTCATTTGTTTTTGAAAACATTATTCTTTATACTATCGTTTTATGATTCGAGGTTTGACCTCGAAATCTTTCGACTTAATTTGTTCTCATGTGACTAATTAAGGCGTATTGATGGTGATTCTTGTTAATTGGTTGTTTTGTGTCGTTATAGAGTCACTCGAGGTTGCTTTGTATCAACATTGTAACATGTAGGAATCGACTCCCTTTCCTTTCTTGCAGATTTTCATTCGTTTTTACTAAAAATTGACACTGTTTGAAGGCACACGGGCGTGTGTCCAGGCCATGTGTCATTTAAATTAGCTACAGAGGGCACATGGGCAAGGCACACGTGCGTGTGTCAGGCCGTGTGTGCATAATATTTTGTGAATTAAGGTACCAGGGGCACATGGGCGTGTACCAGACCGTTTGTGTATACTATTTTGCAATTAAAGGTGCAGTGGTCACACGGGCCAGACACAAGGGCAAGTGTCAGATCGTGTGTCACACACGGGCCAACACATGATCGTGTGTCAAGCCGTGTAGACTATTTTTTTCCGTAAATACTATATAAAGTGACCGTAAGCTGACCGTAAAACTTGTATGACCTAAATTGAACTATGAAAGTTGTTTAGCATGTTTGAAATCTAATTCTGAGTATCTGCAACTGATAACCTATGTATTATCAATATCTAATATATATATATATATAACTAAAATGTAAAGATTTGATATTTGTTTCTGCATCTGCATGGAGTTTGGGATTGTGAATTGAAGAAAGTAATCTGAACTGATTCAGTGGTTAAACCACTCAAGGTTATATCTAATTTAGCAGTGAGATTGTGAACACTACAACGTGTCATACCGACACTTTAAGGTGTGTAGGGTTGGACAAGTATTAAATACCTATTGGTGTGATGGGCTGGAGATAGATGGTGTGTCAGGAATGGGAATTGCATAATTGTAGTTATAACTGTATATGAATCTGGACTAGTCTTTATATCTGTATAACTATGTATTTGAACTGTGGAAATGTTGTTAAATTGATTTAGATTACTGAATATATCATTTGAACTGTAAATGGTACTTTAAATAATTTTGTACATATAACATTATGAATATTGTGAAACTTCATTATACGCTGTACTAACTTGATTAATGAAATTTCAGGACCTTCTCAGGACTAAAGGCCGGTGGACGAGGGACTTGGTCATTCGTAGGACTTTGTTATGACTTTTCTAAGTAACTATGTTATGCTACATGTGAACTTTAAGTCTAGGACCTTTGTGGACATATAAGTGTGCGCACTTTAGTTTGATGTGTGTTCTATTTGATTATTTTCGACGTGCTTATAATAAGACTTAGCTGCTATGGATTCATTATCTTATTTCTTTGTTTTTTTTATGACGTTGATGTGACATTCTCGATTTAGTTTTTCTTTTTGGACCGGGTTTAGGGTGTTACATTATGCATTATAATTGAACTCATAACTCATATATTAAATGAAAAAAATTTAAAAAATTTATAAAAAGCATTATATAAAAAAAATTAAATATAAAAATTGAAAGAGCGTCACGTATGCACCTTATATATATAAAGTTTTTTTAAGTGTTAGGCCTCAACTTTATATTCTTATTCTACATTTTTTTCCCGATTTTTCTTATTTTACTTAATCACTTTAAAAAAATTGCTAATATTTAAAATTTATCAACAAGATGATATATTACTAATGATTGATTGAAATTTTTTATTTGAATAAATACTAAATATGTAATATACACCTGCGAAAAAGAAGTAATGTTGCTTAACATATTAGATGTTTAATAAACTCACAACCTATGGTGAGAACTTATAAGATGTTGGTATATAATATAGTTATATTATGAGTAAAGAAGGAAGACAATAAATTATTTTATTTAAATGATAATATTTTGAATAATATAGAAAGACAGAATGCTGAACCCAACCAATGGTTTCAGTGAATAAGAGGATATTGTTCATCTTAGGAAATCCGGGTTCGAGCACCAGTGTGTGCAAGGTGTGTGTGCGTTGTCAAAAAGTTAAGAAAGTATGAACATATACTACCATGTAATCACACCAGTATATTCAAAAAAAAAAAAGACAATATGCTATTAGGAATATTAAAATTAACACTTAAAACTAAAATTTAGGGTTATGTACCTAAACGTGGATGCGCTTTACCCCGTGTTTTCCCAATGGTTATATAGTCGTTGGGCCTCCAACGGCTAAAAATAAAAAAGTATAAATACCCCCAAACCCTATTATCACACAATTCTCTCTAAATCTCTAATATTTTTCAATCAAATCTCAAAAAATCTCTCAAATACTCTTTTTTTTTTTGAATTATACTTTTTTATTATTTTTATTAGTATTTTCAAGAAATAGTTATATTATAAAAAAATTATTTGTGTTAGCAATGTCCTGGGTCTTTAATCCGTCTTGATAACAAGCATATCTCCGTTGACCAAATGAAAATGGTAAGAATTAATTTCAATTTTTTAATCTTTTTAAAATTTTTTATTTAATTTTTATAATTTAATTAAATTTTGTTATAATTTTTATGTGAATTGTCGGAATATCAAATTTTGCAACGCTTTATTCGTAATCTATCGGGTCATCCATCACCGCTGATCGAAACATTCTTGAGGGAAGACAATTTTTGGCACGTGGACATTGTAGGCCAGGGTTGCAAGTTGGACCCGAAACTCATCAGCGCGTTGGTGGAGAGGTGGAGGCCGAGACGCACACATTTCATCTTCCATGCTAGGAGTGTACTATTACTCGTGAGGACATTAGCTTACAGTTAGGTTTATCGGTGGATGGGTTCGTTCAATCTGGTGATTGTGGAGTCGTATGTTACGACCTTTTGGGTGCGGTTTTGGAGACGATTTACGGAGCTCGAATCCAAATGGCGTGGTTACGAAATAATTTTGCAAAGCTGGCAGATGATTCAACTGAAGTAGAAAGAGAACGATACACTCGAGTGTACATTCTTCAAATTATCAGGGGTTATTTGATGCCGAACAAGTCATGAAACCTAGTACGTCTAAAGTGACTGTTGAAGGCCGTTGATTTCATAGCAATTGGCAAGCTCAGTTAGGGATCTGGCGTGTTGGCGACATCGTACCAGAAGATGTGTCAGTCGACACAACCAGATAAAACCAAAATCGGTGGTTGCCTCATACTGCTACAACCATGGGCTCGGTTTCGCTTTCCATTTTTACGTCCTCAAGTGGACCAACCATATAAATTCCCACTTGTATAAAGGTAAATTTTATATTATATTTTACTTACTAAATAGATTTGAAATAAAATTACTATACTAATATTTTATTTAAATAGGTGGAATCATAAATATTAAAATAGGTGGAATCATGTGCCGATTCATGTGGGATTACCTACCGAGCTTAAAGATACAGCTTCTATTAGACCAACGATTGGAAGCGGATGTAAGTATTTATTTAATTTTGAACTCTATATACAATATAACACAGTCGATTTCATATTTAGTATTTAGTATTTAGTATTATGTATATAACTAATGTTTTTATAACGTATATAACTAATGTTTTTATAACGTTCATATAGTTTGAATGGACACCATATTATAATCCTGCAATTCAAGCAGTAATTCTGTCGAAATTCTTTGTGAACCCCAATGCCTAGCACGTTAATATCCTATTGGTAGTATACACTACTATCGAGATGCACGAGATGGATAGAGTGTTGTGGCAGTTCGAATTCCGACAATAGATTCCCATGGCACCTCAAGAGCTTGATGATCTGCATCACATATACTTACGGCGATTAGATGTGAATTGGTCGGTATTCCACTCGCAATATATCACCATGTGAATAATCAGAATGATTTTTATTTGATTATTTCAAATCATCTAATATTTTATAAGAGGGGAACTTATATAAATTAAGATGATTTAATATAACACTTATATAACACTAGTTTTTATACCTGAATTCATAGAATTTCATATCTTAATTTATATAAGTTCTCGTCTTATAAAAAATTAGATGATTTGATATAATCAATTAAAAACTATTTTTATCATTGTATTTTAATAATTAATTTTTATAAAGTTTTTCTTTTTATATTTTTAAGATTTCATAAAATTAAAGCATAGCAATCAATAAATTAAATTTTCACATAAACTATTTCTCGTGTAAAAGTCTATAATAAAATTCTCAAATGTTGAGCATACTCGGATTTTTTAGAATAGATTAGGATATCAATAATAAACACAGCTACAACTATATATATATATATATATATATATATATATATATATATATATATATATCCAAATGAGACTAAAAAACTCATTTCATCAAATTCATAGATTAACAAAGACGTTAGTTAGTCCAAACAATATTACCAAAATTCATAATGATCATTTCAAGTTCGAAAAGCAATTTTCAGCATATCACAATCTTTAACTAGCAATTGAATAGCCTCTATATTAATCTTCGTGAACACTGTTACTCCCCTTTTAACTGATTAAACAATTCGTCAATATGAGATAAAAGACATTTATTCAATTTTCACAATTAAGAAAAAATCCAAAAAATTCTTCAAGAAGCAGATCAATAAACTCATTGGCAATCGATACATGAAATTTTTTTTATCCCAATTCCTGAGTAACGAGTAGATATTTTAGTTTGTTGACATTGTCCAAATGATATTTTATCCCAATATCAGATAAAAGACATGACACATCTAGGATAATCATCAATGAAACAAGCCATATCCTCAAAATTCCCTGGATATTTTCAAACTAGTGCCCAGTCCTAGTCGAATCATCACCTGTTTTACAACTGAATTCTTCAGTATCATACCTTCTAATTAATAATCAAAAGTCATCGAACTATTTTAGTTTGTTGAGGACCCAAGGACACATAAGGAGCATATCAGAGGATAGAGGTTGTAAGGCCATTGAATTGGCTCATACCAGTTCTATGAACCATTGACTCATTAATTCAAAAAGACATATTGACTTCACTCTCAGACATTTACAAAATCGATAAACTTTAATTTACCTCTTATTTAGAAGTCAGAATATTACCCTTACCCTTTTACCACATCAAGGTCAGTATGATCAGATTCTATTAACATTTAATAAGAAAATATTTTTAACCTCATTTTTAGACATTTGTGGAATCGATGTACTATGTCTTGCACCAAAATCAGTAGTTGAAATGTTACTATTAACCTTATTAGTTTCATCACGTTCAAAATTAGTTGACATCTTTAAATTTTACAAGAAAATAGGGGTTAGATTGGATCAATCAATATCACACTATCATATGTTTATATGGCATGTAATTTCTAGACTTCATTCACGCTATGTTCAGTCCGAGAATTGACTAAACTGTAACTCTAATAACACTAAATGAAACACCCATAACCCATTTCTATCACTAAAATAGGGTTATAGAGTATTACCGTACAAATCGAAACATTTTATAACAAACAACATTTAATTATCAAATTAATTGTATAAATATACATGTAATTCAACATAGTTTAAATCATACATTTACGAGCCTTAAATTTGGCCTACGAGGCCTTAAAAATAGCTTATGAACAATCAGGGACCAAATCGAAAAAAATCAAAACATTTAGGGAAAAACTAAAATATTTCCTCTTCAGGGGTCACACGTTCGTGACTCCAGGCCGTGTGACAGAGCCTAGACCGTGTGGCTCCTAACATGGCCGTATAGCTATCCCACACGCCTATGTGGCTACTTCACACGCTTTTATGCTCACCCGTGTGCTAACCTATGTAACCCATTGACTTGGGTCACATGGCTATGTGCTAGCCTGTGTGTACCCTGCACCTAACATGCTCAGGACACATGCCCGTGTAGGTCACACGACAGTGTGATAGCTTGTGTCCCAGGCCGTGTGTTCCCAAAATGACATAAATCATGCTTATTTTCCAACCAAATGCATAGGTACTTAAACCAACATATAACACATCATCACAAGACCTCAAAACACATCAAGAGCAATCAAAACATGTCAAATTTAATCACCTAAGACCTAATCAATGTATCATACACGCTATCACAATATAAGCATTTATCCTTTCATCACCCTAGCTACCATTCACAAGACTTAGCATAAACACCAATGGGTATCTCAATCTCAATTTACCATACTTAAACATGACACTTACCATTTCATGTTCAACCACCCATGCTTAACTTAGAGTATAACAAGCATACCATAAGGAGTTCTCAATCCACAACACCACACATACCAATTACCAAATACATAGTTAATGAAGCATTAAAACATAACCAATTATCCCAATTACATGCGATATAAACCAGGTTGTTTATAAAATTTACCAAAGAGGTCCTCGGATAATGTGATTTTTCCAGTTGATTCGATCTCCCGACTTTCACAAATGTATCTACAAAGAAAAGACAAGGATACGAGTAAGCTTGCATTAAGCTTAGTAATTTTGTCAATTAAACGATAAAACTTACTGAATTAAACACAACAATTCAAATAACAAGAATTTAATAACAAAGTTCCCGTCATAAGGTTATTTTCATAATTCTTGTCAATCACAGCTCACAATAGGTGAGTAATGCTCAATACAATAATACAAATCAGTTTCCATATTTCAATAAAAATCAGAGATCAATAAAATATAGCCCGATGAATGAAAAGTGGATATGAGTACACGGTTAACCATCCAACACACCAAATGCTCATATAAGCCAATCCATCCAGCACGCCAAATGCTCGTATGAGCTAATCCATCTAGCACACCAAATACTCGTATGAGCTAGTCCAACCAACACACCAAGTGCTCGTAAGAGCTATTCTATCCAACATACCAAAACACGATAACATATCTTGTTAGTTTGTAACAAATGCAGGACCTCGATATATACAATGAGCATAGAATCTATTGTAATAATCTCCATTGCTATCATTAACCCCGTACTGCGCGCACGTAACATAACCTATTGGCATGCCAATCGTACTCTATCTACGTTCATCGGTTCATAGTAATACATAAAAGAGCAGTACACAAATATTTCACTATCTCAATTTACATATTCAAGCTTTTGCTCAACAACCAAACATTTATTGCCTCAGAATATCCAAATCAGTGATTGATGTCATATTAATTCATTATTTCCATTTTCAATTACATGCATCAATATAACCCAACATTATACAATTAAGTTTATATATAACATTTGAAAATTTATTAAAATTAAACTAAACAAACTTACCTAACTAAACTACATCTCGATAAAGTATAAGGACTATTTTGAAATTTTCTCTTTTTCGCGATTATCAACTTGTTCTTGATCTAAATAATAATTTGATTCAATTATAAATTTCCAGCATCATAACTAACTATTTTGTTCAATTAAGTTCTTTTTGACATTTTTACAAAATTACTCCCAACATTTTACTTTTATGCAATTTAGTCCCTAAGCTCAAAACTTGCAATTTAACCAATTTTAACCAAATTTAAGTTCAACCAAATTGTATACTACCTTGTTACAGCTCATAAGTTCTGTTATTTTGCATCAGGTCTTTATAATTTAATCACTTTAACATTTTAGTCCTTTAACATTAAAAATACTAAATATTACTTTACAAAATAGTCCTATTTAACAATCAAGCTTAATAATTTATCATAAAACTTCAAAAACACACTAAAATCATCAATAACATAACTCACAATGTTTAACAATTTTACAAATTAGTCCCCCAAGTTAGCTAGATTAAGCTAATATGTGCTCAAGAACATAAAAATTACTAAAATCAGGTGAAACTTCACTTACCTATCATGAAACCAAAGCTTGAACAAAGCTTAAAAGCCCTAACTATGGTTGTTCGGTGCTTCCCAAATAAGAAAATATTAAGGTGATGACCTTTTTCTTTTATTTCATACTTTTATTTACTTAATAATTAAAATTTACCATTTTACCCATTAAAAACAAATGATATTTTATGAATTCTAGAACTTATACAGTCCACTAATATCCCAAGAGGTATTTTTACCATTCAAGTCCTTCAATATACCTTTCTATAATTATTTGAATCTTTTAACCAATAGAAATCAATTTTTACAGCTTTTATAATTTAGTCCTTTTTCTTTAATTAACTATCAAAACGTTAAAATTTCTAGACCAAATTTTAATACGACACTAATGAACTCGTAAATATTAATAATTACAATTTGTGGCCCCGAAACCACTGTTTTCAACAATACTAGAAAATGGGTTAATTAGTAAATCCTTAATTTATTAGGATCTAATTGAAATTAACCAGAAATCTAGAGAATTCCACATCATTCCTATCATTAGACCATTTAAGGAGGGTCCAATTACATAATTGGTCCTTCAATTATATTAAATTCTAATTAAACAAACTTTATTTCAAGTTAACCTTAAACTAATTAGGACTTAATGAGCAAATAGCCCAAAAGTTAGTGGATCTAATCATGTCACCACCGCTTGGACATTTTGACCATGGTTTAATCAACATTTTTGTCCCTTTAGTATTTTAAATATATAGCAATTAACTTTTACCTCTTTTACAATTTAATCATTTTACCTAAATTAACTATCAAATCACTAAAATTTTCGGATCAGACTTCAATACACCTATAATATAACTCTATAAATATTTAATAAAAATATTTATGGTCTTAAATTACGAAAATGAGGTCTCAATACCTCATTTTCAAAAACCACTTGACTTTTGGACTGACTCAGTTAAACTAACCTTTAATTCAATTAATTAAAATATATCAAATCAAAATTCTATATAAAATTATTATTGACTCGTACAATTTAATTACTAATTATACGAAATTAGTCATCTACTTTATGGTCCCGAAACCATTGTTTTCGACACCACTGAAAAACGAGCCGTTATAGGTAAGTACGTATGTGTTGAACTGTGGAATGTGATGCTAATGTAATAGGTAATGTATGTGGTAAACTGATTTTAATGCATTCATATGTGGTCAGATATGTGATGGCTCAATGAGTATTATTGTGGCACTTTAAGTGTAGTTAAATGTTAATTTGATAAGCATGCATTATGTACAAGTTTGTGACGTAAATTAATGAATGTGAACAGAGATGATGTACATTAAATGAGTAATTAAAATTGTGTAATTGTGGATATTTTGGCCTTGTGATCTCTTGAAACTGTTGGATATAATTCGCATGCCATAGGATTATGAGTACTCACCCTTGTGTTTTCTGATTTGGGCATTAAGCTTCCGGGACAGTTTAGAGAGATGAGGGAATGTGAGCCAAGCTCCATTCACCGAGATATGTTAGTAGTGTGTTGGAGAGTGTTAGTTAAATGCTACACTTTTTGGATATGCTCGACTCTTCAAGTCATTTGGTGTGTTGGAGATCCGTGTATCCGATGTGTGGTGATAGAGCCCACTTTTATGTTTCATAGCCTCTAATGCCAAATTATCGTTTAAATGTGATCTTATATATGTTGATAATACGATGTGAGATGGACTCATAAACATGTGAATAATATGCTAAATGAGTTGATTTAAGTTTCATGAAAATGTTAGTATGTTCTCATAGTAAATTGCGTATGTAATTGTGGTTTGGGTCGTCTTCATTGTGAATGAATGTGAATATATATGCTAGACTCGTGAGCTACTAAAGTATGTATACGTTGATTATTCTTGATGAATTAATGTAAAATAAACTATTTTTATATGAGTTGAGTGTAGTTGTATGTGAGAGTATATGCTAATTTTATGATTTAATGAAGCATGAATATGTTTATGTGACCTAGTTAGAATATGGTTGTGAATGTGTTGTAGTATGCTCTTGTTTAACCTTTAATATTGTGCATACTTTGTGGTTACTTTAACACTCACTGAGCTTGTTTAAGGTCACACACTCTTTTTAAACCATTGTAGATAAGTAGTGTATCGGTGTGAGTGGTGTGGTTCCAAAGGCGTGATCCAAGTAAGGCTTTAGCATTATTTCGTAGGTGTTTTATTATTTATTTATATTTTGGAAAAATAAAGGCAATGTGATAGACTATTTGATAGTTTTTCATGGTTTTAAGATGTTTACATAGCTATATTGTTTTAGGATTTAGGGAAATATTGGATATATTTTCTTGGAAATTTTACCAGAGGTAAAGTCATCATAATTTTACTGGGGATAAAATTGAGATAAGAAAATTATTTAATTAGAACATTAATGTTTATTTTGAAAAATAGAAAATATGCATTGGATTGGATTAAATTATAAAGTGTTGGGTTAAAAGTTTAGAAATCAAATACAATTTGGACCAATATAATAAAAGACTCGAATCTCCATCATAATACTTATGAGAGGAAGCACACCCTATTAGTCCCTCTCCTAGTTGGGTTAGGAATTTATTTTTCTATTTGAAATAAACTTCCACACCAATAAGGATTTTACTTTCTCTCTTTATAAATAGATGACACCGGTAGAGTTATTTACACAACTTTGAGATATTGTTATTTTGCTAAAAAATAGAGAGAATTTATTCTCAACTATTAAATATATTTTTTCAGAATAACAATTCTATCGGTTTCTATTAAAGAAGAGAGAATTTTTGTTTTCACCCAAAAAATTAAAGAAAACTATTTTTAGTTCGGTGTTTTGATTCAATTGATTTGAGCCTACATTCGAACTGCTTAGTTCTCAAACCATTTTCAAGTTGAATTTTTTTCACTATGCAAGAAAACTATTTCAACTCGAACTTTTTCAAACAAACCCCACTAACAAAGGTAAATAGGTTTGTCTCTCTACTTAGTTCTCAAGACTCTTAGGTTTTGTTTACCTTTACTTTCCAAATGTGCTTTTGACATCAGAAACACTTTTGCAGCTATAAGCAAAACTAAACAAACATTTTTGTGAGCAGCATCGTGAGTCGATCAAAATTCTCAAATACTTTTAAATTCAAAAACAAAAACTTTTTTTTTATTTTTTGCTTTTGAAAAAAGTGCTTTTGGTCAACTAATCTTTTAAATCGCTATTTATAATTTAAAATATTTTGTCTAATATTTTTATTGGATATAAAATTATTTTTCTAGTGAAATTTATTTCAAATATATAAATTATATATTTAAATTTGTCATGATGATATTTAATATTTAAATTATAAATTATATATTTAAATTAAAATTTTAAAATAATTATTAATTATTTAGAAATATTCAAAATTTATATTTCATATATCAGAATATTAATAATGAGTTATAATAAATCATTTTTAATATTTTTATTGAAATATGGTAATATTAATGAATTTAAACATTATCTAAATATTTTTTTACTCTACTACATCATTTCTAAAATAAACATTTTATTTTTCAAAAATAATTTTTGACAACAATACTAAACACTTAAATGTTAAATCAAATTTTTTAAAAACAATTTTTTACAATACTCTTCAAAAGTAATCCTAAACTAACCCTTAACCTATTGTTGCTTTGACAAACATAGCTCTCACACCTTGCATATCTTTGAGCACTACTCCGACTAAGAGCCAGTTTAGCTTTGTTTTTCAAAAATACTTTTGGGACGAAAAATATTTTTGAGATAAAAGCATTGCTAAATAAGATGTTTTTATGCTTTTCAAAAGTATTTTTGAGATAAAAAAAATACTTTCCAAAAACATTTTTTTTATTTAAAAGTACAAACAAAAAAAATTAAAATTTACTTAAATATATTTTTTAACCCAAAAATACTTCTGATAAACAATACTAAACTTACCCTAACTTAATCACCATCAAAGACTTAAATCAAGTTTCTTGCATTAGCTAATTTGCTTAGTTATTGGGACTTGGGTGACCACAAGTATCTAGAAAACTCAATCAATTTTTAGGAACACTTGTGAACCTTTGTCACATGCCCCTATAAATCCGAGCATTTACTATAAAATTGGAAGTTCTTTTTGTCCCCTTTCTTTTCTTTTGATTTAAGTTAGAAAAAAAGAAGTTAGTATATATAATCAATGGAATGTTGTTGTGGAGTGGCTTATAACTAAGCGGCTTCCTACCAAATGAAGCATATAACTGACAGATTCAGACTTTAATTAAAAGAAGGCTTATATAATATTTGGTATATAAATTTAATATTTTTTTAATTTAGTATTTAAATTTTTTTTGGACACAATTTAGTACTTGAACTTGATATTTTTTTCTAATTTGGTACCTAAATTTTTTTAGATTCAATTTAGTATTTAAATTTATTAAAAATTATAAAAATTACGGAAAATAATAACTACGTTGAAATTTTTTTTTTGTTATGCTACAAAAATATTGTTAGTTTTAGAAAAAATTCATGTTGAAAATAAGTATTGAATTATGCTTAACGAAATAATATTAAAAAAAATTAGGTACAAAATTAGGAAAAAGAGTCAAATTTAGGTGCCAAATTGGATCCCAAAAAGTTTAAGTACCAACTTAAAAAAAAGTGTCCAGTTTAAATACCAAATTAAAAAAAAAAAAAGTGTCAAATTTGATTATTAAATTGGACAAAAAAATTTAAATAACAAATTAAGAAAAAATTATCAAATTTAGATACCAAATATTATATTCAACTTTAAAAAATAAAAAAATTATAGATATATGTGATCAAAACTATTTATACATTTTTTAGTTAAATTTACTTTCATGCAAATAATTATTTTAATGAAGTAGCTAGAGTAATCCATGTATAAGTTCAGAAGGTGATGGAAACCTTTAGCGAAAGCAATTCGAGTGCTTAAACATCCAATCCCAGATGTCTGACTTCTTAGTTAAAAATTATTTAACTATTATTTTAAAATTTATACATTTAATTCATTATTTTTTACTTGGATAAAGAAGTGATTGTTTAAATCATGAGAGTTAGGTGAGATAGTAATGGTGGTTTTTCTTATTTTAATCAATGGTCGAAGGTTCGATCCTCATTTTGGGTATAGAGCAGCTTTAAAACTCGTGGCCAACATTCATCTTCTTAATGGACCTATAAAATGCGAAAAATTCATTATTAAACTTACTGTAGTAAATATATTAAAAAATAAAAAAAATAAGAGAAGTGATTGTTTAATTACAATTTTTAATATTATCTTAATTAATGTCACTAAGCACTGATTCACAATTTTTAACCTCATAAATTGTTTTTAAATACAATATGTATATGAAGTCATTGTTGTGATATGAAAGTTAAATTGTTTTGGCCAATTGGAGATTATGTAAGTAGACAACATTTGTGGTTGAAGAAGCCTCCTATGAGACACCCTACCCCACATGATAGCTACCTTTCTCACCAAACAAGTGATAGCAGCCCCCAATATTTCTCCAAACTTAATTAATTAGTTTAATGGAATATGATGCTGATATATAAGCAAGCATGGCTATTGAACTCGGCTTTTTCTAACTCCAAATCCATCCCCTTTACTATTGCCAGCCATCCACTGTCTAGAAATAAAAATAATTTCATTTTGGGTAAATTATAATAGTAGTAACTCAATTGTGATTTTTTTTAGTAATTCAACTATAAAATGTTAGAAAATGACGATTTAACTATTCAATTTTATTTTTATGGTCATCCAATTATCTTGAATATTTGGGTGTTTTCATTTATACGCCAGGCAATTTGTTATTAAAAAAAAAACCGAAATTAAATAGTTAAATAACCATTTTATAACATTTCATAATTAGGTGATGTTAGAGTTGTGTGATCCAAATTATTGTTAAAGAAATAAAACTGGACTTCGACCTCCGCGGTACGGTGCAGTGTGCACAAGTGGAATTCATACCGAAGTATACTTCTTTTATTTGATATTGTTTAGAATAATGTGTTTTAACCTTACTATATTACTTTTATTACAAATTGATTAGAATAAAGTTTTTCAATCTATTTATCTTGAATCATTCGATTTTCAACATTAGTGAATTTTCTTCTCCTCTGCTTGTAATTTTTTCCAGAAAAAGTTTTCACATAAAATCTATGTGTTCATTCTATTTTTCGTATTTTTTACAATATTTTTTTTATTATCAACGTTCAATTTTAACAAATAACAAAGAAAAAAACTATAATTAAGTTAACTCTAATATAATTTACCATTTATTTATTATCTTGCTTTTGGACTTCGTATTCTGGTTTTATATGCAAGACCTAATATGTATATGCATGGCCACTGGCAAAAGGATAGTGTCATTAAAATAATGATCTCTCAAGCTAGATTCCCTTTAAATTATCATGGAATCTTATGTCCAATTGGAAAAAGTTTTATATTATCGATTAGGGTTCCATTCATCCTCATATAATATATAAAAAATTTCATTTTAGGTTTTCAGCAAGAGAATGTGTGGAACTAATACACATATGATTAATATATGTGATCGCCTTCTAATTATGTCCTATGTGAATGCGGCAGTACTTTGACAACAATAATTACAGAAGATTCAATCAAGTGATCTGTGATTTTTTCTTTAAATACAAAAATAAGGTAAAGTTTAAATTAAAAATACAATTAACGTGATTCGAACTCATATTACATTTAGGATGGTAAATATATTATCTATCATATCATTACATGGAGTTCAAGTGATCTATAATCTTTGCTTGATGTTAACGTTTTATTTTGTGATTTGAGGTCATTAATTGATGTAATTAGAAATATTTAAAGGGAATCTAGTATTTTGAAATGTTACGCCGTTTTTGGTTGGGGGATTGGATTAGCATTCTCCCCTTATCCATTGAATGGTAAATTATTATTTTTTGTTTGGTTGAACGTAATACTCATTCAATTGAATAATCATTACTTTTTTATTCCTTGTCCTCTTGTAATAGCTATTCTTTAGTATCACCAAAGAATGATTATTCCATGCAACCTTTAATAACAAAACAAATTTAATTTTCAGATTAGTCTCTTAAAACTTGGACTCAGAAAATATAAAAATAAAATATTTAAAATATTTTAATATAATTTAATATATAATATTTATTTCAAAATATAATTTAAAATAAAAAATTTTAATATAAAAATAATTATATTAAGAATGTTATTAAATTGTATATTATTATTTTTATTAAATTATATTTAATAATAATCCAGTTAAAATTTAATAACAATAACAAAAATTATCTAACTAAAATAATTCAGCGAAGGCTACGCTAGTCATTTCAGCTTTTTTATTAATGTTATTACAACATCTATTTCATTTAATCAAACACAATAATACTACTTCAGTTCTATTTCATTTCATTCAACCAACCAATTGAATTATTGATTGCAACTCTATTTTATTACAAACTTATTTCATTCTAGTGAACCAAACGTGTCGTTACTATTTGTGATTATTTTGTTTGGATAAATAATTCTTTAAGAAAAATTTAGGGTACTAAAATTTAATAAATTGAAAAATAATTATATTAAAAATAAAAAATTGAATATAATTGAATTTATAAAAAAATATAAATATATTTAATAATATAAAATATAAAAAATACATATTGAAATTAAATAAAAATTACATTTAAGTAAGTGTTTTTTTAACTATGGAATCGCATGTATTAAATGAAAGAAATTATGAAAAAATCATCTCTTTAGTGGTAAATTTTAATAGGGAGTTTGAGTTACTCAAAACCCATCTGAAATTTCTTAAATTTTTTTAAAAATTCTCTATTATGTTTATCCAAAAAATAAATTTATTTTTGAAAATTTAAAAACCTTACTAAAACTGAGAATTCTCTAAATATTTTTTTCTTTTCAACTATTCTAATTTTAGTTTAAAATAGGTTACATTTTCAAAATATGAAAATCCTATTTAGTGATTGGGATTAAATTTAACAATTATTATACTTTTTAAGAGAATGAACTTGTTAGTACAAAATTCATTAGCAACAGTACACCCAACATGTGTAGTGTTTAATCTTTTATTTCAATACGAGCAAAAGGAGGTTACCTATAAAAAATAAGTTCCATTAAGATTTTTGTGCATAATGTACAAAAAGTTACTGCTGATGCAGTAGTTAATCATATCCCACAAATTTAGCAAGTATTACATTAATAAGAGTATATCATCTAATCAAATATGAAATGATAGATTAGGTCCATTATGCTTGACTGCTTATAACTGCTCTGTAAAGCTAAAAAAAAAAAACTGATATACTATTCTTAGAATATCTAATAAAAATATTAAACATCTATTATTTTTCCTTGAGATTTTTTTTGGAAACTCCAAACTTTGTACATAGAAATTCAAATCTAAGCCTTGAGACAAATTTAGTCAGAACATCTGCAGCTTGATCTTCATATTTGCAATATATCACACTTATTTCACCAAGCACTTTTGTTTCTCTGATTCCATGAAATTTTAAATTATGCTTAGTTCTTCCATACTAGACTAGATTTTTGGTGATATTTATAGAAGATTTACTATCCACCCAAATTGTAGTAGCTTCATCGGTATTTTGTTACTTATAAAAACAAAAGTTCAAGTATTAGTTTTTTTCCTTAAGTGTTCACATTCTAGGGTTTACAGTTTATTTTAGAGAAACAATAACTAAAGTAGGACTGATAGAATTACTCATAATTAAATGTCCTAAAATCAAATTAAATGTCAAAAAAATATAAAACCAATAATATACACCAAAATCATATGTCTTATGCCACTCTAAATAAAATAATACAAACTTTTGAATAATAGAATAAATCAAATAACGAGCCTAAAACAATTGTATAAGTAGAAATTGAGCTGAGACCTTTCGAATGTCGTGTCTGCATCCTAATCAGGTGGGTTATCTGAAAGGATGAGAATTAAAGGAGAAGTGATCTATGACACTAAGTGTGAGTTCCATCACAAGACAATCTATGCAAATGCATAAATCAAGCATATAATAATAGTATTTAGTACAATAACAATAATATAGTATAGCAATAATTGACAGATCGTTCGAGCATGCTTATGTGTGCCAATGTAGTGCAATTTCAATTTAATATTAAAGAAAAAGTCCTACCCTACTGCTACGCTCCATAGTAAGAGTTCACCAGAACTCTTATATTTCGGACACTCCAGTTTGTGGATGAACCATAAGTGTAGTAGGTACATTCCTAGTAGTTGTGAATACATAAATGGTTTGCAGATAATTGCTGTCAGTGGAAGTTTGTGGATAAACTATCGGGGTTTGCAGGTTAATACACTACCAGTAGGTTGTGATTGCACAACAAGTTGTAGATAAAAGCTGCTAGTAAGTTTGTGGATAAACCACCAGTGTTTGCAAATGAACTGTCAATAGTTCCTCCTTTCAAAAGTGTCTCATCCCATGCAATGCAATATGACATGCGAGTATCAATACAGTACAGAAACAGTGGATATGCTCATCATGTAATTAGATCAACAATAGCAGTAGACATATAGTCATGTAGTCAGTTTATCAGTATAGTAAGCATGTTGTTCATGCAATCAGTAATTCAGAGATACGAGTAGCAGTAATAATTTATTAGTAATTCAGTCATAGAAGGCATGTACTAATGACATCTAATGCACATATAATAATACTCTAATCATGAATAATTCCACATTATTCATATTGTCAAGGATTTAATTGAAAGAGGTAAAATACTAAAAATAGTTTAAGGATCATGCAGGGACTAAATTGAACTGTTTGAAAAAATTTTTGGAAAAACTTTGAAATATGGGCACATGGTCTTATGGCCAGGTCGTGTAACAGATTGTGGCTGTGTGGAAAATGCAAAATTTAAGCTACAGGGGAGAAACGATCATGTGGTAAGTTGTGTGGAAAGGTCCTGGCCGTGTGCGAATTGAAATATCGTAAGGCTTTAGGGGACATGGTCATCTGGTCCACACACCCATGTAGCCTTATTTCGAGGCATGGTTTGCCCCGACTTTTGTAAAAGAACACACCTTTTATCGAGAGCTCGAACGATGTTCCTCACGTTCAAATGTTATCCGATGTACCTAAATCGAGTCCTTCAACGACATTTACACAAGAACTAATGATGGATTTCAAGATAAACCAAGATTGTCAAAAGATTCAATGGTAAATCGAGAAAGATCGTTTAATCGTTCATAAGATTATCGCTAGATAGAATTTCTATAAATACTTGATATCAAACATCGAGATTGAGATGTACTTACCGATTCTTGGCAACGATCAAAGGATGTTTCTAATAGTGAGTACAAATCTGATTGAGAAATGAGTTGAAATTGAAATTGATTTTGATTTAGGAGCAAAAATAAATTTTAGCAATGAGGGACAAATTATTTTGCAAAGAAAAGATTAAAAGCAAAAGGGGGAAGATGAAAAGAAATAGGGAGAGAAGTAAAAAATTTAGTTTAAATTGGAAAATGTTAGCTTGAAGGATCAACTTGAGAATGCCAGTAAGGGAGGTTGAATCGGCTTTTGAGATGTTGTGGTAGAAGCAATAAAAATTTGCAACGAAGAACACAAGGATTTATAGTGGTTCGGCCCCAAATGCCTAGTCCACTGCCTTAGCTTTTCATAACTAAGGATTTTCCCAAATCTACTAGATTTATATCACCTTGGAGGACAAGGTTTAACCTTATAATCCCTCTTAAGATTTATACCCCAAAATCTTAAGATAGAACTCCCCTAAGGTTTCTACCCAAACCTTAAGTTTAAACTCTCTCTCAAAAAGGAAACAAGCAAGCAAACAAAGAAACAATCCTTACAAGATTAGAATGTTTGTCAATTAAGCACAAATATATAGAAGAACACTTGAGCTGAATGAATACAAGAAAAGCTCTAGGTTGTTTTGATTGATCCTTACACTTTGCACATTGCTCTTCTTGTTGCTAGACCTTTGGAAGATGGTATTTATACCTCTTAATTGATTTTCAACCGTTGTGGTTGTTGGGGATGAAATACCAACTCATTAACTACACCTGCAGTAATGAGTATCGATACCTGCCAAAACGGTATTGATAATTTTTGTAATAAATGCAAATTTCAGTGACTGTTGGAGCAGAACTATCGATACCTTGGAGAAAATATCGTTACCTTTACAAAAGGTATCAATACCAGATCAATACTTTCTAGGGTATCGTTTATCAGATGGGTAATGATAACACATAAAATATCGATACTTAGACAAAAAGTACTGATACTTTTTGTCCTGGAGCAATTCTAACTTATTTGAAAATGGTTAAAACATATTTGAAAATGTTTGACTCAATTGAAACCATTTCAACTTGATTTTATCAAATTGTTCAACTTTACTTTTATTCAAAAATATTTTAATTTGTTATATCAAAATATATTATCCAATAAGACTTTATTTAACAGAAAAGAAAATTATAGTTCATTAGGAAAATGCTAAATGCTTAGGGTTTTCAAACCTTGAGGGGCTAGTTGGCATTTTACCCTTGCTACCAAAAACGGAGAGTGGTGTAGCTTGATCTTGGGCATGTAAGGGAGAAAGGAGTAAAGGCTTAACCATTAGGTTGCTACCCATTTCTCATTATGTTTGTACTCTAAATTATATATATATATTCTAATGTGGTTTTCATCCTTAGTTGCTGAAATAAAAAGAAAAAAAATGAGAAAGAAGTGAATAGAACTTGGGACTTATAGGAGTGCACTAACTATTTAACCACAAGGTCTAAGTCATTCTTTAGTTATTTCTTTCAATTAACCATATATATTTTTGGGTGTTACATCATAAGCAATACCATTACTGTTATCTTCTTGCCATATATTTACCTACTCAACCGACTTGATCTCCCTTAACAGTTGATCTATTGCTTGTAGAACCTCAATCTTCCATAGTTACTAGGGTCGAAGAAATGGACACCACCACCTATTTTCACTATGATTCTCTAAAAACCTCCAACCCTTTCCAAATCAGCCAATCTTTAGCAGTAGTCATATCCATACCCCCAAACAAACCGGAAAACAAGGCTACACATGAGTACCTTCATTTTTTTTACTTACATTGTTGTTTAGGACCCTTGGGAGCTATGTAATGGTTCAAATTGCAGTATTTTATTTTGTTATTAATATTTTTTGAAAATAGGAAAAATTTGAGAATAAAAGAAATTGTTTAAATACTAATCAAGCCGATTTAACTTCACTTTTAAATATTAATTTTTATTTAAGATATTAATTAAATTGATCGAATTAATTCAATTGTACTTAATTATCTGTTGAAGAATAAGCTTTGAACTAACTTCAAAATTAACTATTAGTGCTCAAGCTTGATTACAAATTCCTTAAATCAAACATTAAAAAACTCAATTTGATTAACTGAATAACTGAAACTATTTTAAATTAATTTGACTCGATCTAAATAAAAGTTGTTAGAACATTTTTCATTTGCACAATGAAATGCTATAAAGAGGAGAAATTAAAATCAGAAAGGTGCCTATAAATACTGTGTTTGTACTAATTAACAATAATAATGGAAAAATAAATGTAGTACTCGTAGTAATTAACCAGCTCCAAAATCAGCACTAGTTTCAACAATGTAGATGGTTAGAAACTCAACCTCAATCACCTCCTTCACTTTCAATGGGTCTGCAAATAAAGCTAGTGTCTCTGAATCCTTTTTTTTTTTTTTTTTTTTTTTAATTTAAGGTCGCTCCACATCCCACATATTCCAATCACAGTTAGGCAAAAAACATATGGGTTAACTTCTTTCAGCAAAAGTGTTTTGCCCTGCCTTGGACTTTTAATAAATAAATATTAGATCTTTATATAAAAATTAAGTAAATTCTCACACGACACTTGAACTCGAGTTTTTTATACTTTTAAAGTACAGATTAAATAATTATTTTTTTTAGAAAAAATTGTAAAATTTTCTTTTTAAAAGATAATTTGTAGGTGTTGATTACATTTAATTAAAAGATCGATGAAGACTCCTATTTTTTTAATGAAATGGTGTTTTATCAAAAATAAAATTTTAAAGATTTTTCTCAAATCTCCTCAAGCTAATAAATTTTTATTAAAAAAATGGTTTCAGCACCCTGATTTAATTGTAACTCAAAATATTAATTTTCTAAAAAATGGTTAAAATGAAGTTGACATATAGCATAATTAAATATTTTAATAGGGTCATCTAATTGATAGTAGAGATTTAAAAGTGAAAAAAAAACTAATTTTGTTCTTTATATTAAAAAAGTTGGGCCTGCTTTTAGAGTGCGTATTCAAGTTTGCTTTTAGAGCACGTTTATGGTTTTCCTTTTAGGGTTCAGTTGTTGTCGACAGCAACCATGGAAGCAGGTTTACCGGCATTGTTGATCATAGGGGGAGAGGAGGTAGGTTAGAATGTCGATATGGGAGAGGAGGCGAGAGAAGAGGTTGCATATCTTAGTGCTGTTGGCAATTTTTTAACTGCAAGTGTAGTGCAATTTCAAGCCATGCATGCAACCCTAGCGAATCTTTGGCATCTGCATAGGGGAGTAATGATCACCGATCCCGAGGAAAAACGATTGATGTTTCAATTCTATTATGAGATAGATTTAGATCTGTTTTTAGATAGGAGTCCATGGACATTCAACAATCATTTGCTAGTTTACCATAGATTGTGGGAGGGTGATGATCCTATGGTGGTAACGTTGTTTTGGTCAGATTTTTGGGTGCAGATCCATGATCTTTCGACAGGGTTGATGTTTGAGATGATGGCCAAACAATTTGGAGATTTCATAAGAAGTTTACTAGAATATGATGCAAAATCCCTATAGAGCAAGTATGGTGGATTTATGAGAATCTGGGTGCACTAGATGTCCGAAATCCGCTAATGAGGAAGAAGAAATTGCTTTTAGGTAGAAAGGGTAGTATATACGCGCGATTAAGGTATGAAAGACTACCAATTTTCTGCTTTCTTTGTGGCCAATTAGGTCATTTGGAATGTTTTTGTCCGGCTAGAATTATCCATGGAAAAAAGGAATTGGAACTTGAATGGGATATGTCAATCAAGGAGGTCCTTCGAAGGGTGGTGGTTGCGTCCAATCCTTGGTTACGAGAAAAGGGAGAAGGGTCTCGGTTGGGGAAGTTGAAAGAGAAATTAGGAAAGGGGTCTAGAGGGGATGGTGAGAGTATTCAAGGGTTGTTTTAAAATGTGAATTTCATGCAGCAACCAAGGGCTAATATAGGTCTAAACTTGGGAGGTAGGGTCGGTCTGATTATTGAAGATTTGGAAAACATGGATCCGAATAAAGGAATAAGGGAGGAAGATAGCCCTATGGAGATAGGGAAAGGGAATAAAAGGCCTCGTACTGCTCAATTTTCACCTGTTCCTAATCAAATGGATTTAGGGAAAATTATTGGTAGACAAGATTCTGTGCACAACTTTGAGATATCGGTTAGCTCAACAAGGCAGAGTAGCCAGATGCAATGAAGCTCCTTTGCTGGAATGTCTGGGGATTGGGGAACCCTCGGGCTAGAAGTCGCCTTCGGTAGGTGCTAAGGGAGATGAATCCTGACGTAGAATTTTTCATGGAAATGAAGCTACATGGTTTGAAAATGGAATCGGTTCGTAGAAGCTAGGGTTTGTTAGAGGGGATTGATGTTAGTAGTGATGGTACTGGGGGTGGTTTTTCTTTAGGGTGGAAATAGGGTGTTAAGGTGAGCTTACAGAGTTTTTCTACAAGCCATATAAATGCCCGTATTGATAGTGATAGTGAGAGTGTGGACTGGAGATTTACTTGTAACAGCTTGTTTCTCAGTGATGTCGGAAACAGTGGTTTCGAGACCTCAAAACTGACGAGAAAAAACTTTATAATGAGAGTTAAAATCAAATAAGTCAATAATAATTTTATATGGAATTTTGAATTGAGGAATTTTAATTATTAAATTAAAAGTTAGTATAAGTGGTTCGATTCAAAAGTCAAGTAGGTTTAGAAAATGAGGTATCGAGACCTCGTTTTTGAGATTTTGGACCATAAATATTTTTATTAAATATTTACAGAGTCTCAATATATGTAAATTGAAGTTAGTTGGGTAATTTTGATGATTAATTGCTTAATTAAGGAAAAAATGAGTAAATTAAAAATGAGGTAAAATTTAAATGCTATTGATTAAAAATTAGTAAAGGGACCAAAATGATAATTAAACCGTGGTCAAAACGTCCAAGCGGTGGTGGATATGATTACCATCCACTAACTTTTGGGTTAGTTATTCATTTAATTAGTTTAAGGTTAAATTGGAAATAGGTTTGTTTGATTGGAATTTAATATAATTGAAGAATTGATTGTGTAATTGGACCTTCCTTAAATGGCCTAATATTAGAAATAATGTGGAATTCTTTAAGTTTTGGTAAATTGCAGTTAAATCCTTATTAAATAAGGATTTACTAATTAGTTTATTTCTCAATGTGATCGAAAATGGTGGTTTCGAGGCCACAACTTTGATGTATCAGATTGTAAATATTAATTATTTAATATTGATGAGGTCATTAGCATCGTATTAAATTTTGGTTAATCAATTGGTTAGTTAATTAAATGAAAAGGACTAAATTGTAGAGGTTGTAAAAGTTAAAATGCTTAATTAGAGGGGCTAGATAAACAAATTAACCATGGAGGTTGAGTTAGTGGATTTATATGTCATTAGGTGGTGTAATAAGTGCATTTATTTAAGCTTAAGCAAGGTTAATTAAGTTAATTATAAAAGACCAAATATTTACAAAATTGCCATAGGTATATATATGAAATTAAAGGAAGAAAAATGATATTTTTCATCTTTTCTTTTTCTTCTTCACGGACGAATGGGGGAAAACTTAGGGTTTTTCGTTGATGAACTTTTAAGCTTTGATTAAGTAAGAAAATCATGTCCGTTTTTAGTGATTTTTGTGTTTTTGAGTCCGTATTAGCTTAATCTAGCTAACTCAAGGACTGATTTGTGATTCTATCAAATATTATAAATTTTACCATTGATGAATAAGATTGTTCTTAAAAGTTTATGGAAGTATTTTTATCTTGGTTGTTCGATTTGATGATTTTAAAGTTTAAGGATTAAATTGATAAAATGGTAAATCACATGTATTTATTGTGAAATATTTGTATGAATAGGTTGGGTAAACACCCTTAAATATTTGGCTGGCATGGTTTGTAAAAAAACAGGGGTTATTTTGCATGTTTAAGGTCTAAGGACTAAATTGAATAAAAATGAAATGTTAAGGGTAATTTTTTGTAAATTTCCCAAAAAGGACTTAAATGTACTAAATGATTTAAATTACATGATTTAAGAAGAAAATTGAATGATTTGTTATGTTGGATCAAGTTCGTGCTACCGATCATGGAAAAGGGAAAATTACGGATTAGTCCTTAAATTACATGATTTAACTGTAAATTTGTCCGATAAGTTCGTAATGTTAAGTTTGAATTTAAATAGTACATTATTTGTACTCTTTATGATTGTTGAAAATAAGTTATAGTATGTGAAATTGAGAAAGATTAAAAAGAAATGAATGAAAGAGTTATTAGGCTTTGAGCTAGTGTTTTAAACTGACATAATGGCAGAGGTCCTGCATATGTTGTGAATTCTCAACAGCTTGTGTGAGTAGCATCGTGAATCAGGAAAATATTGAAATGAATCCTAGATTGGATTATATGGCCCTACGATGGCTGAGATTTATGCGTTAATTGCATATTTGATTGCATTAAAAAAGACCATTAATTTCTCTTTATTTAGAGTATAATTTGTTCCCATTATATCATGTTTAGCATGCATTTTTAGCATTTTATATTTAGTAATTGCATTTTTTAAGTCAGTGATGTTTGGTTTAATTTTCTTTCATTTTGTCTTACTTTTACTACTAATGTCGCCACATTTAGTGTTTAGTATTGTGTCTTGAGATGTCAATGCAGGAATCTATCTTAAAAGATCAAAGCAGGAGAGTGTTCAAGGTTGTCTTCGCAATTTAGAATCTAGAATTGCACCCAAACTTGTTACCGTATGAGCATTTCTAGATTGCACCCAGGGATGCTAATGCATGAACATATCCAGAAGTACCAGTGCATGAGGATATCAAGGTTGTTGCAGCAAATTAATATCTAAATTTGCGTCCAAAAATGTCGCGACAACCTATAACTGCTTGTTGAATATATCAGATCTGTGTGAGTGTACAGCTGAATTAACTAACTTGTACAGTTGCAAGGAAGTTAGATCTGAAGGAAGAAGGACACATGTACTAGGCATTAAAGATAAATACTGAGGAGAGAGAGAGAGAAAAAGTGGATCAGGAAGTTAGTAACAAATCAATTCTGCTCTGTAATTTTCTCTAAGCTTGCTTCCATGGCAACTTAATTTCCTGAAGGGTGAATTGACTGTAACGAGAAGGCAGCATCTACTCATGACGAGGAGTGTTCCTAAGTGTGACACAAGAGTAGCGTTAGGGAAGAGTTCTAGTAGGTTAGGAATAGAATGCTTCAACTTGTTCTTTATTTCCTCTTAAACGCTGATAAATTCTGATGAACTTAATTGTGTATAGAAGTACCTTTTAATTTTAGATCTAAATTGATTTCTACTCAATTCCTCTTATCTATTTATCTTTGGATTTAATTACTTGATCATGAAAGTGTTATTGCAGTTGCTGACACTGAAAAGTGCAGTGACAAGTTAAATTAACAAGCAAGACAACGAAAGTTGCTTGAGGCACGAAGGAATTCTGGTCACTTGTTATCGAATGCAAAGCATTGCCAACACTGGAAGGTGTGGTTAATGTGAGTGTTTGGGTCTTGGATAAACATGGAAGTCGAAGTTAGTAATATCTCATTAAGCGTAATTGCAGTGACAATTTATCTATTATTTACCTTGTAGTCACATTTACTAATTGTTGTCTTATCAAGTCGGGGATCCTCTCCATTGCATTATCATTGTTCTACTTCTTTAATTTTCTTAAAACTACATCGACAAATTATCTTGAAACTTTCATTACACTTTCTTAATAATTTTCTTTGACATATTATATTACATTCTCACAACATTTGCTCCGACATTTTAAATTCATTTATTATTGCAATCTTTGATTTAATTGCGCTAACATTATTCCTTACAACTTCTCTTATTCTAACTCTAACTGTTTCGACAATTATAGCATAAACAATCATCTTTTTGGGATCGATATTTGATAGCTAAAACCTATCAACTATACTTGCATCGACAAGTGTTCGCTTGCACCATTGCTGTGACATTCATAGCCCGATCAAGTTTTGTCGCCGTTGTCGGGGATGTCGTTCGTTTGATGTTTATTTTTGTAGTTGAATTATTCTTTATTTTCTGATTTTTATTTGTTACTGATTTGTTTTATTTTTCTTGTTGATTCTTTTTCAATTCTCTTTTAGGTGTTTTATGACCATTAGGAGAAATCTTGAAAATATTGTTGGCTTAGATCCGAAAATCGAGAGAACCATTCGAAGGAGAAGACAAAAATTAATGAATATGACTTTACCTAGAAATGATGCTATACCACAGTTGTCGCCATAAAATCCTATCCCTCTAGTATAGCCACAAAACTTCAACAATCTACCACTGCCATAAGAAAAACAAATGTAAAATAGAAAAATTAGAGATTTTGTTGTTCCAATGCTAGATGATTTGCAACTAGGGGTTGTTAGACAACGATCCAAGCTAGAAATTTTGAGTTAAGACCGATTATGTTCCAAATGTTAATTCGAATGGGCAATATGTTGGTTTGCCTCATAAAGATGCAAGAAAACATCTTAAATCTTTTCTGCTAATCTGTGCTTCTTTTAGTCAGCATGTTGTTCCTGATGATGCCTTGAAGATGCAGTTGTTTACTTATTCATTGCAAGGAAGGGCTCGTGCCTGGTTTCTTAGATTACCTGCTAGATCTATTACATCATGGAATGCACTTGCAACTCAATTTGTTTTACAGTTTAATCCACTCATGATGAGTGCTCGATTGAGGAATGATATTACTGCTTATCACCAGCTGGATGATAAGAATTTGCATACCACATGGGAGCATTACAAAACTTTGCTTCGACGTTGTCCCATGCATGGAATCCAACAAGAAACATAGATCAAAATTTTCTACAATGGATTAAATGTGCAGACAAAAAATCTTGTCAATGCAGTTGCAAACGGTCCTTTGTTGGACTGCACTTATGATGAAGCTGTGCGAATTTTGGAGAGAATTGCGCAGAATGATTATCAATACCCAATTTCTCGAACTGCTCTTGGAGTTATTGAATTAGATGGCATATCAGCTTTAAGTGCACATGTATATCTGTTGGCTAACATGATTTAAAACATGAAGGGGACAAGTGAAGTTGCTCCCATTCAAGTTGCCCAGCAACTGGATGTCCCGACATTTTGTTGTGAAATTTGCGGTGACAATCATAGCTACGAGGATTGTCTATAGCATGCAGAAAATGTGTTTTATGTCAATAACATTAGAGTACATTTGTATGGTAACTCTTATAACAATTCAACCCGAAATCAACAACCTTGGGGGAATCAAAATGCATCTACATTTCGATATGGAAATTCCTCGAGTCAAGAAAATTTTCGATAGGGGTGTTACAATCAGCAGTAACAAAATTACAACCACAATCCTTAGGTGCATGCACATCATGATCAGATGTAGTCACATGCTCGTATTCAGCCACAATAGACTGCAATGCCAAATATGAATATGCAAGGACAACATCAACAATAGCAACAACAGTACTCTTAACCACGAGCAGATCCATTGGCTGCCCTTGAAGCTTTGATGCGTGAACATATTACAAGAACTAAAGCTATTGTGCAAGGAAATTCTTCTTCCATCCGAGCGTTGGAAGCGCAAGTAGGACAACTAGCTTCTAATATGAGAACGAGACCACCAGGTGCTTTACCTAGTGATACTGAAAATCCAACTCAAAAAGTGAAGGAGTATTGCAAAGCTATTACTCTTCGGAGTGGAAAGCAAACTATTGAACAAAGCATCAATTCCAATACAGCACCTGTCGACACAAATGAAACAGAGCAAAGAGAAAAAGTTGTATCCGTAGAAGAAGTAGAGCTAAATAAAGAGGAGCCATTATTAATTACACCCATGCCAACCATACGACCTACAAAATTGTCGACGTAACTACCAATGTCGACGCAGTCGGTTGTATCACAACAGCCTAATGTTTCAACACCTTTATCGTTTCCACAAAGATTTAAGGAGAAAGAAAATGATAGAGAATATTAGCAGTTTTTAGCCACCTTGAAACAATTACATGTTAAAATACCTCTTATCGATGCTCTTGTACAGATTCCTAGCTATGGGAAATTTATGAAGGAGCTCTTATCCAAGAAAAACAAGTTGATCGACATCGAGACAATTGCGTTCACAGAAGGCTACAGCATTGTACTGATAGATAAATTGCCACCCAAGATGAAAGATCCTGACAGTTTTACAATTACGTGTTCCATTGGAAATCATTACTTAGGAGAAGCTCTTTGTGATCTAGGAGCAAGAATCAACCTTATGCCCTTATCAACATTTCGAAAATTGGGAATTGGTCACATAAAACCCACTGCAGTGACATTGCAGCTGGTGGATAGATCTTTGGCTCAACTTGAAGGACAAATCAAAGATGTTCTTGTCCAAGTAGATAAGTTTGTGTTCTCAGTAGATTTCATTATTCTTGATTGCGAAGCTGATAAGGAGGTTCCCATAATTTTGGGACGCCTATTTCTTGCTATGGGTCGCACTCTTATAGATGTATTCAAAGGTGAGTTAATTATACGACACAATGATGAACACGTTACCTTCAGTGTCTTTGAAGTAATTCCCTGCAACAGTAAAGAGCAATGTCACCATATTGATGTACTAGACGAATTAATTGCAAAAAAATTTAGTAAGCGTAGTACAACAGCTTTAAAAGAACTTGCTGTGACAACTGAAGACAAATTCCTATCTGATTATGACCATAAGGTTGAAGCAAATATTGTTGAGCTTTGACATGGTTGGAAGATGAAATCCTTAGATCTGACCAATAGAACGATCCTTGTATTTAAGCCATTTGTTGAAGAAGCTCCAACTTTGGAGTTGAAACCATTGCTAACAATTTAAATATGTTTTTCTTGGTGACAACGATACCTTGCCAGTAATTGTCTCTACAAATCTCAATGCAAGTTAAGAGGAAAAATTGATCCGAATATTGAAGCAACATAAGCGTTCCATTACCTAGAGCATTACGGATATTAGATGCATTAGCCCCTCTTTTTGCATGCACAAGATTAGATTGGAGGATGAGGGAAAGTAGTCCATTGAGCAGCAAAGGAGATTAAATGAAAAAAATGAAGGAATTTGTAAAAAAAGAGATCATCAAATGGTTGAATGTGGGCATTATTTACCCCATTTCTGATAGCACATGGGTGAGCCCAGTCTAATGCGTTCCAAAGAAGAGCGACATTACGGTGGTAAGTAATGAAAAAAATGAATTAATTCCTACTCCCATTGCTACAAGTTGGCAAGTTTGCATGGACTATCGCTGTTTGAATGCTGCCACAAAAAAAGATCACTTCCACTTCCCTTCATTGATCAAATGCTGGACAAGCTTGCTGGTAAGGCCTATTACTACTTTCTTTGTGGATATTCAAGCTATAACTAGATCCAATTGTGCCGAAGGACCAAGCAAAAATGACTTTTATTTGTCCGTTTGGTACCTTTGCTTTTCTTCGAATGCCATTTGGTCTATGCAACCCACCAACCATATTTTAAAGGTGCATGATGGCAATTTTATCCGATATGAATGAAGACTCGTTGGAGGTATTCATGGATGATTTTTCTGTTTATGGTCACACTTTTGATAAATGCGCTGACAATTTAGATAGAGCTTTAAAGCGATGCGAGGACACTAAATTCTGGTACTAAACTGGGAAAAATGCCACTTTATGGCAACTGAAGGCATTGTCCTTGGACATCGTATCTCCTATCAAGGCATCAAAGTGGACAAGGAAAAGGTGGAGATTATTGAGAAGTTTCCCCCACCCACTAATGTTAAGGGAATAAGAAGTTTTCTTGGCCATGCAGGATTCTATTGACAATTCATCTGAGATTTCTCAAAAATTGCAAAACCTCTCTGCTCACTATTGGAGCAAAATAAAAAGTTTCTGTTTGATGCTGCTTGTTTAGAAGCATTTTTTAAAATTAAGTAGCAATTAGTGCAGGCACTTATTGTCGTCGTACCGGACTAGTCATAACCATTTGAAGTTATATGTGATGCGAGCAACTATGCAGTAGGTGCAGTGCTTGGGCAACACAAATATAAGGTATTTCATACGGTATATTATGCTAGCAAAACTCTTACTGAAGTGCAGGTCAATTATACAATCATAGAGAAAGATTTGTTAGTAGTAGTTTTTGCATTCGATAAGTTTCATTCGTATCTTGTCGGTGCAAAAGTAATAGTATATATTGACCACTCTACATTGAGATACCTCTTTGCCTAAAAAAATGCCAAACCAAGATTGATTTGATGGATCCTATTGTTACAAGAATTTGATGTTTAAATTAAGGATAGAAAAGGATCAGAAAATCAGGTAGCAGATCATTTATCTTGTATGGAATTTGGGAGTGAAGATGGAAATACTTTACAAGCATTTCCAGACGAAAAGCTCTTTTCTGTTGACGCATCCCCATGGTATGCAGATGTTGTCAACTATTTGGTCTTTGGAAGACTACCATTGAGTGAAAATGGTCATTGAAAGGTAAGATTTCTTTGAGATGTTGCAAAATACTATTAGAATGAGTCATACCTGTTCAAAGTATGCACCGACAATATTATTCGTTGCTGTGTCCCTGAAGAAGAAATGCTTCCTATCTTGAAGCATTTCCATGATGCCCTTTATAGAGGTCATTTTTATGGTGTTAGGACTATTGCAAAGGTCTTTCAATCAGGATTTTATTGGCCATCATTGTTTTGAGATGCCCACAACTTTGTTCAACAATGCGATAAGTGTCAGCGCATTGGATCGATATCTCAACGTAACGAGATGCTGCAACAACCTATTATAGAATCTGAGCTTTTCGACGTTTGAGGTATGGATTTCATGGGACTTTTCTCAACTCTTTTGGAAATGTTTATATTCTAGTTGCTATCGATTATGTCTCCAAGTGGGTCGAAGCAATTACTGTCCCTAAAGATGATGCTCAGACAGTGTTAAATTTCTTTCACACATACATCCTCACTCGTTTTGGCAAACCTAGAGCATTAATCAGTGACCAAGGCACTCATTTTCATTGCAACCAAGTTGCGACCACATTAAAGTGTTATGGCGTTAAACATCGAATAACAACCACATATAATCCACAAATGAGTGGCCAAACTAAAGTATCCAATCGACAAATTTAAAAATATCCTTGAAAAGGTGGTGAATCCATCTAGACGAGATTGGTCTTCAAGGCTTAATGATACATTGTGGGTGCTTCACATGACATATAAAACACCATTAGGAATGTCGCCGTATCAGCTTTTTTTTGGTAAAATCCTATCACTTGCCTGTGGAACTTGAACATAAAGCCATGTAGGCAATCAAGCAAGTGAATATGGACTATGATGCTGCTGGACAAAAGAGATTGTTGGACATTTCTGAATTAGAGGAGATTCGATGAAATGTATACGGGAATGCTGCCATATACAAAGAAAAAAACTAAGAGATGACATAACAATATTATCTTGCGGCAATAATTTTCTATAGGTCAGTTAGTACTTTTATTTAATTCACGTTTAAAACTGCATCTTAGAAAATTGCGCTCCAGATGGTTAGGGCTATTCGAAGTTGTCGAAGCATTTTCTCATGGTGCGGTGACAATTAAAGACTTAAATGATAAGCGCCAATTCAAGGTAAATGGCTAACGGTTGAAGCATTATCTCAGCCCAGATGACCACTAGTAGAACGAGACTATTAATTTGGTCACATTTTCTTAACTTGTTATTACATTTATTCCATTTACTTTTCGTATTTTATTTTATTTCAATTATCTTCTTTAGTTCTTTTGCAGGAATAAAAACTACCTTCTTTTGTCGACGCATAGAATACCCTGCTTGTTGAAGCAAGTTAATTTTTGACTCATCACAATGAAGAGTTTCAGGAAAAAATCATAACGTTTGATTCACCCTGCGCCCCAACCATCGGATCGATTTGGAAAAGGACAATCTATGTCATTCCATTTATTAGATGCAGACACAGCGTCCTCTCCCTATAGTGGCTACCATCACGCCTCTTCATATTCATTTTCATTCGCTATAAAACACCCCACTGTGCCGACGGTGTTCTCCATAACCACAACTTGTATTGCTGTTGCAAAACCTTGTTTTATTAAGCCTTCAATTTTTTGCATCTTTTGTTCTCTTTATATCATAAAGTCATGGCACAAACAAGAGGATAAAAAACCCCTTCTAAATCAGCTGCTGAATCCTCTACTGCAGTGGTTCGTAATGTAGAGCAGCCGCCATCCAAAGAACAAGTATTGTTTCTAACAAAGGCTACCAAAGACCGCTTCCATGATAATATGTTGAAGTTTAACTGCCACCCAGAGCAAGGATTCCTGCTGCCACCACTTCTCACGCTGGGTAAATAAGTCCACTAGACCATCTCGCGCCTGGGGTGGGAAATGGTTTGTAACCATCTTGTAGGATACTCTCTATCCCTTGTTAGGGAATTTTATGCCAACTTGATTAATAAGGAACAAGAGTTTGTTTTTTTTTCAAGAGGGACTGGTGCCCTGGGGTGCTGCACACATCAATGCCCTGTATAACATTGATGCTTGGGAAGATGAGCATATTGCCTTCTTAGAATAACTGACTGAAGAGGGCACTGACTTGTTAATGAATGATTTGTGCATTGATGGTACCGTCTGGACTAACAACAACCCCAATAACTGTACCATGCATCGTCGATTCCTCATTATGGTCTGGTTCCATTTTATTAATTACCGATTATTACCTTCAACTCACAACACCACGGTGAGTTTAGATAGAATGTGTTTTATACATTCGACTATTAAAGGCCGTAGAACAGATTTCGATGCAATCTTGCATCAGGAGATTGTAGAATGCTCAGCCAAGCAAACAAGTATTTTGCCATTCCCCTCTCTTATAATGCAATTGTGTCGACAACAAGGTGTTGTACCTCGTGAGGGGGAGGAGTTCTTAGAAAATAAGGGATCAATAAATGATGTATCGGTTGAGCATATGATAAGGGGGAAGGAGACCCTTGTGGTGAAAGAAGCTTTATCAAAGAAAGGAAAAGGAAAAGCAAAGAAGGAAGAAAAATAACCTCATGCTCTCACATATCCTTAATTATGGAGGAAAATTATAGAAATCCAGCAGATGGCTGATAGAATTAGTGTGCTGCAAATCAAACTTGTCACCACAGTTGAGGACATGGAGCACTCGCAAAATTTATTCTATGCCTGCACCAGGGTATGAAATAGTGCAATTGTCAGCATATTACACAGCATCAACAAGCATCCTCTGCCAGAATTCCCATTGTTTCCTCTATCATCAGGGAGGCAAAACCATCAACTGAAAGAGCTGCCTCAAAAGGGAAGGACCAATCTGTCGAGTCTCCGCATATGGTTCACATATCTGATGACGAGGACCAAGATGTGAATTCAAAGGATGTTGAAGATTGCTTCCGTAATATTGCAAGCATTTTTAAAGATGAATTTTTCAACAGCCTAGGAGCAAATATGGTTGAAAAATGAAGCCAACGCTGATGAGGAGAACACGATTGTGGAATTTATGGATATTGAGGAGGAGAAAAAAGAAGAGAAGGAAGTAGAAAAGGAAGAAGGAGGGAAAAAGGAAATTTTTGTCGCGACAAATTTGCCTGAAGAATTTGTGGCCGCACCCGAAGATGTGGGTACAATTAATGATGATCTGGCACAATCTGTTACGAATCAGGCTAAGGCTATGGCAGTCAGCAATGAGGATTTCAATCCTCTGGCTATAATGCCTTATGTGGCACCCCTTCCTAAAATACATCATTTTATTGTCATCGTCGATGAAACTAGCACACAATCACATGTGGAGGAGCAATCCGCAAACCTGGTTGAGCCAACAGAAAGAAAACACAAGCATAAAGATAAGACGAAGTGCAAGAAAGAGCACCAGAAGAAGAAGAAGTCTTTAATTTTTTTCAGAACATAGTTTAGTTGCATATCATGTAGCTGTAATTGCATTATCATCACATTTTAATTTTCCCTGCATTTTATTTGTCGATGCATTTGCATTATAGTTGCATTTCCATGTATATTTGTATATTAATATCAGTGCATTGGGGATAATATAGACTCTAAGTTTGGGGGGAATGTATATGGAATGGAAATGTAATTGCACCCACATTTTAAAGAAACTATTTGTCCTTTTAGTCTAATGAAAGTATGCATGGTTATGAAAAATGTGACTACAAATTTTTTTCATTTGATGCTTAATTCTTGAATTATTTAAGATGCTATTGTATGAATTGGATGAATGTGATTAAATGTTGTATCCTTTTATTTTTGGATGAATGGTTGAAATTGCATTAGTAATAAATGAGTAGTATTATTATCTGAATCTTGGAATAACTTACCAATTACAGCTATGTGTATATAGATATAACTATGAATAAAAGACACTCCAATGTGGGTGCATTGTGACTTGTCAAGGAGGAACACTCCAATGCAAGTGTTAGAAAAAAATATCTAGCCAAAGGCTGTCACCGCAAGAGTGTGTGTCGGTACAATTACATACTCCCTGAGGGTTTGTTGCACCCCATCGTTACTGCCTAGGAACAAGGGTTTAGTATTGCAGTGACATCCCTCAGTCACAAAAAAAAAAAGATAAAAGAAAAAAATATAGAATAATAAATGTTGTATTAGTCAAGATAAAAGATAAAAGATTTAAAGCATGATGCTAGCATTAGTGAAGTTGCAGTTTTGATTATACATGCCTATAAATTTTCAGCGTAATTTTCTATCATGTGAATGTAATTTATACATTAGGGTCTTAGAAGATTTAAGTTTCTAGAATGATTATTGCTTTGACAAGAATTTTGCTATAACCTTGCTAGCTTTTGTTTACTTGAGGACAAGTAAAAACTCAAGTTTGGGGATGTGATAGCATTAGAAAAGACCATTAATTTCTCCTTATTTAGAGTATAATTTGTTCCCATTATATCATGTTTAGCATGCATTTTTAGCATTTTATATTTAGTAATTACATTTTCTAAGTCAGTGATGTTTGGTTTAATTTTCTTTCATTTTATCTTACTTTTTCTACTAATGTCACCACATTTAGTGTTCAGTATTGCGTCTTAAGATGTGAATGTAGGAATCTATCTTAAAAGATCAAAGTAGAAAAGTGTTCAAGGTTGTATTCGCAATTTAGAATCCAAAATTACGCCCAAATCTGTCACCGTATGAGCATTTTCCAAATTGCACCCACAAATGTTGCTGCATGAACATATCTAGAAGTACTTATGCATGAGGATATCATGGTTGTCGTAGCAAAGTAAAATCTAAATTTGCGTTAAAAAATGTCACAATAACCTGTAATTGCTTGTTGCATAAATCAGATCTGCGTAAGTGTTCACCTGGATTAACTAACTTGTACAGTTGCAAGAAAGTTAGATCTAAAGGAAGGACACCTGTACCAGGCATTAAAGATAAATACTGAGGAGAGAGAAAGAGAAAAAGGGGATCGAGAAGCTGGTAACAAATCAATTCTACTTTGCGATTTTCTCTAAGCTTGGCAGCTTAATTTCTTGGAGGGTGAACTAACTGTAACGAGAAGGCAACATTTGCTCCTAACGAGGAGTGTTCTTAAGTGTGACATAAGAGGAGCATTAAGGAAGAGTTCTAGTAGACTAGGAATAGAATGCTTCAACTTGTTCTTATTTCCTCTCAAATGTTGACAAATTCTGATGAACTTAATTGTGTATGGAAGTACGTTTTAATTTTAGATCTAAATTGATTTCTGCTCAATTCCTCTTCTCTGATTATCTTTGGATTTAATTGCTTGATCACGAAAGTGTTACTGCAGTTGCTCTGTAATAGCCCAATTTTCAAAGGTATTGGTTCATGAAATATTTCTCTATTATAGCTTTGTCGATGACAAAGTTGTTACACAAAAATATTTAGTTCGTTTAGTCTGATAGGTGTCGGCAAAGTTTCTATTAGTTGAAAAAGTTGTTAACTGAAGCTCCAGTCTTGACGCAGCCAGAGTCAGGAAATAACTTTGTTGTATATAACGACGCGTCTTTGAGTGGATTGGGGTGTGTTTTGATGCAAGATGGGAAAGTGATAGCTTTGCTTCCTGATAGTTAAAACCACATGAAAAAAATTATCCGACCCATGATCTGGAGTTAGTTGCTATAGTCTTTGAATTAAAGATTTAATGTCACTACCTTTATAGGGAGAGATGTCATGTGTTTACTGACCATAAGAGTTAGAGGTATCTAATGACTCAGAAGGAGTTGAATTTGCGATAGTGCCGATAGTTAGAGCTGTTAAAAGATTACGACCTTATGATTGACTATCACCCAGGAAAGGCTAACATTGTTGCCGATGCCTTGAGCCAAAAATCGTTGTTTGCACTAAGATCATTGAATGCCTGGTTACCTTTGGAGAATAATGGTTCTGTCATCGCCAAACATAAGATGAGACCGTTATTTCTATGGAGGATTCGAGAACTTCAGGGGAGTGATCCAAAGCTTATAGCTAAAAAGGGGCAGATATAGAGTGATGCCATTACAGGGTTTACAATAGATACAGAGGATATTTTGTATTATAGAGATAGAGTGTGTGTTTTGAATTACTCGGATTTGAGACGAGACCTTCTGACGGAAGCTCATAGCAGCACTTATTCCATCCACCTAGGGAGTGTAAAAGTGTATAACTACATGTACTGGTGGCCATGTATGAAACGGGAGATTTCAGAGTTTATGAATAGATGCCTTATATGTCAACAAGTGAAAGCAGAACACCAGGTACCATCGGGGTTGCTACAGCCAATTTCCATCCCGGAATGGAAATGGGAGTGGATTACTATGGACTTTATCACAGGACTTTCAGTGACACCGAGAAAGAAAGATTCGATCTGGGTAATTATAGATAGATTGACAAAGTCATCTCACTTTATCCCTATTCGGGTAGATTATCCACTTGAGAGACTGGCTGAATTATATGTGTCCGAGATCGTACGACTACACAGAGTACCAATAACTATTATTTTCGATAGGGATCCACGTTTTACCTCGAGTTTCTGCGATAAGTTGCATGAAGCTTTAGGAACCAGACTCAATTTTAGCACTTCATATCAGCCACAAACGGATTGTCAATCAGATCGGGTGATACAGATTCTTGAAGATATGCTATGACGCTGTATACTTGAGTTTGAGGGATGTTGGGAAAAATATCTGCCGCTGGTAGAGTTTGCATATAATAATAGCTATCAGTCTAGTATTAAAATGACACCGTTTAAAGCATTATATGATAGGAAATGTAGAACACCATTGTATTGGTTACAATTGAGCGAGCCTAAGTTGATTGAGACTGATTTGGTTCATGAGACTGAGGACAAAGTACGAGTAATCCGTGATTGTTTGAAAGCAGCGTCTGATTGACAGAAGTTTTACGTAGATCTTAAAAGAAAAGATATAGAGTTTGGAGTGGGAGATCGAGTCTTCTTGAAAGTTTTACCATGGAAGATGGTGCTACGGTTTGGCAGAAAAGGAAAGTTGAGTCTGCGGTTTATCGAATCGTATGAAGTCATTGAACGGGTTAGTCCTGTAAGATATAAGTTGTCTTTACCACCGAAACTTGAAAAGATTCATAATGTCTTTCATATTTCGATGCTGAGACGATACTGATCAGATCCTTCCCATGTTATTACACCCATGGAGGTTGAGATTCGGCCGAATTTGTCGTATTCAGAAGAATAGGTTAAGATCTTGGCTTGCAAGGTAAAAGAGTTGCAAAACAAAAGGGTACCATTGGTAAAGGTGTTATGAAACTGACATGGGCTTGAGGAAGCTACTTGGGAGATCGAAGCTTCGATGAGATAACAGTACCTTAACCTGTTCATTTGTAAGAATTTTTGGGACAAAATTTCCCCTAAGGTGGGAGAGTTGTAACTGTCTGATTTTTAGTGGTGTTGGAAACAGTAATTTCGAAATCACAAATCTGACGAGTCAGTTGTAAATTTATTTATTTTATTATTTATGGTGTTATATGCATAATATTAGGTTAATCTAGCTTATACAAGGACTAAATTGTGAAGCTGTCAAATGTTATGAAACTTGCCATTGTTGAAAATGCTTGTTCTTGAAAGCTTTTGATATATTTGAATGTTTTATGCTTGGGTTAAAATTTTTTGTAAAGAGATTTTTGATGAAATTAGGGTTTAAGGACTAAAATACGAAAATGATGAAATTACATGTATTGTTGTGTAAATAAAGGTGCAAAGGGGTGGGATAAACACCCTAGAGAATTCGACTATGGCTGGTTGTGTGAGAAAATGGTTATTTTGCATGTTTTGTGTTGAAAGGACTAGATTGAAAAAAAGGGAAATATTAGGGGTAAAATCATAATTTTCCTAAAAAAGACTGAATTATATTATATGATTTGATTGAGTGTTTAATGCAAGAAATTCAATGATTTGTGGATGTAGACTACGATCGTGCTACAGATCGTGGAAAAGGGAAATTGGTAGATTAGTCCTTACAGTGATTCTTAAATTGCAATTTAGACCGGTAAGTTCGTAAAGTAAATTTCACTTAATATTCCTTGTATGTATTTTGTCAATGTTCAGCAAATTGGAAGCATCTGGAATTGAAGATGATCGAGAAAGTGAAACGAAAAAGATAGTAGGCTTTATGTTGCGAGTCCTTGGCAGCTCTGGAATTGAAGATGATCGAGAAAGTGAAACGAAAAAGATAGTAGGCTTTATGTTGCGAGTCCTCAGTAGCTTGTTGATGGTATTACAAATGACATATATTTTCTACCTAAATTTAGGTATTAATTGTCTCTTTTGTAGCATATTTAGCATGCATAATAGGCATTATATACTTAGTTTTTATATTTTCTAACTCATTTTTGTTTCGTTTAAATTTTGGTTATTTTTACCTCTTTTTGCACTAATGTCACCGAAATCAGCCGATATATTGTGCCTTAGAATTGTCAGCGCAAGAACTCATCTTGGAAGATCAATGCTGGAAGAAGAATGCAGCGACAAGTATAGCTTGGAATTACGACCAGAGACATCGATGCATTGAAAACTTTACTTTGTTTGAGTGAATTCAAGCCACAAGCACATCTGGAAGCACCAGCGCAAGAATTTCACACGTTGTCGTCGCAATTATAGATTTCATATCGCGACCAGAGATGCAGTGACAATCTGCAGAGTTATAAAGATCACACCAGATCTGCGTGAGTACACAATTGGAATTTAACTAACTGTGACAGTTGTATTTAGATCTGGATCTGAGAAGAGATGTACAAAAATGCAACGACATTCTGTTGACAAATTGCACCCTTTTACACTTGATCACTTTTATATTTCCTGCATTTAAATTATTAGCACTCAACACTCAACACATTTAGATTTATTTTCAGTACACTGACATTTAACTCTAATTGTGTTAATAGTAATGACTATTTTAGTGTGCATATCTGACATAATTGCGCTGAAATCCTTACTCGAATTACACTGATTTTTAGTATTGATTGCTCCGACATTAAAACATCAGGAACCATTTCCTCGTGAGATCGATATCTGATAGCTCTGTCTATCAACTATACTTGCATCGATGTGTGCACGCTTGCACAATCATTGTGTTGTAGAAACATCAATCAAGTTTTGGTGCCATTGTTGGGGAAATTGGCATTTGTTCGATGTTTACTTTTGTTGCTGCAATCAATTTTACTTACTAACTTTTAACTTCTATTTATTTATTTATCATTATTTTCTGGTTTTGAAGGTATTGTATGTCCACAAGGAGAAATCCTAAGGACATTGTCAGCTTTGATCTGGAGCTTGAGAGAACACTTAGGAGGAAAAGACAAGAACAAAGGAAGATGGCTAGTAACAACAACAGTAATAATCTACCACCACTGCTGCCACAGGATAACATTCCTCCACTGCTGCCACAAGATTTACCACTACCACGTCCATAAGAAGAACAAATACAGAATAAGACAATAAGAGATTTTATTATGCCTATACTCGATGATCTGCAACTAGGGGTTGTGAGACCAGCTATTTAGTTTGGTAACTGTAAACTAAAACTAGTGATGTTTCAAATGATTAACTCAAATGGGCAATATTCAAGTTTTCCGCATGAAGACGCACGCAAACATTTGAAACCATTCTTACTCATTTGTGCATCCTTCAGTCAACATGGTGTCCCTAATGATGCCTTGAAAATGTAATTATTTCCTTATTTGTTGCAAGGAAAAGCACGAACATGGTTTTTAGGTTTAGCGACTAGATCCATTACATCCTGGAATGCATTGGCAACACAGTTTGTTTTGAGATTTAATCCGTTGACAATGAATGGAAGGTTGCGAAATGACCTCACTGCATATCGTCAAGTCGATGACAAGAATTTACACACAACATGGGAGCGCTACAAAGCATTACTTCGACGCTGCCCAATGAATGTGATTCAACAAGAGACCTAGATTGAGATCTTTTATAATGGTTTGAATGCTCAGACAAAGAATCTTGTCGACGCATTTGCAAACGGTCCATTATTGGATTGTACATATGATGAAGTTGTTCGAGTTTTAGGAAGGATAGCCTAAAACGATTACCAATATTCGATTTCTAGTTCTGTACAAGTGAAAAATAAGCCTCAAGTTCTTGAATTAGATGCTATTTCTGCATTGTCAGTGCAAGTATCTTCCTTGGCCAACATCATTAAGAACATGAATGGAACAAATAATATTGCTCTTATACAAATGACTTAGTAAATGGATGCACCAATATTTTCATGTGAGATTTGCGGTGACAACCACAGCTATGAAGACTTCCCACAGCATGTGAAAAATGCATTTTATGTCAACAACATCCGAGGGGGTTCATTTGGTAACTCCTACAACAATCGTTCGCAACAACTTTGAGGAAATCAAAATACATCCATATTTCGATATTGAAATTCTTCGAACAAAGGAGGTTATAACAATAGTCAATTGTAGAACTATCATCAGAATTCACAAATACATCCTCGATATGAATCGATGCAGTCACATAGTCAATTGCAACCACAATCGCGATTACCACCATAATCAAGCTTGCAATCACAAATGCTAGGACAACCTCATCAGCATCAACAGTAGCAATTTGTTCAACCAAAGGTAGACCCTATGACTGCTCTTGAGGCTATGATGCGCAAATATATCACAAGAACCGAGGTGATAATGCATGGCAATTCTTCTTCTATACGAGCATTGGAAGCCCAGCTTGGATAACTGGCCTCTAATCTTAACTCCAGATTATCAGGTACTTTGCCTAGTGACACTGAAAATCTACGCAAAAAGGGAAGGAGCATTGCAAAGCAATTATGCTAAGGAGTGACAAACAGACAGTAGAGATAAGCAATTCTAACTAAGACCATGTCGAAGCATCCATTTCAAAGCAACAAGAAAAGGTTATAACTGAAGGAAATCAACCGCAAAACACTGCTGAAGAACTGATTTAAGTACATTCTGCGCCTATGGATTATCCAATTAAGTTGTCAACATAAACACCATTGTCGAAGCAACCAATATATCCACAGCAACCCTATGACAAAGATTACCAAAAGTTTGTTTCTACTTTGAAGCAATTGCACATTAATATACCTCTAATAGATGTTCTTGCGCAGATACCTAATTATGGGAAATACATGAAGGAGCTATTATCAAAGAAAAAGAAACTATCCGACATCGAGACGATTACGCTCAAAGAGGGGTGCAGCACTGTGCTCACAAACAAGTTGCTAACCAAGATGAAAGATCCTAGCAGCTTCACAATTCCATGCTCCATCGGAGATCATTACTTAGGTAAAACATTATGTGATTTAGGAGCTAGAATTAACCTAATGCCTTTGTCTACTTTCAAGAAGATAGGAATCGAATAAATGAAGACCATTGCAGTGACATTATCTTGGGAAGCCGATAGATCTCTAGCACAATCGGAGGGACAAATCAAAGATGTTCTTGTTCAAGCTGATAAGTTGGTGTTCTCTACTGATTTTATGATCCTAGATTGCGAAGCCGATAAGAAGGTACCCATTATCTTGGGGAGGCCATTTTTAGCAATGGGACAAACACTTATCGACGTGTTGAAGGGAGAACTAGTGGTGCGCCATAATAATGACCACGTAACCCTCAGTGTGTTTGAAGAAGCACCGTCAGGGCCCAAAGAACAATGTCACCATATTGATGTGTTGGATGAAATTATTTTTGAAGAATTTCATACTAGGAATTTAACATTGACTGATGCGGTGACATCTACTGATGATATCCTAGAAGACTGTGTTGACAAAGAGGAGGTGAACAATTGTGAGTTGCGAAGATATTGGCAAATAGAGTCATTGGATTTGTCTAACAAGATAATTCCAGTCTTTAAACCATTTATAGAGCAAGCTCCTACCTTAGAGTTAAAATCAATGTCGATACATTTGAAATATGTATTCCTTGGTGACAATGAGACACTGCCAGTTGTTGTCAATGCATCCCTTAACATAATACAAGAAGAGAAGCTCACTGCAATTTTAAAAGAACACAAGAAAGCCATAACTTAGAGCATCGCAGACATAAGAGGCATTAGTCCCTCTTTTTACATGCATACGATAAGATTAGAAGAAGAAGGGAAGCAATCCATTGAGCAACAAAGACAACTCAATAAGAAAATGAAAGAAGTGGTGAAGAAGGAAATCATCAAATGGTTGGATGCGAGCATAATATGCCCTATTTTTTACAGTAATTGGGTAAGCCTCGTTCAGTGTGTTCCTAAAAAAAGTGATTTTACCATTGTGACCAATGATAAAAATGAGTTGATCCCTACTCGCATCGCAATTGGATGGCATGTGTGCATGGATTACCAACGGTTGAATGCGGCCACAAAGAAGGATCATTTTCCATTACCTTTCATCAATCAAACGTTAGACAGGCTAGCTGATAAAGCCTATTATTGCTTCCTGGATGGCTACTCTGGATACAACCAAATAGATATTGCGCCAAAAGATCAAGCAAAAACCACATTTACATGCCCTTTTGGGACTTTTGCTTTCCGGCGGATGCCATTTGGCTTGTGTAATGCGCCAGTAACATTTTAGAGATGTATGATGGCTATAATCTTGGATATGATTGAAGACTCACTCGAGGTATTCATGGATGATTTTTCAGTCTATGGACAGAGTTTCGACCAATGTGCCGATAACTTGGAAAATGTTTTGAGAAGATCCAAGGAAATAAACTTAGTTCTGAATTGGGAAAAATGTCACTTCATGGCAACTGAAGGGATTGTTCTTGGCCATCGCACCTCTTGTCAAGGCATTGAGGTCGATAGAGCACAGGTAGAGATCACTGACAAATTACCACCACCTACAACTGTCAAAGCAATAAGAAGCTTTCTTGGACACGCGGGTTTTTATAGAAGATTTATCAAAGATTTCTCCAAGATAGCTAAACCTTTATGTTCTTTATTAGAGCAAAATAAAAAATTTGTATTCGATGACATCTGTTTGGATGCATTTACAACAATAAAGATAAAGTTGGTGCAAGCTTCGATTGTCGTTACACCGAATTGGACGCAACCATTCGAGTTAATGTACGACGCTAGCGAATTCGCTGTAGGAGCTGTTCTCGGACAAAGGAAAGAAAAGGTATTTCATGCTATCTACTATGCTAGCAAAATACTAACTAAAACATAGGTTCATTACACCACAACTAAAATAGAGTTATTAGCAGTGGTCTTCACATTTGATAAGTTTCGTTCTTATTTTGTCGGTGCAAAACTATAATCTACACGGATCACTCAGCTTTGAGATACTTTTTCAACAAAAAAGATGTTAAAACTAGACTCATTAGATGAATCCTACTCTTTCAAGAGTTTGATGTTGAAATCAAAGATATGAAGCGATCTGAGATTCAAGTAGCTGTCCATTTATCTCGGTTGGAAAGTGGAAGCAAAGATGGATAACGGACCCAAATTGTCGAAGCATTTCCTAACGAACAATTATTCACTGTCGACACATCACCATGGTATGCTGATGTAGTCAATTATATTGTGCGTGGAAAGCTACCCATGAGTGCAACTGGTCATAAAAAATCAAGTTAATACGCGATGCTGCTAAATATCATTGGACCTATTGAAGGTATGCGCTGAAAATATAATTTGTCGTTGTGTTCCTGAAGAAGAAATGATGTCAATAATGCAAGATTGCCACGATGCCCTTTATAGAGGTCATTTTGGTGGAATAAGGACTACTGCAAAGGTCCTACAATCCGTATTCTATTGGCCCAATTTATTTCGGGATGCTGTAAAGGTCCTGAAGATGGATCGATGCGGATTTGTATAGATTACAGGAAGCTAAATAAGGTGACAATCAAGAACAAGTACCCGTTACCTCGGATCGATTAGTTGCTACAGCTGATTTCCATCTCGGAATGGAAATGAGAGCGGGTTACTATGGACTTTGTCACAGGACTTTCGGTGACACCGAGAAAGAAAGATTTGATCTGGGTAATTGTAGATAGATTGACAAAGTCAGCTCACTTCATCCTTATTCGGGTAGATAATCCACTTGAGAGACTAGCTGAATTATATGTGTCTAAGATCGTACGATTACATAGAGTACCAGCATCTATTATTTCCGACAGGGATCCACGTTTTACCTCGAGTTTTTAGGGTAAGTTGTATGAAGCTTTAGGAACTAGGCTAAATTTCAACACTGCATATCATCCGCAAACGGATGGTCAGTCACAGCGGGTGATACAGATTCTTGAAGATATGTTATGATGCTATATACTTGAGTTTGAGGGAAGCTGAGAGAAATATCTGCCATTGGTAGAGTTTGCATATAATAACAGCTATCATTCTTGTATTAAAATGGCACCGTTTAAAGCATTATACGAGAAGAAATGTAGAACACCATTGTATTGGTTAGAGTTTAGTGAGCCTAAGTTGATTGAGACTGATTTGGTTCATGAGACTGAGGACAAAGTATGGGTAATTCGTGATTGTTAGAAAGCAGTGTCTGATTGACAGAAGTAGTACGCAGATCTTAAAATAAAAGGTATAGAGTTTGTAGTGGGAGACAGAGTCTTCCTAAAAGTTTCACCATGAAAGAAGGTGCTACGGTTTGGTAGAAAAGGAAAGTTGAGTCCACGATTTATTGGGCCGTATGAAGTCATCGAATAGGTTAGTCCTGTAGCATATAAGTTGACTTTACCACCGGAACTAGAAAAGATTCATAATGTCTACCATGTTTTGATGCTGAGACAATACCGATGAAATCCTTCCCATGTGATTACACCCATGGAGGTTGAGATTTAGCCGGATTTGTCGTATTTAGAAAAATCGATTAAGATCTTGGCTCTCGAGGTAAAAGAGTTGCGAAACAAAAGGGTACCATTGATAAAGGTGTTATGGAGCTGACATGGGCTTGAGGAAGCTACTTGGGAGACCGAAGCTTCGATGAGATTATATTACCCTAACTTGTTCACTGGTAAGAAATTTCGGGACTAAATTTCCCCTAAGGGGGGAGAGTTGTAACAGTTCGATTTTCAGTGGTGTTGGAAACAGTGATTTTTAAATCACAAATCTAATGAGTCGAGTTGTAAATTTATTTATTTTAATATTTATGGTGTTATATGCATCGTATTAAATTTTGGTTTAGAAATTTTACTGATTAGATAGTTAATTGAATAGAAAGGACTAAATTGTAATAGGTGTAAAAATAGAGATGATTAAATAGAAGGACCAAATGAGTAAATTAACGAAGGAAATGATAGTGGATGGGTTAGCATGAGTCAAACTTGTATAAATGGGTTTAATTAAGTTTAAAATTTATTAATTAAGACTTAAAGATGAAAGTCTTAAAAATTACAAAATTTGCCATTAATATATATATTAAATTAAAAGAAAATTTAGTGAAAATAAGACCATTTTCACTCATCTTCTTCATCATCATGGCAAAAAAACAAGAGAAGCTAGGGTTTTTTTTTCAACTTTGAGCTTTGATTTGGGTAAGGAAACCTTGATCATTTTTAGTAATTTTTATACTTTCGAGTCCGTATTAGCTTAATCTAGCTTATACAAGGACTAATTTGTGAATCTGTCAAATGTTATGAAACTTGTCATTGTTGAAAATGCTTGTTCTTGAAAGCTTTTGATATATTTGAATGTTTGATGCTTGGGTTAAATCTTTTTGTAAAGAGATTTTTGATGAAATAAGGGTTTAAGGACTAAAATGCGAAAATGATGAAATTAAATGTATTCTTGTGTAAATAAAGGTGTGAAGAGTGGGATAAACACCCTAGAGAATTCAGCTAAGGCTAGTTGTGTGAGAAAATGGTTATTTTGCATGTTTTGTATTAAAATGACTAGATTGAATAAAAGAAAAATATTAAGGGTAAAATCATAATTTTCCAAACAAGGATCGAATTATATTATATGATCTGATTTAGTGTTTAATGCAAGAAATTGAATGATTTGTGGATGTAGACTATGATCGTGATACAGATCACGAAAAAGGGAAATTTACAGATTTGTCCCTAAAGTCTTTCCTAAACTACAATTCAGTCTAATGAGTTCATAATGTAAATTTCACTTAATATTCCTTGTATGTATTTTGTTAATGTATAGCAGGTTAGAAGCATCCGGAATTGAAAATGATTGAGAAAGTGAAACGAAAGAGATAGTAGGCTTTATGCCATTGAAAAAGTACCCACACGATGGCTGAGGTACCACATATGTTGCAAGTCCTCGGTAGCTCGTGTGAGCAGTATCGTGCTTTGGAGAAGAGATATGAATCCTAAACGGATTATAGTCCCTTCGATGGTTGGGACTTATGCTTTATGCATACTCCCGACAACTCGTGTGAGCAACATTGTTAAGGACCAGTTTACAGTATAGACAGACACGATATCAATAGCTGGGGTACCGTATATGTTACGAGTCCTCGACAACTCGTGTGAGCAGCATCAGGTACTAGTAACAAAAAGTCATAGACAGGGAAATGAAGTTGTATTTAACTAAAGAACAATGAAAATATCTTGGCTTGGTTGAGCTATAATTGCTTATTACAAATGTTGGTAACTTCTTAAATTATCGAACTTACTAAGCTATGAAGCTTACCGAAGATGTTATTGTTGTTTTGTAGATTGTTTTGCTGATTGACGATCGGATCATCGTCATCTTTTTGAAGTCACACTATCGCGGAGTTTTATTGGTAGTTCTTGCATCACTCGGTCTAATGGCATGTACTAGGATGTTGTTATATTTTGTTTGTAACAGAGATAGTAAAATTTTATTGTATTGATGGAATGTTCGATGCAAAAATGCATGTAGTGTAAGTTGGAGTATAGACTTAAAATTCTATGTAATGACTAGGAGACTATATATATTTAGAATGATGTATGTTTGTGTTGATAAACTTGTGTTTTGGCATAATTCTTGAGATTTTGCATACTTGTTTTGGTAGAACCCATGCTTGTATTAGTAGATGTACAAGGTAAGAAAGAGGTTGTTCACTAACTTGGGTTGTATCGGTAGCGGGATTGCAAGTATCGGTAGTTATGTATTTTGATGTATCGGTAGAAGTTGTAGGGTGAGGATTTTAGCTCTCTGGAGTTTTTGGTATTGGTAGAAGCATAATTTGTATCGGTAGAACTAACACAAGTACCGATAGAAATCTGCACAGTTTCTAAGTTATTTACTAACTTGACTACTACCGATACTTGTCCATCAGGTACCGGTAGAAGTCTTCAAAAATATTGGAAATGTCATTTTTGCCCTTGCTAAATTGTGTGTATGATTAAATGATGATATATATATATAACTGTGAAGTGTGATTCTTTAATAAATAAAGTTGAATAACATGATATTAAAAGATGAACAATGATAAATGAATAGTAAGACTCTGGAACCCTAACTAATAACGATTTTCGGGTTTTGGGTGTTACATGCCGACACTAGAAAGTGCAATGACAAGTTAAATTAACAAGCAATACAACGGAAGTTGCTTGAGGCATGAAGGAATTCTAGTCACTTGTTCTCGAATGCAAAGCTTTGCTAGCACTGGAAGGTGTGGTTAATGTGAGTGTTTAGGTCTTGGATAAATAGGGAAGTCGAAGTTAGTAAGATCTCATTAAGCGTAATTGCAGCGATAATTTATCTATTATTTACCTTGTAGTCACATTTAGTGATTCCCGACTTATCAAGTCAAGGATCCTCTCTATTGCATTATTATTGTTCTACTTCTTTAGTTTTCTTAAAACTGCATCGACAAATTATCTTCAAACTTTCATTACATTTTCTTATTACTTTGCTTTGACATATTATATTACAGTCTCACAACATTTGCTCGGACATTTTAAATTCATTTATTTTTGCAGTCTTTGATTTAATTACGCTTAAATTATTCCTTACAACTTCTCTTATCCTAACTCTAATTGCTTCGACAATTATAGCATGAACAACCATCTCTGTGGGATCGATATCTGATAGCTAAAACCTATCAACTATACTTGCATCGACAAGTGTTCGCTTGCACCATTGCTGTGACGCTCATAGCCCAATCAATATTCTCATTAGCTTGTGTGAGCAGCATCATTAAGGAATAGTTGTATGTATAGATACTGTATCGATGGTTGAGGTGCCGCATATGTTATGAGTCATTATCAGCTAGTGTGAGCAGCATTGTATACTGGTAACAGAGTTGATTCAGACAAGTGAATGAAATTTTAGTTATAGCTTGTTGAAGCAAGGCCTTATTCTAGTTTGAATGAGTCAAAGACTATTCAACACATGTTGTTTGATAATTTATTAAACTCTACAACTTACTAAGCTATGTAAGCTTACCTATGAAATTGTTATTGTTTTGTAGATTCTATTTTGCTGCTAGAAGATCAGATCACCTCAAGAAATCACACTATCTAGGGATCTCGCTTGGTAGTATTTACATCACTTGGTTTATATAACATGTACTAGGATATTATTACCTTCAATAGTACTTGTTTTGGATGAGTTGTAAAATGACTTGTTGAATGTTGAACTTATGTTTTTGTAAGTTTTGTTGATGTTTAAAATAGACATATATGCATAAGATATAATGTCTTGTGAATCTATGAATATTGATATGTTATGCTTCCTTCTCATGAGAAATTGTATATTTTGGTTTTGTGAATTGATGGAAGTTTTGGTATCATTCAGTTAAAAACTTAGAAGATTTAGGTGCATATTTGAAATCTGCATACATGTTTCGGTAGTACTCTTGCATGTTTCGTTAGAAGTACAAGGTATTTGAGACTTTGGCTACTCACTTGCAATGTATCAGTATAGTTTTTGAAGTATCGGTAGTATTGTTCAAAGTAGTATCAGTAGTTTAAATACTTGTATCAGTAAAAGTTACAGGGTAAATCTAGTTAGCTCTCTGGAACTCGTTGTATTGTTAAAAGTGTGGGGTGTATTAGTAGTTCTCATCCTTGTATCGTTAGTACCTTCTCTTCTATCGATAGTAAACTGCAGCTAATTTTCGAAGGCTTACTGACTTGACTTCTATCGATACTTATCCAACAGGTACCGGTAGAAGTCCCTTAGATTGTGTAAAATGACATTTTTACCCCTTATTGATTTGTAATGTTATTAAATTTTATAGTTAATTGCATGTGTGTTTTTATAATACCAAAATGTTGAGATATGGAGGTTTAAACAACGGTAAATGATCAGAAGACCTCAAGACCCTAACTGGGGACAGTGTCAGATTTAGGTGTTATAGGTTTGGTATAAAATACAAATGATATGCTATTTGATAGGAGTATTGATTCTTTCTTGACTAGTTAGTAATGAAAGTTGTGTGTTGAGACATAGAGTCATGTGACTTTTGATAGAAATTTTTTGAATGTGATCCTAAGTTCTTATATGATTATACTTAATCCCTGATTGATTGAAATATTATAAATGAGTCTATAAGATTAAATGAAGTTAATATTCTGGGTTGCTACTTTGTAATTGTATATATTGTGATTGTTTTGTTTGTAAAAGAAACTCGTAAAGTTCTATAAACCTTGAGACCCTAGATCGAAAATGGTTAAAGTTTTTGGGTGTTACATTTAGTGGTATTAGAGCTACAATTTAATTGATTCTCGGATTAAGTTTAGTATGAATAAAGTGTAGAAAGTACATGCCATATAAACCTGTGATAGTGTTATATTGATTGATCCGATCTAACTCCTATTTTCTTGTAGATTTTAAAGATGTTATTTGAATCTGATCATGACGAAACTAATGAAGTTAATAGTAATATTCTGGCTACTAACTCTGGTGCAAGTCATAGTATACTGGTTTCACAAATATTTTAAACAAGGAGTTGAGTCAAAGTTTATCAGTTTTACAACTGTCTGATGGTAAAGTCAAATATTTTTTATCAGGTGTTATTCGAGATTATTATTTTTTATATTTGAATGAGCTAGTAATGACTTCTATTGTGAGGAAAACTTTAGAATAAGGTTACTTTGCATGTTTAAGGTCTAAGGACTAAATTGAATGAAAATAAAATGTTAGGGGGTAATTTTTATAAATCTACAAAAAAGAACTTAAATTTACTGATGAATGATTTGTTATGTTGGATCAAGATCGAGCTACCAATCGTAGAAAAGGGAAAATTATGAATTAGTCCCCAAAGTTCATTGTAACTTCAATTTCGTCCTGTAAATTCGTAACGTTAAATTTGCATTTAAATAGTACATTATTTGTATTCTTTATGATTGTTGCAAACAGGTTATGGAATGTTAAATTGAGAAAGATGAAAAAGAAATGAATGAAAGAGTTATCAGGCTTTGAGCCGGTGTTTTGAACCGACATGATGGCTGAGGTCCTGCATATGTTGCAGATTCTTAACAGCTTGTTTGAGCAGCATCGTGAGTTGGGAAAATGTTGAAATGAATCCTGGATTGGATTATATGGCCCTACGATGGCTGAGATTCATGCGTGAATTGCATATCCTCATCATCTTGTGTGAGCAACATCATTAGGGAACAGTTATATGCATGGATACTGTATTGATGGAGGTACCGCATATGTTGTGAGTCCTCATCATCTTGTGTAAGCAGCATCATATATTGGTAACATAATTGATTCAGACAAGAGGATGAAATTCTGGTTATAGCTTGTTGAAGCAAGGCCCTATTCTGGTTCGAATGAGTCAAAGACTATTCAACACATGTTTGGTAATTTACTAAACTCTACGAACTTACTAAGCTATGTAAGCTTACCTATGAAATTGTTATTGTTTTGTAGATTCTATTTTGCTGCTAGAAGATCAAATCACCTCAAGAAATCACACTATCTCGGGAGCTCGCTTGGTAGTATTTACATCACTTGGTTATATGGCATGTACTAGGATGTTGTTATCTTCAATAGTACTTGATTTGGATGAGTTCTAAAATGACTTGTTTAATGTTGAACTTATGTTTTTGTAAGTTTTGTTAATGTTTCAAATAGACATATATGCATAACATATAAAGTCTTGTAAATCCATGAATATTAATATGTTATGCTTCCTTCTTATGAGAAATTGTATATTTTGTGGTTGTGAATTGATGGAAGTTTTGGTATCATTCAATTAAAAAACTTAGAATATTTAGGTGCATATTTGAAATCTGTATACATGTTTCGATAGCACTCTTGCATGTTTCAGTAGAAGTATAGGATATTTGAGACTTTGGCTACTAACTTGCATTGTATCGGTATATTTTTTGAAGTATCGATAATATTGTTCATAGTAGTATCAATAGTTTAAATACTTGTATTTGTAGAAGTTGTAGGGTAAATCTAGTTAGCTCTCTGGAAACTCGTTGTATCGGTAGTTCTCATCCTTGTATCGGTAGTACCTTCTCTTCTACCGGTAGTAAACTGCAGCTAATTTCCAAGGGCTTCCTAAATCGACTTCTTCCAATACATGTTCAACAGGTACTGGTAGAAGTCCCCCATATTGTATAAAATCACATTTTTACCCCTTATTGACTTGTAATGTTATTAAAGTTCATAGTTAATTGCATCTGCATTTTTAATACCGTAATGTTGAGATATAAAGGTTTAAAAAACAGTAAATGGTCAAAATATCTCGAGACCCTAACCGACGATGGTGTTGGGTTTGGGTGTTACAAGTTTGGTATAGAATACAAATGTTATGATATTTGATAGGAGTATTGGTTCTTTCTTGGCTAGTTAGTAATGAAAGTTACGTGTTGAGACACAGAGTAATGTGACTTTTGATAGAAATTTTCTGAATGTGATCCTAAGTTCTTGTATGATTATACTTGATCCTTGATTGATTGAAATATTGTGAATGAATGTGTAAGATTAAATGGAGTTAATATTCTGGGTTGCTAGTTTGTAAAAAAAATCGTAAAATTCTGTAAACCTTGAGACCTTAAATAAAAAATAGTTACGATTTTTGGGTGTTACATTTAGTGGTATCAAAGTTACGGTTTAGTCGATTCTCGGACTAAGTGTAGTGTGAATAAAGTTTAGACAGTACATGCCATATAAACTTGTGATAGTGTGATATTGATTAATCCGATCTAACTCTTGTTTTATTGTAGATTTTAAAGATGTTATCTAAATCTGATCATGACAAAACTAATGAAGTTTGTAGTAATATTCTAACTACTAACTCTGGTGCAAGTCATAGTATACTGGTTTCACAAATATTTTAAACTAGGAGGTGAGTCAAAGTTTATCAATTTTACAAATGTCTGATGGTAAAGTCAAATATCTTTTAGATTTAATGAGACAGTGGTTTATATAAATTGTGTAAGCCAATTTATTAGCATCACAACCACTATTCCTGAGTATAGGTAAATAAAGTGAGATCGAAGACATAATGATGGATCTAAAGTTACAGTTCCTGATATTATTTTTGGAAAGTTTTATTTTTTTGATACTATTTATCGTGTATGCACTTATTGAGATTGGGTTAACTTATTATCATATTGCATTGTATTAATAATGAATGGGGGTCTATTTCCTAACTCAATGAGATTAATGTTTGAGTCATAATTAGATGGGATAAAGTTGGTATGTCAAAAATATCGGCTGAAAAATTTATGACTGTGATTTTTCTGACGATTTGGTGTTGCTATCATCTCATGAATTTGGTATTAATCTGGAAATAGATTGACTGAAGTTATATGATATCGTAGTGAATTATAGATTGAAATGAATTGATTGAAATTTCAGACTGATGTACTGATTAAGGCTGAGCCAAGTAAATCAGAGTTGTTCAGATGTCTTTATACAGGAAATGACCTAAAATGATTGAATATATATATATATAATTGACTACTAAAAAAAGTTGGATTTGAGGTTAACTGTGTACCATTCACCAATGGGTATTTTGATCTACTTCTTGAAAGATTTCTGTGATTTCTACCTAAATATTATAATGGAATAAATTCAAGATATGGAATAAAAATCTCATATCTCATATAGAAGACTTGTTTAATAAGTTAAAAGGATGTAATAGTGTTCTTGAAAGTTAATAATGATTCAGTTATACAGTTCTAGTTAAAGATATGAGATACTGAAAAATTCTTTTGAACTTGAGATGATCATTAAGAATTCTGGTAATATTGTTTGGAATAAATAATGTCTCTGTTAAATTATGAATGTGATGAATCAGATTGTTCAATCTTATCTGGATATTTAGATATAGTCGTAGATATGATTTTTGATGATATTCTGATAGACTCCAAATAGAATTTGTATAAGCGTAATATGTTAGAAATGTATTATAGACTATGTGTGTGAAATAAATTACATAAAAACTATCAACGGTGAGTTTTGGTTTTGTGAGATTGATTTTCATGGTTATGTAAATCTGATTGATGAAATTGTGTATATTCGGGTAAAAATATTTTTTATTGCTATATGGAAACTCCAAAAAATACCCTTGGTAATTTCTGTCTTGACCAATCTAAACAATAGGCCCTATTTAAATTATTACTGCTATTTATGATTCTTGAGTAGGGGAAGCCAAGACCAAATTTGTGTTATTCGAGATTATTATGAGATTGTTATTTTTTTTTATATTTGGATGAGCTAGTAATGAATTCTATTATGAGAAAAAATTTAGAATAAATAGGTACTTTTAGATAAAAATTTTGAGGACGAAATTTCCTAAGGGGGGAGAGTTGTAACAACTCGTTTTTCAGTGGTGTCAGAAACAGTTGTTTTGGGACCCCAAAACCGACGAAAAAAACTTTATAATGAGTGTTTAAATCAATAAGTCGATAATAATTTTATATGGAATTTTCAATTAAAGAATTTTAATTATTCAATTAAAAGTTAGTATAAGTGGTTTGGTTCAAAAGTCAAGTGTGTTTAGAAAATGAGGTATCGAGGCCTCGTTTCTTAGATTTAGGACCATAAATATTTTTATTAAATATTTACAAAGTCTTATTATATGTAAATTGAAGTTCGGTCGGGTAATTTTGATGATTAATTGCTTAATTAAGGAAAAAGTAGTAAATTATAAAAGCGGTAAAAGTTAATTGCTATTGATTAAAAATTAGTAAAGGGACCAAAATGGTAATTAAACCATGGTCAAAAACTCCAAGCGGTGGTGGATATGATTACCATCCACTAACTTTTGGGTTATTTATTCATTTAGTCCTAATTAGTTTAAGGCTAATTGGAAATAAGTTTGTTTGATTGGAATTTAGTATAATTGAAGGATCAATTATGTAATTGGACCTTCCTTAAATGGCCTAATAATAGAAATAATGTGGAATTCTTTAAGTTTTGGTAAATTGCAATTAAATCCTGATTAAATGAGAATTTACTAATTAGTTTATTTTTCAATGTGATCGAGAGTGGTGGTTTTGAGGCCACAACTTCGATGTATCAGATCGTAAATTTTAATTATTTAATATTTACGAGGTCATTAGCATTTATTAAATTTTAATTAAATGAAAATGACTAAATTGTAAAGGTTGTAAAAGTTGAAATGCTCAATTAGAGGGACTAGATAAACAAATTAACCATGGAGGTTTAGTTAGTGGATTTATATGTCATTAGGTGGTGTAATAAGTTAATTTACTTAAGCTTAATCAAGATTAATTAAGATAATTATAAAAGACAAAATATTTAAAAAATTGTCATAGGTATATATATGAAATTAAAGGAAGAAAAATAGTATTTTTCATCTTTTCTTCTTCTTCTTCACTATCGAATGGGGGAAAATTAGGGTTTTCCATTGTTGAACTTTGAAGCTTTGATTAGGTAAGAAAATCATGTCCGTTTTTAGTGAATTTTATGTTTTTGAGTCCGTATTAGCTTAATCTAGCTATCTCAAGGACTAATTTGTGATTTTGTCAAATGTTATAAATTTTGCCATTGATGAATGATCTTGTTCTTAAAAGTTAATGAAAGTATTTTGAGCTTGGTTGTTAGATTTGATGATTTTGTTAAGTGATTTTTGATGATCTTACGGTTTGAGGATACAATTGTTAAAATAGTAAAATTGCATGTATTTATTGTGAAATAATTGTATGATTAGGTTGGGTAAACATCCTTGAATATTAGGCTCATATGGTTTGTAAAAAAAGGGGTTATTTTGCATGTTTAAGGTCTAAGGACTAAATTGAATAAAAATTAAATGTTAAGGGTAATTTTTGCAAATTTCCCATAAAGGACTTAAATGTACTGAATGATTTAAATTACATTACTTAATAAGAAAATTGAATGATTTGTTATGTTGGATCAAGATCATGCTACCGATCATGGAAAAGGGAAAATTGTGAATTAGTCCCTAAATTTCACTTTAACTGCAATTTTGTCCGGTAAGTTTGTAACGTTAAATTTGCCTTTAAATAGTACATTATTTGTATTCTTTATGATTGTTGCAAATAGGTTATGGTATGTGAAATTAAGAAATATGAAAAAAAAATGAATGAAAGAGTTATCAAGCTTTGAGTCAGTGTTTTGACTCGACGCGATGGCTGAGGTCTTACATATGTTGCGGATTCACAACAGCTTGTGTGAACAACATCATGAGTCGGGAAAATATTAAAATGAATCTTGGATTGGATTATATGGCCCTACGATGGCTAAGATTTATGCGTGAATTGCATATTCTCATCATCTTGTGTGAGCAACATCATTAGGGAACAGTTATATGTATAGATACCATATTGATGGTTGAGGTACCACATATGTTGCGAGTCCTCATCAGCTTGTGTGAACAGCATCGTATACTAGTAACAAAGTTGATTCAAACAAGAGGATGAAATTCTGGTTATAGCTTGTTGAAGCAAGGCCCTATTCTGGTTTGAATGAGTCAAAGACTGTTCAACACATGTTGTTTGGTAATTTATTAAACTCTACGAGCTTACTAAGCTATGTAAGCTCACTAATGAAATTGTTACTGCTTTGTAGATTCTATTTTGCTACTAGAAGATTGAATCACCTCAAGAAAGCACACCATCTCGCTGGTTATATGGCATGTACTAGGATGTTGTTATCTTCAAAAGTACTTGATTTGGATGAGTTGTAAAATGACTTGTTGAATGTTGAACTTATGTTTTTGTAAGTTCTGTTGATGTTTCAAATAGACATATATGCATAAGATATAATTTCTTGTGAATCCATGAATATTGATATGTTGTGCTTCTTTCTATGAGAAATTGTATATTTTGTGTTTTTAAATAGATGGCAGTTTCGGTATTATTCAGTTATAAACATAGAAGATTTAGGTGCATATTTGAAATTTGCATACATGTTTCGGTAGTACTATTGCATGTTTCAGTAGTACTCTTGCATGTTTCGGTAGAAGTACAAGGTATTTGAGACTTTGACTACGGATTTGCATTGTATCGGTATAGTTTTTAAAGTATTGGTAGTATTGTTCAAAGTAGTATCGGTAGTTTAAATACTTGTATCGATAGAAGTTGCAGGGTAAATCTAGTTAGCTCTTTGGAACTCGTTGTATCGGTAGAAGTGTAGGGTGTATCGGTATATCTCATCCTTGTATCGATTGTACCTTCTCTTCTATCGGTAGTAAACTGCAGCTAATTTCCAAAGGCTTACTAACATGACTTCTATCGATACTTGTCCAACAGGTACTGGTAAAAGTCCCTCAGATTATGTAAAATGACATTTTTACCCCTTATTGATTTGTAATGTTATTAAAGTTTATAGTTAATTGCATGTGCGTTTTTTTAATACCAAAATGTTGAGATATGTTGGTTTAAACAATGGTAAATGATCAGAAGACCTCGGGAACCTAATCAACGACGGTGTCGGGCTTGGGTGTTACAGGTTTGGTATAGAATACAAATGTTATGATATTGGATAGGTGTATTAATTCTTTCTTGGCTAGTTAGTAATGAAAGTTGTGTGTTAAGACACAAAGCCATGTGATTTTTGATAGAAAATTTTTGAATGTGATTGACTAGTGTTTTTACGACCTAACGATTGTGCAAGCGTACACACGTCGATGCAAGTATAGTTGATAGACAAATCTATTGAATATCAATCCCTCGAGGAATGGGTTCTTGATATCTAAATGTCGGAGCAATCAATATTGAAATTAAGTGTAATGTGTCTATTGATGTCAGTGCAATATGTCAAATCTGCACACTAAAATTAGATATCAATGTCAATGCAATAAGAGTCAAATATCAGGTGTTAAATGTCAATGTACTGAAAGAAAATCAAATGTGTTGAGAGTTGAGTGCTGAATAGTTAAATTGTATAAAATGTAAGAGTGATCAAGTGTAAAGGGTAGAAACGGTTCACTGATTCTACTAAGTTGCAATGCTGGATGTGTAGACAAGGTAGAGTATAGATGAATTGTCGCTGCAATAAAGTCCCTTTGAGTTCTTACCAACAACAGCTCCCTACTTAATCCCGACTTAAATACCCACAATCACTCCACCTCTCGGTGTGAGCAATGATTTGTATCCAAGAACAAGCAACTGGTTCTTATCCCAGTCTCGAGTAACTCTCGCCTAACCCACTTGTTAACCTAACTTGTCACCGCATCTCTTGATGTCCGTGCACTGCAATTTCACTCTCGTACTTAAAGTAGTTAAATCCAAGAATAAACAGATAAGCAGTGTAAAATAAGAATCAAAATGATATAACATTAAAAGACACTCTTGTATTCATTTAATATCATCAAAATCCATCATCGTTTAAGAAGAATTAAAGAGTGCAACGAAGTTTACTATCTCTAGACTACTAGGCCTACTTCCTAATTATTCCTCTTGCCTTGCATCAAACACATTCTCGTCAGAAGTGACTGCAGACTTGCTTCATCAGCTTCCCAATTCCCAGCTCAAATCTCCAAAATCACAAAAAAAATTTAGAATTTAATCCCTTAGCTCTTGATGATTTCTTCATTCTTTGTTAGTCTATTTATAACCTCCAAAATATTGCAAGTTTCAACCTTCATTCCCAGATCTAGATCTAGATTTTTGTAGCTGTCAAAATTAGTTAGAGTATAGTTATGCACTCATGCAGTTCTAGTATGTTCTTTAGAGATATGCAAATTGTCACTATATCACTAGGCGCATTCTGAAATTATAATTACAGAGACATCTATGAAATTCTTGCGTTGGTGCTTTTGCTTTGGATCCAGCTTGATTCTACTCATTCAAGGTTTAGTTGCAATGCGACAGCATCTCTTGGTTGCAATTACTAGCTGATACTGTGGCTATATTTGTCCAATATTAAGCTTCTAGACTTAGTTCCTGCACTGACAATATTAAGACGTAATATATCGGCTGCTTCCGTCGACCTTAGTACAAAAAATGGATAAAAATAACAAGAATTTAAACTAACTAACAATGAGTTGGAAAATATGAAAATTAAATATAAAATGGTAATGATGCATGCTAAATGAAATACAAAAGAGGCAATTCAAACACTAAATTTGGGAGAAAATCTATTTCATTTGTAATACCATCACACCCCAAACTTGAGTTTTTACTTGTCCTCAAGAAAACAAAAATAAACAAAGTCTCAATTAGAAATGTCACCGCAATCATTATTCACACAACTTGAATTATCTAAATGTGTAAATTGCATTCATATAATAAAATGATGCGCTGACAATTTATAGCTATGAACAACTTAAAACTGCAACTTCATCAATGTTAGTATCATGCATTGAATCTTAACCTTTTTTGAACCATTTCAGTAATTTATTCTTTTTCTTTTTCTTTGTTCTTTTCCTCATTTTTTTTGTTTTTCAAGTGACTAAAAGATGTCATTGCATTACTCTACCTTTGTTCTTAGGCAGTAACGATGTAGTGCAAAAAACCCCCAGGAGGCATGTAATTGCGCCGACATACACTCTTGCAGTTACAGCCTTTAGGTAAATGAATTTTCTTTTCTAATTCTGCAGCGGAGTGTTCTCCCTTAAAAGTCACAATGCACTCATAATGGAGTGTCTTTTATTGATAAAATGTCGCTGCATTGGTCAGTTAGTTCAAGATTCAATACCAACACTATTCATCCATTATTGAAGAAATTTCAATGATTCATTCAAAAATAGCAAACTCATCATTCATTCATATTCATCCAATTTCAACATCAACATTCAAATAATTCCAAAATTATGCATCAAAATAAAATTGTGGGCACATTTCTGTTGAAATTTTGTAAGCAGCTGATGCAGAGGTTGCTTTGGTTTTCTTTTTCAACTTTTTCGGGTGCTCATCCTCATCATGGTGTTGCGTTTCTTCTGTTTCTTATCCTTTGAACCAACCAGCTCGGTGGATTGCTTCTCCTCAGCGGGTTGGGTGATGGCCTCATTAGTTGTCACCTCTGATGGGTGGATCTCGGCAAGTGATGCTATGTAAGGCACAATAGCCAGAGGATTCAATTCCTCTATCTCGCCAGTGACAACCTCAGCCTAGCTCGCAATCGGTAGAGCCTCCTTTGAGCTAGATGCTCTCACAATATCCTTAACAATCATTGTTGAGGCATCAGTTTCCTTCTCCATCTGCACCTTGACTGGTTTTTCTTCTTTCTCTTCCTCGTCTTGATCCTTCTCCTAATTACCTTCTTGATTTGCCTCTTCTTCTACACTCGGCTCTTTTTCAACTTGACCAGTGTCAGCACAATCGACTGCATTGACATCTTCTTCCAAAGCAGCTGCCCTCTCTACCATATTTGCGCCCAGACTATTTGAGAATTCATCTTCGAATAAGTGGGCGATGTTGCGATGAAATATCGTCATCAGCCTGTGACTGCCCTCCATCCTTCTCATTGTCAGAAATATTGAACCGGGTTGGTACAGGGGCAGGCCTACCATTAGGGGTAGGTTGCTCGAAAGATGAATACTTCATCGGGCGATAGATAGATGGGAAAGTTGGGAAATTTGGTACTGGGGTCTGGCTGATCTGGCTCAATGCAGTAACAAGGGCTTCATTCCATGCCTTGGTATATGCATAAAACTTGTGGAGTTGAAAATCCATGTCATCCACGATGCTGTCGGTGTGAATAGAATGCATGTCGAGGTGGTCTAAATGAATGTCCATCAGTGTTAGCTTCCTGTCGGCACATCAACTTTATCAGCCTTCTTCTTACCCTTTCCTTTATCCCTCTTCTTGAAGATCTCTTTAACCACTAGGGTGTCTTGGCCCCGTTTCATCCTCTCAACAGAAATATCATTGATTGGTCCTTTGTTGTCCATGACCTCCTCATCATCTTTGGGCACAATGCCCTTATGTTGACAAAGTAGCATAATAAGAGAGGGAAAAGGAAGGATACCAATTTGCTTTCTTGCAGCTTCTGCGATCTGGGCATGTATAAGTTCCCCAATGTCGATGTGTCGGTGGTGCAGAATGGAATGCAGCATACACATACGGTCCAATGTGGCCGTAGTGCTGTGGGTAGAAGGCATAACACGGCTGTTGATGAAATGAAACCATACCTTGCAAAAGATTGTAAGGTAACTTCTATGCATTTTATAATTGTGAAACACATTGCCCATCCATGTAGTACCATCGATGCAGAGGTCGTTCATCACTTTGGCCAAACAATTATCATCCAAATGGTGCATAAAGGGTGTATGGTTGTATACTTGTTCCGAAATTCTCAACAGTGCGTTGATCTGGGTAGCACTACATGGAACTAGCCCTTCTTGTACAAAGATAAACTCCTGTTCCTGATCCACCAAATTCGCATAAAATTCCTTCACTATTGTGGCAGAGTAGCTAGAAGGATCGTCGTAGAAATATTCCCATCAGAGGCGGTTGATGGTTTGGTGAATTTGTTTCCCCAGAGTCTGATATGGAGATAGTTGAAGACCCTGTTTAGAGTAAATATTGCATTTTAGTATAACATTATGGTTCAGGTCTTTGGCTGTAGTTGTTAAAAACAAAACCAGGCCTGTGGATGAAGGCGGTGATGTCGTTGATGAAGCCACAGTAAGAGTAGTCGGAGTGTTCTTGGAGGGTTTAAAAGTGTTTTTGGAAGCACGAGTTTTAGCCATAGTGAGAAGAAAAGAACGTAAATAAGATTTATAGAAGAATATTGCTTCGAATTAAGAAAAGGGAATATGAAGACAATGAAGGATATGAGTTGCAGTAGTAATGGTGGATGTAAAGAGAAAGATAACTGTAGTGGGAGGCTTTATAACCTAGGTGTAATTAGTAGAAAAACACGAGGAAATGTTGTGTTTGCAGCCATTAATTGCCAGGCTACAGATCGTATCGATTTGTTTTGATCTAACTACTGGGAGAGAAAGAAATCAACAGGCGCGATTCTTGTTCAAAAAGTAATGCTGACTCATCGTAGAATACGTCGACAATATGTGTTTCAATGCATCGACAAAAAAAAGTGAAACAATTAAAGGTAAATAAAGAAATGCATCGACATTATTTAAATGTCACTAGGTTGACGACTTTGTCTGGTTCTTGAACATCTAGGCTCGCATAATGTTTATGACCTTGGCCATTTACTTTAAATTGTTGTCCACCCTTTAAATTTTCGATTGTCACCAGACTGCTTTAGAATGCTTTGACAACTTTATATCACTGCATTCTCATAAGCATGGCATCAGATTTCTTCTAATTTCGTGATGTCCAACAGTCTTTTCCTTCCAACAGCATCATAGTCTAAATTCACCTGCTTAATTGCCCACATGGCCTTATGTTCAAGTTCGACAGGCAGGTGACAAGACTTTCCAAACACTAGTTGGTATAGAGACATCCCCAACAGGGTTTTGTAAGCGGTGCAAAGCGCCCACAATGTGTCATGTAACCGCGCAGACCAATCCTTCCTAGATAGATTAACCACCTTCTCAAGTATGTTTTTAATTTGATGATTGGATACTTTGGCTTGACCATTAGTTTGTGGGTGATATGTGGTGGCCATACGATGGTTCACACCATATCGCTTTAATGCAGTTGCCACTTGGTTATTATAGAAATGAGTGCCTTGGTCGCTTATCAATGCTCTCGGTGTTGTAAATCTTATGAGGATGTATGTGTTAAAGAACTTCAACACTGTCCGAGCATTGTCTTTTGGCACCGTAATAGCTTCAATCCATTTTGAGATGTAGTCAACAACCAATAAAATCCTGATTGTAGGACTTTTGCAGCAGTCCTTGTTCCACCAAAATGACCTTCATAAGGGGCATCATGGCAGTGTCGCAGAATTGACATCATTTCATCTCCAGGTACATAGCAATAGATGATATTATCGGTGCATACCTTAAATAGGTATGGCTCGTTCCAATGGTATTTGGTAGCATCACGTATGAACCTGATCTTCCTGTGACTAGTCGCACTCATAGGTAGCTTTCCACACACAAGGTAATTGACGACATTTGCATACCATGGTGATGCATCGACAAAGAATAATCGCTCGTCAGGAAATGCCTCGACAATTTGGTTTGTTTGCCCGTTCTCACTCCTAGTTTCCAACCAAGACAAGTGGTCAACTACTTGATTCTTAGATCCTTTCCTATCTCTGATTTCGATATCAAATTCTTGGAGGAGTAGGATCCATCTGATGAGTATAGGTTCTTTTTTGTTGAAAAGGAATCTCAATGCTGAGTGGTCCGTGTAGACTATAGTCTTTGCGCCGACAAGATAGGAACAAAACTTATCAAATGCAAAGACTACTGCTAGCAACTCCTTCTCCATAGTAGTATAATTAACCTAAGCTTCATTTAGAGTTTTACTAGCATAGTAAATAGAATGAAATACCTTTTCTTTTCTTTAGCCTAGGACAGCTCCTACAATAAAGTCACTAGCGTCGTACATTAGTTCGAATGGTTGCGTCCAGTCTAGTGCGACGACAATCGGAGCTTGTACCAGCTATTTTTTTATTATTTAGAATGCATCCAGATAGGCATCATCGTACACAAACTTTTTATTTTGTTCTAGTAATGAGTATAAGGGTTTAGCTATCTTGGAAAAATCTCTGATGAATCTTCTATAAAAGCTAGTGTGTCCAAGAAAGCTTCTTATTGCTTTGACAGTGGTGGGTGGTGGTAATTTTTTGATGATTTCTACTTTAGCTTTATCAACCTCAATGCCCTGATAAGATATATGATGGCCAAGGACAATGCCATTAGTAGCAATGAACTGGCATTTCTCCCAATTCAGAATAAGATTTGTGCCCTCGCATCTTTTCAAAACTCTTGCTAATTTGTCAGCGCATTGGTCAAAACTTTGTCCATAGACCGAGAAATCATCCATGAATACCTTGAGTGAGTCCTTAATCATATCTGAGAAGATCGCCATCATACACCTCTAGAATGTTGTTGGCACATTACACAACCCAAACAGAATCCATCGCAAAAGAAAATGTTCCAAAAGGATATGTGAACATTGTCTTTGCCTGATCTTCCGGCATAATGGCTATTTGGTTGTATCTAGAGTAACCATCTAGGAAGCAATAATAGGCTTTACTAGTTGGCCTATCTAGCATCTGATCAATGAAAGGTAGTGGAAAATGGTCTTTCTATGTGGCCGCATTCAGTCGCCGGTAATCCATGCATACTCGCCATCCAGTTGCGATGCGAGTAGGGATTAACTCGTTCTTGTCGTTGGTCACGACTATGAAACCACTCTTTTTAGGCACACATTGAATGAGACTTACCCAATTGCTATCAGAAATAAGGTATATAATGCCCGCATCTAACCATTTAATGTTTTCCTTCTTTACCACTTCTTTCCTTTTCTCATTGAGTCGTCTTTGTTGTTCCATGGATTGCTTCCCTTCATCTTCTAGCCGTATCTTATGCATGCAAAAAGAGGGACTGATGCCTCTGATATCTACGATGCTCTAAGCTATGGCTTTTTTGTGTTCTTTAGAAATTGCGATGAGCATATCTTCTTGTATTGCATCAAGGGATGCGTTGACAATAACAGGCAGCGTCTCATTGTCACCAAGGAAAACATATTTCAAATGTGTTGGCAATGGTTTTAACTCCAAGATAGCAGGTTGTTCGACAGATGGTTTAAACATAGGGATTGTCCTGTTAGACAAATCCAAAGACTCCATTGTCCAATTTTGACGCAGCTCACAATTGTTAACATCCTCTTTGTCGACACAGTCATCTAGAATGTCATTGGTAGATGTCACCGCATTGTCATCTGACAGTGTTGAACTTCTTGTATTAAATTCTTCTAGAATAATCTCGTCTAACACATCAATGTGGTGACATTGTTCATTGGATCCAAACGATGATGCTTCAAACACACTGAAGGTTACCTGGTCATCATTATGATGCATAACAAGTTCTCCTTTGAACACTACAATAAGTGTTCTTCCCTTTGCTAGAAATAGCCTCCCAAGAATTATGGGTACCTCCTTATTTGCTTCGTAGTCTAGGATGATAAAATCAGCAGGGAACACCAACTTATCAACTTGAACAAAAACATCTTTGATTTGTCCTTCCGGTTGTGCTAAAGATCTATCCGCTAGTTGCAATGTCACCGTAATGGGCTTCATCGAACCTATTCCTAATTTCTTAAAAGTGGAAAAAGGCATCAGGTTAATACGTGCTCCTAAATCACATAAAGCCTTACCTAAATAATGATTCCCGATGGAGCATTGGATAGTGAAGCTGCCAGTATCTTTTATCTTGGTTGGCAACTTTTTTTGTAAGCACAACACTGCACCCCTCTGTGAGCGTAATCGTCTCAATGTCAGACAATTTCTTTTTCTTTGATAACAACTCCTTCATGTATTTTCCATAATTGGGTATCTGCACAAGAGCATCTATTCGAGGTTCCATCAAGGTCAGCTTCTTTGCTAATTGAGACTCTATCGGTGCATCAGGTTGGTCAGCCTTCTTACCTTTTACTTTATCCCTTTTCTTGGACGTTTCTTTGGCCACTGGTGTATCTTGGCCTCATGTCATCCTCTCAACAGAGATATCGTTGATTGGGCCTTTGTTGTCCAAGACCTCCTCACCATCTTTAGGCATAATACCCTTGTGTTAACAAAGCAGCATAATGAGAAAGGGAAAAGGAAGGATACTAGTTTGCTTTCCAACAACATCTATGATCTGGTCGTGTATGAGCTCACCGATGTCTATGTGACGGTGGTACAGAATGGAATGCAAGAGACACATACAGTCCAATGTGGCCATAGTGCTGTGGGTCGAAGGCATAACACGACTGTTGATAAAATGAAACCATACCTTGCAAAAAGTTGTAAGGTACCGTATGTGCATTGTATAGTTGTGAAATCCATTACTCGTCCATGTAGCGCCATCGATGCAAAGATCTTTCATCATTTGGGCCATACAATCATCACCCAAACGATGCAGAAAGGGTGCATGGTTATCCACCTGTTCCGAAATCCTTGGCAGTACGTTGATCTGCACCGCTCCATGGAATAAGCCCCTCTCGTACAAAGAAAAACTCCTACTCCTGATCCACCAGACTTGCAGAAAACTCCCTACTAATATGGGGGAGTAGCCAGAAGGATGGTCGCAAAAATATTCCCACCCGAGATGGCTGATGGTACGATGAACTTGCTTTCCCTGAGTCTGGTGTGGAGAAAGTTGGAGTCCCTGTTCAGGATGGATGTTGTGTTTTAATAGGATATTATGGTAATGGTATTTGGCCGCAGTTGTTAAAAATAAGACTGGGCCTAGGGATGATGGTGGTGGTGTTGTGGACGGAGCCACAGTAGAAGTGGTCAAGGTGTTCTTTGAAGGGGTTTCGGGAGTGTTTATTGAAGCACGAGTTTTTGCCATGGTGAGAATAAAAGAGATTCAAGAGTTTTATAGAGCAGATTACTTTGAGATTAGAAAAGAAAATATGCAGACAATAGAGAAGATGAAATGCAGTAACAATGGCGGATGTGAAGGGAAAAAATAACTACAGAGGGGAGACTTTATAACCTAGGCGTGATGATTGGAAAAATACGGGTAAACGTTGCATCTGCAGCCATTAATTTCCAGGCTGCAGATCATACCGATTTGTTTTGATCCAATGACTGGGAGCTCGGTACAATTCTTGCTGAAAAAGTAATGTTGACTTATCGTAGAATGCACCGACAATCTATGCTTCAATGCATAGACAAAAAGAGGATTTTTATTTTTGCTAGGAATCTGAAACAACACAACAAAAAGTGAAACAAATAAAAGGAAATAAAGAAATGCGTCAACATTTTTTAAATGTCACTAGGTTGACAGCTTGGTCTAGTTCTCGAAAATCTGGGCTCACATAATGTTTAAGACGTTCGCCGTATACTTTAAATTGTTTTCCATCCTTTAGGTTTTCGATTGTTACAGCACCGCTTTTGAATGCTTTGACTACTTTGAATGGACCTGACCACCTTGATTGCTATTTTCCTGGATGCAATTTCAAATGTGAGTTAAATAAAAGTACCAACTGACCAGGATGATATTGTCGACGCAAGATAATGTTGTCATGCCATCTCTTTGTCTTTTCCTTGTATATCGCAGCAATCTCATAAGCATGACATCAGATTTATTCTAATTCCATGATGTCTAACAGTATTTTCTTTCCAGCAACATCATAGTCCAAATTCACATTCTTAATTGGCCACATGGCTTTATGTTCAAGTTCAACGGGCAGGTGACAAGACATTCCAAACACTAGTTGATACGGTGACATCCACAATAGGGTTTTGTAGGCAACGCGAAGCGCCCACAATGCGTCATGCAGCCGCGCAGACCAATCCTTCCTAGATGGATTAACCACCTTCTCAAGTATGCTTTTTATTTGACGATTGGATATTTCGGCTTGACCATTGGTTTGTGGGTGATATGTGGTAGCCATACGATGCTTTACACCATTTCGTTTTAATACAATCACCACTTGGTTATTATAGAAATGAGTGCCGTGGTCACTTATCAACACTCGGTGTTCCAAATCTCGTGAGGATGTATGTGCGAAAGAACTTCAACACTGTCTGAGTGTCATCTTTTGGCACCGCAATAGCTTCAATCCACTTTGAGGCATAGTCAATAGCCACTAATATATACACATTTCTAAAAGAGTTTGGGAATGGTCTCATAAAGTCTATACCCCAAACATCAAAGAGCTCTACCTCCATGATGGGTTGTTAGAGCATCTCATTGCCTCGAGATATGGAACCAGTGCATTGACAATGATCACATTGCTGTGCGAAATTGTGGGCATCTCAAAACAATGTGGGCCAATAAAATCCTGACTGTAAGACTTTAGCAGCAGTCCTTGGTCCACCAAAATGTCCTCTATAAGGGGCATCATGGCAGTGTCCCAGGATTGACATCATTTCTTCTTCAGGTACACAACGATGAATGATATTGTCGGCGCATACGTTGAATATGTATTGCACATTCCAGTGGTATTTGGCAGCATCGCGTATGAACCTGATCTTCTTGTGACCAGTAACACTTATGGGTAGCTTCCCACATACAAGGTAATTAATGACATATGCATACCATGGTGATGCATCGACAAAGAATAATTTCTCATCCTACTTCTAATCGAGACAAGTGGTCAACAACTTGATTCTCAGATCCTTTCCTATCTCTGATTTCAACTTTAAATTCTTGAAGGAGTAGGATCCATCTGATGAGTCTAGGTTTGGCGTCAATTTTGTTAAAAAGGTATCTCAACACTGAGTGGTCCGTGTAAACTGTAGTCTTTGCGCCGACAAGATAAGAACGAAACTTGTCAAATGCGAAGACTACTGTAAACAACTCCTTCTCAATCGTGGTGTTAACCTACGTTTCAGTTAGGGTTTTACTAGCATAGTAAATAGAATGAAATACCTTTTCTTTTCTTTGGCCTAGGATAGCTCCAACAACAAAGTTGCAAGCATCGCACATTAGTTCAAACGGCTATTTCCAGTTCGGTGCAATGACAATTAGGGCTTGTACTATCTGCTTCTTTATTGTCATGAGTGTGTTTAGATAGATGTCATCAAACACGAACTTTTTATTTTGCTCCAGCAGTGAGCATAATGGTTTAGCTATCTTGGAGAAATCTAGAATAAATCTTTTATAAAAGCTAGCGTGTCCAAGAAAGCTTCTTATTGCTTTGACGTTGGTGGGTAGTGGTAGTTTTTCGATGATTTCTACCTTTGCTTTATCAAATTCAATGCCCTGACAAGATATCCAATGCTCGAGAACAGTGCCTTCAATTGCCATGAAGTAGCATTTCTCCTCATTTAGAACTAGATTTGTGTCCTCGCATCTCTTCAAGACTCTCGCTAGATTGTCAGTGCATTGGTCGAAATTTTGTCCATAGACAAAAAAATCATCCATGAATACCTCTAAGGAATCCTCGATCATGTCTGAAAATATTGCCATCAAACACCTCTAGAATGTTGCTGGCGCATTACACAACCCAAACGACATACGTCGGAAAGCAAATGTTCCAAAAGGGCATGTGAACATTATCTTTGCTTGATCCTCCGGTGCAATAGCAATTTGGTTGTATCCAGAGTAACCGTCTAAGAAACAATAATAGGCTTTACCAGCTAGCCTATCGAACATCTGATTGATTAAAGGTAGTGGAAAATGGTCTTTCTTTATGGCCGCATTCAGTCGTTAGTAATCCATGCATACTTGCCATCTAGTTGCGATGTGAGTAGGGATTAACTCGTTCTTATCATTGTTCACAACTGTGAAACCAGTCTTTTTAGGCACACATTGAACAAGGCTCACCCAATCACTATCGAAAATAAAGTATATAATGCCCATCTAACCATTTGATAATTTCCTTCTTCACTACTTCTTTCAACTTTTCATTGAGTCTTCTTTACTACTCAATTGATTGCTTCTTTTCATCTTCTAGCCTAATCTTGTGCATGCAAAAAGAGGGATTGATGCCTCTGATATCAGCAATGCTCCAAGCTATGGCTCTTTTATGTTCTTTTAAAATGGCAATGAGCTTATCTTCTTGCATTGCATCGAGGGATGCGTTGACAATAACAGGTAGTCTCTCGTTGTCACCAAGAAAACATACTTCAAATGTGTTGGCGATTGCTTCAACTCCAAGGTAGGAGTTTGCTCAATAGATGGTTTAAACACTAGAATTGTCCTGTTAGACAAATCCAAAGATTGCAATTGCCAATTCTATCTCAGCTCACAATTGTTAACCTCCTCTTTGTCGCTACAATCAGCTAAGATTTCCTTAGTGAATGTCGTTGCATTTTTATCCGACATTGCTAATTCCTTGCATTGAATTCTTTCGAAAGGATTTCATCCAGCACATCGATATGGTGACATTACTTTTTACTCCTGGATGGAGATGCCTCAAACACACTAAAGGTCACATGCTCGTCGTTATGACGTATGATAAGTTCTCCCTTGAATATGTCGATAAGTGTGCATCCCGTTGCTAGAAATGGTCGTCCTAAGATAATGGGCACTTCCTTATCTACTTCACAGTCTAGCATTATAAAATCAGTAGGTAACACAAGTTTATCAACCTGGACAAGGATGTCTTTAGTTTGACCTTCCGATTGTACTAAGGATCTATCCGCAAGTTGCAATGTCACCATAGTAGGCTTCATCGAACCTACATGAAAGTAGACAGAGGCATAAGATTAATACTTGCTCTCAAATCACATAAAGCCTTACCTAAATAATGATTCTCAATCGAGCATGGGATTGTGAAGCTGCTAGGATCTTTCATCTTGGTTGGCAACTTATTTGTAAGCGCAACCATCTCGATGTCAAACAATTTTTTTTTCTTTGATAACAGCTCCTTCATGTATTTCCCATAACAGAGTATCTGCACAAAAGCATCTATTAGAGGTATATTAATGTGCAATTGTTTCAAAGTAGAAACAAACTTTTGGTATTCTTTGTCATGGACTTTCTCTTTAAATCTTTGCGGAAACAGAAAAGATATTGTAACATTGGGTTGTTATGGAAAACTCGATTGTGTCGACATTGGTAGTTGCGTGGACAACTTAGTTGGGCAAATTGCAAGCATAGATGGCACTACAATTGGTTCCTTTTCATTTTCTTTTTCTTGACTTTCTTCAACTGCATCTTCTTCTTGTTACTGTGGTTCAGATGCGTCGACATGGTCTTGGCCAAAACTGCTTGGTCCCATTGTTTGCTTGTCACTCCTCAGTGTGATTGCTTTGCAATGCTCCTTCCCCCGCTATGTAGGATTCTCAGTATCACTAGGCAGAGTGCCTGGTGACCTTGTACTTAAATTAGAAGCCAACTACCCTAGCTGGGGTTCCAATGCTCTAATGGAAGAAGAGTTGTCTTCACTATTGCCTCAATTCGTGTGATATGCTCACGCATCATTGCCTCAAGAGCAGCTATAGGATCTAGCTTAGGTTTAGAAAATTACTGCTATTGATGTTGATGATGTTGTCCTTGTATATGTGGCAGTACAGATTGTTCTGGCTGTAATCGAGATTGTGGTTGCATCTAGTTATGTGACTGTATTTGTTCAAATCGAGAATTTACCTGCTAATTCTGATTATAATTTTGCTGTGGATTGCTATTGTAATTCCCTTATCTATAACTCCCTAGATTTGAGGAATTTCTATATCTGAATGTAGATGCATTTTGATTCCCCCAAGGTTGTTGAGATCGGTTGTTGTATAAGTTACCAAATGAACCTCCCCTAATGTTATTGACTTAGAAAGCATTTTCTGCATGTTGTGGGCAGTCCTCACAACTATGATTGTCACCACAGATTTCACAAGAAAATATCAGCGTATCCAATTGTTGGGCCACTTGAATAGAAGCAACGTCATTTGTTCCCTTCATATTCTTTATAATATTGGCGAATGAGGATACCTGCGCTGACAAAGCAAAAATAACATCTAACTCAAGAACTCCAAGGTTAGTCTTTACCTGTGGAGAACAAGAAATAGGCTATTGATAGTCGTTCTGAGCAGTCCTCTCTAAAATTCTTACAGCTTCATTGTATGTACAATCTAACAAGTGAAATTAGCCGATGCCTCAACAAGGTTCCTTGTCTGAGCATTCAAACCATTGTAAAATATTTCAATCTAGGTCTCCTGCTAAATTCCATGCATTAGGCAATGTCGAAACAATGTTTTATAATCTCCTAAGTTGTATGTAAATTCTCATCATCCAACTAATGATATGCAGTAATGTCATTTCGCAACCTTGCGTTCACTGTCGACAGATTGAATTGCAAAACAAACTGTGTTGGTAACACATTCCAAGATGTAATTGATCCTGTCAAAAATCCTAAGAACCATGTTCTTGCTTTACCCTGTAACGAATAAGGAAATAATTGCATTTTTAAGGCATCATCAAGGACACCATGTTGACTGAAGGATGCACAAAAAAGCAAAAATGATTTCAAATGTTCTCGTACGTCTTCATACGGAAAACCTGAATATTGCCCATTTGAGCTGAGCATAAAAACATCACCAGTTTTAATTCAAAATTACCAGCTTGAATAGTCGGTCTTACAACCCCTGGTTGTAAATCATCGAGTATAGGCATAACAAAATCTCTTATTATCCTATTTTGCACTTGTTCTTCTTGTGGACGTGGTGGTTGTATATCGTTAACAATTTGTGGAAGCACTGGAGAAATTCCATCTTGTGGCAGCAATGGTGGCAAATTATTGTTGTTGTTGTTAGCAGCCATTTTTCGTTGTTCTTGCCTTCTCTTAAGTGCCCTCTCAAGCTCCGGATCAAAGCTTACAATGTCCTTAGGATTTCTCCTTGTGGACATGAAACAATTAACAATCTGAAAAAGAAACAATTAGAGAAATAATAATAGATTAGAAAAGATTAAAAGTTAAGTAAGTAGAATTAATTGTAACTACAAAAGTAAACATCAAACAAATGCCATTCCTCGGCAACGGTGCCAAAACTTGATCGGTGTTTTCACGTCACAGCAATGTGCAAGCGGACACACGTCGAAGCAAGTATAGTTGATAGAACAATTCTATCGGATATCGATCCCACAAGGAATGAGTTCTTGATGTTTAAATGTCAAAGCAACTAATGTTGCAATTAAGTGTAATGTGAGTACTGATGTCAGTGCATTTATGTCAGATCTGCACACTAAAGTAATCAGAAATGTCAATGCAATTAGAGTTAAAATTCAGAGGTTAAATGTCAGTGTACTAAAAATAAATCCAATTGTGTTGAGTGTTGAGTGCTGAATATTTAAATGGATAAAATGTAAATATGATCAAGTGTAGAAGGGTAGAAACAGTTCACTGATTCTGTTAAATTGCAACGTGGATGCGTCGACAAGGTAAAACATAGATGGAATGTCGCTGCAATGAAGTCTCTCTAAGTTCTTACCAACAGCAACTCTCTACTTAAGTTCTTACCAACAACAACTCTCTACTTAATCCCGACTTAAGTACCCACAATCACTCCACCTCTCAATGCAAGCAACGATGTGTTTTCAATAACAAGTAACTGGAGTTTGTCCCAATCCCAAGCAGCCCTTGCCTAACTTACTTGTTAACCCAACGTATCACCGCATCTCTTGATGTCGGCACACTGCAATTTCACTCTCGTGCTTAAAGCAGTTAGATCCAAGAATAAACAGATAAGAAGTGTAAAATAAGAATCAAAATAATTTAACGTTAAAAGACACTCTAGTATTCATTTAATAAAATCAAAATCCATCATCGTTTAAGAAGAATTAAAGAGTACAATGAAGCTTACTATCTTTAGACTAATAGGCCTACTCCCTAATTGTTCCTCTTGCCCTGCATCAAACACCTCTCGTCAAAAGTGGTTGTAGACTTACTTCATCAGCTCCTTGATTTCCAGCTCAAATCTCCAATTTACACAGAATTTTCAGAATTAAATCCCTTAGTTCTTGATGATTTCTTCATCTATTGTTTGTCTATTTATAACTTCCAAAATGTTACAGGTTTCAGCCTTCATTTTTATATCTAGATCTAGATCTTGTAGCTATCAAAATTTGTTAGATTACAGCTGTACACTCATGCAGTTCTAGTATGTTCTTTAGAGATCTGCAGATTGTCGCTGTATCGCTGGGCACATTCTGAAATCATAATTGTAGTGACATCTATGAAATTCTTGCGTTAGTGCTTCCAGCTATGAATTCAACTTGATTCTACTCATTCGAGGTTTAGTTTCAATGCAGCGACATCTCTTGGTCACAATTTCCAACTGATCTTGTGGCTGCATTCGTCCAGCATTAAGCTTCTAGACTGAGTTCCTGCGCTGACAATATTAAGATGTAATATATCGGCTGCTCGTGTCGACTTAGTACAAAAATAGATAAAAATAACAAGAATTTAAACTAACTAAAAATGAATTGGAAAATATAGAAACTAAGTATAAAATGCTAATGATGCATGCTAAATGAAATACAAAAGAGACAATTAAAATATTAAATTGGGGAGAAAATCTATGTAATTTGAAATACCATCAACTACCAAGCGAGCTCCCAAGATAGTGTGATTTCTTGAGTTGATCTGATCTTCTAGCAGCAAAATAGAATCTACAAAACAACAAAAATTTCATAGGGAAGCTTACATAGCTTAGTAAGTTCGTAGAGTTTAGTAAATTATCGAACAACATGTGTTGAACAGTCTTTGACTCATTCGAACCAGAATAACGCGTTGCTTCAACAAGCTATAACAAGAATTTCATCCTCTTGTCTGAATCAATTCTGCTACCAATATACGATGCTGCTTACACAAAATGATGAGGACTCGCAACATATGCGGTACCTCAACCATCGATACGGTATCTATGCATATAACTGTTCCTTAACGATGTTGCTCACACAAGCTGATGCGAATATGCAATTCACGCATGAATCTCAGCCATTGTAGGGCCATATAATCCAATCTAGGATTCATTTCAATATTTTCTCGACTCACGATACTGCTCAAACAAGCTGTTGAGAATCCGTAACATATGCAGGACCTCAGCCATCATGTCGGTTCAAAACACCGGCTCAAAAGCCTATTAACTCTTTCATTCATTTCTTTTTCATCTTTCTTAATTTAACGCTCCATAACCTGTTTGCAACAATCACAAAGAATACAAATAATGTACTATTCAAATGCACATTTAACGTTACGAACTTACAAGATGAAATTGAAGTTAAAATGAACTCTAGCGACTAATTTGTAATTTTCCCTTTTCCATGATCGGTAGCATGATCTTGATCCAACATAACAAATCATTCATCAGTAAATTTAAGTTCTTTTTTGGAGATTTGAAAAATTACCCCTAATATTTTATTTTTATTCAATTTAGTCTTTAGACCTTAAACATGCAAAATGACCCCTTTTTTACAAACCATACCAACCGAATATTCAAGGGTGTTTACCCAACCTATTCATAAAAATATTTTACAATAAATACATGTGATTTTACCATTTTATCAATTTAATCCTCAAACCCTAAAATCATCAAGAATTACTTAACAAAATCATCAAATCTAACAACCAAGCTCAAAACACTTTGACAAACTTTCAATAACAATATCATTCATCAATGGAAAAATTTATAATATTTGACAAAATCACAAATTAGTACTTGAGTTAGCTAGATTAAGTTTATACGGACTCAAAAACATACAAATAACTAAAAACGAATATGATTATCTTACCTAATCAAAGCTTCAAAGTTCAACAATGGAAAACCCTAATTTTACCCCCATTTGACCATGAAGAAGAAGAAGAAGAAAAGATGAAAAATGTCATTTTTCTTCCTTTAATTTCCTATCTATACCTATGACAATTTTGTAAATATTTGGTCTTTTATAATTATCTTAATTAACCTTGATTAAGCTTAAATAAATCCACTTATTACACCACCTAATGACATATAAATCCACTAACCTCCGTGGCTAATTTGTTTATCTAGCCCCTATAATTGAGCATTTCAACTTTTATAACCTCTACAATTTAGTCCTTGTCTTGTAATTAAAATTTAATACTATGTTAATGACCTCGTAAATATTAAATAATTAATATTTACTATCTGATACATCGAAGTTGTGGTCTAGAAACTACCCTTCTCGAACACGTTGAGAAATAAACTAATTAGTAAATCCTCATTTAATTAGGATTTAATTGCAATTTACCAAAACATAAAGAATTCCACATTATTTCTATTATTAGACCATTTAAGGAAGGTCCAATTACACAATTGATTCAATTATATTAAATTTCAATCAAACAAATTTATTTCCAATTTAGCCTTAAACTAATTAAATGAATAAATAACCCAAAAGGTTGTGGATGGTAATCATATCCACCACCGCTTGGACTTTTTGACCATGGTTTAATTACCATTTTGGTCTCTTTACTAATTTTTAATCAATAGCAATTAATTTTTACCTCTTTTACAATTTACTATTTTTTGCTTAATTAAGCAATTAATCATCAAAATTACCCGGACAAACTTCAATTTACATATAATAAGACTTTATAAATATTTAATAAAAATATTTATGGTCCTAAATCTCAGAAACAAGGCCCCGATACCTCATTTTCTAAACCCACTTGACTTTTGAACCAAACTACTTATGCTAATTTTTAATTCAATAATTAAAATTCTTCAATTCAAAATTCCATATAAAATTATTATTAACTTATTTGATTTAAACACTCATTATAAAGTTTTTTTTCTCGTTGGTTTTGGGGTCCTAAAACCACTATTTTCGACACCACTGAAAAATGGGCTGTTACAACTCTCCTCTTTAGGAAATTTCGTCCTCAAAATTTTATCTAGCAGTACTTGTTTATTCTAAAGTTTTCCTCACAACAGAAGTCATTACTAGCTCATTCAAATATAAAAAACTAACAATCTCATAATAATCTCGAATAGCACAAACTTTATCTTGACTTCCTCTACTCAGGAATCATAAATAGCAATAATAATTTAGACAGGGCTTCCTGTTCAGATAAGTCAATAAAGAAATTTCCAAGGATACTTTTCGGAGTTTCCATATAGCAATAGAAAATCATTTTACCTAGATATACACAATTCCATCTATCATATTTACATAACCAATAAAATCAATCTCACATAACCAAAACTCACCGTTGATAGTTTTCGTGTAAATTATTTCTCACACATAGTCTATAATACATTTCTAACATATCACGCATATACAAATTCTATTTGGAGTCTATCAGAATATCATCAAAAATCATAACTACGACTATATCTAAATATTCAGATAAGATTGAACAATTTGATTCATCGCATTCATAATTTAACAGAGACGTTAGTTATTCCAGACAAAATTACCAAAATTCTTAATAATCATCTTAAGTTCAAAATAATTTTTCAGCATCTCATATCTTTAACTAGAACTAAATAACTGAATCATTATTAACTTATGTCCTTTTAACTTATTGAACAAGTCTTCTGTATGAGATATAAGATTTTTATTCTATATCTTGAATTTATTCCATTATCAGATTTAGGCAGAAATCCCAGAAATCTGTCAGGAGATAGATCAAAATGCCCATTGGTGAACGGTAAACAGTTGACCTCAAATCCAAATTTTTTTAGTAGTCAATTATTTATATATATATATGTTTTCAATCATTTTAGGTCATTTCCTGTACAAAGATATCTGAAGAACTCTGATTTACCTGGCTCAACCACAATCAGTACATTAGTCTGACATTTCTATCAATTCATTTCAATCTATAATTCACTACGGTATCATATAACTTCAGTCAACTTATTTCCAGATTAATACCAAATTCATGAAATGATAGTAAAATCAAATCGTTAGAAAAATCATAGTCATAAATTTTTCAACAGATAGTTTCGACACACCAACTCTATCCCATCGAATTATGACTCAAACAATAATCCCATTGGGTTAGGAAATAAACCCCATTTCATTATTAATACAATGCAATCTGATAATAAGTTAACCCAATCTCAATCAGTGCATACACGATACATAATATTGAAAGAATAAAACATACGAAAAATAATATCAGGCATTGTAACTTCAGATCCATCATTATGTCTTCGATCTCACTTTGTTTACCTATACTCAAGAATAGCGGTTGTGAAGCTACTAAATTGGCTTACACAATTTCTATAAAGCACTGTCTCATTAAATCCAAAACATACTTGACTTTACGAGTTTTTTTTACAAAAAATAAACCACAATCTATACAATTAAAAACTAGCAACCCAGAATATTAACTCCATTTAATCTTACACATTCATTTACAACATTTCAATCAATCAGGGATCAAGTATAATCATACAAGAACTTAAGATCACTGACGGTATTACAAATGACATAGATTTTCTCCCCAATGTAGTGTCTTAATTGTCTCTTTTGTATTTCATTTAGCATGCATCATTAGCATTATATATTTAATTTTCATATTTTCCAACTCATTGTTAGTTTAAATTCTTGTTATTTTTACCCATTTATTGTACTAATGTCAACGCAAGCAGGCAATATATTGCATCTTAATATTGTCAGTGTAAGAACTAAGTCTAGAAGATTAATACTGGACGAATGCAGCCACAATATCAGCTGGTAATTGCAACCAAGAGATGTCATCGCATTGCAACTAAACCTTGAATGAGTAGAACCAAGTTGGATCCACAGTTGGAAGCACCAACGCAGGAATTTCACAGTTGTCGCTACAATTATAATTTCAAAAATCGCCCAGTGATACAGCAACAATTTGCAGATCTCTGAAGAACATACTAGAATTGTGTGAGTGCACAACTATACTCTAACTAATTTTGACAGCTGCAAAAATATAGATCTGGATCCGGGAATGAAGGATGAAACTTGCAATATTTTTGAGGTTATAAATAGACGAACAAAGAATGAAGAAATCATCAAGAGCTAAGGGATTAAATTCTACAAGTTCTGTGTGATTTTGGAGATTTGAGCTGGGAATTGGGAAGTTGATGAAGCAAGTCTACAGTCACTTCTAAAGAGAAGGTGTTTCATGCAAGGCAAGAGGAACAATTAGGGAGTAGGTCTAGTAGTCTAGAGATAGCTTTGTTGTACTCTTTAATTCTTCTTAAATGATGATGGATTTTGATGATATTATATAAATACGAGACTGTCTTTTAATGTTATATCATTTTGATTCTTATTTTACACTGCTTATCTGTTTATTCTTAGATTTAACCACTTTAAGCACGAGTGTGAAATTGCAGTGCACCGACATCGAGAGATGCTGTGACAGGTTAGGTTAACAAGTGGGTTAGGCGAGAGCTGCTCGAGACTGGGATAATAACTAGTTACTTATTCTTGGATATACATCATTTCTCGCACCGAGAGGTGGTGTGATTGTGGGTAATTAAGTCAGGATTAAGTAGGGAGCTATTGTTGGTAAGAACTCAAAGGGACTTCATTGCAGCGACAGTACATCTATACTCTACCTTGTCAACGCATCCAGCGTTGCAACTTAGCAAAATCAGTGAATTATTTCTACCCTTTACACTTGATCACTTTACATTTTATGCAATTTAAATATCCAACACTCAACACTCAACACATTTGATTTACTTTCAGTACATTGACATTTAACACCTGATATTTGACTCTAATTACATTGACATTGATATCTAATTTTAGTGTGCAGATCTGACATATTGTACTGACATCAGTACATACGTGACACTTAATTTCAATATTGATTGCTCTGGCATTTAGACATCAAGAACTCATTCCTCAAGGGATCGATATCCAATATTTTTGTCTATCAACTATACTTGCATCGATGTGTGTACGCTTGCACAATCATTGTATCGTAAAAACACTGATCAAGTTTTGGCATCGTTGCCGGGGAATGGCATTTGTTTGATGTTTAATTTTGTAGTTGCAATTAATTTTACTTACTTAACTTTTAATCATTACTAATATGTTGTTATTTCTTTAATTATTTTCTTTTTTAGATTTTTAATTGTTGCATGTCTGCAAGGAGAAATTCTAAGGGCATTGTAAACTTTGATCCAGAGCTTAAGAGGACACTTAGGAGGAGAAGGTAAGAACAACGGAAAATGGTTGGTAACAACAACAATAATAATTTTCCACCATCGTTTTCACAAGATGGAATTCCTCCAGTGCTTCCACAAATTGTTAACAATATACCACCACCACGTCCACAAGAAGAACAAGTTCAGAATAGGATAATAAGAAATTTTGTTGTGCCTATACTCGATAATTTAGAACGAGGGGTTGTACGACCAGCTATCCAGGCTGGTAATTTTGAACTGAAACCTGTAATGTTTCAGATGCTCAACTTAAATGGGCAATATTCTGGTTTTTCGCATGAAGACGTATGAGAACATTTGAAATCATTTTTGCTTATTTGTGCATCCTTTAGTAAACATGGTGTCCCTGATGATGCCTTGAAAATGCAATTATTTCCTTATTCGTTGCAGGGTAAAGCAAGAACATGGTTCTTAGGATTACCGACAGGATCTATCACATCTTGGAATGCATTAGCAACGCAGTTTGTTTTATGTTTCAACCTGTCAACAATGAACGCAAGGTTGCGTAATGACATCACTGCATATCATCAGCTCGATGATAAGAATTTACATACAACATGGGAGCGTTTTAAAACATTGCTTCGACGTTGCCCAATGCATGGAATTCAGCAAGAGACCCAAATAGAGATCTTCTACAATGGTTTGAATGCTCAAACAAGAAATCTTGTCGACACATCAGCTAATGGTCCATTGTTGGATTATACTTACAATGAAGTTGTTCGAATTCTAGAGAGGATTGCCCAGAATGACTACCAATATCCAATCTCTCATTCTGCACAGGTGAAAACTAATCCTGGAGTTCTTGAATTAGATGCTTTTTCTGCATTATCAACGCAGGTATCTTCACTAGCCAACATCATAAAGAATATGAAACGAACAAATGAAGTTGCTCCTATACAAGTAGCCCAGCAATTGGATGCGTCAATATTTTCCTATGAGATTTACGGTGACAATCATAGCTATGAAGACTGCCCACAACATGCAAAAAATGCGTATTATGTCAACATCATTCGAGGGGGTTTATTTGGTAACTCATACACTCACCAACCTTGGGGGAATCAAAATACTTCCATGTATAGATATGGAAATTCCTCAAATCAAGGGGGTTATAGACAAGGAAGTTACAATGCCAATCCGCAGTAGAATTATCATCAGAATTCATAGATAAATTCTCATTCTTAAGAAATGCAGTCGCATAACCAAATGCAACCACAATCACGATTACAGCCATAACAGTCTGTATTGCCATGAATGCAAGCACAACCTCATCAGCATCAACAGCAGCAATTTGCTCAACCAAAGGTAAATCCTATGGCTGCTCTTGAAGCAATGATGCGTGAGCAAATCACAAGAACTGAAGCAATAGTGCAAGGTAACTCTTCCTCTATACGAGCGTTAGAGCCCAGCTCAGACAGTTGGCTTTTAATCTCAGTACCAGATCACCAGGATCTCTGCCTAGTGATACTGAGAATCCAACACAAAGAGGGAAGGAGCATTGCAAAGCAATCATGCTAAGGAGTGGAAAACAGAAGGTGGGACCAAGCATTTCTGATAGAGACCATGTCAACGCATCTGAACCACTAGGCAGTTTGCCCAACATAGTTGTCGACGCAACAAGAGGAGGATGTAGCTAAAGGACGTCAAGCAGAAATAAATGCTGAGGAACCAACTTAGGGCCACCCATGCCTGCAGTTTGCCCAACATAGTTGTCGACGCAACAACCAGTGTCGATACTACCCAGTTATCCACAACAACCCACTGCGACCATACCTCTGCCTATATGGATCTTCGGCTCCACAAGTTTTATGCCTACACTAAGGCATGGAAGCCATTGTCGCTGCATTGAGCCAGATCAGAAAGACTCCATTGCCAGACTTCCCAACCTTCCCATCAATCTATCGCCCAATGAAGTACTCGTCTTTCGAGCAACCTACTCTTAATGGTTGGCCTGCACTTGCACCAATCCAGATTCATATTTTCGACAATGAGAAGGATGACGGGCACTCGCAAACTGATGACGATTATCATCGCCACATCACCCACTTATTCGAAGATGAGTTTTCCAATAGTCTGGATACGAATATGGCTGAATAAGCAATGGTTGTGGGGAAGGATGTCGACGTAGTAGATTGTGCCTACACTGGCCCAGTTGAACTTGAGTAGCAGATGGAAAAGGATACAGACCAAGGGGAGGATCAGTTGAAGGAAAAGGATCAAGAAGAAGAAGAAGAAGGAAAGGAAGAAGAGAAAGAAGAAAAAGAACCTATCGAGGTAAAGGAGGAGAAGGAAATCGATGCCCCAATAATGATCGTTGAGGATATTGTGGGGACATCCAGTTCAGATGAGGCCCTACCTACTATGAGCCAGGCTAAGGTTGTCACTGGCGAGATAAAGGAACTGAATCCTCTAGCTATTGTAACCTATGTGGCACTACTCGTAAAAATCCACTCATCAGAGGTGACAACTTATAAGGCCGCAACCCAACCTGCCGAGGAGGAGGAATCCGTCGAGCTGGTTTGATCAAAGGATAAAAAGTAGAAGAGGCACAAGGACAAGAAAAAGAAGAAACACCATGACGAGGGAGAGCACCAAAAGAAAAAGAAGAAGAAAACCAAAGCAGTCTCTGCATCGGGTGCTACTGAATAATTTGGTACATTTCTTTTTAGTTAGTTTTCAAGCATTCTTATTATGCATGCATTTTAACATTCCTTTTAGTTTAGTGCAATGTAGCTGCATTTCCATTATTTTTGTATAACTATTGTCAGTGCATTAGAGACAATGCAGACATTAAGTTTGGGGGGAAGATAATGTGAACGGTAAATGCAACTACACCTTCATGTTTGACTTTTATTTTGTTTCTTTAGTTTATGAAAAATTACAAAATTTCAACAAAAATGTGCCCATAACTTTTATTTTGATACGTAATTCTTGAATTGTTTGAATGTTGATGTGAAAATTGGATGAGTATGATTGAATAATGAGTCTGCTATTTTTGAATGAATAATTGAAATTACTTCAGTAATGGATGGATAGTATTGGTGTTGAATCTTGTACTAACTAACCAGTACAGCGACATTGTATTAGTAAAAGACGCTACAATATGAGTTCATTGTGACTTTTAAAGGAGAACACTCCATTGCAGAATTACAAAAGAAAACTCATCTAGCTAAAGGTTGTAACTGCAAGAGTGTGTGTCGGCGCAATTACATGCCTCTTGGGGGTTTGTGGCACCCCATCGTTACTACCCAGGAACAAAGGTAGAGTAATGCAATGAAATCTTCCAGTCACTTGAAAAACAAAAATGAAAAAAAAAAGAAAGAAAAAAGAAGAAGAATAAATTGCTGAAATGATTCAAGGAAGGATAAGATTCAATGCATAATACTAAGATTAACGAAGTTGCAGTTTTAAGTTGTTCATACCTATAAATTGTCAGCGCGTCATTCTATTATATGAATGTAATTTAAACATTAGGAATTTAGAGAATTCAAGTTGTATAAATAATGATTTCAGTGACAATTCCAATTGTTATCTTGTTAATTTTTGTTTACTTGAGGACAAGTAAAAACCCAATTTAATGTTTTAATTGTCCCTTTTGTATTTCATTTAGCATGCATCATTAGTATTTTATACTTAGTTTCCACATTTTCCAATTAATTGTTAGTTAGTTTAAATTCTTGTTATTTTTATCTATTTTTGTACTAATGTCGATGCAAGCAGTAGATATATTGCATCTTAATATTATTACCGCAGGAACTCAGTCCAGAAGCTTAATGCTGGACGAATGCAGCCACAAGATCAGTTGGAAATTACGACCAAGACATGTCACCGCATTGAAACTGAACCTCGAATAAGTAAAATCAAGCTGAATTCACAGTTGGAACCACCAATGCAGGAATTTTATAGATGTCACTGCAATTATGATTTCAGAATGTGCTCAATGATACAGCGACAATCTACAGATCTCTGAAGAACACACTAGAACTGCGTGAGTGTACAGCTATAATCTAACTAATTTTGACAGCTGCAAGATCTAGATCTAGATCTGAAAATGAAGGCTGAAACCTATGACATTTTGGAGGTTATAAATAGACAAACAAAAGATGAAGAAATCATCAAGAGCGAAGGGATTTAATTCTGAAAATTCCCTGTGAATTGGAGATTTGAGCTGGAAATTGAGGAGCTGATGAAGCAAGTCTGCAACCACTTCTGACGAGAGGTGCTTGATACAGAGTAAGAGGAACAATTAGGGAGTAGGCCTAGTAGTCTAGAGATAGTAAGCTTCGTTGTACTCTTTAATTCTTCTTAAACGATGATGGATTTTGATGATATTAAATGTATACGAGAGTGTCTTTTAATGTTAAATCATTTTGATTCTTATTTGTTTATTCTTGGACCTAACCACTTTAAACACGAGAGTGAAATTACAGTGTGCAGACCTTGAGAGATGTAGTGACAGGTTGAGTTAACAAGTAAGTTAGGCGAGAGCTGCTTGGGACTAGGACAAACTCCAATTACTTGTTCTTCCTCGCACCGAGAGGTAGAGTGATTGTGGGTATTTAAATTGGGATTAAGTAGAGAGTTCTTGTTGGTAAGAACTCAGAGGGACTTCATTGTAGCAACATTCCATCTATATTTTACCTTGTCGATGCATCCAGCATTACGATTTAGTAGAATAAGTGAACCAGTTCTACCCTTCTACACTTGATCATATTTACATTTTATGCATTTAAATATTCAGCACTCAACACTCAACACAATTGGATTTATTTTCAGTACACTGACATTTAACCTATGAAGTTTAACTCTAATTGCATTGAAATTTTTTTATTACTTTAGTGTGCAAATTTGAAAATGCACCGATATCCGTACTCACATTACACTTAATTGCAGTATTAGTTGCTTCAGCATTTAAACATCAAGAACCCATTTCTCGTTGGATCGATATCTGATAGAATTGTTCTATCAACTATAATTGCATCGACGTGTGTCCGTTTGCACATTGCTGTGACGTAAAAACACCGATCAGTAGTATTTACATCACTTGGTTATATGACATGTACTAGGATGTTGTTGTCTTCAATAGTACTTGACTTGGATGAATTGTAAAATGACTTGTTTAATGTTGAACTTATGTTTTTGTAAGTTTTGTTGATGTTTCAAATAGACATATATGCATAACATATAAAGTCTTGTAAATCCATGAATATTGATATGTTATGCTTCCTTCTTATGAGATATTGTATATTTTGTGGTTGTGAATTGATGGAAGATTTGGTATCATTCAGTTATAAATTTAGAATATTTATACCTATAGTTTGCTCACCGCAATTGTCAATGCAGCTACCAATGTTGACACCACCGAGTTTTTCGCAACAACCCACTATTACAATACCTTTTCCATTTCTACAAAGATTTAAAGAGAAAGTCCATGATAAAGAGTATCAACATTTTTTTTCTACTTTGAAACAAATTACATATTAACATACCTCTTGTAGATGTTCTTGTGCAGATACCAAGTTATGGGAAATTTATGAAGGAGCTGTTATCAAAGAAAAAGAAATTGTTCGGAATCGAGACGATTGCGCTCATAGAGGGGTGTAGTGCTGTGTTTACAAACAAGTTGCCACTTAAAATGAAAGATCCCTGTAGCTTCACAATTCCATGCTCCATTGAAAATCATTATTTAGGTAAAGCTTTATGTGATTTGGGAGCCAGTATTAACCTTATGCCTTTATCTACTTTCAAGAAGTTAGGAATAGGATCAATGAAGTCCACTACAGTGACATTGCAACTTGCAGATAGATCGTTAGCACAACCTGAAGGCCAAATCAAAGATATCCTTGTTCAAGTAGATAAGCTCGTGTTTCTTACTGATTTCATAACCCTTGATTACGAAGCAGAGAAGGAGGTGCCTAGTATTCTAGGGCCATTTTTGGAAACAGGACGCACGCTTATCGACGTGTTCAAAGGAGAACTATCATGCGTTATAACGATGAACATGTGACCTTCAGTGCGTTCGAAGCATCCCCGTCCAAGAGTAAAGAGCAATGTCACCACATCGATGTACTAGACAAGATAATTCTCGAAGAATTCAGCTATCCTAGATAAAGATGCAGTGACACTCGTTGAGGAAATCCTAGTTGAATGTGACCACAAAGAGGAGGTTAATAATTTTGAGCTAAGGTAGAATTGGCAATTGGAGTCTTTGAATTTGTCGAACAGGATAATCCAGGTGATTAAACCATCTATTGAGCAAGCTTCTACCCTGGAGTTGAAGTCATTGTCGATGCATTTAAAATATGTCTTTCTTGGTGACAATGATACATTACTTATTATTGTCAATGCATCCCTCGACATAATGCAGAAATATAAGCTCATCGCCATTTTGAAACAGCATAAGAGAGCCATAGCCTAGAGCATTACTGATATCAAAGGCATTAGTCCATCTTTTTGCATGCACAAGATCAAGCTGGAAGATGAGGGGAAGCAATCAATTGAGCAACAAAGGAGACTTAACGAAAAGATGAAAGAAGTAATGAAGAAGGAAATTATCAAATGGCTAGATGCAGGCATCATCTACCTCATTTCTGATAGCAATTGGGTGAGCCCCGTCCAATGTTTGTCCAAGAAAAGTGGTTTCACAGTTGTGAGCAATGATAAGAATGAGTTGATCCCTACTCACAGTGCGACTGGCTGGCGAGTATGCATGAATTATCGTCGACTAAATGCGGCCAAAAAGAAGGACCACTTCCCATTACCTTTAATTGACCAAATGCTGGAAAGGCTAGCTACAAAGGTCCATTACTGCTTCCTAGATGGCTATTCTAGATTCAACCAAATAGCCATCACGACGGAAGATCAAGCAAAGACTACGTTCACATGCCCTTTTTAAACCTTTGCATTCTGACGTATGTCATTTGGGTTGTGCAATGCATCAACAAGATTCCAGAGATGCATGATAGCAATCTTCTTGGACATTATTAAGGACTCTCTAGAGGTATTCATGGATGATTTCTCTATCTATAGACAAAATTTTAACCAATGGGCTAACAACCTGGAAAAAGTTCTGAAGAGATGCGAGGACACAAATCTAGTTTTGAATTGTAAAAAATGCCACTTCATGGAAGCTGAAGGCATTGTCCTTGGCCATTGCATATCATGTCAGGGCATTGAGGTTGATAAAGAAAAGGTTGAAATCATTGAGAAATCGCCACTGCCCACCAATGTCAAGGGAATAAGAAGCTTTCTTGGATATGTTGGCTTTTTATAGGAGATTTATCCGAGATTTTTCCAAGACTGCTAAACCGTTATGCTTATTGCTAGAGCAAAATAAAATGTTTGTGTTTGACGACACCTATCTGGATGCATTCAGGAAATTAAAGAAGTAGTTGGTACAAGCCCTAATTATCATTGCACCGGACTGGACGCAACCATTTGAATTAATGTGTGACACAAGTGACTTTACTATGGGAGCTATACTAGGCCAACGTAAAGAAAAAGTATTTCATTCCATTTATTATGCTAGTAAAACTCTAGCTGAAGCGCAGGTCAATTATACAATTACTGAGATGGAGTTGCTAGTAGTAGTCTTTACATTTGACAAATTTCACTCATACCTTGTTGGCGCAAAGATTACAGTTTACACAGACCACTCTGCATTGAGATACCTTTTTTATAAGAAAGATGTAAAACCTAAATTAATCCGTTGGATCCTACTCCTATAAGAATTCGATGTCGAAAGCATTTCCAAATGAACAGTTGTTCTTTGTCAACACATCTCCGTGGTATACTGATGTAGTTAATTACCTTGTGTGTGGGAAGCTACCTTTGAGTGTTATTGGTCACAAGAAAGTCAAATTTTTGCGCGATGCTGCAAAATATCATTGGAACGAGCCATACCTATTCAAGGTATGCGCTGACAATATCATCCGTTGCTGCCTTCCTGAAGAGCAAATGACTTCTATCTTGCGGCATTGCCATGATGGTCCCTATGAAAGCCATTTTGGTGGTGTAAGGACTGCTGTAAAAGTCCTGCAGTCGGGATTTTATTAGCCCACATTGTTTCGAGATGCCCATAACTTTGCACAGTAATGTGATAGATGTCCACGCATTGGTTCAATATCTCAATGCAACGAGATGCTCCAACAACTGATTATGGAAGTAGAGCTTTTCGACGTTTGTGGTATAAATTTCATGGGACCATTCCCTAACTCTTTTGGGAATGTGTACATTCCAGTTGCGGTTGACTATGTCTCGAAGTGGATCGAGGCAGTCGTAGTTCCAAAAGATGATGCTCAAACGATGTTGAATTCTTTCACACTTACATCCTTACGAGATTTGGATCACCTAGAGCGTTAAAAAGTTATCAACATACTCATTTTCATAACCATCAAGTGGCGACAACATTAAAGAGATATGGTGTGAAGCATCATATGGCTACTACATATCACCCACAAACCAATGGCCAAGCTAAAGTATCCAATCATCAAATTAAAAGCATCCTTGAGAAGGTGGTTAATCCATCTAAAAAGGATTGGTCTTCACGGCTACATGACGCGTTATGGGTGCTTCGCACTGCTTATAAGACCTCGATTGGAATGTTTCCGTATTAGTTAGTGTTTGGTAAATCTTGTCACCTTCCAGTTAAGCTTGAACATAAATCCATGTGGGCTATCAAGCAGGTGAATATGGATTACGATGCTTCCGGAAGAAAAAGATCGTTGGACATTATTGAACTAGGGGAAATCCACCGCCATGCTTATGAGAATGCCATAATATATAAAGAAAATTCCAAGAGATGGCACGACAACATCATCTTGCGTCAATAATTTATCCCTGGTCAGTTAGTGCTTTTATTTAATTCATAATTAAGACTGTATCTAGGTAAATTACGATCAAGATGGTCAGGCCCTTTCAAAGTTGTCGAAGCATCTCAGAGTGGTGCGGTGACAATTGAGAATTTGAAGGATGGACAATAATTCAAGGTGAATGGCCAATGGCTAAAACACTACATGAGCCCAGATGTCAAGGAACCAAACGAGGCCATCAATCTATTCACATTTAAATAATGTTAGCTTCTACATTTTCTTTTATTTGTTTCACCTTTACTTGTTTTGTTTACATTCTATGCAAAAATAAAAATCGTCTTTTTTTCGATGCATCGAAACACAACTTGTCGGTGTATTCTGCGATAAGTCAGCAAAGCTTTTTCAGTAAGAATCGCGTCGATTGATTTCTTTCCAACCGTTCAATCAGATGAAAAGTACGATTTGTAACCTGGCATTTAATGGCTGCAAACGCAATATTTTCCCATAATCTTTTGCAATCATCACGATTTTTGCCAAGGTTAGGTTATAAAACCCTTCACTACAGATTTCTTTTCTCCTCACAGTCACCATTGTTGCTACATCTTCTTTCTTTCATTGCATCTATTTTTCTCTTACGTTCAAAAGTTTAACTTTTTCTCTTAAGTTCCTCTAATTTCCTTTTTCAGTTACCATGGCTAAAACCAGAGCATCAAAGAATCCTTCCAAAACTCCTTCTAAAACCACACCTTCAACTTCAACCATAGTGGCTCCAACCATAACTTCACCACCATCCACAAGGCTGGTCTTATTTTTGACTACTGCAGTTAAAGGCTGCTATCAGAATGTTACGCTGAAGTGAAATATCCATCCAGAGCAAGGTCTGCAACTGTCCTTGCATCAGACCTTGAGGAAGCAAGTTGTGAGGATTATAAGCCATCTAAGTTGGGAGTTCTTCTGTAAACACCCTGTTGGCTACTCTGCGATGCTAGTAAGGGAGTTTTATGCAAACCTTGTTTATTCAGAACAAGAGTTTGTGTTCGTGAGGGAAGAGCTCATCCACTGGAGTGCAACTTACATAAATGTTCTGCTACGGATTCCTAAGAGGGTAGACGACCACTCTCCATTTTTTGTAGCAATTAGATGATGAAGTAAATACTCAGATCATGAGGGACCTTTGCATTGATAGTGTTGCTTGGACAGGTAATGGTTTCCATAACTACACTGTGCATAGGAGGTATCTCACAACCTTTAGCAAAGTGTGGTTCCACTTCGTGAACAGCCGCATCCTTCCTTTTACGCACAATACTACGGTGACATTAGACCATATGTGCCTTTTGCACTCAATCTCACAAGGCTGTCACGTTGGTTTTGGTTAAATCCTCCATGATCAAATAGCTAAAGCTGTTGCAAAACAAACTGGTATACTCCCCTTTCCTTCTTTAATAATGTTGCTCTGCAAACAGAATGGCATAGTGCCTCGAGATGACGAGGAAGTATTGGAAAACAAAAGTCCCATCAATGATATATCAGTTGAAAGAATGACTCGAGGCCAAGAAACACCGATTGTGAAAGAAGCACCATAAAAGAAGGATAAAGGCAAAGGGAAGAGGAAGGAAAAACAGGCTGATGTGCCCACAAATCCTCAATTGGAAAAGAGGTTGACCACTATGGAAGCCAATATTGACCGCATCGACACGTGCACCATCCGCATTATCATCGTATTAGAAGATATGGATTACAAACAAAATATTTTCTATGCGTATACAAAAGCCTAGAATGAGGCAATTATTATCACATTACGCAGCATGAGTCCCAGTTCGATGCCAAACTTCTCAGCCTTTCCATATATTTTTCGCCCGATGCAAGCCTCATCCTCCGATCAGCCTACTCCTGATGGTAGGCCTCAGAATGTTCCATCCCTAACGAGAATTCATATCTCTGATGATGAGGAGAGCGACAGACATTCTAATGCCATGGAAGACTACTACAGAACAATTGCCAGTCTATTCGAAGAATTTTTGAATAGCCCTGGGGCGACCATGGCAGGCAAGGGGTTGTAATTGAGGAGCTGCATAGCCCCATAGGTGTAGACACAGTGGAAGGCGTTGACATTACCAAAACTGAGCAAGAATAGCCTGTGGATAAAGTAGTGGAGGAAGTCGCCCAAGAGAATGAAAATGAAGAAACAGAAGAAGAGAATGCAATGAAGGACCCTGCTGAGGAGCAGGAAGAAGAGAAAGAAGATGCCTCGACAATTATCATTGCGGATGTTGTCGGCACACCCGTGAGTGTAGGGGCATCTAGCACTGACGAGGCTCCACCTGATTCAAGCTGGGCTGAGGTAGTTACAAGTAGCATTGAGGATCAATCCACTGATCCAGTTGGTTCGAAGGATAAGAAAAGGAAAAGGCGCAAAGACAAGAAGAGAAAGCATAAGGAAGAGGGTGAGCACCCAAGAAAAAAGAAGAAGAAAACAAAAGCAGCCTATACTTTGGTTGCTGAGGAATAAGTTGGTACATTTCTCTGTAGATAGTTTTCATGCATTTTTATTTTATCATTGCATTTTTATTAAGTTAGTTGCATTGTTATTGTATTTCCATTATATTTGTATAATATTTTCAGTGTATTGGGGACAATGCAAACACTAAGTTTGGAGGAGATATTGTGAAATGGAAATGCAATTACACCTACATCTTTGAATTTTACTTGTTTCTTGTGTTAATAAAAAAATGCAGAATTTCAACAAAAATGTGCCCATAATTTTTATTTTTATACGTAAATCTTGATTTGCTTGGAATGCTGATGTGTAAATTGGATGAATGTGAATGGATAGTGAGTCTTCCATTTTTGAATGAATGATTGGAATTGCTTTATTAATGAATGGATACTGTGAATGTTTGAATCTTGAACTAACTGACCAGTTGCAGCAACATTGTATGAATAAAAGACACTCCAATGTGAGTGCATTGTGACTTTTCAAGGGAGAACACTCCGCTGCAGGTTTAAAAAAATCATCTAGCCAAAGGCTGTCACTGCAAGAGTGTGTGTCGACACAATTACATACCTCTTAGGGGTTTGTTGCACCCCATCGTTACTACCCAGGAACAAAGGTAAAGTAATGCAATGACATCTCTCAATCACTTGAAAAAAGAAAAATGAGAAAAAGGAAGAAAAAAAGAGAAGAAAAAATTTATGATAAATGATGTATTGGTTCAAGGAAGATTAGGATTAATGCATGATACTAAATTTATGAAGTTGCAGTTTTTAATTGTTCATGCCTATAAATTATCGGCGCATTATTCTATCATGTAAATAAAATTTGTGCATTAGGAATTCAGAAAATTCAAGTTGTGAGAATAATGATTGCGGTTACATATTTGATTGTGATTTTGCTAATTTTTGTTTACTTGAAGACAAGTAAAAACTCAAGTTTGGGGGTGTGATAGCATTACAAATGACATATATTTTCTCCCTAAATTGATGTTTTAATTTTCTCTTTTATATCTTATTTAGCATGCATTATAAGCATTTCATACTTAGTTTTTATATTTTCTAACTCATTGTAGTTTAGTTTAAATTCATGTTATTATCTCTTTTTGTACTAATGTCTCCACAAGTAGCTGATATATTGTGCCTTATAATTGTCAGCGCAAGAACTCAGCTCAGATGATCAATGTTGGAAGAAGAATGCAACCACAAGATCAACTTCGAATTGCAACCAGAGATGTCGCCGCATAGAACCTGAACTTTGAATAAGAAAATTCAAGCTGAAAATACAACTGGACGCACCAGCACAGGAAAATCACACGTTGTCGTCGTAATTAACGATTTTAGGTTGTGCTTAACAATGCAGCGACAACCTGTAGATCTCTGAAGAAAACATAAAATGTGTGTGAGTGCACAGTTGTACTGTAACTAACTTTGATAGCTGCAAAAATTAGATCTAGATCTGAGAATAAAGGAGGATAAAACCTGTAACTTTTGAGGGCTATAAATAGAGGAAAGAAGATGGAAGAAATCATCAAGAGGTGGAGGAATTAAATACTAATTACTTTGTGTTTTTGGGATTTAAGCTGGAAACGGTGAACTGACGGAGCAAGAGAGAAACCACTTCTGACGAGAGGTGCTCGATGCAAAGCAAGAAGAGAGGTTAAGGAATAGTCCTAGTAGTCTAGAGATAGTAAGCTTCAATTGTATTTGTTAATCCCTCTTCTATGTTGATGGATTCTAATGACAATTGAATGAATACGAGAGTATCTTTCATTGTTAGATCACTTTGATTCTTATATAATGCTTTTCATCTGTTTATTCTTGGATCTAACTGCATCAAACTTGAGAGTGCATTTGCAGTCTATCGACATCGAGAGATGTGGTGACAAGTTAGGTTAACAAGCAAGACAACAAGAGTTGCTTGGGATAGAAGAGATTCTAGTTACTTGTTCTTGAGTGCACAACGTTGCTCACATCGACAAGTAGGGTGATTGTGGGTACTTGAGTCTTCATTAAATGAAGGACTGTTATTGGTAAGATTTCATTGGAGCTCTATTGCTGCGACAATTCATCTATACAATACCTTGTCGATGCATCCAGCGTTGCGACTTAGCGAAATCAGTGATCCACTCCAATCCTTTACACTTGATCGCACCTTTACTTTTATGCATTTAAATACTCAAGACTTCAACAACACTTTGATTTACTTTCTGTTGCTTTAACAATTAACCTTGATTGCATTGACAGTATTACCAATTTTAGTGTGCAGATCTGGCTTAATTGCATTGACATCTTTACTCACATTTCATCTAATTTTAGTATTAGTTGCTTAAACAGCTGAACATCAAGAACCCTCATTACTCGTGGGATCGATATCCGATAGAATTGTTCTATCAACTATACTTGCATCGACGTGTGTCCGCTTGCACAACTGCCATGACGTTACAGATGCGATCAATGGTATTTGAGACTTTGGCTACTGATTGTATTAGTATAGTTTTTGAAGTATAGGTAGTATTGTACATAGTAGTATTGATAGTTTAAATACTTGTATTGGTAGAAGTTGCAGGGTAAATCTAGTTAGCTCTATGGAAACTCATTGTATCGGTAGAACTGTGGGGTGTATCGGTAGTACCTTCTCTTCTATTGGTAGTAAACTGCAGCTAATTTCCAAAGGCTTCCTAACTTGACTTCTACCAATACATGTCCAACAGGTACTGGTAGAAGTCCCTAAGATTGTGTAAAATGACATTTTTACCCCTTATTGACTTGTAATGTTATTAAAGTTTATAGTTAATTGCATCTACGTTTTTATAATATCGAAATGTTGAGATATGGAGGTTTAAACAATGGTAAATGGTCATAATACCTCGAGACCCTAACAGACGATTGTGTCGGGTTTGGATGTTACAAGTCTGGTATAGAATACAAATGTTATTATATTTGATAGGAGTATTGATTCTTTCTTGGCTAGTTAGTAATGAAAGTTGTGTGTTGAGACACAGAGCAATGTGACTTTTGATAGAAATTTTTTGAATGTGATCCTAAGTTTTTGTATGATTACACTTGATCCCTGATTGATTGAAAGATTGTAAATGAATGTGTAAGATTAAATGGAGTTAATATTCTAGGTTGCTAGTTTGTAAAAAATCATAAAATTTTGTAAACCTTGAGACCCTAAATCAAAAATAGTTATGATTTTTGGGTGTTACATTTAGTGGCATCAAAGTTATGGTTTAGTCGATTCTCAGACTAAGTGTAGTCTGAATAAAGTTTAGAAAGTACATGCCATATAAACTTGTGATACTGTGATATTGATTGATCTGATCTAACTCTTGTTTTATTATAGATTTTAAAGATGTTATCTGAATCTGTTCATGACGAAACTAATGAAGTTAATAGTAATATTCTGACTACTAACTCTGGTACACGTCATAGTATACTGGTTTCAAAAATATTTTAAACTATGAGGTGAGTCAAAGTTTATCAATTTTACAAATGTCTGATGGTAAAGTCAAATATCTTTTAGATTTAATGAGACAATGCTTTATAGAAATTGTGTAAGTCAATTTAGTAGCTTCACAACCACTATTCTTGAGTATAGGTAAATAAAGTGGGATCGAAGACATAATGATGGATATGAAGTTACAATGCATGATATTATTTTTGAAAAGTTTTATTCTTTTGATATTATTTATCGTGTATGCACTAATTGAGATTGGGTTAACTTATTCTCATATTGCATTGTATTAATAATGAAAGGGGGTCTATTTCCTAACCTAATGAGATTAATGTTTGAGTCATAATTCAATGGGATATAGTTGGTATGTCGAAAATATCTGCTGAAAAATTTATGACTGTGATTTTTCTAATGATTTGGTGTTGCTATCATTTCATGAATTTGGTATTAATCTGGAAATAGATTGACTGAAGTTATATACCGTAGTGAATTATAGACTGAAATGAATTGATTGAAATTTCAGACTGATGTACTGATTATGGTTGAGCCAGGTAAATCAGAGTTGTTCAAATGTCTTTGTACAAGAAATGACCTAAAATGATTGAATATATATATATAAATAATTGACTACTAAAAAAAAAGTTAGATTTGAGGTGAACTGTGTACCGTTCACCAATAGGTATTTTGATCTACTTCCTGAAAGATTTATGAGATTTCTACCTAAATCTAATAATGGAATAAATTCAAGATATAGAATAAAAATCTTACATCTCATACAGAAGTCTTGTTCAATAAGTTTAAAGGACGTAATAGTACTCTTGAAAGTTAATAATGATTTAGTTATTCAGTTATTCAGTTCTAGTTAAAGATATGAGATGTTGAAAAATTCTTTTGAACTTGAGATGATCATTAAGAATTCTGATAATATTGTCTGAAATAACTAATGTCTCTATTAAATTATGAATGTGATGAATCAAATTGTTCAATCTTATCTAGATATTTAGATATGGTCGTAGTTATGATTTTTAATGATATTCTGATAGACTCCAAATAGAATTTGTATATGCGCAATATGTTAGAAATGTATTACTGACTATGTGTGAGAAATAGTTTACATGAAAACTTTTAACGATTTTGGTTATGTGAGATTGATTTTCTTGGTTATGTGAATCTGGTATATCCGGGTAAACAGATTTTCTATTACTATATGGAAACTGGTAGCATTAGAAATGACACTCTATTTCTCCTTAAATTAATGTATAAATTGTTCCTTTAGTACCATATTTAGCGTGCATTATTAGCATTTCATACTTAGTATTTACATTTTCTAACTCAGTGTTGCTGGATTTTATTTTCTTTCATCTTATCTCTATTGTGCAACTAATGTCGTTGTATTTAGTACTAGTTTTGCATCCAAAGTTGTCAGCGAAAAAATCCACATTGGAAGATCGGAGTAGGAAAGCATTCAAAATTGCGGTCACAAGTTGATCCAGAATTTTGACCAAATATGTCGTCACATAAATTCTTCTACATCTCTATCAGAAATTTTACACTGCTAGCATATCCAAAAGCACCAGCGCAAGAGAATGACAAATTGTCGCAGCAAATTAGAAACTATAATTTGCATCTAGGAATATCGCGACAATCTTCAGTTGCTCAAAGAACACACCAAATCTGCGTGAGTGCATAGTTGGCAATAACAACTTTTACAGCTGCATCAAGGAGTTAGATCTGAAGAGGGAGAAGATCTGGAATGGCCAGTGATTATAAATAGAAGGATGAAAGAGAAGATGGATCATCAAGGTGTGAAGATTTCAAATCTATAATTTCTCTTATTCATTTTCAAAGAAACTTGCCATGGAAGCTTAACTTCTGGAGGATAGTGATTTGATGTCACAAAGACGCAATAGCTTCTGACGAGAAGTGCTTGGTGCGACGCAAGAGGAGCAGGTAGACTAGGAATAGGATGCTTTAATTCCATTGTTAATCCCTTTTAAATTGTTGATGAATTGATAATTGTTTGAATACAGAAGTATCTTTCAATATTAGATTTGCTTTGAGTTCTATTCAATTATTCTCATTTTTTTATCTTTGGATTTAATTGTTTTGACCACAAAAGTGCGATTGCAGTCACAGTCATTGGAAGGTGCGGTGACAAGTTAGATTAACAAGCAAGACAATAGAATTTACTTGGGACTAGGAGGAATTCTGGTCACTTGTTCTTAAGTACTCAACATTACCAACATTAGAAGGTGTGGTAGAAGTCGGTACTTAGGTCTTTGTTAAACAAAGAGTTGATATTAGTACGATCTTATTATAACATAATTGTGGTGACAAATTCATCTATAAGCTACCTTGTAGTCACATTTAGCATTGTGACTTGTGAAGTTAGTGATCCTTTCCACTTCTTTACACTTGATCTATTTCTTTATATTTCTGAATTTACATTACAACCTCTCAACAATCAATTCATTTTATATTACAGTTGCACTAAACATAATTGGATTTATTTTCAGTACAATGACATTTAACATCTAAAGTTTTAACTCTAATTGCATTGACATTTCTGATTACTTTACTGTGTAGATCTAATATAAATGCACTGACATCAGTACTCACATTACACTTAATTGCAGTATTAGTTGCTTCGACATTTAAACATCAAGAACCCATTCCTCGTGAGATCGATATTCGATAGAATTGTTCTATCAACTATACTTGCATCGACGTGTGTCCGCTTGCACATTGCTATGACATAAAAACACCTATCATTTTGTGATTCAACCCACCGACAATGAATGCTAGATTACGGAATGATATCACTGCATATCATCAACTGGATGATGAGAATTTACACACTACATGGGAACATTAAAAAACTATACTAAGACGTTGTCTTATGCATGGAATCTAACAGAAAACACAAATCGAGATCTTCTATAATGGATTAAATGCACAGGCAAGAAATCTTGTCGATGCATCTGCTAATGGTCTTTTGTTGGATTGTACTTACACTGAAGTCGTGCGAATATTAGAGGATTGCGTAAAATGACTATCAATATCCAATCTCTCGTACTGCTCAAGTAAAAACAAATCCTGGAGTTATGGAATTAGATGCTAAATCAGCCTTAAGTGCACAGGTATCCTCATTGGCGAATATGATAAAAAACATGAAGGGAACGGGTGATGTTACCCCTATTCAAGTAGTCTAACAAATGGATGTCCCAACATTTTCCTGTGAAATTTACGGCGACAACAATAGTTATGAGGATTGCCCACAGCTTGCTGAAAATGCATTTTATGTTAATAATATCTATGGAAATTCCTATGGTAACTCATACAATAGTTTAGGTAGAGCTCAACAACCTTGGGGGAGTCAGAATGCTTCCACATACAGATATGGAAATTCCTCAAATCAAGGTAATTTTAGACAAGGGAGTTACAGTCACCAGTAGCAGAATTATAATCCTTCGTAAGTATATGCGTAGCCTGACCAGATGCAATCACAAATTCAGATGCAGTCGCATACTCAGATGCATCCATAGGTTCGAATGCAACCACAACAAAATATGCTACCAAATATGAAAGCATAGCCTCAGCAACAGCAACAATAGTATTCTCAATCAAGAGAAGATCCATTAGCTACTCTTGAAGCTTTGATGCGTGACCATATTACCAGAATGGAAGCAATTATACAAGGAAATTCATCTTCCATCTAAGAGTTGGAAGCACAACTAGGACTACTAGCTTCTAACATGAGCACACGACCACCAGGTGCTTTGTCAAGCGATACTGAGAATCCAAATTAGAAAAGAAAGAAGCATTGCAAGGATATTACATTGCGAAGTGGAAAGCAAACCACAAAGCAAAGTAGCAACTCTAACCAAGCACCTGTTGACGCAAATGAACCAAAGCAGCAAAGAGAAGTTGTAGTTGAAGAAGACGTAATAGAAGTAGATGAGGAGGAACCAGCAGTAGTTACACCGATGCTGACCATTCATCCTAAAAAGTTGTCGATGCAACTGCCCATGTCGATGCAATCGGTTACAACAAATCAACCCACAGTGAACATACCTTTTCCATTTACACAGAGATTCAAGGAGAAAGAACATGATAGAGATTTTCAACAGTTTGTATCTACCTCGAAACAATTGCATATTAATATACCTCTAGTTGATGCTCTTGTGTAGATCCCCAGCTTTGGGAAATTTATGAATGAGCTATTATCGAAGAAGAAAAAGCTATTGATATTGAGACAACTACGCTTACAGAAGGGTGTAGTGTTGTGTCGTCAAATAAATTACCACCAAAGATGAAATATCCTGGCAGTTTTAAAATCCCATGCTCTATTGGAAATCATTATTTACGTAAAGCTCCATGTGACCTAGGAGCTGGCATTGATCTTATGCCACTATCAACTTTTAGGAAATTAGGGATTGATCATTTGAAGCCAACTGAGGTGACATTACAACTTGCGGATAGATCTTTGACACAACTTGAAGGACAAATTAAAGACATTCTCATCCGTGTCAACAAATTTGTGTTCTTATCCGACTTTATCATAGTTAATTATGAACTGATAAAGAGGTGTCTATTATTCTGGGGTGCCCATTTCTCGCAATGGGACGCACTCTTATCAATGTTTTCAAGGGCAAGCTAATTATGCGTCATAACAATGAACATGTAACTTTCAACATTTTCGAAGCATCTTCATCGCGCAGTAAGGAACAATGTCACCAGATTGATATTTTGGATGAGCTAATTACAGAGGACTTTAATGAAAGAAGCTCAGCAATGCCAGAAGAATATGCGCTGACATCTGACAACAATATCCCACTTGAATGCTACCACACAGTTGAGGCTAATGTCTGTGAGATGAAACATGGCTAGCAATTGGAATCTTTAGATTTGACTAATCGAACAATCCCTATTTAAACCATCAATTGAAGAAGCTCCGACACTAGAGTTAAAGCCATCACCAACACACCTGAAATATATTTTCTTAGGTGACAATGATACATTACTAGTGATTGTCACACAAGTCTCGTTGCAAGCCAAGAAGAAAAATTAATCGGAATACTAAAGTAACATAAAAGAGCCATCACCTAGAGCATAGCGGACATCAGAGGCATTAGTCTCTCTTTATGCATGCATAAAATTAGGCTGGAATATGAAGGCAAATAGTTAATTAAGCAACAACGAAGACTGAATGAGAAAATGAAGGAAGTAGTGAAGAAGGAGATTATTAAATGGTTAGATGCGGGCATAATCTACCTTGTTTCAGACAGCACATGGGTAAGCCCGGTCCAATGTGTGCCTAAGAAGAGCGGCATCACGGTAGTAAGTAACGATAAAAATGAGCTAATCCCTACTTGCATTGCTACAGGTTTGCGAGTATGTATGGACTATCGTCGTTTAAATGCGGCCACAAAGAAGGATCACTTCCCACTTCCATTCATTAATCAAATGTTAGATAGGCTAGCTGGTAAAGGCTATTACTGTTTCCTTTATGGATACTCTGGATACAACCAGATCACAATCACACCGTAAGATCAAGCAAAGACAACTTTCACATGCCCATTTGGAATCTTTGCTTTTCGATGAATGCCATTTGGTTTGTGCAATTCTCCAGCCACATTTCAAAGGTGCATGATGGCTATCTTCTCAGATATGATCGAGGACTCATTAGAGGTATTTATGGATGATTTTTCTATGTATGGGTAAAATTTTGATATATGTGCTGATAATTTAGCAAAAGTGTTGAAAAGATGCGAGGACGCCAACTTGGTTCTAAAGTGGGAAAAATTCCACTTCATGGCAACCGAAGGAATTGTCCTTGGTCATCGAATATCTTATCAGGGCATTGAAGTTGATAAAACGAAGGTGGAAATCGTTGAAAAGTTACCTCCACCGAATAATATGAAAGGAATAAGGAGTTTTCTCGACCATGCCGGATTTTATAGAAGATTCATTCGAGACTTCTCCAAAATAGCAAAACCACTATGCTCCTTATTGGAGCAAAATAAAAAGTTTTTGTTCGATGAAGCTTGCTTGAAAACATTTCTAAAGATTAAACAGCCCTTAGTACAAGCACCCATTGTCGTCGCACCAGATTAACGTAGCCGTTCGAAGTAATGTGCGATGCAAGTGACTTTGTTGTAGGTGTTGTGCTAGGACAAAAGAAAGATAAGGTATTTCATTCAATATATTATGCTAGTAAAACTTTAACTGAAGCGTAGGTGAATTATATGACCACTAAGAAAGAGTTACTGGTAGTAGTTTTTGCATTTGACAAGTTTCGTTCATAATTTGTCGGTGCAAAAATTACAGTATACAGTGATCACTCTGGTTTGAGATACCTTTTTGCTAAGAAAGATGCCAAACCTAGGCTGATAAGATGGATCCTTTTACTCCAAGAATTTGATGTTGAAATTTAAGATAGGAAAGGATCAGAAAACCAAGTAGCAAACCACCTCTCTCGTCTAGAAGCTAGAAGCGAGGATGGAAATAAGTCACAAATTGTTGATGCATTTTTAGATGAGAAATTATTCTTTGTTAACGCATCTCCATGGTATGCGTATGTAATCAATTACATAGTTTGTGGAAAGCTACCACTGAGTGCAACAAGTCATAGGAAGGTCCGATTTATTAGGGATGCTACTAATTATCATTGGAATGAGTCATACCTATTTAAGGTATGCGCCAACAACATTATTCGTCATTGTTTCTTGAGGAGGAAATGTTATCTATCCTAAAGCATTTCCATGATGCTTCCTATGGAGGCCATTTTGGTGGTGTTAGGACTGCTGCAAAGGTTATACAATCAAGATTTTACTGGCTTACATTGTTTCGAGATGCACACAATTTTGCTCAACAGTGCGACAAATGTCAGCGCACCGGTTCCATATCTCGATGCAACGAGATGCTTCAACAACCTATCATGGAGGTTGAACTCTTTGATGTGTGGGATATAGATTACCTGGGACCATTTCCAGATGCCTTTGAGAATGTGTATATCATGGTAATTGTTGACTATGTCTCCAAGTGGATCGAAGCAATTGATGTTCCAAAAGACGATGCTTGAATGGTGTTAAAGTTCTTTCACACATACATCCTTACAAGATTCGAAACACCTCAAGCATTAATAAGTGATCAAGGTACTCATTTTCATTGCAATCAGGTGGTAACAACTTTGAAACACTATGATGTGAAGCATCGCATGGCAACCATGTATCATCCATAATCGAATGGACAAGTAGAGATCTCTAATTAACAAATTAAAAGTATTCTTGAGAAAGTTGTTAATCCATCTATACGGGATTGGTCCTCGCGATTACATGATACGTTGTGGGTGCTTCACACCGCTTACAAAAATCCGTTAGGAATGTTGCCATATTAGCTGGTGTTTGGAAATCATGTCACTTGTCTACTTGAACATAAGGCCATGTAGGCAATAAAGCAAGTGAATGTGGATTATGATGCTGTTGGACAAAAAAGATTGTTGGACATTTTAGAGCTGGAAGAAATTCAACACAGTGCCTATGAAAATGCAACTATTTACAAAGAAAAAACTAAGAGATGGCACGATAACATCATTTTGTGGCAATAATTTTTCCTGGTCAGTTAGTGCTTTTATTTAACTCACGTTTAAAATTGCATCCAGGGAAATTGCGCTCAAGGTGGTCAGGACCTTTCCAAGTTGTCGAAGCATTTTCACATGGTACGATGACAATTAAAGATTTGAATGATAGGCACCAATTTAAAGTAAACGGCCAATAATTGAAGCATTACTGCAGTCCAGGCATCAACGAGCAAAACGAGTCCATTAAACTGATCACATTTATTTAATAATGTCATTGCAATTTTTGATATTAACTTTTTGTCTTTTGTTTACTTTTAATTAGTTTTCCTTAGTTTTATACAGGAATAAAATATCTCTTTTTTGTCGATGCACACAAAAGCATGATTTGTCGGCACATTTCTTTGATGACTCAACGAAATGTTTTGGGCAAGAATCACGCCGGTTGATTCACTCCAATCCCCAACCGTTGGATCATCCTGAAAAAGTGCGATCTGTGTCCTACCATTTATTGGCTACAGACACAATGTACTTTTTGCTAACATCACATCTCTTCGCCTTCATCAACTATAAAACTCTACTTTTGTGTCAACTGTTCTCTCACATTCACAATCTCCATTGTTGTTGTATCTTCTTCATCTTCAACCTTCTATGTTTTCTATAAAATATTCTTACTTTATTTTCTTTCAGTCCTCATGGCAAGAACTCGGGGAGCAAAAACACCATCTAAATCGACGGCTGAATCCTCGGCTGCCATGGTCAAGATTGTCGACCAACCACAACCCAAAGAGTTTGTTCTCTTCCTGTCAAAAGCGGTGAATGACCGTTATCATAAAGTCATGATGAAGAGGAACTGTCATCCTGAACAAGGATTCTAGTTGTCCCCGCATCTGACTATGGGGAAGCAAGTCACCAGGACAATCTCTCGTTTAGGATGGGAACAATTTTGCGACCAACCAGCCAGGTATTCTCCTTCTCTGGTAAGGGAATTTTATGCTAACCTGGTGGACCCCGAACAGGAATTCATATTTGTTCGTGAAAGGTTGGTTCCCTGGAGCACCGATCACATAAACTCTCTCTTCCATACTGCTGAGGGAGAGGATGAACACATCGAGTTCTTAGAGAATCTGACTGAAAAAGGTATCGAGCTTTTACTAAACGATTTATGTGTTGACGATGCAGTTTGGACTGGCAACAATCCAAACAACTACACCATGCACCGTCACTTTCTCACTGTTCAAAGTAAGGTATGGTTCCATTTTATAAACTGTCATCTACTACCATCTACCCATAGCACCACTGTAACACTAGATAGAATGTGTCTGTTGCATTCTATATTGAAGAGACACAAAATTTACGTCGACGCAATCCTGCATCAAGAAATTATTGAGGCCGCTACAAAACAAACAGGTATCCTACCCTTCCCCTCTCTGATAATGTCGCTGTGTAAACAAAGAGGCATTGTGCCTCTGGAAGGGGATGAGACTTTGGAAAATAAGGGCCTCATCAACGATGTTTCGGTAGAGAGGATGACTAGAAGATAATAAACTCCTCTGGTGAAGGAGGTTACGTAGAAGAAAGAAAAGGGAAAAGGAAAAAGGAAAACTGCTCAAACCCATGCTCCCACAGACCCTCAAATTTAGTTTACTTTTCCATAGTTACTTGCATGCATTTTATTTTTTGTCATTGCATTTTTATTGTCCCTTCATTTTATTTGTTTTAATAGTTGCATTTCCATTATAATTTGTATAGTAATGTTAGTGCATTGGGGACAATGCAGACATTAAGTTTGGGGGGAAATGTGGAATGAAAATACAATTACACCCACAAGTTTAGGAATATATTTGTTTCTTTAAGTTGAATGAAAGAATGCAAAGTTAAGGAAAATAATTATGGCCACATTTTTTCCATTTGATGCATAAATTCTTGAATTATTTTGAAAGATAATACGTGAATTGGATGAATATGATTGAATGTTGAATCCTTCAATTTTTGGATGAATGATTGAGATTGCATTAGTAATAGATGAGTAGCATCATTCTTTAAAATTTGAATTAACTTACCATCTTGCAGCTATAATTATATTTGCTAAATAAAAGACACTCCAATGTGGGTGCATTGTGACTCAACAAAGGGGAACATTCCACTGCAAGTGTTAGAAAAATTATATAGCCAAAGGCTATCACTACAAGAGTGTGTGTCGGCACAATTACATGCTCCTTGGGGGTTTGTTGCACCCCATCGTTACTGCCCAGGAACAAGAGTATAGTAATGCAATGACATCTCTCAATCACATAAAAGAAAAAAAATAAAGAAAGAAAATTAATAGAAAAGAAAAATATAAATATATATATACAATAAATGCTATGTTTGTTAAAAGGATTTAAGATTTGAAGCATGATGCTAGCATTAGTGAAGTTGCAATTTCAATTATTCATGCCTATAAATTGTCGGTGCAATATTTCAGCATATGAATACAATTTATACATTAGGATTTCAGAGAATATAAGTTGCTAGAATAAGAAATGTGGTGACAAGAATTTAGATATAACTTTGCTAGTTTTTATTTACTTGAGGACAAGTAAAAACTCAAGTTTAGTGGTGTGATAGCATCAGAAATGACACTCTATTTCTCCTTAAATTAATGTATAAAGTGTTCCTTTTGTACCATATTTAGCATGCATTATTAGCATTTCATACTTGGTATTTACATTTTCTAACTCAATGTTGTTAGATTTTATTTTCTTTCATCTTATCTCTATTGTGCTACTAATGTCGTAGTATTTAGTACTAGTTTTTCATCCAAAGTTGTCAGTGTAGAAATCCACATGGGAAGATCGGAGTAGGAAAGCATTCAAAATTGCGGGCACAAGTTGATCCAAAATTGTGGTCGAATATGTCGTCACATGAATGCTTCTTCATCTTTATCAGGAATTTTACGCTGCTAGCATATCCAGAAACACCAGCACAGGAGAATGACAAATTGTTGCAGCAAATTAGAAATTATAATTTGCGTCCAGGAATGTTTCGCGTCAATCTGCAACTGATCAAAGAACACACCAGATCTGCGTGAGTGCATAGTTGGCAATAACAATTTTTACTGCTGCATCAAGGACTTAGATCTGAAGAGGGAGAAAGATCTGGAATAGCCAGCTATTATAAATAGAAGGATGAAAAAGAAGATGGATCATCAAGGTGTGAAGATTTCAAATCTATAATTTCTCTTATTCATTTTCGAAGAAAGTTTCCATGGAAGCTTAACTTCTAGAGGAAGGTGATCTGATGTCATAAAGACGGAACAACTTCTGACGAGAAGTGCTTGGTACGACGCAAGAGGAGCGATTAAGGAAGAATTCTCGTAGACTAGGAATAGGATGCTTCGATTCCTTTGTTAATCCCACTTAAATTGTTAATGAATTGATAATTGTTTGAATATTGAAGTATCTTTCAATATTAGATTTGCTTTGAGTTCTATCCAATTCTTCTCATTTGTTTATCTTTAGATTTAACTATTTTGACCATGAAAGTGCGATTGCAGTCAAAGTCACTGGAATGTGCATTGACAAGTTAGATTAACAAGCAAGACAATGGAAGTTGCTTGGGACTAGGAGGAATTTTGGTTACTTGTTCTTAAGTACTCAGCATTACCTGCACTGGAAGGTGTGGTAGTAGTGGGTACTTAGGTCTTTGTTAAACAAAGAGTTGATATTTGTACTATATCATTGGAACATAATTGCGGCGACAAATTCATCTATAAGTTACCTTGTAGTCACAGTTAGCATTGTGACTTGTGAAGTTAGTGATCCTCTACACTTCTTTACACTTGATCTATTTCTTTATATTTCTGAATTTACATTACAACCTCTTAACAATCAATTCATTTTATACTATGTTGCACTGGCACTTTGTATAACATTTGCACTGACAATTTTTACTCTTAACCTGTGTAGTTTTAACCAATTTGCATTGACATTTCTTATCATTTTAACTCAGATGCTTCGACAGATTTAAACATAAACAACCATCTTTGTGGGATCGATGTCTGGTAGATTTACACCTATCAACTATACTTGCATCGACAAGTGTTCACTTGCATAATTTCTGTGACGTTCATAGCGCGATCAGAAACTCCGAAAAATATCCTTGGAAATTTCTATATTGACCTATCTGAACAACAAGCCCTGTCTAAATTATTACTGTTATTTATGATTCCTGAGTAGGGGAAGCTAAGATAAAGTTTGTGTTATTCGAGATTATTATGAGATTGTTATTTTTTATATTTGGATGAGCTAGTAATGACTTCTGTTGTGAGGAAAACTTTAGAATAAACAAGTACTGCTAGATAAAATATTTGAGGACGAAATTTCTTAAGGGAGGAAAGTTGTAATAGCCCGTTTTTCAGTGGTGTCGAAAACAATGGTTTCGAGACCCCAAAATCGACGAGAAAAAACTTTATAATGAGTGTTTAAATAAAATAAGTCAATAATAATTTTATATGGAATTTTGAATTGAAGAATTTTAATTATTGAATTAAAAGTTAGTATAAGTGGTTTAGTTCAAAATTCAAGTGGGTTTAGAAAAGGAGGTATCGAGGCCTCGTTTATGAGATTTAGGACCATAAATATTTTTATTAAATATTTACAAAGTCTTATTATATGTAAATTGAAGTTTGGTCGGGTAATTTTAATGATTAATTGCTTAATTTAAGAAAAATGAGTAAATTGTAAAAGATGTAAAAGTTAATTGTTAATGATAAAAAATTAGTAAAGGGACCAAAATGGTAATTAAACCATAATCAAAAAGTCAAGCGGTGGTGGATATGATTACCATTCACTAACTTTTGGGTTATTTATTCATTTAATTAGTTTAAGGGTAAATTGGAAATAAGTTTGTTTAATTGGAATTTAATATAATTGAAGGATCAATTGTGTAATTGGACTTTCCTTAAATGGCCTAATAATAGAAATAATGTGGAATTCTTTAAGTTTTGGTAAATTGCAATTAAATCCTAACTGAATGAGGATTTACTAATTAGTTTTTTTCCTAATGTGATAAAGAATGGTGGTTTTGAGGCCATAACTTCAATATATCAGACCGTAAATATGTCATTAGCATCGTATGAAATTTTAATTAAATGAAAAGAACTAAATTATAGAAGTTGTAAAAGTTGAAATACTCAATTAGAGGGGCTAGATAAACAAACTAACCATGGAAGTTGAGTTAGTGGATTTATATGTCATTAGGTGGTGTAATAAGTGGATTTATTTAAGCTTAACCAAGGTTAATTAATATAATTATAAAATACCAAAAATTTACAAAATTGCCATAGGTATATATATGAAATTAAAGGAAGAAAAATGACATTTTTCATCTTTTCTTCTTCTTCACGGTCGAATGGGGGAAAATTAGGGTTTTCTGTTGTTGAACTTTGAAACTTTGATTAGGTAAGAAAATCCTCTTTGTTTTTAGTGATTTTTATGTTTTTGAGTTGATATTAGCTTGATCTAGGTAATGTCTGGAATAACTAATGTCTCTGTTAAATTATGAATGTGATGAACCAGATTGTTCAATATTATCTGGGTATTTAGATATAGTTGTAGTTATATTTTTATGATATTCTATTAGACTCCAAATAGAATTTGTATATTGTTCGACCTGTAACATCACAGTGATTGTGCAAGCAAACACATGTTGATGCAAGTATAGTTGATAGATTGTTTCTATCGAATATCGATCCCATGAGGAATGGGTACTTGAGGCTTAAATGTCGAAGCAACTAATACTAAGATTAGAGAAAAAGCTAGTAAGGATGTTAGCAAAATTAAAGTATTTCTGCACACTAAGATAGTCAAAATTGTCAATGTAATTATTAAAGTTAATTGTCAAATCAACTGAAAGTGAATCAAATTGTTGTTGAAGTGTTGAGAATTTAAATGCATGAAAGTAAAGTATGACCAAGTGTGAAGAATTGGAGTGGATCACTGATTTTACTAAGTAGCAACACTAGATGTGTCGATAAGGTATTGTATAGACGAATTGTTACAGCACTAAAGCTCCAATGAAATCTTACCAATTATAACTCTCTGTTTAATTGAGACTTAAGTGCCCACAATTACCACACCTCTCAGTGTTGGCAATGTTGTGCACCCAAGAATAAGTGACCAGAATCTCTTCTAATCCCAAACAACACTCGCTTACTTGCTTGTTAACTTAACTTGTCATCGCATCTCCCGATGTCGATAGACTGCAATTCCACTCTCGTGTTTAATGCAGTTAAGTCCAAGAATAAACAGATGAGGAGAATCAAATAAGAATCAAAGTAATCTAACACTGAAAGATATTCCCATATTCATTCAATAGTGAATAATAACTCATCAACATAAAGGGAGGGGTCAACAAATACATCGAAGCTTACTATCTCTAGACTACTAAGACTATTCCTTAACCGCTCCTTTTGCTTTGCATCGGGCACTTCTCGTCAAAAGTAGTTGCTCCTTCGTTCGATCAGCTCACTGTTCTCCAGCTTAAAACCTCAAAAACTCAAAGTAATTGTAGAATTAATTCCTTCACCTCCTGATATATTTCCCTTTCTTCTATTTATAGGCTTTAAGAATTGTAGATTTCTTCTCCTCTTAGATCCAACTTTTTATGCAGCTGTCAAAGTTTGTTGAAATCCAGTTGTGCACTCATGCAAATCTGGTGTGATATTCATAAATCTACAGATTGTCGTCGCATTTTTTAGCGCGATCTATAATCCTGAATTGCGGCGACATCGTATGAAATTCTTGCATTGGTGCTTTCAGATGTGTTTGCAGCGTGAATTCACCCATACAAAGTAAAGGTTTCGATGTGTTGACATCTCTAGCCACAATTCCAAGCTAACTTGTGGCTGCATTCTTTAAATTCGTTCTAGTATCAATCTTTTGAGATGGATTCCTACACTGACAATTTCTACACACAATACAAAGGCTGCACGTGGCAACATTAGTGCACAAAAGAGATAAAATAACAAGAATTTAAGCCAACAACAATGAGTTAGAATATATAAATACTAAGAATGAAATGCCTATTATGCATGCTAAATATACTACAAAAGAGACAATTAATACACAAATTTAGGGAGAAACTAGGTATCATTTCTAATGCTATCACACCTCCAAACTTGAGTTTTTACTTGCCCTCAAGTAAACAAAAATTAGCAAACTTCACAAACAAATATGTCACCACAATCAATATTTTAACCACTTAAATTTTTTGTAATTCTAATATATAAATTGCATTCACATGACAGAATAATGTGCCGACAATTTATAAACATGAATAATTAAAACTGCAACTTCACCAATGTTAGCAACATGCTTTGAATCTTAACCCTTCCTTAACCAATACAACATTCATGGCAATATATTTCTTTTCTTTTTTTCTTTTCCTCTTCTTTCTTTTTCTTTCTTTTTGTGAATTTTTTATTAAAAGTGACTGAGAGATGTCATTGCATTACTCTACCTTTGTTCTTGAGTAGTAATGATGGGGTGTAACAAACCCCTAGGAGGTATGTAATTGTGTCGACACACACTGTTGCAGTGACAGCCTTTGGCTAGATGATTTTTCTAACACATGCAGCGGAGTGTTCTCCCTTGACTAGTCACAATGCACTCACATTGGAGTGTCTTTTATTAGTACAATGTCGCTGGAATTGGTAAGTTAGTTCAAGATTCAAGGGTTGATACTATCCATTCATTACTAAAGCAATTCCAATCATTCATCCAAAAATAGAAAATTCAATATTCATTCATATTCACCCAATTCACAAATCAGCATTTCAAACCATTCAAGAATTATGCATAAAAATAAAAATTGTGGTCACATTTTTGTTGAAACTTTGTATATTTTCATTGAACTAATGAAACAAGTAATTTTCAAATATGTGGGTGTAATCGCATTTTCATTTCATAGAAGATCCCCTCAAACTTAATGTCTGCATCGTCCCCAATGCACTGATAATACTATACAGATAAGAATGAAAATGCAACTACAATGCAAATGTACTAACAAATGAAATGCAGTGACAAATGAAAATGCAATGACAACTAAATAATATGCATGCAATTAACTACTGAGAAGTAAAACTAACTTATTAGTCAGCAGTCGATGAAGTGACTGCTTTGGCTTTCATCTTCTTCTTCTTCTTCTTTGGGCGCTCGCCTTCTTCTTTGCGCTTCCTCTTCTTGTCCTTTGAATCAACCGGAGCAGCGGATTGCTCCTCTTCAACCGGTTAAGTGACTGCCTCATCGACAGTTACATCTGATGGGTGGACCTCAACAAGTGGTGCAACATAGGACACAATGGTTAGAGGATTTGGTTCCTCAATGCTGCTAGTAACTGCCTCAGCCTAGGTCGCTTCAGGTGGAGCCATATCTTCACTAGATGCCCCCACACTGGTTGGTGGTTTGACAATATCCTCCACGTTATTTGTCAGGGCATCGTCTTTCTTTTTTACCTCTTCTTCTTCAGGAGTCACCTTCTCAAGTTCTTCTTCCTCTCCTTCTTTCTTCTTCTCATGGCCTTCTTCTTGATGTGCTTCTTCTTCCCCAGGCTTTTCCTGCTCAGTGATGGCTTTGTCGGTGCTTTCTTTTGCGTCCACACCCATAGTTATAATCGGGGTATGCACCTCTTCAACCATAGATGTTCACTTTGCTATATTAGCCCCAAGGCTGTTCGAGAAATCTTCTTCGAACAAGCTGGCTATAGTTCTGTAGCAATCCGTCATAGCATTAGAATGCCCCTCGTGTTCCTCGTCATCTGAAATGTGGATTCTCGTTGGAGAGGGGACATATTGAGGCCTACCATCAGGAGTAGGCTGGTCGGAGGATGAGGGCATTGGTCGAAAGATAGATGGGAAGACAGGAAAATCTGGCAGCAGACTTAGGCTCATACTCCTTAATGCAACGACAATAGCGCTGTTCCATGCTTTTGTGTATACATAAAATATGTTCTGCCTATAGTCCATGTCTTCCAACACGCTGAAAATACAGATACTATGCATGTCGATATGAACAATGTTTACTTTCATAGCAACCAACCTCTTCCCTAAAGGGTCTATGGGCGTCTGATTTCTCCTTTTTCTTCCATTTTCCCTTTTCCTTCTTATTGGGTGCTTCCTTTACCAGCGACGTCTCTTGGCCTCTCGTCATTCTTTCTACTGAGATATCATTAATGGGGCCCTTATTATCTAACACTTCCTCACCATCATGAGGAACAATTCCCTTTTGTTTACAAAGCAGCATTACTAAAGAAGAAAGGGTAATATACCTATTTGCTTAAATGCAGCTTCAGTAGTTTGGTCACGTAGAATTGTGCCAACATCAATGTGATGGCCTTTCATGATGGAGTGCAAGATGCACATGCAGTTTAATGTCGCTGTAGTGCTATGTGTTGAAGGTAACTAACGACTGTTCACAAAATGAAACCAAACTTTGCTTTGAGTTTTCAAATAACATCGGTGCATGGTATAGTTGTGTGGACCATTACCCATCCCCAAAGTGCCTTCAACACACATGTCTCTCATCACCTGGTCAGCTCCGTCATCAGTTAACTCTTCCAAAAATGAAGTGTGGGTGTATACCCTCTCAGTAATCCAGAATAGGGTGTTGATGTGAACGACACTCTAAGGTATCAAGCCCTCCCTCACAAAGATGAACTCCTGCTCAGAGTCTACAATATTAGCATAAAATTCCCAAACCAGACGACTGATTGTTCTTGCGATTTGTTTCCCCAACATCTGGTGTGGGGATAACTATTTACCCTACCCTGAGTGGTAGTTTCGTTTGAGCATAGTGTCATGGTAGCGGTCCTTAGTCGCCTTGGACAAAAATAAGATAGGTTCACTTGGTGGGGGTTGGTTTGTGGTCCGAACCATGGTGGCGAAAGATTCAACGAGGGCTTTGGAAGGAGTTTTCGCGCCTCTTGTTCTTGCCATAATAGCTTAGTAGAAAGATTAAAAGAAACTTGTAGAGAAAAGATTAAACTTGTGAGAGTAAGAGTAGAAACAACAAAGAAGATGAGTTGCAGTAGCAATGACAATTGTGAGTGGGTGAAGGAAATCGACAGAAAAGGGTTTTATAACCTTTTAGTGTAAAGAAACGTGATTATTTCAAACATCCTAAAAAATCGACACGTCTGCAACCAATAAATGCCAGGCTGCAGATTGTACCTTTTGACTTGATTCAACGGCTAGGGATAGACGATGATCAACCGGTGCGATTCTTGCTAAGAAACCTTTGCTGAGTCATCACAGAATTCACCGACAAGTTGTGCTTTGCGATGCATCTACAAAAAAAATGACTTTTATTCCTCTATAGAATTTAAAAGGAAACAAATAAAAGTGAAAAGATAAAAGGAAATGCAAAATACGTTGACATTTTTTAAATGTGACCAGATTAATAGTCTCATTTGGTTCTTTGACATCTGGGCTCACATAGTGCTTTAGTCGTTGTCCATTCACCTTGATATGGTGTCCATCCTTTAAATTTTCAATTATCACCGTGCCATTCTGAAATGCTTCAACAACCTTAAAGGGTCTGACCATCTTGAACGCAATTTAGCTAGATGCAGTTTTAAATGTGAATTAAACAAAAGTACTAACTGACCAAGATTAAATTGTCGACACAAGATGATATTGTTATGCCATCTCTTGGTCTTTTCTTTGTATATTGCAGCATTCTCATAAGTATTATGGTGAATTTCTTCTAGTTCAGCAATGTCCAACAACCTCTTCCTTCAAGCAGTGTCGTAGTCCATATTTACCTACTTGATCGCCCACATGGCCATATGCTCAAGCTCAATTGGCAGGTGACATGACTTACTAAACACGAGTTGATACGGTGACATTCTCAATGGGGTTTTGTAAGCGGTGCGAAGTGGCCACAATGCATCATGTAATCGCGAAGATCAATCCCTCCTAGATGGATTAACCACCTTCTCAAGGATACTTCAAATTTACCAATTGGAAACCTTCGCTTGGCCATTTGTTTGTGGATGATACATTGTGGCCATGCGATGCTTCACACCATATCTTTTCAATGCTGTCGCCAGTTGGTTGTTGTGAAAATGAGTACCTTGATCACTTATTAATGCCCTAGGTGTTCCAAATCTCGTAAGGATGTATGTGTGAAATAACTTCAACACCGTTTGAGACATAGTCAACAGCCACTAGAATGTACACATTCCCAAAAGAGTTTGGAAATGGCCCCATGAAATCTATACCCCAAACATCAAATAACTCCACCTCCATAATAGGTTGTTGGAGCATCTCGTTACGGCAAGATATAGAACTAGTACATTGAAATTTATCGTATTGTTGCACAAAGTTATGGGCATCTCGAAATAATGTGGGCCAAAAGAATCCAAATTGTAGGACCTTTGCAACAGTCATTATTCCACCAAAATAGCCTCCATAGGGAGCATCATGACAATGTCTCAGAATGGAAGTTATCTCTTCTTCAATAATGCAGCGACGGATTATGTTGTCAGTGCATACCTTGAATACATATGGCTCATTCCAATGATACTTTGCAACGTCGCGCAAAAATCTAATTTTCTTGTGACCAATAATACTCAAAGGTAGCTTACCACAAACTAAATAATTGACAACATCAGGATACCATGGAGATGCGTCAACATGAAATAATTGCTTGTCTAGAAATGCATCGATAATGCGTAACTGATTGCCATCCTCACTTCCAGCTTCCAAACGGGATAAGTGGTCTGTTTCTTGATTCTCGGATCCTTTCCTATCTTTGATCTCAACATCAAATTCTTGTAACAGTAGGATCCATCTAATTAATCTTGGTTTGACGTCTTTCTTTGTAAAAAGGTATCTCAACACAGAGTGATCTTTCTAGACAGTAACTTTTGCGTCGACAAGATATGAACCAAATTTGTTGAATGCAAAAATGACTGCTAGTAGCTCCTTTTCAATGGTTGTATGGTTTACATGCATGTTAGTTAAAGTTTTGCTAGCATAATAAATTGAGTGAAATACCTTCTCTTTTTGTTGTCCCAAAACAACTCCTATAGAAGTCTCTTGTGTCACACATTAATTCAAACGGTTGCATCCAATCCGGTGGGACGATAATTGGAGCTTTGTACTAGTTGCTTCTTTATTTTGACAAATACGTCCAGACATTTGTCATCAAATACAAACTTCTTATTCTGCTCTAGCAATAAGCACAGTGGTTTAGTAATCTTGGAAAAATCTCAAATTAACCTTCTATAGAAACCAGCATGACCAAGAAAGCTTCTTATTCCTTTGACATTGGCGGGTGGTGGCAATTTCTCAATAATTTCTACCTTTGCTTTATCTACCTCAATGCCCTGACATGATATGCGATGGCCAAGGACAATGCCTTCAGTTGCCATGAAATGACATTTTTCCCAGTTTAGGACTAGATTTGTGTCCTCGTATCTCTTCTATACTTTTGCCAGATTGTTGGTGCATTGGTCAAAATTCTACCCATATACAGAGAAATCGTCCATGAATACCTCTAAAAAATCTTCAATCATGTTCGAGAAGATAGCCATCATGCACCTCTAGAATACGGCTGGTGTATTGCACAATCTAAATGGCATACGTCTAAAGGCAAAAGTTCTAAATGGGCATGTGAACGTGGTTTTTGGTTGATCTTCCGACACAATGGCAATTTAATTGTATCCAAAGTAGCCATCTAGGTACTAATAATAGGCTTTGCTAGCTAGCCTATCCAACATCTGATCAATAAATGGTAGTGGGAAGTGATCTTTCTTTGTGGTCGCATTGAGTCGTCGATAATCCATGCACACTCGCCACCTCACAGCAATGCGAGTAGGGATTAACTCATTCTTGTCACTACTCACAACTGTGAAACCACTCTTCTTGGGCACACGTTGGATAGGACTCACCCAATTGCTATCAGAAATGGGGTAGATGATGCCCGCGTCCAACCACTTCATAATTTCCTTCTTCACTACCTCTTTCATTTTCTCATTAAGTCTTCGCTGTTACTCAATGAACTGCTTCCTTTCATCTTCCAGTCTTATTTTGTGCATGCAAAAAGCTTATCGAAATTTGATAATGCCTCTGATGTCTGCAATGCTCCATGAAATGGCTCTTTTGTGCTCTTTTAAAATTTCGATAAGCTTTTCTTCATGAATTGCTTCGAGGCTTGTGTTGAGAATTACAGGTAATGTGTCATTGTCACCCAGAAAGACATACTTCAGATGCATTGGCAATGACTTTAACTACAAGGTAGGAGCTTGTTCAACTGATGGTTTAAACATAGGGACCGTACTGTTAGATAAATCCAAAGATTCCAATTGCCAATTCTGTCTCAACTTATAACTATTAGCCTCAACTTTGTGGTCACATTCAATTAGAATATCATCGGTGGATGTCACTGCATCTTTGTCTGAAACAGCTGAGCTCCATTCATTGAATTCTTCCATAATTATCTCGTTCAGCATGTCAATATGGTGACATTGCTCTTTATTTTTCAATGGAGATGCCTCGAGCACACTGAAGGTCATATGGTCATCGTTATGATGCATAATGAGTTCGCACTTGAACACATCAATAAGAGTACGTCTTGTTACTAAGAATAGTCATCCCAAGATGATGGGCACCTTCTTATCTGCTTCGTAGTCAAGGATTATGAAATCGATAGGGAACATGAGCTTATCAACTTGGACAAGGAAATCTTTGATCTGGCCTTCAAGTTGTGCTAAAGATCTGTCCGCAAGCTGTAATGTCACCGCAGTGGGCTTCATTGATCCTATTCCTAACTTCCTGAATGTGGACAAAGGCATGAGACTAATACTAGCTCCCAAATCACATAAAGCTTTACCTAGATAATGATTTGCAATAGAGCATGGGATTGTGAAGCTGCCAGGGTCTTTCATTTTGGTGGCAACTTGTTTGTTAGCACAGTGCTGCACCCTTCTATGAGCGCAATCGTCTTGATTTCGGGCAACTTTTTCTTCTTTGATAACAGCTCTTTCATGAATTTCCCATAGCTGGGTATCTGTACAAGAGCATCTACAAGAGGTATGTTAATATGTAATTGCTTCAAAGTAGAAACAAACTTTTGATAGTCTTTATCATGGTCTTTCTCTTTAAATCTTTACGGAAATGGCAAAGGTATACTGTTGGTGGGTTGTTATGGGATAGTCGGTTGCATCGATATTGGCAGTTGTGTCTATGTTTTTGTTGGGTGAATTGTAGGCATAAAAGTCATTACAATTAGCTTTTCCTCATTTATTTCTGCTTGGTTTTTTTCAGCTACAACTTCTCCTTGTTGCTTGGGTTTAGATGCATCGACATTTTTTTGAGTGAAATTGCCGCTTGGTTCAGTAGTTTGCTTTTCGCTCCACAGCGTGATAGCTGTGCAATGTTCTTTCCCCTTCTGCTTTGGATTCTCAATATCACTTGGCAAAGTACCTGGCGTTCTTGTACTCATATTAGAAGCCAACTGTCCTAGATAGGCTTCTAACGCACGGATAGAAGACAAATTGCCTTGGACTATTGCTTCAATTCGTGTAATATGCTCTCACATCAGTGCTTCAACAACAGTCATAGGATTTGGTCTTTGTTGAGAAAATTGTTACTGATGTTGCTGATGCTGTCCTTGCATATGTGGTGACACAGTTTTTGTGACTGCATTCTAGCTTGTGGTTGCATCTGGATATGTACCTACATTTGATCAGGATTCGAACGTACTTAAGAATTTTGATTATAATTCTACTGCTGATTATTGTTGTAACTCCCTTGTTTATAACTCCCTTGCTGTGAGGTATTTCCATATCTGTATGTGGAAGCATTCTGATTCCCTCAAGGTTGTTGATTTCGGTTGGAATTATTAAATGAGTTACCATAAGAATTTCCTCTAATATTGTTGACATAAAATGCATTCTCAGTATGTAGTGGGTAGTCCTCATAACTGTGGTTGTCACCACAAATTTCACAGGAAAATGTCGGGACATCCATTTGTTGGGTCAGTTGAATAGGAGCAATATCACTTGTCCCCTTCATGCTTTTATAATGTTGGCCAAAGAGGATACCTATGCACTTAAAGCTAAAATTGCATCTAACTCAAGAACATCGGGATTAGTCTTTACCTGAGCAGAACGAGAGATAAGATACTGATAATCATTCTGTGCAATCCTTTCTAGAATTCGCAGAGCTTCGCTGTAGGTACAATCCAACAAGGGACCCTTTTCAGATGCGTCGACAAGATTTCTTGTCTGGGCATTCAATCCATTGTTAAAGATCTCGATTTGAGTCTCTAGCTGAATTCCATTCATAAGGCAATGTCTAAGCAGAGTCTTATAACTCTCCCATGTTATATGTAGTTTCTCATCATCTAACTGATGATAATCTATGATGTCATTGCGCAACCTTGCATTCATTGTCGGCTGATTGAATCTCAAAACAAACTGAGTTGCTAACGCATTCCATGATGTAATGGATCCAGCCAGCACACCCAAGAACCATGTTCATGCCCTTCCCTGAATGAATAAGGAAACAATTTCATTTTTAAGACGTCATCAGGGACACCATGTTGGCTAAAAGATGCGCAAATAAGTAGAAATGATTTTAAATGTTCTCACGCATCTTCATGAAGTAGGCCTACATATTGCCCATTTGAATTGAGCATCTAACACATAATCGATTCAAAACACCGACTCAAAGCTTGATAACTCTTTCATTCATTTCTTTTTCATCTTTCTCAATTTCGTGTACCATAACCTGTTTGCAACAATCATAAAAAATACAAATAATTTACTATTTAAATGTAAATTTAATGTTATGAACCTACCGGATGAAACTCTAGGGACTAATTCATAATTTTCCCTTTTCCACGATCGGTAGCACGATCTTAATCCAACATAACAGCCCGTTTTTTAGTAGTGTCGAAAACAGTGGTTTCGGGACCACAAACGCAACGAGAATTTTTTTATAATGAGTGTTTTAATTAAATAAGTCAGTAATAAATTTTTATGGAATTTTGAATTGAAGAATTTTAATTATTGAATTAAAAGTTAGTATAAGTGGTTTGGTTCAAAAGTCAAATGGTTTTAGAAAATGAGGTATCGAGACCTCGTTTTTGAAATTAAGAGTTGTAAATATTTTTATTAAATATTTACAGAGTCTTATTATATGTGAATTGAAGTTTGGTTGGGTAATTTTGATAATTAATTCATTAATTAAGGAAAAAAGAGTAAATTGTAAAAAGGTAAAAGTTATTTACTATTGATTAAAAATAAAAGGGACCCGAGTAGTAATTACACCAAGGTTAGAAAGTCCAAGCGGTGGAGGATATGATTACCTTCCACTAACTTTATTTATTCAATTAGTCCTAATTAGTTTAAGGCTAAATTGAAATAAGTTTGTTGGATGAGAATTTAATATAATTGAAGGATCAATTGCCTAATTGGACCTTCCTTAAATGGCCTAATATTAGAAATAACATGGAATTCTTTAAGCTTTGATGAATTGAAATTAAATCCTAGTTAAATGAGGATTTACTAATTAGTTTATTTCTCGGTGTGATCGAGAAATGGTGGTTTCGGGGCCATAACTTCAATGTGTCAGATCGTAAATATTAATTATTTAATATTTAATAGGTCATTAGTATTGTATTTAAATTTGGTTACGAAATTTTATTGTTTAGATAGTTAATTAAATGAAAATGACTAAATTATAAAGGTTGTAAAAAGTTCAAATGCTCAATTAGAGGGGTTAAATAAACAAATTAACCATGGAGGTTAAGTTAGTGTATTTATATGTCAACTAGTGGTGTAATAAGTGGATTTAATTAAGCTTAAGTAAGGTTAATTAAGTTAATTATAAAAGACCAAATATTGACAAAATTGTCATAAGTATATATATGAAATTAAAGGAAGAAAATTGACATTTTTCTTCCTTTAATTTCATATATATACTTATGACAATTTTGTCAATATTTCTTCTTCTTCTTCATGGCCGAATGAGGGAAAACTTAGGGTTTTCCATTGTTTACCTTTGAAGCTTTGATTATGTAAGGAAATCTCTCCCGTTTTTAGTAATTTTTATGTTTTTGAGTTCGCTTTAGCTCGATTTAGCTAATCCGATGACTAATTTGTGAAACTGTTAAATGTTATAAATTTTTCCATGGATGAATAAGCTTGTTCTTGAAATTTTATGGAGGATTTATAAGCTTGGTTGTTAGATTTGATGATTTTGTATGGTATTTTTTAGTAATTTTTATGTTAAAGAAATAAATTTGTAAGGACTTAAGGTGAAATAATGAAAAAACTGGGCTATTGAAAGACTCATGAACATTAGGCAAAGCTGAAATTTGAATAAAAATGGTTAATTTGCAAGTTTAAGGCTTAAGGACTAAATTTACTAAAAGAGAAAAGTTAAGGGCAATTTTGTAAAAATACCAGAAAAAGGCTTATTTGCATAAAATGATTAAAAATTCATGTTGATCTAAATAATTGAGTGAAATTATTGTAATAGATCAAGAAGGTGCAGCCGATCGTGAAAAATAAAAAATTACGAATTAGTCTCTGAAGTTCACTTTAACTGCAAATTTGTCCAGTAAGTTCGAAATGTTAAATTCTTATTAGTAAATGCTTATAACTTCCTTTCTTATGATTGTTGGAAATGAGCAAAAACGATTGGAAACGTGAAAGAAAGAACCGACGAGATGAGAATTTTTTAGCCTTGTGCCAAAGATAGAAAACAATCTGATGGTTGAGATCTTGCATTTGTTACAGATTCTCTACAGTATCGTGAGTCACTGTAAAGTGAAACTGGTTCGATGGTTGAGATCCTACTTTTTTTGCAGATTCTCTACAGCATTGTGATTCACTATATGTGAAATGAATCCATGATTTGGATTACAGGTCATATCGATGGTTGAGGTACCGTATATGTTGCGAGTCCTTGTCAGCTTAGTGTGAGCAGCATCATATACTGGTAACAGGCATGACCTTTGGGTCAACAAGGAGTAAAATGGGTACCGATCACTGAAGCATAGTTTTATTCTAGTTCGATTGGTTCACAAATTGTACAACACATGTTATTCAGTATCTTGTTAAACTTAACGAACCTGCTAAGCTATGAAAGCTTACCTGTGTAATTGTTGTTGTTTCGTTGATTCTATTTTGCTGCTTGAAGATCGGATCACCTCGAAGAGATCACACTATCTCGGGAGCTAGTGTCACTTGCTTATATAGCATGTAGTAGGATGATGTTACCCTTGAAATGCTTGATTTTGGATTGTTAATTCTTTTTTGAACTAAACTTGCATGCTTGCTTGATGTTGTAACAAAGTAAATGTGTTTGTAATGAATTGACATGTGAATTTAAGAATCTTTATGTTGATTGATTGTATTTTTGTGGTTATATGATGAAACAAGTATTGTCATGTATAGATTTTGCAAGATGAGAATTTGAATAAAAGTCTTGTGTTGAATGATGGTTGATAAACTTGAGGACTTGTGTGAATAATTGAATTCTGCATACTTGTTTTGGTAAAATTCTTGCATGTATCAGTAGAAGTACAAAGTAGGAGAGAGGTTGGTTACAGACTTACATTGTATCGGCAGTAACATATGAAGTATCGGTAGTTTTTTTCATAGTAGTATCGGTAGTCCAGGTACTTGTATCGGTAGAAGTTGTAGGGTAAAACTTCTTAGCTCTCTAGAGTTTTTAGTATCGATAGAAGCATGACTTGTATCGGTAGATGTCTCACTTATATTGGTAGAACTGCCATAGGTATCTAATCGGCCTATACATGTCATAGCATTTAACTACAAGCAAACACTTGTCGATGCAAGTATAGTTGATAGATTTGATCTATTGGATATCGATCCCATGAGGATAGAGTTCTTGATGTTTAAATTGTCGAAGCAACTAAGGTTAAAATAAGAGTAACTGTTAATAAAAATGTTAGTACAAAATAGTTAGATCTGTACTACTAAAAGAATTAATCTGTTAATGAAAACATAAAATAAATTGTCAGAGCAAATTATGATAAAATGAATAGTTGTTGGGATGTTTGTAAATGTAAATTCAAAAAATTAAAAGATATGATCAAGTGTAAGAACTGGAGAGGATCACTGACTTCACAAATCGCAATTCTAAATGTGACTGCAAGGTAACAAATAGATGAATTGTCCCCGCAATTATGCTTCAATAAGATCTTACTATTATCACTTCCTCTATTTAACAAAGACTCAAATGCTAATAATTACCACACCTTCCAGTGCTGGTAATGCTTTGCACTTAAGAACAAGTGGCAAGAATTCCTTCTTAGCCTCAAGCAATGTCCATTTTCTTGCTTGTTTATACACACCTTCCAGTAACTGTGACTACAATTCAAAAGTATTCATCAACAATTAAGAGGTATCAAAGAAAACAATCGAAGCATCCTATTCCTAGTCTAGTAGAACTATTCCGTGATAGCTCCTCTTGCACCTCATCTAGGTACTTCTCGTCAGAAGCCTTGCTCCTTTGCTCGTCAGATCACCTTTGTTCGAAACTCAAGCTTCCATGGCAGCTTGTTTAAAGATTTGAGAAATTTTGCAGAGTTTAATTCTTCACCACTAGATATCAATCTTCTTTCTTTTCCTCCTATTTATGAGCTCTCGAAATTTGCAGCTCTCTTCCCTTCTCAGATCTAACCATTTTGGTAGCTGTACAAGTTGGTTATTTTCAGCTGTACACTCACATAGATCTGGTGTGTTCATCAGGCATCTATAGGTTGTCACTGCATCTCTAGGCGTAATCTATGATTTTTACTTGCGGTGACAACTTAGCATTCTCCTACGTTGGTGCTTCTAGGTATGTTTGTAGCGTGAACTCACTTGTACGAGGTGAAGGTATCTTTACGGGGACACCTTTGGCCGTAATATCAGGTTAAATTTATTGGTGCATCTTTGAACACTTTCCAGCACTGATCTTACAAGGTGGATCTCTGCGCTGGCAATTTAGACGCAAAACTTATGCTGGATACGACGACATTAGTAGCACAAAAAAAGGCTAAAATGAAAAGAATTAAATTCGTACAACACTAAGTTAGATAATGCAAACACTAAATATGAAATGTTTAACATGCATACTAAATATGATACAAAAGGAACAATTAATACATAAATTTTAGGGAGAAAATAAGTGTCATTTCTAATGCTGTCACACCCCAAAACTTGAGTTTTTACTTGTCCTCAAGTAAATAAAAGTTAGCAAAGTCACAATCAAACTTGTCACCACAATAATCATTTTAGCAACTTAAGTTCTCTGGAATCCTAATGTATAAATTGCATTCATATGACAGAATAATGTGCCGACAATTTATAGGCATGAATAATCAAGACTGCAACTTCACTAATGTTAGCATCATGCTTTAAATCTTAACCTTTTTTAACCAATACAGTATTTATAGCAATATATTTTTTCTACTTTTCTCTTTTTCTTTGCTTTCTTTCTCTTTTTTTTATATGTGACTAAGAGATGTCATTGCATTACTATACCCTTATTCCTGGGCAAAAACGATAGGGTGCAACAAACCCCTAGGAAGTATGTAATTGTGCCGACACACACTATTGCAGTGACAGCCTTTGGCTAGATAATTTTTCTAACACATGTAGCGGAGAGTTCTCCCTTGATCCGTCACAATGCACTCACATCGGAGTGTCTTTTTATTAGTAAATATCACTGCAATTGGTAAGTTATTTCAAGAATCAAAGATTGATACTACCCATTTATTACTAATGCAATTCCAGCCATTCATTCAAAAATTGAAGAACTCAATATTCATTCACATTCATCCAATTCACATATCAGCATCCCGAACAATTCAAGATTTAAGCATAGAACAAAAATTGTGGTCACATTTTCTTGTAACTTTGCATACTTTCATTGAACTAAAGAGAAAAGTAAATTCTTCAAATATGTGGGTGCAATTGCATTTCCATTTCACACAAATTCCCCCCAACCTTAATGTCTGCATTGTCCCCTATGCACTGACAATATTATACAAATAAGAATGGAAATGTAGCTACAATGCAAATGAACTAACAAGTAAAATGCAACGACAACTAAAATGCAATGACAATTAAATGAGATGCATGCAATTAACTACTGAAAAGTAGACTAACTCAGTGTTCAGCAGTTGATGATATGGCTATCTTGGCTTTCTTTTTCTTTTTAGGGCGCTCCTCTTTGTGCTTCTTTTTCTTGTCCTTTCTCTTTCTTTTCTTTTCCTTGGAGTCAACCAGGACAGCAGATTTCTCCTTCATAGCTGGTTGAGTGGAGGCTTCATCGACAGTCACGTCGGATGGGTGGATTTTAGCAAGTGGTGCCACATAGGGCACAATGGCCAGAGGATTGGGATCCTCATTGATGATGGTGACTGCCTCAGCCTGGCTCGCTCCAGATGTTACCGAGTGTTTAGTTGTTGCACCCACAGTAATGGGCACATAGACAAATTCCTCTAAATTTGTCGAGGCATCATCTTCTTCCTCTTTGTTTTCTTCCTCTTCTGGTCCTTCTTCTTCTTCATTCACCTTTTCCTCTCCATTTCCTTTTTCTTCTTTAGCTTTCTCCTCCTCTTTTGTGCCTTCCTTGTCTTTTCCTTCTCCTTCTTCTTCTTCCAAATCCACAGAGACGACTAGTGTGTGCATTTCCTCAATAGCAGCCTTTTGTTCCATCATGTTGGCCCTAAGACTGTTGGAAAATTCATCCTCGAAAAGGTTGGTTCTAAAATAGTCCTCCATAACCTTAGAGTGTCCCTCGTGATCCTCATCATCAGAGATGTGGATTCTAGTTAGGGATGGAATAGGCTGAGGCCTACCTTCAGAAGCAAGTTGCTCGGATAATGATGGGGCTTCCTTAACAATAGAGGGAAAAATAGGGAACTCTGGTATGGGGTTCGGACTCAAACTTCTTAATATGGTGACAATAGCATTGTTCCACGCCATTGTATAAGCATAGAAGAGATTTTTTTGGCAATTCATCTCTTCTAGTACATTGACAAGTCGTACTGGTCGCATATCCATGCGGTCAACGAGTTGTTCTATCGTAGTCAGCTTCTTCCCTATCTGAGGATCTGTAAACGCAGTTGCTTATTTCTCCTATTCCTTCCCCTTGCCTTTCTCTTTCTTTTTGGGCGTTGCCTTCACTAGAGGGGTTTCTTACCCCCTTGTCATTCGCTCCACAAAAATGTCATTGATAGGCACCTTGTTTCCAACACCTCTTCACCATCACGGGGCACAATACCCCTCTGCTTGTACAACATCATTATTAGAGAAGGAAATGGTAAGATACTTGTCTGCTTGCTTTCCGCTTCAACAATCTCATCATACAGGATTGCACCGACATCAATGCGTCATCCTTTCACTATAGCATGTAGGAGACACATGTGATCTAGCGTCGCAGTGGTGCTATGGGTAGACGGTAGGAGGAAGTAGTTAACGAAAAGGAACCACACCTTGCTTTGTACGATTAGATAGCATTGGTGCATAGTGTAGTTATGCAAATCATTACCTGTCGACACTACATCTTCAATGCATAAATATCGCATAACAAGGTCGACACCTTCATTAGTTAAGTTCTCTAGGAACTCAGTATGTGCATCTTCTCCTTCAACAATATGAAAAAGTGCATTTATGTGATTTGCACTCTAGGGCACCAAACCCTCGTGAACAAACACAAATTCTTGCTCAGAATCCACCAAGTTAGCGTAGAATTCTCTTACCATGGTTGGGGAGTAGCTTGCCGGATGGTCACAGATCTGTTCCCAGCCCAGGCGAGAAATTTCTTTGGCAACTTGTTTTCCTAAGTCTGATGCGGGGACAACTAGAAACCTTATTCAGGGTGACAATTCCTCTTGTTCATCACATCGTGATATCAGTCCTTCACTGCTTTTGAGAGAAACAGAATAGGCTCTTTCTGTGGTGGTTGTTCGGCATTTTGAACCACGACGGTCGATGCTTCAGCAGGTGACTTAGATGAGGTTTTAGCTCCCCGCGTTCTTGCCATAATATTTGACAAAAAAGAGTGAGAATATTTGTGTGCAAAACTGAGAGTGAAAGAAAAAGACGATTGCAGAACTAATGAAGGTTATAAGTGTGAGAGTAGAGTCGACAAAGAAGGGTTTTATAAACTTTTGAAGTGAAGAGATGTGATTATCTCTATTGGCGTGAGAGTATGTTGCGCTTACAGCCAATAAATGTCATGGTACAGATCGTACTTTTTGGGTTGATCCAACAGTTGAGGATGATTGGAGATCAATCGATGTGATTCTTGCCTGGAACGCTTTGCTGAGTCATCACAGAATGCTTCGACAAGTTGTGCTATTAGATGTGTCGACAAAAAGGAGATTTTTTTTATTCCTACATGAAACTAAAACGAAAAGAATGAAAACAAAAAGTAAATGTAAAAATTGCAATGAAATTAATTAAATGTGACCAGATTAATGGTCTCGCTTTGTTCTCTAACGTTTGGGCTCAAGTAATGCTTCAACCGTTAGCCATTTACTTTAAACTGGTAACCATCGTTCAAATCCACAATTTTCATCGCACCATGTTAGAATGCTTCGACAACTTTGAAAGGGTCTGACCATCTTGAGCGCAACTTCCCTAGATGCAATTTCAAATGTGAGTTAAATAAAAGTACCAACTAACCAGGAGAAAATTGTTGCTGCAAGATGATATTGTTATGCCATCTCTTGGTTTTCTCCTTATATATGGCAACATTTTCATACGCGTTGCGTCGAATTTCTTCAAGCTCGAAAATGTCCAACAATTATTTTTGTCTAGCAGCATCATAATCCATGTTTACTTGTTTAATCGCCCGCATGGTTTTATGTTCAAGTTCAACTAGCAAGTGACAGGATTTACCAAACACCAACTGATACGACGACATCCCCAATGGAGTTTTATATGCAGTCATGTAGCCACGAAGTCCAATCTCGTCGAGATGAGTTAACCAACTTCTTAAGAATTCCTTTAATTTGTCAATTGGAGACCTCCGCTTGGCCATTCGTTTATGGATGGTACATTGTTACCATACGATGCTTCACATCGTAGTGCTTCAAAGCTGTCGCCACTTGGTTATTATGTAAATGAGTACCTTGGTCGCTAATCAGTGCTCAAGTTGTTCCAAATCTTGTAAGGATGTATGTGTGGAAGAACTTTAGCACCGTCCAAGCATCGTCTTTCGGAACCGCAATTGCCTCGATCCACTTGGAGACGTAGTCAGCAATAATTAAAATATACGCATCCCCAAAAGAGTTTGGAAATGGTCTCATGAGGTCTATACCCCAAACATCAAACAATTCCACCTACATGATAGGTTGTTGGAGCATCTTGTTGCGTCGAGATATGGAATCTGTGTGTTGACATTTATCACATTACTGCAAAAAATTATGGGCGTCTCGAAACAATATGAGCCAGTAAAATCATAACTGTAGGACCTTTGCAGCAGTCCTAACAACACCAAAATGGCCTCCACAAGGAGCATTATGGCAATGCCTCAGGATAGAGGACATCTCTTCCTCAAGAACACAGTGATGGATAATGTTGTCAGTGTATACCTTGAGCAGGTATGGCTCATTCCAATGATATTTTGCAGCGTCGTGCATAAATCTGACCATCTTGTGACCAGAGACACTCAATGGTAGCTTCCCACAAACAAGATAATTGACGACATCTGCATACCATGGAAATGTGTCGACAAAGAATAGTTTCTCATCTGGAAATGCATCGACAATTTGGGATTTATTCCCATCCTCACTTCCAGCTTCCAAGTGAAATAAATGGTTTGCTACTTAGTTTTCAGATCCTTTCCTGTCCTTGATTTCAATATCAAATTCTTGTAAAAGTAGGACCCATCTAATCAGGAGTGGTTTGGTATCTTTCTTCACAAAAAGGTATCTCAAGGCAGAGTGATCTATGTACACTGTAATTTTTGCATCGACAAGATATGAACGGGACTTGTCAAATGCAAAAACTACTGCTAGTAACTCCTTCTCAGTGGTCGTGCAATTCACCTGTGCTTCAGTCAAGGTTTTCTAGCATAATAAATGGAATGAAATACATTCTCCTTATGTTGTTCAAGCACAACTCCCATAGCAAAGTCACTCGCATCTCACATTGCCTCAAACGGTTACGACCAATCTAGTGCGATGACAATTGGAGCTTGTACTAGTTTCTTTTTAATTGTAACAAATGCGTCCAGACACACGTCATCAAACACAAACTTTTTATTCTACCCCAACAAAGAGCATAGGGGTTTTGCTATCTTGGAGAAGTCTCGGATGAATATTCTATAAAATTCAGCGTGACCAAGAAAGCTCCTTATTCCTTTTACATTTATGGGTGGAGGTAGCTTCTCAATGATTACCACCTTTGCTTTGTCTACTTCAATACCCTGACATGATATGCGATGGCCAAAGACAATGCCTTCAGTTGCCATGAAATGATATTTTTCCCATTTCAGCACTAGATTTGTGTCCTCACATCTCTTCAATACTTTTGCTAGATTGTCAGTGCATTAATCAAAATTTTGCCCATACACAGAGAAATTGTCCATGAATACCTCCAATGAATCTTTAATCATGTCAGAGAAAATAGCCATCGTGCACCTCTAGAATGTAGTTGGGGCATTGCACAAACCAAATGGCATTCTTCAAAAAGCAAAGGTTCCAAGTGGACAAGTGAAAATTGTCTTTACTTGATCTTCCGATGCAATTGCAATCTGGTTGTATCCAGAGTAGCCATCAAGGAAATAGTAGTAGGCCTTACCAACTAGCCTATCCAACATTTGATCAATAAATGACAATGGGAAATGGTCCTTCTTTGTCGTCGCATTTAAATGACGGTAATCCATACACACTCGCCAACCTGTAGCAATACGAATAGGGATTAACTCGTTTTTATCGTTACTCACCACTGTGATGCTGCTCTTCTTGGGCACACATTGGACCGAGCTCCCAGGCGATGGCTCTCTTATGTCGCTTTAATATTACGAGTAGCTTTTCTTCTTTACTTGCGTCGAGGCTTGTTCTTACAATTACAGGTAGTGTGTCATTGTCACCTAGAAAGACATACTTCAGATGCATTGGCAATGGCTTTAACTCTAAGGTCGGAGCTTATTCAATTGATGGTTTAAAAATAGGGATTATCTTATTAGATAGATCCAAAGATTACAATTGCCAGCCTTGTCTCAATTCACAAATATTAGCCTCAGCTATGTGGTCGAATTCAGGTAGGATATTATCAGTAGATGTCACTGCATATTCGTCTTGTACTACTAAACTTCATTCATTGAATTCTACTGTAATTAACTCATCCAGCACGTCAATGTGGTGAAATTGATCTTTACTTCTTGACGGAGATGCTTCGAACACACTGAAGGTGACAAGCTCGTCATTATGATGCATAATCAGCTCGCCCTTTAAAACATCGATAAGTGTACATCCCATTGCTAAAAATGGGTGTCCCAAGATAATGGGCACCTCCTTATCTGCTTCACAATCAAGAATGATAAAACCAGCTGGGAACACAAGCTTATCAGCTTGGATGAGCACATCCTTAATCTGTCCTTTAGGTTGTGCCAAAAATCTATCTGCAAGTTGTAATGTCACCGCAGTGGGCTTCATAGATCCAATTCCTAATTTCCTGAAAGTGGATAATGGCATGAGGTTAATACTAGCTCCTAAATCACATAAAGCTTTACCTCGGTAGTGGTTTCCAATGGAGCATGAAATCGTGAAACTGTCAGGGTCTTTCATCTTTGGTGGCAACTTGTTTGTTAGCACAGCACTATACCCCTCTGTGAGCGTAATTGTCTCGATGTCGAAAAGCTTTTTCTTCTTCTACAATAGCTCCTTCATAAATTTCCCATAGTTGGGGATCTGAGTATCAACTAGAGGTATATTAATATGTAATTTCTTCAAGGTAGAGACAAACTTCTGATAATCTTTGTCATGATCCTTCTCCTTGAATCTCTATGGAAATGGAAAAGGTATATTAGCAGTGGGTTGTTATAAAAGATTTAGCTGCGTCGACATGGGCAATTGCATCGACATCTTTGTTGGTTAAATTGTTGGCATAAGAGTGACCACAGGTGGCTCCTCTTCATTTATTTCTACTGGGTCTTCTTCATAGGCAACTTCTTTTTGTTGCTTTCGTTCGAATGCGTCAACATGTACTTGGTTAGAACTGCTGCTTAGCTCAGTAGTTTGCTTTCCACTTTTTAGTGTGATAGCCTTACAATGCTCCTTCCCTTTCTGAGTCAAATTTTCAGTGTCGCTAGGCAGAACACCGGGTGACCTTGTGCTCATGATTACATCTAGTTCTGTGATCACATCTGATCATGTGATTGCATATTATCTGATTGCGCATGTAATTGCGAATTGTGATTATAATTCTGCTGTTGTTGGTTATTGTTGAAACTCCCTTGTCTAAAATTCCCTTAGGTTAAGGAATCTCCATATGTGAATGTAGGTGCATTCTGGCTCCCCCAAGGTTGTTGTGTACAATTAGAATTACTGTATGAGTTACCATAGGAATTTCCTCTGATGTTGTTGACATAGAATGCATTCTCAGCATGTTGTGGACAATCCTCATAACTGTGGTTGTCGCCGTAAATTTCACAGGTAAATGTCGGGATATCCATCTGTTAGGCTACTTGAATAGGGGCAACATCACTCGTCCCCATCATGTTTTTGATCATGTTCGCCAATGAGGATACCTGTGCATTCAAAGCTGATATAGCATCTAATTCCATAACACGAGGATTAGTTTTTATCTGAGCAGTACGAGAAATTGGATATTAATAGTCATTTTGTGCAATCCTCTCTAATATTCGCACGGCTTCATTGTAGGTGCAATCCAATAATGGACCATTGGTAGATGCATCGACAAGATTTCTTGTTTGCACTTTCAACCCATTGTAAAAGATCTCGATTTGAGTCTCTTGTTGGATTCCATGCATGGGACAACTTCTCAACAAAGTCTTACAACGTTCCCACGTAGTGTGTAAATTCTCATAATCTAGTTGATGATATGCCGTGATATCATTCCAAAATCTAGCATTCATTATCGATGGATTAAATAGCAAAACAAATTACGTTGCTAGCGCATTCCAAGAAGTAATGGATCTAGCCGGTAAACCAAGGAACAATGTTCGTGCCCTCCCCTGTAAAGAATAAGGGAACAACTGCGTCTTCAAGGCGTCATCAAGAACACCATGTTGACTAAAAGAAGCACAGATAAGCAAAAACAATTTAAGAAGCTCTCTCGCATCTTCATGAGGTAAACTTGCATATTGTCCATTCGAATTAAGCATTTGAAACATAACTGGTTTTAATTCAAAATTACCTGCTTGTATTGTCGGTCTAACAACCCCTGGTTGTAAACCATCGAGCATAGGAACAACAAAATCTCTGATTGTCCTCTCTGGGATTTGCTCCACTTGTGGCAACGGTGGTGGTCATTGTTGATTATTTGTGGCTGTATTGGTGAAACTACATTTTGTGGCAACATTGGCGGTAGATCATTGTTGTTTCCAGCCATTTTTCTTTCTGCTTGGCTTTTCCTCCGAAGTGTCCTTTCAAGTTCTAGATCAAAACTAACAATATTGTTAGGATTTCTCCTCGTGGACATGCAACACCTAACAAAGAAAATTAAAAGAATCATCAAAAGATTAGTAGTCAATACAAGTTAGAAAAGAAACTAATAATGCAACTACAGAAATAAACATCAAACAAACGCCATCCTCGACAACGGCGTCAAAACTTGATCGAGCTGTACACGTCACAACATTTAAGTGTAAGCGGACACTTATCGATGCAAGTATAGTTGATAGATTTGATCTATCGGATATTGATCCCACGAGGATAGAGTTCTTGATGTTTAAATTGTCGAAGCAACTGAGGTTAAAATAAGAGTAATTGTTAATAAAAATGTCAACGCAAAATAGTTAGATCTGTACTACTAAAAGAATTAATCTGTCAATGCAAACATAAATTAAATTTTCAGAGCAAATTAAGATAAAATGGATAGTTGTTAGGATGTTTGTAAACATATTCAGAAAATTAAAAGATATGATCAAGTGTAAGAACTAGAGAGGATCACTGACTTCACAAGTCGCAATGCTAAATGTGACTGCAAGGTAACAAATAGATGAATCGTCCCCGCAATTATGCTTCAATGAGATCTTACTATTATCACTTCCTCTATTTAACAAAGACTCAAATGCTAATAATTACCACACCTTCCAGTGCTGGTAATGCTTTGCACTTACGAACAAGTGGCTAGAATTCCTTCTTAGCCTCAAGCAACTTCCATTGTCTTGCTTGTTAATCTAACTTGTCACCACACCTTCCAGTGACTTTGATTGCAATCACACTTCCGTGGTCAGAACAATTAAATCTAAATATAAAAAGATAAGGAGAATAGAGTAGAAATCAAATTAGATTTTACTTCAAATGGTACTTCCATACTCAATTGATAATCAACAGTATTCATCAACAATTAAGATGTATCAAAGAAAATAGTTGAAGCATCCTGTTCCTAGTCTACTGAAACTATTCCGTGACAGCTCCTCTTATGTATCATCTAGGCATTTCTTGTCAGAAGTCTTGCTCCTTTGCTCGTCAGATCACCTTCCTCTAAAACTCAAGCTTTTATGGCAGCTTGTTTAAAGATTTGAGAAATTTTGTAGATTTTAATTCTTCACCACTTGATATCAATCTTCTTCCTTTCCCTCCTATTTATAAGCTCTCAAAATTTGTAGCTCTCCTCCCTTTTCAGATCTAACCATTTTGGTAGTTGTATAAGTCAATTATTTCTAGCTGTGCACTCACGCGGATCTAGTGTGTTCATCAGGCATTTGTAAGTTGTCACCGTATCTCTGGGCGTAATCTATGATCTTTACTTGCGGTGACAACTTAGCATTCTCCTGCACTGGTGCTTCCAGGTATGTTTGTAGCGTAAATTCACTTGTACTAGGTGAAGGTATCTTTGTAGTGACACCTTTGGCTGTAATTTCAAGTTAAATTTGAGGCTACATCTTTGAACACTTTCCAGCACTGATCTTTCGAGGTGGATCTCTGCGCTGACAATTTTAGACGTAAAACTTATGCTGCACACGGCGACATTAGTAGCTCAAAAAAAGGCTAAAATGAAAAGAATTAAAGCCATACAACACTAAGTTAGAAAATGAAAAAACTAAATATGAAATGTTTAACATGCATACTAAATATGATACAAAAGGAACAATTAATACACAAATTTTAGGGAGAAAATAAGTGTCATTTCTAATGATATCAGTATCGGTAGAAGACTGCACTATTTCTTGAATTGTTTATTGACTTGTCAACAACCGATACTTGTCCAACAGGTACTGGTAGAAGTCCCTCAAAATTGTGAAATGACACTTTTGCCCTAAATAGACTGTATTGTTATTTAAGTTTATAATTATTTTTGTGTATGATATATTAATTTATTTAATTATATTAAACTGAAGTGATATTGGGAATTAGTTAACGGTGAATGATCAGAAAGACCCTGAAACCCTAACTGAGGACGATGTCGGGTTTTAGTACTACATAGTGATAGTAAGAATGATTGATGTAACTTGGTTGATATTGTGGTATTATAGTTTGATATGAAATATAGATGTCATGATATGTGATAAGAATATTGATTCTTTCTTGCAAATGTATTGATGAGTATATTTCTGATTATAATTCGATTGGTTAGTGATGAAAGTTGTATGTTGAGGCACAGGGTCGCATGGCCCCTACTGGGATATTTTCGATTGTGATCTTAGGATTTAGTATGGTTTCAATTGATCCATAATTGGTTGGAATGATTGCGAATGAGTGTGTAAGATTAAATGGAGATAGTGTTATGGATTGCTAATTTATAATTGTATAGATTATGATTGAATTGTTTGTATGAAAAAAAACTTGTAAAGTTCTGTAAACCCTAAGACTCTAGATCGGAGATGGTTAGGCTTTTGGGTGTTACACTCGAAACCACTATTTCTGACACCATTTAAAAACGGACTGTTACAACTCTCCCCCTTAGGAAATTTCGTCCTCAAAATTTTTATCTAGCAATACTTGTTTATTCTAAAGTTTTCCTCACAACATAAGTCATTACTAGCTCATCCAAATATAAAAAATAATGATCTCATAATAATCTGGAATAATACAAACTCTATTTTGGCTTCCCCTACTTAGGAATCATAAATAGCAGTAATAATTTAGACAGGGCTTATTGTTCAGATAGGTCAATACAAAAATTTCCAAGGATAATTTTCGGAGCTTCCATATAGTAATAGAAAATCGTTTTATCCAAATATACACAATTTCATCTACCAGATTTACATAACCAAGAAAATCAATCTCACAGAACCAAAACTCACTGTTGATTGTTTTCATGTAAATTATTCCTCACACATAGTCTATGATACATTTTTAACATATTACGCATATACAAATTCTATTTGGAGTCTATCAGAATATCATAAAAAATCATAACTACAACTATATCTAAATATCCAAATAAGATTGAACAATTGATTCATCACATTCATAATTTAACAGAGACATTAGACATTCTAGACAATATTACCAGAATTCTTAATGATCATCTCAAGTTCAAAAGAATTTTTCAGCATCTCATATCTATAACTGGAGCTGAATAACTGAATCATTATTAAATTTCAGAAGCATTTTTACGTCCTTTTAACTTATTAAACAAGTCTTTTGTATGAGATATAAGATATTTATTCTATATCTTGAATTTATTCCATTATCATATTTAGGCAGAAATCCTAGAAATCTTTCAGGAAATAGATTAAAATACTAATTGGTGAACGGTACACAGTTAACCTCAAGTCCATTTTTTTTTAGTAGTCAATTATATATATATATATATATATATATATATATATATATATATATATATGTTTTCAATCATTTTAGGTCATTTTTTGTACAAAGACATCTGAATAACTCTGATTTACCTGCTCAACCATAATCAGTACATCAGTCTGACATTTCAATCTACAATTCACTACGGTATCATATAACTTTAGTCAATCTATTTCCAGATTAATACCGAATTCATTAAATGATAGTAACATCAAATTGTTAGAAAAGTCACAGTCAAATTTTTCAGCAGATAGTTTCGACATACTTACTCTATCCCATCGAATTATGACCCAAACATTAATCTCATTGGATTAGGAAATAGACCCATTTTCATTATTAATACAATGCAATATGAAAATAAGTTAACCTAATCTCAATCAATGCATACACGATAAACAATATCGAATGACTAAAACATACCAGAAATAATATCAGGCATTGTAACTTTAGAGCCATCATTATGTCTTCGACTCACTTTATTTTCCTATACTCAGGAATAGCAGTTGTGAAACTACTAAATTTGCTTACACGATTTCTATAAAGCACTATCTCATTAAATCCAAAAGATATTTGACTTTACCATCAGACATTTGAAAAACTGATAAACTTTGACTCATCTCCTCGTTTAAAATATTTGTGAAACCAGTATACTATGACTTGCACCAGAGTCAATAGTTAGAATATTACTATTAACTTCATTAGTTTTGTCACGATCAGATTCAAATAACATCTTTAAAATCTACTATAAAATAGGAGTTAGATCAGATCAATCAATATCACACTATCACAAGTTTATATGACATGTATTTTCTAAACTTTATTCACACTACACTTAGTCCGAGAATCGACTAAAACATAGCTTTGATATCACTAAATGTAACACCCAAAAACCGTAATCATTTTCGATCTAGGGTCTCAAGATTTTTAGAACTTTACGATTTTTTTTACAATCAAATCAACCATAATCTATACAATTATAAACTAGCAACCCAGAATATTAACTCCATTTAATATTACACATTCATTTACAACATTTCAATCAATCAAGGATAAATACTCCTAGAAAAAATCATAACAATTGTATTCTATACCAAACCTGTAACACCCAAACCCGACACCGTCGTCGGTTAAGGTCTCGAGGTCTTCTAATCATTTACCATTGTTTAAACCTCCATATCTCAACATTTCGGTATTGTAAAAACGCGCAAGCAATTAACTATAAACTTTAATAACATTACAAATCAATCAAGGATAAAAATGTCATTTTACACAATCTGAGGGACTTTTACCGGTACCTGTTGGACAAGTATCGGTAGAAGTCAAGTCAGTAAGCCTTTGGAAATTAGATGCAGTTTACTGATGATAGAAAAAAAGGTACTACCGATACAAGGATGAGAACTACTGATACACCCCACACTTCTACCGATATAACGAGTTCCAGAGAGCTAACTAGATTTACCTTGCAACTTTTACTGATACAAGTATTTAAACTACCGACACTACTATGAACAATACTACCAATACTTCAAGAACTATACCGATATAATGCAGATGAGTAGCCAGAGTCTCAAATACCCTGTATTTCTTTCGAAACATGCAAGAGTACTATTGAGTCAAGTATGCAGATTTCAAATATGTACCTAAATCTTCTAAGTTTATTACTGAATGATACCAAAACTTCCATCAATTCACAAACACAAAATATACAATTTCTCATGAGAAGGAAGCATAACATATTAATATTCATGGATTCATAAGAAATTATATCTTATGCATATTTGTCTATTTGAAACATCAATAAAAGTTACAGAGACATAAGTTCAACATTCAACAAGTCATTTTACAACTCATCCAAATCCAGTACTATTGAAGATAACAACATCCTACTACATTCCATATAACCATGTGATGTAAATACTACCGAGAGAGCTCTCGAGATAGTGTGATTTCTTGAGGTGATCCGATCTTCTAGAAGCAAAATAGAATCTACAAAACAACAACAATTTCATAGGTAAGCTTACATAGCTTAGTAAGTTCATAGCGTTTAATAAATTACCAAACATGTGTTGAACAATCTTTGACTCATTCGAACCAGAATAGGGCCTTGTTTCAACAAGCTATAACCAAATTTTTATCCTCTTGTCTGAATCAACTCTGCTACCAGTACACGATGCTGCTCACACAAGCTGATAAGGTCTCGCAACATATGTGGTACCTTAGTCATCAATACGATATCTATACATATAACTATTCCCTAACGATACTGCTCACACAAGCTAATTAGAATATGCAATTCACGCATATGTCTCAACCATCGTAAGGCCAAATAATCCAATCTAGGGTTGATTTCAATATTTTTTGGACTCACAATGCTATTCACACAAGCTGTTGAGAATCTGCAACATTTGCAGGACCTCAGCCATCTCGTCGGTTCAAAACACCGGCTCAAAGCCTAATAACTCTTTCATTAATTTCCTTTTCATCTTTCTCAATTTCACATATCATAACTTGTTTGCAACAATCATAAAGAATACAAATAATGTACTATTTAAATACAAATTTAATGTTACAAACTTACTAGATGAAATTGCAATTAAAGTAAACTCTAGGGACTAATTCATAATTTTCCCTTTTCCACAATCGATAGCATAATCTTGATCCAACATAACAAATCATTCAATTTCTTATTAAATCATACAATTTAAATCATTTAGTATATTTAAGTCCCTTTTGGGAAATTTACAAAAATAACCCCTAACATTTCATTTTTATTCAATTTAGTCCTTAAACCTTAAACATGCAAAATAACCCCTTTATTTTACAAACCATACCAGCCGAATATTCAAGGGTGTTTACCCAACCTTTTCATACAAATATTTCATAATAAATACATGCAATTTTACCATTTTATCAATGTAATCCTTAAACCCTAAAATAATAAAAAATCACTTAACAAAATCATCAAATTTAACAACCAAGCTCAAAATATTTGCATAAACTTTCAAGAACAAGCTCATTCATCAATGGAAAAACTTATAACATTTGACAGAATCACAAAATAGTCCTTGAGTTAGATAGATTTTGTAACACCCAAAACTCGAAATCACCTCCGGTTAGGGTTATGGTGCCCTTTCGATTTTCTATCGTAGATATCTCTCAATATTGTTTCATTTAGTCACATTTGAATAAAATAATACATTACGTAATGTATATATCGTAAATTAAATATCAACACAAATCAATGAGGGCAGAAACATCATTTCCATGATTTTTGGAGTCTTCTACCGGTACATGTTGGACAAGTATCGATAGTAGTCCAGTCAATAAATAATTTAGAAACAGTGCAGAGTTATACCGATACATAAGATGGTTCTACCGATACATGTGACACTTCTATCGAAACAAGCTATGCTTCAATCGATTCTAAAAACTCTAGAGAGCTAAAAAGTCTTATCCTGCAACTTCTACCGAAATAAGCTCACAAACTACCAATACTCCTATGAACAAAACTACTGATACTTATTATGCATCTACCGATATAACTCAAGTCAATGAACAACCTCTCTCCTACCCTTTACTTCTACCGATACAAACATGGGTTCTACCGAAACAAGTATGCAAAATTCAATTAATCATCCTAAAATTCAAGTTTATCAACACTCGTCATTCCATAACTTCAAATATACATTAGACCAACACATGATTCATAGTTCTAAGTCATTACATTACATTTCTATATCTATATTTCATCTTGGGCAAGCATGCACAATTAGATTCAACATTTCACTATGGACATATCAAGGAACATCAACAATCCCAAACAAGTAATACAAACATAGCACCATCCTAGTACATGTCATATAACCAAGTGATAAAGGACTACCAAATGAGCTACGCGATAGTATGACTTCTTTGAGATGATTCAATCTTCAAGCAGCAAAATAATCTTCAAAACAACAATAATATCACTGGTAGGCTTCATAGCTTAGTAAGTTTGAAGGGTTTAAAGAGTTACTAACATATGCATAGAGCAGTTTATAACTCAACCAAGCCAGGATAAACTTTTTCTTCCTCAAGCCATATTTAGCATTTCAACTTTCTTGTCTACAAGTTTTTAGTTACCAATACCAGATGCTGCTCACACGAGCTGTCGAGGACTCGCAACATGTGCAGTACCCCAGCAATCGGTACAGTGTCTGTCTGTATAATTGTCCTTTAATAATGTTGCTCACATGAGCTATCGAGAATATGCACTTATGCATAAATCCTAGCCATCGCAGGGCCTGTAATCCATTTTAGGATTATATCTCTTTCCCGACTCACGATGCTATTCACACGAGCTGTCGAGGACTCGCAACATATGTTGTACCCCAGTCATTGCATCGGTTTCATTTCATCGGGTTAAAGCCTTCTATCTTTGTCAATCCTTTTCTTTCAATCTCTTTATATATAATGCTTTCATTTGTTTAACAAGGACAAGATAGTACAAGTAATATTTCAAACAAATTTACATTATGAATTTATCGGACTGAATTGTAGTTGTGGATAAGCACTAGGGACTAATCTACTAATTTTTCCTTTTCGAGATCCGTGGCTCGATCGTAATCTAATAAACAAATCACCCAAATTTTCACATTAAATCACATAATCAATTCATTAACACAATTCGATCCTTTTGGGAAAATTACCATTTTACCCCAAATATTTTCCTTTTATTCAATTTAGTCCTTTCAACACAAAATATGTAAAATAACCTTTCTCTTACACAACCAACCTTAGCTAAGTTCTCTAGGGTGTTTACCCAACCCCTACACACAATCATTTTCATAATAATACATGTACTTTTATTGTTTTCACATTTTATTCCTTAAACCTTAATTTCATCAAGAATCACTTTATAAAAAGAATCAAGCAAACATCAAACACACAATCCATCACAAGCTTTCAAGAATAAGCATTTTCAACAATGGCAAGTTTCATAACATTTGACAGATTCAAAAATTAGTCATTAGATTGGCTAAATTAAGATGATACGGACTAAAAACATAAAAATCACTAAAAACTATCAAGGTTTACTCACCCAAATCAAAGCTCAAAGTTCATCAATGGAAAACCCTAGTTTTCTCTTGGTTTAGCCGTGCAAAGGAAAAAGAAAGATGGGAAAATGTTATTTTCTTCTTTTAATTTCATATATATATATATATATATATATATATATATCCATGGCAATTTTGTAAATATTTTAACTTTCATCATTAAGCTTAATTATCCCATTTTTTATTTTAATTAATTCTTATTATAACCAATATATAAATCATAACTTTCCACTACCTAACTGTTATTGGTCAATTTACCCATTTGATCCCTCTAATTACACAAGTTCTACTTTTGCACTCTTTTACAATTTAATCCCTTTTCTAAATTAACTATCCAATCGATAGGATTTCTTAACTAAAATTTAATACGATACTAAAATAAATAAATCCGTGACTTGACTTGTCGGAGTTGTGGTTCCGAAACCACTGTTTCAACACCACTAAAAACTAGACTGTTATAGATTAAGCTAGTATAGACTCAAAAACATAAAAATCACTAAAAACAAACATGATTTTCTTACCTAATCAAAGCTTCAAAGTTCAAAAATGGAAAACCCTAATTTTTCCCCCATTCGACCGTGAAGAAGAAGAAAAGATGAAAAATGTCATTTTTCTTCCTTTAATTTCATATATATACTTATAAAAAATTTGTAAATATTTGGTCTTTTATAATAATCTTAATTAGCCTTGTTTAAGCTTAAATAAATCCACTTATTACACCACCTAATGACATATAAATCAACTAACTCAACCTCCATGGTTAATTTGCTTATCTAGCCTCTCTAATTGAGCATTTTAACTTTTACAACCTCTACAATTTAGTCATTTTCATTTAATTAAAATTTAATAAGATGCTAATGACCTCATAAATATTAAATAATTAATATATACGGTCTGATACATTGAAGTTATGACCTCGAAACCACCATTCTCGATCACATTAAGAAATAAACAAATTAGTATATCCTCATTTAATTAGGATTTAATTCCAATTTACCAAAACTTAAAGGATTCCACATTATTTCGATTATTAGGTCATTTAAGCAAGGTCCAATTACATAATTGATCCTTCAATTATATTAAATTCCAATCAAACAAACTTATTTCCAATTTAGTCATAAACTAATTAGGACTAAATGAATAAATAACCCAAAAGTTAGTATACAGTAATCATATCCACCACCGCTTGGACTTTTTGACCATGGTTTAATTACCATTTTGGTCCCTTTACTAATTTTTAATCAATAGCAATTAACTTTTACCTCTTTTACAATTTACTCCTTTATCTTAATTAAGTAATTAATCATCAAAACTACCCGACCAAACTTCAATTCACATATAATAAGACTTTGTAAATATTTAATAAAAATATTTATGGTCCTAAATCTCAAAAACGAGGCCTCGATACCTCATTTTCTAAACTCACTTGACTTTTGAACCAAACCACTTATACTAACTTTTAATTCAATAATTAAAATTCTTCAATTCAAAATTCTTTATAAAATTATTATTAAATTATTTAATTTAAACACTCATTATAAAGTTTTTTCTCATCAGTTTTAGAGTCCCGAAACCACTGTTTTCGACGCCATTGAAAAATGGGCTGATACAACTGTCCCCTCTTAGGAAATTTCGTCCTTGAAATTTTTATCTAGTAGTACCTATTTATTGTAAAGTTTTCCTCACAACAGAAGTCATGACTAGCTCATCCAAATATAGAAAATAACAATCTCATAATAATCTTGAATAACACAAACTTTATCTTGGCTTCCTCTACTCAGGAATCATAAATAACAGTAATAATTTAGACATGACTTGTTGTTCAGATAGGTCAATACAAAAATTTCCAAGGATATTTTTTGGAGTTTCCATATTGCAATAGAAAATCTTTTTACCCAGATATACACAATTTCATCTACCAGACTTACATATCCAAGAAAATCAATCTCACATAACCAAAACTCACCATTGATAGTATTCATGTAAATTATTTCTCATACATAGTTTATAATACATTTTTAACATATTACACATATATGATAGCATTAGAAATGATACCTATTTTCTCCCTAAATTTGTGTATTAATTGTCTACTTTGTAACATATTTAGAATGCACAATAGGCATTTCATACTTAGTATTTATATTTCTAACTCATCTTAAATTCTTGTTATTTAATCTCTTTTCTGCACTAATGTCGCCACATGCAGCCTTTGTGTTGTGCGTAGAAATTGTCAGCGCAGGGATCCATCTCAAAAGATTGATGCTATAACAAATTTAAAGAATGCAGCCACAAGTTAGCTTGGGATTACGGCCAGAGATGTCAACGCTTTGAAACCTTTACTTTGTATGGGTGAATTCACGCTGCAAACACATCTGGAAGCACCAATGCAGGAATTTCACACGATGTCGCTGCAATTAAAGATTATAGATCACGCTAAAAAATGCAATGACAATCTGCAGATTTATGAAGATCACACCAGATCCGCATGAGTGCACAGCTAGATTTCAACAAACTTTGACAGCTGAATAAAAAGTTGGATCTGAGAGTAGAAGAAATCTACAATTCTTAAAGCCTATAAATAGAAGAAAGGGAAATATATCCAGAGGTGAAGGAATTAATTCTGCAATTACTTTGAGTTTTTAAGGTTTTAAGTTGGAGAACAGTGATCTGATCGAGCGAAGGAGCAACTACTTCTGACGAGAAGTGCTCGATGCAAAGTAAGAAGAGCGATTAAGGAATAGTTCTAGTAGTCTAGAGATAGTAAGCTTCGATGTATTTGTTGACCCCTCTCTTTATGTTGATGAATTATTATTGGCAATTGAATGAATATGGGAATATCTTTTAGTGTTAGATTACTTTGATTCTTATTTGATTCTCCTCATCTGTTTATTCTTGGACTTAACTGCATTAAACACAAGTGTGGAATTGCAGTCTACCGACATCAAAAGATGCGATGACAAGTTAAGTTAACAAGCAAGTCAGTAAGAGTTGCTTGGAATTAGAAGGGATTCTGATCACTTGTTCTTGAGTGCACAACATTGTCAGCACTGAGAGGTGAGGTAATTGTGGGCGCTTAAGTCTCAATTAAGAAGAGAGCTATAATTGGTAAGATTTCATTGGAACTTTAGTGCTGTAACAACTCGTCTATACAATACCTTATCGACGCATCTAGCGTTGCTACTTAGTAAAATCAGTGATCCACTCCAATTCTTCGCACTTGATCATACTTTACTTTTATGCATTTAAATTCTCAACACTTCAACAATAATTTGATTTACTTTCAGTTGATTTGACAATTAACTTTTATAATTACAATAACAATTTTTATTGTCTTAGTGTGCAGATCTACTTTAATGTGCTGACATACTTACTAGCATTTTCTCTAATCTTAGTATTTGTTTCTTCGACATTTAAACATCAAGTGCCCATTCCTCGTAGGATCAATATTCGATAGAATCAATCTATCAACTATACTTGCACCGACATATGTTCTCTTGCACAATCGCTGTGACGTTACAGGCCTATCAAGCTTTTGGAATCGTTGCCGAGGAATGGCGTTTATTTAATGCTCATTTTTGTTGTTGCAATTATTCTTTCTTACTTAACTGTTTGTTTTTACTAATCTGTTTAACTTTCTTTTGTTGATTTTCTCTTATTTCTTTAAGAATTGCATGTCCACAAGAAGAAATTCTAAGGATATTATGAGCTTTGACCCAGAACTCAAGAGAACACTTAGGAGGAGAAAACAAGAACAAAAGAAAATGGCTGGAAATAACAACAACAACAACAACAACCTACCACCGTTGCTGCCACAAGATATAGTTCTTCCAATACAGCCATAACAAATCAATAATTTACCACCACCTCCTCCACAAGAAGAGCGGGTGCAAAACAAAATAATCGGGGATTTTGTTGTTCCTATATTAGATGATTTGCAACTAGGGGTTGTAAGATCGACCATACAAATTGGATATGTTGTTGATTCTCAACAACTTGTGTGAGCAGCATCGTGAGTTAGGAAAATATTGAAATGAATCTTGGATTTGATTATATGGCCCTAAGATGGTTGAGATTTATACGTGAATTGCATATTCTCATCAGCTTGTGTAAGCAGTATCGTCAAGGAATAGTTACATGTATATATACCGTATCGATGGCTGAGGTACCGCATATGTTACGAGTCCTCATCAACTTCTGTAAGCAGCATTGTATACTGGTAACATAGTTGATTCAAACAAAAGGATGAAATTCTAGTAATATCTTATTGAAGCAAGGCCCTATTCTAGTTCGAATGAGTCAAAGACTATTCAACACATGTTGTTTGGTAATTTATTAAACTTTACAAACTTACTAAGCTATGTAAGTTTACCTATAAAATTGTTGTTGTTTGGTAGGTTTTATTTTGCTTCTAGAAGATCGTATCACTTCAAGAAATCACACTATCTCGGGAGCTTGCTCGATAGTATTTACATCACTTGGTTATATGGCATTTACTAGGATGTTGTTATCTTCAATAGTACTTGATTTGAATGAGTTGTAAAATGACTTGTTGAATGTTGAACTTATGTTTTTGTAAGTTTTGTTAATATTTCAAATAGACATATATGCATAAGATATAATGTCTTGTGAATCCACGAATATTGATATGTTATGCTTCCTTCTCATGAGAAATTGTATATTTTGTGTTTCTGAATTAATGGAAGTTTTGGTATCATTCAGTTATAAACTTAGAAGATTTAGGTGCATATTTGAAATCTGCATACTTGTTTCGGTAGTACTCTTGCATGTTTCTGTAAAAGTACAGGGTATTTGAGACTTTGGCTACTGACTTGCATTGTATCGATATAGTTTTTAAAGTATCGATAGTATTGTTCATAGTAGTATCAGTAGTTTAAATACTTGTATTGGTAGAAGTTCCAGGGTAAATCTAGTTAGCTCTTTGGAACTAGTTGTATTAATAGAAGTGTGGGGTATGTCGGTAGTTCTCATCCTTGTTTTGGTAGTACCTTCTCTTCTATTAGTAGTAAACTATAGCTAATTTCCAAAGGCTTACTAACTTGAATTCTACCAATACTTGTCCAATAGGTACCAATAGAAGTCCCTCAGATTGTGTAAAATGACATTTTTACCCTCTTATTGATTTGTAATGTTATTAAAGTTTATAGTTAATTGCATGTGCATTTTTATAATACCGAAATGTTGAAATATGGATGTTTAAAACATTGATAAATGATCAGAAGACCTTAGGACCCTAACTAGCGACAGTGTTGGGTTTGGGTATTACAAGTTTGGTATAGAATATAGATGTTATGATATTTGATAGGAGTATTGATTATTTCTTGGCTAGTTAGCAATGAAAGTTGTGTGTTGAGACACAGAGCCATGTGACTTTTGATAGAAATTTTCTAAATGTGATCATAAGTTCTTGTATGATTATACTTGATCCTTGATTGATTGAAATATTGTAAATGAATGTGTAAGATTAAATGAAGTTAATATTCTGGGTTGCTAGTTTGTAATTGTATAGATTATGATTGATTTGTTTGAAAAAAAAGCTTGTAAAGTTTTGTAAACCGTGAGACCCTAGATAGAAAATGGTTATGATTTTTGGGTGTTACATTTAGTGATATCAGAGCTACAGTTTAGTTGATTCTCGGACTAAGTGTAGCGTGAATAAAGTTTAGCAAGTACCCCTACTAATTTATTCTTTTATTTTTGTGATTTTCTTTTCAAGTGTTTATGAGCGTATATTGAATTATCAATTTACTCTCTGTAGACCCTAAAATTGAGTGAACATTCAGACAGAGAAAAATGAACGATTAGCCCAGAGACAAGCCAAAATGGACCATAGAAATAAGTATAATGGCCAAGGTAATGGATCTGATCATTTGCGCAATCCCATCCTCATTGTCGATGATAAGGATCATTGCATTAAACAGTATGAATTGCCTCTCTTCAGTGAGTTAAGTCTGGGAATTAGGAGGTTGGATATTGAGGCACCCCAATTTGAGTTGAAATCAGTGATGTTTCAAATGCTAAAAACGGTTGGCCAGTTCAGTGGATTGCCCATCCACATCTTCACCTTTGATTGTTCATGGAGTTGAGTGATTCATTCAAGATTGCCGGTGTGACTGAAGACGCACTGAGGTTGAAGTTGTTTCCCTACTCGTTGAATGATTGAGCATGAGAATGGCTTAATTCATTGCCACCAAGTTTAATATCTACTTGGCAAGAATTAGTAGAAAGGTTTTTGGTTAAGTATTTCCCTCCTAGCAAAAATACTAAGTTGAGAAATGAGATTACGACTTTCCAACAATTGGATGATGAGTCCTTGTATAAGGCGTGGGAGAAATTCAAGGAGTTACTTTGTAATTGTACTCATCATGGGATTCCTCATTATATCCAGTTGGAGATGTTCTATGGTCTCAATGCTCATACAAGATTGATGGTAGATGCTTCTACGAATTGTGTGATTTTGTCCAAGTCTTATTACGAGGCTTATGAGATCATGGAGATGTTCGCTAGCAACAACTATAATGGCCAAAAAATTGAGCAACTTCAGGAAGATAAGTAGCCAGAGTTCATGAAGTTGATGCCCTTACCTCACTCTCAGCTTAGGTATTATCTATTTCCTCTATGTTAAAATAGTTTACTGCTAATGATATGAATAATTTTACAGCTTAATCACCAAGTTAGTTCGAAGTTGTTTCCTGTGTGTATTACGGGGATGGCCATTCTTTCAAGAATTGTCCATTAAATCCCTAGTTAGTTTATTACGTGAGGAATCAACATCAAAATAGAAGTGGACAATGACCCAGTCTAATTTCTACAATCCTTCATGGTGTAACCATCCTAACTTTTCTTGGAGCAACCAAGGAAATGGATCAAACAACAACTACATGTAGCATAGACCCAAACAATCCCAAGGGTTTAACCAACAAGCTCCAAAACCAACCCAAGCCGAATCATCAAATACTTTGGAGAATTAGTTGAAGGTGTACATGGTTAAAAATGACACCTTGATCCAAAGCCAAGCAACAACACTAAAGAATTTGGAAAACCAAATGGGTTAGTTAGCTATGGAGTTTCGTAATAAACCACAAGGAACCTTGTTGAGCGATATGGAAAATCTAAGAAGTTTGGGTAAGGAGCATTGCAAGGTAGTGGCTTTGCGGAGTGGTAAGACTTTGGAACCTTGAGTGATTGATGTTGAGGATGAACCCATTGAAAAGGAGGTAACCATTGAAATTCCTGCACCAATAGAGTCAGAATCTACAAAGTCCAAAGAGGTAACCCTTAAACCTATGAATTCTGATAATCTAACATCTTCTTTAGATGCTGATTTACCTCCTCAAAAAAGTTTTCATGTCCAACCGAAAGTTCCATCACCTCCACACCCGCAAAGATAGTAGCAACACACATTCTGAAGTAATTACACATCAATATCCCCTTGGTGAAGGCTTTAGAATAGATGCCTAATTACGTGAAGTTTATGAAGGATATTCTATCCAAGAGAAAATGACTTAGTGAATATGAGACTGTTGCTTTGATAAAGGACTGCAGTGCTTTCCTATAAAAAAAGTTACCGCCAAAATTGAAGGACCTTGGAAGCTTTACTATATCTAGTAATATCATAGAATCTTACTATGGTAAAGCTTTGTATGACTTAGGAGCTAACATCAGCTTGATGTCCAAATCTAATTTCAAGCTATTGGGAATAGATGAAGTAAGACCCACGACTGTGACACTTTAGCTAGCGGATCGATCTTTAGCATATCCTAAAGGAAAGATTGTGGATGTTTTGGTAAGAGTCGATAAGTTTATTTTTCTTGCTAATTCATTATCATATATTTTAAAGTAGATAAGGAAGTACAGATCATCTTGGGTAGACCTTTCCTAGCCACGGGAAGAACGTTAATAGATATGCAAAAATGTGAACCCACAATGCGAGTTCAAGATGATCAGGTAACATTTAACATTCTTAAAGCTATGAAATTTCTCGATCCGATAGAAGAGTGTTCAATTATGGAAGATATAGAAACTTTGGTTTCTATAGAAAGTAATTTTATGAAAGATACATTGGAGAATGCCTTAGAGTTTGACCCATTAGAAGATGAAGAAGGTGAAGAAAATATGGCTTTGATGGAAGCCAATCCAAGAGACTATGTTCAATCAGCACTGTTTGAACAGTTGGAGTTAGAAGCTTGTGAATATGTGCAACTGAAGTTATCAATGAAGGAACCGCCTAAAATATACCTTAAGGTACTTCCTTCCCATTTGAAATACGTTTATTTTGGTGACTGTTCTACTTTGTCTGTGATAATTTCAGCAAATTTAACGAAAGATCAAGAGAAGCAACTAATTATTATTTTAAAGAAATTTAAAAAAGTAATTGGCTGGATTATAGATGATATTCGAGGAATAAGCCATTTTTTCTACATGCATAAGATTATCTTAGAAGAGGGTGACTAATCTCGAATTGATGGGTAAAGAAGGCTCAATCCAATCATGAATGAGGTAGTGCAAAAGGAAGTGATCATGTGGTTAGATGTGGGCATTATCTACCCCATCTCAGATAGTTCATGAGTAAGTCCGATGCAATGTGTAAGATGAAATCATAATTGTTGAGAATGAACGTAACGAGTTGATTCTGACGAGAACTGTTACATGTTGTAGAATTTGTATTAACTACAGAAAACTGAACAAAGCCACCTAAAAGGATAATTTTTTGTTGTCTTTTATGGACCAGAGGTTAGACCGACTGGTAGGTAATGAATTTTATTGCTTTTATGTGTCTATTCTAGATATAACTAAATAGTTGTAGCCTCGAAAGACCAACATAAAACAACTTTTACTTGTCTATACGATACGTTTGCTTTTAGGTGAATGTCTTTCTATTTATGTAATGCACCTACAACATTTCAACGATGCATGATGACATGGTTTAAAATTGTGTTGAGGTTTTCATGGATGATTTTTCTATTTTTGGTAATACTTACGATGTTTGTTTGAGTAATTTGGCTAAGGTACTTAAGAGATGTGAGGAACTGGGAGAAGTGTCATTTTATAGTTAAAAAGGGGATTATCTTAGGACATAAAATTTCCAAAAGAGACATTGAAGTTGACAAAGCAAAGATAGACGTAATTGAAAGATTACTGCCTCCAATTAGTGTGAAAGGACTTAGAAGTTTCTTAGGCCATGTCGATTTTTACCGAATATTTATCAAGGATTTTTCAAAAATCTCTAAGCCATTGAGTTTATTATTAGAGAAAGATATAGTTTTAAATTTCAACAAAGCATTCTTGGAAGCTTTTAAGGAATTAAAGAGTCGGTTAATCTCAACTCCAATAATCGTTACACCAGATTAGAACTCACATTTTGAGATGATATGTGATGCAAGTGATTTTGATGTTGGAGCTATAATAGGTCAAAGAAGAAACAAAGTGTTTCACCCTATTTATTATGCAAGCAGAACTTTGACAAGAGCACAACTCAATTATATAGTAACTGAAAAAGAATGCTTTGCTATAGTTTTTGCTTTTGACAAGTTCTGTTCATTTCTTATAGGTACCAAAGTTATAGTGTTTACTAGCCATGCGGCTATTAAATACTTACTCACAAAGAAAGATGCTAAACCGAGGCTAATTCAATGGATACTCTTACTCCAAGAATTTGACCTTAAGATCCAAGATAGAAAAGGTGTTGAGAATCAAGTAGCTGATCATCTGTCAAGGTTGGAACAAAATGGGGTAACTCATTCACTTGTTCCTATTAATGAGAACTTTCCATATGAGCATATCTTTGAGGTAAATTGAATTCATGAAACACCCTGGTTACCGATTTTGCAAATTATCTTGTATGTGGAATAATCCCTCGAGAAATGACATACCAACAAAGGAAGAAATTCTTTCATGATAGTCGGTATTATTTCTAGGAGGATCCATTTTTGTTTAAAAAGTGTACAGATAACATAATTAGGAAATGTGTAGCTAAAAGTGAGATTGTTGGGATCTTGTACCATTGTCATTCATCTCTAATTGGAGGACACTTTTGTGGTTCACGTACAGCAGCAAAGATCTTTCAAGCTAAATTCTTTTGGCCTACAATGTTTAAGGATGCTTATGCATATGTAAAGAATTGTGATAGGTACAAAAGGATTGGAAACATATCAAGGAGGAACGAGATGCCCTTGACAAACATTTTGAAAGTTGAATTGTTCGACGTATAGGGCATTGACTTTCTAGGCTCGTTTCCTTCTTCGTATAGGAACAAGTACTTCTTAGTTGCTGTGGATTATGTATCCAAGTAGGTTAAAGCCGAAGCATACCCAACGAATGATGCTAAGGTAGTCATGCGATTCCTACATAAGCATGTGTTTACACAGTTTGAGACTACAAGAGCCATCATTAGTGATGAAGGATCTCACTTTGTGAACAAGTGGCTTAAGTGGTTGCTTGACAAGTATGATGTGAAACACAAGATTGCTATTGACTATCAATCATAGTCGAATGGGCAAGCTGAAAGTGTGAACCATGAAATCAAAGGTATCCTTGAGAGGGTAGTACGCCCTAGCAGAAAAGATTGGTCTCGAAGGCTCGATGATGCATTATGGGCCTATCGAAAAACTTTTAAGACACCGTTAAGAATGACTCCTTATCGATTAGTCTTTGGAAAGGCATGTCATTTATCGTTGAAGTTGTAGAATAAAGCTCACTAGGCTTTGAAGCAATTAAATTTGGATCTAAAGCAAGTCGATGAGAGAAGAATGTTACAACTTGATGAGTTAGAAGAATTGAGGTTATTTTCATACGAGAATGCCAAGATGTGTAAAGAAAAGTCTAAGAAATGGCATGACAGTCATATACAACCTCCAGATTGGCCAAACCTTTTACCTTCATAAAGTCTATCAATATGGAGCCGTCGAATTGTACGAAGACCATGGAGGTACATTTAAAGTTAATTGTCAATGTCTCAAGCACTATTAGGATTATGAAGTTGAGCGAGTTGAATCCTCATTCAATTTAACAGACCCTTAATTTTTCATGAACTTACTTATGAATAAATAAATAATTAGAAATTATTTTTCTTAATTTAGTACATTTAATTAATTTAAGTGGAACAATTGTTTCCCCTCCAACCTTTCCTGGGAATTAATTTAATGTAAAATGTTAAAAAGAAATTCTCTAATCAACTTTGAAATTTTTATTTTCATTTTTATTTTTGTTTTTAATTTTAATTTTAATTTTAATTTGTTTATGTTTAATAAAGGGGTCAATTTGACCCAAGTACTAATCAGTTTGTTTTTAAGTTCATTCTGTAAATACAGTTGTGCTTGAGGTCAAAACAGTAAAAACGAGGGAAATTACCCATGCATTGCCGCCACCTCCATCCCTTTCCTTTACTTTCTCCCCAAACAACCCCTTGTATAGCTAAATTTTTGCTACATGTTGGCCTAGTTTAATGCTATATAAACCCCTCTTTACCATTATAATTTTCACAACCCTTTAAGCAATTAGCTTAAACCCTAGCCACCCTTATTCTTTCTTCTTGCGTTAGCCTCAAATCCCGAAGAAACTCCCCAATTTTCTTCCTTTATCGCAAAGATAACCATGTGCTGTTGTAAGCTTTCGTTGGAGCATCCACGTCATCGTCGCATTTCGTCGTCATCGCAAGGTTATGCAACCATAATACCATCACCGTCACAAGGTTTTCACCAATGCAAATCCTTGCCATCACCACCTTGCCAGTTTTCTTTCCCTATCCCTTGCCAAAATTCTACCAAATTTTTTGGAAAAATACCATGTCTCACAAAGAACTAGATCTTCCAAGACTACTATCGAAAATCCAATTGTGATAGATAAGGAAGTGAAAGAGAGGTCAGATTCAATCTTTAAGCATCAACATATGATACCAGAAAAAAGTTTTAACTTCAAGAGTACAGATTTGATGGTTGTACCTGTGCCGATTCGAAAAAAGATAAATGCTCTCAATTGGGAACACTTTTGTGATGCTCGTTCACTTTTTGATGATGAACTAGTTCGAGAGTTTTATGCTAGTTTGACTCTACAAGATGCTATTGAGGTCATTGTTCGAAAGAAGAAGGTACCCCTTACTTATAAGTCCATTAATGATTTGTTTAACTTACCTGATGTTGAAGAAGATGAGTACTTTCCTATGATAACCAATATCAATTGGGATTTTCTTCAACAAGTGCTTGATGTTGTTACAAATCTGGGACCCCAATGGATTATAAGAAAGTATGGAAGCCATTTGCCAAAGAGAATACCTAAAACTGATAGCTAAGCTATGGCTTTACTTTGTTCGCTAAAGCTTCATGCCTATCTCACATAGTTCCACCATCTTGGTGGAACGAATCCTCTTATTGTATGCTATATTGACAGAAAGGTCTATCAATGTTAGGAAAATTATTCTCAAGGAGATCCATGACTGTGCTAAAAAGAAAACAAGGAGTGCCTACTTCCCATCATTGATTACTTCACTTTACTTAAGGGCCCATGTTACAACAAAAGAAAATCTAAAGGGCCATCATGTTCAAGGTTGCATCACAGGCTATGACCTTGAAAGGTTAGTGGAGAGAGTTCATAAACTAAACCAAAGTGAACAAGGTGAACCAACTAAACCAGAACTGATGAGTCATCAAACAAAATTGGAACTGAAGCTGATTCAGTTGCTGACACTGAAGAAGTAGAATCTGAGATGCCAAATAGTCCTAAACCGACTGAAGAACCAACTCTGAACCAAAAGATGAGCCAAAAGTTGATGAACCAGTTGAGCCAAGTATCAATCCTGAATTAACTATTTCCATGCTGACTCCTTCAAGCACTTCAAAGAAATCAAAATTGTCAATTATGGTGGATATGTGAAAATTTATGCAAAATCAACAACATGCTTACTAGAGATATGCAAAGATTAGAGAGAATTCCATCATAAATACTTTTAAGAATATCTCTAACACTTTTGTTCCTGAGTTCCTAGATTTTATCTTCGAGACATGGAAGGAAGAAGATGAGTATGAAAGCGAGGATGAAACTGAAGAAAAAAAAACAAGGGGGAATGAGTTAAATAAATAAAAGGGGGGATTCTTGTCTTTATTTAATTATTTGTTTTTAGGTCTTTAGGTGTTTATTTCTTTCGTAGTTAGGAATTTGCTTTCGCATAATAAAACATTACAAACATGAATAAGCTTAACACCTCTTTATTAAGAAAAGACTAAGTGATGTCGTAATAGGAATGAACATTTAGGATTGGATTGTTAAGAAAGACTTGGTACTTAAGCAGTCTTAATGACTTACCTCTCTTTTCTTACAATCCTACCTAGTGTTCAGTTTTTATTCATCACTTTGTTTTTGCAATGAGGACATTGCTTCTTTTTAAAGGGGGTAAGGTAATTTGCTCGAAATTTTTAAAATTTTTCAAGTATGTTTCAATCTTTTTACATAAGTATGCTTTAATAAATGAATGTTTAGAGAAAATTTTTGTTAATAAGTTAGTTTGAATGCAAGCATGAGTTATGTTTCTATCTAAGTTGAATGTATGTTATCATGAATTGTGAAATGCTTGTATGATCTTAGCCTTAGGTAATGTTTTCCATGAAAATTTAGTTTTCCTTGAGATTAGACATGCATGAAGGTTTATGTATTTAGAATTCAGTTAGTAACTTTCTTGAGGTGAAATCCTAGGAGACATAAAAGTCTAAATATAATATAGGCACAATTTCTTTGGATCGTTTGAGCCTTTCAAGCCTACCTTATGAAATTAAACCCTTGAAACTTAAATTTTTAGCTTAATGGCCTAATTATTGAAAATTACCTACATCATAAGTCATATTACCATCTTTTTAAGTTTATCCTACTTTGTGCATCCATCTTAACTAAAGTTGTCTTGGTGATCAACATTTGAGGAAAAATTTAAAAGGACGTTCATGCTCATGCTTAAAAAAGAGCAAAGAAAAGTTTGCACAAATTTTGAATGAAAATGTATTACCCGACCTTATTCAAAAGTTAATTAGTTTGATGACTGAGATCCTACGTTTCTTGTGAATCCTCTATGGCATCGTGAGTCACTATAAAGTGAATAGAATCCAAGAATGGATTATAAGCCCTACGATGGCTGAGATTTACGTCTGATTGTATATTCTCGCCAGCTTAGTGTGAGAAGCATTGTAGGGAAGAGTTATATCGTATCGATGGCTAAGAGTTGCATCGTATACTAGTAACAGGCATGAACTTGAGGTCAACAGGGACTAAAATGAGGATCATGACCTTTGGGCCAATAGGGAGTAAAACGAATAAAGATCAATGAAGTACAGTTTTGCTTTGGTCGACGAATTTATAAATTTGTTTACTAAATGTTATTCGGTAAATTGATAAACCTTGCGAACTTATTATGCTATGAAGCTTACCAGTAAAATTGTTGTTGTTTTGTAGATTCTATTTTGTGACTTGAAGATCGGACCATCTTAAAGACATCATACTATCCCGAGAGCTTATTCGGTAGTAATTTCATCACTCGATTATTTGGCATGTACTAGGATGAAATTGTGTTTGTACTACTTGTATGGATTCATGAACTCCTTGTTGTGAATGTTAGTTGAAATGTTGAACATTTGGTATGCTAGCCTGATATGTTATACTTGCCCTAGGAGTTATTTGCAATGTCTTGAAACTATGTACATTGTATTAGCATAATGCATTTTGAACTTATGAAGTAATGAATGTTTTATAAACTTGAGCTTAGGCATGATTTATTTAATTAGGTATTCTTGTTTCGGTAGATCTCTTGCATTTATCGGTAGAAGTACAGGGTAGGAGAGAGGTTACATTCTGACTTGCAGTATATTGGTAGTGTAAATTGAAGCATCGGTAGTTCTGTTCACTCAAGTATTGGTAGTTAGGACACTTGTATCGGTAGAAGGTGCGGGGTTAGACTTCTTAGCTCTCTAGAGTTTTTAGTATCTGTAGAAGCACGACTTGTTTCGGTAATAGAGCCTCTTATATCAGTAGAACTTACACTTGTATCGGTAAAAGTCTACAATGTTCTTAAACTGTTCACTAACTTGTCTACTACCAATACTTTCTAATAGGTATCGATAGAAGTCTCTAAAAATCCTAAAAGTGACATTTTTACCCTTCTTAAAATGGGGTATTATGTCACTAATGATTTATAACATGTTTAATGCGTTCCTTTATTAATTTGAGACTAAATGAAAATGAATTAAAAGATAAATTGTTATACATGATCGGAAAGACACCGTAACCCTAATCGACGATAGTTTCAAGTTTTTAGTGTTATATTTAGTGGTATTAGAGCTTTTGGTTTAGCCGATTGTTGGATTGTATTGATTTTATTTATTGATCTAGAAGTATATGCAAACCTGTGATAGTTTGATATAGATGGATCCGATCTAAATACAGTTTCTGCAGATAACCATAGAATGTCTGACTCAGAAGGAGAGGAAACTAATGTGATAAACAGTAATGTCTCGACTAATGATTTCAGGGCTAGTCACGGTGCACCGATATTATCGATGACATAAAATGAAGCAAAGAACATGTTCTTCGGGTTGATGGGATACTGATTTTCGGAGCTCATAAGAAATAACCTGATGACACCACCTCTTTCACCCCTTGTTACACAACTTGCAGCCTTATTGGTAGTACTTCCAGCTGTGCCTCCACCTCTTATAGTGGTAGAATAGAGGCGTCGAATCTCAACGGACAAAGTTAGGAAATATGGGGCCGAAGAATTTTGGGGAAGCATAGAAGATGATCCCTCTAGAGCTGAATACTGATTGGAAAACACAATAAGAGTCTTGAATGAGATGGCTTGTCCTCCAGAAGATTATGTGAGGTGTGCTACTTTGTTATTGAAAGACGAGGCTTACAATTGGTGGACGATGATTGTAGCGGTGATGCCTAAAAATGAAGTTACCTAGGAATTTTTTCAAGTAGAATTTAAGAAGAAATATGTCAGCAAGTAATACCTAGATAAAAAGAAGGAATTTTTAGAATTGAAAAAGTGAAGGAAAATAGTGGCAGGGTAGAATGAGAATTTGTACAGCTGAGTAAGTATGCTCGAGAAATTGTACCGACAAATGAGACAATGTATGTTCGTTTTAAAGACAGGCTAAATGACGAAATCAAGCTGATGGTAAGCGAATCTAAGCTACGGTCGTTTTTGGTTCTTGTAGATAGAGCTCAGAAGATGGAAGAAATCTACAATAATAAAAGGTAGAGAGAGAAGAGGTTTCGGGAGTCTTGGAAGAAGAATATCACCAAGACTTTTTCTATGCCACCACCGAAGAAATTCAGAGAAAATGAAACTCGCGAGATAGTGTCTTCTGGATTTCTAAGCAGGAGTAGATTGGGACCACCAGAGTCTAGATTCCAGAATCGTCCTGCAACAAGTGTAGCCAATGTTCGAAACGCACCTAGTCCACAATGTGATCACTACAGGAGATACCACGTGGGTGAGTGTTGAAAGTTGAAAGGAAATTGTTAATGATGTGGGGGTAAAGACCATTTCATGCAAAACTGCCCAATGACTTCAGAAGTGAAAGAGGAATAGAGCGTGAAACCTCCTATTACTTCGCAAAAAGGCAGGCACTTCAGATAGAGTAGCAGCACAGGTGGAAACCTTAGCGATAACAGGGATAATGTAACCAGATCTGATGAACCGAGTGTTCTAGCCTTAGCTAGATAGATTTTTTGTTGTATTTACCGATGACATACTGATTTATTCTAGAACAAAGTCGAAGCATACTCAGCATTTAAGAGAGGTAAAGCAAATTTTGCGAGAAAAACAGTTGTATGCAAAATTCAGCAAATACGAATTCTAGCTTCGCGAAGTTGGATTTTTGGGTCATGTGGTATTTGTAGAAGGAATACGAGTTAATCCGAGTAAAACTTCAGCAATCCTCGATTAGAAAGTTCTAAAGAATGTTATTGAGATACGTAGCTTCTTGGGATTGGCAAGTTATTACCGTCGATTTGTGAAAATTTTCTCTATCATAGCTTTATCGTTGACTAAGTTGTTTCCGAAGAACATACAATTTGTTTGGTCAGAGAAGTGTCAACAGAGTTTTGATCAGCTTAAGAAAATGTTAACAAAAGCTCCGATACTGACACTGCCTGAATTAGGAAAGGAATTTATGGTTTATAGTGATGCGTCTTTGAATGGCTTGGGTTATGTGTTGATGCAAGTTGAAAAGGTAATAGCTTATGCCTCTCGACAATTAAAGTCGAATGAAAGAATTATCCGACTCATGATATGAAGTTAGCAGTCAAAATCTTTGTATTAAAGATTTGGCGTCACTATCTATATGGTGAGAGATGTCACGTATTCACTGATCATAAGAGTTTGAAGTATCTAATGACACGGAGGGAGTTGAATTTGCGACAGTGCTGATGGTTGGAGCTATTGAAAGACTATGATCTTGTGATTGACTACCATCTAGGGAAAGCAAATGTTGCTGATGCCTTGAGCCAAAAATCGTTGTTCGCATTGAGGGCGATAAATGCTCACTTGTCATTAAAGAGTGATGGTTCTATCACTGTTGAGCTTAAGATGAGACCATTATTTCTATAGTGGATTCGAGGGTTGTAGAAAATTGATTTGAAGCTTGTTGCTAGAGAAGAGAATATGTAGAGGGATGCCATCACGGGGTTCACAGTTGATATGGATGGAATGCTATATTTTACAGGTAGGGTTTGTGTTCCTAATGATCTTGATTTGAGACGGGACATTCTAATAAAAGCTCACAGCAGTACTTATTTCATACATCTAGGGAGCGTGAAAATGTATAACAATCTGTAGACGATGTACTGGTGGCCAAGTATGAAACGGGAAATCTCTGAGTTTGTGACTAGATGTTTGGTCTGTCAGCAAGTAAAAGCTGAGCACTAGGTCTATCTGGGTTGTTGCATCCTATTACCATCCCTGAGTGGAAATAGGAGCAAGTATTAAGGACTTTGTTATAGGATTGCCTGTGACACAAAGGAAGAAAGATTCGATCTAGTTAATAGTTGACAAATTAACTAAATCATTTTAGTTTATCCCGATTTGAGTGGATTATCCACTAGACAAGTTGGTTGAGTTGTATGTATTCGAGATCGTACGATTACACGGAGTACCGATATTTATCATCTCTAACAGAGATCCAGTTTTACCTCGAGTTTCTAGGGTAAGCTGCATGAAGCTTTAGGAACCAGATTAAATTTCAGCACTGCATACCATCCGTAGGCAAATGGTTAGTCAGAGCCAGTGATATAGATCCTAGAGGATATGTTGCAATGTTGCATACTCGAGTTTGAGGGTAGTTAGGAGAAATACCTACCGTTGATAAAGTTTGCTTAGAATAACATCTATTAGTCCAGCATTAAAATGGCACCATTTAAGGCACTATACGGTACAAAATGCAGAACACCTTTATATTGGTGAGAGTTGAGCGAGCCTAAGTTGGTTAGGACTGACTTGATACATGAGACTTTAGTGAGTGGATTGTTATGACTATAATTGACTTATAAAATGTTAAATAATGAAATCCGTGTATTTGGTGTGAAATAGATGAAGTGTAGAGACTTGTGGAGACCTATGATTATTCAGCTTGTATTCGTTGTGTAAGAGAAAAGGTTAATTTGCATGTATTGTGTTTAGGGACTAAAATGAATAAAAGTAAAAGGTTAAGGGGTAAAATCATAATTTTACCAAAAAGGACTAGATTGTGTTAAATGAATTGATTGGGTGATTAATGTGAGAAACTGAATGATTATGGATGTAGACTAAGATCGTGTCACCGATCGCGGGAAAGGGAAATTAGTAGAATAGTCCCTAGAGTCCATCCACAGCCGCAATTCAGTCCAATAAGTTCGTAATGTTAAATTCTTAGTTGTAACTACTTATAACTACCTTATTTATGGTTGTTGATGACTGGAACGATAAATTGAAGATGTGAAAGATAGAAACGATGGAAGAAGACTTACCCGACCTTGTGCTAAAGTTAATTAGTCCAATGATTGAGATCCTGCATTTGTTGTAAATCCTTTATGGCATCGTGAATCACTATAAAGTGAATAGAATCCAAGAATGAAATACAAGCCCTACGATGGTTGAGATTTATGCCTGATTGTATATTCTCGTCAGCTTAGTGTGAGTAAGATCGTAGGGAATAGTTATACCGTATCGATAGCTAAGAGTAGCATCGTATACTGGTAACAGGCATGACCTTTGGGTCAACAAGGAGTAAAATGAGCATCATGACCTTTGGGTCAGTAGGGAGTAAAACGAATAAAGATCAATGAAGTACAGTTCTGTTTTGGCTTGATGAATTTACAGATTTGTTTAGTACATGTTATTCGATAAATTGATAAACCTTGCGAACTTATTAAGCTATGAAGCTTACCAGTGAAATTGTTGTTATTTTGTAGATTTTATTTTGTGCCTTGAAGATCAGACCATCTTGAAGACATCACACTATCCCAGGAGCTCGTTTGGTAGTAATTTCATCACTCGGTTATATGACATGTACTAGGATGAAATTGTGTTTGTACTACTTGTATGGATTCATGAACTCCTTGTTGTGAATGTTAGTTGAAATGTTGAGAATTCAGTATGCTAGTCTGATGTGTTATACATGCCCTAGGAGTTATTTGCAATGTCTTGAAACTATGTACATTGTATTAGCATAATGCATTTTGAAGTTATAAAGTAATGAATGTTTTATAAACTTGAGCTTAGGCATGATTTATTGAATTCTATTTAGTTGTTTCAACAGATCTCTTGCATGTATCGCTAGAAGTACAGGGTAAGAGAGAGGTTACATTCTAACTTGCATTGCATCGGTAGTGTAAATTGAAGTATCGGTAGTTTTGTTCACTCAAGTATCGGTAGTTAGGACACTTGTATCGGTAGAAGGTGCAGGGTTAGACTTCTTAGCTCTCTAGAGTTTTTAGTATCGGTAGTAGAGTCTCTTGTATCGGTAGAACTTTCACTTGTATCGGTAGAAGTCTACACTATTCTTAAATTGTTCACTGACTTCACTACTACCGATACTTGTCCAACAAGTATTGATAGAAGTCTCCAAATTTTGTGGAAATAACATTTTTTCCCTTCTTAAAATAAGGTATTATCTCACTAATGATTTATGACATGTTTAACGCGTTCCTTTACTAATTTAAGACTAAATGAAAATGAATTAAAAGATAAACTGTTATACATGATCGGAAAGACACTGGAACCCTAATCGGGACGATTTCAAGTTTTGGGTGTTACATTTAGTTGTAACAGCTCATTTTTCAGTGTGTCGTAAATAGTGGTTTTGGGACCACAAATTCAACTGGAAAACTTTTGTAATTATTGAATTAATAGTTAGTATAAGTGGTTTGGTTCAAAAGTCTAGTGGTTTTAGAAAATGAGGTATCGGGACCTCATTTTTGAAATTAAGAGTCGTAAATATTTTTATTAAATATTTACAGAGTCTTATTATATGTGAATTGAAGTTTGGTTGGGTAATTTTGATAATTAATTGCTTAATTAAGGAAAAAAGAGTAAATTGTAAAAGAGGTAAAAGTTAATTGTTATAGATTAAAAATAGTAAAGGGACCAAAATGGTAATTAAACCATGATCAAAAAGTCCAAGCGATGGTGACATGATTACCATCCACTAACTTTTGGGTTATTTTTTTCTTTTAGTTCTAATTAGTTTAGGATTAAATTGGAATTAAGTTTGTTTAATTGAAATTTAATATAATTGAATGACCAATTATGAAATTGGACCCTCCTTAAGTGGCCTAATAATAGAAATGAAGTGGTAATCTTTAGATTTTGGATAAATTGCAATTAAATCATAAATAAATAAGGATTTACTAATTAGTTTATTTTTAATACGGTAGAGAAAGGTGGTTTCGAGGCCACAACTTCGATGTGTCAGATCGTAAATAATATTTATTTAATATTTACAAGGTCATTTGCATCATATTAAAATTTGGTTACGAAATTTTATTGTTTAGGTAGTTAGTTAAGTAAAAAGTATTAAATTGAAAAAGGTGCAAAAGTTGAATTCTCTTAATTAAAGGTATTAGATGTCAATTGGAAAGTGAGTTAAGGTCCTTAAATGGTAATATAACCATTTATCACTTCAATGGATGATCTTGACTTAAATTTAGTTAAAAATTAAAGTGTGAACAAAGGGCATATTGGTAAATTAAGTAAATAAATGGTTTAAACCAAAATTAAAAGATGAAATGAAGTTATCTTCTTCTCCAAGGAGTCGAAACTCCATTGCCAAGGGAAGAAGCAAGCCTCAGTCACTTGGGTTCTTAGATTGGGTGAGCAAATCTTGCCCCTTTTTGGTAATTTTTATGTTTTTGAACTCGTTTTAGCTTAATCTAGCTAACCTAGGTACTAAATTTTAAAATTGTTAAACATTTTAGTTTATGCCATTGATGAGTTTAGTGTGTTTTTGAAGTTTAATGATAAAATATTAAGCTTGGATTGCTATAATATTCTGTTGAACTTGTTTTTTAGGAAAAATGGTTAATTTGAAAGTTTTGAGCTAAAGGACTAAATTGAATAAAAGTGAAAAGTTAAGGGTAATTTTGTAAAAATAGAAAAAGGCTTATTTGCATAAAATGACTAAAAATTCATGTTAATTTAAATAATTGAATGAAACTATTGTAATAGATCAAGATCGTGTCCCAATCATGGAAAAAGGAAAATTACGGATTTACCCTTAGAGTTCACTTTAACTGCAATTTCGTTCGATAAGCTCGTAATGTTAAATTCTTATTAATAACTACTTATAACTATCTTTCTAATGATTGCTGGAAATGAGAAATGACGATTGGAAATGTGAATGATAGAAACGACGAGATGAGAATTTCCTGGCCTTGTGCCAAATATAAAAAATGGTTCGATGGCTAAGATCCTGCATTTGTTGCGGATTCTCTACAGCATCATGAGTCACCGTAAAGTGAATAGAATCCAAGAATGGTTTACAGGCCCTACAATGGCTAAGATTTATGCTTGTTTGCATATTCTTGTTAGCTTAGTATGACCAGCATCGTAGGGAACAGATATACCATATTAATGGTTGAGGTACCGCATGTGATGCAAGTCCTTGTCAGCTTAATGTGAGCAGCCTCGTATATTGGTAACAGGCTTGACCTTTGGGTCAACAGGGAGTAAGCATGACCTTTGGGTCAATAGGGAGTAAATCAGATATCGATCACTGAAGTATAGTTCTAATTTGGCTCAACTGATTTACGAATTTGTTCAACACATGTTATTCAGTAAATTGATAAACCTTGTGAACTCATTAAGCTATGAAAGCTTACCAGTGAATTTGTTATTATTTTGTAGATTCTATTTTGCTGCTTGAAGGTCGGATCATCTCAAGAAGTCACACTATTGAGGAGCTCATTTGGTAGTTATTCATCACTTGGTTATATGGCATGTACTAGGATGATGTTACCCTTGAAATGCTTGATTTTGGATTATTGGTTTCTTTGTTGAACTAAACTTGCATGCTTGCTTAATGTTCTAACTAAGCAAATGTGTTTTGTAATGAGTTGACATGTGAATTTAAGAACCCTTGTGTTGATTGATTGTATTTTGTGTTATATGATGAAACAAGTATTTTCATGTATAGATTTTGCAAGATGAGAATTTGAATAAGAGTCTTGTGTTGAATGATGGTTGATAATCTTGAGGACTTGTGTGATCAATTGAATTTTGCATACTTGTTTCGGTAGAACCCCTGCATGTACCGGTAGAAGTACAGCGTAGGAGAGAGGTTGTTCACTGACTTGAGTTGTATCGGTGGTTGCATAATAAGTATCGGTAGTTCTGCCCATAGGAGTATTGGTAGTTTATGTACTTGTATTGGTAAAAGCTACAGGGTAAGACATCTTAACTCTCTGGAGTTTTTAGTACCAATAGAAGCATGATTTGTTTCGGTAGAAGCTTCACTTGTATTGGCAGACTGTCATAGGTATCGGTAGAAGTCTACATTGTTTCCTGAATTGTTTACTGAAGACTACCGATACTTGTCCAACTGGTACCGATAGAAGTCTCCTAGAATTGTGGAAATGACATTTTTAACCTTATTGAGTTGATAAACAAAGTAAGAATAACGAATTATAAATGTATATAAGTTATTAAATCAAGAATGATGTTGAAATAAGATTTGAATATGTAACGATTTGAGGCATGAATGCATGTGACCTCGAAACCCTAACCGGTGATGGTGTTGGGTTTGGGTACTATACAATGATAGTAAGAATGATTGTTATGGCTTTGATGATATTGTGATATTATGGTTGATATGGAATATAGATGTCATGATTTGTGATGTTAATATTGATTCTTTCTTGTGATGTAATGATGAGTATGTTTGGATTATAGTTGGTTAGCTAGTGGTGAAAACTGTGTGTTTGAGACACAGGGACATGTGATCCCTGATTGAAAATATTCGCACGTGATTCCTAAGTTCTTGCGTGATTGAATTTGATTCTTTATTGACTGAAAGGTTGTAAATGAATGTGTAAGATTAAATGGAGTTAGTATTTTGAGTTGTAAGTTTGTAATTGTATGAATTGTGATTGATTTGTATGTATTTAAAAAAAAAAGAAGAAAAAGAAAAGACTCGAAAAGTTTTGTAAACCCTAAGACCCTAGATCGAAAATGGTTACAATTTTGGGGTGTTACAGGTTAGTTGTTATCTTTCTTTGATTTAAAAATGGCACCATGTAAACAACAATGACCTACTCAAGAACCCTGTAATCTCAATGCCAATCGCTTCCATAATAAGAATGTCGAACAATTTTTCCTTCAGATTAATGGATGTTCGTTCATACATGAGCGTGGATCCGATCCCACCATGTATGTGATCGTGCTATAAATGTCACTGCAAATGTGCAAGCGTACACTGTCGATGCAAGTATAACAGACAGATGTGAATCTTTCAGATATCGATCCCACGAGGATGGTGTACTTTTTGTTTAAAATTGTTGAAGCAAATGGAATTAATGTAAGGAAAATTGTTAGAAATAATGTCAATGCAATTAAGTCAAAACTGCACAAAGATTAGAATTAAATTTGTCAACACAAATACTATAAACTGTAACATAAAATGTCAAGGCAATTTAATAGAAAAATAAATTGAATAATTGAAGAAGTTTTATGTGTAAATTTAGAAAATTAAAAGAAGTAGATCAAGTGTAAAGAAATGGAGGAATCCCTAACTTGGCAAATTGGCAGACACTAAATGTGACTACAAGGTAACTGGTAGATAAATTGACATTGTAATTAAGTTCTAATGAAATCTTACTGCTATCAACTTCTCTGTTTAACAAAGACTCAAGCACTCATAATCACCACACCTTCCAGTGCTAGTAATGATTTGCACTTGAGGACAAGTGGCCAAAATTCCTTCTTGCCTCAAGTAACTTCCGTTGTCTTGCTTGTTAATCTAACTTTGTCACCGTACCTTCCAGTGATTGTGACTGCAATTGTACTTCCGTGGTCAAAACAGTTAAATCCAAAGACAAAAGGATGGAAGAATTTAGTAGAAATCAAAATAGATCTAACATTAATAGGTATTTCCATACACAATTAAAGTCAACAGAATTCATCAAAATTCAAGAGGAATTAAAGAAGAAACTAAAGCATGCTATTCCTAGTCTACTAGAATCCTTTCATAATTGCTCCTCTTGTTTCGCACTTAGGCACTTCTCGTCAGAAGTAGTTGCCTCCTCGTCACATCAGATCACCCTCCTCGGAAGTTAAGCTTCCATGGAAGCATACTTTAAGAATCAGAAAATGCAGAATTAATTTATTCACAAGCTTGATGATGGTCTTCTCTCTCTCCTCTCTATTTATAATCACTAGAAGGTACAGGTTTCTTCCCCTTCTTAGATCTAACTCCCTTTTGCAGCTGTACAAGTTTGTTATTTTCAGCTGTACACTCACGCAGATCTGGTTTGTGTATTAGGTAGTTGCAGGTTGTCGCGACATTGCTAGGTGTAAATTAAGATTTTTATTTGCTGCGACAACTTAACATTCTCCTGCGCTGGTGCTTCTAGATATGGTAACATCATAAAGTTCCTGGTGTAATGTAGAAATCTTCATGTTATGACATATTTGGCTACAATTCTAAACCAAACTTGTGGCGACAACTCTGAATGCTTTCCTGCTCCGATCTTCTAAGGTGGATTCCAACGCTGACAACTTTTGATTTAAAACTAATGCTAAATGCAGCAACATTAGTGGCACAAATGAGATAAAATGAAAGAAAGTAAGACCATACAACACTGATTTAGAAAATGCAAATACTAAGTATAAAATGTTGAAAATGAATGCTAAATGTAATACAAAGGAGACAAAGTATACAATAATCAAAGAGATTTTAATGGTCATTTCTAATGCCATCAGAATGTTTGTGATGAAATATGGGAGCTGATACAATTCCATCATTGGAAACAATTTTGAACAACCTCAACCGAGCTAGTGGTGACACGGTAGTTTACAAATTTTACGCATCCTTAAAAGATAGGGAGAACCGTAAGCAACGAGGCAAAACAATCACTCTCGTGATTGTTTAGGGCAAAGAGGTGTCTATTTCACCTCGCGCGAATTGTCAATATTATGATGCTCCATATTATTCCCATGACCATTTGGTACTGTTAGATTTAATCAATTACTTAACAAAAGGACATGGCGAGTGGACTTCCCAAGCCAATTTCGAGGTGCCCCTAAAATTTAATACGGCCATAATGTTACCAATGGCCAAGATGTGGGTGTAATCGCATTTCCATTTCGCACAAGATTCCCCCAAACTTAATGTCTCCATTGTCCTTAATGCACTGACAATATTATACAAATTAAAATGGAAATGCAACTATAATGCAAATTTACTAACAAATAAAATGCAATGACAACTAAATGCTATGCATGAAACTAACTAATGAAAAGTTAACTAACTCATTGTTCAGCAGTCGATGAAGTGGCTGCTTTGGCTTTCTTCTTCTTCTTTCATTTGCGTTCCTTCTTGCGTCACTTTTTTTCCTTGGTGAGCTTTAGCTTCCATTCCTTTGGCATGATCGGATTTGCGGATTCCTCCTTAACATTAGGTTGCACCCCAGCATCATCAATCGTGACATCAGATGGGTGTATTTCAAAAAATGGTGCAATATAAAGCACCATGACTAGAGGATTGGAATCCTCATTACTGACCATCACAGCCTTCACCTAACTCACTTCAGGTGGCGTTAAATCATCAAATGATGCACCCACAAGTTCATATGCGATGACAAATTACTCAGTCGAATTTGTCGCGACATCAGGTCCTTCTCTACTTTCTTTTTCTTCTTTTATTTTAGCTTCGTATAGTCTGTGGATTGCTCCGGCATCATCAGCTGCTGCATTTGTTGGTCCAATGTAAACCACTATTGCCAAAGGATTGTGGTCCATATTAATTTCATCCACAGCTTCCGCCTAAGTTGCTCCATCTTACGCTAAGCCTCGACATCTATTTCATCATTTTTTTCTTCCTCCACACGAACTTCTTCCGTTCTCAGCATTAAGTCAATAGGTGCAGTACAGCTGTACAAAATTGCACAGATAACTGAATCCTAACACATCGACAGTGGTGTTTACTTAATTCTCAATCGGTGCAGACACAGTATTTATTCCTTCTTCTTCAAGTACTTCGTACTCTTTTATTCTTCACACGGTCCCAAAAATTTCCACTCTTTCTTGCATTTTTTTCCAGTTCTGTAACTTCTTAATTACAAGTATATGTATCAAAATTATGTTTTCATTGAAATCACTTAATGACTTTCCAATATACCAATCACCAATTGAATAGGGTATTGTGAAGCTCTTGGGATCCTTAAATTCTTAGAGCAATTTAATTGTTAAGAAAGTGCACCCTTCAGTAAGTGTGATTGCTTCGACTTCTACTAATCTTTTCTTCTTTGACCATGCATCTTTAAGTTTTTGAGGCTGTTTTGTTGTAGCATTTGTGGCAACAAAATGATTCCATTTTGTCTCTGCAATATATTGTTTAATCTCTTCAGCTATAGTTTGCTTTTCAGATTGTTCTGATATCTTTCCATTGTTGAGATCTGAATTATCTTCCTTTATTGTAGCATCTATAACAACATCAATTAGTTGAGTCTCACTTCTAGGAATGATTCCCTCACAATGCTCTTGCCCTTGTGATATCGAATTCTCAATATCAATCGACAAAGATTCTTGTGGTCGCAAATTTATTGCACTCATAATCTGGCCAAATTGATATTCTAGAGCTCGTATGGATTCATCTTGACTCTGAAGCATAGCTTCAGTCTTAGCAAAATAATGTCTCAACAAATTTTCAAATGATGAAAATTTTGATGCTTCATCTTGCTGGTTATTTTGCCTTGACAAGATTTGATCATAATTGGGCAGTGTCCACTCAGATCTAACATCGTTGTTTATACTTCCAAGGTCTTGATTGTTCCAACAAAAATTTGGATGTTGCTCCCACACTAGTGTGTAGGTGTTGGAATATGAATTTTTATTTCGATCGGAATTTCCCATGTGATACACATTTGCTGGATTTGATGGGCATTGTTCAAACTCATGGTTGCTTCCACAATAATTGCAAATTGTCACAGCAAATTTCCATTCTACAATTGTTGTAGCATTCTGCATTGAATTACTCATATTAGTCAAAGTATATACCTGGGCGGTTATGGCATCGAGCTTCATTTCTATATCATCACTTATGCTAGTCCAACATCTTGAGGTTCTATACACCTCGTTCCTAGCCATATTTCGCAAAAAGAAAAATGTAAAAGTAAACAACAAAAAGAAAACTAGTTACTCACAAATAAAATTTAGATAAGAAAGAACAATTGCAACTACAAAAATAGACATCAAACAAATGGCATCCCCGGTAACGGCGCCAAAACTTGATTGGCCTGTAAACGTCACAGCATTTAAGTGCAAGCGGACACACGTCGATGCAAGTATAGTTGATAGATTTGCTCTATCGGATATCGATCCCATGACGATAGACTTCTTGATGTTTAATTGTCGAAGCAACTAAAGTTAAAATTAGAGAAAATGCTAGTAAAGATGTCAGCACAATTAAATCAGATCTACACCACTAAGTTAGTCACAGTTGTGAACACAATTATAAGTTAAATGTCAGAGCAACTGAAAGTAAAATAAATTGTTGTTGATATTTTGAAAATTTAAATGTAGAAAAAGTAAAAGTGTGATCAAGTGCGAAGAATGGAGTGGATCACTGACTTCACTAAGTAGCAACGCTGGATGCGTCGACAAGGTATTTTATAGATGAATTGTTGCAGCAATAAAGTTCCAATGAAATCATACCAATAACATCTCACTGTTTAACCAAGACTCAAGCGCCCAAAATTACCTCACCTTCCAGTTGTTGGCAATGCCTTGCACTCAAGAACAAGTGACCAGAATTCCTCCTAGTCTTAAGTAACTTCCGCTAACTTGCTTGTTAACCTAACTTGTCACTGCACTTTCCAGTGTCGGTAGACTGCAATTGCACTTCTGTGTCAAAAACAGTTAAATCCAAAAGAAAACAAATGAGAGGAATTAAATAAGCATCAAAGCAATCTAACATTGAAAGTTATTTCCATATACAATCAAGTGCCAATAAGAATTTATCAGCATTAACAGAGGAATTAATAGATAATTTGAAGCATACTATTCTTAGGCTACTAGGATTATCCCTTAACTGCTCCTCTTGTATCGCACCAAGCACTCCTCGTCAAGAGTTATCGCACACTTCTCGATCAGCTCACCGGACACCAGAGCCAAGCTTCAAGCTTCAGAGAATTTGAAGAAATTAACTCCTTCACTCCTTGAAATTCATCTCCTTCTCTCCTCTATTTATAAGTTTTGAGAATTATAGATCTCATCTCATCTCAAATCCAACTTCTTTTGCAACTGTCAAAGTTTATTAAAATCCAACTGTGCACTCACGCTGATATGGTGTGATCTTCATTAATCTGCAAGTTGTCGCCTCATTTCTGGGCACGATCTATAATCTTTAATTGCGACGATATCGTGTTAAATTCCTGCGCTGGTGCTTCCAAATGTGCTTACAGTGTGAATTCAGTTATACAAAGTAAATGTTTCCATGCGGTGACAATTCTGGTCGCAATACCAATCTAAACTTCTGGCTGCATCTTTGAAATCTTTCTAGCATCGATCTTCCAAGATGGATCCCCATGCTGACAATTTTAGACGTAATACATATGTTGCTTATGGTGACATTAGTGCACAAAAGAGATAAAATAACGAGAATTTAAGCCACACAACATTGAGTTAGAAAATGTAAAAAACTAAGTATGAAATGACTATCATGCATGCTAAATGTAATACAAAAGAGACAAATAATACACAAATTTAGGGAGAAAATAAGTGTCATTTCTAATGCCTACACCCTCAAACTTGAGTTTTTACTTGTCCTCAAGTAAACAAAAGTTAGCAAAGTCACAAATAAAACATGTCACCACAATCATCATTCTAGCAACTCAAATTCTTTTGAATCTTAATGTATAGATTGTATTCATATGATAGAATAATGCGTCAACAATTTATATGCATGAATAATTAAAACTGCCACTTCATTAATGTTAGCAGCATGCTTTGAATCTTAACCTTTCTTAACCAATACAACATTTTATAGCAGTATATTTTTTCTTCTTTTCTCATTTCCTCTTCTTCCTTTTCTTTCTTATTTTACAAGTGACTGAAAGATGTCATTGCATTACTCTATCTTTGTTCCTGAGTAGTAACGATGTGGTGCATCAAACCCCCACGAGGCATGTAATTACGCCGACACACACTCTTATAATGACAGCCTTTGGCTAGATGATTTTTCTAACACATGCAGCGGAGTGTTCTTCCTTGATAAGTCACAATGCACTCACATTAGAGTGTCTTTTATTAGAACCATGTCGCTGAATTTGGTAAGTTATTTCAAGATTCAAAGATTGATACTATCCATTCATTACTAGTGCAATTCCAATCATTCATTCAAAAATAGTAGAGCTCAATATTCATTCATATTCACCCGATTCACATATCAGCATCCAAACAATTCAAGATTTATGCATAAAATAAAAATTGTGGTCGTATTTTTGTTGAAACTTCGCATACTTTCATTAAGCTAAAGAAACAAATAAATTTTCAAATTTGTGGGTGTAATCGCAGTTCAATTTCACACAAGATCCCCCCAAACTTAATGTTTGTATTGTCCCCAATGCACTGACAATATTATACAAATTAAAATGGAAATGCAACTACAATGCAAATGTACTAACAAATAAAATGCAATGACAAATAAAAATACAATGACAACTAAATGCTATGCATGAAACTAACTAATGAAAAGTTAACTAACTCATTGTTCAGCAGACGATGAAGTGGATGCTTTGGCTTTCTTCTTCTTCTTTCATTTGCGTTCCTCCTTGCATCGCTTTTTATCCTTGGCGTGCTTTCGCTTCCATTCTTTTGGCATGATCGGATCTACGGATTCCTCCTCAACATCAGGTTGTGCCTAGGCATCATCGATCGTGACATCAAATGGGTGTATTTCAGAAAACGGTGCAATATAAAGCACCATGACTAGAGGATTGGAATCCTCATTACTGACCGTCACAGCCTTCACCTAACTCGCTGTAGGTGGTGCCAAATCATTAGATGATGTACCCACAAGTTCAAATGCGATGACAAATTACTCAACCGAATTTGTCGCGACATCAAGTCCTTCTCTGCTTTCTTTTTTTTCTTTTATTTGAGCTTCGCATAGTTTGTGGATTGCTCCGGCATCATCAGCTGTTGCATTTGTTGGTCCAATGTAGACCACTATTGTCAAAGGATTGTGGTCCATATTAATTTCATCCACAGCTTCGCCTAAGTCGCTCCATCTTGCGCCAAGCCTCGACATCTATTTCTTCATTTTTTTCTTCCTCCACACGAACTTTTTTCGTTCTCAGCATTAAGACAATAGATGCAGTACAGCTGTACAAAATTGCACTGATAATGGAATCCTAACGCATCGACAGTGGTGTTTACTTAATTCTTAATCAATGTAGACACAGTATTTATTCCTTCTTCAAGTACTTCGTACTCTTTTATTCTTCACACGGTCCCAAAAATTTCCACTCTTTCTTGCGTTTTTTTCCAATTTTGTAACTTCTTAATTACGAATATATGCATCAAAATTATGTTTTCATTGAAATCACTTAATGCCTTTCCAATATACCAATCACCAATGGAAAAGGGTATTGTGAAGCTCTTGGGATCCTTAAATTCTTAGAGGAATTTAATTGTTAAGACAGTGCACCCATAAGTTGAGATGCGATGACAAATTACTCAGCTGAATTTGTCATGACATCAGGTCCTTCTCTTCTTTCTTTTTTGTCATTTGTTTGAGCTTCACATAGTCTGTGGATTGTTACGGCATCATCAGCTGCTACATTTGTTGGTCCAATGTAGAGCACTATTGCCAAAGGATTGTGGTCTTCATTAATTTCATCCACAATTTCCGCCTAACTCGCTCCGTCTTACACCAAGCCTTTAGTTATTGCACCCACAACTTCACGTACGGGGATAAATGTCTTAGTTAAATTTACCTCAACATCTATTTCTTCATTTTTTTCCTCCACACGAACTTCTTTTGTTCTCAACATTAAATCAGTATGTGCAGTACAGTTGTACAAAGTTACACTAACAATGGAATCCTAATGCTTCGACAATGGTGTTTACTTATTTCTCAATCGGTGCAAACACAGTATTTATTCCTTCTTCTTCAAATGCTTCGTACTCTTTTATTCTTCACACAGTCCCAAAAAATTATGCCCTTTCTTGCGTTTTTTCCAATTCTGTAACTTCTTAATTTCAGATATATGCATTAAAATTATGCTTTCATTGAAATCACATAATGTCTTCCCAATATATCGATCACCAATGGAATAGGGTCTTGTGAAGCTCTTGGGATTTAATTGTCATGACAGTGCACCCTTTTGTAAGTGTGATTGCTTCGACTTCTCCCAATCTTTTCTTCTTTGACCACGCATCTTCAAGTTTTTTAGGATGTTTTGCTATAGCATTTGTGGCAACAAAATGATCTGATTTTGTCTCCATAATATCTTGTTTAATCTCTTCAGTTGCAATTTAATTTTTAGATCGTTCTGACATCATTCCATTATCGAGATCTGAATTATCTTCCTTTACTATAGCATTTGTAACAATTTCAATTAGTTGAGTCTCACTTCTAGGAATGATTCCCTCACAATGCTCTTGCCCTTGTGATTTTGAATTCTCAATATCAATTGGAAAAGATTCTTGTGGTCGCAAATTTATTACGCTCATAATCTGGCCAAATTGATATTCTAGAGCTCATATGGATTCATCTTGACTTTGAGGCACAGCTTCAGTCTTGGCAAAATATTGTCTCAGCAAATTTTCAAATGATGAAAATGCTGATGCTTCATCTTGCTGGGTATTTTGCCTTGACAAGAGTTAATCATAATTGGGCAGTGCCCATTCGGATCTAACATCATTGTTTATACTTCCAAGGTCTTGATTGTTCCAATAAAAATTTGGATGTTGCTCCCACTCTAGTGTGTAGGTGTTGGAATATGAATTTTCATTTCAATCGGAATTCCCCATGTGGTACACATTTGCTGGATTTGATGGGCATTATTCAAACTCATTGTTGCTTCCACAGTAATCACAAATTGTCATAACAAATTTTCATTCTGCAATTATTGTAGCATTCTGCATTGAATTACTCATATTAATCAAAGAATATATCTGGGCGGTTATGGCATCAAGCTCCATTTCTATAGCATCAGTTGTGCTAGTCCAACATCTTGAGGTTCTATACACCTTGTTCCTAGCCATATTTCACAAAAAGAATGTAAAAGTAAATAACAAAAAGAAAAAAAGTTAGTGACAAATAAAATTTAGATAAGAAAGAACAATTGCAACTACAAAAATAGACATCAAACAAATGCCATCCCCGGTAACGGCGCCAAAACTTGATCAGTCTGTAAACGTCACAGCATTTAAGTGCAAGCAGACACACATCGATGCAAGTATAGTTGATAGATTTGCTCTATCGAATGTCGATCCCATGAGAATAGTGTTCTTGATGTTCTATTGTTAAAGCAACTAAAGTTAAAATTAGAGAAAATGCTAGTAAAGATGTCAGCACAATTAAATCAGATTTGCACCACTAAGTTAGTCACAATTGTAAACACAATTATAACTTAAATGTCAGTGCAACTGAAAATAAAATAAATCTTTGTTGATATTTTGAGAATTTAAATGTAGAAAAAGTAAAAGTGTGATCAAGTGCGAAGAATGGAATGGATCACTGACTTCACTAAGTAGCAATGTTGGATGCATCAACAAGGTATTTTATAGATAAATTGTTGCAGCAATAAAGTTTCAATGAAATTATACCAATAACATCTCACTATTTAACGAAGACTCAAGCGCCCACAATTACCTCACCTTCCAGTTGTTGGAAATTCCTTGCACTCAAGAACAAGTGACCAGAATTCCTCCTAGTCTCAAGTAACTTCTGCTAACTTGATTGTTAACCTAACTTGTCACCGTACTTTTTGGTGTCGGTAGACTGCAAATGCACTTTCGTGTCAAAAATAGTTAAATCCAAGAGAAAATAGATGAGAAGAATTAAATAAGCATCAAAGCAATCTAACATTGAAAGTTATTTCCATATACAATCAAGTGGTAATAAGAATTCATCAGCATTAACAGAGGAATTAACAGATAATTTGAAGCATATTATTCCTAGGCTACTAGAATTATCCCTTAACTGCTCCTCTTGTATCACACCAAGCACTCCTTGTCAAGAGTTGTCGCACACTTGCTCGATCAGCTTCCTGGACTCTAGAGCCAAGGTTCGAGCTTCAGAGAACTTGCAGAATTTAATTCCTTCACTTATTGATATCCGTCTCCTTCTTCTCTCCTCTATTTATAAGCTTGGAGAATTGTAGATCTCATCTCCTCTCAGATCCAACTTCTTTTGCAGCTGTCAAAGTTTATTGAAATCCAGCTGTGCACTCACGCAGATCTAGTGTGATCTTCATTAATCTACAGGTTGTTGCCACATTTCTGGGCGCGATCTACAATCTTTAATTGCGAGGACATCGTGTGAAATTCCTGCGCTAGTGCTTCCATATGTGGTTACAGCGTGAATTCACTTATACAAAGTAAATGTTTCCATGCGGTGACAATTTTGGCTGCAATACCAAACTAAACTTGTGGCTGCATCTTTGAACTCTTTCTACCATCGATCTTCTGAGATGGATCCCTACGCTGACAATTTCAGACGCAATACATATGCTGCATATGGCGACATTAGTGCACAAAAGAGATAAAATAACGAGAATTTAAGCCACACAACATTGAGTTAGAAAATGTAAAAAACTAAGTATGAAATGACTATCATGCACGCTAAATGTAATACAAAAGAGACAATTAATACACAAATTTAGGGAGAAAATAAGTGTCATTTCTAATGCTATCAACCTACGAGGAGCATGACTGGACACAACTTGTACAGCCTGCTTCTCGAACTCTAACGCAAGCAAAATCAAGAGAAGGAATAAAGGAAAAAGCATTGGATCAACACTCATGGACCGACAAGGAGGAAAGAGAAAGCATACACGTCGAATAGGAAGGGCCTCATGGACATGTCGAATCGGACTGGCAAACACAATAGATGCAGGACATGAGAGATATTTTAATCTACATTGCGAAACAAAATGGGTCGCCCACACTAACACAACTCCTCGACATGTTCGAGGTTCCCAACACTAGGTGAGAAGGGTGTCGAGGATGAGGAGGACACCCCAACCGCACCATTAAACTATGAGGGAGTATTTCAACCAAATAGTTCATCGACAAACGGCGTGGTGATTTGCGACCTAAGCCAACACAGCTCGTCCTAGACTTCAATAAGGCGGGCTATGAAATCATCAACGGGGCACGGTAAGGGCAAGACCCAATTGATGGAGGAGTCAAAATCTGAGTCCAACTAATTTTGAATATTTTTAAATATTGGGATTTTGTACTCTATTTTTCGGATTATTTTTAATTTGTGCTTTAGTTTTAATTAGTTCAGATTTAGTATGTGTGTGTGTGTGTGTGTGTGTGTGTGTTTTAATTTTTCTTTATAGAAACCCTATACTTTTTTTTACAGTACAACCATTGCAAGCTAAAACCGAAAGGAGGAGTAGTCCCACCAATTGAGTTGCATGTATCACGCCAATCGGGTAACTTTTTCCTTTCTATTTTTAATTGCACATTAGGGACAATTTGCTGAATAAAGTGTGGGGTGACTTAGGAAAATTTAAAATTAAAAAACTTTATTTTCTTTCTTTTGCTTTTAGTTTTTAAATTTTAATTGCATTTTGTACTTGAGTTTATATAAATACAAGTGATTGGTTAGGAGCATATACCTAGAATTTTTGTTTAGATTGTAAATTTAGCCTGAAATTAAATAATTTGGGTTGTTTATATTTAGACTAATTATTTTAGTTTATTAGATTGTAAATATGAAAAAGATATTAAATTTACCAAGTGATAAAGGTAGATATGAATAGGCAATTATATTTGTAGAAGTATAAGACGTTCAAATTAAAAAGAAAATACATAGTGAAATCTATGGTTATTGAAACCATGTAGTATGACTTGTATAACCCTTATAAAAAGTACCTAAGAAAAATCTCGATCATATTGGTGCAAGTAAAAAAATCATAAGGGTTATCAAGGAAATATTACTACATTAGAGTTCAAAGCATGGACAAAAATAAATTGAGTAGGGAAAAAGTAATAGAACTAACTAAATTCTGCAAAAATAAATAATATATTTATATATACATTTTGATGGACCAATATATTTAATTTTCTTTGACCTGTTTCGTTTGTAATTTATTCAACTAATCTATTTAGGTGTAAATAACTTTGAATTGTTTAAATTTCTAGCTAGAATTATATATTTAGGCTAATCTTCCTAGTGTCGATGCTCTGATCCAATCTCGTGTATCAAGTTAGCTCAAGTAAATTTTATTTTTTTTAAATGTTTATTGCCTGTTTTAAATTTTAATTCATTTTCAGTTTGTGTTTTTGCGTATATTGCTTCAGGACAAGCAAAGACTTAAGTGTAGGGGTATTTGACCTGTCGTCAAATGTAGTAGTTAATTCGGGTCAATTCGCCCTTAAGGAGCTTGTTTTATATGAAATTTAGGATTTTATATTTCATTTTCAATTAGGCCTTATGAATAAATATTAATAAAATAAGTGTTTTAACACATTTTGTAAGCGTTGTGACCCAATAGATTGACACGGGCCTTAGGTTGTGTAAATATATTTAATTGAGTGTGTAGGATAAGGATATAAAGGCTCAATTGACGTGGAAGAAAGAGAAGAGTGATGAATAAGCTTTTCGGGATGTCAAGGAACAAAAAAATTGACACAAGGAAGAAGTTGGGTGTCGTGTCGTGCCACCCAAGGGTATGGTATGACACACGTCGATGTCCTGCCCAAGTAATTTGGGGTTATTTTCGTCCATGCAATCAAACTTATACGAAGACCTAGGACATGTCGAATACCTAATTTGGCCTATCAAAACTTCTATAAATAGGGTATTAGGGGTTGGACGTAACCAAGTCGTCCTAGATGCCTTCAAAACCCTAGTAGTTTAGGAGTAGATTTAGTTTATTTTCTTTTTAGCTTTTGATAACTCTTTTGTTTTCTCCTTGATATCAATTTTGATTCAAGAATTTGTTTATTTAATTAAAGTATTCTAGTTTATATTTTATGCTCAATTTAATTTATTTCTTTATTCCAATTGAGAGATTTGTTACTCCATTCCCCATTCAATATTCAATCCACGATTAATCAAATCTCTTTTCCCTTCCGAATCATCTTCTTTACATGATTTATTCAATTGAGATCCAGATCTTGAATTACATGAGTGGATAAATCCCTTAGGGGATATTAATGAGTGGATGGCAATGTGATTAACGAAGGATTTAGGGTTTCTTGAGAGGGATTAGTTGGTATGAATTATGTGTGCTTAAATCACTAGGCTTGACAACCCTAGGACGGTATCATAGGCAAGATGAGGTCGGGAGATAAGTCGAACCATGTAAATTGTAACTTGTCTTGGTTGGGAAAGTGAAGTTCGGAGATAAAGGAGTATCAACCAATAGATTAGTTAATTAGAAGCTGGGAGGTAATAATTGGTTAATCGGTAACTAATCCACCCTAAAACCCTAACCCAAAGTTCGTTACAAACCCTGAAGCGAGTTAATATTCCTGATTGGTTTATTCATTTATTTCGTTTGTTTATTGTTTCTTTATTTATTCATTTTCATTATTTATTTATTTTTATCTATTCAACTTATTTGATGGTTTATCATAATATAGGAATTAATTATTACTACTTAGACTTGTTATTGTAAAAAGACTTTCATTATTTACTCCATCCTTCCTTGGGTATGATCCTCAAAATACTTCCAAGTATTTCGTTGTACTAAACTATATTACCATTTGGCCCTTGCACTTGCGAACACCGCCGTTTGTAATCCTTATATTTTTTGTGTCATATTTTGTTATAAATGATAGTTCGTTTATAGGCGATCAGTAAGCTATCTTTTTATTAGAATTTGGTTTGAGGATGAAATGTATTTTAAAACTTATGATTTTTAGTCATTTGGGTAAAAGTATCGATACCAGAGACCAAGCTATCGGTATTTTATCAAATGAACAGTTTTTAAAATGGATAGATTGCCAAATTGGTATTGATACCTATAAAGTATCAATACCTCTCTATTAAGGAATGATACTTTTTGAAGGTGTCGATAAAAATTATTTTGTTCCAAATTTCAAAATTTGGCAAAATGCCAAAACAGTATCGATACTTCTTAATAGGAGTACCGATACCACTTACTAAGTATCGATACCTAATTCCAAAGTTTTAAAAATTTACATTAGATCCATGCTCAAATCTATTAATTTATGATTGGAAGCTCGATTTAGTCTCTAGAATACTAATAATTTCTATTATACTTGTGTTTGTAATAATTTTTTTCTAAATTTAATTAAATGTTGTAAATGCGTGTAACTATTCCGGTAACTGTAGTAGCATCCTAAGACTCGGGTCCGGCGATCAGTCCGGGTAAGGGGTGTTACAAGATTCTTTGCAGGAGTGGAGAGCTGAACTATAATATGAAATTGAGGTGTTCAAGACCATGTCTAAATACTTTGCAAGCTTTAGGGTGCTTGGTAACATGTTAATTTTGCATATTTTTGTGTTTAAATCAGTTAATTCTCGAATTGAACCTTGCTAAATTAGTCAATTTATGTTTTAATCCTATCAAGAATTCAGTTGGGATGTTATAAGTCAAAAACAAGCAGCAAATGACTAATTTGCAGCACAAGCAAACAAGAAGGAGCTGAATTAGAAATTTGGAAATGTTTAAGGGCTTATCATATTTCTTTTGACCTTAAAAAAGCCAAAATTAGAGAAAAATCTAATATTATTTTATTTTTATGTAGTAGGTTGTTAGGGAGTTAATCCAAATTTAGTATATAGCTTATGTATAAATAGGGTGTGTGTGGTAGCCTTGAGTAACACCTGAATTCACATGGTATTTGAATGAAAAAAATTTTATTCCTTTCTTTCTTTCAATCGTCAGAACCAAGTACAGGCATTTTGCCACCTTTTTCCATTTTAGTCATTTTTTGCTTAATTGTTTTCCAAGTCTCTTCTTCTTTCCATCTTTCTCCATTACCATTAAATCCACTTCCATAAACCAACAAAAGCATGATAAATTTCATGCTTCACTAAATTTCTAACATAGTTTTAGGTTGGTATTCTTTCCAATCAAGAATCGTGAGAACTGAATCCATACTAAAAATCTTTCCTAACAGTATTCACCATCTCTCCTTAATATTGGGATAGTACAAATTCGTCCCTTAAAGTTAACTTGATTTCAGTGCAAAGTGCACATTGGGTTGGAGTAGTTTTGGCATACAATTGGGAAGACGAGTCAAACGTGTTGTATTCGGATTTTCGCGAACAAATTGTTGTATCCTAGCGGGGTCATACTAGTAGGATTTTCGTCAATGGAGATAGTGATCAGATTTAAACGTCCCGCGTGGTTGAGGCCGTTTATCCGAGTTTGGTTCTTTATAACGCAAGGCTATCGAGGTCTTGAATTGACATGTCTATCACGGTTAAACAATCAATAAGGGTTGGTTTGCAAGTCGTACCGGAATCAACTACAAAAGGAAAATTTGGGAGTTAGGATGTTCTTAACCGCTATAACCAACTTATCGTTCAGAGGAGAAAACTCATTTTCAAGGATCGATTTGAAAATTGGAATTCACCGAGTCTGAGGCTAACACTTTGTATTTCTATTTACAAAATTCAAATCCAATTACTTATTTTATTTTATTTTATTTTCGATTAATATAATTGTTATTATTGTTTACTCACTTATTTAATTTCTAAACATTTTAACTCCCCTCTTTTATTTTATTTGTTTATCTTTCAGCAAGTTCGTTTCAAGTCGAGGGCACGACTATTGCCACGATAGAAATCCTGTTCACAAGAAAAAAATTAAATTAGATAACAATAATCAATCCCTGTGGGATCGATCCTACTACTCTTTACTACTGTTTAGAGTTATTTAATCATAGGAAATTTTAAATTTGGTGGTTTCGACACCCATCAAATTTTGGCACTGTTGTCGGGGATTAGAAATATTTTTTTCTAACTTTCGTTTGTTTTCTTTATGAAAATGTCATAATCGAGAACTCTAGAATTTAAACCGAAAATAGAGAAGTTGGCCCGAACACTGCAAAAAGAAGCTATTCGACACGGTAAACAACCACAACCGAAATTCGAAGAAGAATATCTTACCGAAGATATTTTCTCATTCGATGAACCAAATACACTGGCAGATCAAACTATTCGACAACTCACAGCAGCACGAAATGAATAACTATCACTATGCATAACTTATCCAACAGGAGGAACGTCGTTCGAGTTGAAATCGAGCTTAATTCATTTGTTTCCCATCTTTCGCGAAATTCAAAATGAAAATCCGCATACCCATCTAAAAGAGTTTCACATGGTTTGCACAAGCATGAAACCTCAAGAAGTAACCAAAAATCAAATTAAACTTCGTGCTTTTCCTTTCTCGTTAGTCGACTATGCTATAGAGTGGATATTTTTATCTCCTAGTTTAGTTAATACATGGTCTAGTATGCCTCATTTATTTCTTGATGGAATTTTTCCAGTAGCACAGGCAGCCGAATTAAGACGAGTCATTGTAGGAATTCGAAAAAATGAGGCTGAATTGCTCTATGATTACTAGGAGCAGTACAAAAAGTTGTGTGCAAGTTGCCCACAACATGACCTGTCTAAATAATCACTTTAGCAATATTTCTATGAGGGGTTACTCCCAATAGAAATGAAGATGATAAATGCTGCTAGTAGTGGGGAACTTGTAAATATGACACCTTAGATAACGATAGAATTGATTTCAACCACGACTGTGAATTCTCAACAATTTCGACCAGCTATAGAATCCACGAGACGGGTTCATGGGTTAAGTTTTCTATCTTTAGAAGATAAAATTGATAAGCTCACTAATGTTGTTCAAAATTTGCTTACAAATAAGACAAGCCCAACATGGTTGTGTAGAATTTGTGCTATGCCAGATTATCCGACAAACTCGTGTCCTATTTTACACGAGTGTTCAACAAAACAAGTAAATGTTTTCAGAAACTTCCCAGGGCCACCCCAAAGGTGATATAATCCCTATTTGAACACCTATAATGTAGGGTGAAAGGCCATCCAAATTTGAGTTATGGTTTGAATCCTCGATTCAATCAGCCATACCAACAAAGGTCGATTCTAAATCAACAATTACCACCTCAAAATCATCTTTGGAAGCAATAGTGAAAAGGTTAGCCAATAGTACTGAAAAAATTCAACAAAAAACTAACATGCATTTGCAAGAAATAGTTCAACAAATAAGTAAGCTTGCACTTACGGTCAGTCATTTGGAGTCCCAAGGTAAGTCGTCATCTCAAATTGAACCTAATCCTCCATATAATGTAAGTCCCATGACCATAAAAAGTGGAATGGTTTTTGGGCTAACACTTAGCACGAATCGTACTCACAACCCAGAACGAGAAAAATGAAAGCCCGATCTAGCGTCCACTACAGATTCGAATCCTCAGAAGTCATTTGCAGTATCGCCTCCATTTCCTAAAAGACTTGTCCAATGTAAAAAGGAGCAAGAAGAAAGAGAGATCCTTGACACTTTTTGAAGGGTAGAAATAAACATTCATCTTCTTGATGTAATTAAGAAAATTCCACAATATGCAAAATTCTTAAAAGAATTATGCATAAGTAAGAAGAAGCTCTTGGGTAATGAAAAGATAAGTGTTGGAGAAAACTTTTCTGTTGTTTTACAAAAGAAAATACCACCTAAATGTAAGGACCAAGGTTTGTTTTCTATAACTTGCAAACTACGTAGTGTTGGAATTAAAAAGCGCTGTGCGAATTAGGTGCATTTATTAATGTTATGCCTTTGTCAATTATAAACTACTAAACACGGGTCCTTTGAAAGAAACAAGTGTAATCATTCAACTTGCAGATAGATCTGTAGTGTATCCGAAAGGAGTGTTGGAAGATGTCCTCATCAAGGTAAATGAATAAATTTTTTCTTGTAGATTTTTACATCGTTGACATGGGGGATGACAACTTGACAAATTCTTTCGATATTCTACTTGGGAGACCATTTTTAAGTGCCGCGCGAACAAAAATTGATGTTTGGAATGGAACACTCACCATGGAATTTGAAGGTGAAGTGATCAAGTTTAATGTTTGTGAGGATATGAGTCATTCCAATGCAATAACAAATGTCTCTAGTGTCGAGGAAATGGAACCATTGAAAAGCTTACATTTTGAAAAGGATAAGTTACAAACTGTGCTTTGTAGGAGTGTAGATCTTGATGTTAAACAAGAAGAATTATTGACGATCAAAAAACTAGTACGTGAAGTTGTCATTCATATGGAGGCCCCAAAATTAGAGCTCAGACCGTTACCAAAACATTTAAGAATTCCAATAGTTGAAAAGGTAAACCCAAATGGAGAAACTCAAAGACGTCTAAATCCACCGATAATGGAAGAATCCAGGAAGTGCTTCGAGAACAATGGAAAAAAGTTGAAACCTTTCTACAAGAACTTCCTAGTACACGTAATAGAATAATTAATTCGTAAGGAGCCAAACATATAACATTTAATGTCATCGAGCCAACGACGTTAAACAAAAGCGCTTTTGAGAGATAACTCAAATTTATTTTAATTTATTTAATTTCGAATTTAGTTTAATTTATGTTGGAAATAAAAAAATATTATTTAATCTATTTTAATGTGCTATTTTTTAGGAACGATGGGAGAGACTGTCATCTTTCATCCAAAAATAAATCAGATTTGGATTTCTATGGTGTGGGCTCACCTTATCAAATTTCAGTGCTACCATTTGTTGAAACATACACCCAGAATCGAACCCGCTAGAACCAACCCGAATTGCCCAAACCACCCTCTGCCAAATTAGATATACACGGGGAGTACACTTGAGCTTTCTCTCTACTGTACTTTAATTCTTATACAATTTGCTTGAGGACAAGCATAGGTTAAGTAGAGGGTGTAGAATTAGTAAGATGCATGACTGTTTCTCTTTAACATGGGTTAATTCTTATGTCGGGATTATTTGTTAATTTATTTATCATTAAGCCTCTAGTTCCTATGCTTCGCCAATTTAAATAGTTGGGCGATTCTTGAATTAAATGTTCATTATCTAGTTTAATCGACGTGTGTGTTATAAAATTTAGATGTTGTAATTAAATTGTTTCATGAAAATTAATGCTTTATAAATTTGCTTGGTAAGTATATCATTTTTATTTGATTTTGAATATATTTTCTAATGTTGAAAAATAAATAAATTCTACTCCGCTGATAGCTTAAGTTATGAGTGAGGATTTCAAGAATGTGACTGAACTTAGTAACTGAAATGAGGTGCTTGGGTTGCCATTTCATTTCATGTAAAAAGGTTCGAGTGACGAACTAGAAACTTGCAAATACTCCGCTAATCGAGTTTCCATGAGTATGGAAAAATAGCCCATTTGGAGACGTGTCAAATTAAGTAATCAGGGTGAGGTGCTTAGATTGTCATCCTAGTTTGCGTAAAAAGGTTTGACCATGTCCCAAATTTACTACATTAATAATAAATACCTTGCAAATTTCGGTTTAAATTCAATTTAGTGAAATGATTAAATTTACATGTTTAAATTTTATGGACACTTGTTGATTAAATCGAGTATTTGAGCACTTACTCATTTTTTGCCTAAATTGTTTGCATTGATCATGGTTACGAAAGAATGGCTTGATTTTTGATAAATTAATGGATAGTTTTTGTTATATGAATATACAATATGCTTGAGGACAAGCATAGGCTAAGTAGGGGGATTTAATAACATCTTAATTTTGCATGATTTTCGTGTTTAAATCAATTAATTCTTGAATTGATCCTTGCTAAATTTTGATTTTATGCTTTAATCCTGTCAAGAATGCAATTGGGATGCTATAAGTTAAAACAAGCAGAAAAGGACTAATTTGAAGCACAAGCAAACAAAGAGGGGTAAAATAAAAAACTTGGAAACGTTCAAGGGCTTATCGATTTCATTTGACCTTGTAAAAGCCAAATTAGAGGAAAAAAATCTGATTTTATTTTAATTTTATGTAGTGAGTTGTTAGGGAGTTAGTCCAAATTTAGTATATAGTTTATCTATAATTAAGGGGTGTGTGGTAGCCTTGAGACACACTTGAATTCACATGGTATTGGAATGAAAATTATTTTATTCTTTTCTTTTCTTCCAAACGTCAGAACCAAGTACAAGCATTCTTCCACCTTTTTCCATTTAGTCATTTTTGGCTTAACTGTTTTCCAAGTCCATTTTCTTTTCCATCTTTCTCTATTACCATTAAATCCACTTCCATAAACCAACAAAAGAATGATTAATTTCATGCTTCACTAAATTTCTAACTTAGCTTTAGGTCGATATTCTTTCCGGTCAAGAATCGTGAGAATTGAATCCGTAATAAAAATCTTCTATAATGGTATTCACAATCTCTCCGAAATATTGGGATAGTACAAATTCATCTCTTAAAGTTAACTCGATTTCAACGCAAAGTGCACATTGGGTTGGAGTGGTTTTGGCATACAGTTGGGAAGACAAGCCGGTCATGCTATATTCAGATTTCTGCAAACAAATTGGCATATCCTGGTGGGGTAATACTAGTGGAATTTTCGTTAACGGAGATAGTGATCGGATTTAAACGTCCTGCGCGATTGAGGCCGTTGATCCGAGTTGGGTTCCTTAGAATGGAAGGTTGTTGAAGTCTTGAATTGCGATCGCGTGTATTGCGATTAGATGATCTGTCGGTTTCATAGCTAGTAGATTAAACTTATTTCCACATTTGATGAGCATGAAATCGAGTAAATTCTTTTATATTTTATACATTTTTAGTCTAGTTTCATTTTCTAATAAAATATGCTGAAAAGGTTGTATTATTGCTTTTAAGGCCAAAAGAGGCCAAAAGGTTAACTAACATACTTCGTGAGTACACAGGAGACTAGTAGCAGCAAGCCATAGTGACACTGGCCACTTTGTCACGACATAGACAACTCTATGTCGCAACATAAGGGTCAATAATGAAGATTTCCAAGACTACCTACTACGTCGCGACACAGGTCCTGGTGTGTCGCGACATTGGCCTCAAATTCCAACTCTGTATCCTGTGAGGGGCCTTTTCATCTTCACAATGCAACTTAAACACAAAGGACAATAGCTGACTTAGGATTGAGGAAAAATGACCATGTAAAGCTATAAATAGGACCTTTAGCACTAAGGTTTGGACACCATTACTTAGATTTAGTTTTCAGATTATTTATATTTCAATTTTCGAGACAAGATTGTAGAAACTCGTGTAAATGATCGAGGAAGTTTTCCCGACAGATCGCTTAATACAGTTTTAGTTTCTTTTTCATTCAATTCTTGATTTACATGTTTTCATATATTGTGTTATTAATGAATAAAGAAACCATGAGGAACTAATTCCATTTGGGAATTAGGGAGTAGACTTATGAATAATTGATTTTTGTTTTACAGAGGTTTTACCTTTCGGATCAACTGTTTGGGAAAAGACGAGCATCAAACAAACACTAGGCCTGACAACCTAGAGAGTCATCTAGGTGGGAATGAACCCAATTGGTATTACCCATCCGTGAACACCTTTTTCCCTAATCGGTTTAGATTGTGACATTTAGCGATAAGTAATCTCTATCGACTTGCTATGTTGGCGGAAGATCAAGAGATCCAACTGGGGTCGTGACTAGTTGATTGGAGGAAAATCCCCAAAACCCAACAATCGAGAAACTCATATGAAAATGACCTAATATCCCCAAGTCGTTTATAAGATTTCTACAACTCAAGCTTTTTCTTTTATTTATTTATTTTATTTTTTTCCTTTTTATTTTTATGCTTTCACACAACTATATTATTTTCCCTCGTACTATAAACTTTAGAACTAGTACTAATTAATTTTATTCTTTACAGAGATCTCATTTACTATCGCCTTAATCCTCTTTTGGGTATGATCCTCAGAATACTTCCAAGTGTTCCGTTCTAAGCACACTATATTTACAACCTGATCCGTATACTTGCGGAAGCTGAAATCTACAGATGGGAGTACGTTTGGGGGCGGTCATTAGCCAATCGGTAAAGGTTTATTTGCAGGTCGTATCATAATCAACTACGAAAGGAAGAATTGGTGGTTAGGACGTTCTTAGTCGTTATAACCAGCTTATCGTTTGGAGGAGAAAACTCATTTTCAAGGATCGATTCGGAAACCGAAATTCACCGAGTCTAAGGCTAAGGCTTTATATTTCTGTTTACAAAATTCAAATCCATTCACTTATTTTATTTTATTTTATTTTCGATTGATATAATTGTTATTGTTGTTTACTCACTTATTCAATCTCTAAACATTTTCAACTTCCTCATTTATTTTATTTGTTTATTTTTTAGCAAGTTCATTTTGAGTCGTGGAAACGACTATTGCCGCAACAGAAATCCTGTTCACAAGAGAAAAAAAAAACGAAATTAGATAACAATAATCAATCCATGTGAAATCAACATTGCTACTCTTTACTACTGTTTATAGTTATTTAATCGTAAAAAAAATTATTTAGTGGTTTTGACTCCATGAATACTTAGGAAACAAACAACTTAACATTACATTGCTCATGAAAGAGTTGCAATTTTATAGAAGCCAACTTGGCAATCATCTTATCCTCAAAAGGGAAGAAAAAAAAATAAGGAAAAGAACATGGCTAAAACTTCGATTTTTCGCAAAGAAAATGGTAAGGGAAAGAAGAACAAGGACATCTCGAAGTCCAAATGCTTTTTTTGCAACAAATAAAGGCACATAGATTTGGATACAAAGAGTACAATGATTACCTTGTCTCGAAAGGGAAAGGTATTGAACTCTTTGTTATTGAGACTTGTTTAATGGAAGATTAAAAAAATAATGATAATTAATTTTGAAATAATTAATCATGTTTATGTTTCTTTGCAGGGGTTCAAAGAAACGAAAAGTTTACAAGATAAAAATCTCTTGTTGTGAACTGGTGATGGAATATTGTGACAGTCGAATTAATGAGAAAAATAAATCTTTATTTTGATAGTTTTTAAGAAAATTATTTTAGAAGTTGTTTTTACGTTACTAATATAAAAAGAAATTAACTTTATTCACTACCGAATTCTTTCCTTTATTGGTAGTAATTTATTTACTCGAATTTTAAAAGAGTGAACGAGTACTAAATGAAAAGAAATATTCAAATATGTTCTTAATTAAATAAAAAAAAATTGCCCATATAATTGTATTAGAGGCATGTCAACAAGAGAGAAAATCATATTAAGATACTAAAAATTCTATTCTACGTATATGCTTGTGAAAAACAACATGGATGAAATATACATTAAATAATTAAATGTATAGTTTGAAACTAATTATAATAACACATAAAATATGTACTATATTATAATTAAAAAATAGTTTAAACTGTGAGTAAATAAAATTTTAACACATAAATACATAATATTAACAATACCAAATGCTGAACAATTGTTTATAATGATTTTGTAAATATACAACTGATGGAAATAATAAATTGTACATGTTAAAAAATATATAAAATATATTGAAATAAAGTTTTAGTTGAGTGCTTAATTTAATATTTTACCAATTCAATTGACGTGGGTTCAAATTTCACTGTATACATATTTTTAATTTTATTGGCTTTTGTTAAATGAAAATGACTAAAGTACTCTCAAATAATATAAATTATTTTAAATGTGAGAGAAATTAAAGTAATTTCCTAACTGAGTTGAGACTCGGGTGATTGATAACATCAACTTAGCAAAGGGTTTTATATATAGTATAGATAGGTTCTGCTATTAGATTATGTACTTTGCGTGAGCTATGGATTTAATATGTATACTTTGATTTGACCAATTTTAGTCTTTGTACTTTTCGGATTTTGAAATTTTAGTCTTATCCAATTGATCGCAGTTAAATATGTTTGGTTAACTTATGCTACTAGCCTTGTGTTATGCGTAAAGTTATAGATTAGTCTATGTTCTCCAATTAAATCATTCTTAGTAGCTATATTTGATAAATTTCGAAATTTCAATCTTAATGCAAATGACCGCCGTCAGATCTATTAATTGATTTTTTGTGAGTAATATATAAAAATAACAATGTGACATAACATTACACATATAATAATATATTTAATGTATCAAATTTTAAAAATAATAAAATTTAATAAATACCGTTGAATAAGAACTAAAATTTTCAAATTTCTAATACTATAGGAATTGAAAATAATCCAATCAAAATATAAGTGTTAAATCACACCTTATAAAAAGTATAAGTTCTAATAATGTAGATACATAAGTTATATAGAAAAAGAAAAATATTCATATCCATTTATGACAATGTAAAAATGTAGCATGTGCTTATTGGAACGAAGTCACCATCATAATTTTTTTTGAATATATTGGTGTGATTACATGATAATATCTGTTCATATTTTCTTAATTTTTTGATAACGCACACACATATTGCACATAAAGGTACTCAAACTCGAGATCCCTAAAAAGAACAACATTCTTTTTTCCACTGAAACCACTTGTTAAGTTCCCACCATCATAATTATTAAACCATGATTCTCGAGCGAAAAATAATGTATAATAAATATATTTATGAAAAAATTACATTAAAAATTTGATAAACTTAAAATTTAAAATATCATTTTGACTTTTTAAGTTTTACTGTGTTGATTTAAGTTGATTTTTAAACGTTTCATATAAAAAGATAAAATGATAAAATTATTTTTAAAATAATATTTATCATTTTATAAAACGAAGAGATTTTTTTTATTATTTTTAAACATAATTAAAATTTAATTAATTCGTGACATCAAGTTTACATTTTAATTTTAAAATTCATACGGAAATTAAACATATTTAATAAATATAAAATAATATAATTAACACAATATAATGGCTTTAAACACAATTAATAATTCAAATCGTGTTTTTTAATTATACGCAACAAGCCAATAAAAGAAACACAACACAACATATATGCGGAAGGACAAATGTAGTAAACGTTCCACCGTTTAATTAGACACTTTCCCACACTCATTTAGTCCATTTTTGTTTGTTTTTAATATATTTGTTTCCTGTGTATGCTTCAGCAGCAGCTATGGCGGCTCTGACTGAATTCTTCTCCCACCTCTGCACCATGACCATAGTCTTCTTCACCCTGTTGCGCCTTGAAGTTGAAATCCTTAAAAGATCCATCACCGGCGGCGTTTGTGACTCTGAGAAACGCCTGATTAGAACGGCACAGTACCTGAAACTCATCGAAGAAATGAACCCAACAATTCGTTACTCGAGAAGGTCGTCATGGCCGACGCAGGTGGAGCAGTCAAGTGAATGTGCAGTGTGTTTAACAGAGCTTGAAGAAGGTGAGAAAGTGAGGAAATTGAAATGCAAGCACAATTTCCACAAGGACTGCTTGGATAGGTGGCTTCAACAACAGTATTGGGCGACTTGTCCACTTTGCAGGACCAAAGTTTTGCCAGATGAGATTGCGGCCAACTATCACAGGCTGCAAAATCAGGTGGATTATGATGAGAGTAGTGATGAAGAGATGATCTTCTTGTTATCTGCATTGCATGGTAATAGTTTACACAGATTGTAATGATTTTTATACCTATTGGCTAACGGAAGCACATATACTTGGTAAACTATTGTAACTTCCAACTTTTTTTTATATTTTTCGTTCTTTTGTTTTTGGGTGAATTTTGGTTGATTTCTACAATATATTTCTATATTTGCAATGTTGTGAAAACTGAATATCTTTGGCTTCAATTGCTCACTGGATTGGAAGATGCACATATAATTCTGTAGCCTAGGAACTGCCAAATCCTTGTTTTGGGTATGGAAGGTTCTGATTATAAGTGTATTGAGGGGCCACAAATTAAGCTCACTTCCCATATGGCTATCTGAGGAAGAGTCGATAGAGGGGAGGGTTGATGTAATTTATGGAACAGCTGCTTACTTGCTATCAATGCTTAAATACCGCCAGCAAGTAGGTAGGCAGTTGCTATAGCTATTGATAAACAGCCTATAGCCTGTAGTTGTTAATTCACTATCAATGTCTTCCTTTTTGAGGGCCAGTGGTTGGTCAAGACACTGTAGTTATTATTTACTTATTAAATTAGGAAGTGTAAGCCTATCAATGCAAGCAAAACTTTGATTTTGATTGATTTGTATATATAAAATCTCAATACAAAATCCCATTGCATATGTTGTCAATAACAAAAGCAGGCACGAACTAGGATAGTAATTGCTTTGGATCACAATGCCATTAATTAAAATGCCTTGACCCCTGAAAGCTTATCCAACTCAAATTTGATTGTCCTCACCGAGTACAAGCAGCAAAAATTCAACAAAACCAAAACAATTCAACTCACGTAACTCAAACCTGACTCAAATGAGTGTACTGATCTCTCGAGTCAATGCCTTGAGTTGCCGAGTTTCTTTTACCCTGCTGTTCTAACCATGGAAGAGCATACCTAGGTTTCAGGTTTATCTATATGTAAAGCACATACAATCTGCAGGTGACATGGTTTATGCAGAAGATACCAAAATTAAGTAGATATTATAAGCTCATTACAAGTATGGAAGATAGTAAATATCAGACACAAACGAAGACGAGAGAAAGGCATCAGCAAACATACAAAGCTGCATATTCAAGTTTCGGTAAATACATTAGCAAAGTGTACACAGGTAACAAATCAGCGAACAAATGCTTCATTTGGAAGAAAATAGGTTCAGATAAGGAACCAATCTCAGGAAGAGATAATTGCATATTGTCAGTTATATAATGGAAGTGAAACTAATGGCAAGCATTTCCGTAATATGGTGAAACAAAAGAAAGTGTTAAGAACTCCACAATATCATTCACAGACTTCTAACTGAAAGATTTGGACAATCTTTCGTAACTTTTCTAGCTTGATAACTGCATAAAACACTTTTGTTGAAGTGGATTCATAACAAGCCTGTAGTCAAGACTGACCTACGAAAATGGGGAGTCGGTCCACCTTTACATTATGTTGTTTTTGTCAATGGCAATATAATTCTGAACTCATAGAAGGCCAAGTGTTTTCAGCTGCTGAATATGCTCAGGTGGGAGGGGAGGGGGGGACCAGTCAGATCCACTCATTTCACCATCAACATCCTCAACAACATATTCCTATTAGGGTACACACAAAACCGAATCATGTTAACCGCACAGCAATTACACACACACAAAAAGAAAGGCACATATCTAGAGAAACAAAGTTTGGGAGCTAATTTATAAATAACTGGTGAATCAATAAAAAAAAAGGGCTGAAATTTGAATGGAAAATATCATCCTCTGAGAATCTACTTCATCTAAGTTTTGCAGAATGAACAGTATATATGCAACCAGCACAGATGGACCAATAAGCACTGTTGGTATATTTCACATGAAATGGGGAACAAGCAAAATGTAGAAAGAAACCTAAATTATATGATCTATTGCCACAATAAACACTAAATTTCCTGACAATCCTTACACATAACCTAAGTTAAGCTTTTTGCCTATCCCATCATAGAAGCTGTTATGGTGATGGAAAAACTTTAAACCATAAAACAAACAGGGACAAGGTGGTAATGTTCAGTCCTTTCCATTTCATGTCTTCTTATAGGGGTGGCTTATTCATCTACAAGCTAGCAACTAGAAAATAACTTCCTCAAATAGTTTGGTTGGACCTAGTTGACCTATTGCGGTAAAGAATTGTACTTAATGATACAGAAGTACATGAATCAAAACTGAAGAAATGTCAATGCAACTTACCTTTGTCAGCATTCTTTTCGCGAGTATGTGATAGTGACGCTGCCAAATCCTTTGCCCAACCATTGTAGCAACCAGAACACTATAAAATATGCCAATCACTGTAAATAGTCCGAGCACAATCAAAGCCATTATGAACAATAATGGCAGCCCTGCTTCACCAGCACCTCCTAGGCAACCACATTCAGTAGCAGCACTAGCACAGCTTTCAAAGCACGTAGTACAATCAGTCCACATACAAAGAGTGCCAGGCAAGTGGCAGTCAGCACACATCCTACACGAGTTAAGAGAATAAACAGATTAATAATTCGATTAGGATGACCTAATAGGCCAATACTCCCATAAATTAATTAGTAAATTACATGTACGTGCTTAATCCCCATGAATAGACCCTATTCAAATACTTAATATATCAGCTAAATAAGAAGCAACTGCATTCCATCAAATACCGAAGCTTCTTACTGACCATTTGAAGTTATATGATTTCCCTAGTAACAATTTATATACTTCAGCCCCATCATTAGCACCACTTAAATAGCTTAGTATATCAAAATAAATAAAAAGTGAAAACAACCTGCTTTAAACTAAATCAGATCCTAGTATGCATTAGTAGTGAAAACTTATTTGGATAATTTTTAGTGTTATTCCATTTCCCCAAGTAGCACCAAGCTAGTTTCAGCAGCAATAACAAAGGCACCCCATAACACCAGGACTAACCAATGAGAGGAGAACTGGAAAGGGAAGGAGGAAGAGAATGGTTTAGAATTAGGTAATAGAATGAGCAAAAATGAAGCCAACATATGTTGCAAACTTTAAGTGCAACATAGGAGAGACTCTTCTAAACTATGCAGACAATACATGATAAATAAATAAATAAATAACAATGCCAAAAGGAAAAAGGAAGCAACCCAAAGATGCACAATATGACAAGTGCCAAAGAGAGGGAAAAGTGTGTACAGATCTGTCAGAGATACAATAATAACTACAGAACATCCGAAGACATCATCAGCTAAAGCTATCCTTTTGTGCTCCAACTGAAGTACTGACCATGTATACAGCAGCACAATGAACATTATGCATGGTTGGAGGATGTTAATATACATGTACATATAATTCTGAAAGGGTTAAACTGGAATAAACTTATGTTGCTCTGACTCTTCATTTTTCTTGGAATACCTGCGTCCAAAGCATTTTTTGGACATGGTCATGAAGATATGAAACTTCAAGGACCCTCCAAGCACATGAAAAGTTAAAAATATACCCATGTAGAATGCATACATGTATACGACACCTTGCGTAGGAGTAAACAGATATTTGCTAACTTCATAACAATTGCTAATATTCCCTTGTCATGATTTCATGGACAAATAAATGGCACGTCATATCAGTAAAGAAAAAATAGGAAAGGGGGGAGTAGGGGTTAAAAAGTCATTTGATGCCTCCAAATATATGAAAATTGACTATTTGAGCGTACATTTCATTTCAGATCAAAGGAAGGTTAGAAATTTCTATGCAATGAACAAGTAAATAGCACATTGCACAGAACTAAGAAAAGAGATGGGGATTGGTACACCACATGCAAAATGTTTGGCACACTATGACTATTATGAAGAACTCGATGCAAAATATCTGGAGGTGTAACAATAGAGATAAACATAAAATGTACTCTGTTATATCAATTATGAGACGTAACATTTCACAGAGGAGAGACAGGGGAAAGAGAGAGAATATGAAGTAAATGATGATAAATCAGGGCAGCGACTTGTTTAAGTAATAAACTCATTCTACTTTAACATATTCAATACGTAAAGGGCAAAGTTTTAGCAGAGTAATGATGATGAATACTAATATATCAAAATGACAGTAAAACTCAACATCGGTAATAGTTTACAAGAATTAGTAGAGTTATACCCAGGCTGACAACAACAGAGGCATAATTCTCTACAAGGCTGAGCCAAATCATTACGCACTCGTCGATCATAGCATGTAATAAAGCACCCTGATAGCCCCAGCAAAGCAAAAAATAGCAGTGCTCCTGTATTCAACAACCAAACTATCAATAACAGAGCAATATCCAAGATGACATAATGAATATTTGCACAAGTAAAAAATACATAAAAACCAGTTAAATAAAAGTTCTATTCAAGCAATCTAGTCAATTCACCCAGCAGCATTTGGTAAATTTCAAAGAAATAAATACAGAGAAAATTTTGGAACATAACTAAGTGTAACATGAAACACAATGAAAACAACACAGCAATATAGTTGTGATTTCTACAAATGATTTAACAAGGTGTTGAGTACCATTTTCAAGATGGAAAAAGTTAATCAATTAAAATTCTAATCAGTTAAAACATGATATCAGTCAAGCAACAACTCATTATAAATTGTGAATTTAAATGTTGAAATATACTCTCATTTATAAGATAACATAAAGTTAATTCAATATATATATATGTTAATTTTTGTCCTTAGTTAGATATTTAACAAAAAAATGAAGCTTTATGGGTAGAGTACTTCAACCAAGGAAGCCTTATAAGTTTAGCGTCTCGAGTCTCAACAAAAGAAGAAATCTTTATAGGTTGAGCAAGGAAGAAAGCTTTATTATAGTTTCTAACCAAGGAGAATATGTTCAGTGTTTCAATCAATGAAAACTCTTTATAGGTGAGTTTCTCAACCAAGGAAATAAGCTTTATAGGTTAAAGATTCAACCAAGAAACGTAGCTTTATAGGTTGAATATCTAAATTAATGAAAAAGTACTTTATATGTTGAGTATTTCAACTATGAAAAGAAGTTCTATCAGTTGAGTATAACAAAATCAAGTCATGTTCAAGAAGCTACAATAGTAATGGTGACAGTTCAGATTTTCAAGCTCAGTTTTCTAGGTTGTTTTAGTTAGCTTATAATTATTTTATCTTTCCTTGAACCATAAACTTGGCCCAACCTTACCTATTATTTCTTTATGACATGCTTAATCTTGTGAAACACTACTTAATCAAGGACAATATACTTCTCAATCTCCTTGGACAACTTATATAATCTATTAGATAGCTTTTGTTGAGACACATTGTTTGAGAAATGAAAGACCACCTCTTTGGTTTCACTTTCAGCTTTGACCACTGCTTAAACTTTTTAAGGTTCAATCCTTTTAAACTTACGCACTTGTAGAATTTAATCAAAGTTAAGTGAATTTCTTAAAGCATAAAACTTTCATGTTTTGATATCTTCTAAATATGGAAATCTTAGGCTATCAAACCTAGCAACTTAAGAAAATCAATCAAGATAATCATTCTAACAACCTACAACATTGAATATAACTAATAAAATTAGAAAAACTCCATAGTTGCATCATAAGTAAACAATCTTACTTGGTTCAATTAACCGTATTTTCTAATTAAGTTTTCTCATTGTTACTAAATTACCTTCATAAACATTACTTTAATTCTTTTATGATACTCAATATACAAGGCATTTCTAGTTGAAAGACTCAAATCAATAAAGCTTCTTTCTTTATTGATAATCAACCTATAAAACTTCTTCCCTTATTGAAAAACTCAACCTACAAAGCTTCTTTCCTTCTTGAAAAACTCAACTGATAAATCTTTTTTCTTTGTTAAGACACTTAACCTATCAATCTTATTTCTTAGTTGAAAGACTCAACCTAAAGCTTTTTCTTTTGTTGAGAAAATCAATTAATTTCTTTTTAGGTTCAAATACTCAACCTGTAAAAACCTCTTAACCTCTTTACTTGGTTAAAAACCTCAACCTATAAAGTTTTCTTCCTTCGTTGAGAAAGACTACATAAAGCTCCTTTCCTTCATGACGCAGGAGCTTTTAATTATATTACAATATTTTATTATTTCAGATTTATGTATTAAGTATTAGATGTATTATTGATGGCTAGGTTATTAGTTATCTTTAGGATTTAAAATTAGGGCCAAGAATAAACTTTATTTGCAAGAAAACCTAATAGTTTACTTGCAAGAAAGAAGGGTTATATAAATAGTTGTAAGCTTAACAGCCAGCATTTTTGTTGTTATTATTTTTTCTTTGAATTATTATAAAGAAACTAAAGGTTTTTTAAAACCCTAAGTTCCTGTGTGCCAAATTTTTCTTACGCATTGTTCAGCCCTAACTCTTTCTATTGTTGCTGTTTCCTCTCTTAAACCACACCAATTTTTGCATCAGAGTTTAATTAAATCCCAGTGTTTATATTATGGTTTGCTTTTAAGCAATGGTTGGACACATTAGAGATCAAGGAAGAGGAAATCAGTGTCGATAAACGGAATTGGCTGCAATACAATGTGCCATCAAAGAATTGTCACGTCCAGATATGCTTGGTTGCGACAGGAACAAGCAAAAACCCAAATGGAGATTCCAAAAAGTGCCCACAACCAGTTTGACAAACTGAAAGGTAGTCTTGCTGATAAATCTGGTTTTGGTGATGAAGAAAGCCCCTTTCATGATGTTGGACCTGCTAATCGTGAAGTACGACGTGGATTGGAGGAGCGGTTGGTGTATGCCCTTGGATTAAGCAAGGGTGGAATCAATATTGAAGTTGCTGATTTTCATGGCAAGATACATGTGGAAGAGCAAGATTATAAAATGTTAGAACCTATCTACAATGAATATCCTAACCAAATTGAAGATGTACTTCCAGTTCAGGAAGAGCCCTTGATTGTTCATAAGGTGAAGAAGAGTCTAGTCTCGTAGCAGATGCTCTTGACCAACAATTTTCACTACTAAAGGCGTTGAGTGCTCATGTGAAGGATTTTGAACAAGTTATGGATCAATGTGAGACAGACCTATATTTCAACCCCAACATGTTTGAGGGCCTCAATATGTTCAACATGATCCATGAGATTTATGAAGGTGAATTGATGAGGAAGATCAAACACAATGATAATGAGATCAAATCAGCCCGTGAAATAGATGTTCCCTTAAGTGGTGATAAGGAGATTAGTGTGCATTCCGACAAGAAGCTTCACCATCGCGATACCCAACATAAAGTCAAAGATATGGAAGCATTCTTTAAAGAGTGGTATGACCTAAATGATCATTCCTTGCATGATGTTACATTGTTACTGTGGATGTGGATTATATTCATGTAGGAATACCTTGGTTGAATGATATTGTGGTTATCACCACAATAGATAGAGAAGTGTTGATGAACCGAAGACAACTTTTAAGACTATAGATGGCCTTTATGAGTGGTTAGAAATGCCAAGTACATCTATGCAGATTGTGAGGTGGGCAGACTACTAGACTTTGCAAAAAGCATGCAGCTGTCATTACAGCTACTCTAAATGAAGTAATTTTCTTTGAAACCTGCTCAACAGAAGCTAAAGTTGGCAAACCTTGTGGGTGTGAGAGCACGAATACTCCTCCTGCTCATATATCAAACAAGACAATGTTTGAGGTAGACGAGAAAATTTAGATGGTAAATCAACTATCAGCGCACCATCTCATGAAAAATCTGTTTCAGCTTGTGATGTTCCAAAAGAAAGAAAAAAAAAAGGTATATGTTATTGAAGCTGGTGCAAAGGAACTAGAAAACAGTGTGGAAAACAATGGACCTCTTGTCGTTATGAGCTTTGTTCAGAGAGCTAATTCTTTTACACCCGAGTGCAAAACCCATATTGGCTTAGAGAATGTTGCCAATTCAAAACAGATTCCAAATAAAAATTTAATTACAAAGAGTAAAATAGAGGTTGATAGTACATGCCCTGAAGGTGTTGGTGACAAGAAAAGATGTTTCTCAAGGAACTCTTGCTTATGGTGGTGATCAAACAGACTCTAGTGTTCAGCCAAACTTTACCAGTCCAATGGAAATACCTCAAATTGCAAAGAGTGATAAAACCAACTTATGGTCTAGTTTTAAAGAATATCCAAAAGCTGATACTATTGGTAATAATTGTAGAGCAGTCCTACTTGTTGCAGGTAAGATGAAGACTTTTGTTAATGATTCTGAAACCAAAGAAGAAAGTCCTAGTATGATTGAAATATTTTCTGGAACTGAGGTGGAGCCTTCTTTGAAAGGGTCTCCTAGAACTTCTGATGGAAATAATAAAAGCGTTGCTCTTAATGATATTCCTGCAGAAATATTGGTTTTTGATCGATCTGTTGTTTGTTCAAGTGGTGTAACCTTTGACAAGTCAGAAATGCACTTTATGTAAGAGGTATTTTACAGTAGTTGTTTTTAAGGGTTCCGAAGCTTTAGAAAGCTCAAACAATCTTGGAACTAGTTCTTTGGTGGTTGACTTAAAATTTACTTATGTTGCTACTTATCAAAACTGTAGAAATCAGGAAAGGAGTGGAGACTGTTGTGCAACTGACATCCTGAATTTGAGGGTTTATGATCCCTCTCCCATATATTGACAAAGTTGAAGAAAGGAAAGGTGGAAGAATTCAGAAAGTTTACTGTTCTGTAGTGGTTAAAGGAGCTTATAATCTTGAGCAGGAAATCTATCGAATTAAGTTGCTTGGGAATGTAAAGTTAGGAGGAAACCTGAAAAGCAGACTCATACTTCAATTTTTACTTGTGAAGAAGCTTTTCAATCATTGATGAATCAGGACAATTACATGAAGAAGAAGCTGCAAAGAGCTGATCTAGAAAATTATATTGATGTTGTGGGAGTTTTCTCACTGGAGTCGAGTTTTCCAAGCTGGGGAGAATGACACAGAAGCTTTTAGTTATTTTATAATATTTATTATTTCAGATTTATGTATTAAGTGTTAGGTATATTATGGACGACAAGGGTTAGTAGTTATCTTTAGGGTTTAAAACTAGGGCTAGGAACAAACTTTATTCGCAAGAAAACCTAATAACTTTACTTGCAGGAAAGAAAGGCTATATAAACAATTGTACCACTTCATTAAGATAACCAATAAATTTCTTCATTTGGTTGGATAATCTAATCAAAGACAAATATTAACAACTTATTTTGGTTAAGAACCACATTATTTTAGTCAAACCTTTAAGCTAAAACTATATCTCAATATTTAACTATACAGTTTATAATGATTATTGCTTGATTAATTTCATGTCATAACCAATTCTTTCTGAGTTCAAATACTCAACTTATAATAACCTCTTTACTTGGTTAAGATACCTCAACCTCTAAAGATTTCTTTCTTGACTGAGGATATATTTAACCTATAAAGTTCTTTTCCTTCATGGGAGGTAACCAATAAACTTTTTTTTTTAAGGTGATCTAACCAAGGACAAATATTAACAACTTATTTTGGTTAAGGACCTCATATTATTTTAGTCAAACCTTGTAGCTAAAACTATATCTCAATATTTTACTTTTACACTTTATAATGATTAATTCCATGTCTTAACTGCATAAGAATTTTCAATTGATTAGTTTCTTCCATGTTAAAAACAGATCTCAACACATAGGTTGCTGCATGAAACAAGAAATTTATTGCTGGGTTCAATAGAGAAGGAAACTTCAATAATACAAAAAAACTTGCCAGCAAATATATGAAATTTAGGTCACAATAAAGGATTTTGCACTAATTATCCATAACCAAGGATTTTGCACTAATTATCCATCTATTAATATGAGACAGATCTTGCATGCAGCAACTTCTCACATAACATAAACCCTTCCAATGTTACATTTAGTATTTACGCGTTAGGAACTTTATCAGTTTGCTTCTCAAACCGAGGGAACTTGTAAGAAAAGCATTCCAAAATTTTCTAAGGGAAGCAACAACACGCCATGAGAAAGTTTGTGAAATATACTCGAGTTGCTCTATCCATTGCAGTAATTAATAAATTTTGAAAACAGATAAGTGATCAAACATAGGTAAGCCAAAGCCATTTCCTCCTATCATCCTATGTATCAATCAATAACCCAAAAGAAAAACTAACAAATCCTGTTATTTTAAAGACAAACAACATATCACTTCAGGTTATTGAGATTTTACCACATATGTAATAGAAACTAAGCTCACTATCAAAACCCCATGCAAGACGGAGCCATGACTGCTGGTAACCATCAATTAGATAAACCAAATATGCAAGTGAAGCAATGACCTGAACACAATTAAAAAAAAAAAAGATCCAAGCATTATAAATAAGAAACATTTACAGTAAAGGTAAACTAACAATGGCAGACAATCAAGAACAGACTACATACTAGTTGAACCGCCAGAAATATGGATAAAATGTCTCTCGTCACAAAAAAACGGAATTTCAAAGTCCGCCATTTCCTATCAGCAGCAACATGAACTCTCAAATGATAAGGAGCCTTACAGGTTGTGCAATGAGCAAATGCAAACCCTTCCTGGAAAAAAAATAGACATAATGAGATATGGTAGCTAGGAAAAAGGAGACAGTGTTATGCCCATTAAAGACACACACAGATGTTAGCTTTACCGATATCTAATTCCCTCCTGATAACTGATCATCATTCTATTCGAGTGTGTGGTCGCAGGCATAACCAGCCCAGTGTTATTAAGGCACTCACATAGGCACGTCTAGGTGCTAAGATGCACCATGAAATCAAGATTTCGCCTTCAGCCTTCTCAGGCGAAGCTATTTTATTGGGTGCTTGCCCTAGTGCACTTTATTGCACTTTGGACTTCAACAATGGGCAGAAAAAAAGCTAGCTTGAGTGAAGCAATGGAACCAATTCTTAAGATTCTTTTTTTATTATTGTTATTTTAAAACTCAAATACCCACTAAATAGAAAAAGAAAATTTTAAAAAAAATTAAAATACCCACTACAGCTGACTGTTAACTTTTAAGTTTTCCTTTTGTTTTTTTATCTAAAAAACTCAATATCATTATTTCCTTCACTTAAGCCGAATTTTAACTTCTCTTTTACATATTTTTTTACTTTTAAAACTCAAAATGCTATTATTTCTTTTAAATTTATCAATTATGAACCAACTAGTGGCCAACTTTATTAGTTAAAACTTTGTTAAATCATCAAAACTCAAAACTTCAATCTCCCTTGAACATTTCTCTTCAAAACCAAATACCAACACTACCAAGCAAAAGGTAAACATTTGTTTTTATTCTCTATCTATTCTATTATTTCATTTTTCCTTTAATTCTTTTCTCCTTCTCTATTTTTTATTTTCTTCTATTGTAACTTTTTTCAATAATTTCTTGTAATATGCATTTGGAGCAAAGATTGATGTATATATATTAATATTATCGTAATGTAATGGTGAAGACATGAGAATAATGTAATTCTTTGTTTTTTCCTTTGGTAACTAAAAGACCAACCATAATGTAACATATATATGTATGCGCCTTATTTTACTTAGACAAGCTTTTGAGCTTTTTTTCTTTTTTGAGCCTTGCACCTCAGGCTATATAGAGGACTTTGCGCCTTGTGTGCACCTAGTGCCCTTGACCACACTGACCAAGCCAGTGTTGTAAAGGCCACAAGGTAGACACTGGAATCCTTACATTGCCTAAGATGAAAAATATGTGCTTGCCTAAGTGAAGTGAGTTGCAAATGCATATGTGTTTTCATGTGTCCCTCTGTTTATATATAAAATATGCTTAAGATATATGATTATGATAACAAATTCTAAAATGGCCAAGTTTATCCATAAAACGTGCACAATTTTCTTTTTCTCTTGTTGGTCAACATACATGATTTCCTTATGATCCTATGTGAATTGTTGTGTACTCAAATAATGAGAAGCAGAAAGTTAGATGTTGTCCCTTTCTCACTATTAAAGGTACATCTAGTGAAAAGAAAAGTTCAAAATAAATTAAATTAAAGAGATCTTCAACCAAAGTGCTTCTTTTAATGCCTAACACCTTAACAAAAAGTGTGCCTAGGCACGCGCCTAATCAAATGCACCTTGTCCAAAAATATCCAAAGCGCTTAATCAACTTTGAACTATCGACTGTTAGGTAAAGGTAGCCTTCAAGAGGCTAACATAGGTTAATTCTTGTTTAAGTTCTATTGATTGTTGTAAATGTTGTATAAATGTACAAACAATTTACTTATAAACTTTTCCTCTGATCTTTTCCAAGGGATTATCCAAGAACAACAGTTCTAAACCGAACTATATTCAACAATTACTAGGCTACTTATAAAGCTACTACTGTCTCAGAAAATGTATTATAACTGCATTTCTCAAAATTCTATTAAATTTTAGTATAACATACTTGACTTTTGAGTTGATTATTCAATGTTTGGAGTTACATGTCATGCTTGAGGTTATTTCAATTTTCAAGCAATACAGCATAACGTTCTACAAATTCCTGTTAGGGACACTTTAAATTGACTATATTGGAAGCTATCAAAGTAACTTGAAATCATTATGCCTTTGTCTTTGATCAAGGCAAATTGGTAACCGGTATCAAATTGCTAGTAGGTTAAACTTTACACAATAGACAAACACTTAATACTTTATGCCCTTGTCCTTGATCAAGATCAACTGCCATTGGAATTTCTATTCAGTCTGCTATTCAATCTGCAACCACAATCCTCATTCAATATAATGTATTTCTATATAGAATGAAGCTGATATCAGACCATATTACACTAAAATAGTTTTAACATGAATTGGAATTTGTTCCCAACTTTTTATCTTTGTGATTTCATTATTGATCCAATTGTCAGTAAACAAGATCTGCAATGCTTGTGCCATGAAAGAGTTATATTAATTATCGCAATGTTAAAGCCACACATTGAGGGGAAAAGACTAGGAGAAGGCTCCCCTTAAGTTAAATTCATTGAACTTGCATTTAGGGGAGGGGGGATGAAGTAAATGCAATTTTTGTTTCCATTACTGAACAAGGACTAATGTTGCAGGTATATATATCTTTTTTTTTATGTTGTATGATTGTCTAACTTTTTATCCATTACCCGACACATGCAGAACAAAGAAATTGAATCTAGATTATCAGAACAATTGGCATCCAGAAACTAACACAGCAACACTAGCATTGCAATTTAGTTCAAGCAATGAAATAACAGCTGTCAAGTAAAGCATTCCTACAGACGCCAGTGAAACCATAGTACAAGTAAAGTATAAAGCATTCCAATTTTTCACTGTTCAAAAATGAAAAAAAAGGGTATCAATGTTTATACCTTTACAGCTCGCCAATGATCTAAACATTCCCGATGTACATATTTTGATGTTCCTTTGCACTTGCAAGGAGCAATAAAATCTCTACCTGAGGAAAAAAATTGCACATTGAACTATTTATCAGCACAAGCTCCTTCAAACTAGCAACAAAAATTAAGTTTCTTTTTTTTTTTTCATAATTATTAAGCATTGTTGTGTAGGATGACAAAAAAAAAATACTGTGAAGGAATTATTCAAAACAAAAAAAAGGGAACTGAAAATAATTAAATTGCTACTTTTTTTCCTCTCTAAATTCGTTTAGTAATCCAATCAGTTTGGTCGCCAAACAAAAGTTTGAACCCGTTATACTAGAGTGATGTACGTAGCCGAATTTTGAAGAAAAAAAAGACCAGAATTTTATTCGAAAGGAAGGCTTAAAATAAGCAAAGTAAGCGTGATTCATAGAACAATCGATAAAACCAATTTTTTTTTTGAATTTCTTTAAAAAGTAAGTTAAATTTGAAGAAATAGGGTTTAAAAGTTGAACATACCGTCGGTTTCGAGGCAAATTCGACACTGTATTTGATCAGCTGGACCGGCCTCGAGGTCGATCTCGCTGGGCTCAGTGATCGGTGGGGGAGCCATGAGAGGCAATTCCTCCGATTGATCGCTCATTGTCGATTAACAAATAACAGAGGAAATAGCCGTTTTTGATAATAATAATAATTAATTAAGACTGAGTCTTAAAACCTAGAAATTTATAGGTGAAAAAGGAGCAATCTCGAATTTCTCTCCTCTGATTCTTGTAGCTGATAATGATGTCTTTTTTATGGTTCTTCCAGCGGAATTTCAACATCAGTAATTCAGTATGTATATTTTTTTCTATTATTTTACATATGGATTCTTTTCTTTTCTTAATTTTGGAAGAAAAAAGAAAGAAAACAAAGAAAATAATTTAGAAATTTTGGATTTTTTTTAGTTTTCCCGTTATAACCTTGACTTGCAAAACAATTTCTAACTTGTTTAAGGCTAAACTACACAGTGGTGATCCAACTTTCATAAATTTTCATTTTGGCATTAAAAATAAAACAGATTGCAAATCAGGCACTATGTTTACAATCATTTTCATTTTAGTCACTCAACTTTAATAAATTTTCATTTCGATCACCCGCTGTTAATTCAATGTTATTGTATGTCACCTAATTTTAATTTTTTTTCATTTTATCAAATTAAAAAAAAAAATTCTTTTTCTTAGAATTAATTTTAGTTTTTTTAAGTAAAAGGAAAAAAATAAGGGTTTATAAAGAATTACTTAGGTTTTTAAAGGAAAATTTTGGATTTTTACAAAAAAAACATTATTTTTCTTTTTTAGAATTAATTTTTGTTTTTTCATGAGGAAATGAATTTTTATAGAAAAAACTATTTTATCTTTTAAATTCCATTTCCCCCTTTTTAAAATTAATTTTAATTTTTTCTCGCAAAAGGGAAAACTTGGGATTTAAAAAAATTATTTGGGCTTTTAAAAATTATATTTTCAAGATTTTAGATTTAAAAATATTACTTGTTCGCAAACATATTTGTTTTAAAAAAAATAAACATCCATGTAAAATTTTTAAAAAAACTTCAAAAATTGTTTTAAAATTTCTTGCAATTTCTCCAATTAACTCTAACTAATATAAGGAAAATTTAATCAACCTGAGAATTTTAAATGGTTAGTCTAATAATAGAAATATAGGGTTAATATATTATTTGCCCCTAAAGTTACACCCAATTATCACTTTGATACTTAAAGAATTTTTTGTATCAATTTGATACCTAAAATTTTCAATCTGTTATCAGTTTGCCCCAATTGTTAAGGGCGTTAAAAAAGGGTGACGTGGCATGTTGAGAGCGCACCAAATCACACAAACTTTATTTTTCATAAATAAATTCAAAAAAAGAAAAAAAAATGGGAAAATAAGAAAAATAAGAAAAAAATCATTTTTTTAAAAATTAGAAAAAAGATTAAAATATATAAAAATCCTACAAATTAAAAATATTTATTTTTTAAAAAATATACATAAAACACAAAGAAGAGAGAAAATACAAAAAAAAAAAACTTATGAACATATTAAAAAAATCTAAAAATAATTTAACAAATCAAAAAAAATATCTTAAAAGTGATGTGATCTCGGATTCGATTATTGGGTCGAAACTCAAGATACCCATTTATACATCATTTGGGTCTATTACGTGGGCTAGAATAAAGAAAATTAAAAGAAGCAATGAACGAATAAGCTTGGGTTGATTATGATAAATCCAATTCGTATTAGGCCTCTGTCAAAAACCCAAGCCCATGCAACATTTTCCATGTGGGCTTTTAAGGCCCAAACCATACATTTAGTATTTTAACATTCCAAGCATTTAATTAAAGTTTATTTTTATGTTTTGTTATTACATATTTTTAATATGTCTTAAAATATATTATGGTGTCATTATTATGTCTAGTTTTATTACATGTTAATTATTGTATTTATAATATACTAATATGTATTTATTGTGTCCTAGGAATATCAATGGCCGGCCAACTTTTCAAGTATTACAAAGGGACCATCCATTTTTGGAATCAAGGTGTTTTCACAACCAAAAAGGTTGTTCGTTTTGACTTGATAAGTAACCATTCGGCCAACCATTACTTCATCAATTGCAACCATCCAAATGGGAGCTGAATGAGACCTTTGGAAGCTTTTTAAAAGATGGCTGTTAGTTATTCTCATGCATCATAAAGACAATTGTCCACCAAGAGAGAAGTATGAGACCTTTGAAGATTTCTTAACCCTTAAGCATGCATCCCAACACATTAAATTCAGCCACCATAATCAATACTAAGGATGCATGGACGGCAAGGAGAATAAACTCAATATTTAATGTCCTATTTAATTTATGTATCCACATTTTTACTTTAATTTATTAAAGAATTTTAGAGTCGCAATAATAGTTTGCTTCTTACACGATTCTCTTTGCTCCTCTCTAGCACGATTAGGGTTTTTTGGTTTTTCTATTTTCTTTCCTTGTTTTCCTTGTTTTCTTGTTTTCTTTACAACGGCTAATAGGGCTGTCTCTTCAGGTTTGCTTCTTTTGTGTAGCATCGGAGACGTAGCTATCTGGTTCGCGCTTTCAAACTTGTGAGTAATAGCGGAGATCGCGGGGGATACATCCTCATTATTTCACCATGGAACAAGATCTGGCTGTCTTATCACTGGAAGATCAAGAGGATGAGTTAGTACAAACACAAAAAGATACGGGCCTTTAGCAATTGAAACTAATTACAATTTGGTGGGTTGTTTCTTAACTGCTAGCGTCATTCATTATCCAGCCATGAGATCAACCCTAGCTAACTTATGGCATTCTGTCAAGGTCATAGAGATCCTAGATATTGGGGAAAAGAGGTTCTTGTTTAGATTTTTTCATCAAATGGATTTGGATCGGGTATTAAAAGGCGCACATTGGACGTTTAACAACCATTTATTGGTTTTCATGTTTTAAACGAGGGGGGATCCGTTAAAGGTTCCCTTAGTTTCAGTCTCTTTTTGGGTCAGATTCATGATGTCCTTCTAGGTTTTTTTTCGAATCCCTTGCTAGACAACTAGGTAATTTTATTGGTCAATTTTTAGAATATGACTGTGAAGGATTGACCAGAGTGTAGGGTAGTTACATGTGAATTCGAGTTACAATGGATGTTCGAGTTACATGCGAGTTCGAGTTTGAGGGCAAGATAGACGTTGTTTTGCTTCTTTTGTGGAAAGCTAGAGCATAATGACTCCTTTTGTGAGGATAGGATGGCCTTGGGGTATGAGATAACTGAGATAGGGTGGGATTTGTAAATAAGAGCTCAATCGAAGAGGGCTCCAACAATGAGCAGTGTATGGTTGAGACAACCTACGAGCAATTCTCACAATGGATCTGGCCCAAAGAATTGGCATGTTGGTAATTTAATGGGGGCAACGTCATGGTTTGGAAAGAGATTTGTTTAGATCCCATGCTTGGGGTTAACTTAGTAGGAGATTCCTCTTTGACGATAGGTTTGGTTGTTATGGATCATGATGTTGAAGAAGTCATGACTATAAGAGTGGATTAAAAAAAACAAAGAAGAACCATGAGGATTGAGAATTTGATTGAGGGGGTTTTGAACTCTAACTTGGTAGAAGGAAAGGAAGGTGTGTCCAACTCTTTTTTATCGACGTCTTCCAAAAGGTAAGTCGATCGGTCACAATGAAAATTTTAAGTTGGAACATCCGAGGGTTGGGGAACCCTCGGAACGTTAAATGTCTTCGACATGTGCTGAAGGTGTATAATCCCCAAGCGATTTTCTTTATGGAAACCATGATTAGGAATGTTCAGATGAAGAGAACTCGAATGTCTTTGGGCTTTCTAAATGGTTTTGATGTTTTCGCGGAAGGATCTAGAGGCAGATTAACGTTAGGATCGAAAGGTAACTTATTGATCTCCCTTCGTAGCTATTCACTTAGACACATTGATGTTGAAATTTTGGATACTAAAATTAATTCCACATGGCTTTTTACGGAATTCTATGGGTCTCCTTATGCGATTAATAGAAGTGTGTCTTGGAACACCCTTAGAGAAATTGGTCAAAACCGAAATTACCCATGGATAGTTTGTGGGATTTCAATGAAATACTGTTTGCCTCTGAAAAAAAGGGTAAGCTCCCAAGTGAAGAGGGTCGTATGGAAGCATTTCGTGAAGTAATTAAAGATTGTTGCTTATTAGATATGGGTTATTCAAGACCTTGGTACACGTGGGAAAGAGGTAATTTCCCCGCAAAAAACATTAGGGAACGTATAGATGGGGGCTTAGCATGTGAAGCATGGATAGAATTGTTCCCAAATGCCTTTATTCAACACTTGCCTCATTCATTTTCCGATCATTGCCCCTTCCTCCTTTGTACGAGTCTAATTGCTAACTGCCCAAGTGACTACCAATTCTGGTTTGAGTCATGATGAGTTTTAGAACAATCTTTTGAGGACACGGTCAAGCGATTGTGGTCCTCCTCATATGGAGACCTACTTTATCGACTTGATTTATTAAGAGAATGATTAATTGGTTGGTCAAAGAATCTTGCGTAAAAATGAAACATGCTTAATCAAGATTGTCTAGGAAAATCGAAGAGTTATCCTTAGAGGAACCGAATGAAAGTATTATGGCTGAACTTATTCGCAATAAAGTTCTTATGAACATCGAAACTGATAAAGATGAGAGATATTGGGAGCAATGAGCTCGAGCCAATTGGTTAATGGTAAAGGATAAAAATTCCAATTTTTTCCATAAATTTGCCTCCCAAAGAAGGAGTTGGAATCGCATTCGAACTTTAAAGGATGCTGATGGTTGTATTTTGACTGAAGAGGCAGAAATGGGAAACTTGGCAAGGGACTTTTTCATGAATTTATTTCAGTTAGCGGGTACATAAGATCCACCCTACATTTTGTCCAGAATTCCGAATGTTATTTTAAAAGAGGACAATGGGAGATTGACTGCAAAGTATACTGTGAAAGAGGTTTTTTTAGCTCTAAAAGATATGGCCTCGACAAAAGCCCCCGATAACGATGGTTTTCCTGCCTTACTTTTTCAAACATTTTGAATATTATTGGGGTTGGTGTTGTTAAGTACTGTCTTAGTATTTTGAATAATGGTGCGAATTTTGCTGAGCTCAATTCTACAAATATCATTACAAGAAAACAAGTTTTTAACGACGCTTTTTTGTCCCTATAACAACGCTTTTACAAGCGCAGAAAAAAACGCCATTGAAAATAACAACGCTAAAAATCGTGACATTTACGAGAAAAAATCCCTCTAAAAAACATGATCTTTAACTGAGCTTTTACTACAAACACCCCTAAAAAACATGGATTTAACGACATTTTTTCACAAATACCGCTAAAAAACATGTTCTTTAACGACGCTTCTACTACAAACCCCGCTAAAAAATTTGGTCTTTAACGACATTTTTTCCAAAAACCCCGCTAAAATTAACAAATTTTAACAGTTCATTTTAATTCATATAAAACCCTAATTTTTAACATTTATTCTATAAATTCAAATCCAACCAATAATTTCAAATTTAAATGTAAATGATACTATCACAAAAGAAATATATATATGATTTAAATTAATAAATAAATGAAAATTATTATACAAGAATAGTATTGTGTATATTATTCTCACAATAAGAAAAAAAAGCCTAAGATGGCAAATTCTAAAGTTGCTTACTATTTATTTCTTCCGAATTTGAAAATTTTTGAATAATACTTAGATCTCGAAATCTTCTTCTAGGCATATTATCTGCAATAAATGTAAAATAGTTGAAATATTAGTAATTAATTACAACAATAGTATTAATGAATATATTTAACAAGATCAATATTTAAATTATAATATTAAATATAATTTATTTGATAAGTTACAATATTAAGATGTATATAAATAATTATTTAAAAGAGTTAAATTAAAGCCTCATAAACTTTAAATGATTTCACAATTTGCATATCTCATTATTAAATCTATCAATGTACGCATATATATATTTGACAATTTACAAAATAAAAGACGTTCAAACTTTTGAACTCGTCTGGATCCCACAACATACATACTATTTGACAATTTACAGAAAATAAAAGATATTCAAACTTCTGAGTATGGTTCTATTTGAAAATACGTTATCATGAAAGATAAGCAAACCTTTTACTCTGGTCTGATTTTAAGCTTGCTTGAGAGCACCATTCAAAGAACTGCAGCGTTTTTTGTTTCCTCATAGTAAAATAATATCTTCAAGCAAAACGACTTTTGGGTAAAATTTAAATCTTGAGAAAATCAATGAGGTCTAATGTGCCTAACTTGTTAGAAGAAGCTTCTAATTTAAGGAGACAAATCATAAATGAACCAAAAAAGAAGACTTGTCAAGTAGTTATCAATCGGAAAGCATATAACAAATGCAGTTAAAATATTTAAAATCACGACTCTCCATACCATCAGTGCTTCAGACAGCCCTTGGGCAATTGCAGCATCATTGAAACCACCACTAGAAAAAGGTATGGCCAACAGCCATTGTAAAATATCAATATCTTTTGTCCACCCACTACGCTGTACTAGGCAATCTGCATATAGCATCATGGTTTTCAAATAATTTAGTTTCTCTACTAATAAACCACTTGAGGTTGAAAAAAATAGAGCAAACAGCATACCCCAATATAAATCAGTATAAATTAGCCAAATGTAATAAGTTAAGGGAACCTAAACCTTGAGGAATCTTGACTCTACCATTGATGTACGCATTTCGAGACCTTCCAAAAACAGAAAAATAAGAATATGGTTAAATTAAAACATAATAAAAATATCCGAGGAAGTAATTCAAATATTCATTCTACGATAAAATTCCTAGTTAAAAACAAATTCTAATGTTCAAAATAATTCTAGCAATTACACATTAGTAACATTGCACCTGTATTTTTTGAAGAAGCATAGGATCCAGAGGAATTTGACTGTATTAGGATGATCAAGTAGATGCATAATCTGCAGCTCCTTGTTCTTGTATCTTTTATCCTGCAGAACCTTCTTTATGACAACAGGTTCACCTCTCTCCATGCATTTAACCTACATCGTAACATAAAGTGTTATAACTCAGATAAATACTTGATAAATGCAAACACTAAGAGAAAATGGTTATAGACAAGAAGGTGGTGACATGTCAATATACTCGTACCCAAAAGACGACACCGAATGAATCAGTCCCAACCACACGCTCAGACATATACGAGATTGTCTGGAGCCCAGTAAAAAAAGATGCTTTGTTAAGAATTAGTTGCTGATTAATACAAACATAGTAATCAAATGCAATGGAATACAAGCATGTAAACCAAGTTTCTAACATGAATATGGCTTCAGCAACATTTTTTAGACATAAACTAGAATAAACAACCTAAACAGAAAAAACTTAATTCCCACTACACCCAGAAGGAAAAAAGCAATGGGAAAATTTCAAGAAAAAAAAAAAATCAAGTAACATTAGTTTACACATAGGCTGCTAAACATATTTCAGATTAGCAGTTAACAATGTGCAACAAAATGTCAACCAAAATCAAATCAACTGTTTTGGATGCCCTCCTCGACCACCAACAACAGTTGTAATTATTTGACCTGCTTCTGCTCCATTTCCATTAATAACATTAGATCCAACAGCTTGCGCAATACAAGTTTCAAAATGATAGTTTTAGGAATAATTAGGGAAGCTAACTTTAGATAGCTTTAAATAATTTCAAATAATCAAATAACATTATGCAGAAAGTTGGTCACAAGATTTCTTGAAGAGATAGATTGTTTCCCTAATAAGGTTCAATTGAAGTCATAAAAAAAGATAGAAAAGAGTAATTGCTTGACTTGAGGTTAGAAACAAAATAGTTCACGAAGGGTGTCAGTATAGGGGAAATAACATAGCAAATGGAGTAAGAAAGTACATGAAAGAACTAGAGGACTTAGAAGCGACACTGCTTACCAGATCCGCTATTGTCTAGGAAAGCGTTGTCGAGCCCAGATCTGGAGTTCACATACATTTTGATGCCTCGTATAACCGTGAACTGGGCAGATCTGGAACATGAATAGTCATCTAGAACCAGAATGGAGAAATCTTGACCACAGAACAAAAGATCCATAGTCACGTGGCCTCATCTTTCGCGGTTGAAGCCTTAGCTTGCCTTGAGGCTACACGAATTAGAGTAACAAGAGGTTTTCAAAGGGTTTGTATACTGGGTGACGCAAGATCTATCATTATCAAGAGCAAATCTAAGAATAGAGAAAAATCAGAAATCAGTGCTATCATTCAAAGAATACATGAGGAAAAGAAACAGTTTCAAGATGTTGAGTTCATCTATATTCCCAGACAATTCAATACCCACGCACACAATATAGCAACTGTGTGTCTAAGAGAGAATCAGAATACTTATCTGGACAGAAACGGTGAAGAGGTGAACCACGACGATCGGCTGTAGGGTCATCCGCAAGAACCAGATTAAGGGAGATAAACAGTATAGGTGAAGAGAGTGCAGTGAGTAGTTGTCATTTCTTCTCTGAGACATTTTGTTTGATTTTTAGTAACTGGTGCCTCATTTAATTCACGTCACAATCATTCGGCTTTAAGGGATCCAGCTCATTGCTAACTAACATAGGTGTCGGTTAGGGTTTTCTAGCTACCCTTCCGAGTTTCTAATTTCTTTTTCTTGCATTTGGGCCATATTTAACGGGCCACCGTTCTTCTTTTCTTTTAGAGAGCCCGGACAGGAACTAAAGTATTATGGGGCTAGCTTTTGTTTTTATTTTTTAATAATAATACAGTCAGCAATTATTTCAAAAAAAAAAAAAATTATGTATCCACATTAAAGGCTGAATGTGTCCATTAGCATACCTAGGCCTATATATATTCAATCATTTGTGTTGTAAGAGGTTAATGAACATTTTTATTTGGTGATATAAATCTATTTGTTCTTTAATAGCTTATCTCGAACTTATCAAGATTCGTTATTGTGATGAATTTTTTTTTTTTTATCTTATCACTCATGTTTCTCTTTTTAAGTCTGTGAGTGTGGGGATCAACCTTATATATTTGATTCCTCTCTTATATAGATAGCGGGTCAAGTTTCTTTATTCTTTCCAAATTTCTTAAGTTTTAAACAATTTTATAGAAACCGAGCCGCATTGTTTTATATCATAGGTTCGTTTCTGGTTTGTTTCAAGTTCATAAGTTATATCCCGAGTTATCCCTCTGTTTTATTTTCCTTCATATTTCTATTATACATGGAGAGATTGCTTGTCAAGAACAATCGGGAACTTAAAATCATGACTCGTATTTTCAACGCGTAGCGAGATTCACATTAGATAGTTATATAAAATTTCTAGAAATTAAAAAATATATATATTCTATTAAAAATACATAAAATTAAAACAAAAAGGAAATTATAAAAATTGTCAAAAATTCAAAAAAAAATCTCAAACTTCTTTATTCTAAATAAGAAATAAAAAATGGAAATCTTTAAAATGTGTGAACGAAAATTTAAAGCTTTCCATATATTTTTCCTGATTTTATAATTCTTTTGACACTTCTTCTATTTTCGCATTTTTTAACCTTATGTATTTTTAAACAAAAAAATACAAAAAAAAATATTTTTTTTGTTAAATTTTGGGGATTTTCTATAACTTTCTATATATGTTTTCTGATTTGTTAAAAAATTTAGATTTTTCTGGATATGTTTTACACTTTTTTGTATTTTATCTTTTTTTGTTTCGTGTATTTTTAAAATAAAAATAAATAATTTTTAAGTTTTTGGATTTTTATATAATTCTAAATTTTTTTTCTAATTTTTTTAAAAATTTAAAAATTTTAATGATTTTTTTTTCTAATTTTCCCTATTTATCCCGTTTCTTTTTTTAATTCATTTCTGAAAATTAAAATTAAGTTGACGTGGCGCACTCTTAATGTGCTAGGTCACCTTTTCTTATTGCCGTTAACGGCTAAACAAACTAATAACCGATTGAAAACTTCATGTACTAAACTAATAAAAACATTTCTTTAGACACTAAAATGATAATTGGGTGTAATTTTGAAGGGAAAATAGTGCATTAATCCTACTATATATTGTATGTTGCATGATTAAAAAACAAACCTAGAAAATGGAGGAAATTATTTAATAAAAAACAAATGTAGAATATAAAGTCGCATCGAAAAATTTGTTAGCATTGAAAAATTTTAGATTAATCAAAATTTAAATAAAAAATTAAAACTAGTTAGAGTTATATATTTAGGTAAATTTTTTTAGTGTCGATGCTTCAATCTAATCTCGTGTATCAAGTCGGCTTAATTACATTGTTTAGCTATAGATTTTATTTATTTTATTTCATCTACTTGAGGACAAACAATGATTTAAGTGTGGGGGAGTTTGATCTGTCAATTCGATGTGGAAAATTAAAGTATTTTCGGTACTTAATGAGGTGTTTCTATATGTTTTTATTTTATTTTTTATTTTTATTTGCCTAGGTTTAATTTCAATAAAATAAGCGTTTTTATGTCATTTTTAGTGTTTTAACGACCTGTAAGGCTAACTTGGGCCTCGGGTATGACTAATGGGTTATTTGAATGTGTAGGGCAACAATTTGGGCTTAAGAATGCAAGGAACGACGGCCGTTCGCGACATCAACATCTGGTGTCGCGACATTGAACATCGAAGCATTAAGACTAAAAACAAAGATGTGGGGATCTTGATGTCGTGACATCGTGTTGTCATCGTGACAAATTCTTGATGTCAACGGTTGCGTGACCAAAACTATAAAAGCAATAATTTGTTTATTAAATTAGGGGTACTTTAGGAATAAATTACCTTAAAATTGTATTAGGTTTTGCCTATATATATAGCCTTATAACATCATTAGAGGCTGGTTGATTGATAGCATCAAATATTTTTTATTCTATTTTCTTTGTAATTTATTTATGTTCGCTTAGTCGGAATTCTTCATGTTCCGATGTGAAGACGATTGTGAGTGGGGATTGCTCCAAAATCGTATCTCAATTAATTATCAATGAGTAATTTCTTTATTTATATTTTATTCTTTTATTTATATTTCGTTTTTCTGGCCAATTAATATTTGTATGAATAACTGAATAAATTATTGTGCATATCGCATATCTAGCATTTTTCGATTACGGATCTGATTTATTAATTAAGTAATTATTTACCTAAAATTGAGTGTTTATTCAAGAGTGCATAGTATATTAAGGAGTGATGCCCCTAGTAGAATATTGAGCCAAGTGAGACCAAGACGGTATCCTGTCGAGTATACTTGTGCCAAGTGGTGAGACCGAGAGGGTATTCATATGCTTAGGAAGATATCAAAAGGGTGAGTTAGGTGGTAATCCTTAGTGAAGATGACACCGAAAGAGTATTCGTAGCTAAGGGTGTTAAATAACTCAATTGAGGATAATTAATGATTTAATTAATAATTAGAGATTTAATCGATCATAGGTCTGGAGTTCGCATTGTTGACACTAGGAATAGGAAATTCCATTAGGTTATTTTAGTTTAATTAATATTTTATTTTTTTATCAATATTACTAACTTGTAAATCAATTAGATTAGTAATTATTTTCAGTAATTAATTTAATAATAAATTTTTTCAATATGCAATCCCTTAGGTGTGATCCTCGAAATAGTTATCGATGTTCCCTTGTAACACAAATCTATATTACAATTTGACCTGTTCACTTGTAAATACCGCACTTAATTTATATATATAAATATTTGCACGATTTTAGCTCTAAACGTTGGCACGTTTGGAGGTGGTCTTAATGTAACATCTCAAAAATAGGACCTAAGAGTTTGGGCCTAGCAAGCAAAAGTTCGCCAGTGGTTTGGCGAACAGTTGTCCTCCTGAAAGCTTGTCAAGTAGAGTTTACTAGCCTTTTCAGCGAACAGTATTAGCAAATAGATGTGATGAGCAGGGTTTGCCAATAATCTTGGCGAGCTGAGTATGCCAAGTAGGTTTGGCGAACAGGGGTTCATTAGTGAGCTTGGCGGACTGGGGATTCACCAGTACAATGTTAGAGTATGCCCAAAGACTAATAATGCGATGATTGTAATCACATACTTGTTTTACCTTGTTTGTTAATATAAGACATTGTCGTTGTTATTTTAGTTTTTTTTCTATGTGTATAAGTAAACCAGTTAATAATAAAATCCTAGGAATAATATGATTATTCTTAAAAGGTCCTGAGTCAAGTATTACTGTGGACTTGGACAATGATAGTGCATCGAGACTAATGTGTACTTGATTGATGATAAAGTGTTGTCATTGAAATAGGGATGACAAAATCAATACATGATTATATGTTATAGAACAACATATTGGCCTGAGTCGCTATGAGTATGTTTCTTGGATTATTTTGTAATATTCACAACATTACTCATAGTGATAACTTTGTATATGATCCTCACACTTGAGATGATCGTTTTCCCAACATCTTGAGTTGTACGTCTTCCATAACAGGTTATACTATAAAGACTAATGTTGGGTATGCCGCAATCTATGTAGTAGGAGATTATTGATCAAGATAGGATTTATCCATGCTACATAATAGGAGCAATATCTCAGGCCTCTAGATGAAGTGAGACTAGAAATGCATGACCATGCTCGAATAAGTTGATATGAGATATCACATTTATTTGTTTATTATAGTCTACTTAGAATATAAAAAAATATGAAATTGGACTATGCAAGTGTGACTAATCCATTACTTGTGTCAAATCTAGATATTAAGGATAAAATGATATAATACATGAAAAAAAATTGTCACAGAAAGGTTATGTCGAATCACGACTTCTTATAACTTAGGTGGCAATGATGCATTGCTAGATGCCACTCATTGCTTGTAATATTAGAGATATTCTAGTATTACTACTAATGTTACAATAGCCTACACAGTCACACCCTATAGTTGAAATGAACAGAATTCAAATACATTTAGTATTGTATTCAGCTATTACATGAATTAAATTAAATAATTAATTTAATTTGATTGTTAAATATTGAACATATTATATATGTACAAACTTGTTGTACACAAATAGAGAACACATTTAAAATTAATATATAAATTTGATTAATATAAAATATTAATTATCTATAGTTTACCGAAATTATTATATAAAAAATTATAATAATTTAGATCAAAATATAAATGAACATGTAAAGTGATATTCTTGTGAAAAGAATATAATTCTTTTTCACGACTTTCCATTTGTTTCTCTAATAATAAGGGAATAATCTCATTTTACTTTCTGATATATGATATCAAAATAAAATAAAAAGAAGATGTCCTTTAGTGTGTTAGGGTTACCAAGAAAAAAAGGTCAAACAGTCGTTTTCAAAAAACTCTTTGAAAAGTTCAAGAGGTTGTTGCTGTTCGTTTTTCGATTGGGTGGATTACGTAGAGGTCAAAACATTATTGTTGCGGCTTGAAATCGACATCTCCGAAAGGGATCATATAAATAACGTTATCCGTCGCTTTTCTTTGAAAGGTATATTTTTCAATCCTTGTTTCAACTTAATTCGTTCATCGTACATGGATTCTTAGTTGACGATTATTGAAATATTTATTTTGTTGTGTCAGGGGGTGTACCGACAATCCAACAGTGGTATCAGAGCCACTTGTATGATACAAATTCAAGATTAAATTTATTGGTTGTTGCAAGTGTATGAGATACATGTTGCATGATTTGATTTACTTGATCTATTTTATGTATATTTGGTACATGTAATCTATTTAACATATGTGATAAATTGTTCCTCACAGTCACTAATTAAGTTTTAATCATTGATTTTAATGCGTATTGGATCTAATATATTATTTGTTAAGTGTTAACATATCTATCTTGGGGCGACAGGGTTATCGTTATTCGAAGTTAATAGTTAATTTGCTGGTAACTATTAATAGTTACTATTTTTTGAAAATAGTTAATGGTTAACTTGATTTTGAAAATATTCTGTTTTTGATAAAAAAAATTTACAATTGGTGATGTTTTTACCACAGAGATCTTAGTGCAGTTTTTTACATTTCTTCGGGGTCTATCGCTGACTGGCCAGTGGCATCACTAGTTATTCAAACAGCAAGACCCCCGAAGGGGGCTCCGCCCCTTGACCCTTTTGTGTAGGTAACATTAATTCTAGGGATAATTTTGTAATTCTCATTAACAACCGATTAAATAAATATACATTATATGTTGTTTGTTATGGTTGATTGTTTGAAATGCATCGTTATAGCTTAATAGCCCATTTAATTTATAATTTACAAAGGTTGTAATTTTATAAATACAGTCTGGTGTCGTGCCTTTCTATTTTTCCCTTGTATTTCTCTTCTCATCCTACTCCCTCGTATGTAAAACAAGTTTGTACAATTGTAAATTGTATGAGTTGTTACGGACTAGAGGAGATGAAGGTTGGGCTACTTAAAGTGAGAAAGAAGCTTGTGAAGAGACTTACACCCTTTGGTTCTCTCATTGGGTTGGGAGGGATCACCTTAATTTCATGGGCTATAGCTATTGCATTTACTTACTGCTTTATATTATTCATGTTTGTGATAAAATGGATGATATGTTAGCATGTATGTTATAGTATATTGATATAATCAACTTTAATAGATATATATATATATATAACATGGATTAAAGTTGAACATTAATGGTGAGATGAAATTTTATTTAAAACCCAAATAAAATATTAAGTTAAGATTGGCTTCCAATATTTACCCTTGTTAAAGAGTAAAAGAATAGAAGAATACTGAGATTGTCTTCAATGTTGCGAAACAGACTGAGGATGTCGCGACATACCCCTGAAGATACCCTGAGGATGAGCATACTATCTTCAATGTCAAGACACAAACCTTAGGGTGTCGCGACATCGACTCTATACGGGAAATTAATATGTTTAACAACCTATTTTTCAATGGTGTCAGAAATAATAGTTTCGGGACCATTAATCCGACGAGTAAGTTCGAATAATTAGTATTTAAATAATGCGAGTCAATAATAATTTTTATATTGCATTTTGATTTGATGAATTTTAATTAATTGAATTAATTATTAGTATAAGTGGTTGTTTCGAAAGTTAAGTGGTTTTGAAAAATGAGGTATCGGGGCCTCGTTTCTGTAAACTGAGCTTGTGAATATTTTTATTAAATATTTACAGAGTCATATTATAGGTAAATTGAAGTTTGGTCTGATAATTTTAATGATTGATTGCTTAATTTAGGTAAAAAGATTAAATTGTAAAAGATGTAAAAGTTATTTGCTATAGGTTTAAAATACCAAAGGGACCAAAATGGTGATTACACCATGGTCAGAAAGTCCAAGTGGTTGTGGATGTCAATCATTCCACTAACTTTTGGGTTATTTATTTAATAAGTCCTAATTAGTTTAAGGTTAAATTGAAATAAAGTTTGTTTAATTGAAATTTAATATAATTGAAGGATCAATTGTGCAATTGGACTCTCCTTAAAAGGCCAAATGGTAGGATGATGTGGAATTCTCTATTTTTATGGTTAATTGCTATTAAATCCTTATTAATTAGTAATTAAAAAAGGACTAAATCGTAAAAACTATATAAGTCATTTGCTTTTTGTTTAAAAGGGTTAATAGAGGGGATCTAAAGGGAAATTAGACCCTTATTATTCATAATGGACGGTAGTGTGTTCATGATTTTCGAAATTTGAATGAAATGTTAAAGGACATAATAGTAATTAGATAAATTAATGATTTTAAAGTAAAATATGATGGAAATTTCTACTCCATTTTCTTCTATCTTTATTTAAAAAATAAATAGCCATTGTTTTGAAGAAGAAAGCTTCGACCAAGCTTGAGTTCTTAGATTGGATCAAGAATGTGTTCAAAATCGAGACATAGGGAAGTTGCTAAATAGTCCCTATACTTTGGCAGTTACTACAAATCAGTCCGGTAAGTTCGTACTATATGTAATATGTTAAGTTAAATTGTTTAATAATTGTGTTATTCAAATAATTGTAGTGTTAGTTATTTTGAATGTTGATTGATGTAAATTTAATAATGAGATTGAAATAAATTGGAGATAACGATTGAGGCTTTGTGCCTAGTAAGCTTTGTGCCGTTGTATTGATTAAAGCTTTGTGCCTAACAGGCTTAGTGCTGGTGTATTGTTTCAAGTTTTTTGCCTAGCAGGCTTTGTGCCGGTGATTATATATCAGGCTTTGTGTCGATGATTATATATTAGGCTTTGTGCCAGTGATTATCTATCAGGCTTTGAGCCGGTGATACAGACCATAGTAATGGCTTGAGATTTTACACGTGTAGTGGATTCTCTGCAGTTTGTGTGAGTAGCATCGTGAGCCGGTGATTATCTAGCAGGTAGCATGTACAAGTGATACAGATCGTAGCGATGGCTTAAGATTCTGCATGTGTTATGGATTCTCTACAGCTTGTGTGAGTAGCATCGTGAGCCGATCAAAGTTCTAAAGTTAACTCGAATGAGAGATACCCTTTCGATTACCTGAAATGAGATATTATTAGAACCATGACATAGAATATAATTTGAATTATTGTACTATTGATAGCATTAGAAATGACACTTAATTTCTCCTTAAATTAGTGTATAATTTGTTCCTTTTGTATTATATTTAGGATACGTTTTTAGCATTTCATGTTTAGTATTTGCATTTTCTAACTCAATGTTGTTTGATCTTATTTTCTTTCATTTTATCTCTTTTGTGCTACTAATGTCGTTGTATTTAGTACTAGTTTTGCGTCTAAAGTTGTCAGCGCAGAAATCCACCTAGGAAGACCAGAGTAGGAAAGCATTCAGAGTTGCGGTAATAAGTTTGATCCAAAATTGTGGTCAAATATGTCATCACATAAATGCTTCTACATTTTATCAAGGATTTTACGCTGCTAACACATCCAGAAGCACTAGAGTAGGAGAATGACAAGTTGTCGCAGCAAATTAAAATCATAATTTGTGCCCAACAATGTCACGACAATCTGCAACTGCCTAATGAACAAATTAGATTTGAGTGAGTGCATAGCTGGTAATAACAAACTTTTACAGCTGCAAAAGAAGGAGTTATATCTGAAAAGGGAGGAAGATCTGCAATTGCAGTGATTACAAATAGAAGGATGAAAGAGAAGATCAAGATCAAGCTGTGAAGAATTCAACTCTAAAATTTCTCTCATTCATTCCCAAAGTCAGCTGTCATGGAAGCTTGATTCTGGAGGAAGGTGACCTGATGCAACAAGGAAGCAATTGCTTCTGACGAGAAGTGTTAGATGTGATGTAGGAGGAGTGATTAAGGGAGAATTCTAGTAGACTAGGAATAGGATGCTTCAATTTCATTCGTTAATCCCTCTTAAATGTCGGTGAATTCTATTGACAATTGATTGTATATGGAAGTATGTATTAATGTTGGATTTACTTTGATTTCTACTCAATTCTTCTCATCTGTTTATATTTGGATTTAATTGTTTTGACCATGAAAATGCGATTATAGTCACAGTCACTAGAAGGTGCGGTGACAAGTTAGATTAACAAGCAAGATAGCGGAAGTTGCTTGAGACAAGAAGGAATTCTGGCCACTTGTTCTTGAGTACAAAGCATTACCAACACTGGAAGGTGTGGTAATTGTAAGTACTTTTGAAGTCGGTGATCCTTTCCAATTCTTTACACTTGATTTACTTTCTTTATATTTTTGAATTTACATTTACAAACATCTTCAACAATCAATTCATCTTTTATTAATTTGCTCTAATTACATTTGCACTGACAAGATTTAACTCTTAACTTGTGTAGTTTTAACCAGCTTGCGTTGACATTACTCTTAATAGTTCTTATCATTTTAACTCAAATTGCTTCGACAGATTTAAACATAAATAGTCATCTTTGTGGAATCAATATTCGAAAAATTCATTTCTGTCTACTATACTTGCATTGACAGTGTACGCTTGCACCTATTTGCTGTGACGTTCATAGCACGATCAAGTTTTGGCGTCGTTGCCGGGGATGACATTTGTTTAATGTTTATTTTTGTAGTTGCATTTACTATTCTTTTTCTAACTTTTATTGATTAACTAATCTTTTATTGATTTTCTTTTAAATTCTTTTTAGGTGTTTATGTCCACAAGGAGAAATCCTAACAACATTGTTAGTTTTGATTCGGAAATTGAAAGGACAATTCGGAGGAAGAGGCAAGAGCAAAGAAAAATTGCTGGAAATAAAAACGATCTACCACCATTGCTACCACAAAATCTTGTTCCTCTAGTGCAGCCACAAGGAGTCAATAATATGCTGCCACAAAGAGAGCAAATTCTAAACAAGACAATTAGAGACTTCGTTCTTTCTGTGCTCCATGATCTACAATTAGGGGTTGTTAAACTAGCAATACAAGCTGGTAATTTCGAATTAAAATCAGTGATGTTCCAAATTCTTAACTCGAATGGACAATATGTAGGTTTTTTCACGAAGATACAAGGGAGCATCTCAAATCTTTTTTGCTTATATGTGCTTTTTTCGGTCAACACGATGTTCCTGATGACACCTTAAAGATGCAACTGTTCACTTACTCTTTGCAAAGAAGGGCATGTACATGGTTTTTTGGTTTACCGGCTGGATCTATTACTTCATGGAATGCGCTAGCAACTCAGTTCATTTTGCGATTCAATCCACCCACAATGAATGCTAGACTGCGGAATGATATCACAGCATACCATCAGCTGGATGATGAGAATTTGCACATTATGTGAGAACGTTACAAAACTTTGCTTTGACGTTGTCCCATGCACAGAATCCTACAGGAGACACAAATCAAGATCTTCTACAATGGATTAAATGCGTAGATAAGAAATCTTGTCAATGCATCTGCTAATGGTCCTTTGTTGGATTCACTTACAATGAAGCCATGCAAATCTTAGAGAGAATTGTACAAAATGATTATCAATACCCGATTTTTCGTTCTGCTCAGGTGAAAACAAATCCTGGAGTTATTGAGTTAGATGCCATTTCAGCCTTAAGTGCACAGGTATCGTCACTGGCGAATATGATAAAAAACATGAAAGGGACGAGTGATGTTGCCCCTATTCAAGTAGCTAAGCAGATGGATGTCCTGACATTTTCCTATGAAATTTACGGCGACTACCATAGCTATGAGGAGTATCCACAGCACGCTAAAAATGCATTCTATGTTAATAACATCTGTGGAAATTCATATGGTAACTCATACAACAGTTCAAGTAGAGCTCAACAACCTTGGGGGAGTTAGAATGCGTCCACATACAGATATGAAAATTCCTCAAATCAAGGTAATTTTAGACAAGGGAGTTACTGTCAATAGCAGCAAAATTACAATCACAATCCTCAAGTGTATGCGTAGCCTGACTAGAGGTGATCACAGAACCAGATGCAGTGACATACTCAGATGCAACCACAGGTTAGAATGTAGCCACAACAAACTGTGCTACCAAATATGTAAGGACAACATCAACAACAACAACAACAGAAGTAGTCTAAACGAAGATCAGATCCATTATATACTCTTGAAGCTTTAATGCGTTAGCATATTATTAGAACAAAAGCAATTGTACAAGGAATTTCGTCTTTCATCTGAGCGTTGAAAGCACAACTAGGGCAACTGGCTTCTAACATGAGCACACGACCACCAGGTGCTTTGCCCAGTGACACTAAAAATCCAAATAAAAAAGGAAAGGAGCATTGCAACGCTATCACATTGCGGAGTGGAAAGCAAACTGCCGAATAAATTAACAGCTCCAACTAAGCACCTATTGATGAAAATGAACCAAAGCTACAAGGAGAAGTTGCATCTGAAGAAGATACAACAAAAGTAAATGAGGAGAAACCACTAGTAGTCACACCAATGCCGACCATTCATCCTAAAAAGTTATCGATGCAACTGCCCATGTCGACATAATCAGTTACAACAAAACAACCCGCTGTGAACATACCTTTTCCATTTCCACAACGATTCAAGGAGAAAGAACATGATAGAGATTATCAAAAGTTTGTATCTACCTTGAAACAATTACATATTAATATACCTCTAGTTGATGCTCTTGTGCAGATCCTCAGTTATGGGAAATTTATGAAGGAGCTATTATCGAAGAAGAAGAAGCTACTTGATATTGAGACGATTGCACTCACAGAAGGGTGTAGCACTGTACTGACAAATAAATTGCCACAAAAAATGAAAGATCCTGACAGTTTTACAATCCCATGCTCCATTGGAAACCATTACCTAGATAAAACTTTATGTGATTTAGGAGCTAGCATTAACTTTATGCCTTTGTCAACTTTCAGGAAATTAGGGATTGGTCATATGAAGCCCACTGCGGTGACATTACAACTTGCAGACAAATCTTTGGCATAACCTGAAGGACAGATTAAAGATGTTATCATCCATGTTGATAAGTTTGTGTTCTTAGCCAACTTCATCATACTTGATTGTGAAGCCGATAAAGAGGTACCCATTATTCTGGGGCGACCATTTCTAGCAATGGGACGCAGTCTAATAGATGTTTTTAAGGGCGAGTTGATCATGCGTCACAACGATGAACATGTCACTTTTAGTGTTTTCGAAGCATCTCCATCACGAAGTAAGGAACAATGTCACCATATTGATGTTTTAGACGAGTTAATTACAGAGGAATTTAATGAATGAAGTTCAACAGTACCAGAAGAATATGCGGTGACAACTAATGATAATATCCCACTTGAATGTGACCACAAAGTTGAGGCTAATGTCTGTGAGCTGAAACATGGCTGGCAATTGGAATATTTGGATCTAACTAATCAGACGATCCCTGTTTTTAAACCATTTAGTTTGAAGAAGCTCCAACTCTGGAGTTAATGCCATTGCCAACACACCTAAAATTTGTTTTCCTAGGTGACAATGATGCAGCACGAAAGATATCGTCTGGAGCAGCACAAAAAAGATATCGTCTGGAGCATAGCAGACATCAGAGGCATTAGTCCCTCTTTTTGCATGCATAAAATTAGGTTGGAAGATGAAGGAAAATAATCAATTGAGCAACAATGAAGATTGAATGAGAAAATGAAGGAAGTAGTGAAGAAGGAAATTATCAAATGGTTAGACGCGGGCATAATCTATCCAGTTTCAGACAGCACATGGGTGAGCCCAATCCAATGCGTGCCTAAGAAGAGCGACATCACAATGGTAAGTAACGATAAAAATGAGCTAATCCTTACTCGCATTGCTACAGGTTGGCGAGTATGTATAGACTACCGTCGTTTAAATGCGGCCACAAAAAAGGATCACTTCCCACTTCCATTCATTGATCAAATGCTGGATAGGCTAGTTGGTAAGGCCTATAACTATTTTCTTAATGGATACTCTAGATACAACCAGATCGTAATTGCACCGAAAGATCAAGCAAAGCTGATTTTACTTACCCATTTGGAATATTTGCTGTCCGATGAATGCCATTTGGTTTGTGTAATGCCCTAGCCAGATTCTAGAGGTGCATGATGGCCATCTTCTCTAATATGATAGAGGATTCATTAGAGGTATTTATGGATGATTTCTCTGTGTATGGGCAAAATATTAATATATGCGCTGACAATTTAGCAAAAGTGTTGAAAAGATGCGAGGGCACCAATTTTGTTCTAAACTGGGAAAAATGCCATTTCATGGCAACCGAAGGAATTGTCCTTGGTCATCGAATATCTTGTCAAGGCATTGAAGTAGATAAAGCGAAGGTGAAAATCATTGAAAAGCTACCTTCACCAAATAATGTAAAGAAATAAGGAGTTTTCTCGGCCCTGCCAGATTTTATAGAAGATTCATCCGAGACTTTTCCAAAATAGCAAAACCACTCTATTCCCTGTTGGAGCAAAATAAAAAATTTTTGTTCAATGAAGCTTGTTTGGAATCATTTCTAAAGATTAAACAACAGTTAGTACAGGTACCCATTGTCGTCGCACCAGATTGGTCGCAACTGTTCGAGGTAATGTGAGTTGCGAGCGACTTTGCTGTAGGTGCTGTGCTTGAACAAATGAAGGATAAGTTATTTCATTCAATCTATTATGCTAGTAAGACTTTAACTGAAGCGCAGGTGAATTACACAACCACTGAGAAAGAGTTGCTGGCAGTAGTTTTTGCATTTGACAAGTTTCATTCATATATTGTCAGCACAAAAATTATAGTGTATACTGATCATTCTGCTTTGAGATAGCTTTTTGCTAAGAAGGATGCAAAACTCAGGCTAATTAGATGGATCCTTTTACTACAAGAATTTGATGTTAAGATTAAGGGCAGGAAAGGATTGTAAAACCAAGTAACAGACCACCTATCTGGTCTGGAATCTAGAAGCGAGGATGGAAATAAGTCATAAATTGTTGACGCATTTCCAGATGAGAAATAATTCTTTGTCGACGCATCTCCATGGTATGTAGATGTCGTCAATTATCTAGTATGTGAAAAGCTAACATTGAGTGTAATAGGTCATAAGAAGGTTAGATTTCTTACGGATGCTGCTAAGTATCATTGGAATGAGCCATATCTGTTCAAGGTATGCACTGACAACATTATTTATCAATGCGTTCCTAAGGAAGAAATGTTATTTATCTTGAAGCATTGCCATGATGCTCCTTATGAAGACCATTTTGGTGGCGTTAAGACTACTGTAAAGGTTCTACAATCAAGATTTTATTGGTCGACGTTGTTTCGAGACGCCCACAATTTTGCTCAACAGTGCGACAAATGTCAACGCACCGGTTCTATATATCGACGGAACGAGATGATTCAACAGCCTATTATGGAGGTTGAGTTATTTGATGTTTGGGGTATAGATTTTATGGGACCATTTTCAAATTCCTGTGGGAATGTGTATATTCTGGTAGGTGTTGACTGTGTCTCAAAGTGGATCAAGGCAATTATTATTCCAAAGGACGATTCTCGGACGGTGTTAAAGTTCTTTCACACATATATCCTTACACGATTCGGAACACCTCGAGCATTAATAAGTGATCAAGGCTCTTATTTCCATTGCAATTAGGTGGCAACAACTTTGAAACGTTACGGTTTAAAACATCGTATGGCAACCACATATCATCCGCAAACTAATGGACAAACAAAAGTATCCAATCGGTAAATCAAGGGTATTCTTGAGAAGGTAGTTAACCCAGCTCGACGAGATTGGTCCTCACGGTTGAATAATGTGTTGTGGGTGCTTCGCACCGCATACAAAACACCATTAGGAATGTCACCATATCAACTAGTTTTTGGGAAATCCTTTCACTTGCCAGTCGAACTTGAACATAAGGCCATGTGGGCAATCAATAAAGTGAACATGGACATTAATGTTGCTGGAAAGAAAACATTATTGGACATTTCAAAACTGGAAGAGATTCGATGCAATTCTTATGAAAATGCTGCCATTTAAAAGAAAAAACTAAACTATGGCATGATAACATCATTTTGCGGGGACAACTTTCTCCTTGTCAGTTAGTTCTTTTATTTAACTCACGTTTAAAATTGCATCCAGGGAAATTACGCTCAATATGGTCAGGACCTTTTGAAGTTGTCAAAGCATTTTCACATGGTACAGTGACAATAAAAAATTTGAACGATGGGCACCAATTTAAAGTGAATGGCCAACGATTGAAGCGTTATCGCAGCCTAAGCATCAACGAACAAAACGAGACCATTAAGTTGGTCACATTTACTTAAGAATGTTGTTGCAATTTTTGATATTTACTTTTTGGTCTTTTGTTTTCTTTTAATTTTTTTGCTTTAGTTTTATGCAGGAATAAAAGTCTCCTTTTTGTCGACGCACATGATAGTATGACTTCGATGCATTCATTGATGACTTAGAGAAACATTTCGGGCAAGAATCACTCCGGTTGATTCACCTTAATCCCCAACCATTGGATTGTTCCGAAAACATATGATTTGTGTCCTAGCATTTATTGGCTACAGGTATTGTATACTCTCAGCAATCATCACATCTCTTCACCTCCATCGTCTATAAAAGTCCATTTTTGTGCCGACTGTTCTCTTACACTCACAACCATCATTGTTACTGTATTTTCTTTTACTTCAACCTTCTGTTTTTCTGCAAAATATTCTCACTTTCTTTTAGTAGTCATGGCAAGAACTCATAGAGCGAATACCTCATCCAAATCAGTGGCTGAATCCTTAGTTGCTATGGTTAGAAACGCCAACCAACCATAACTCAAGGAGCTTGTTCTGTTTCTATCGGAAGCGACAAAGGACCGTTATCATGAAGTTATTTTGAAGAGAAACTATCATCCTAAGCAAGAATTTCAGTTGTCCTCGCGTTTGACATTGGGGAAGCAGGTAACTAGAATAATTTCTCATTTAGGATGGAGTAGTTTTGTGACCATTCGACCAAGTACTCTCCCTCCATGGTAAGGGAATTTTACACTAACCTAGTTGATCCAAAACAAGAATTCATTTTTGTTCGTGAAGGTTTGGTGCCCTAGAGCACTGACCACATAAATGCTCTCTTTAATATTGCTAAGGGAGAAGATGAACACTTCGAGTTCTTAGAAAACTTGAAAGAGGAAGGTGCAGAGATTTTACTGAACGATTTATGTGTTGATGGCGGAATTTGGACTGACAACAATCCAAACAACTACACCATGCACTGTTGTTACCTCACTGTTCAAAGCAAGGTGTGGTTTCATTTTATACACTGCCATCTCCTACCATCCACTCATAGCACCACTGTAATGCTAGACAGAATGTGCTTGCTGCATTCTATACTAAAGGGACGACGTATTGATGTCGACGCAATCCTACATCAAGAAATCACTGAAGGTGCCACCAAACAGTCAGGTATCCTGCCTTTCCTTTCTCTAATAATGATGTTGTGTAAACAACGGGGCATTGTGCCTTGTGAAGGGGAGGAGTCTTTGGAGAACAAAGGCCCAATCAATGATGTTTTGGTGGAGAGAATGACAAGGGAGCAAGTGATAGCATTAGAAATGACACCGATTTTCTCCCTAAAACTTGTGTATTAATTGTTCCTTTTGTATCATATTTAGTATTCATGTTAAACATTTCATAGTTAATATTTGCATTTTCTTACTTAGTGTTGAATGATTTTAATTCTTTTCATTTTAGCCTCTTTTATACTACTAATGTCGTTGTATGCAGCATAAGTTTTGCATTTGAAACTGTCAGCGCAGAGATTCACTTCTGAAGACCATTGTTGGAAAGTGTGCAAAGATGCAGCCACAAATTTAACATGGAATTACGGACAAAGATGTCACTACATGAAGACCTTCACCTCGTACAAGTGAATTCACGCTACAAACATACCTGGAAGCACCAGCGCAGGAGAACGCTAGGTCGGCAAGTAAAGATCATAGATTGTGCCCAGAGATGTAGTGACAACCTGTAGATTCCTGATGAACATACCAGATCTGTGTGAGTGCACAGCTGGAAATAACCAACTTGTATAGCTGCCAAAATGGTTAGACATGAGAAGAGAGGAGAGTTGAAAATTTTGAGAGCTTATAAATATGAGGGAAAAGAAGAAGATGGGCATTAAGTGGTGAAGAATTAAATTCTGTAAAATTCCTTAAATCTCTAAACAAGCTGCCATGAAAGCTTGAGGTTCGGAGGAATGTGATCTGACGAGCAACGGAGTAAGACTTATGATGAGAAGTGTCTATTTACGACACAAGAGGAGCTATCACGGAATAGTTCAAGTAAACTAGGAATAAGATGCTTCGGCTTTTCCTTTGATACCTCTTAATTGTTGATGAATACCATTGATTATCAATTGAGTATGGAAGTACCATTTGAAATTAGATCTAATTTGATTTTTACTCTATTCTCTTTATCTGTTTATCTTTGGATTTAATCGTTTTGACCATGGAAGTGCGATTGCAGTCACAGTCACTGGAAGGTGCGATGACAGGTTAAATCAACAAGTAAGATAATGAAAGTTGCTTAGGGCTAAGAAGAAATTCTGGCCACTTGATCTTAATTGCAAGGCATTACCAGCACTGGAAGGTGTGGTAGTTGCTAGCATTTGGTCTTTGTTAAACAGAGGAAGTGATAGTAGTAAGATTTCATTGAAGTATAATTGCTATGACAATTCATCTATTTGTTACCTTGCAGCCACATTTAGTATTGCGACTTGTGAAATCAGTGATCCTCTCCATTTCTTTACACTTGATCCATTTATTTTAAGTTTTGAATTTATCTTTACAAAATCCTAACAACTACTCGTTTTATCTTAAATTGCTCTGACAATTTATTTCATATTTGCGTTGACAATTTAACTCTCTTAGTTGTGCAGATCTAACTCAGTTGCGTTGACATTCTTAGTAACAATTCTTCTTATTTTAACTTTAGTTTTTTCGATAATTAAATATCAAGAACTCTATCCTCGTGGGATCGATATCCAATAGAGAAAATCTATCAACTATACTTGCATCGACAAGTGTCCGCTTGCACTTAAATGCTGTGATGTTTACAGGCCAATGAAGTTTTGGCACCGTTGTCGGGGATGGCATTTGTTTGATGTTCATTTTTGTAGTTGCAGTAATTCTTTCTTACTTAACTTTTATTTTTACTAATCTGTTTAATTTTCTTTTGATTTTCTCTCGAATTCTTTAGAGTTGCATGTCCACAAGGAGAAATCGTAAGGATATTGTGAGCTTTGATCCAAAACTCGAATGGACTATTCGAAGGAGGAAGCAAGAGTAAAAGAAAATGGCTGGAAATAATAATAATCTACCACCATTACTGCCACAAGTTGTAGTTCCTCCAATATAGCCACAAAGAGTTAATAATTTACCACCACCGTTGCCACAAGTAGAGCAAATCCAAGACAAGACAATCAGAGATTTTATTGTTCCTGTGCTGGATGATTTACAACCAGGGGTTGTTAAACCGATAATACAAGCTGGTAATTATGAATTAAAATATGCAGGTTTACCTCATGAAGATGCTAAAGAGCATCTCAAATCTTTTTTGCTCATATGTGCTTCTTTTAGTCAACATGGTGTTCTTGATGAGGCCTTGAAGATGCAGTTGTTCCCTTATTCTTTGCAAGGGAGGGCAAGAACATGGTTCCTTGGTTTACTAGTTGAATCCATTACATTTTGGAATGCGCTAGCAGCACAGTTCGTGTTGAGATTTAATCCGTCGAAAATGAATGCAAGAATACAAAATGATATCACGGCATATCATCAACTAGATGATAAGAACTTACAAACGATGTGGGAACGCTACAAGACTTTACTTGGATGTTGCCCTATGCATGGAATTCAACAAAAGACTCAGATCGAGATATTTTATAATGGGTTGAATGCGCAGACAAGAAATCTTGTCGATGCATATACTAATGGATCATTATTGGATTGTACCTACAATGAAGTCGTACAGATATTAGAGAGAATTGCACAGAATGACTATCAATATCCAATTTCTCGTTCTGCTCAGGTAAAAACTAATCCTGGTGTTATGGAATTAGATGCTATATCAACTTTGAGTGCACAAGTATCATCCGTTGGCAAACATGATTAAAAACATGAAGGGAACAAGTGAAGTTGCCTCTATTCAAGTGGTTCAACAATTGGATGTCCCGACATTTTCCTCTGAAATTTGCGATGGTAACCACAGTTATGAGGATTGTCCATAACATGCTAAGAATGCATTTTATGTCAACAACATCAGAGGAAATTCTTATGGTAACTCATACAACAATCTTAATCGTACACAACAACCTTGGGGGAACCAGAATGCGTCCACATTCAGATATGAAATGCCTCAACTCAAGGTAATTTTAGACAAGGGAGTTACAACAACAACCAACAAGAGTAGAACTATAATCACAATCCGTAATTACATGCGCACGATCACAAAATCAGATGCATTCATATAACCAGATGCAGTCACAAGCTCAAATGCCCCACAACAGAACGCGATGCCAAATATGCAAGGCCAGCATCAACAATGACAACAGTAATATTCTCAACCAAGAGCAAATCCGTTGGTTACTCTTAAAGCATTGATGCGAGAGCAAACCACGAGATCGGAAGCAATAATTTAAGCTAACTTTTTTCTATTCGCATGTTACAAGCTCAGCTAGGATAATTGGCTTTTAACATGAGCACAAGGTCACTAGGTGCTTGACTTAGCAACACTGAAAATCTGACTTAAAAGGGGAAGGAGCATTGTAAGGCTATCACACTGAGAAGTGGAAAGCAAACTATTGAGCCAAGTAGCAGTTCAAATTAAGTACATATCGATGCATTTGAGCCACAACAACAAAAAGAAGACCCAGTGAAAATAAATGAGAGGATCCACCTGTAGTCACTCCTATGCCCATAATTCAACCAACAAAGAATTGGATCTATGAAGCCCACTGCAGTGACATTATAGCTTGCAGATAGATCTTTGGCACAATCGGAAGGATAGATTAAGGATGTCCTCGTCCAAGTTAACAAGCTCGTGTTCCCTGCTGACTTTATCATCCTTGATTATGAAGTAGATAAGGAGGTGCCTATTATCTTGGGGCACCTATTCTTAGCAAAAGGATGTACACTCATTGATGTTTTCAAGGGCGAGCTGATTATGCGTCATAATAATGAGCATGTCACTTTCAGTATGTTCAAAGCATCTCTATCAAGAAGTAAAGAGCAACGTCACCACATTGATGTGTTGGATGAAGTTATTATAGAAGAACTCAATGAACAAAATTTAGCAGTTCCAGACGAATAGGAAGTGATATCCACCGGAGATATCCTAATTGAATGTGACCACAAAGCTGAGGCTAATATTTGTGAACTAAGACAGGGTTGGTAATTGGAATATTTGGATCTATCTAACAGGACGAACCCTATGCTTAAACCTCAATTGAACAAGCTCTTACATTAGAGTTAAAGCCATTACCGATGCATCTGAAGTATGTCTTTCTAGGTGACAATGACATATTACCCGTGATTATCAGCGCAAGCCTTGATGCGAGTCAGGAAGAAAAGCTTATCACAAATTTGAAGCAATACAAATGAGCCATTACCTGGAGCATTGCAAATATCAAAGGCATTAGTCCCTCTTTTTGCATGCATAAAATCAGGTTGGAAGATGAAGGGAAGCAGTCCATTGAGCAACAACGAAGACTTAACAAGAAAATGAAAGAGGCAGTGAAAAAAGAGATCATTAAGTGGCTGGATGCAGACATCATTTATCCCATTTCAGATAGCACATGGGTGAGCCCTGTCCAATGTGTGCCCAAGAAGATTGACATCACGTAGTAAGTAATGAGAAGAACGAGCTAATCCCTACTCGTATTGTTACAGGTTGACGAGTGTGTATGGATTATCGTCGTTTAAATGGGACCATAAAGAAGGATCATATCCCATTACTATTCATTGATCAAATGCTGGATAGGCTAGTTGGTAAACCTATTACTGCTTCTTAGATGGCTACTCTGGTTACAATCAAATAGCCATTGCGCCGGAAGATCAAGCAAAGTCAACATTCATTTGTCCATTTGGAACCTTTGCTTTTCGACGTATGCCATTTGATTTGTGCAATGCTCCAGCTACATTCTAGATATGAATGATGGCTATTTTCTTGGACATGATTGAAGATTCATTGGAGGTATTCATGGATGATTTCTCTGTGTATGGGCAGAATTTTACCAATGCACCGACAATCTGGCGAAAGTATTGAAGACATGCGAGGACACAAATCTAGTGCTAAACTAGGAAAAATGCCATTTCATGGCAACTAAATGCATTGTCCTTGGCCATCGAATATCATGTCAGGGCATTGAAGTAGACATAGAAAAGGTAGAAATCATTGAGAAGTTACCGTTAACCATAAATGTCAAAGGAATAAAAAGCTTTCTTGGTCACGCTGGTTTTTATATAATATTCATTCGAGATTTTTCCAAGATTGTAAAGCCACTATGCTCATTGTTGGAGTAGAATAAAAAGTTTTTGTTCTATGACGCATGTCTAAACACATTTGTTACAATTAAGAAACAGCTAGTAAAAGCTCCTATTGTTGTTGCACCAGATTGGTCGCAACCATTTGAGGTAATATGTGACGCAAGTAACTTTGCTGTAGGGGCTGTGCTTGGTCAATAAGTTGATTGGGACTGATTTGATACACGAGACTAAAGACAATGTTCGGGTAATACGTGATTATTTAAAGGTAGCATCTGACCGACAGAAGTCATATGCAAATCTTAAGAGAAAAGATACAAAGTTTGTAGTGGGAGATTGGGTTTTCTTGAGAGTTTCACCTTGGAAGAAAGTACTACGATTTAGCAGAAAGGGAAAGTTGAGTTTGCGGTTTATTGGACCATATGAAATCATGGAGTGGGTTGGTCTGGTAGCTTATAAGTTGGCTTTACCTTCAGAACTTGAGAATATCCATAACATATTTCATGTTTCGATGTTATTACACCTTGTGAGGTTGAGTTACAGCTGGATTTGTCGTATTCTGAAGAGCCGATTAGAATTTTGGCCCGTGAAGTAAAAGAGCTACGAAACAAGCAGGTACAATTAGTAAAGGTTTTATGGAATCGTCACGGTTTAGAGGAAGCAACATGGGAGACAGAAGCTTTAATGAGATTACAGTACCTTAATCTATTTTTTGGTAAGAAATTTCGGGACAAAATTTCCCTAAGGGAGATAGTTGTAACAGCCCGATTTTTAGTGTTGTCGAAAATAATGGTTTCGAGACCACAACTTTGAGAAGTTGAGTCGTAAATTTAGTTATTTTTATAAGTATGGTGTCATTAGCATCATATTTAAATGTGGTTAAGGAATTTTAATGTTTAGATAGTAAATTGAGTAAAAAGAATTAAATTATAAAAGGTGCAAAAGTGAATTGGTTAATTAGAGGGACCAAGTGAGCAAAGTAACCTAAAGTATTTTAGTGGGTGGATTAGCATGAGTTATATTAATTATAAATATATTTAATTAAGGCTAAAAGCGATCAATTATAGCTTAATGATGAAACTCTTAAAATTTACAAAATTACCATTATTATATAAGTAAAAATATTAAGAAGAAATTGATAATTTCTTCATTTTCTTTCTTCTTCATACGGATAAAGAGAAAAAACCTAGGGTTTTCATTGTTGAGATTTAAAAGCTTTGATTAGTTAAGAAAACCTTGATCGTTTTTAGTAATTTTTATGTTTTTGAGTCCGTATTAGCTTGATCTAGTTGATACAAGGACTAATTTGTTATCTGTCAAATGTTATAACTTTTGCTATTGATGAATGGGCTTGTCTTTGAATGTTTATAGAAAATTTGAAAGCTTGAAGATTGGGTATAACATGTTTGAAAAGTGACTTTTGATGAATTTAGGGTTTAAGGACTAGATTATGAAAATGGTAAAAATACATGCCTTGATGTGAAATAGATGTATGAATGGGTTGAGATTTTGTCCTAGAATATTCGGTTGGCAATGGGTAAATTTAGAAATGGTTATTTTACATGTTTCGGTTGTAAGGACTAAATTGAATAGAAGCAAAGTTTAGGGGTAATTTCATAATTTTTTCGAAAAAGGATTTATATGTGTAAATTGATTTAATTATATGATTTAATGGGAGAATTGATTTATTTTGTGATAGATCAAGATCGGGCCACAAATAGTGGAAAGGGGAAAATCATAGAATAGTCCTTGAAGTTTCACATGAACTGCAATTTCGTCCTGTAAGTTTATTTGTTACGTTTTATATTTGAACTATTAATTGTTATTTATTAAGGAAGTATTTGAGAAACTCGATATTTAAATGGAAGACTCATGTCTTGGGTTGAGCATGAGAATTTATATTAAAGGAAGACTCATGTCTCGGGTTGAGCATGATAATTTATATAAATGGGAGACTTATGTCTCGGGATAAGAATGAGATTATATTAAAAGAAGACTCATGTCTCAAAATAAGCGTGAGGTTTGCTTTTAAAAAGGAATACTTATGACTCGGTAGAGCATAAAAGTGAATAAAAGGAAGACTTATGACTCGGTAGAGCATAAGATTGATTAAAAGGAAGACTCATGAACCTATGAAGTATGAAATCAGTTTAAGAGGAAGTATTTATGACTCTAACGATAATTGTCATTACTATGCTTAATGTTGAGCTATGACACACTGTTTACGAACTTACTAGGCTAGGAAGCTTATCTGTGTATTGTTGCTGTTTTGTATATTTCGTTTTGGCTGGTTGAAGATTAGATTACCTCGAAGACATCACACTATCTAGGAAATGGTTCGGTAGTTCTTACATCACTTGGTTATATGGCATGTACTAGGATGATGTATTTTTGTATAAGCTTATTTTGAGACTATGATACTTGTAGTACCTTGGTTAAATGTTGAACTTTGAATGCTTGATCAATGTTGTATGTGACATCTAGTACTTAAATGTTATGCTAAGTGTTGTACTTGAACACAAATGTGTTGTCCATTGCACCTTATGTCTATGAATGAAGTTTTGTAAATGAACTTGTGTGAATTTGAGAATTTTGCATACTTGTTTCGGTAAAACTCATGCATGTATCGGTACAAGTACAAGGTAGGAGAGAGGTTGTTTATTGACTTGGGTTGTATCGGTAGTTGCATTTTATGTTTTGGTAGTTCTGTGCATGTTTGTATTGGTAATTAGAATTCTTGTATCGTTAGAAGTTGCAGGGTAGGACTTCTTAACTCTCTGGAGTTTTTAGTATCGGTAGAAGCATAACTAGTTTCGGTAGATGTTACACTTGTATTGGTAGAACTAACACAAGTATTGGTAGAAGTTTGCACTATTTCTAAATTGCTTACCGACTTGACTACTACTAATACTTGTCCAACAGGTATCAATAGAAGTCTTTAAAATTTGTGGAAAAGACAATTTTACCATTTCTGAGTTATGTTGACTTTCAATTGATGATTCTTGTCAAGTTCCTTACAATATTCCATAAAAATATGGTTAAATGGAACTATAATGTAAGATTAACTGCGATAGATGATCGGAAGGACACCAAAACTCTAACCAACGACGGCATTGGGTTTTGGGTGTTAGAATTCGAGGTTGGTGGCCCATGTATCCTTGCAAACTTTGTTAGCATCGAGGTCGTTTCTTTCATCCAAGCTATCATCCCATTGAGCTTGGACTCGATGCTTCCTTGGCTCTTTGTCGTCTTCTCCCTTCTTTTCAACCAGGCCGGTATATCCATATTTTCTTTTCGTCTCTTATTCCACTCTTTGATTTGTTTCCTTTATAGCTCGACATATTGCTTGTATGAGGAATATCAAATGATGCTCCGAGTCGACTTTAGGAACTGTTTATCATCTTTTATTGGTACTCCCACCTTTTTACATAGAGCGGTTACCAAATGTGGGAAAAAGAGACCACTCTTTTGGCTCTGGTTGCATCGCTTCAGTTTCTCATATATCCAAAAGCCTACACAAACTTGTTTGCGCTGTAAAATATCATACAACAACAAAGCTCACAAAAAATTAATGTTAGACACGTTTAAAGTAGGTATAAGTCGTGTAGCTAGGAATTGCATCCACATTTTAGTTACCGGGAACATGATAGCTTGGTCAAAACTAGATGGTCTGCCAGTGTCGGGCCTAAAATTCCAAGTGCCCCTCTCTTCTATAAAAAATTGGATGATTTCCCCATATTTATGTTCTTGAATGTATTAAGGTATATTTTCTGAACATAATCTTTATCAAAGTAAGGTACACTATAATATTTGCATATATCTTAAGGTGACATGCTAACCTCACAATCTCAAACTATCACTACACCTAGAGGTTTCCTCTTAACTATGTCATCCTTAAGGGATGCATAAAATTCATGAACCACTGGTACTACAGCATTACTTGTTGGGAGAACACAGAATGGCTCTCAATGGCCATACCGCTTTGCAAAGAATCATTGAGCTCAAAGCCGAGTTCTTGAATAAGCGTCCGCCTTTGTGAAGCCAAAAATTATTTTTCTATTTGGGCATTTGCGAATCGTTCAAAGTTTGAGTCGCTATCGCTTTCTTGGATCATCACTCTCTTTCATGGCGGCATCATCATATACTCAAAGAAGAGATGAAAACTAACCAATGGAATAGTAAAAAGGAAGAAAATACCTTTGATTTTGAAAGAGATCTTTGATGGAGTCCCCTTGCACTGTTAAATGAAGGCTTCCTTTTTAGAGGATTTTAAGGTTTAGGTTATTAATTGAGAAGAGAGTGATGAGAGTTTTGAAGGATTTGGAGTGAGTTAGGGAGTGTTTAAGTGAGGGAATATGTTTAGTTTAGGTTAGTATATGTAGGGATGTTAGGAAATAGGTGTTTTAAGGGTAAAATTTTGAGTAAATAGGGTATTAGAATCTCAGGTTGCACAATCGGGTCAGGTCATCTCTGTAAAAATTGCATACAATATTATGACGTAGCCTAAAGTTTATCGAAACATACCTGTCAGTGCCTATTTATCACTACGTAGCTCACCCTATGTCACGATAAACCCTTAAGTTCTCTTATTCTAGCAGATTGCCTCCTATGTCACAACGTAGGTCTCCTCATGTCGTGACATAGCTATTAGTTCTTAGTTGTTGGCATCTTGACCCCTTTGGTTATGACGAACAAGAGGTATGTCGCGTCATAACATGCTTGGGCGTCTTTGGAGCAGTCTGGTTGCTTCATCGCGACAAACCTGTCAGTTTTGAAGGAAATACCCTAAAACCTATGAAAGGTAATTGCGTTAGTATGTTAGTGACTAAAATATAAAATTAAAGGTTAGCTCTTGTCAGAATTTTTTGACAAGAGTGTTAGGGTGCACTATAGCCAGTATATTTTATCATCGTTAGTCCAACAGTCATCGTGCCAAAGCTACTCTATGGCGTTTATCTCTTTCTCGAAATTTTCCTTTCCTTCCTACGTAGATTACCACTAGTTCCTTTCTCTGATCATATTGATTGATGACTTCTGTAAATTTGTACCACCATACTCCTACATACTTACTTTTATTGGTGTTTCCCTCGAAAAACTCATATACTTTCGTGTGGTGGCATAATAGCTGCTTAATTACATCATTCAGAAAAAATGATGGATTAATTATCAATCCATGTATGGATATTGCAGCAGCTACTTGCTTTCTCGTGTGCTTTCCATCATTGTATTCTAGTTTTCGTGGCATGTGGTACCTGTGTAGTAGTTGCCTCTCCCACGAATGCACACTTTCGTATTCCATGGAGGTGATTATTATGCTAGTTGAGGGTTCGAACTCTGGCTCATAGATATTTCCTATTTTCTGCAAAAATTGAAAATTTTTTACATTAGTAATCTCTTTGGGAATTTTTTGTACCAAGACAATATCATACACCGTAGCCATTTTCCATTGGAAATTGAAATTTTGATCAGTAATATCTTCAACTAATATTTCTTTTGTTAACGGTTTGTTGGCAGTTATTAGTTGAAGATCTAAATTTGGCATATGGGAATCATCTTCTTCCTCTATGGGGATCGGTTCATCATTGGATTGGGGCTCAATCTCAACTTTTATACAATTATCCAATTCTTCTTCCAAAGGCGAGATTTTGTTTTGCTCGGTGGCCCGATCGTCTAATTCAAAACATTCTCTTTCTGTTTCCTCTTCCAACCATTATTCCTGTTCTTTTTTTGTCTGTTCAGATTTGAGGCACATCTCCCTGAAAGTCTGACCATCATGTGGATCAGGGATTTGGGTTTTTTCACGAAGTTGACTTAATTTTAACGTTAATAACTTCTGATTTTCCTGAATCTCCCAATCTTCATAATACCCGTCTTCGTAGATTTCAGCATAATAATCATCATCAAACATGAGATCTAAACAATATAAATCGTAGGCATCCATGGGTTTAGATATAATGGAAATTAAAAGAAAATTATTAGATCTGGAAAAAGAAAAATTGTTAGTATAGTTAACTCGTATCTATAACCTAAAATTTTCCTAATTAGTTTAGTACAATGAAAGAACAAAATTTACTAACCCAACAACTTGACCGACCTTGAACTTACTCCCATTCGGCATAGATTTCGGCTTTTCGCAAGTATACGGGTCAGGTTGTGAATATAGTGTGTTACAATGGAACACTTGGTAGTATTCTGAGGATCGTACCTAAAGGAGGCTTAAAGCGATAGTAAATAAAATCCCTACTAAGAATAAAATTAATCAATACTAATTTTAGGGTTTACTGTACAAGGGAAAATAAGAGAATTGTTTGAAAGCATAAAAGTAAAAAGGTAAAAATAAAATAAAGTAAATAAGAGAAGAAGCTTGAGTTGTAAAAATCTTATAAACTGCTTGGGGATATTAGGTCGTTTTCGTATGAGTTTCTCGATTGTTGGGTTTTGGGGATTTTCCTCCAATCAACTAGTGACTACCCCATTTGAATCTCTTGATCTTTCGTCGACATAGAAAGTCGATAGAGATTCCTTATCGCTAGATGACACAATCTAAACCGATTTGGGAAAAAGTGTTCACGGATGGGAAATACCAATTTTGGGTTCATTCCCACCTAGGTGACTTTCTAGGATTATCAGACCTAGTGTTTGTTAGATGTTCATCCTTTCCCAAACAGCTAATTCGAAAGATAAGACCTCTGTAAAACAACAATCAAATATTCATGCATCTACTCCCTAATTCCCCAATATGGAATTAATTCATCATGGTTTCTTTATTCATCAATAACACAATATATGAAAACATGTAAATCAAGAATTGAATGAAAAAGAAACTGAAATTGTATTAAGCGATCTTTCGGGAAAAATTCCTTGATTATTTACGCAAGTTTCTACAATCTCGTCTCGAAATCTGAAAATACAAATAAACTGAAAACTAAAGTCAAAGTAACGGTGTATAAACCCTAGTGCTAAAGGTCCTATTTATAGCTTTACATGGTCGTTTTTCCTCAACCCTAAGTTAGCTACCATTTTTCGTGTATAGGTTGCATTGTGAAGATGAAAATGCCCTTTGCAGGATGTAAACTTGGAGTCTGAGGATGATGTCGTGACACACCAGGACCTGTGTCACGACGTAGCAGGCAGTCTTGGAATTCTTCGTTGCTGATCCTTATGTTGCGCCATAGAGCTAGCTATGTCGTGACGAAGTGGTCAATATCACTATGACTTGCTGCTCCTAGTCTCCTATGTAGTCACGAAGTATGTTAGCTAATCTTTAAGGCCTCGTTTGACCTTAAAAGCAATAATACAACCTTCTTAGCACATTTTATTAGAAAACGAAACTAAACTAAAATGCATAAAATATAAAGGAAATTACTCGATTTCAAGCTCATCAAATGTGAAAATAAGTTCAATATGCTAGGTACGAAACCAGCATATCAGTTCCCACCGGCTATTGGAACGCACCCATTGAAGCTTGAATTAGGGGCTCAAAACCAGTTTTTAGCCCTACTGGTTCTAGAGGTGGTTCAGTCAGTGTGTTAACGTCAGGATGTCCTCTTCTATGAGACATCTCTATCTATTTGTTTTAATTTAAAGAAAATATTGGAAAATGAGAAGCGACAAGTAATCTAATGCAGTTCTTTTTAAGAAACCATTTTGAAGAAGGCAATATATTCCCGTTCCTACCCCATTTACAACTAATTTTTATACAAGATTATTTTTATCCATAAAAAGGTTAAAATTTTGTTTATTTTTTAAAAACTTATTTTCTTAATATTATTCTATTAATCATTTTTTTAAATCTAACAAACTACGACAAAACACACCAACCATCCATACACACCATGCATATATGGAATATTTCATACAAGCATTCAATCCTAAGAACATGCTTTTCTAAGTCAAACAACAAGTTATGAAATAAGTGGAATAAGGCGTACCTAAATTTTGACAGGCTCCACTAGCTGCAAGATGACTCGTTATTTCATGTAGGAAGAATCATATCATTCAAACAGGAAATTCAGTCAAATAAGCAAACACGAAGATTAAAAGTCCCAAAATAATTAAACAGTTTAAAATGTCCAAATACAACCTTTACAACAAAGTTATTTTTAAATGGACTAAAATTTTATCTAAGACCAAACTAAGACTCTAGCCCAAGAATGTCCCACATTGCCTTCCTAGGGTTTTAAAAGCTGGGCACACATACAGTAGGAAAGAAAATTTTGTGCAATGGATCCCTGATATGCCACCCTCTTCGCTATCCCGCGAACTCTATGTCTGAAAGGGGAAAATAAAATAACAAGCTTTGTAAAGCTCAATGAATACAGATGCATACAACATTAGAAAATCGCTTCAATAATCCACATACCAAACAACTCGCTTACGAAAAGTTCGCATATAACAATTTGCATACAATAGTTTGCATATAAACAAGTTGCATACAATAGCTCACATATAAACAGTTCGCATACAATAGTTCACATGTAAATAGTTCACGTACAATAAGCTCGCACATGAGAAGTTCACATACATATAAGTAAACAGTTCAATTTGGTGATATATTAGCAAACTGTGAAATGGACACATAATCTTATGATTTACTCACTGGATAAACGAATCTCCTGAAACATTGCTTAAGACTCATAGAGTCATTTGAACCACCATATACGTGCAGCACGAATGCTCAAACCAAATAGTAACTAGCACATTCCAATTTATCACCCCGAATTGCCTGAAACGATGACTTACCACCCTGGATTGCTCGACAACGACGACCTACCACCTTGGATTGCCTGGAAATGATAGCATACCACCTCAGATTGCCCGATAATGATGTCCTACTGGAACGATGAAAATGTGCAAGTGTACACAATCGTATTCAAGTAATAAAGTGACAAGTAAATGTCGAGTATTGTACCCACAGGGATTGTGCTAGGAAAAGTATTTATGAAATATTTAATCAACAAATTGGTTAGGAAAAAGATAATAATTTGGAAGAGTATCAAACTAAACTAAAATTAATCTAAGTTAAAAATAAAAATAAAGTTTAATTCCAAAGCACAATTTCTAAGCTTTAATCAATATGACATAAATGTGTTAGGTTAATTGCTTTAATTACTTAATTAAATACTAAATCATGTTCATGCTTGTTACGAAATAAATTTACAGCAACACAATATCTTGCTAACTTATGAACAACATTACTTATAAAAATCAAATCACACATACAGTAGGAAAGAAAAGTTTATGCAATGGATCACTGATATGCCACCCTCTTCGCTATCCCGCGAACTCTATGTCTGAAAGGGGAAAATAAAATGACAAGCTTTGTAAAGCTCAATGAATACAGATGCATACAACATTAGAAAATCGCTTCAATAATCCACATACCAAACAACTCGCTTACGAAAAGTTCGCATATAACAATTTGCATACAATAGTTTGCACATAAACAAGTTGCATACAATAGCTCACATATAAACAGTTCGCATACAATAGTTCACATGTAAACAGTTCACGTACAATAAGCTCGCACATGAGAAGTTCACATACATATAAGTAAACAGTTCAATTTGGTGATATATTAGCAAACTGTGAAATGGACACATAATCTTATGATTTACTCACTGGATAAACGAATCTCCTGAAACATTGCTTAAGACTCATAGAGTCATTTGAACCACCATATACGTGCAACACGAATGCTCAAACCAAATAGTAACTAGCACGTTCCAATTTATCACCCCGAATTGCCTGAAACGATGACTTACCACACTGGATTGCTCGACAACGACGACCTACCACCTTGGATTGCCTGGAAATGATAGCCTACCACCTCAGATTGCCCGACAATGATGTCCTACTGGAACGATGAAAATGTGCAAGTGTACACAATCGTATTCAAGTAATAAAGTGACAAGTAAATGTCGAGTATCGTACCCACAGGGATTGTGCTAGGAAAAGTATTTATGAAATATTTAATCAACAAATTGGTTAGGAAAAAGATAATAATTTGGAAGAGTATCAAACTAAACTAAAATTAATCTAAGTTAAAAATAAAAATAAAGTTTAATTCCAATGCACAATTTCTAAACTTTAATCAATATGACATAAATGTGTTAGGTTAATTGCTTTAATTACTTAATTAAATACTAAATCATGTTCATGCTTGTTACGAAATAAATTTACAGCAACACAATATCTTGCTAACTTATGAACAACATTACTTATAAAAATCAAATTATCTCTTGACGATATTCCTATGTCAATTCAACCGACTTAACTAATTTTAATAAGTAAATGTGTCATGGCACATACATACTTTATGAACTCAAAGTAATCTCCTGAACATACACTTATGCCAATACGATCGATTAAATTAAAATTCACAAGTAAAGGATCAAGTGAAGTAACAACATATATCTATATTGAAACAATTTAATCACAAAAATCCTGCAAGTTTTGTATGGTTATGTATCATTCAATACCATCACTAATTTAACCTTCAGCTTCCTTAGAAGATTAAACATGCACAAATTAAATAGTGTGTCCATTAATCACAATTTCAACGCGCTTAAATGATTAATTCAATAGTTATATCACAAGGGTAATACAATTATAACTTAAGCATGATAATATTTAATTAAACAAAACATTTAGGGCCTATAACAATATAAACATGATTCATGAATAATCAAGCAATCAACACAATCAACCTAACACTTAAAGAAATTTAAGTCATTTTAATTAAATAAACAATAAAAGTCATAATAGTATTCATCATATTAACAACAAGAAATTAAAAGAGAGAAAAAGAATAGGATTAAATCCGACGATTTCTCAACAACTACTATCGAGTTCTTCGTCGTTCTTGCTCTATTCTTGCCTGATCGAGGTTTCTGATGAACACTCAATGAGGCTATCTCAAAGGATGAAAACCACTCTTTCCCAATAGGGGAAATCGGCAAGGGAATTGATGGGAAATGGAAGGGAAAGCTAGAGAGCAAATGAGAGAAAGAAGAGAGAATGGTGAGTGAATTGGTGTGTTGAAATGATAAGCTTAGAGGGGTTTTTATAGGTGAGAGTTGAGGGTTATATTTAGTAAAAAAATATCAGTCACTCAACTCTTTTGGCTGGCCACACATGGAGCAAGTTTGACAACTTCAAACTTTGCTTAATTTGGCTAGGGGCAAATCCATAAAAGCACCAAAAGTGGAGGGGTTTGAATGGGATTTAGAGAGACTCTGGGGACTGATTTGCAAGGATGAAAAGTTAGCTAAATCAACTGATTGAGTCAGCCATTTGTACGGCACTTAGGATTTCCCAATTCGTTGTGGTTCGATCCTCAGTTGTATGCACATCGAGCCACTTTGCACCAAGCTTTATATATTAATTTCTAATCCAATTTAATTGAATTAAAAATATATTATAAAGTATAATAATGCTCATCAATTGGATAGACATTTTCTGGAAATTAATCTTCTTAACTTCTTAATTCACTCGATGTAAAAATTCCCTCAACGGTTCAAGCCTTTTGTAGTGTCACCGAGCCAATTTTCACCAATTATGCAAAACTGTCAAAAAATCATCAAATTCATGCTTTTTATTTATAAAAATAATTAACTATCAATATGTTGGCAAATTTAGTACAAGTTAATTATTTTATAATTAAATTGTATTTTTCGACATTAGTTACTAAGAATTTGCATGAATTTAAGTTAAAAAGGACATAACAAAGTCTATATATTTTCATCGTCCCACCTACCACCCCATGAACTCCGGTGAATGGAGCATTTCTCAACATTCCCTTATTCCTCCATCGATTCACCAGGGCCACAAATGCCTTATCACTGTACAGTAGTGAGTACTCACAATCCTATGGCATGTCAACTATATCCAACGGTTCTAGAATTCACAATGCCAATACAACACATATATACACATTTACAATTCACATCATTTTAGGGTCGCTATATAATAGAGCTCGTAGTTCATAATATACAATATGAAATTTTTTGCAAGCAATAGAGCTCGTAATGCACAATTCATAAGAGCTCGTAATGCATAGTTCACAACACATGATCATATAGTTCATAGAGTATTAAGCTTGCAAATACATAACATCAAGCATCAAATAACAAAGTTCACGAATGACATATGTTCACACACACTATAACAAATCTCATACAATACATAGGTTCGCACACAAAATATATATTTAGTATCAATGTTCGCATAATATCATAGGTTCGCACACAACATAGTAGATCTCGCATATCACATGGGTTCATAGATCACTTCTAAGGTTTGCGTAACATGTAAGATTACATACAGATAGAATCATACCATACATAAGGATTCACACAACAGGTGAAAGAGTTCACATATGCATATTATTATGTTCCAATATTATGATAAGAGATCGCACGTCTTACTTGGCTTCCAGTAGCACAAGACCTCATTTTTAAGTGTAGTATATAGTGTACTCACCTTTGTTCACCACATTACGTTGACTAAGTGATCTTCTATTTGCCTTTATCTTTACTAGTCGTTGGTCCACCAAAGTTTGCTGCTTCGCATAAAGACATACACATTACTTAACATTCGAAATAGTTTAACACTTACTCTACTTATCTACAACTTATGACCTATGCGATCTCTACTGAGATTGCATAGTTTGTTTACTTAATCTATTTACTATCTCTTATCCTTTTTACCTCGCAGGTAATAAAAGATCTTAACTTATTAACTGTGTGTGATCTAATTTAACTCTTATCTTTCAAAAACAATAATTGTTCATCATCTTCCTCAAGAACAAAACCGTTCGGTCTATAAATTTTCTTAAAAACTCTGCTAAATCATATTGTAAAACCTTTCAATTTTATCAAAGCTTACTAAAAATCATTTCAGAAAACACTTCTTAGCTTCGCCAGCTTCGATCCACCATTTTCATGAAATGAATGTTTAAAAACTAAAGATCATTTATGTTTCTTATCTAAAATTGTAAATACTCAAATAAAAAAGCATCTCATGCAGATTAAATATGAGAAACAAATTGCTTACCTTTGATCTTACTATCCTTCGTGATTTTCGAGTGTCGACTCAATAATTAAACCAAAGTTTAAGAAGAAAATAGTGTTTTAGTCGAGAAATCAAAGAAGAAAATAATATTTGGTTGTCAAGAAATGCAATGCGCATAAAATTTTGAGAGAAAAGCTAACTGCTAGATACAACAGATTTTTGAAATGCAAAGAAAGTGTGAGAAATGAAATGAACGTGAGGAAGGAAATGTACGATGATGGCTTGTATAGCCAAACTTAATTTTAAAATGGGTTTATTTATCCTATAGTTCCCTCTCAGTGTTTCCATTGTTTTAATAAATTCCCCACTAATCATTAGCTCTCATTTACTGATTTAGGTTCTCTAATTTAACTATTATTTCAATTATTCCCAATTATTAACACCATTTTCATTTATTTTATTGATCGAACTTACGATTTTCGGTTCACTAATCCTTGACTTACGATCCCGATTCTACTAGCCCGGTTTTTGGAATGGGACATTCTTTCTACCTAATTTTTTTATTTATTAAATAATTTTTAATTATATTTTATATTTAAAAATATTACTATTGTTCATTATCTCAACCCCTTCTTGAAATTTTCTAACTTCGTCCCTGATTAAACATTATATAGAACACCAAGATGATGACCTCGTTTATTCCAACATTTTTTGTATTTTTTAATATAAAAGATGTACTCAAATGTTGCTTAAATTATATAGGATAAGTCCAGTGAAACAACAGAGTCAGCTAGACATAAGCTGAGAGGTGATGAAGGTGGAAGGAAGACTTAAGATGATGATGTGAACTGCAACAGTTGTGAAGGGTTCTCAAGAATGATAGTGATTTTATATGTTTTATACATATTTTCTTTTCAATCTTTGAATACATATTTCAAAACAAGCATCTCATTGGTTGCTAGATGCCCAACAAATTGTATTCATTTCAAAGTTTTTCAAAAGTTTTTAGATGCCCCTTCAAAAGTTTTTCTCGTCATTCAAGTGATGTGGTTTAACTAGAACTCATTGTTAAAATTAATTAAATTGTTTTTTCTCCATTTTTTGCTCGCTTTAATGCAAGTATATGTCACTAGATAAAAGATTGTATGAAACTGTTATTCCATGTCATTCTTATCCTCTTTCAATAGGAGAATCGCAAATCAGATTTTCTTTCTTGATTTTGTAGTTTTTTTCTCCTAGAAAAATTCAAATTCAACAAAAAATGCTAAAAATCGAGAAGGGAAATTTAATTTGTTATTCTCCTACTGAAAAGAGATAGGAATGACGTGAAATCAAAGTTTCATACAATTTCTTCTCATATCACTATGCCCTCATGTGCTTCTTGTTTTCGCCACCAAACATTTAACACTTATCTTTTAATTGATTCCACATAAATGATTGACATTAATAAAGCCAATAAGCAAACACTTTAACGTCATGTTTCTTTAGGGGTTTTCATGTAGTCGAAAAAAGATTCAAAGCATTTCAAAATTAACGTATAACAAGGTGAAAAAAGCCATTCACAAGGTTGAAAACAATTGTAAACCCTTTCAATACTTAAATCACCACTCCTAAAACTAAAGGTAATCAATTATCACTTTCTACAAATAAGTTTTTGTCTCATGACTTTATGAACAACCAAAAAACACATTCGTCGTAAACTTCTATTTAATGAAAAAGCAACTAACAATCCTATTCTATGTTATAAATTTATATAAAATTTAATTTTGAATAAACCTCTCATATTGTTGGATCCTTGAGTTTGTAAATTAAAGAATAAATTATTGTTGGATCCTTTATGTAGATTCGCAGGTTCTTAGTATGTTAATGTGTATTTTGTTTTAGCTCAGGCATTTTGGGGCATAAATGATGACCATTTAAATTAGAATATAGAAGTGTCATGCTCAAGGTGGATGGTATGGGATCCACGTGCGCCAAGTCATGGAGGATACGATTGTTTGATTGATATTTCAGGTTATAGAGGAGGATTGGGACTATGTGAATGATGAGGCCCATTTTGATAAAAGAAGTGAAGTAACAGATGATGTTAAAGAGGCTGCAACCTATGTGGCTCGAGAGAAGGGGAGACCAGATTTTCGGGTAGAAAGTAAAACAGGTCTGGTTTTTTTTTTTTTTTTGAGATGTGCCATTTTCAGATATTTTTTAGGTGATTTGGAGTGAAAGTTTGTGGGTATTGCATCAATTTGTTTTCTGACAAAATTACATCTTCCTTTCCTTTGTATTGAAGAAGTCTATGTTGGTACCTTATCTTTGTATCTATATCTTCAGTTGGCTCTGGCATCTATTGTTTTTCTGTTATGGTTTCAATTGTTGGTTTTTTTGGCATGTTTGGAATAAAATTTCCTTTGAATATTTGAGGTGTGTCATTGATAATCAGGAAGGGAAAACGGATACAATCAAGATTCAAGGATTGGCTTCTTATTGAGTTAGCAAACATGTTTTAACCTAGCAAGTAACTTGTTGCAATGGGTCTTATCGACTTTGGATTGTGTTTCTCCAAAAGAAGATTATGTCATGGATCGTTTGAGGAATCGAGAGTGTCATCAAGGTAAAGTAACACTAATGATATTGTGGGTGATTAATGTTGGAACGACATTGATGCAAGAATTTGAAGCTATAGAATTTGGTATGCATAATTTAGGAGTGTTGCATCTTCATATGCATCAAGACACATGGCAAGCCAGAACGGCACCCAAACAATAACTATATCGAGAGGTCACCTGTGAGTTTTCCTTTTCGGGATTACCATCTAGACAAGTACAAACTATATGTTGTCCTGGACTTAAAATCTTTACCGGAAGTGTGAAGTTGTGGTTACCAAATACCACATGGGCTCAACTGTTCCATACCATCAAGTTAGGATAAATAACAAGATTTGTTTTATCACTTACATCATCATCCCATCAAAGACATCCACCCCACATATTCCATAATGATGATCTATTGGTAACTCCAACACGTTAACATGACCTAACATGGAACCCACACCTATAAATACCTCCAGGAATGAGGAAGAAAGGATCGACTCTTCAAGATACCAAGCCTATGCTTTTCTAAGTCAACTTTAGCTTTTGGCTTTCATACTCTCATTATCTTTATTCTTTACAACCTCTGACTCTTTGTCTCGAGTGGGTGAATCGATCTCCACAGTAACCACCACTCTCTCCCCCATATTATCTCCTTGTCTAATCACTGTACCAACAAGGAGTATTATTAAAATGATTATTTGATTTTTACCACCTTTGAAATGGTTAATCAGGGAGATTGGTTTTGGTCCGGGGCATTGGTTAGCAAAACAAAACACTCATGCTTAAATTGATGCCTTTTCAATGTTGAATCAATTTCAAAGGCTATGGATTGGTATTTTCTAAGGAGAATTTAAGATTAACAAGCGAGTTTGTGGAGATTGATGAGGTTTCTTTCAAAATTGTGTGCAGGGAAGCTCATTGTGCTGTGGACAAAATAGCTTTAGACGAGCTGAAAGGTTCATGTATGTAGCCAATAGTTTTTTTTAATGTTAAAGTAAGTTATATGGACCAAATGAAATCTAAATTGCATTTGACAGACCAATGTAATTTGTCATATTTAGTTGCCATTTTTAGATCGAAGTTCTCAAACTCTTTAAAAGTGAGGATTTTTAGTAGCACTAGCCAAATTATGGAGAAAAACAAGTCAAGCAAGAACAAATTAAAGAATTTCAGTGTGATTAAGTTTCCTTATATTGAAAGATTCATTTTCCTTAAAAGATTACATCATTACGGTCTCTGTTTGTTTTGTTTCATATTTAAGATGTTATCTAGCTAAGTTCAAGGGAATTAGAAATTTACATTGATTGTAATTATGCAAGCCATTGTATGTTTATTTAAGAGAAAGCTTGACATTGATTTATTTATGTAGGAAATTGAGAGAGCACTAATTCTCTTCGGGCCTGCTTCGTTGGTTGGAAAATTAAAGGGATAGGAGGAAGGAAAGGAAAAGTGGAAATAAAATAAATTTTGAGTGCGTTTGGTTGAGAACGTTATATATAAAAATCAACCATTCCAAATTTGAATGATAAGAGGAGAGAAAATGAGAAAGATGTGCATATTAGTTCAAATTTATGCATTTATCAAATGTTTTTATTTTCTTTCCTTCCATTTTTCACCTCTACCAAGCAATTGATGGAAAGAAAAAGTAATTTTCTTTTCATTTTTTCATTTATAGGAATAAAAATTATGCCTTCCATCCCTCTAGTTTTCTATCCTTAAAATTTTCATCCTACCAATTTTCTTTTCACTCTAACAAGAAAAACCTTCATGTTAGGGAATTAGAAAGTCTTAGTAGGGAAAAGGATTTAGATTGTAAGAAGTTTGTGAACTGCGCAACTAAATTTATGTGTTCATATCTTATTTTATAATTATTATTAAATTAGTCTAATTGCTACTGAAGATGCATGTGAAAGGTAAAATTCAATGTTGTTGGAACTAGATCGAAACAGTTGGTTGGATCGAAAATTGATCGAGGTATCAATTCGGAAGTGGGTTTGAACCGGTTAAACTGATAACCAATATAAATTGGTTTAATAAAAAATTTTGAATTTTTAAATTTTTTTAAAATTTTTAATAATTTTTTAATTAAGCTAGTTGGACCGGTTGAACCGACGAATTGAAAACCTGATCAAGTCAACCACCAATCTGATTTAAAAAATATTAGTAAAATCAAGAACACAACAAATATGGATGGATTGGAAAGTTTATGTATGTTTAAGGTAAGGCCATTTGTGTCTTTATTTTTAATGTTTAGAAGTCACACTATTTCATGTCTTTAATTGCCTCTATGTAGTTCCTCAACATTTTCTCCTTTATCAATGCATAACCTATCATACTCGATACTATATTTCCTTTTTTGTGTTTGACATTTAAAAAAAACCCTAACATTACTATTAGCTTTAAAAGCTTTGAACATGGTGGTTCCGATTACGATTTTTGTGCTCAGCATCACGTCGTCAATGCATTGGAAGGGCTTATGGGTGACTTTAGGTACCATGGAGGAGTTATCGACGCTTTTATCCCGATAAAGAAGAATAAGGAAGGAAAAAGATTTAGATTTGTTAGATTCAATAATATGACGAATGCAAGAAGAGCGATAAGCAGGTTAAGTGGCTTTGTGATTATAGGAAATAGATTATCGCTAGATTTAGTAAAGTTCAAGGGAAGGAGACAGATATGGGAAAAGAAAAGTTGAGTTGAAGATAGTGTTGACATGGGGAATAATGAAAATGGTTAGAAAGGAAAATGTAAAATTGGGAGGTATAGGTAGATTGAAAGTGGAGAAAATTCTTCGAAGAGTCCATCAGGTTTGAAGAAGATTGAAAATGAAAATGATATAATAAAGAAGCCCTTTGTTGCGGTGCAGGGTTTTGTTGAGGAGGAACAACTATGGAAGTTACAAAGATGCGTGGTGGAAGTGACAGCAACCTGCTGTGATATTAAAGACCTGCAAGAAAGAATTATTAAGGTAGGATTAGGGGAGATTATAATCAGAAGAATCCAAGGAAGAGTCTTTTTAATTGACATACCAGATATGGAGTTGTTTGGGATTTTGAAACATAATTATTGGGCTTACTTGTGAGAGTTCTTCATCTTTATAGAACCTTGGTCGGAATATACAAGGTGGAAGAAAGAGTGGCATGGATTGATGTTTCTAGAATTCCTTTACACTGTTGGAATTATGAGTCTTTCAAACGAATTGTAAAGGTATGAGGTGATTTAATTTCCTTAGGTAAGAATCCGAATAAGGTGAGTAGTTTTGCTAATATACCAAAGTTGGTGAGCATTAAGAAATAGGAAAAGGTTGATGATTTGATTTTCCTAGATGTGGGGAATTCTTGATTTCTCATTAGAGTGATTGAAAAGGGTTTGTCTGAAGTTGAAGATGAGCGTAGAGCTTTGTTGGGTGATAATAGCGGTGATGGGCATGATATTGTGTAGGGCAAGGTGAAGTTCGTCGTGTCAAAATCTGAATCGGTGCTAGGGTTTGGGTCGGAGAAGTTGTCAGGTGGGGGATGAGGTTAGGAAAAGGATGCAATCAATGCAATGCTTCTTGAGAAACCAAATGACAATGGAGGAAGCCAGTCTCTTCCTCAAAACGTGTTCAAATTGGAGGAAGAAATGATTTGTGTAATGAAGGCTGAGATTTGGGAGGGTGAAAAGGAATTAAATGGGTCAAATAATTGGGTTGGAGAAGATGTGGTTAATATGGGCTTAACCTTAGGTGAATTAGGATTGGGTAATGGGGAGGTAGCCCAAGAAGATTAAAGAATTAAAATAGCCAAGGGACTGTTATAGGCCTAAAAGCTGATCTGAGTATTAAAGAAAGTATTTCAAATGTAGTTGTTAGGCAAGTTCAATCCAGTTCTCAAAAGGAAAAGTCGGTTGAGGTAAGAAGGGGGAGCGTTTCAATAGAAGAGGCAAGGTGAGCTCCATTCAGCACTGCAAAGTCGAAAGAATCAGAAATAAAATTGTAGGAAGGTTGGATCCATGTTTGATATTCAACATAAAATCCTTTTGGTAAATGAGAAGAGGAAGAGAGATAGGGCACTGAAAAAACAAAAAGGAAAAGGAAATGGGGATAAAGAGGATGTGGTTTTAAATGCTTCGTATCAGATTCAAATATCAGTAATAGGAAAAGGGTTATTCTTAAGGAGGCAAGGAAGGCTTGGGAAATGGGTAAAAAACTTGAGTTTAGTGTTTAGGGAGATGAACAAGAAGTATTGAGGACAAAATACAATTAGAAGGAAGACAAGGATGAATTTCTAGATGGAAGCAGAAGACGTCCAATTGGGGGTCATGTTAGTAGCGTAAAAAGTTGTGAATTTTTTAATGTGATTTTGGCTTTTTCTTATTCTAAATAGAATGAGGATATTGTCTTGGAATATTTGAGGATTGTCTTCAGATTTGAAAAAAGTTATCTTAAAAGAGTAATTTGTGAAACTAGAGCAGAAGTATGTTTCATTCAAGAATGTAAATTAGAAGTTGTTACGGAAGCAATAATTACGAAAGTATGGGGAGATGATAATTTTGATTTTAGATTATTGACTGCAGAAAGAAATTTTTGGGAGGGGTTATAACTATATGAGATAAAGGAAGATTTAATCTTGGAAGGTATTCTTGCTCTAAACACTTTGTGATTATAGAAGGAAAATGGGTGGAAGATGGTATGGTTACAACCTTAATTAATGTATATGCTCCAAATGGAAGTTCTGACCAAAAACTAGTTTGGGATGATATTAGTGAATTGAAGGTTTCATTTTCCAATCTATGGATCTTAGGGGTAATTTTAACTCAATTCAAAATAAGAGTGAAAGAAGTAATTGTGTGGGGCTGCTGATTGGTTCGAAAGCTTTTAACAGTTTTATTGAAGAATGAAAGGTGGTGGATTTACCGCTTACGAGGAAGAAATTTACTTGGTTTGTATCAAATAACAAGATGAGTAGATTGGATCGCTTCTTGTCGACGAACATCGGTTAGTAAGCTTTAACAACCTCATTCAGCAAGGATATGGTAGATCGATTTCTGACCATATTTCGATCTTGTTATATAATACTTTGGTTGACTAGGGATCGTGTCCGTTTAAGTTCCTTAATGCATGGCTTGACAAAGAAGAGTGTACGAACCTTATTAAGGAAGTTTGTGGAGGGATGAATGGGGATAAAACTAAGTTGGCTAGCAAGTTGAGAAGATTGAAGGTGGTTATAAAAAATTGGAACGAAAAATCTTCTGAAAATGTAGATAAAAAATTTGATGAGATTAAAAGGAAAATATTGGAATGGTATGACATTGGTAGTAGTAGGAAACTTAATGAGGTGGAATTGAAGGAAGTGAGCCAGTTGAATTTAGAGTTATGAGATGCAGTCAGGTTCTGGGAATTAGTGTGCCGCCAAAAATAAAGATTATTGTGGTTAATAGAAGGCGATTCCAACACGACTTTCTTCCATAAAGCTATAAAAATAAGAGCCAAGAAAAAAATCGATTCATGGTCTTAGATTCGGATCGGTTTGGTGCAAGGACCCGAAATGACTTTAAAGAAAAAAGTTTTTGAGTACTTTAATAACCATTTCAGTTGTCCTGGAATAAATTAGGGTATGAAGCTAGATATGAACTTTAAAAGAATTTTTGTTGAAAAAGGGTCATGGCTTAAACAACCTTTCACAATGAAGGAGATTAAAAATGCAGTTTGGAGTTGTGACGATTCTAAAGCTCCTGGGCCAAATGGTTTTAATATGTATTTCTTCAAAAAGAACTAGCATCTGGTGAGGGGGATTTATTAGCCATGTTGTCGAATTTCTTCCATTTTGGGAAGTTGAAAAAAAGTATTTACTCTTCCTTCATTGCCCTTATTCCCAAAACAGAGAGTCCAATAGATATTTCAGAGTTTCGACCAATAAGCTTGGTGGGATATTTGTATAAAATTATGGCTAAAATTTTGTCCAAAAGAATTAGTGAGGTAATCGATGGGGTCGTCAGCGACACGTAATGTGCTTTTATAAAAGGGAGGCAGATCTTTGACGGAATCCTCGTGGCTAATGAAACCATTCATTCGATTAAGTAAAGGTCGACGGTAGATAGCAGTTCGATTCTGAAATTAGATTTTTCAAAAGCATACGATTGTGTCATAAGGGATTTTTTAGATTTTGTGCTTTTTTACATGGGGTTTGGGGAGAAATGGATAGGTTGGATAGTAGAGTGTGTTTTTACAACTAGAGCAGCAGTGCTTATGAACGGATCAACGAAAAATGAGTTCAGATTATGTAGGGGGTTGCGACAAGGGGATCAGCTCTTTCTATATCTGTTTATTTTCGTAACAGAAGTTTTGCATTTGTTGCTTGTTAAGGTGAAAGAGGAGGGGTTGATAACTGGGATTCATTACGTTATTCCAGATCAATCTTTTTCACATCTACAATTTACTGATGACACCATTCTCTTCTTGAAAGCTGAAGAAGAGGTTGTTCATAATGTGAAACATATACTAAGGTGCTTTGAGTCTTTTTTGGGTTTAAGCATTAACTTTTAGAAGTCCTGTTAGTGGGTTTTGGGACAAATGGGGAATTTCTTTGGCGAATGGCAACTCTTTGTCCCTACAAGATTGGGAAATTACCTTTGAATTGTCTAGGTATTCTGTTAGGTGTCGATTCGAGAAAAGTTGCCACTTGGGAGCCTATTGTGGAGAAATTTAGGAAGAGGCTAGTGGGTTGAAAGTGTAGGATGCTATCTTTTGCTGCTAGGGTGGTGCTAATTAATTCGATTTTGCCAACACTTTCTATTTACTTTATGTCTTAATTTCAGGCGCCTATTGCTGTGATAAATAGCATTGACAGGACCAAAAGACGGTTCTTATAGGGCGTTTTAGATAATAAAAAAATGGCAACGGTACATTAGGATAGAGTGTGTTTACCGACAAAGCTGGGAAGGGCTGGTGTGGAAAATTTTAAGGTTAAGAACTGCACCTTGATGGCAAAATGGGGTTGGAGATTCGCTATTGAAAAGATCACTCTGTGGAGGAAAGTGATTAAATTAAAGTATGGATCGTCTACGTAAAACTGGAGATTTAGGATGTCCAAGCCTAAAGAAATGTCAGTTGTATGGCGTGGTATTGTGGAAAATTCTAAAAGTGAGGAGGTGTTAAAGTGGATTGGGCCGAATTCTTTTATACGGGTTATTAGAAATGGAAAATAGGTTATATTTTGGGAGGACATGTGGTGTAAGAATAGACCCCTAAAGGTGGAATTTCCAAGACTTTTCAGATTGGCCACAGTTAAGAATTGTTTGGTTAAGGAAGTGGCTCAAACAATAGCTTTGAAGAGGTGCATTGAGAGAAAATTTTTTTTGAGAAAGTTGTTGGATAGAGAAATCTGTATGGTGGACAAATTGAAGACTATGGTGGGATCTTTCGAATTGAATGTTGATGTGGAGGATCGCATAATATGGATTCACGATAGTGGGGGAGTTTTCAATTAAAAATCTATCGCACTTGCTGGCTTATGATGGAATAGGTGCAATTGATTTCCTATTTGATAGAATTTAGAAATTGAAGGTTCCATTAAGAGTGTGTAATTTTGTGTGGATGTTGAAAATTCAATGAGTACTAACGAAAGATTTTTTGATAAGTCGAGGGATACAGCTGGATCCATCAACCAAGCGGTTGTCCATGGTGTGATAGAGTTACGGAAAATGTTAATAATTTGTTTTTCGAATGTCCTTTTATGATAAGTTTTTGGTCTCGCATCTTTAATTGGTGGGGTTTCAATTTGAAAGAAGTGGCAAACTTCGATGAGTTCCTTACCTTGTGTTGGAGTGTGCATCTGACAGGTATTTAAAAAAGTCTATGGTTATTGGTGATTGCGTCGTCATGTTGGACAATGTGGTTAATCCAAAACAATAAAATGTTTTGATAGGTTGGTTACAACACTTGATTCTCTAATATTCCATACTAAAATGAGAGCTTTAACGTGGGCAAGATTTGTTCATGATGAATGTATCTTTTCGCAAGGCGATTGGTGGGGTTGGCCAAGGAAATGTTGTTCAGTAAGAAGATCGGTAAGGGATCGAGTCATCGATTGGGATCCTCCCCCCATTGGATGATTAAAATTAAATGTGGTTGGGGCTGTTTTGGATGAGGTTGTGGGCTATGGCAGAGTGTTGAGGGATGCCTTTACCTTATTTTCTGGTAGGTGCGTAGCGGGTGGTTTGGAAATGGCAGTTCTAATGGCAATCAAAGTAGCAGTAGAGATGTTTATAGGATTTATTTGGAAGGCACATGTTCCTTTGATTATTGAATTAGATTTGGTTACTGTCGTGGATTGGTTGAAGTATAGACGCATTCAGTCGTGGTCGTTAAGGAAATTATTTGTAGATATTGAATGAGGATATAGGCAAATGGTTGAAATACAGATAACGGTCACAAATCGTCAAAAGAATGGAATGGCAGATGCATTGGCAAAAGCAGGTTTGTCGAGGAATAACTTCTTTAAAGCATCATGGTAATCTATTTTGGTGATTTTTGTTTTCGGTTGTAAGTTGTTTTTTCTTTTGGTATGTTTTGATGCTAATTGCAGCTTTTTCGTTCTAGTATGGGTTGGGTGCTTCCAACACCATTTATTGTAATCAACTGACTAAGCAAAAAAAAACTATTTCCTGTGTAGTTATCGTTTTACTGTTAGGAGCTTTAGGAGTATATTCTACGCCCTTTTTTGAAGCTTAAGGTCTATATTGCTCTTGTTTGTTTTTCTCTTATTAATATTCTTCCATTGCTTACCAAATATATATACACTAGTGTAAGGGTGTAATCGAGTTGAGTTGAGTCCAAATATTATCAAGCTCGACTCAAAATTCAGAGCATGATACTCAACTTAAGCTCGATTGAACATCTATTTTTAAGCTCAAGTTCAAGCTCATTTCAATAATTAAGTTTAAGGTTAACAATATATATTAAGGGCAACAACATAATTTAATAAAAAAAAAATGAAAAGCTCGATAAGGCTTGCGAGTCATTCGAGTCAAATACTACTCAGCTCTAATTCAGCTCGACCGATAGCTCAAAGTCCATTCAATAATTAAGTTTAAGGTTAACAATATATATTAAGGGCAATAACATTATTTAGTAATATAAAAATATGAAAAGCTCGATAAGATTTGCGAGTCTTTCGAGTCAAATACTACTAAGCTCGAATTCAGCTCAACCGATAGCTTAAGGTCGAATTGAATTGAGTTCAATTTTTTTTCGAATTGAACTCGAATGATTTGGGAGTACTAATGTCTCATTTTCATCCTGTGAAGTATTTAAAATGGGTTGGATATTCAACCATAGAGTACTCTAGGAATGACTCAACTTTAGAGCCTAGGAGTAAAAATAAATGATGTGGATTGAAATATTTGTGATATCCAATTATTATTTTACAGATTTTAATAATCTAAATTTAAATAATATTTTAATTTGGATATTTTATTTATTATTTTTGCGAATCTACAGTGGATATAGATATTAACCTTCGAATATCTACTTTTCAAATCCATTTTAATTCAAAATGGATATCAGAATTCAATTTTTTTATTCATTTCATTTTTTAAGATTTTTATTTAAAATTAAATTTATAATTTTTAAATGCAAATATTTAACCGATTCAAATATCTAACGAATAATTTAATTAATTTATATTCAAATTCAAATAAAACTTAAACTTAAATGTGTATGATAAACAATGGCTCATGTTGAGACAAGTTTTGAAGGGTATAACTAAAACTTTTAACATTTTAAAGGCTTAATGATAATTTTTTAAAAGTTTTGGAAGATATAATTAAAATTTTGAAAAATTATAAAAGAGTGTAATTAAAATTTTTGAAGAAATTAAAAAGTATAAAATATTTTCAAGAATTTGAGATGACAAATAAAAACTTTCAGTAAATTTCAACGAGAAAATAAAATTTTCCAAAACTTTAGGGAGCCAAAGCTTTTATGGTCGGTTAGGAGTGTGTAAATTTAGGGTAAAATTGAATTAATTCGGTTAACTGATTAAATTCAGTTAATCGGTTGGTTAATCGAATTAATTCGGTCAGAAGTTGGTTAATAAATTTTTGGAAGTTCAATTAACGGTTAATTCGGTTTGAAATCGGTCGGTTAATCGAATTAACCGAACTTAATAAATAATATTATAATATATAAGTATTAGCCCATTTAATAAATCAGTCAGTTAATTTGGTTAGTTTTTTTATATGTTTTATACTTGTTTTAAATAAAAATAAAAAAATATAAATTTCGATTAACCGACCGAATTAACTGAAAAAGATCGGTTTGGTTAATTTTTTTGAAAAATTTCGGTTCGATTAACGGTTAAGGGTTTAAAATGATTGACTAATTCGATTAATGGTAGTTCGGGTCGGTTAACAGGTCAATTAATCGATTGAACACCCCTACGATCTGCCACAGGCGAAAAACAATCTCGGATTTTAAAAAATTATAAATATTGTCGAAACCTTTTTTTTGAAGTACTGATTTTTATTTTAAAAAATAAAAATATAGTCATCACCAATCTTTTTTAAATAGGTGCGATTGGATCACCTCAAAATTTATTCATTTTAATAAATGTTAAAATTACTAAAATAATGATTTTTGGTCTACGAAATAAAAAAGTGGGTTCGGGAGTCGGTTACGTATAAGAAAAGATTAGCACCCTCATAACGTCCAAAATTGGTACCTAATTGATTACCTAATATATTTGGGTTGGAAATTGAGAATTTGAGAAGAATTTAAAATGCGATCCTTAAATACATGTAAATGGTGTTATTTGATGATATTGCTAGAAATTTACTATTTAAATTTAATTTTACGAAGAGGACTCTTTTATTTCGAATCAATCGAGAAGAAAAGTCATGTCCCGTAAGTTAGGGGTATAACATTTCGAATTCTCGAAAATAAAGAGCATTTATCGGTTAATTATTACCCAAATCTTATATACTTTTAATTTTAAATAAGATATTCAATTACATCGGTTCGATAAAAAAACCATACCCCATTAATTGGGGCACAATTTGTCGAGTCTCCTAAATAAAAAATATTGCCTTAGTTTTAAATGTTAGTTATGTGTTGCGTAAAAATAAATGCAACATTTAATGTGATATACAATTAATTTGTTCGTGAGTGGTATCAAATGTATCTAAGCATACTACAACATGATAATGACAAAATAAAATAAGTACATGAATAATAAAATAAAATAACAATGCTACAATCAAATAATAACAAAATAATAAAAATAATAGTAACAAATAATAATACAATTAAGATAATAATAATAATAATAATAATAATAATAATAATAATTAGCATGATATAATTAACACAATATAAAAAAATTACTCAAGGATAAAAATGAAAATTGCATAATTTAAAAGGGGCAAAAGTATAAATATCATAAATTAAAAGTGCTGGAAATAAATAAATAAAGGATTAAAGTGAACTTAAAAGAAATTAAAAGGGGCAAAAATATAAATATCAAAAAATAAAAGTGCTAGAAATAAATAAATAAAAGATAAATAAGAATAAAAATAAAAAAATAAATGACATAAATGTCTGGATTGAAAAATACAAGTAAAAATTGTAAAAAACAGAAAATAAAGGGCTAAATTAAAATAAAATAAAAAAGCAAGGGCCAAAAGAGAAAATATCTCGGCGTTTGTACACGTGTCCTTCCCAAGAGGGGTCAGCAGTCAGAGGACCAAAACGCAAAAGAAATAAAATTAATAGGGTAGAATTAAAAAACAAAAGAAAATCAAAATTAAGATCAAATTGCAAAGTTCCTAAAAGCAGAAGGACCAGGACAATAATTAAATCCCCCCTAAAACACGTGGATCCTAGGGGATTCGAGTCGGGTCCTCGGGTCAACAACCAAAACAACGTTATTTTGGTCATTTGAGTTTAAGCCCAAAACAATGTTATTTTGAAGGGCCTATATGAGTTAATTTTTTAAAAAAAATTCATTTTATCCTTCCATCTAAAAAAAAACTTCCCCCTTTTATTTTTTCTCTCAATTGTTTTCCTAGGATCGACCTTGGGACGGTGGGTCTCCGCCATGGTTGCCGGTCATCGGTGACGGAGACCGCCACATTCGATGGCCGAAAAGATAAAAAAAATTTCAAATCTTTCCACTCCTCGAACCTAGATCCAAGCCTAAAACACCCTAAAACATAACCTAGACCCCGAAAAATCCAAGAAGACCTTCGATTTTCTTATTTTTTTAAAAATAAAAAACAACCCTTGCCCTTTCCTTGTCGACAATGCCTTGATGAACCTAGAGGGATTCGAGGCTCTCCCTCACCGGAAAAGGTGACCCATCCACTTGTGGCTCAGGAATACGAACCGACTGAAGGTAAAAAATAAAATTTTCAAAAATAAAAATAAAAATAAAAACATAATACTTCTAATATTGTTTATTTTTTGCTCTCCTTTTATTCATAAGAAGCTTACAAATGGTTATTGCGATTTTTATAACCATTTCAAATTACAATGTGTTTTTCATTTTTTTCTTTTCTGATTTCTCTGTTTTCTTCATTTTGCAGGTTTCTTCGGTGAAGACAATATGTTTCTCGTGGTACGTGCTAACGTGGGAAGGGCCGACATGGCGAGGAGTGATGACTGCTATTTCTAATTAGGGTTTTTATAGTTTAGGTTTAGTGTATGGGCTTGATTGTAATTGTGTTTGGTAAGTATTGAGTTAGGATAATTGAGTTATTGAGTTTGGTTTCGAGTAATTGGGTTAGCTGATTGTTTTTTTTTTAATTTTTATATAATTGGGTTTGGTTTTATTTGTTTGGGCCGAACGAATTTGAGTCTTCAAATATAAATTCAAATTTTATAAAAAGGGGTTTATATTCAACCCGTAAACTTTTAATGAAATAGGGTCCAGCTATAGACCTACAGCTAGCTCGGTCCACAATCCACATGCAAGGAAAAAAGAGGCTGCAACCATTTGTCTTAGCTTTCCACCCAAATAAACGGTGCCGATTACAGTGCTATCTTTAATAGGGTAAACCTTATACTAATCTAAATTTCAGATATTGAATTTTAAATTTAAATTTGAAGTATTCATTTTTAAACTTAAAATCTAAAATAATCTGTTGCCATTATAAATTAAATTTTTTGACCGATGAACCATGAAAAGAAGTTTTAATTATATGTGAGGATTATTTTTTTCCATTGATTTTCTCTTAATTTAAAATTTTTTATTCAATTTCAAATTTGTATATAAATATTATTTTTATTATTTTCTTTTGATTTTTAAATGTTTTTGTATTTAAAAATTATATTTTAAAACCTCTATAGATATTACCAGATTTTAGTGATTTTTAAGGAGGTATATAACTATTGTTTTTACTTTTTATTTTCAAAATTTTTTAATAATTAAAATTATTTTTAAAAACCTCTTAAGCTCTTCAACATGTTAATCATCTTTTAAGGAGGTATATAAATATTATTTTTATTATTTTCATTTTATTTTTGAACTTTTTAGCATTTTAAATAATTTTTTTGAAACCATTAAGGCTCTGTCATATGTTAATGGTCTTTTAAGAAGCTGAATTCCTTGGCAACCAACAAAGCTAGCATTTTAAGGTTATATTTTTATTTTAGGCTTAAACTATATCATTTTTCTCATTTTGGTACCTAAATTTTTTCATTCACAAGTTGTACCTTAATTACATTTTTTTCCGATGTTGATATCTTCATTAGTCAAACTGTCAAGTATATTTTATAATAAGATTAATCCACAAATTGATACCTAAACTATGTATTTTTTTCTCATTTTGGGTATCTATATTTTTTTTGTCACAAGTACCTAACCTATTTGTTGAAACCCAATTTTGATCGGATCCATTAAAAAATAAACAAAAAAATAAAATAGAAAAGAAATGAGAAAAAAATAATATTAAAATGTTTAAAGTCCATTCACACCCAAAGTCCAAATCCAATACCACTACCCAAAAACCAAATTACGGATCCAAACCCAATAAACTAGACCCACCTAAACCTAATACCTAATACCTAATTACCCATTTAGCCAAACTCCAATAATCCCAAACAAGCCCTAAACCCTAAGAAAATTAAGGAATCCTAATTTCTTAAGCCACCTGTCATCGTTGCCTCATCCACGCCTCTCATGCCACGTCAGATCTGCACTCCCGAGGTCGTCAGACACTCATGCCGAGACCACAGGCACGCCTGACACCGCCCACACCCCATTGTTGTCTGATACCTGAAAAAGAGGAAACAAGAACAATAAAAATGTTGTAATCTGGCTATAAAGCCATAAAATCAATTTGTAAATGGGATTCCCATCTTCCATTTTACGAAGAACGATCAGTAGAAAAATCAAATAAAAAGGAACATTTTATTTACTTGTTTTTTCGTTTTCAAAACTCGGAGTGACGATGAAATAAAAAAGAGAATACGAAGACACTTACGAGAAGAGATATCGACAAGAAATACAGATCAGAATACATTCAAGAATTTTTTTTCAAATGTTTACAAGGTATATCATCAATCATATATTTACATATTGATTTATATTTTTTTTTCTACTTCGAAAACATACATGTACATATATGTATATATTCTATTCTAAAAATATATACGTGTATATATTTATTTTATTTTTTTCATCTATTTAGAAATAAAATATAATACAGAATAAAAAACGAATAAAAAAATTAAAGAAAATAAAAAAGGAACTCAGATCCAAGGGTTATTTATAAAAAAAAAAATCATCAAAATCATTCCTTTTTGAGGATCTTGGAAGATCTATCGTCGATCTAAAGTTTTAACAAAAAACTAGCAAAAACGAAACCCCTTTTTTTACATATCTAGACTAGATCGGGTTCGATCTAGACCTAGATCTACTTTTATAAAAGATAGAAAGAGTTTTTTTTACCTACCACCGTGTACAGCTTTTCGCGGTGGTTTGGGCAACAGCAGAACGACGGTGCAACGACCAACGGACAGACAAGAAGAGAGTTTCAGAGAAAAAAAAAAGGCAAATCTGTTTTTTGGAGAAAGAATGAAAGGAATGAAGTTTTTTTTTTTTAGGAATTTTAACTTAAATACCCTAATTAAAACACTGCCCTTTCAGCAGCAGAATTTTTTTAAACAATGTAAAGGGAAAATTTATTTTTTTGAGTCCCCGCAAATCCTCAATTTTCTCAAATTTCTCCATTTTTTTTTTTTGCATTTTAATCGATTGTTTTAAATTAGAAAACTAATTTGTTTTTTTAAAATTAGTCCTTTAATTGCTATTGTGAAACCGTTTTGTAAAACTTTGGAATTTTCCTTATTTAATCCTTCCCTTTTTAAATCATATTCATCTGGTTCTTTCACCTTTTAGAGTCTTTTAATCTTTTAAATTTAAATCATGTTTTGGCTTTATTTTTTAACTTAGCTTTCCTAAATTGCATATATTTATCTATTTCAACATGATGTTATTTATTTTATGCTTTCATATTTGCATTTTATTATTTCTTATTATATCGCATATCTACTTGTCATTACCTGTTTATAGCATATCTACTTGTCATTACCTGTTTATACCATATTAAACTTGCCATTATATTTGCACATTGTGCTAATTTATTCATCCCTTTTAAAAAAAATGTTAAATATCTATGTTCAATTTTTTTAAAAAAAATAATAAAAGGCAATGTTCATCATTTTGTGATTTAAGAGAAATCGTGCCTTAACTTACAAGGTTCGATTTTTTTTCTCGATTCAAAATGATCGGATACCCTTTTTTCCTTTTTTACGAAACAATAAAACATGAGATTTTTCTAAAAAAAAAGGACCGCTTGTTGTCTTTGAATATTTGAGGAGTCGTGCCCTAACTCACTAGACACAATTTCCTTTCTTGATTTTCAAAATAACGAGCCTTATCCGCAAAGTTTTATTTTTGAAAATGATATTAAACTGGTTAATCATGCATCAAAGATCATATTTTAATTTCTATCCGAGTTTTCAAACTTTTAACAATTACGACCCTAAAAATAATCGATTTGGTACCAAGTTTTGGGCGTGTCGAAACGTTTATTTTTCGGGAAAACAAACAAGTCTCGAACAATATTTTAAAAATATCGAAAATTGGAAAAAATGGAGTCACCATCAATCTTTTATTTGGTGTGATTGGATCCCCACAAAATATTTAAAGTCCATTTCAAAAAAACATTTTAGTGTTCAAAATCTAGAAAATGGGTTCGGGAGTCGGTTACGTGAGAGAAAGGATTAGCACCCCCACACGCCCAAAATTGGTACCACATCGATTATTTTAGGTCTTGTTTGTAAAATTTTAAAAACTCGAATAAAGTTGTAAAGTACGACCCTTAAATGCATAAGTTATGTTTAAGAAAGAAATTGATTTTTTTTTGGGAGTCTCGCTATTTCGAGGTGATCGAAAAAGAAAGTCACGTCCAGTGAGTTAGGACATAACGTTTCGAGATCCGGAAATAACGAGCCTTCCTTTGTTGTAAACTTTTAAACTTTGGAAAAGGGTATTCGATTATCCCGATTTGAAGAAAAGTCGCGCCTAGTAAGTTAAGGCACAAATTTTCAAAATCAGAGATAAAGAAATATTGCCTCGATTTAAGTGTATCTTGATTTGAAGAAAAATCACGCCTAGTAAATTAAGGCACAAATTTTCAAAACCAAAGATAAAGAAACATTGCGTCGATTTAAGGGTAGTCGATTATCTCGGTTTAAAGAAAAATCGCGCCTAGTAAGTTAAGGCACAAATTTTCAAAACTCGAAATAAAGGAATATCGCCTCGATTTTAAATATTTTGGAGAAAAATAAAAAAAATGACTTTAATTAAAAAAACAAGATAAAATGAGTATACAAATTAAGTACGAGCTATGCAATTAATGATAAAGGTAAATAACATAAAGAATCAAATGTAAGAAAATAAATACGAGAAAAATAAAATACGAATTATGAATCGAAATAAATGAAAAATATGAAATTAATTTAAAAATTTTAAAGAGTTATATACAAAAGTCGAAGAAAAGAAAAAAAAATCAAGGTCGAAAATGAAGTTTTGGAGAGTTTGGGTTTAAAATGCAATTTTAAAAAGTTTGAGGGTTAAAATGTAATTTTTAGAAGTTTGAGGGTTAAAATGTAATTTTTGAGAATTTTGAGGGTTAAAATGTAATTTTGGAGAAGTTTAAGGGTCAAAATGTAATCTTAAGAAGTTTAGAGGTTAAAATGAAATTTTTGAGAAGTTTAGGGGTTAAAATGAAATTTTTGAAAAGTTTAGGGTTAAAATTCAATTTTGGAAAGTTTTAGGGTCAAAATATGATTTATGAAGAGTTTAAAGACTTTTTGGGTAATAAAGACATGTCGCAACTTCTCAGGCATTTTGAGGTCAAAGGACTAATTTAAAAATTATTTAAAATTTTTGGGCCAATTTAAAAATAAAACAAAACTTGATTTAGGAGTGAAATTAAAACAAATCAAAAATAAAAGGACCAAATGCATAAATAAACCAAAAATGAGACATGTGGCAGTCTTTTAGGCTTCTAGAGAGTTAAGGGATCAAATTGAAAAGAATGAAAATTGTTGGGCAAATTAAAAAATTAATCAAAAGTTCAAAAAGGATGAGATTGTAAATTATAAAAAAAGCGGAAGGGTCAATTGCATAAATAGATCATTAAGCAAAAACACGCGGATCCTAAGGAGCGGATCAGGTTTGAAACGGATCATGCTCAGAACGACGTCGTTTTGGGGCTGAAACTTAGCCTCCAAAACGATGCCATTTTAAATGTTTATAAAAGGAAATTTTCATATTTGTCTGCCTATTTAAAAAAAAAGCCCATGCCCTTTCCTCTTTTTCTTTCAAAAACTCCCCTTTCTCTTTCAATGCCGTCCATGGCCGACCACCACAACTTTGTCGTCGACCGGTCTCTCCCCGTCGCTTTTGTCGCATACGTCATCACCATGTGCCGTTGCCTGCGACGTTTAACAAGTAAAACTCCCCTTTTTCTCATTCCTTTTTTTTAAAAAACCAGATCGAGTCTAAACTTCCAGATTTAAAAAAAAAAGCTTTCGATTTCTTTTTTAAAAGAGTTTCGATTATTAGCATTTTTAGATCTGTTTTCCATCTTTGTATTTCCTTTTTTTTAAAAAAAAACTAAAAGAACTAAATCTAAGTCACTCTTCCCACATTCTAAAAGTTTTGATATCTCTTCGTTACTTGCTAGAATTTGTTTCTCGTGTGTTTTGTTTTTAGTGTTGATTGTTTTTTTATGAGATTTTTGTGCATAAGAGTCCCTCACGAGCATGGTCGAGATCAGAAGGACTCCGTCCATGGTGTCATTGGCGACAGTTTTGGTTTGGGCACGTCTTTTCAGATTTATTATTATTATTATTATTAAAATATTATTTAATATATTTATTAATGATATCTAATATACAATAAATGTAAACTTGGGAATAAAAACGGCTTTACTGATATAATAAATAGAAAATTAATATCTTTAAAAGATAAACGGTTTGAAATCCGAATAGTCAACAACAAATAAATATTGATTGAAAAGGTATACCTTGTGCACTTGTTCTTTGAATAGTTGAAATCTGCCTTTGATTTTGATATTGGTTGCCTGATATCAATTGCCTCTTCTCTATTTAGCTTCGAATGCTCTCTGTTATATTGCTTTAAGATGTTTATTTTTGTATTGATTTGGAATGAACAACAAAGGTCAGTAACCTACAATTTGTTTTCAATTCTGGCTTTATAGCCATGCTTACAATCATTTTATTTTGTTCTTTGCCATTTAAAACTTGTCTTTTCTTTCTTTTGCAGTGCAGCAGTGGTAGCTGTGGCAGTGACGATGGTGCAGAGACAAGTTGCTGGTGGTGCAACTTGGTTGCTGACGTGGCGTGCTTTGAGAGGTTGAGATGGAGGTGGCTGGGGGTTTGACCTTAGGCTATTTTGGGTCAATTGGGCTGTAAAGGGTTGTTGTATTTTGAGTGGGTAATTGGGTTTGGTTAATGGGTTTAGGTTGAGATTTGAAATTTTGTAATTAGGTAAAGGGTAATAGGGCTTGTTTGGACAATTGGGTTTTGTAATTGGGTTTTGGTAATTTGGACCTTTAAGTTTGTACTTGGACATTATTAATTTAAATAAAATTAAACTTAAATTTATAATAAATTTAAATTTAAAAAAATTTAAATTTAAAAAAATTTAAATTCTGTTGGGCCCGGACAAATTGGGCTTCAACAGCTGCCCCTCTTTGCTCGTTACTGTGTAACAGGAACAGAGCAAAGACCAAAAAGATACCCAATTTTGTTAGGTTTCATTTCTTTGATGCTCTTTCTTCAATTGACCCACCATTCGCTTTATTGACCGTTCGATTTCACTACATCCACTTCTCTATGTCTTTGGTGTTATGATTCTCTCTTGTCCTAAGGTAATTTCAAAAAGATAAAATTTGCTACTGTAGCTTCATTCGATTCGCTCGCAACTTCAGTGGTTTGGTGTCATTGATTTGGTCTACTTCTTAGTATCTCATCAAGAAGATGACTGCATCACTTGTTTTGATCTACTTCTCTATGTCTCATCAGGAAGACAGATCTAGCTCACTTCTCTGTATCTCATCAGGAAGGTAACCACTTTATTGCTTCGACCTACTTCTCAGTATCTCATCAGAAAGCTGGGGTTCGAAGATTTGCTCGCTTTGAGCCTGGTTTCATTGATTTGGTCTACTTCTCCGTATCTCATCAGGAAGATGATCACATCACTTGTTTTGATCCACTTCCCTGTGTCTCATCAGGAAGATGAATTTGGTTCACTTCTCTGTATCTCATCAGGAAGGTAACCGCTTTATTGCTTCGACCTGCTTCTCAGTATCTCATCAGGAAGCTGGGGTTCGAAGATTTGCTCACTTTGAGCCTGATCTCATTGATTTGGTCTACTTCTCAGTATCTCATCAGGAAGATGACCGCATCACTTGTTTCAATTTGCTTCTCTGTATCTCATCAGAAAGATGACTGCATCACTTATTTTGATCCACTTCTCTGTGTCTAATCAGGAAGACGGATTTGGTTCACTTCTCTGTATCTCATCAGAAAGGTAATCGTTTTATTGCTTCGACCTTCTTCTCAGTATCTCATCAGGAAGCTGGGGTTCGAAGATTTGCTCACTTTGAGCCTGGTTTCTTTGATCTTCTCAGTATCTCATCAGGAAGACGACCGTATCACTTGTTTCAATTCGCTTCTCTGTATCTTATCAGGAAGACGAATTTGGTCTACTCCTCTATATCTCATCAGGAAGCTAACAATTTAATTGCTTCGACCTACTTCTCAGTATCTCATCAGGAAGTTGGGGTTCGAAGATTTGCTCGCTTTGAGCCTAGTTTCATTGATTTGGTCTACTTCTCAGTATCTCATCAGGAAGATGACCGCATCACTTGTTTTGAATAATCGCAATCTACACCATGATCGGGGTGAGGTATTGGAACCTTTAGTAGTTGCAGCTTCAACTTGCCCCGTTTCGACTTCGTCTTTATGGTCTCAATTCTTTCCTTTAATTCTCAAAGTTTCCTTGATTTATCTGTTCATTTTGCAGGGATGTGACCTGTAAAGTATGCTTTTATGGACCTCTATGCAGGCCTAAATAATTAAAATGTCATGATTAGAATTAATCAAATGCTTCTAACTACATGAATGCGCATGATGAATGCCAGATTTATTATTATTCGGGTTGGCATGGTCTATCGTCTGTCCTACCTCTATTGTTGATGTGTTGCCTTGTCTTCTTCTAGGCTGAACTTGGACTGCTTGTTTTCAAGTTTTCTAATTGGTAGTCCTGTTTCGGACCCTTGTACCATTTAAGAAATTCCAGAATGATGCTCATGGATCTTTGTATGATTTATTAGTTCATTATCCGTTATTTTAGATGCAAAATGCTCGAACAAAATTGTGAAGAAATAAAGTTGTCATTTATTGAGAATTCTATTCAATAGAGAGGATCAAAAGAGGTAATATTAGTCAAAAAATTGCCAAGTATACAACAAAAGACAATTAGTTGCCCCGAATATCGCAAAATGAGCTTCTCTGCTTGGACTTGCTGAGAATCACTCTAAGTTCGGATGTGTGTGTAGAAGACCTGGAGTGCCTTGTTGATGTTTCAAGTTGTGAAGTTTCTCCGTCCTGCTAGATAGTTGCTTCGTACTCGCTTCTTCATTTTGAATTTTGAGTCGCCCTTTACTGGTTTTCATCTTGATTTTTTTAAAAGAATCAAGACGCCCTTTTGCGGGTTTTCATCTCAATCCTTTTTTTTAGGCGAAGTATTTTTTTTATCGATTCCGAGTTGACGGGGTTGTGCAGATCCTTTCCGTCCATTTCTGTTAGAATGAAAGCTCCTCCTGAGAAAGCTTTCTTTACAACATAAGGCCCTTCCTAGTTGGGCATCCATTTCCCATGGAAGTCTTTGTGTATGAAAAGTATCTTTTTTAAAACTAGATCTCCCTCATGAAATTCTCTAAGACAAACCTTTTTGTCGTAAGCTCGCATCATCCTTTTTTGGTACATCTGACTATGGCGGATAACTCTTAGTCTCTTTTCTTTGATTAAGTTCAACTGATCATATCGAGTTTGGATCCATTCTACCTCATCTAATTATAGTTTAGTCAAGACTCGGAGAGAAGGTATTTCAACCTCAATTGGTAAGACTACTTCCATGCCATATACTAGTGAGAACGATGTTGCCCCGGTAGAAGTTTTGATTAAAGTTCTGTAAGCGAAGAGGGCAAAAGGTAGTTTTTCATGCCAGTCTTTGTAGGTCTCAGTCATTTTTACAACAATCTTCTTGATGTTCTTATTAGCTACCTTCACAGCTCCATTCATCTTTGGGTGATAGGGAGATGAATTGTAATGCTTAATTTTGAATTGCTTGCAAACTTCCACTATTATGCTATTGTTCAAATTCAAAGCATTGTTAGATATGATCCTTTCTGGCATCCCATATCGACAGATGATTTCCTTTTTCAAGAACTTGCTAACTGTAGACTTTGTGACGTTGGCATAAGAAGCTGCCTCTATCCATTTGGTAAAGTAGTCAATAACCACGAAGATAAATCTATGACCATTGGAAGCCTTTGGAGAAATTGGCCCAATGACATCCATGCCCCACATAGAAAATGACCAATGAGAAGTCATGACATGAAGGTGTGATCGAGGTACATGAATCTTGTCTCCATAGATCTGGCACTTATGGCACCTCTTGGCATAATTGATGCAATTGCTTTCCATAGTAGACTAGTAATACCCAAATCTCATTATTTGCCTGGCCATTGTGAAACCATTGACGTGTCTCCCACAAATGCCTTCATGAACTTCTTCTAAGATCTTCTTAGCTTTACCTGCGTCGACACATCTTAGTAACACTTGATCTTTTCTCCTTTTGTACAAGATTTCCCCGTCTAGGACATATTCATTGGCAAGTCTTCTCAAGGTCCTCTTTTCATTTTCTGAAGCTTGCTCGGGAAACTTGAAATCTCTTACATACTGAAGAATATCTTGGTACCATGGGCGGTCATCCCTTTCTTCTTCTTCTTCTTCTTCTTCTGCTTCGATATCATAACAATGAGTCGGAACCTCATAGATGCTTATTTGAATGGGCTTCATATCTTCTGGTCTGTTTACTTTAATCATCAAGGCCAACGTGGCAAGAGTATCAGCCATCTGGTTTTCCTCCCGTGGGAGATAATGGAATATGACATCATTAAACTCCTTGATTAACTCAAGAGCCAATTTATGATAATCAACTAGCTTAGAATCTACTATTTCCCATTCTCCTTTAAGTTGATAGATTACTAGTGCGGAGTCTCCATAAATCTCCAAAACTTTGATTCCCCGTTCTATGGCCGTACGAATTCCCATGATACATGCCTCATATTCTGCCATGTTATTTGTGCAATCAAAATCGAGTTTACTGGTGAAAGGGTAGTGGTCTCATTCTGGTGATACCAAGACTGCTCCAACTCTATTACCCGTGGCATTTGAAGCTCCATCAAAATTTAATCTCCAAGGATGTTCTACTGCGGTTACCTCTTTAGCAGGCACAACATACATTAAGTCCTCATTCGAAAAGTCAAAGTTTATTGGCTCATAGTCTTCTAAAGACCTACTAGCTAGGAAGTCTGCTATCGCACTCCCTTTTACCGCCTTTTGATTGACATAGACTACGTCGAATTCTGAAAGCAAGATCTGCCACCTAAACAATCTCCCATTCAATGTGGCCGACTCCATCATGTACTTCAGAGGATCTAGTTTTGAGATTAACCAAGTGGTATGGTACAACATGTATTGTCTTAATCTTCGCGTGGTCCAAACTAGAGCATAACATAAATTTTCAATTGGCGAGTATCGAGTCTCACAATCAGTGAATTTATTACTAAGATAATATATCGCCCTTTCCTTCTTTCTAGGCTCATCGTGCTGGCATAGTACGCATCCTATAGAATTTTCAAAGACTGCCAAGTATAGGATCAATGGTTTATTAGGAATTGGAGGTACCAAGATGGGAGCATTGGATAAATAATCTTTGACCTTGTTAAAAGTTTCCTGACATTCATCATCCCATATGCCTGGGTTGCGCTTCCTAAGAAAACGGAAGATAGGATCACATTTCTCAGTCAATTGTGAAATAAATCGAGCAATATAATTTAGTCTCCCTAAAAACCTTGGAACTTCTTTCTGCGTATTGGGCGGTGATAACTCTTGTATGGCTTTGACTTTATCTAGATCAATTTCAATTCCTTTTTTGCTGACTATAAAGTCTAACAGCTTTCCTGACGTGGCTCCGAAAGTGCACTTTGCTGGGTTTAGCTTTAATTGAAACTTTCTCAGCCTCCCAAACAACTTTCTCAAGATTCTTACATGCTTTACCTCCATTTGGGATTTTGTAATCATGTCATCGACATAAACTTCAATCTCCTTATGCATCATGTCATGAAACAGGGTTACCATGGCCCTTTGATAAGTTGCCCCTGCGTTTTTGAGTTCGAAAGTCATCACTTTATAGCAAAATGTTCCCTACAGTGTGAAAAACATGGTTTTGATCATATCCTCAGTGTCCTTCCTTATCTAGTTATACCCAGAGAAACCATCCATAAATGAAAATAGTGAATGACCTACTGTGTTATCGACTCAGGTGTCGATGTGAGGTAATGGTAAGTTATCCTTTAGGCTAGCTTTATTTAAATCTCGATAGTCCACACACATGCGCACTTTTCCATCTTTTTTAGGAACAAGGGCTATGTTAGCTACCCATTTAGAGTATTTAACTACTTGGAGAACCCAGCGTCAAATTGCTTCTTGACCTCTTCTTTTATTTTCAATAACACATCTGGTCTCATCCTCCGGAGCTTTTGTTGTACAGGCTTGCATTCTTCCTTTATAGGGAGTTTGTGTACCACCATGTCTGTACTTAGGTCAGATGTATCTTGGTAAGACCATGCGAAGATGTCTTAGAACTCTTGAAACAACTCAATAAGATCTTTTCTTGTTTCTAAGGAGATGCTTGTCCCAATTTTCACCTCTTTCTTTTCAACTTCATTTCCCAGATTAATAACTTCCACTGAGTCTGAATGAGGCAGGATTTGCTTTTCTTTTTGCTCCATCATTCTTAACAGATCAGGAGGCAAATTACATTCTTGATCATCTTCGAGGTCCTGAAGCTCTTCTAAACACATATCTTGCTCGAAAAGAGACTCTAAGTTAGCATCAGGGTTACTCATATTATTGATATTTGAGGACTTGTCAAGGGATGAAAGGGAGGTCCAAAGAACAAAATAAATTTACGAAAGAATGATTATATGGTATGTGTATGAGTATGTTTGTCAAATTGGTCAAGAATGTATGTATTAAAGAATGATTAATTTTGTTATGAATGGTTTATTAAGTTGGATTAAGAATAAAAGAATAATTATGAAAAAAATTGTCATATAAGATAGAAGATGCATTTTCATTCAAAATAACTGGATAATGATCATAGGACCTTTTACAAAAAGATCCATGTTGCTTTCGAGCTTAAAGCAATAGGTGTTCTAAGCATTACCCTGAAGAAATCTTAAAAATTGCAGGGAGTTCCTTCGCAGTCCAATTATTCAGAGTGCTTCCAAGTGCACATGGACTGATTCCTGATAGGTTCCCTTCTTTTCCTTCATCAGATATAGCGTTGATGCCTAGATCCTTCATGATCATTTCAGTCTTGATTGTCACTTGCTCTGACCCTAACTTTTAGTTGATCACCCCTCCTGGGACAAAAGTCTCATATATGTGCGAGAAGACCATGGGTTCCCACGAAATTTCCTTTCCGGACAATCTTGCCCTCATTCTTTCTTGCTTTCTTTCTAGTTCCTTCTTCTTTTGTTTTGCGTTCGATTTGTATCCCAGGCCATAATGATCCCATTTTTCTATCAGCATCGGTAAACTGACTTTTCCTTGGAGGTATTTTCCTAGTCCCTTTCCAGGTAATGCCCCCTTTCCAACTGTTAGACGCAGGCCCATCCTAGTGGTTGATGATATCGCGGGCACAGGGATCTTGCTCCCCTCAGTAATGAAGGTTGAATTGATGAATTCTAGTGAGCGGAAAGAACATTCCACAGCCTCCTCATCTATTCCAACGTAAGGTGAGTCATTCGTTATGGATGCGATAATTTCCTCTTCAGCGTTGATCATGATTAACCGTCCTTCATTTATTAATTTCACTTTCTGGTGCAACGAAGAATGTGCTGCTCTAGTTGAGTGAATCCATGGTCTTCCCAATAGACAGTTATAAGTGGGCCTGATATCCATCACTAGAAACTCCACCTCATATGTATTTGGCCCAATTTGAAGAGGTACTTCGATCTTGTCCATTACCTTCCTCTCAATCCCGTCAAATGCTCTCACTATATTATTACACCCTTTCACGTGAGAGTTATCAATTGTAATCTCTGCAGGGTAACTAACGGTAGCACATTCAAAGTTGAGCCATTGTCTATGAGTACTCCGGGTAGCGTGTACCTTTTGCAACGGGTAGTAATGTGCAAGGCTTTGGTGGATCCCATGCCTCTCGTTGGTATTTCGTTATCACTGAAGAAAATGAAGTTATTGGCACTCACGTTATTGACTAATCGATCTAGCTTACTGACAAAGATGTCATTTTCCACATATGTTTCGTTCAGCACCTTCATTAGCACACTTCGATGGGCTTCTAAACTTAAGAGCAAAGAAAAAATTGATATCCGAGCAGTCTGCTTGTGTAATTGTTCCATTACACTATATTCGCTATGTCTCAGGAACTTTAGAAACTCTTTTGCCTCTTTCTCAGATACAGGTTCATTCGTGGGTGCCTCAGGCTTGCTAATTATTTCTTCCTCTAGCTCACACATTATTTTCTTCCCTTTGTTAATCTCTTTCTCCTTATTCACTGAGTCATAACTCTTACAACTGCGAGTAACAAGATTCACATCCTTCTTGAGTTCCCCTCCCTTGATATGGTTACGTTGCAATTGTAATTCAAAGGGACCTTTTTACTATCTTTGTAAGGGAACATTGCTGGCTTCTGTATAACGATCTGCGGGATTATCTGCTCCCTTACCATGTTTTTCGTGGGTTTAGAAATAATCACCTTTGGGTGATTAATCTCACAAGCCTTTGCTGCTCTGTCCTCGAAGGCGTAAACATCATTAAACTCCTTCTTTTCCTCGAAGAATTCTAGTTCTCTATTGTCCATTGCGTTTGCACTAAAGCTTAAAATTCAACACAGTCCTGAATCTTGGGCCCTTCAATGGCATGAAACTTGCAATAGTTGTCAATCCTTGTTATTGCGCTCTCCTTATCCTCCGTGATTACCTCCTCTTTGACCAACTGACGCCATACCCATTGGAGCGGAGACCCGACCTCTTCAACATTTGTTTTGGTTTTCCAGCCTTTTCCTTCCATTAAGGCGTTCACTCTCTGCTCTAGGTGGTTAGCCAAGGGATTCCCAACTACGTTGGGTTTCGTTGGTTCTTCTAATCTCACGATTCCATGCTTGATGAGTCCTTCCACTCCCTTCTTGAAGGCGGGGCAATTCTCAATTGAATGACGTTCTACCCCTGCATGGTATTCACAATGGGCGTTCGCATCGTACCAAGCTAGGAACGGGGGTTTATATGGCTTCACGCACTGTGGAGATACTTCATGCGCGTCATACAGTATTTTGTAAAGTTCTCCATATGGTATAAGAAGCGGAGTATATTGAATTCTTCCCCTATTTAACCTTAAGCCCGGTTCTTGCCTTGGGGCACTTTGAAAATTGCTTGTCGGGGCTTCAGGCTGTCCTGTTACAAATGGTTTGGCGTAACTTGACCTGTACACACTTGCGTTATTAACTTCATTATCCCTCCTTCTAGGAGCAGGCCTTTTGGTGTTTTCTCTAGCCTCAATCTTGCCAGTTTTGATTGCATTTTCGATCATCTCCCTTGATATGACCATATCAAAAAAACTCTTAGTGTCATTTCCTACCAGATGATTGAGATAAGATGCCTTGAGGGTGTTAACAAACAATATCATTGTTTCCTTTTCTGTTAGCGGTGGTTGCACCTGAGTTGCCACATCTCGCCACATCTGTGCATACTATCTGAAACTCTCATTTGATCTTTTCTCCATGTTTTGTAATGTAAGTCGGTTAGGAGCTATTTCAGTCACATGGCTATATTGCTTTAAGAAAGCTTGTGCTAAATCTCTCCATGAATGAATTTTTGCCCGGCTCAATTAATTATACCATCTAACTGCTGATCCTGCCAGGTTGTCTTGAAAACAATGAATAAGCAGTTGATCATTATGAACGTGCCCTGCCATTTTCCTACAAAATATGGCAAGGTGAGTTTCGGGGCAGCTTTTTCCATTATATTTCTTGAACTCTGAGGGCTTGAATTTAAGAGGGAGAACTAAATCTGGGACAATACTTAATTCTTTAGCGTCCATCATTTTCAGTTCCTTGCATTGCTTCAATCCTCTCCTCTAATCGCTTGTATTTTTCTTCTATCTGTCGGGGAATATCTATCCTTATCATTTCATCAAAATTCGAGACACCCAGATTTACAGCATTATCTTCAGGGTTTGATCCAGATCCTACTGGATAGTTGGTTGGCATTGATGTACCAGTGGCCTGCTGTTGCACTCTTATAGTAACGGTGGCCTCCTATGTTGGCGCCTCATACGAAGCTGGGTTATGGAGGGGTGTAAAACCTAGGGAATAATTGAGTCCTCGTCTTCCTCAATTGCAGGACCTTTTCCCTTATCGGTCATGCTTTGCTTCACTTGTGCTAGTTCATTCATCAAACTCTTTTGCACTTTCATAAACTGATTTTTCATCTCCCTACACATCATCGTCATTTGTTCCTAAAAGTGCTCTTGCATTTGATCTTGTAATTCTTTTTGAATTTGCTCTAACCTTTGCTCCATGGCCTTTGTTTTTATGAGTGTTATAGCAATGTGAGTTTTCAATGATTATCGACGTAACTGTTAAAGTTTTAATTAGTTAGAATTATTAAACTAAAATATGTGAAAGTGCAATGCAGATGAATGCATGAATGCAAAAGAAAGATATTGACTTATAATTTAATTTCCATTAGAAAACTTCACTAGATAAAAAGTTCCTTTACATAAAGCAAATTATATAAACGGTTTTGCCTTAATGCTCAGAGCTTTGATTTTCTTGAGAAGACCTGCTAGCTTTTGACCCTGCACTGTCTTCGTCTCATATTGTATGCTTAACTCATCTGCTTCGACTGCTAGTGTTTGCACGTGGTCGGCTACTCTCCGTATTTGATTCAAAGCCTCGCCCATAACATAATCCCTGTCTCTAACTTTCTTTTGCTGAAGTTGTCAGTCATTTGTCTCCATTGTTCTCTCTAGAATCTCAGTTCGTAATTCACTATTCTGTAAAAAGGCTTCCAATTCTTCCACCCTCTTATTCAATCTTTCGATCTCAACTTGACTTACCTTTAACTCTACCACTGAATTTTGACTATGATGTCTATACAAGGATTTCTCCAATTCCTGTATTCGTGCCTTTAACTAGGTCACCTTGGCTTGACTTTCCAAAAGGATACTCTTTATGGCATTTTCCTGAATCTGGGCATCTTGAAACTTGTTTTTCCACTAACTCGTTCTATTCCTCTTTTCACGGATTTCTCGTTGCCACTGTTTCGATGTCTTACCTAAACTGACAGTCCTCATAGACAAGTGACACTTTTTATGGTCCTTCTTCAGGCTATCGAGATCTTCTTCAGCCTTATTCTTCCCTTTTCTCAATTTCTCTACCTCTAGCTTTTGGACATCAACGTCTAATCCTAAAAGCACCTTCTCTTCTTTCAGTTTTTCTATCATATTTTCCATCTCAGCATTCTTCCTCTCAAAATCTTGTTTAATAGCTTCCAGTTCAGTCGGGACAACCTGCAAGTGCTCCTCAATTGGGCGAACAACCTACGGGTTTTGCATAGGAAAGTTGTCATTGATTCTTCTATTTCTCGACCAGTCATATTCTATAGTTATCATGGGATTGGCGCCGAACGCTTTCATTCGTCGAACCTGGTTCCATACATTGGAGATTTCTCGAATCCTCTTCTTATTATTTTCTTCTCTCTATGGGAATTCACACTGAGCTAACCTTTGAGTTGCTGGTATGAACTGTCTCGATCTGTATTGTCTTGAAACCAATAAAGGTGCATATCCTATTGCTCCCCAAATTCCAGCCAATGGGACCCAGTCAAAGTCTCCGCGATACAAAATTTTATCGGGAGCGAACAATGGTGCTTGCCATTCTATGTCTTCGTCTCGGAGGCTTTGAAGTATTGCCATCCATTTTTCTTCTAAGAAGTTTTCTTGTCTTTGAGTGGCTAAAAACTCTTTCAAAGGGGAGTAATCCTTAGACAAGTATTGATAGGAGACTTTTTCTGTTTTCCAAAAGTGACTATGAAACCATACCATTAACAACGGTGCACAGCCAATAAACCGACCTTCTCCCTCTTTCTGCACGCATTTAAGGATCTGAAAGTTTCAGCCAATATTATCGGGATGGGTGTAACTTTTTTACTCAATCGGTCAAACAAGTCTGTCACCGCATCTTGTATATGTCCCAAAGCCTTAGGAAAAATGACTAACCCGTATATGCTGCCAAGATGTCAATCTTTTTCCTTACATCTGGATGGGCCAGGATCAAATCTCGTAAACTCTTCCATGTGATGCCCTTGTTGCCTTTCACCTTAACCCGAGCTGTAACCCATTGCTCGCTCATGCCGATGATGTTTATTAACCTCTTGACAAAAGTCGGGACACTAGGAGCTCTAGAATAAGCTCTATCTACCGAGATTTTCGGACAATAGAGTAAAGTGGTGTATTCTTCTATCGTCGGTGTCATGTCCACATTCCCAAAAGTGAAGCAACTGTAGGCTGGGTTTCAATACTGTGCTAAGACTCGAAAGAGGTACTTATCCACCTTAACCTCGAACAAGTATGACAAATCTCTGTACTCTTAGTAAAAGGTTTGCTTCATGTCATTATCCCAACTGTCCCATATCTTTTTCAATTCTTGCACACTGTTCTGAGCCGTATTGATCTTAGTATAATCCCAAAGGTCTGACTTATATCCTTCTACTAAGCTATCCCCTTTTTGGCGTTGATTCTCCTCTGACCACATAAGCACAACCATATTGTCTTGCACCTTATCAAGGTACTTGTTTTCCATGATCGATTCTCTTATCGGTAATTGAACTTTTTTGAATCTATACCTTTCCTTTTATGATGATGAAATGTAATACAAGAGAGACAAAACAAAACAAGTTAGCAAAACACATCAATATCAATATACAAGTATAAAGCAAAGAACCTAAGAATTTGTCTTGGATAGTTGCTAAAAGGCTTGGTATAACCTCTTCTAAGGCAAGTACTTATGGCTCATTACATGTGGTTTAGTCTCTAGAGTAAAGGATACCCAGACCAGCATATTCCTCGATCCTCACCTATTACAGGCTCATACGGATGAGTTCGGTTTAGGGAGACACATTTCTCACATGTTTGCATGGAAGTGAAAACTTCACGAAAACATGGGTACGGATGTAATCCCGAAAGTCATCTACCATCCTGCACGGAGGTGAAAACCTCACGAAGGTATAATTTTCTACTTCCACTTAAAGGGTGTAGTATCATATGCAGATGAATGCAAATCAATACTAGCAGTATCAATATAGCATCACAAAATGTTTAAGGATCGTATATTTAAAAACAAAATCGAGTCCTTGAAAACTTTAACAAAAAGACCTGCAAAAATAATCAATTTTGGCTTGATTCTCTTTTATTTTAAAAGTCCCTAGTGGTGTCGCCAAGCTGTCGAAACGTTTATTTTTCGAGAAAACAAACAAGTCTCGAACAATATTTTAAAAATATCGAAAATTAGAAAAAATGAGAGTCGCTACCAATATTTTATTTGGTGTGATTGGATCCCCACAAAACGTTTAAAGTCCGTTTCAAAAAAACATTTTGGTCTTTGAAATCCAGAAAATGGGTTTGGGAGTCGATTATGTGAGAGGAAGGATTAGCACAAAATTGGTACCACATCAATTATTTTCGGGTCTTGTTTGTAAAATTTTGAAAACTCGAATAAAGTTATAAAGTACGATCCTTAAATGCATAAGTCATGTTTAAGAAAGAAATCGATTTTTGTTTGGGAGTCTCGCTATTTCGAGGTGATCGAAAAAGAAAGTCACATCCAATGAGTTAGGACATAATGTTTCAAGATCCGAAACTAACGAGCATTCCTTTGTTGTAAACTTTTAAACTTTGTAAAAGGGTATTCGATTATCCCAATTTGAAGAAAAGTCGCGCCTAGTAAGTTAAGGCACAAATTTTCAAAACCAGAGATAAAGAAACATTACCTCGATTTAAGGGTAGTTGATTATCTCGATTTGAAGAAAAATCGCGCCTAGTAAGTTAAGGCACAAATTTTCACAACCAGAGATAAAGAAACATTGCCTCGATTTCAGGGAAGTCGATTATCTCAGTTTGAAGAAAAATCGCGCCTAGTAAGTAAGGCACAAATTTTCAAAATCCAAAATAAAGGAATATCGCCTCGATTTTAAATATTTTGGAGAAAAATATAAAAAAAATGACTTTAATTAAAAAAAAGAGATAAAATGAGTATACAAATTAAGTACGAGCTATGCAATTAATGATAAAGGTAAATAACATAAAGAATCAAATATATGAAAATAAATACGAATTATGAATCGAAATAAATGAGAAAATATGAAATTTATTTAAAAATTTTAAAGAATTACATACAAAAGTTGAAGAAAATAAAAAAAATCGGGGTCGAAAATGAAGTTTCGGAGAGTTTGGGGTTAAAATGTAGTTTTGGAAAGTTTTAAGGGTAAAAATGTAATTTTGGGAAATTTTGGGAAGTTCGAAGGTAAAAATGTGATTTTTAGGAGTTTGGGGCAAAAATGTGATTTTTGGAAGTTCAAGAGTAAAAATGGAATTTTTGGAAGTTGGAGGGTAAAAATGGAATTTTTAAGAAGTTTGAGGGTTAAAATGTAATTTTTGGAAAGTTTATGGGTTAAAATGAAATTTTAAGAATTTAGGGGTTAAATGTAATTTTTGAGAAATCTAAGGGTTAAAATGTAATTTTTAGAAAGTTTAGAGGTTAAAATGTAATTTTTGAGAAGTTTAGGGGTTAAAATGTAATTTTTAAGAAATTTAAGGGTTAAACTATAATTTTTGGAAGTTTTGGGGCAAATTTTTTGAGAGTTTAAGGACCTCTAGGAAACAAAACTAGAAAAAGTGACACGTGGTAGCTTCTCAGGCATTTTGGGGTTAAGGGACTAATTTAAAAATCATTTAAAATTTTTGGGCCAATTTAAAAACAAAACAAAACTTGATTTAGGGTTGAAATTAAAACAAATAAAAAATAAAAAGGACCAAATGCAAAAATAAACCAAAAATGGGACACATGGCAGCCTCTCAAGCTTCAAGAGAGTTGACAGATCAAATTGAAAAAGAATGAAAATTGTTGGGCAAATGAAAAAATTAATCAAAAGTTCAAAAATGACGAGATTGTAAATTTAAAAAAAAAGGAAGGACCAATTGCTGAAATAAACCATTAAGCAAAAACACGTGGATCCTACGGAACGGGTCGGGTTTGAAACGGATCATGCTCAAAACGACGTCGTTTTGGGGCTAAAACTCAGCCTCCAAAACGACGCCATTTTTAATGTTTATAAAAGGAAATTTTCATACCAAAAAAATCATTTTGTCCTATTTTAAAAAGACCCATGCCTTTTCCTCTTTTTCTTTCAAAAACTCCCCTTTCTCTTTCAATGTCGCCCATGTCCGACCACCACAACTTCGTCGTCGACCGGTCTCTCCCCGTCGCTTCCATCACAAGCACCGTCGCCCGCGGCGTTTAACAGGTAAAACTCCCTTTTTTCTCATTTCTCTTTTTTAAAAAAAAAAACCAGATCGAGTCTAAACTTCCAGATTTTTTAAAAAAAAAAGAGCTTTTGATTTGTTTTTTTAAAAGAGTTTCAATTGTTAGCATTTTTAGATCTATTTTCCATCTTTGTATTTCCTTTTAAAAAAAAAAAAACTAAAAGAACTAAATCTAAGTCACTCTTCCCAGATTCTAAAAGTTTTGATATCTCTTCGTTACTTGCTGAAATTTGTTTCTCGTGTGTTTTTTTTAGCGTTGATTGCTTTTTTTTATGAGATTTTTGTGCATAAGAGTCCCTCATGAGCATGGTCGGGATCGGAAGGACTCCGTCTGAGGTGTCGTTGGCAACGGTTCAGGTTTGGGCACGTCCTTTCATATTTATTATTATTATTATTATTAAAACATTATGTAATATATTTATTGATGATATCTAATATACAGTAAATGTAAACTTGGGAATAAAAACGGCTTTACTGATATAATAAATAGAAAATTAATATCTTTAAAAGATAAACGGTTTGAAATCCGAATAGTCAACAACAAATAAATATCGATTGAAATGGTATACCTTGTGCACTTGTTCTTTGAATAGTTGAAATATGCATTTGATTTTGATATTGGTTGCCTGATATCAATTGCCTCTTCTCTATTTAGCTTCGAATGCTCTCTAATATATTGCTTTAAGATGTTTATTTTTGTATTGATTTGGAATGAACAACAAAGAAGGTTAGTAACCTACAATTTGTTTTCAATTCTGGCTTTATAGCCATGCTTACAATCATTTTATTTTGTTCTTTGCCATTTAAAACCTGTTTTTTCCTTCTTTTGCAATGCAGCAGTGGTGGTCGTGGCAGTGACGGTGGTGCAGAGGCAAGTTGCTGGTGGTGCAACTTGGTTGTTGACATGGCGTGCTCTGAGAGGCTGAGATGGAGGTGATTGGGGGTTTGACCTTAGGCTATTTTGGGTCAGTTGGGTTGTAAAGGGTTGTTGTGTTTGAGTGGGTAATTGGGTTTGGTTAATGGGCTTAGGTTGAGATTTGAAATTTTGTAATTGGGTCAAGGGTAATCGGGCTTGTTTGGACAATTGGGTTTTGGTAGTTTGGACCTTTAAGTTTGTACTTGGATATTATTAATTTAAATAAATTTAAACTTAAATTTATAATAAATTAAAATTTTAAATAAATTTAAATTCTGTTAGGCTCGGACAAATTGGGCTTTAATAGGGCGTGTGAGGGTGCTAATCCTTTGTCCCACGTAACCGACTCCCGAACTCGATTTTTTTTGGATTTCAAAGACTAAAGCCATTTTTGATTAACTCCAATCACACCAAATAAAAAAGGTTGGTGGCGACTTCCATTTTTAGATTTAAAAAAAAATTAAAAGTCTGGACGCGTTTCAAAAACATTTCGACAGCTTTGCAACTCCATTGGGGACAATAAGAGAATCAAGCCAAAAGTCAATTATTTTCGACTCCACATGTAGTAAATCCTAATTGCTTACCTTAGGATAGAACTACATCGAGCTGTTAGTAGTCTCCCAAGTCTAGGTTCCTTGTTTTATTCTATATTTTGTTGACCTGTATTTTCTTTGGCTTTGTTTTTTTAAATTGTTGCTTGCATTACATCCTCATACAAGATAAGGCATGGATTTAAGTTCAATTATTAAGTAGAAAACTGGTCATAAGAAAACAAGTTTCTTGATAAGATAGAAGACAATATGGTTGCGCGCGTATGGTCAAAAGAAAGATGAAAAACTAATGTTTTGCCAGACGACTAAGACGAAAGCGAAGACCTCACAATGGGCCACTTTGACCCAAGTACGAAAAGTGATTGATCGGTCAACCATTCAAGCTGACATTTTGGATCAAAATTAGAGACGAACCAGTGCGAAATTGGATGATGTCCTATGAAGATTAAGGCTCTGTGAACACTAAGATGCGATTAAATGCTATCTACCTTATGTAAAGAAATTTGTTTTCTAGTAAAGTTTTCTAATAAAATTAAGCTATGAGCCAATGCCTTTCTTATGCATGCATGCATTCATAAGCAGTACATTTTATTAACCTATATATAATTTCGTGAGAATTTACCTTAAGTAAAACTGTGCTAAACCTTCAGTGGTTACCCGAACAAAGTAAGAGAGACGATTATATTCTTGTTCCTTTGCTTTTAATTGCAATTTATTTTCAAGTTTTATTTCTATATTAATCACACTCACTTATTTTAAATCTATTTGCATTGCATTTTCATCTAAAAAGGTGTTGATTCATGTTCTATTGCTAAATAGAGAGCTAGTCATAAGAAAACGAGTTCCTTGAGACGGTAGAAGTCAACGTGATCGTGCGTATGCAGTCTAAGAAAAACAACAACGAAAGGCAATGGCTTGTCAAAAGGCACATATTAGAATTTTGGGATTACACCCAAATAAATGAAACTCATAACAGTTTGCAAGAGCTGAAGAAAGTATGGAAGACAAAATGAGGCAAATGTTCTAATTTGGTTGCTTCACATTTAGAAACATGAACATGAGAAAGAAGAATACGATACGTCGCTCCATTGCCCAAGGATTCAGAATAATAAGGATTATTTTAGACGAGCGAGCATTGAGTTGCAACCCTGATTAAGGAAAAAGGGGATAACAAGTACATTGCTTTAGAAAACCTGTAAGACATAGTATACTTAGGTGAAAATTTCAACATTTTTACCTCAAATACGTATGAATTAGTCGTCGACCCTAAAGTGCTGGGGCACGTAAAGTAAACAGTTGTAGATTTGTTTGACCGACTTGACAAAATAATCACTCATGTTGTAGCAATCTTAGCCACTAAACACCTTTCGAAGAAAAGACAAAAGAGGGTGTACTGGTGCACACGACTTTTTCTAGTATGGTTCGTAGCCATTTTTGGAAAGTTGAAAAAGTCTCTTATCGAGTATTCTATGAGGTTCACTCTCCGTTAAAGGAATTTATGGCTATCCAAAAACAAGAAGCTATCACTAAAGAGATTAGAAATAAACTAGGAATGACTCCAACGCTCTTAGGGGCAAGTCTGAGATAGGGACCATGTCGCAAGCGAAGATTCGACCAAGTGCTAGAAATGACTAAGCACATGTAGACTTTAGCCATTCAAAGATCGACACTTTGACCTTGAAATCAGGGTCAAACCGGAGCAAAAATTAGCTTGGAAGATTAGGACTTTGAGCATTAAGGCACGACCATACATGTATCTGCCTTATGTACAAAAAATTATTTTCTAGTAAAGTTGTTCTAACGAAATTGAACTAGAATCAACACCTTTTTGCATGCATTTTACCATTCATTTGCATTGCACTTCATACATTAAATTTTAATAAGATCCCACATATCTGAAACATTCGTGTGTAAGGGAATCATCAACTTTAAATGAAAACTAAGAGGAAACATGATAAATCAAGATAATTTTGGCATTTTTTTCTTCTTTAAAAATGAGCAAAAGTCATATTGAGAGTGAAACCCATCAAGAGTTCGTCCTATGCCCTTGGAAGTGTTTTGGACAGCTAGACTGTGGATGAGTTTCCTGTAGTTTTTAGGACTTTTCCAGGAAAATACTCAAAACACACTTATCACTCTAAGCTCGAGAGTAATAGGGATCATTTTATAAAGGGCACATGACCACTGTCTTTTATTTCGATAAAAATGATGCATTTTTTGTGTCTCACATGGCAAACATCTTGCATTTCTTTTTTAGCCATACTTATACCAAATGATTGTTCATTCTTAAATTCATTCTCTTACCCATATGTTGGATCCCTAGATATCAAGGATACGAGAAACACTACGGTTGACTTAGGTCCTTATGAGTAAGACATGTGTCCAAAAAAACTTTGAGACTTTGAAAATGATCAAGGATGTGACTTGTCTCCCGACCTGCTACGGATGTTTGAGTAAGACTGGAAACGAACATCACCTTGAAGAGTTGTGATTTTAAGTGAGAATCGAGACATGTGTCTTTGTAGAAATAAGGCAAGCTACCTTGAGAATCCAAAGGTCTTTACATGGTCCTATCAAAGCATGTCAGGTTCAAGGAACTGATGTCGTGACACACAGGCTCCCATAAAGGAAGAATGTAATCCAATTCAATAGAAACTTCAAAAATTTGAGGCTCAATGTGTTATCAAAAAGAAAATAAAAAAAAGAAGAAAATATGGGTTGAAAAATTGGTAAAGGGCATTTTAAAACTCAATAAGACAGGAGAAAAAAGAAAGAAAAGAAAGGAAGAGTCAAGACGAAAACCCGCAAAAGGCATCTTAAAAATTTATTCTCCTTCATCTTTCCACGTCATGGCCTTTTTCTATGTGAAACATGGACACCATCGAGCCAACTTTGCAAAAGAGTTTCTAATGAGCATCAATTCGTCCTCATGATCATAGATTACTACTTCTTATGTCAATCGACGGTTAAGCAAATTATTGAAAAAGAGATATTATATGTCGATATGGAATGCTAAAAAAGATCATATCCGACGATGACTTGAATTTGAGCAATAGCACAATAGCGAAAGTCTACAGCCAATTCAAGAACAAGTATCATGACTCAGCACCACATCGTAAAAAAAAGTGAATGGGGTAGTGGAGGTGAAAAATAAGAACATTAAAAGGATTCATAGCAAAGACCTACAAAGGCTCAGCATGAGAAATCACCATTTTTCTTCGAGGTTTATCGGGCTTCTATTAGAACATCCACCGGGACAACACCTTTCTCACTAGAATGAAAGTCGTCCTACCCATTGAAGTCGAGTTTCTTTCCCTCCAAATTTTGTTAGAGCTGATGAAGCAGAATGAATCCAATCTAGATCCAATCAGCTAAACTTGATTGAAGAAAAGATACTAAAGTCATCCGTCATGATTCAGATGACAAGGGTTTACGACAAAGAAGGATTCACTCTAGAGAATTCCACGAGAGAGCTCTGGTTTTGAAAAGGATCTTGCTTACAAAAGACTTTCAAGGAAAATGGATGTCGAATTGGGAAAGGCCCCATGAGGTGAAGAAAGTCTTTCTTGGAGAAGCTTTGATTTTGATCGAAATGGATGGCAAAGACCTGCCCAACTCCGTGAACTCTGATACGATGAAGAAAAATAAATAAATAAATAAATAAAAAGAAAAGAAAAAAGAAAAAGAAAAAATATAAAAAAAGAGGAAAAAGGAAAAAGAAAAGGAGAGGTCAAGGCGAAAACCCGTAAAGGGCATCACGAAACCTAAGGAGATTTGAGTTGAAAACCTTAAAAGGAGGCTCAAATTTGAATAAAATAAAAGGCATGAAGTGGTATTCTCTCTCAAAAGTAACAAGTTGGAGAAACTTTACACCTTGAGGCATCAATGAAGTACTCCAAGTTTCATGGACACAAGTCAAGCTCAGAGTTATCCTTATCAAGTTTCCTTAGCGAAGCTCATACTTTGATATTTTGGGGCACCTACTCCATTCTTTGTCCACCTTATGTTTGGCAACTTTTGACCAGTACGGGTCATTTTTTAATCCTTTTCTTTCATGTGAGTTTTGCCTCCAAGAAATTCACTTTTATTTTCCTTGCGACCATGTTCAAGCATTTTTGCATCAAAATAACGGTTAATGGACCAATTCAAGCATTTTTTGCATTTGAAATAACGATTAGTGGTTTAACGATATAAGGAATAAAATGATTCTTACATATCATTATGGAAATTTTCTAAATAGTACAGGGACCTGAGACAGACCACTAGTTGGAAAATAACCAACCCGAGGGTTAAAAGGATCTTGAAACATATAGTTCAAATTACAATTACCTCTTTAGGTTTCATGACAAAGATACCATACCAAAAGAAGAACATGATAATACATTAGTGATAGGACTTAGACAAACGAAAAATGATGTCGGCTAAGGACTAAAAATATAATGTTTTCTCAAAGATGACATTTTTGCATTCATCATTCATACTCACCTATTTAGGAGCACTTGATTCATCCTGATCATGGCATCCTGATAATCTGGCCTACATAGAGGCAAATTAAAGCATATTCTATAGGTTTCATTACCGCGAAATGGCAAAATGAGCCGCGGTACCATGAAGATTTGAAGGAAAGATTGAGGCCGTAACTGCGAACCCGATATCTTAGAGGATGCAATGGGATAGGTTGAGGCCACAACGGTGAACCCGATACCATGAAGTTTTGAAGGGGAAGGTTGAGGCCGCAACGGTGAACCTGATACTATGAAGATATGAAGGAAAAGGTTGAGGCTGCAATAGTGAACCCGGTACCTTAGAAGACGTGATGGGAAGGATTGAGTCCGTAACGGCGAACCTGGTACCTTGGAAGATGTGATGGGAAGGATCGAGGCCGCGATGACAAATTTGGTACCATAAAGATATGAAGAGAAAGGTTGAGGCTACAACGGCGAACCAATAAGTACCTTTAGAAAGATTGAAGATGCACCAATCTCTTACCCCAATCATGGGGCAGATTGCATCCATCCAATCTCTTATCCTGATCATGGTGCAGATTGCAATCATCCAAAGCAATAAAGTGGTAATCTTCCTGATGAGATGCAGAGAAGTGAACCAAATCCATCTTCCTGGTGAGATACAGAGAAGTGGATTAAATCAATGAGACGATCATCTTCTTCATGAGATACAGAGAAGTAGACCAAATCATTGAAGCGCAGCTTAATATGAGTGAAAATTCAAACCCCATCTTCCTGATGAGATACAGAGAAGTGGGTTGAACCAATAAGTGGTCATCTTGCCAATGAGATGCAAAGAAGTGAACCAAACTTGTCTTCTTGACGAGATACAGAGAAGTGGATTGAAACAATGAGGTGGTTATCTTCCTAATGAGATATAAAGAAGTAGACCAAATCAATGAATCAAAGCTCAATATGAATGAGACTTCAAACCCCATCTTCCTGATGAGATATAGAGAAGTGGGTCAAAGCAATAAAGCGATCATCTTCCTGATGAGATACAAAGAAGTGGACCAAATCCGTCTTCCTGATGAGATACAGAGAAGTGGATTGAAACAATGAGGCGGTCATCATCCTGATGAGATATAGAGAAGTAGACCAAATTGATGAAGCGAAGTTCAATATGAGTGAAATTTCAAACCCCATCTTTCTGATGAGATACAAAGAAGAGGGTCAAGCAATGAAGCGATCATCTTCCTGATGAGATGCAGAGAAGTAGACCAATTTAATGAAGCGGAGCTTAATGTGAGCGAAACTTCAAACCCCATCTTCTCGATGAGATACAAAGAAGTGGGTCAAATAATGAAGCAATCATCTTCTTGATGAGATACGGAGAAGTAGACCAAAATAATGAAGTGAAGCTCAATGTGAGTGAAACTTCAAACCCCATCTTCCTGATGAGATACAAAGAAGTGGGTCAAATAATGAAGCGGTTATCTTCTTGATGAGATACAAAGAAGTAGACCAATTCAAGGAAGCGGAGCTCAATGTGACTGAAACTACAAACCCCATCTTCCTAATGAGATATAGAGAAGTGAGTCAATACAGAGTGTTGAATCAAGCAATAAAAGCGGTCATCTTCCTGATGAGATACAAAGAAGAAGACCAAATCAATGAAGCAAAGCTCCATAGAACTGGACCAAGATATAAAGCTACGACCCCAAATTCCTGAAGTGTCAGAGGAGTTGAATCAAAGCTTACAATAGTGAATCTCAATCTCCTTAAAGTTGCAGTGGAATGGAGTGAAGCTACAGTAGCAAAATTTTGTCATTTTGAAGTTACCCCGGGGCAGGATTGAATCATGACATTAATTCCCATCTTCCCCAAAATTATAGAGAAAAGAATGCAGTGAAGTTAAACGACCGGTGAAGCGAAGGGTGGGCTACCTGAAGAAGAAGAGCCGAAGAAACCAAATCTAGTGGGACCGGACAAAACTAATCATCTTTTTAGTCTTTGCTCTGTTCCCATTACATAGCAACGAGCAAAGAGGGGCAGCTGTTTAAGCCCAATTTTGATCGGGCCCATTTAAAAATAAACAAAAATAAAAATAGATAATGTTGGAACCCAATTTGTTCGGGCCCAACCATAGACCCAAATTAATCCCAAAAATAAAATTTGAAATTTGAAATTTATTTTGTCTAAGCTACCCAAAACGCCAATTTAACCCAATTACAACCATGGCCCAATACACCCAAACCTAAAGAACCTAAAGTCAAACTCTAAATACAGCAACTTGCACTGTTACCGCCCTTACCTTGGCCACCCAGGAGCCGTCACGTCAGCACCGCCACCAGCAGCTTGCCACCACTTGCACCACCACCACTATGAACCTGCAAAAGGAGAAGAGACAGGCATTTAGTTTGTAAAGGACAAAATACCATGATGGTAATTTCGGTTATAAAAGTCAAATTCAAACAATTGTAAGATTTTACAAGTTTTCTAGAGACCATTTTCGAAATAAAATACATAGACAAGCTTTCTAGAGAAATCAATACAGAAAAATAGCAAGCATTTGAAACCAATAGAAACATATAACACTTGGGGAAGAATTGAACAGCAGAATACGAATCAGATTCAAAGCTTTCAGGCATTAAGTTATCAAGGTTCAGTTCCAATACATACACATTTATTGTCATTTATGATTCAAATTTCTAAACCTTTTTATATTGTAAACATATATTAATATATTATTTATTATATCATTATTACCCTTTTAAATATTTATTTCGAAATGGTTTAAAAAAATAATTATAAATACATAATAAATAATTATAATAAATAAAAAAGGAAAGTCAAGGGTCATACCTAGATTTGAAGGGTTGTCGCCGCTACGGACGGTGGCCGAGGAGATTTGCGAACACCTCTCGTTCGTGAATGGTCCTCAAAGATCGGGATTTGTAAAGAAAAAAAGGGGTTAAAAAACCCAAAATAAAATTAATAGATTTCGAAAAATACCAAGGAAACATCGAAACCTCTTTCAGATCTGGAAAATCGAGTTAGGTTTGGTTTTTAGAAATTATAACAATAGTAAAAATAATAAAAACAGATTTTAAATATAAAAAAAGGCTAAAAGGACAAACAAATTTGAAAATTTAAAGTGGAACAACAAACATTTTTTGATTTTCTTCAAAATCTAGGTTCGATAGTTTGTAAATCTGAACCTAGATCGATGCTTTTCACAAAGAAAGCAAAAAAAGGAGAGATTTTTACCTGGGCCATTGTGGACGGTGGCGCGTGATGGAGGGCGACGACGGACCGACGATGGGGAAGGGTCGAACCTTAGGTCTAGCCGTGGAGTTCTGAGGAGAGAGAACAGAGAGAAAATAAAGATTAAAATTAGTTTTTTTTAACAAAATGAAAAGTGAAAATTTTTTTGCTAAATTTTGGTTTATATAGGCCCAAGAAACGTCGCTGTTTTGGCCTAGGCATCAAAGCACCAAAACGACGCCATTTTGGCATCAGACACGAATTCGACCCGACCCCTAGCCAAGATTCGCGTGTTTTTGAGTTTTGGATTATTTACGTGCGTGGTCCTTTCGCATCTTTTGTTCCTACAATTTCTTCCTTTTAACATCTTTTAATTTATTTTTAATTTGCCCTCAAATTTTATTTTATTTTTAATTTTGTCCTTCGATTTTCGAAAGCCTAGAAAGCTACCACGTGTTAACATTTTCGGTATTTTAAGCACAAAGCCCCTATTTTATCTAAAAATCAATTCTAACCCTCAAACTTTTCCAAAATCACATTTTGACCTTAAACTTTTCTAAAACCACATTTTAACCCCAAACTTTTTTTACAATCATATTTTGACCCTAAACTTTTCCAAAATTACATTTTGACCTTTAAACTTCTCCAAAATTACATTTTAACCCTTGAACTTTTCCAAAATCACATTTTGACCCCTAAACTTTCCTAAAATTACATTATAACCCTTAAAATTTTCTAATATTATATTTTGACCTCAAATTCTCCAAAACTTCATTTTTTGACACTATTTTTTCTCTTTCTTCGATTTTTGTACATAAATATTATTATTATTCATTGTATTTTTAATTAATTCTGTTTTCTGAATTTTCTCCACGTTTTTTCATACTTCGTATATTATTAATCCTATGTTTATTTTTGCGTATTTATTTATCTGCTTAATTGTTTTCTATCTTTGTATTATTTAATTTTGCAATTAATTGCTCATTCATATTTAATTGACGCACTCATTTTTAAAACTAAAATTGTTTTCTGTTCTAAAAATACAAATAATTTTAAAACCGAGGCAATATTCTTTCGTGTGAAAATTTTGAAAAATTATGCTCTAACATGCTGGATGTGATTTTTCGTATAATTCACACGATCGAATATCCTTTTTAAACCTTTTAAATGTCCTTCAATTTCGAAATTTCGAGAACGTCGTGCCCTAACATGTTGGACACGACTTCAATTCTCCAAGAAATTCGAAACACATGGGGCATTTTTCTTCAAATTCGATTATTGAAAATCATGCGAAATAAGTTATGTGTACAAGGATCGTATTTTAAACTTCACTCGAGATTTCAAGTTTTCAAAAAATATACAAATAATTTTAAACCAAAAAACGAGGCAATATCCTTTCGTGTGAAAGCTTCGAAAAATTATGCCCTATCGTGCTCGATGTGATTTTTAGTATAATTCGCGCAATCGAATATCCTCTTTAAAACCTTTCAAAATGTCCTTCAATTTCGAAATTTCGAGAATATCGTGCCCTAATGTGTTGGCACGACTTCAATTTTTCGAGAAATTCGAAACACACGGGACATTTTTCTTCAAATTTGATTTTTGAAAATCATGCGAAATAAGTTATGTGTAAAAAGATCGTATTTTAAACTTCGCTTGAGATTTCAAAGTTTTAACAAACAAGACCCGAACATAATCGATGTGGTACTAATTTTGGGCGTGTGAGAGTGCTAATCCTTCCTCACACATAACCGACTCTCGAACCCGCTTTTTGGATTTCGAAGACCAAAATATTTTTCAAAACAGATTTTAACGTTTTTTAGTGATCCAATCACACCGAAAAAAAAGATTGGTGGCGACTCCTATTTTTCGATTTTTAAAAAATATTTTTCGAGACCTTTTCAAAAAAAAGTTTCAATAGCTTGGTGACTCCACAGGGGACTTTGTAAAATAAAAATGAGTCAAGCCAAAAATCGATTATTTCCAGGTCTTTTTGTTAAAAATTTTTAAACACTCGATTTTGTTTAATATATGATCCTTTACATTTTGTGTGATGTTATATTATGTCGATACTGCTAGTATCGATTTGCATTCATTTGCATATGTTACTACACCCTTTTAGTGGAAGCGAAAAACTATTCCTTCGTGACATTTTCACCTCCGTGTAGGATAGTGGATCGCTTTCGGAATTACATCCGTACCCATGTTTTCATGAAGTTAACACTTTTGTGCAAACATGTGGGAAATGTGTCCCCCTAAACCGAACTCATTCGTTTGAGCCCGTAATGGTTGAGGATCGAGGAATATGTTTGTTTGGGTACCCTTTACTCTAGAGCCTACACCACATATAATGAGTCGTAAATACTTGCCTTAGAAGGAGTCATAGCTAACCTTTTAGCAAATATCCAAGACAAGTTCTTAGGTTTTTTTTTTATACCTGTATATTGATATTGATGTGTTTTACTAACTTGTTTTGTTTTGTCTCTTTTGCTTGCATTGTATCATCATACAAGAAAAGGTATTGATTTAAGCTCGATTACCTAATAGGCAATTTCGTCATGGAAGACGGATTTCTTGATAGAGTGGAAGATAACATGGTCGTACGCTTATGGTCAAAGGAACAACAGCATGAGAAGGGAGACAGTTTGAAAGAGGGGCATTTATTAGAATTTTGGGATCATACTCGGATTAAGGTGACTCAAAGTAGTTTGAAAGAATTGAGAGACATTTGGGGTCAGTGGGATAGTGAGACGAAGCAAGTGTTTTATAGGGAATATAGAGACTTACCCTACTTACTCGAGGTAAAGATAGATACACACCTCTTCCAAGATCTTACCCAGCATTGGAATCCTGCATATAGCTGTTTCACCTTTGGAAACTTTGACATGATGCCCACAGTGGAAGATTACACCCATTGATTTGTTGTCCAAAGATTCAAGTCGACAAGGTATACTTGAAAGATGCACGTGTCTTGACCTTTTTAAAAAGATTGTTGAACATAAGCGGGATGAGTGAATAATGTGTTGCGTCTCGGATCAAAGTAAAAGGAGATAATAAGTGTATCAATTGGAAAAGTCTGCGAAATCTAATACTGTCATACCCGGATGTGAAAAAATGCATTGACATTTTCACTCTTGCATATATGGGTTAGTCCTTTTCCCAAAAGCATTAGGGCATGTGGAAGATGCAGTTGCAATTCTATTTGATCGGCTTAGTAAAGGAGTTATGCCAGTCCCAGCAATCCTTGTCGAGATCTTTGGATCAGTAAATGCTTGTCGGAGAGAAGGAAAAGGGAGGTTCATTGGTTGTGCAACACTTCTAATGGTTTGGTTTCAAAGTCATTTTTAGAAGGTAGAGAAATTTTCATGCAAAGTGTTCGCGTTAGATTTCTCACCTTTGAGGGAATTTGTTGCCATACAAAGGGAACAAAATATACTCGAGGAAAAATGGATGGCTATCCTTCAAAACCTTCAAGATGAGGATGTCGAATCGTGCGCGCCTTGGTTTATCCCCGATGAGATCCTCTATCATTGTGGCAGCTTCGACTAGGTCCCTCTACTCGGGGTATGAGGAGCTATAAGATACGCTCCTTTGCTCGTATTGAGGCAATACAAGACGAGGCAGTTTATCCCTGCGACCCATGGTCTAGTCAGTCTGAATTCACCTACAAAGGGAATGATTACAAGAAAAGGGTTAGAGAGATAGCGAACGCATGGAAAGAAGTACATAGGATGAACAAGTTCGATGCAAGCCCATTGACGACATCGAATTATGATTGGTGGAGAAGCAAAAGAGTTAATGATAACAAGACTTTGAGAAGAAGAGTACAAAATTCGGGAAGAGAATAGAGGTTTTGGAAGAAGAAAAGATGAAGTTGGGATTGGATGTGGATATACATAGGTTAGAGGCTGAAAGATTAAGGAAAAGAAAAGAAAAAGCTGAAGAAGACTTAGAAGACTTGAAGAAGGTTTATAAGAAGCTTCGTTTGTCCATGAGAACCGTTGGATTAGGCAAGACATCGGAACAATGACAGCAAAAAATTCAGAAGCAAAAAGATCAAGTAGAACAGTGACAAAGGAAATTCCAAGATGGTCAAGCTCGAGAGAAGGCCATGAAAGGAGAACTGCTAGAAAAACAAGTCAAGAAGGCCGAATTGAAGGCCCAAATAACTGGGTTAGAAGATAGAATAACGGAGTTAGAAGAGTCACTACGTAGAGACCACAACCGGAACTCCGTCTTGGAACTTAAAGCGAGTCTAGCCGAGAGTAAGGAATTAAGGGAAAGGGTGCAAGAACTCGAGGTTTCACTCCATAACAATAAGATTCGAATTGAGATCCTTGAAGGAATCTAAAAACTAATGATTGGCACTTTTGACAAACTCAGACACATGTTAAAGATAGAGACTATGTAATGGGAAAAGCACTGACCCAAATGAGAGAAGCTGCTGATCATATGCAAGAGTTAGCTATTAAAGCTGATATTTTGAGCATGCAATATGAATCAAAATCAGGACGGAGATAGAAATTAGCCATACTTCTTAAGAAGATCAAAGATTTAGGCAATAAGACAAAGTCATTTATGTAAAGAAGTTTGTCTTCTAGAGAAGTTGTTCCAATGGAATTGAATTCAAAGTCAATGTCTTTTCTTGCATTGCATACATGCATTCATTCGCATTGCATCTTCACATATTTTAGCATGATAATTCCAAAGAATTAAAACTTTAACAGTTATATCAGTAATCATTGAAAATCCACACTATTATAACACTCGCGAAAAAAACCAAAGCCATGGAGCAGAGGCTAAAGCAAATCCAAATAGAGATGTAGGAACAAATGCAAGAACAGTTACAGGAACAAATGACAAGAACGTATCAGGAGATGAAAGATCAATTCATGGAAGTCCAAAGAAATTTGATGAATGAATTGGCCCAAATGAGGCAAAACGGGGCTGACAAGGGAAAAGGTCCTGCAATAAACCTAACCGAGAAAGACGAAGATCCTATTAATCCCCTAGGTTTTACACCCCCTCATAACCAACTCCACAGGAGGCACAAACATATGAGGCGACTGTTACTATAAAGGCACAACAACATGCCACTGGTACATCAAGGCCAGTTAATTATCTAGTAGGATCGAGATCTAACCTTGAAGATAATATGATGAATCTCGGTGTCCCTGATTTCGATGAGATGATGAGAGCTGATCTTCCTAGACAAATGGAGGAAAAGTATAAGCGATTAGAGGAAAAGATTGAAGCAATACAAGGAGCTAAAAACGGGATAAACACTAAAGAGTTAATGCTAGTCCCAGATTTGGTACTCCCTCCTAAGTTCAAAGTCCTAGAGTTCGAGAAGTATAATGGAAAAAGTTGTCCCGAAGCTCACATTATCATATTTTGTAGAAAAATGGTAGGTTATGTTCATAACGACCAACTGCTCATTCACTATTTTCAGGACAGTCTGGCAGGGTCGACAGTTAAGTGGTATAACCAGTTGAGCCAGGCAAAGATTCATTCGTGAAGAGATTTGGTACGAGCTTTCTTAAAACAATATGGCCATGTAACAGATATAGCTCATGACCGAATTACACTCCAAAATATGTAGAAGAGATCAAATGAGAGTTTCAGACAATATGCACAAAGGTGGAGAGATGTGGCGACTCAGGTGCAGCCACCATTGACAAAAAAAGAAACAGTGATGTTGTTTGTTTATACTCTCAAGGCACCCTATCTTAACCATCTGTAAGGAAATGCCACCAAAAGTTTCTCTGACATGGTCATGTTAGGGGAAATGACTAAAGTTGAGATTAAAAATGGCAGGATAGAGGCTGGGGAGAATACCAAAAGGCCTGCTCCCAGAAGGAAAGACAATGAGGTGAATCACACAAGCGTATACAGACCAAACTACACAAAGCCGTTCATGACAGTACAACCTAAAGCCCCGAAGAGCAATTATCAAAATGCTCCAAAATAAGAGTCGGGTTCGAGATCGAATAGGGAAAGAGTTCAGTACACTCCTATTCCTATGTCATATGGAGAACTTTACCAAAGACTATATGATGAGCATGTAGTATCCCCACACCATGTAAGCCCATATAAGTCCCCATTTCCATCTTAGTACGATGCAAATTTTCGATGTGAATATCATGTAGGGGCAGAGGGGCATTCAATTGAGAACTGTCCTGCCTTCAAGAGGTAAGTTGAGGGACTTATTCGGCAGGGAATCGTGAGATTTGATGAACTAACAAGACCAAACATACCCGAGAATCCCTTGCCCAATCACTCAGACTAAAGAGTGAATGCAATGGCGGAGGAAGGAAGTCGAAAAATCAAAATGAATGTTAAAGAAGTCAGGTCTCCGCTCAAGTGGGTATGACATTAGATGGTCAAGGCGGGACTAGTCGTGAGAGAAAGGGGGAACACAGTAGTAAAGATTCACAACTACTACGAATTTCATTCCATTGAAGGGCGTAAGATTCAAGACTGTGTCGAATTCAAAGCTTTGGTACAAACACTGATGATAATAAAGAGCTGGAATTTTTCGAGGAAGGTGAGGAGGTTAAGGACGTTTACGCCTCCGAAGAGAGAGCGACAAGGGCCTATGGGATTAATCGCACACTGGTAATTATTTCTAAGCTCACAAGTAGCACGATAAGGGAGCAAATGACACCGCGTATCATCATACAAAAGCCAGCGGCATTTCCCTACAAAGATAGTAAAAGAGTCTCGTGGAACTATAATTGCAACGTAACAATGCCATGGGAGGAAGAACTCAAAAAGGATGTGAGTCTTGCTACTCGCAGTGGAAAGTGTTACGACCCAGTGAGTAGGGAGAAAGAGATAAACAAGGGGAAGGAAGTAATGGTTGAACTCGAGGAAGAAAAAATTAGCAATCCCGAAGTACCCATAAATGAGCCTGTATCAGAGAAAGAGGCAAAAGTGTTTTTGAAGTTCCTGAGACATAGCGAATATAGTGTAGTGGAACAGTTGCACAAGTAGCCTGCTCGGATATCAATTTTGTCCTTGCTCTTAAGCTCAGAGGCCTATCGAAGCGCTCTAATGAAGGTGCTAAATGAGACATACGTAGCAAATGATATTTCTGTTAGTAAGCTGGATCGGTCAATAAGTCGATAACTTTATTTTCTTCAGTGATGATGAGATACCAACTAGGAGAATGGGATCTACAAAAGCCTTAAACATTACCACCTGTTATAAAAGGTACACATTACCCGGAGTACTCATAGATAACGGCTCGGCTTTGAATGTGCTACCATTGGCAGCCTTGCAGAGATTACCAATTGATAGCTCTCACATGAAGGGATGCAAAAATATAGTAAGAGAATTCGATGGGACTGAGAGGAAAGTAATGCGTAAGATCGAAATACCTCTTCAGATTGGACTGAACATATACGAGGTCGATTTTTTAGTGTGGATATCATGCCTACCTATAACTGTTTGTTGGGAAGACCATGGATTCATTCAGCTGGAGCAGTACCTTCTTCGCTACATTAGAAGCTGAAATTGATTAATGAGGGGTAGTTAATCACGATCAATGCTGAGGAGGAAATTATTGCATCTGTAACAAGTGACACACCTTATGTTGGAACAGATGAAGAGGTTATCGAATGTTCCTTCCGCTCATTAGAATTCATGAATGCAACCTTTCTTACTAAATGAAGCAAGGTCCCTGTGCCTAAGTTATCATCGACTACAAGGATGGGAAAATACCTCCAAGGGTGCCAATGCTGATAGAAAAACGGGATCGTTATGGCTTGGGGTATAAATCAGGTGCAAAGCAAAAGAAGAAGGAGCTAGAAAGAAAGCAAGAAAGAAGGAGGGCAAGAGTGTCTGGAGGAGAAATTTTGTGGGAACCTATGGTCTTTCCATACATATCTAAGACATTTGTCTCGGGAGGAGTAATCAATAAGAAATAAGGATGGGAAAGAAGCAAGTGATAATCAAGACTGAAGGAATCATGAAGGATTTAGGCGTCAATGCTATATCTAATGAGAGAAAAGAAGGGAATCTGTTAGGAATTGGTCCATGCGCACTTGGAAGCACTTTGGATAATTGGACAGTAAAGGAACTCCCTATAACTTTTAAGATCTCTTCAGAGTACTGCTCAGAACACACCTATTGTTTTAGGCTCGAAAGCAATATGAATCTTTTTGTAAAAAGGGTCCATGATCATTATCTATTTATTTTGAATGAAAATGCATCTTCTATCTTACATGGCAAATCTTTCACTAATTATTCTTTCATTCTTATCCAATTTAACAAACCATTCGTACATATCCAATATACAAAATTCATCATTCTTTTAATACATACATTCTTACTCATAATCATACCATATAATCATTCTTTTGTAAATTTATTGTGTTCTTTGACAGGTCCTTGAATATCAACAGTATGAGTGACCTTGATGACAACTTTGAGCCTCGTTTTGAGCAAGATATGTGTTTGGAAGAACTTCGGGACTTTAAAGATGATAAAGATTGTAATTTGTCTCCTGATCTATTAAGGATGATGGAAAAAGAAGAAAAACAAATATTACCTCATTCAGAATCGGTGGAATTGTAAGTCTGGGGAGCGAAGATGAAAAGAAAGAAGTGAAAATTGGGACAAGCATCTCCATAGGATAGGCATCTCCTATCAAGACATGCTTGGCCTGAGTACTGACATTGTGGTACACAGACTCCCCAAAAAGGAAGAATGCAAGCCTGTTCAGCAAAAGCTCCGAAGGATGAGGCCTGATGTGTTATTGAAAATAAAAGAGGAGGTCAGAAAGTAATTTGACGTTGGGTTTCTCCAAGTAGTTAAATACTCATAAAGGGTAGTCAACATAGTCTCTGTTCCTAAAAAAGATGGGAAAGTGTGTATGTGTGTGGATTATCGGGATTTAAATAAGGCTAGCCCAAAGGACAACTTTCCATTACCTCACATCAACACCTTAGTAGATAATAAAGCAGGTCACTCCTTATTCTCATTCATGGACGATTTCTCCGGGTATAACTAAATAAGGATGGATCCTGAAGATATGGAGAAAACCACATTTATCACGTTGTGGGGAACATTCTGTTACGAGGTGATGCCTTTTGGACTAAAAAATGCAGGGGTAACTTATCGAAGAGCCATGGTAACTTTGTTTCATGACATGATGCATAAAGAAATTGAAGTTTACGTTGATGATATGATTGTAAAATCTTGAATAGAAGAAGAGCATGTAAAGATCTTAAGAAAGCTGTTACGAGGCTAAGAAAGTATTAACTAAAGTTAAACCCAGCCAAGTGCACCTTCGGAGCCACTTTGGGCAAGCTATTAGGCTTTTTTGTTAGCAAAAAGGGGATTGAAATTGATCCAGAAAAAGTCAAAGCCATACAGGAGTTACCATCACCCAGTACGCAAAAAGAAGTTCGAGGGTTCTTAGGGAGATTAAATTACATTGTTCAGTTCATCTCACAACTGACTGAGAAATGTGATCCCATCTTCCGTCTACTTAGGAAGCATAACCCAGGTGTGTGGGATGATGAATGCCAGGAAACTTTTGACAAATTCAAGGGTTACCTATCCAATGCTCCCGTATTGATGCCTCCAATTCCTAATAAACCATTAATCCTATACTTGGTGGTCTTTGAAATTTTTATGGGATGCGTACTAGGCCAGCACGATGAGTCTGGAAAGAAGGAAAGGGCGATATGTTATCTTAGCAAGAAATTCACAAATTGTGAAACTCGATACTTGCCAATTGAAAAACTATGTTGTGCTCTAGTTTTAACCACGCGAAGATTAAGGCAATACATGTTGTACCACACCACTTGGTTAATCTCAAAACTAGACCCTCTGAAATACATGATAGAGTCAGCCGTATTGAATAGAAGATTGGCTAGGTGGTAGATCTTGCTTTCTAAATTCGACATAGTCTATGTCAATCAAAAGACAGTAAAAGGGAGTGCGATAGTAGACTTCCTAGCTAGTAGTGCTTTAGAGGATTATAAACCAATGAACTTCGACTTCCCAAATGAGGATCTAATGTATGTTGCAACCACTGAAGAGGGAACCACAGTGGAGCATCTTTGGAGATTAAATTTTGATAGAGCTTCAAATGCCACGGGTAATGGAGTTGGGGCAGTCTTGGTATCACTAGAAGGAGACCACTATCATTTCACCAGTAAACTCAATTTTGATTGCACAAATAACATGACAGAATATGAAGCATGTATCATGGGAATCCGTGCAGCTATAGAATGAGAGATCAAAGTTTTGGTGGTATATGGAGACTCTGTGTTAGTAATTTATCAACTCAAAAAGGAGAATGGGAAGCGAGAGATTCCAAGCTAATTGATTATTGAAAGTTGATTCTTGAGTTAACTAAGGAGTTTGATGATATCACATTTCATTATCTCTCATGAGAAGAAAATCAAATGGCTGATGCTCTGGCCACTCTAGCCTCGATGATTAAAGTAAACAGACCAAAAGATATGGAACCTATTCAAATGAGCATTTGTGAGGCTCCGGCTCATTGTCATAATATTGAAGAAGAGGAAGAAGAAAGAGATGATCGCTCGTGGTACCAAGATATTCTCCAATATGTAAGAGATCGCAAGTATCCCAATCAAGCTTCTGTAAATGAAAAAAGGACATTGAGGAGGCTGTCAAATGAATATTTCCTAGACGGGGAAATTTTGTACAAAAGAAGAAAGGATCAGGTGTTGTTGAGATGTGTCGATGCAATCGAAGCTAGAAAGATCTTAGAAGAAGTTCACGAAGGCATTTGTGGAACACACGCTAATGGTTTCACAATGGCTAGGTAGATAATGAGATTTGGGTATTACTGGTCCACCATGGAAGGGGGTTGCATCAATTATGCTAAAAGGTGCCATAAGTGTCAAATCCATGGAGATAAGATTTGTGTACCTCCATCACACCTTCATGTAATGACTTCTCCTTGGCCTTTCTCTATGTGGGGCATGGATGTCATTGGACCAATTTCTCCAAAGGCTTCTAATGGTCATAGATTTATCTTCGTGGTTATCAACAACTTCACCAAATGGGTAGAAGCTGCTTCTTATGCCAACGTCACGAAATCTCCAGTTAGTAAGTTCTTGAAAAAGGAGATCATCTGTCGATATGGGATGCCAAAAAGAATCATATCTGACAATGCCTTGAATTTGAGCAATAGCACGATAGCGGAAGTTTGCGAGCAATTCAAAATCAATCATCACAATTCATCTCCCTATCGCCCAAAGATAAATGGAGCTGTGGAGGCAACTAATAAAAACATTAAGAAAATCGTTGCAAAAATTATTGAGACCTACAAAGACTGGCACAAAAAACTACCATTTGCCCTATTCACTTACAGAACTTCGATCAGAACTTTTACTAGGGCAATACCATTTTCACTAGCATATGGTATGGAAGTAGTTTTACTTATCAAGGTTGAAATACCTTCTCTCCGAGTCTTGACAGAGTTACAACTAGATGAGGTAGAATGGATTCAGACCCGATATGATCAGTTGAATTTAATCGAAGAAAAGAGATTAAGAGCTATCCGCCATGGTCAGATGTACCAGAAAGAATGATGTGAGCTTATGGAAAAAAGGTCCATCCTAGAGAATTCCATTAGGGAGATCTAGTTTTGAAAAGGATACTTCCTATTCATAAAGACTTTCGAGGGAAATGGATGCCCAATTGGGAATGGTCTTACGTGGTAAAGAAAGCTTTCTTAGGGGGAGCTCTCATTCTAACAGAAATGGACGGCAAGGATCTGCATAACCCCGTCAACTCAGACTCAGTGAAAAAATATTTTGCCTAAAAAAAGGAGAAATCGAGATGAAAACCCGCAAAGGGAGTCTCGAAAAATAATCGAGATGAAAACCCGTAAAGGGCGTCTTGAAATCAAAGAGATTTTGAGTTGAAAACCCACAAAGGGCGACTTAAATTCGAAATGAAGAATGGGTTCGAAATGATCGTTTCTCTCAAATGTAACAAAACATAGAAACTTCACAACATGAAGCATCAACAAAGCACTCCAAGTCTTCTAGACACATATCAGGCTTAGAATGATTCTCAGCGAGTCAGCTCAAAGAAGCTTATATTGCGATATTTGCGGCATATAATTGTCTTTTTGTTGTATACTTGGCAATTTTTTTACTAATGTTTGTCATCTTTGATTCTTCCTTTTGAACTGAATTTTCAATAAATTTCAACCTTATTCCCTCATAATCTTGTTTAAGCATCTTGCATTGAAAATAACAGATAATGAACAAACAACATAAATCATATAAATATCCATAAGCATCATTCTAGAATTTCTTAAATAGTACAGGAGCCCAAAACAGGACCACTAATTGAAAAACAAACTTGAAAACAAGCAGTTCAAGCTAAGCCTAGAAGTAGACAGAGTAACGCACCCATGGTAGAATTTGGACAAACAACATTCACGTGCATTCATTAGTTAGGAGCATTTGATTCATTCTAATCATGGCATCTTAATAATTTGGCCTACATTAGAGGTCTATAGAAGCATACTTTACAGGTCACATCCCCGCAAAATGGAGAGATGAGCTAGGGAAACATTGGAGCTGATGCCCTAGAGAATGAAGGGAAAGATTGAGATCACAAAGGCAAATCTTATACCCTAAAGTTTAAGAGGAGCAAGTTGAAGCTGCGACGATTGAAGGCACCAATATCTTACCCCGACCGCGGGGAAAATTGAAGCATCCGATCTTTTACCCTAATCAGAGGGCAGATTGAAGAAATACTAGTTCCTAATCCCGATCATAGGGAAAATTGAAGCACACGATCTCTTAACCTGATCATAGGGAAGAGTGAAACTTAAAAAGGTCATCTACCTGATGAGATACGGAGAAGTAGACCAAATCGATGAAGCGAAGCTTAGTGTGAGTGAAACTTCAAACCTCATCTTCTTGATGAGATACAGAGAAATGAGTCAAAGCAATAAAGAGGTCATCTTCTGGATAAGGTACAGAGAAGTGTACCAAATCCGTCTTCCTGATGAGATACAGAGAAGTGTATTAAAACAATGAGGCGGTCATCTTCCTAATGAGATACAAAGAAGCAGACCAAATCGATGAAGCAAAGCTCAGTGTGAGTGAAACTTCAAACCCCATCTTCCTGATGAGATACAGAGAAGTGAGTCAAAGCAATAAAGAGGTCATCTTCCTAATGAGATACAGAGAAATGTACCAAATCCGTCTTCCTAATGAGATACAGAGAAGTGGATTGAAATAATGAGGCAGTCATCTTTCTGATGAGATATAGTGAAGTAGACCAAATAGATGAAGCGAAGCTCAATGAGAGTGAAACTTCAAACCCCCCATCTTCTTGATGAGATATAGAGAAGTAGGTCGAAGCAATAAAGCGGTCACCTTCCTGAAGAGATATAGAGAAGTGTACCAAATCCGTCTTCCTGATGAGATACAGAGAAGTAGACCAAATCGATGAAGCAAAACTCAATGAGAGTGAAACTTCAAACCTCCCATCTTCTTGATGAGATACAAAGAAGTGGTTGAAGCAATAAAGTAGTCACCTTCCTGATGAGATACAGAAAAGTGTACCATATTCATCTTCTTGATGAGATACAGAGAAGTTGGTTAAAACAATAAGGTGGTCATCTTCCAAATAAGATACAGAGAAGTAGACCAAATTGATGAAGCGAAGCTCAATGAGAGAGAAACTTCAAAACCCCCATCTTCTTAATGAGATACTGAGCAGTGGGTCAAAGCAATAAAGTGATCATCTTCTTGATGAGATACAGAGAAGTGAATCACAATAATGAAGCGGTCATCTTCTTGATGAGATACAAAGAAGTAGACCAAATCAAATGAAGCAAAGTTTAATGCAAGTGAAACTCTAAACCCCTATCTTCTTGATGAGATATAGAGAAGTGAGTCGAAACAATAAAGTGGTCATCTTCCTGATGAGATACAGAGAAGTAGACCAAGAGATGAAGCCACAACACCATACACCTGAAGTGTCAGTGAATTGAATCAAAGGCTACGATGACAGATCTCAAATCAACTTAAAGTTGCAAGAGAATTGAGTGGAGTTACAGTAGCAAATTTTGTCTTTTTGAAATTTCCTTAGGGCAAAAAGGAATCACAACACCAAAGATGTAGAGAAGTAGATACAGTAGAGTTGAGCAACCAATAAGGAGAAGGGTGGGCAATTAAAGAAAGAGCATCAAAGAAACGAGACCTGACTAAATTGAGCTTCCTTTTAGTCTTTGCCTTGATAAGCAAAAAGGGGCAGCTGTTGGAGACCAATTTGTCCGGGGCCAATCATAGACCCAAATTGAACCCAAAAAATAAAATTTGAAATTTGAAATTTATTTTAAATTTTAAATTTATTTTGTCTAAGCTACCCAAAACCTCAATTTAACCCAATTACAACCATGACCCAATACACCTAAACCTAAAGAACCTAAAGTCAAACCCTAAATACAGCAACTTGCACTACTACCGCCCCTACCTTGGCCACCCAGGAGCCGTCACATCAGCACCGCCACCAGTAGCTTGCCACCACTGTGACCCACAAAAGGAGAAGAGAAAGGCATTTAGTTTGTAAAGGACAAAATACCACGATGGTAATTTCGGTTATAAAAGCCGAATTCAAACGATTGTAAGATTTTACAAGTTTTCTAGAGACCAATTTCGAAATAAAATACATAGACAAGTCAATACAGAAAAATAGCAAGCATTTGAAACCAATAGAAACATATAGCACTTGGGGAAGAATTGGACAGTAGATTACAAATCAGATTCAAAGCTTTCAAGCATTAAGTTATCAAGGTACAGTCCAATACATACACATTTATTGTCATTTATGATTCAAATTTCTAAACCCTTTTATATTATAAACATATATAATATATTATTTATTATATCATTATTACCCTTTTAAATATTTATTTCGAAATGGTTTAAAAAAATAATAATAAATACATAATAAATAATTATAATATTAAATAATTATAATAAATAAAAAAGGAAAGTTAAGGGTCATACTTGGATTTGAAGGGTTGCCGCCGCCACGGACGGTGGCCGACAAGATATGCGAACACCTCTCGTTCGTGAATGGTCCTCAATGATTGGGATTTGCAAAGAAAAAACAAAAGGGGTTAAAAAACCCAAAATAAAATTAACAAATTTCGAAAAATACCAAGGAAACATCGAAACCTCGTTCAGACCTAGAAAATCGAGTTAGGTTTGGTTTTCAAAAATTATAACAATAGTAAAAATAATAAAAACATATTTTAAAAATAAAAAAAAGGCTAAAAGGACAAACAAATTTGAAAATTTAAAGTGCAACAGCAAACGTTTTTTGATTTTCTTCAAAATCTTGGTTCGATAGTTTGTAAATCTGAACCTAGATCGACGTTTTTCACAAAGAAAGCAAAAAAAAGGAGAGATTTTTACCTGGGCCACCGTGGACGGCAGCACGTGATGGCGGGCAATAACGGATCGGCGACGGAGAAGTGTCGAACTCTACGTCCGGCCATGAAGTTTTGAGGAGAGAGAACAGAGAGAAAATAAAGATTAAAATCAATTTTTTTAACAAAATGAAAAGTGAAATTTTTTTTTGCTAAATTTTGGTTTATATAGGCCCAAGAAACGACATTGTTTTGGCCTAGGCAACACCGTTTTGGCGTTAGACCCAAATTCGACTCAACCCGCAGTCAAGATTCACGTGTTTTTGAATTTTGGGTTATTTACGCACACGATCCTTCCGCATTTTTTATTCCTACAATTTCATCCTTTTAACATTTTTAATTTATTTTTAGTTTGCCCTTAAATTTTATTTCATTTTTAATTTAGTCCTTCGACTTTCGGAAGCTTGGGAAGCTACCACGTGTCAAATTTTTCGGTATTTTGTGCATAAAGCCCTTATTTTATCTAAAATTTACATTTTGACCCCCAAATTTTCCCAAAATCACATTTTGACATATAAACTTTCTTAAAATCATATTTTGACCTCAAACTTTCTTAATATTACATTTTAACCCTAAACTTTCCTAAAATCATATTTTAACCCCTAAACTTTTTTAAAATCATATTTTGACCCTAAACTCTTCCAAAATTTCATTTAAAACCTTAAAAATCTCTAAATTACATTTTAACCCCTAAACTTTTCCAAAATTACATTTTAACACTTAAACTTCTCCAAAGTACATTTTAACCCCTAAACTTTTCCAAAAATCATATTTTAACCCTTAAATTCCCAAAATTACATTTTAACCCCTAAATTTTTCCAAAATTATATTTTAACCCTAAATTCTTCAAATCTTCATTTTTAACCCTGGTTTTTTTTTTTCTCTTTCTTTGACTTTTGGACATAAATATTATTATTATTCTTCGTATTTTTTAATTAATTCTGTTTTCTGATTTTGTTCAACGTTTTTTCATACTTCGTATATTATTAATCTTATGTTTTTTTTTTGCGTATTTATTTATCTGCTTAATTATTGTCTATCTTTGTATTATTTAATTTTGCCATTAATTTCTCATTCGTATTCAATTGACGCACTCATTCTTTAAAACTAAAATTGTTTTCTGTTTTAAAAATACAAAAAAAATTTAGAACCGAGGCAATATCCTTTCGTGTGAAAATTTCGGAAAATTGTGCCCTAACATGCTGGGTGTGATTTTTCGTATAATTCGCACGATCAATTATCCTTTTCAAACCTTTTAAATGTCCTTCAATTTCGAAATTCTGAGAACGTCGTGCCATAACGTGTTGGACACGACTTCAATTCTCCAAGAAATTCGAAACACACGGGGCATTTTTGAAGTACAAGGATCGTATTTTAAACTTCACTCGAGATTTCAAGTTTTCAAAAAATATAGAAATAATTTTAAACCACAAAACGAGACAATATCCTTTCGTGTGAAAGCTTCGAAAAATTATGCCTTAACGTGCTAGATGTGATTTTTCGTATAATTCGCGCAATCAAATATCCTCTTTAAAACCTTTCAAAGCATCCTTCAATTTCGAAATTTCGAGAACATCATGCCTTAACGTGTTGGACATGGCTTCAATTATCTGAGAAATTTGAAACACACGGGCATTTTTCTTAAAATTTGATTTTTGAAAATCAAGCGAAATAAGTTATGTGTAAAAAGATCGTATTTTAAACTTCACTCGATATTTCAAAGTTTTAACAAACAAGACCTGAAAATAATCGATGTGGTACAAATTTTGGGCGTGTCAGGGTGCTAATTCTTCCTCACACGTAACCGACTCCCGAACTCATTTTCTGGATTTCAAAGACCAAAATATTTTTCAAAACGGATTTTAACGTTTTGTGGTGATCCAATCACACCGAATAAAAAGATTAGTGGTGACTCCCATTTTTCGATTTTTTAAAAATATTTTTCGAGACTTTTTTCAAAAAAACTTTTCGACAGAAAAAGAAATGAGAAAAAAATAATATTAAAATGTTAAAGTCCATTGACACCCAAAATCCAAATACAATACCACTACCCAAACCCAAACCAAATTATAGATCCAAACCTATCTAGACCCACCTAAACCTAATACTTAATTACCCATTTAGCCTAAATTCCCATTGGCCCAAACAAGCCCTAAACCTTAAGGAAATTAGAAAACCCTAATTTCCTAAGCCACTTGTCGCCGTTGCTCACCCACACCCCTCATGCTACGTCAGATCTGCACTGCACTCCCGAGGTCGTCAGACTCTCATATCGAGACCACAGGCACGCCTAACACCGCCCACGGCTCATTGTCATCAAATACCTGCAAAAGAGGAAGCAAGAACAATAAAAAATGTTATAATCTGGCTATAAAGCCATGAAATCAAATTGTAAACGGGGTTCCCATCTTCGATTTTATGAAGAATGATCAGCGGAAAAATCAAATAAAATGGAACATTTTATTTGCTTGTTTTTTCATTTTCAAAACTCAGAGTGACGATGAAATAAAAAAGAGAATATGGAGACACTTACGAGAAGACATATCGACAAGAAATACAGATCAGAATACATTCGAGAATTTTTTTTCAAATGTTTACAAGGTATATCATCATATCATATATTTACATATTGATTTATATTTTTTTTCTACTTCGAAAACGTACATGTACATATATGTATATATTCTATTCTAAAAAAATATACGTGTATATATTCTATTCTAAAAAAATATACGTGTATATATTTATTTATTTTTTTCATCTATTTAGAAATAAAATATAATATAGAATAAAAAACGACAAAAAAAATGAAAGAAAATAAAAAATGAACTTAGATCCAAGGGTTTTTATAAAAAAATCATCAAAATCATTCCTTTTTGAGGATCTTTGGAAGATCTATCGTCGATCTAAGGTTTTAACACAAAACTAGTAAAAACGAAACCCTTTTTTTATAGATCTAGGCAAGATCGGGTTTAATCTAGACCTAGATCTATCTTATAAAAGATAAAAAGAGTTTTTTTTTACCTACCACCGTGTACGGCTTTTCGCGGCGGTTTGGGCGACAGCAGAACGGCGGTGCAACGACGAACTAGGTGAAACCCAAAGCCGACGAACGACAGACAATAAGAGAGTTTCAGAGAAAAAAAGAAAGCAAATCTGTTTTTTGTATAAAGAATGAATGAAATGGGATTATTTTTAGGAATTTTAACTTAAATACCTTAATTAAAACGCTACCGTTTCAGCCGCAGAATTTTTTTAGAAAATGTAAAGGGGAAATTTATTTTTTTGAGTCCCAGCAAATCCTCAATTTTCTCAAAATTTCTTTTTTTTATTTGCATTTTAATCGATTGTTTTAAATTAGAAAACTGATTTCTTTTTTAAAATTGGTCCTTTAATTGCTATTGTGAAACTGTTTTGTAAAACTTTGAAATTTTTCATATTTAATCCTTTCCTTTTTAAGTCATATTCATCTGGTTCTTTCACCTTTTAGAATCTTTTAATCTTTTAAATTTAAATCATGTTTTGGCTTTATTTTTTAACTTAGCTTTCCTAAATTGCATATATTTATCTATTTCAACAACATGTTATTTATTTTATGCTTTCATATTTGCATTTTATTATTTTTTATTATATCGCATATTTACTTGTCATTACCTGTTTATAACATATTATACTTTGCCATTATATTCGCACATTGTGCTAATTTATTCATCCCTTCTAAAAAAATGTTAAATATCTATGTTCAAATTTTTTTAAAAATAATAATAAAATGCAATGTTTATCATTCTGTGATTTAAGAGAAATCGTGCTTTAACTTACTAGGTTCGGGTTTTTTTACTCGATTCGAAATGATTGGATACCCTTTTTTCCTTTTTTACGAAATGATAAAACATGTGATTTTTCTAAAAAAAAAAAAAAGAAGGAATGCTTGTTGTCTTTGAAGATTTGAGGAGTCGTGTCCTAATTCACTGGACACGATTTTCTTTCTCGATTTTCAAAATAACGAGTTTTATCCGCAAAGTTTGATTTTTAAAAATGATATTAAACTGGTTAATCATGCATTAAGGATCATATTTTAATTTCTATCCGAATTTTCAAACTTTTAACAATTACAACCCTAAAAAGAATTGGTTGGATACCAAGTTTTGGACGTGTGAGGGTGCTAATCCTTCCTCCCACGTAATCGACTCTCGAACTCGATTTTTTTTGGATTTCAAAGACCAAAGCCTTTTTTGATTAACTAAAACATTTTAAAGATACTCCAATCACACCAAATAAAAAAGGTTGGTGGCGACTCCCATTTTTCGATTTTAAAAAAAAAAAATTAAAAATCGGGATGCGTTTCGAAAACATTTTGACACTATTTTTTTTTTCAAGTTGATACCTTTATTAGTTCAATTGTCAGTTGAACCATTAAATATATTTAAAAAATTCAAAATTAACATGTGGAAAAAAAGAGAAAAAATATTATTTTTCTCTTTTTCTTTTTTATTTTCATTCTTTTGAATTAGATCAGTGATCGAATCAGTCAAGTCACTATTTCTTTATTTGATCAATTCGTCTAATTCAACAAATAAATTATTAAAATTTAAAAAAATCAAAATAGAGAAAAAAAAATGATTTTTTTCTAGCTTTGTTAAATTGATTTGCATCGATTCACAAGTCAATTGGTTCAACCTCTATCTTGGAACCAACACCTTGATCAATTTCAGGTCTAGTTTTGAAAACACTAATTTTGATCGATAAAATAACTTCTTTAATCCCGTTAGGTAAAGCAAGCAGACAATGATGTTCAAAAATAAAATTAATCACCAATTGCTCGACCTTTGAAAGGTAAATTTTAAGCATTGCTAGTATCGCCATTTCAACTATTAATTCAATTTCAAATACATTGATCTCAATATAAATCATTAGTTTATTATATATTAAGTAATTTTTTATTGCAATGAAATATTTTAATTATATTATTAAAATTAAAATTTTGTTATTGTTACTTGTTTGTATAAAATTATAAAAAAATTATATAAAATCAAGTGTGTTAAATAATTTTATTATAAAATATAACATACTACAAGTTAATTTTGTTGATTTTTAAAATAATTAAATAAATTACCTTAATTTTTAAATAATTGAAAAATATAAAAGATCTAACATTTGAGGTAAAAAAAACTAATAATTTGAAGGAAAAAAAGGAAAAGAAAAAAAAAAGAGATCGGTAAATAGAAAAAAGAAAGAAAATTAAATAATTTGATGATTGAGGTCCAGTTCAAGTTCCTTGTCATAGTTGCACTTAATTTTTAAAAGATTAATCAAAATTTTATTATTTCATCATTTAAGGAGGGAAGAAATTAAATTATAATTTTACGATAGTAAAAATATAATTTCATCATTTAATAGTTTATATTTTTATAATTTTTAAAAGATTAATTAAAATTTTATTATTTTTAGAGTGTTAAAATGCAATTTTATCTTTACTAATCTCAAATTTTAAAAAGCTTAGATACAAAAATTTCTATTTTAAGGAGATCGAAACTCCTACCAACCCCTTAACTACGTCCCTGACTATACATTTAATGATTTAGATAAAAATACACTTTTCAATATAAGAAGATAGTAGATGACTAATTCAATAAATAGCAAATACTGAGTTAACATATTTAATAATTTAAATTTATTTTCATCAATCTAATAATTAAAATTATTTAAATCACATTGGAATCATACCACTAAAGATTCCACACAACATCCCTTACATTAGAGAAGTACTTGAAAGTAAAATAAAGTATTGTGATACATCAGTGATCACTAATTCGAGTCCTAGATAGGATGTGGATCACTTACTGTGACTCGAATAAGTCCCATCAGACGAGTCGGTGCAAGGTGAACCGTGAGACGACAGCAAGAAGATTTCGTGGACCTAGCTCGCACAGATCAAGGGATGGCCACTGTCTCAGTTCGCATATACCCATGAAGCTCGCAGAAATGACCGTTTGCTCCGGAGGCAATTCAAACACGTGTCCAACAGGCCTGAAGCCCGTTGACAATCCTAGGAATAGGAAGGACCACGTGCTCCGTAAGCAACCCAAACACGTGTCCAGCCGGCATGGAACCTACTAAAAATGTCAATACTAGTAACAATGGAATCGAGACAAAATAGTGAAGTCATATCATGAATTGTAATAACTTGTATAAATATTCGAATGCTCCATCAATAAGACACGATAATATCACTCAATAAGTATGGTCTTCTCTTACATTAAAATAGATGAAGAGGAGCATTATCATAAAAAAAATTCGGGTCATGGCTTTTGACAGTTTATTAATAGTTTATTGGATGCTAAACACACCAATCCAAAAAGAAATATAAAGTCGCAGCTTTACACCTAATGTGGATAAATTAGGATATGTTTTCTAATTACATAACGATGGATTTATGTACTTTACTTTATGAATCCGTATCAACTTTGATGAGAAAGCCTTTTTAGGTTACTTTTTTTGGCCTGTATAGATATTTAAAAGCCATGTCTACGTCTTCATGAATGCCACTTCATCAATGGAGGCACTAGATTTTATAATAAAGGTATATTATAATGGGTTATTATTTAATACATTTGTGATAGAGTTTAGCTCCTTAAGCAGATTTAATAAATTATCAAGTGTATTTAACTGATACTTTGAAAATAAAAAATAAATAAATAAGACACATTACAGTTTCTTAAATTTGCTTATGGTGTTTAAAAATTTTACCAGTGTATCAAATAATAGTCCTAATAAAATTTGAGTAAACCACACTACTAGTCACCCAACTATTAGTAAACTTCTTTTTTACTCACCTAATTGTTAAAAGTTATAAAATGGCCACTCCAACCATTAGTTTATTTCTTTTTTGGTCATGTAACAATGAAACATTACAAAATGATAATCCATCTATTCAATTTTACATTTTTAAGTCACCAACTGATAGAATCTTTTAAATTTGACAGAATAGCAACTTTAACCCTAAACATTTATAACTTATATCAATTTAGTCTTGATTCTAAAAAAATTAACCCTCGACATTTTACATATTGTGTAATTTGACCTTTTTTGTAGCTTTCCTTTTCTTTGTGACATTGAGGATTAATTCTAAAATAATTAGAAAAGATTAAAATAATTCTATTTGATTTTTGGGTGTTTTCATTTTTTATATATTTTCAATCAAATTTAACTAATAAATTTACTATAGGGGCCTTTATGTTGTGGTCTTTATTGTTGTTGATGAGATCTGTCATCCTTTATTGTTCTATGGTGCTTGGGAGAATCTATAGGATAGTAAATATATAGCCCATTGAGTGTCATTGGTTTGAATAATCTTTCTTGGACCTATCACCCAATAGGGGTCTACCTCTTCTAGGATTATTGAAGTTCGTTTGGAGTATCATTGGGACCTAGCTTTTACTCTCTACATTTCATAACTCTTAGAGAATCTATATGCCATTTCATACAAAGTGGACAAATGTGCAAGTGGTTTACCAACCAAATTATACTCCAAATGATTATGGCTAGTACTTGACACAAAAGGCTTGAATGGTGAAGTCCACTTGTACGTCTTTGGTGGTCATGGTCGTAACCAATGAATCTTTTCTCAAAATCCCTCAAAAATTCATCTTTGTGTTGCCTAATGGACATCATATATGTTGGAAATTGCTGGAGGGTTGTTTCATCAATAACTTGCTCATAAACAAGTCCTTTAGCTACTCGAATTTGGAAATGAAATGTTCCAGGAGTGCTAAATACCAATCTTGAGCTAATCATTCAAGGTCATAAAAAATGCTTTGCATTTCATCTCATCTGATGCACCCAAAATATTCATGGGATTAATATAATGTGCCAAGAGGTCTTGAGGTTCCCCACACCCATCATAAAACATTTTGGGAAATTTGAATGTTTGGGGTTCATGGTGGAACAATATCTTAATGGCCAAAGGCTCTTTGGTATACATTTTAGGTAATCTTGTTGATTCCAACTTCCTATAGTTTTGCATCTCTTTTCCAACTTTTTTATCTTTTCTTCCAATATGTCTTCGCTCATCTTCTAGCTTTGGCTACCACTGTCATCTTCAAGCTCAGTAACATTATTTTTATCATGTTGTTTCTTGAGGTTAGTTTGGGTAGTTTCATCTTTCTTCTCTTGTGATGTTTTCTTGGGGGCTCCTCTAGCAACCCTTTGTTGGAGATTTTGAGAGAAGATAGATCCGGAGACGATATTGAATTAAATAGTAAACTTCGAGGCATGAGTGACGCTTTCCAAATAGAACTATTTGCCCTCACACAAAGTTGCTAGAGGGTTATGACAAAGGTCCTCCCTGGATACAATGAAGTTTTGAATTCCTTTTGATTAGCAAAATTGCGGAATTCCCTAACTCTTACTCTAATTTCTAAAAATTGGAATTGATTATAAAAAGAAATGTAAATTTGTGAGCATCATAGTCCATCTATTTATATGAATTCAATGGATACTTGTTGAAGTATCACAACTCTTTCATATTGGACATACCTTTTGGAAGAGACTTGTCCCATGGAAATGTATCCATTGGATGATAAATCATCACTTTTCAATTAAATTTAAAAGATTATAAATCATCACTTTTAATTTGAATAGTGCCAATTAATTTGCAATCTATAAATTTCCAACAATCTCCCACTAGATTGCTAATTTCAGAAAATAAGTACACAACGATTAAGCATAAAGAAGGGTGTCCACAGATTGAACCTTTCTTTAGTGCAAACTTCTCAAAGTATCAAAAAAGTGAATGGTGACTAATTGCTTGAACCATCACTTTTAAAGTCAATACTGAAAAAATTTCACACATAATCGTAAAGAAATAGAGTAAGAATTTAATTTGTTTTAGCATCGTTATGGCCATGTGCTCATCCCGTTTCATGAACATGTACGAGAAACAACCATAAATAAAATCTCGTTGAAGTGGCACCACTTCATGTCCTTGTAGGTGGATTTCATGACAATTAATGTCCATCAATTAAGAGTAAAACTCATCCTCCTAAAATATAATTACTAAATCATGGTTTTTAGTGCACATTGTCATTCGATAACTTGTTATTACCCTTTGAACCTTGAAACTAACCTTTGGCTAGAAAAAGGTAGGGTTTCCATTATCAATGATGCAATTAGAATGGTTTTAATCCCATCTTAGTGGTGGTACTTTTAACTAAATCCCTTGACAAACCTTTTGTCAGTGGATCCGCTAAATTGTCAATTGCCTTAACACAAGTAACAGTTATCACACCGTCCCTAATCAATTGTCTTACATACTCATATCTCAAACTTATATGTCTAGACTTTCCATTGTACGCTCGAGACATGGTGGATTCACTATCACAATATACTGAAATGGTGAACCTACGTTACGGCCAAAACTTTATATCTAGCAATAGATTTCTTAGCTATTTCGCTTCCTTGCCAGTAGCCACCAAGGCTAAAAATTCAGCCTCCATAGTTGAATGTGAGATGCAAGTTTGTTTCTTGGAGGCCCAACTAATGGCTCCACCTCCGATCGTAAAAATCCATCTAGATGTGGATTTATTGTCACTTAAACTTGTAATCCAACTTGGATCCGAGTAACCTTCTAGTACCGCAAGATAATCACTATATAATAATCCCAAATTTTTTATTTTCTTAAGATAACAAAAAATCCTACAAATTCCTTTCCAATGATCAGTACCAGGACAATTTGTAAGTCTCGCCAATTTGCACACAGTAAATGTGATATCAGGTCTAGTGCAACGCATTGCATACATTAGACTTCTAATTGTGCTTGCATACTCAAGTTGCACTATAGCCCTGCCATTATTCTCACTTAACTTGAAGTTCGAATCGTATAGAGTGTTCAAATCCTTGATATTTAAGTGTTTGAACTTTTTCAATACTTTCTCGATGTAGTGAGATTGACTTAATGCAAAGTCCTTTTCATTCTTTTTCACCTTTATACCTAGAATTGTATCTACCTTATTGAGATCCTTCATCTTAAAATTTGAGGCTAGATACTCTTTGGTCTCACGAACACCTTCCATGTTCGTCCCAAAAATCAACAAATCATCTGCATAGAGACAAATAATTACATCGTACTTATCAATGAATTTAGTGTAAATACATTTATCTCCACCACTATGCAAAAAAACCATATGACAAAATAACAGAATCAAATTTCTCATGCCACTGTGTAGGGGCTTGTTTTAAACCATATAATGATTTGATCAACTTAGACACAAGCACAAAGCCTTCTGGTTGCTCCATGTAGACTTCTTCTTCGAGATCACCATTTAAAAAAGTCGTCTTAACATTCATTTGATGTACATGTAACTTATGGGTGGATGCAAGTGCTATAAGAATTCGAATGGAGGTCATCCTAGCAACTGGTGCATAAGTGTCAAAATAATCTAGGACTTCCTTTTGCCTAAATCCTTTAGCCACCAACCTAGCCTTAAAGATTGGAGAACCCCCTGTTGGAGTGTTTTTCCTCTTAAACACCCATTTACACCCGATGGGCTTCAATCCTTGAGGAAGATCAACTAGAATCCAAGTATTATTGGACAATATTGAATCCGTTTCATCATTGATCGCCTCTTTCCAAAATGTCGCATCCCTAGAAGTCATGGCTTCACCATAGGATTGTGGATCACCATCTACATTAAACATTATGAGGATCTTCTTAATTACGGATTCTCCATTTCCCTCAACAAGGAATGCTAAAGATTGTGAGGAAATGAAATCTGGACCAAAATCCTTTACTTTTCTCACTCTTTGACTTTTCCTCGGTTCCATATCCTTATTGTCACAAAGACTTCTTTTGGTTTGATCAGTTGAGATCATTTGTTAATATTCTTTTTTCGAATCCATTGAATCATCGAAAAACTTATTTTCAATGAATATAACATCTCTTGTTTCAATTATCGTATTTGACACTAAGTCAAGAACACGATATGCCTTAGAATGTTGGGCATATCCAACGAATGCACCTTTGACAGCTCTTGGACCTAACTTTGTTCTCTGTTGGTCGGGAACTCTATAGTAAGCCCTCACACTTTGAAATAATTTAAGTTTGGCATCCGGCCTTTCCATAACTCATATGGAGATACTTTGAATTTTCTCGATGGTATTCTATTAAGGGATATAATACACAGTCAATAATACTTCACCCCATAAATTATATGGAAGTTTAACATTTAACAACATCGAGTTAACTATACCCACTAAAGTACGACTCTTTCTTTTCGCCAAACCATTTTGTTGCGGAGTATAAGGCGCAGAACACTCATGTACACACCTTGTTCCTCACAAAATAAATAAAATTCATTTGAAAAATATCCACCACCTCTATCACTACGAAGCACTTTGATTTTCTTACTAAACAAATTATCAACCTCATTTTTAAAATGTTTAAACATAACAAAAGTCTCGTCTTTACTTTTCATGAGATACACATAAGTAAATCTAGAAAAGTCATCTATAAAAGTGATAAAATATCATTTTCCACCTCTTGTTAGAGTTCCATTTAATTCACAAACATCCGAATGAATTAAATCTAACACTTGCAAATTCCTTTCACACTTATTAGGAAATGGCTTCTTAGTAATTTCTGATTGAATACAAATTTCACATTTATTCATAAACTCTTCATTACTTAGATTGATATAATCATTCTTTTGCATATATTTTAAAGTTTTAAAATTAAAATGTGCTAAACGTGCATGCCACAAAGGATAAGACTCAACAATATAAACAGAAGAATTTACTTTATTCATATCAATGCTCAACTTGAACATACCCTAATTACAATATCCTTTTCCTACATATATATCACCCTTAAACAAGACAAACTTATTGGATTCCAAGATAACCTTAAAACCTTGTTACACAGAAGACTCACAAGCACTAAATTTTTTCTCACATCAGGAACATGCAACACATTGGACAAAGTCAATTTCTTCCCAGATTTGAAGTTGAGTTCCACCGTCCCTTGACCGAGCACCTTAACCGATTGATAGTTGCCCATAAGCACTTCACGGTTTACCACTAATTTATAATTCTTGAATTGTTTTCTATCGTTGAACATGTTGAAGCCCAATTTGTCCGGGCCCAACACTTTGTTCAAATTGAACCCAAATCTTTATTTTAAATTTATTCTAAGTTTAGAATTATTTTAAATTTAAATTTATTAAGTTTAAATTTATTTTAAATTTAAAATTTGAAATATTGTCTCAAGCTTAATATTAAATTTAAAATAAAAAGCCCAAGTTACAAAAGCCCAAATTACCAAAAAGACCTAAACACTACCCAAAATACAAGCCCAATTACAAACCCTTGACCCATTACATTCAACCCAAACCTAAGACCTAAATTTGAGCATGGTAGCAAGTTGCTACCAACAACCTCCATCCCTGCTAATCAATGCCCACCACGTCATCACCAAGTTGCACCACCAGCAACTTGCCACTGCCACCGTCTCTGCACCAGCCACCACTACAAAGCCAAACCTGCAAAGGAGAAGACAGGCATTTAGTGAGAATAGACAAAAAAGAATCATTGTACAAATGACTATAAAGCCAAAATTGAAAGCAATTGTAAGGGGTTACAAGCTTTTTAGAAATCAAGAGAGAAATAATAAACATTTGCAAAAAAAATAAATATACAAAGCAGTTGATATTAAACTGTAAGCAGAATACCAAGCATTACCAGAGTCGGTGTTAGCCAGGTACTATTCGAATACATACATATCTATTGTTGTTTTAAATATTGAAGCCGTACATATTCTGAGTATATTAATGTACGTATTTATCATATCATTATTAGCCTTTATACCTAAACATGCATTTAGTAAATAAGTAATAAATATATAATAATAATAATAATAATATAATAATAATAATAATAAATATAATATTAATAACATTAATAATAATAAATAAAAAAGGAATACGAAAAGGTCAGAAAGCATATCCTTGGGATGGTGTCGTCGTCGTCGGAGTAACACCATGGTCATCTCCGAACGTTGCCTCGATTTCATCGTGGACTGGATCTGTAAAGGAAATAATAAACGAATTAAAACTAAAAAAATAAATGACTTATTTCAAATAAAAAAGGAAATAATAAAAATAGGAACAGATCTGAGAAAAAGATGGGAGTTTCAAAGGAAAAATCCAAACCTTTTTAAGAAATGAAAATAGAAGAGTTTTTTAAAAGAAAAGTTGTCAAAATTTTTAAAGAAGAGGAAAGGAGAAGAAGAGGGAAGAAATCTTACCTCCGAACGCTGTGGACAGAGGCGCGTGATGATCGGACGCGACGCACGTGTGACGGACATTGGATAGAGTGGCGGCCGGACATGGGTTTTAGATAGTCAGACATGGGGTGGCCATGAGAGAAAAAGGATTTTGATTTTTTTTTTTTAAGAAATGAAGGAAGAAATGAAGATTTGAAACAAATTTTGGGTTTAAGTACCCTTACCAAAACGGCAACGTTTTGGTAAGGATCTTTTGAACAAAAACGACATCGTTTCATGCCCAGACCCGTGGCTCAATCCGATCTGACTCGCTCCAACCTCAAGATCCGCGTGTTTTTTACTAATGGTATATTTATGCATTTGGTCCTTCTGCTTTTTTTTGATTTTGCAATTGAGTCCTTTTTATGTCTTAATTAATTATAAATTAGCCCAATAATTTCATTTCTTATTCAATTTAATGCTTTGCCCATTCGAAAGCCCAAGAAGCTGCCACGTGTACTTAATTTGGCTTATTTATGCAGTTGGTCCTTCCCTTTTTATTTTTGTCTCAATTTTGCCCTTAAATCAAGTTTTGTTTTATTACAAAATTGGCCCAAAAATTTTAAATGACTTTCAAATTAGTCCTTTGACTTCAGAATGATTGAGAAGCTGCCACGTGTCACCATTTTATGGTTTTATTGCCCTAAAAGTCCCTAAACTTTCCAAAATTCCATTTTTGACCCTGAATTCTCTTAAAATTATATTTTTACTCCCTAAACTTTCCAAAATTCCATTTTTAACCTTGAATTTTCCAAAAATTACATTTTTTATCCTCAAACTTTTTGAAATTCCATTTTAACCCCAAATTTCCAAAAATTATATTTTTACACCCAAACTTCCAAAATTCCATTTTTACCCCAAATTTTCCAAAAATTACATTTTCTTCCCTGAACTTCTAAAAATTCCATTTTTAACCTCGAATTTTCCAAAAATTATATTTTCACCCCAAACTTTCCTAAATTCCATTTTTAATCCTGAATTTTCCAAAATTTACACTTTCACCCCCAAGCCTTCCAAAAGTTACCATTTTACCCCCGAATGTCTAAAAACACCATTTTGACCCCAACCTTTCAAAAATTACCATTTTACCCCTAGATGTCTAAAAATTCCTTTTTTAACCTCGAACCTTCCAAAAATTACCATTTTGTTCTTGAAGCATCCAAAATTATCGTTTTACCCCCGAGCATCCAAAAATCACATTTTTGACTCTATTTATTTTGCTTTTCTTTCTTTTCAATGTTTATATTTAGTTTTTGATTATTATGCTTTCGAATTTTGTATTCTCTTATTTTCATTTTCGTGTATAATTATCTGCTTAACCATTTTCTTCGTGTTATTTAATCTTCGTTATTATCTGCTCATTCACATTTAAAATTATATATTTGTTTTCAAAATTATTTTCACAAACCTTTAAAATCGAGGCAATGTTCATTTCGTGTGGAAACTTCGGGAAATCATGCCCTAATGTGTCGGGTGTGATTTTTCGTATAACTCACACGAATTGAATATCCTTTTCCAAGTTTTTAATGCCTTTTAACTTCGAGATTTCGAGAACGTCGTGCCCTAACGTGTTGGTCATGACTTTAATTCTCCGTGAAAGTCGAAGTAAACGGGCGTTCTATCTTTAAATCTTTTAAGTCATGTGTTCGAGGATCATATTTTAAACTCAACACCAAATTTTGAGTTTTCAAATATATATATAAATAATTTTGAAACAAAAACGAGGCAATGTCTGCTCATGTGAAAACTTCGAAAAACCATGCTCTAACGTGCGGGGTATGATTTTCGTATAATTCATGCGATCGAATATGCTCCTTAAGGTCTGTCAAAATGTCAATCAGTTTCAAAAGTTCGAGAACGTAGTGCCCTAATGTGTTGGACACGAGTTTCAGTTCTCTTAGAAATTCGAGACACACGGATAATTTTCCTCAAATAGTATTTTCTTTGAAACCATGCAAAGTTTTCCAAAACAAAGATCATATTTTAAATTTTACTCGAGTTTTCAAATGTTTAACAAACCAAGACCTGAAAGTAATCAATGTTGTACCAATTTTGGGCATATGAGGGTGCTAACCCTTCCTCATGCGTAACCGACTCCCGAACCTGTTTTCTGGATTTCGAAGACCAAAGTATTTTTCAAAACGGACTTTAAACGTTTTGTGGTGATCCAATCACACCAAATAAATGGTTGGTGGTGACTCCCATTTTCCAATTTTAAAATAATTTTCGAAACACGTTTTAAAAAATGGTTTCGATCATGAACAGTAGCACCAGAGTCAAGCCACCAATTATGAGACTTATCGATCATGGCTATGTTGAGTTTGATAATCATACCAATCTCCAAATTCTCGACCCCTTCCCATGGCCACTAAGTTCATATCCTCCATCATATTAGCTTTGGAAGTTGTGGCATCTTGATTCTTTTTTAGAAGTTTACAACCTTTAATGTAGTGTCCTTTCTTATACCATTTCGGGAGTTCTTGGATTGCTCACATGGCTCACTTTAGAACTTTAAGGAAGATAAATTGCATCACGCTTTCGAGTTTCCTCTTCAATACGCAAATGCCTAAGTATTTTCTCTACAGTGAAGTCCTCTACCATATGCAGAAGTTTCTTCCGATAATTGTTCCAAGACGAGGGTAATTTTGAGATGATAGCCCTAACTTGTAACATTTACGGAATAACAACTTTCAAGTCACGAAGTTTGCTTACAAGGACTTGTAATTCATGAACTTGATCATGATCGGGATACTATCAAGCATTTTGAATTAAAAATATTTCATCATTAAAAATTTATTGGTACCTTGTCACTCGGTGTTATATTTCTCTTCAAGAGCTTTCCATATTTCCACCGGGGATTGCAGTAACATGTAAAGATCATACAATCGATTGGACAAGGTGTTGAGAATGTGTCCACGACATGTGAAATTATCTTCCTCACGCTTCTTCTTGAGTTCAGCTACTTTCGCAATTTCCTCTAGATTTGCATTATGGGCGGGATCCTCCACAGGTTGTAAGTTTGGATCCAAAACGTATGCCACATTCAAAACGGTAAGAAGGAACATCTTATCCTTCCAACGATTGAAGTTTGAGCCATCAAATTGGTCAAGTTTCAGAAAATCTTGGTTCATCACTTTGAATACGGTGGTAACCTCTGTCGACATCTTCAAAATAGTTCTCTTTGATTGTTGGAGATTATAAGAGAATATAGGTCCAGAGATAATATTAAATTAAATAGTAAACTTTGAGACACGAGTGATGCTTTCCAAAGAGAACTATTTGCCCTCAGACAAAGTTGTTAGAGGGTTATGACAAAGGTTCTCCCGGGATACAACAAAGTTTTGAATTCCCTTTGATTAGTAAAATCGCAGAATTCCCTAACTCTTACTATAATTTTTGAAAATTGGAATTGATTATAAAAAGAAATGTAAATTTGTGAGCATCATAGTCCATCTATTTATATGAATTCAATGGATACTTGTTGAAGAGTCACAACCCTTTCATATTAGACATTCCTTTTGGAGGAGACTTGTCCCATGGAAATGTATCCATTGGATGATAAATCATCACTTTTAATTTGAATAGTGCTCATTAATTTGCAATCTATAAATTTCCAACACCCTTAACTCATTAATAATCTTTTCATTTCTCTCTTTTCATACATCTTCTTGTCTTTCTCTTTCCATCTGGTCTTGGATGAACTTTTGTTGCTCTTCATACCTTTTTGTTTAGAAGAGAGTTTTTCTTCCATTGCTTTCATTTTGTATTCATGTTAACGAATTGTTAGGACCTTGATTTAGGATTTTGAGAGCCTTGGTTAGTAGGTAGGGTATTGGCATGAGTTTGAGGGGGGAACCATAGTGTCATGAGGGACGATACTAATAATACTACTGAAAATGGTTATAATGTGTCTTTTTGTAAGGTTTATAGGATGTTTGTTGGTACTAATCATAAGAGGTTTGCTGATGGGTGTTTTGATGTGCATGCATTCATTCTTGTGTTGCATTCATCTAGGTTTGAAAAGGTACATCTCTTTGGAGATTTTATTGATCATTATTAGGGTAAAGCTCATTGGAAGAGGGAACACTAGAACTCGTGCTAGCCATTTTCTTCCATACTTACTGCACAAAATTGCTAACCAGTGAGATTAATAAGGAAGAGGAAATGTACGTTATTGTAGTGGTTCACCCTTGGTTGGGGCAGAGAGCCACTAAATGGTCAATCTGATAAGATTGGTTATAGTGATAGGTTTTTGTAAAAGAATGATGAGGAAAGAGAGATGGTTTATGTGTCTTAGTTCTCTTCTCATATCATATAGTGAGTTAATATATGGGAGAACAAAGATGTCCACGTGTCCTAAGCTTACTAACAGTGGTTATATCTTATTCCCTTGTAGTGGCGGTGATGTGATGTCCTAAGATATGACTTCTTAGGATAAATAGGTAATCAATAATATTGGGATCTCACATACATCTAAGAAGGTGGAATCCATGAAGGTTCATTAGTTTATTGAGGTTCAAGGTTTTTTTTATTAGAGGTTAGCCAGGTGTGGACAGGTTGACTTGTGATTTTTTAATTGATGACATGTGGGGAGACACATGCAGGAGGTATAAAAATTTTAAGTAATACCATTAGGTTGATAACATTGACCAATAAATTAGAAAAAAAATTGTAATATATTCTTATGTCGCAGGCCATGGATCAAAGCCATGACCATTGCACACAGAATCGCTCATGAAGGTCAATTGGTCAAATGAGGCTCATTTAACCCACAATAACTAACTCGATTTGTGAAACATATGGAAAAGCCTATCTACTTGAAGTCTTGATGGCTTAATGAAACACTACAATAAAACTAGAGTTACCATGGTGAATATTGTAAATCCTAAGAGATAACATTGAATATTGTTTAAATCCCTCACGACTCTCATCTTGTAGATAAGCTTTAATCTCGACCATCGATGTAATTTAAAATGTATTTTTGGATCTAGGGGAGCTCAACTATAAATAGAGACATTCCCCCTTCATTTGTAATCACTCAGTGTATTCCATTCAAAGTTACTGAATGTATTTGAGAGTATTTATTGTCACACACCAAAATTAGGCCTAGAATTTTCAAGGGTATTTTAGAAATTTCAGCCTATATGTGCTCGAAATTTTGCAAGGATAGTGTTTTCAACAATGGTTATTAGGAAATTAAATCAATTTTTGAAAATAAGTTTTTAATACACTTAATTTTTAAAATAGGACTGATTTGTAATAAAGTCAAAATTATGAGCATTTATGTAGCAATTTTCCAAAAAGAAAAAATTCAACCTAAATAAACCCCCCAAGCTTGTTTCACGTTAAAACTCATTCCCCTTTACATGTCCTTGCCATCCCTTACTCCCTCAAACTCTCTCATTCTAGTTTTACTTCGAAAACCTAATTTATATTGATTTCTACCATCAACCAAGCATTAAATCCCCATTGAAATCAAGAAAAACACCCAAAAACTTCATTAATTTTATCTTCTTCTTCAAGAGTGAGTTTTACTGGATCACACCAAAGTTTGTTTTTCTTCCATCGAAGGTAATCATTCGTCTTTCTATTAGTAAATGGTATCTAGTCTCTTGAATTGAATTTATAGCCATTAAAACACAAGTTTTAAATAAAAGTCGAAAATTGGGTCATTAGTGGTGGATTTCGATTAAAACTTGGTTTTAAAGTTTTTTTCAACTTGTTTTAACAAGATTAGAAGGTTTCTAAAGATACTTTGAAGTTTCATTAAACATTTCTTGAGTTTTAATGAATTTTCGTCATAATGCCCATTTTACGTCAAAAAATTTTGATACCTTAAAACGTGTAATTTTGTGTAGTTTAAAGGTTGGAAATTAGCCATAGATGAATAAGTAGATGAATGGAATTTGTTTCGTGAAAATAGATTAAGTGTAGACCGATTATTAGAATTTAAATTTTTCTATGTTAAAGGTTTCGGTTTGATGAGAACTTAGATTAGCATGAGTTTTGGTTAGTTTAAGATGAATCCTTAGCTGATTGTTGATTGTGCTGTGGTGTAAATTATAGTGTTGAAACTTTGGATACATTAGGACCTTCTACAAGTTAAGGAAAAGCTAGTGTGAGCTTTCGGCATTCCAACAAAAACGTAATCGATGAGTGTTTGGAATCGCTACTGGTAGACATGATTCAATGCATTATTTGGGAATTAGGTAGTAGCCTAAATCCCTACTCTAAATTCCAAGTGTAAGCTTTCTCTACGCATATTTAACTTGTGAATTATATGATTGTGCTATTATGTAAATATGGATTGAGATGAGATGCTAATACATGTGTTATGTGGTCATGATTTCTATTATGAACGTGCATATGAAAGCATGTTATAAATGCAAAGTGGCAGTGATACTATTATGCTAATAATGCAAATATGTAGTGATGATAAGCAAAGTTCCGTAAGTAATATGTCTATTTAATAACAAGTATTTTGGCCTTGTGTTCTTGAAACCGTTAGATATAGTTGACATGCCATTGGATTGTAAGAACTCACATATATGTATAGTGATTTTGGTTGTTGAGGCAGTGGACATGTTTGGAGAGATAAGATAATGTGAGCTAAGCTCCATTCAACGGGACATGTGAGGGGAAATAAGTAGAGTGTTGGCTTTATGGTTCACTTTTGGGACATGTTTGACTCTATTAGTCTTGTGGTGTGTTGGAGATCCGTGTATCGATGTGTGATGGTAGAGCTCACTTTAATGTTTCATAGCTCAAGTGCCAAATTATCTACTAATTGTGTTTGTATATGATGTTATATATTCCTATAAATATATGTGATTATTACATAAATGGATTAATAAATAATTCATGAATAAGTATGACATGAACTTCAAATTGAGATTATGTTATATGATTATTGGTTGATTCTTGATGAACTTTTTGCATGGTAGATGTTCCAGGCATTTACTGAGTTTATTAACTGCACCCCCTTCTTTTAATATCATTGCATGGTAGATGTTCCAAGCCTTTCTTTAGTAGCCTTTAGTAGGTGTTATTTACTTATTTATGATATGGGAATTAAGGCAATGTGGTGGATTTTATATTGGCTTTGACATGTGGTTTTTAGTTATTTGCATGCCTAATATGCTTGAGAACTTGTAGACTTAATATGGGTTGTTTGGACTTTTATTTTGTATATTTTGATGTTTATTTGATTAGGTGAATAATGCATGTTGTTAGGATTAAGTTTAAATGGTCTTATTGCTGATATATGTTGTATTTTTATGGTCTGGAGCAGAGGTATCAATATTCGAGTTTTAAAAACGATACCTTTGAGATTTTCAAAGAGTAGGAAGTTAGTTTTGCTAGTTGGTATCGATAGTTTATCATGAGTATCGATACTCAGGTGAAATTATCGATACTTGGGCAGTGGTACCTGATCTAGCGTAATTTGATCTAGCAAACTAAATTAGTTTTCGCACTTTAGGAGCTTGAAATTAAGCATTTTTCTTAGGATTGTTTAGGATTTATTTTAGTTTTCTATTATTTAATAAAATGTGTAAAAAGTGTAAAAAAGTTTTTTTATGGACTTTATGGCCAAGTGAGGCCTAAAGGTTAGCTAGAAAACTTTGTGAGTGTGTAGGAGACCTCTAGAAGATGAACTATAATGAAACTGATCACTATGTCACGACACAAACTTTGTGAGTGTATTCCATTCAAAGTTATAGAATATATTCGAGAGTATTTATTGTCACACATCACAATTAGGCCTACAATTTTCGAGGGTATTTTAGGAATTTTAGCTTATATGTTCTTGTAATTTTGCAAGGTTAGTGTTTTCGACAATGGCATTTTGGAAATTAAATCAATTTTTGAAAATGAGTTTTTAAGACCCTTAATTTTGAAAATAGGACTGATTTGTAAAAGAGTCAAAATTGTGAGAATTTATGTAGAAATTTTCTAAATAGTTAAAATTAAACCTAAATAAACCCCCAAGCTTGTTTCACGTTAAAACTCATTCTGCTTTACATGTTCTTGTTGTCCCTTGCTCCCTTAAACTCTCTTATTCTATTTTTACTTCCAAATCTTAATTTATTTTGACTTCTACCATTAACCAAGCATTAAATCTCCATTAAAATCAAGAAAATCACCAATAAACTTCATTAATTTCATCATCTTCTTCAAGAATGAATTTTTCAGATCTGCACCAAAGTTCGTTTCTCTTCCATCGAAGGTAACCATCCGTCTTCCTACTAGTTTTAAATGATATCTAGTTTCTTAAACTAAAATTATAGCCATTAAAACGTATGTTTTAAATAAAAGCCGAAAAATTGGATCGTTAATGGTGGATTTCGGGATTGTAGATTAAAACTTGGTTTTAAAGTGTTTTTTAACTTGTTTTAACATGATTAGAAGATTTCTAAAGTTACTTTGAAGTTTCGTTAAAGATTTATTGAGTTTTAATGAATTTTCGTTATAATAGCCATTATACGTCGAAATATTTTGATGCCTTAAAACGTCTAGTTTTGTATAGTTTTTAGGTTGGGAATTAGCCGTAGATGAATGAAAATATTTTTGTGAGAAAAGATTAAGTGTAGATCGAGATTTTAGAATTTAAACTTTTTTATGTTAAAAAATCATGAGAACTTAGCTTGACATGTGTTTTGGTTAGTTTAAGATGAATCCTTAGCTGATTGTTGATTGTGTTATGGTGTGAATTATTGTGTTGAAGCTTTGGATGTGTTAGGACCTTCTACAAGTTAAGGAAAAGCTAGTTTGAGCTTTCAGCATTTTAATGAAAGCGTAATCGGTAAGTGTTTGGAATCATTACTCATAAACACAACTCAATGCGTTATTTGGGAATTTGGTAGTAGCCTAAACACCTACTCTAAATTTCGAGTGTAAGCTTTTTCTACTCATATTTAACTTGTGAATTATATGATTGTGTTATTTTGTAATTATGGATAGAGATGAGATGCTAATACATGTGTTATGTGCTCATGATTTCTGTTATGAAAGTGTATATGAAAGCATGTTATAAATGCAAAGTGACAATGATAATATTGTGATAATGATGCAAATATACAGTGATAATAAGTAGAGTTCGGTAATTAATATGTCTGTTTAATAATTTATATTTTGGTATTGTGTTATTGAGATCGTTGGATATAGTTGGCATGCCATAGGATTGTGAGTACTCACCTATATGTACAGTGATTTTGGGCGTTGAGGCCCTAGGACATATTTGGAGAGATAAGGGAATGTGAGCTAAGCTCCATTCAGCGGGACATGTATGGGGAAATAAGGAGGGTGTTAGCTTTATGCTTCACTTCTGGGACATGTTTGACTCTATGAGTCTATGTGGTGTGTTGGAGATCCATGTATCTGATGTGTGATGATAAAACTCACTTTAATGTTTCATAGCTCAAGTGCCAAATTATCTATTAATTTTGTTTGTGTATGATATGATATATGCCTATAAATATATGTAATTATTATGTAAATGGACGATTAAATAATGCATGAATAAGTATGACATGAACTTGAAATTAAGATTATTATGTTTATGTTATATGATTGTTGGTTGATGCTTAATGAACTATTTACATGGTAGATGTTCTAGGCATTCACTGAGCTTGTTAAGCTCACCCCCTTCTTTTTAATATTATTGCAGATTAGTAGTGTCAGTGTGAGTGATGTGACATTCGAAAGGTGATCCAAGCTTATCTTTAGTAGCTTTTAGTAGGTGTTATTTACTTATTTATGATATGGGGATTAAGGCAATGTGTTGGATATTATATTGGCTTTGACATGTGGTTTTTAGTTATTTGCATGCCTAATATGCTTGAGAACTTGTGGACTTAATACAAGATGTTTGGAACGTTATTTGTATATTTTGATGTTTATTTGATTAGGTGAATAATGCATGTTGTTAGGATTAAGTTTAAGTAGTCTTATTGTCGATATATGTTGTATTTTTGTGGGCTAGAGAAGAGGTATTGATATTAAGGTTTTAAAAATGATACCTCTAATATTTTCGATGTTTAGGAAGTCAATTTTGTTAGTTGGTACCGATATTTTATCACGAGTATCGATTCAGTGTGAAATTATCGATACTTGGGCAATGGCATCGATATTTTTCAATAAAAGGATTTTTGAACAAGGAATAGTAAGCTAGTTTGGTAGCAATTTTCCAAGCGATATCGATACCACTTGTATTGTATCGATGCATAGATATTAGATTTGTAAAATTTACTAAGTGATCCTAAAGCATAACTATTTGATGTTATAAGCACGTTAGAAGTATAATTAACATGTTCAATTGATAATTATCATATGTTTGTCATAAAAATCATATTAATTCCATGATAAAAAGGATGTTCGTATGAAATTTGATAATTGTATTGATTAATATGTCGTGAGACGGTGATGTAGCTCCTGTTACTCGAGCTTGGTGACCACGTCGGGTATAGGGTTTTACATTTATTCAAACACCTTGTGTGCATTGTTTTCTTGTGACCTTTTTGGTTATCTCGTCCCTTTTGTTGGGTCGCCAAAATGCCTCGTGGCGCAGTGGAAAAATTATTCTGGCGATCCCTAACCCTGGATCCATGTACGAGGAATGAGTCGGGAAGGAATGGTTCGAAATTATACCTTTCGAAATTTGGAAAACCCTTGGAAACGGTGTTGTGAAATCCTCCTCTGCATGCCACCGATCCCAAGCCGCAAAAAAAATCGTTCTGACCTCTATGTAGTCCACCTGATCAAGAACGAACAGAAAATTCTCCATAAACATTTTTGAGAGAATTCCAAAAGAAAATCTTTGATGGCTGCTAGACATAGGTTTTCTTTATTTTCTTTTCTAATTTTTTTTGGTTTCACACACACATTAGGATTTTTTATTTTTCATTTTATATCAAGTACAAATAAACAGAAATACTCCCCTTTTCAAAAATATGGAAAGCATTAAAACCATATATATTTTCCAAAAAGATATAAGCTTCCTTGTTATAATTTATATCCTTCTTAAGAGGAGATTAATTCCATATTTTATGTTTAACTGAAACTATTATTATTATAATTAAAAATTTTAGTAAATAATAATACATAGTTAGTATTTTATATAAATCAAATTCATACATTTATTTTAACCATGTTCTCTATTCTTGTACAACAAATTTATACATAAAAATGTGTGAACAATTTAACTGTCAAATTAAATTAATTTAATTCTCATGACAGTTAAATTTAATACCAACTTTATTAAGATTATGTTTGTTTCAACCATTAGGTGTGACTCTGTAGGTTCTTGTAACATTGGTAGTAATATTAGAACAATTCTAATGTTATAAGCAATGAGTGGCATCTAGAAATGCATCATTGCTACCCAAGTTACAAGAAGTCATGGTTCGACATAACCCTTCTGTGAAAAATTTGCATGTATTATATCATTTTTTCCTTTATATCTAGATTGGACACAAGTCATGGAGTAGTCACACTTGCATAACCTAATCCCATGTTTCTTGATATCCGAAGTAGACTACAATAAACAAATAAGTGTAATATCTCATATTAACTTATTTAAGCATGACCATGTTCATCAAGTGTTCTAAGATATTGCTCCCATTATGTAGGAGGGACAAATCATATCTTGATCAATCATATCCCACTACATAGATTATGACATACTCGACATCAATCTTTATAGTCAAACTTGTTACAGTAGACATTTGACTGTATCAAAAATATATGATTCACTATGTTGGGACAATGATTATCTCAAGTCTAAGGATTGTATACATAGTTATCACTATGAGTAATGTCGTGACTATTACATAATAATCCAAGAAACATACTTATAGCGGATCAGTCCAATATGTCGTTCTCTAACATATACTCATGTATTGATTTTGACATCCCTATGTCAATGACAACACTTTGTCATCAATCAACTAAATATTAGTTTCAATGCATTATTGTTGTCGAAGCCCACAATAATACTTGATTAAGGACCTTTTAAGAATAATCATATTATCCTCAAGAAATTATTATAAATCATTTTATTTAAACACATAGAAAAAGAAACTGAAATAACAATGACAATGTCTTTTATTAATAAATGAGGTAAATGAGTATGTGATTACAATCATCTCATGATTGGTCTTTAGGCATACTCTAACACCTTCACTTAAGAATTTGTTTCCGCTTTATTTTGGAACCTTAGAGTTTTTTTCTCAGAATTCTCACCTTTTCGAGAGTAAGGCTAACTTAGGCACATTTGAAGAAAAGAAATCGCCTAAGATTGCCTTGTTTGCTAGACTGAAGTTCTAGCCTTGTGACAGTTGATATCATACCTAAGGTTTGGAGGTTTCGAGTAAGATGGTGAAAGAATTTGAAGAGCATGTTGAGCCACCAAGAGAAGCCCGTGGGAGGGGTAGCAAATCTAGCAAATATAGGGATATGTTGTCGACTTTGGAAGGTCGAATGATCAATCTTGAGGAATCTATGGGTGGTATGAAAGGAAAGCTCGAGGTAATTGTGGGAGGCACCGTAAAGTTGGACTCAATGAAAGATAAGCTAAAGGGATATATGGTGAAGGTTCTCAGTTCCAATGTTGATGCGATGCAAGGGGGTAATCATTTCCACTATTGATAAGTTGATAGTGAGGGATGATGCTCTTGAGACCATAGTTACAACATTAAAGGAACATATTGAGAAGCTCAAAAGGGAACTCGTTATCTACAAAGCTACTTTAGATAATGGGGTGTTGGTTGCTGCACCTAAGCCTAATGTAGATATCCTCAAGCCAAAAGACTTTAAGGAGACGAGGTTATCAAGGGACGTGGATAACTTCTTGTGAGGAATGAAGCAATACTTTAGTGCTAGAGGCATCATGGATGATGCTACTAAGGTAAATACTACTGCTATGTATTTCATTAATGTTACTCTTTTATGATGGCATTGTAGGTCCATAAATGAGAAACAAGGTGGAGCCACAATTGGGACATGAAGAATTTGAAATGAAATTCAAGGAGCAATTTTATCCAGAGTATGATGAGGATGAAGCTTGGGCTAACTTGCATTGGCTTACGCAACAAGACACAATTAGGGACTATGTAAAGGTGTTTAGCGAACTAATGCTCCAGATTCCTAATTTGTTTTGATGAAAATGTATTTTTCTCTTTCATGGATGATTTGAAGCTATGAGCCCAGCAATAGTTGTAACATCGAGGGGTCCAAGATCATATCAATGCCATGATCATAGCGGAGTCTTTCATTGAGCTTGTTTCGAGGAAAAACAAGTTCAAATCTTCCAAGCCTAAGGAGAAGGGTAATGGTAAGGGAGATAAAAAAGGACTGGTTGAAAACAATAATGGGGCAATGGTAATAACAGTGGAAATAGGAAACCACGGAATAGGAAATTGAATCCTAACAAAAAGTATAAGGAGAAGAAGAGTGCAATACAATGCTTCTATCTCGTAGTCCACATAGGATGTTGGTTTATCCAAAGCGATCCAAGTTTGTTGCGATCAATAAAGAGGAAGCAGAGCCTGATGAGGAAATGGTATTAAGGCTTGAATCAATGATACTCATTTCTACAAAAGAGAAGAGGGATTACAAGCAAAAAGGGTTGATGTTTGTGGACATCAACATCGCGGGCCAAAAGAAGAGTGCTCTTGTTGATATAAGGACGTCAAACTTATTCAGGTTGGAGAAAGCCACGAGTAAACTTGGTCTCATAGTTTGTAAGACATCTAGGAGGATCAAGGCTATTAATTCTAAAGAGGGTCGACTATGGGCGAACCACAATGAGTTGTGCTGCAAATTGGTGAATGGAAAGGCAAGGAAGACATTGAGGTAATTCATTTAGATGATTACAACTTCGTGTACGAGCTTGAATTTCCTTGACTAGATTAATGTTATTTTGGTTTCTTTTATCGATTGCATGTGTATTATGGAGACTCGATAAAAACAATGTGTTGTATCGATAAGTCAAGACATAAGAGATGAATCCAAGACACTTTCAACAATCTAACTAGCTAAGGGTGTTCCGTAGAGTGAGAACATTCATTTGGTAGATTGAAGTGCTAAGGATACCTTATTGGAAATGTTAAGGGTGCAACATATTGACATTAAAGTTGTTGAGTTATCAATGGGGATACCACCTATGAGAGAGGTGGGTTGTGCATCAACTTTGTGGAGAAACAAGTTATGCACACTAGGAAACTAAACAAAGTAATTGCTATGAGTGAGTTTCATCTCAAACACTTTTCTAGTGTTTTTCATTTGACTTACCATTAGCTTGGCAAAGACACTGGATTCCTTTCAAAGTTCTAAAACGGGTATGCCAGGGGCTTACAAACTGAACTTAGTAACAATACTCAAGGTTAATCCAATGTTAACTATGGTATGCCTAAGCCTATTAGGGTGTATCAATGGGATCCCAATCAAGGTAATTCACAATGGAGGCAAGTAAGAGTGATGGCCTTCTGCGATCAAGATGCACAAAAGAGAGAAACAGATTGAGATAGAAGTGGAGACATAAGCTAAGGCAAATGTTTCGAGGGGTAGAACTACTCGACAAACAGACTAGTTGGAAATTAGCTAAGGCATCGTGGCAATTCCAAGATGAGTTAGACCAGTGTCATTAAGAGGATGCGACAAGGGTGTCATAAGAATGAGTGGGAGAGAATGTCACAGGTCGTTGATAAAAACCCGTGGCCATTACACAATTTCCCATGGAGGCCAATTGAACAAATGGGGCTAATTTAACCCACAAGAACTAGCCCAATTCGTGGAACACATGAAGAAGCCCATCTACTTAAAGACTTGTTGGCCCAGTGAAGCACTCCAATAAAACTGGCGTTACCATGGTGAAAATTTTAAATCCTAAGTGATAAGATTGTATAGTGTTTAAATCCCTTAGCACTCTTATCTTGTAGATAGACTTTAATCTCAATTGTCGATGTAATTTAAAATGTATTATTGGATCTGGAGAGCTCAACTATGAATACATGTATTCCCTCTCTTTTGTAATCACTCAGTGTATTCCATTAAGAGTGATTGAATATATTTGAGATAATTTACTCACACTATAACACCCTATACTCGGCACAATCGTCGAGCCCGAATATCAAGATGCCACACCACTATCTCATGTCTTATACAGTACAATGAAGTTCATTATTAAAGAAACATTCTCCATTTTAGCATTTGTACAAGTTATAAGTCAATCATACTCCAAAATTTCATTAAGCCTTACGACACATACTTTAGCTGATATTATAAAACAACTACACATGCATTAGGACCTCTTAGCAAAATTTCAAAACTGAGTACGTAGGTACCGATACTTTAACAATGGTATTGATATTTTCCTTACACGATATCGATACCGATTGGAAAATCAATACCAAAATAGCATTTTGTTTCTCTCTTAAAACCAAAATCTCGAAAAATATCGATACCTAACGAAAAGTATGAGTAATTCTACCTCGAGTATCTATACTCGTGATATTGTATCGATACCAAATTACGATTCTGACTTCCTGCGCATTTGAAAAACACAGAGGCATCATTTTTAAAACATGAATATCGATACCTATACTCCTGACCACAAAAATACTGCACATAAAAGCATAACAACTATTCCAACTCAAGTCTATTCAACACGTATCTTACACCATATTAAATAAGCACCAAATTTCCAATAATGGTAGTTCAAAACATCATAATTATATCCAAGCAACCATCCAAATATCAAGATCATAGTCCATAAAATCTAAAGCGATAAAATCATGAATTCGTCCTTAATATCATGGCAAGACGAGCAAAAAGTCTACCACATTGCTTTATTCTCAAAACATTAAAAATAATAAATCACCTATGAAGAATTACTAAGTTTGGCTTGGATCACCCCTTGGCAACCACACCGCTCACACCGAAATGTTACTAATCTACAATGGCTTAAAAGGAGTGGGTGAGCTTAACAAGCTAGATGAATGTATAGAACAACTACAATGCAAACAAGTCATCATGCATTAACAAAACAACTATAAAACATAATTACAACAGCTCCAACTTTAATGTCATGTCATACTTACTCATGCATCAATTAAGGATTCACTTACATATTAATCACAAACACTTGTAAGCATATATCGCATTTTATAAAATCACATTTAATGAAAATTTGACACTTGAGCTATGAATCATATAAGTGGGCTCAAACACCACACATAGAATACATGGATCTCTAACACACCAAATGACTCACAGAGTCGATCATTTTCCAAAAATTAAAGCATATAGCTAACACCCTCCATCACAGCAAATATGTCCCGTTGAATGGAGCTTAGCTCACATTCCCTTATCTCTTCAACAAGTTGCAGGGCCTCAATGCTTAAATCACATAACACATATAGGTCCGTACTCACAATTCTATTGCATGTCAACTATATCTAATGATCTCAAGTTTACAGGGCCAAATATGCATTATTAACACATGTGTTACTTACCGATTCAATAGTTTTACACTGCAAATGTCACGTTATAAACATAACGTATTCACTGCCATATGGCACGAAAAACATGCTCATAATAAGCTCTTTCGTAATAGCTATCATACATATTTCATATATCACAACTTCACATCTTAATACACAATTTCACATTACACAATCACATATTAAATTATAAGTATGAAAAAACCTACACTCGAATTTTAGAGTAGGGGTTTAGGTTGCTACTAAATTCCCAAATACCGCATTGAATCGTGTCTACAAGCAACGATTCCAAACACTCACCGAATGTGCTTTCGCCGAGTAGCCAAAAGCTCAAACTAGCTTTTCCTTGCCTTTGTTTCTACTTGTTGAAGGTCCTAATGACTACGACACTTCAACAAAGATAAACCACATAATAACACATCCAACAATCAACCAAAAACTCACCTCAAACAATAAAAAATATAAGCCTAAGCTAGGTTCTCTTGAGACCTTCGACATAGAAAACTTAAATCTCAAATATTTCGGTCAATACTTAATATTTTTGCATGAAACAAATTCCATTAATCTAGATATTCCTCTACAGCAGATACTCAACCCTTAAACTACACTAAACTACTCGTTTTATGGTATAAAAAATTTTCGACGTACAATAGCTATTTTCACAAAAATTCAATAAAACTTGAGAAATCTTTAACGAAACTTTAAACTTAGTTTAGACACCTTTTAATCACATCAAAACTAATTGTAAAACACTTTGAAACTAGTTTTTACTAAAAATCTATAAATCCACCATTAACGACCCAATTTTTAGCTTTTATTTAAAATATGTGATTTAATGACTAAAAACTATATTTTAAAGACTATAAATCATTAAAAATAGGGAATTGAACCAATAATTTCGATGGAAGAAGAACAAGCATTTGGTTGAAAATTAAGAAAAAGCACAAGCTTAACAATGGAGAAATCTATGGTGTTTTTGGGTGTTTTGCCTGGTTTCTATGGAGGTTTATGGCTTAGAGGATGATAGAAATAAAAAGGATGAAGGTTTAACAAAGAAAATTAAATGAGAGAGTTGGGAGAGCAAAGAGACGAAAAACACAAGCTATGGGTAATTTCTATCGTGAGTTGTCGTGGGTGGGGGTAGAAAATAGGTCTATTTTAGAGTTTTGGTTAAATTGCTTTAGAAAAATCTAAGTTTTGACCCTTTTACAAATCAATCCAGTTTCCAAAATTGAAGGTCTTTAAAACTCATTTTCAAAAATTAATTTTATTTCCTAAAAGACATAATAAAAAACAATTACTGGTCTACCATGCCATGAAATTTCGAGCACATTTAGGCTAAAATTTCTTATTATACTTTCGAAACTTCTAGGCCTAATTGTTGGGTGTGATAATTCTCCCCCTTTAAAAAAATTTCATCCTTGAAATTTACCTAAGCTAAACAAATAAGGATATTGACACCTCATCGCATCTTCGATTTCCAAGGTAGTCTTTTTTGTTTTATGGTTGCGCCACAAAACCTTAACCAATGAAACTCTCTTGTTTCGTAAACCTTCTCTTCACAAGCTAAAATCTCAATCAAACCTCGATCTCCTCTACTAGCACAACATGTGACAGATCTAAATGATACTTTCGTAGCATAGACACATGGAAAACATTGTGGATTTGCTCAAGTTATTGTGGCAAGTTAAGTCAATAAGCTACTGGCTCAATTCTTTCAACAACTTCATAAGTTTCAACATACCTTGGACTCAATTTTCCCTTCCTTCAAAACCTCAAAACTTTCTTCCAAGGCAAAACTTTCAAGAACACCTTATCGCCGACTTGGAACTCGATATCTTGACATTTTAAATCCGTATCAACTTCACTTTCTCCTCAGTCTCTCGAACCAAATCCGGTCAAACAAATCTCTTTTCATCCAATTTCATCCAACACAAGGGAGTTCTAAACTTCCTACCATACAATGCTTTAAATAATGCCATGCGAATACTTGCTTGGAAACTTTTGTTGTCAACAAACTCTGCTAAAGGCAATTATCACTCCTAACTACCACTGAAATCAACCACACAACTTCGCAACATATTTGACTGGCTATCGGTTTGGGGTGGTAAGTTGTAGTGAAACTAAACTTCAACCCCAAAGCCTCTTGCAAACTCTTCCAAAACTTTCAAGTAAAATGCTGATCCTTATCTAAAATGATAGAAACTAGGACTCCATGAAGACGTACAATTTCGACAATGTAAATCTCTACTAACTTCTGCAAAGAATAATTGGTACGCACCGCCAAGAAATGTGCACTCTATGAAAATTGATCAACTATTACCCACACAAAATCCTTTTTTGTCCATAGTGATCCTTCCCCATTTCCATTTAGGAATTGTAATCAGTTGCAACAAACCTAAAGGAAAGTTATGTTCAACTTTCACCTTTTGACAAACCAAACATTGAGCCACAAAATCCATAACATCATGTTTCAAACTAGGCCACCAATAAATCTCTTGAAGATCATGGTACATTTTATCACTACCGGGATGCATAGCGTAAAGTTTACTATGTGCCTCGGTAAGGATCGCTTACCTCAAATCCACATCTTGTGGTACACACAACCTACCCTAGAAATTTAGTATACCATTACTGTCAACATTAAAATCTCCTCTAACACCTTGCTCAACTTAACGAATCTTCTTTAACAAATCCTCATCCAATGACTGTTTCTCCTTAATTTACTGAGACAAAGTGGGCCTCACTTGAAGTTCAACTAACAAACCACCATCACTAGCTAAACTTAAGCACGAAAACGTAGCTCTCAACTCCATCATCGATTTCCTACTCAAAGTGTCAACTACAACATTCGCTTTGCCAGGATGATGCTCTATCACACAATCTTAGTCCTTCAAAAGTTCAATCCAACACGTTTGCCTTAAATTCAACTCCTTTTGGTGAGGAGGTACTTAATGCTCTTATGATCTCTATAAATAACACACTTCTCTCCATACAAATAATGACGCCAAATCTTAAACACAAACACCACAACAACTAACTCCAAGTCATAAATTGGATAGTTTCGCTCATGCGTCTTCAATTGCCTTGAGTCAAAAGCCAAAACTTTACCCTCTTGATCAACACACAACCAAGTTTCGAATATGAAGCATCACTATAAACCATAAAATCTTTCTCAAGCTCTAATTGAATCAACACAGATGCCTTCATCAACACCACCTTAAGTTGTTCAAAACTTCTCTGCCTTTCTTCAGTCCATTCAAACACCACATTTTTCTGAAGTAGTTTCGTTAAGGGTGCAACAATAACAAAAAACCCTTCAACGAACCTACGATAGTAACCAACCAAACCCAAGAAACTCCAAACTTCAATAACACTCCTAGGCGACTTCCAGTCTAAGATTACCTCAATCTTCTTTGGATCTACTCGAATCCCTAGGCCACCACACCACTCACACCAGAATGTTACTAATCTGTAATGGTTTAAAATGAGTGGGTGAGCTTAACAAGCTCAGTGAATGCCTGGAACAACTACCATGCAAACAAGACTTCATGCATTACCAAAACAATTATAAAACATAATTACAACAACTCAAACTTTAATGTAATATCATACTTACTCATGCATCAATTAAAGATTCACTTACATATTAACCACAAACACTTGTAACCATATATCTCATTTTATACAATCACATTTAATGATAATTTGGCACTTAAGCTATGAAACATAAAAGTGGGCTCTATCACCACACACCACACATCGAATACTCGAATCTTCAACGCACCAAATAACTAATAGAGTCTATCATGTCCCAAAAAGTGGAACATATAGCTAACACTCTCCATCACACCAAACATGTCTCACTGAATAAAGCTTAGCTCACATTCCCTTATCTCTCCAACATGTCCCAAGGCCTCAATGCCCAAATCACATAACACATAGAGGTGAGTACTCACAATCTTATGGCATGCCAACTATATCCAATAGTCTCAAGTTCAGAAGCCCAAAACATCCATTATTAACACACATGTTACTTAACGATTCGACACTTTTTAACTGCAAATATCACATTATAAACATAACATATTCACTATCATATGGCACGTAAAACATGCTCACAATTAGCTCTTTCGTAATAACTGTCATACATATTTCATATATCACAACTTCACATTTTAATCCACAATTTCACATTACACATTCACATATTAAATTATACGTATGAGAAAGCTTACACTCGAAATTTAGAGTAGGGGTTTAGGCTACTACTAAATTCCCAAATACCGCATTGAATCATGTCTACAAGAAGCGATTCCAAACACTCATCGAATGTGGTTTCGTCGAGTAGATGAAAGCTCAAACTAGCTTTTTCTTGCCTTTGTCTCTACTCGTTAAAGGTTCTAATGAATTTGACGTTTCAACAAAGATAAACCACACAATAACACATCCAACAATCATCCAAAAACTCACCTCAAATAATAAAAAATATAAGCCTAAGATAAGTTCTCTTGCGATCGAAATCTTCAAAATAGAAAACTTAATTCTTGAATTTCTCGGTCTATACTTAATCTTTTTGCTCGAAATGAATTACATTTATCTAGTTATTCCTCTACAAATTATACTTAACCCTTAAATTACATCAAACTACTTGTTTTATTATATCAATTTTTTTGACATTTAATGACTATTTTCACAAAAATTCAATAAAACTTGAGAAATCTTTAACGAAAATTTAAACTCAGTTTAGAAACCTTCTAATCACATCAAAACTAATTGAAAAATATTTTGAAACCACATTTTTACTCAAAATCCAAAAATCCACCATTAACGACCCAATTTTCAGCTTTTTTTAAAACATGTGATTTAATGACTAAAAACTCTATTTTAAAGACTAGATATCATTAAAAAATAGGGAATCGAACTGTTACATTTGATGGAAGAAAAACGAGCTTTTGGTTAAAAAATCGAAAAACCCTCAAGCTTAACAAGGGAGAAATCTACGATGTTTTTTGGGTGTTTTTCTTGGTTTATATGGAGGTTGATGACTTGGAGGATGATAGAAATCAAAATGATAAAAGTTTAACAAAGAAAATTGAATGAGAGAGTTGGGAGAGAAAAGGAATGACAAACACAAGCTATGGGGAATTTCTATTATGAGTTGCCGTGAGTGGGGGAAGAAAATAGGTCTATTTTAGACTTTTATTTAAATTGATTTATAAGAACTCTAAGTTTTGACCCTTTTACAAATTAGTCCATTTTTCAAAATTGAAAGTCTTTAAAATTCATTTTCAAAAATTGATTTAATTTCCTAAAAGCCATAGTAAACAATATTATAAATTTACCATGCCACAAAATTCTAAGCACATTTGGGTTAAAATTCTTATTTTACCCTCAAAACTTCTAGGCCTAATTTTGGGGTGACACAAACACCTTGTGTGCATTATTTTCTTGTGGTTTTTTTTGTCCGTTCGTCACTTCTTTGCTTAAGAGTTTGGTTCCTCTTTATTTCGGTTCCTTAGAGAATTTTTTTGAGAATTCTTTCTTTTTCAAGAGTAAGACAGAATTAGGTGGATTTGAAGCAAAGAGATCATCAAAGGGCGCACAATTTATCAGACTAAAGTTTTAACCCCATTACACTTACAAGTAAAGAGGTAGTCGCTGCATGAAGTTATTGTGAGATAAAATTTTATAAAAAAAATAATCTTATTAAAATATCAAGAATTTTTATATAGCAAAGTAAATGAACATTCCAAAAGTATGAATAACTTATGCAGATTATGGAAAATAAAATATCTTTGTGTGCATTGGCGATAAAATTGGAGCAAAGATGGCATCGTAAAGAAATAAAATTAAAAAGGGCTTGACTGCAATTGATTGTTTTTTTCCTTTAAATGTTGATCTGTTGTTTAACTTAACATACAATACCATATTGAAAAGAAAAAAAGAGTGGTATTACTTTATAAAGACAATGTTCTATTAAAATGTTATACTAATTTAGTCTATTCATTAATTTTCATGTTTTATTTATTTGCTTATTCAATTTGGTCTTATCTATATAATATAAAATATAACTTTACACAAACTTAATTGTTTATAACAACATGTAACACAAATTCATTATTATTAATTATTTAATTAAACTGATGTTACTAATTAATTGAATATTAATTTAATTAAAAAAATGACAAATTAATGTCATTTTCAATTTTAATGTTCATATAAATAGAGGGTATAAATTTTATTTAACACAAGTTTAAATATTTTTTATTAATATTATTAAAATCTACAGTTTTTTTTTTTCATGTATAAAAACTACCCACGTCATATATAATTGATTATTTTCTCTAACTTCTCTTTTATTTTTGTATTTTTTTTTAGTTTTCCACCCATTTTATCTTTTAAAAACTTCTTTCAAATAACTATTTTTAGAAAAACAGATACCATTTTAAAAAACTATATTTATTCTTAAATATGTTTTTATATTTTTTTATTTTTTAAATATATTTTTACGTAAGTTTTTTCACCATGTATATAATTTTATGAACTAAATTACAGAATATATAATTAGAAAATTCTAAATATAGAGCACCGTTATTAATATTAAGATATAATGTTGTATTTATATGTATACTATTTTTCACTGTGTTTTAGTATATAAGTGAACAATAAATTAATTTCATTTGGTAATTTTCAATCACTCACATGATTTGTTTTTAGAAAAGAGAAGGAACTCTTTTTTTTTTTTTTTTTCTTTTTTTGTACTGGTATTGTATTTTATAAGAGTTTTTACTCATTTTTTAATTTCAAGTTTAAATTTATACTAATAAATTTTTTTATTTTATATAACTAACTTTTGTAACAAGATTTTTTTCTCGTGTTATTACATGTAACCAAAAGAGGAATTAAAAGTGATTTTTGTTTAGATAATAACAAACATTGTAAAGTTTTTGTTTTAGTGGAATCAAGGTATTCGTCCATGAAAACTAATTCTTTTAGGGTTCAAGGTTTTCCATCCTAACAATATCGTCTTTAAAACTTAAAATTGAATTCTTTATCTAAAAGTATAATGTGTCTTACTATCACATCTAATACTTATTGATTATAATTTTTTTTAAAATCTATTTCATGTTCTAGAAATATTTACACTAAACATATTATAATAGAAAGATCAACTTTCTTTTATTTTCATAGAAGAATCCTAACCCCTCAACTTTTTCAAACTAAATCTGTGTAGCAGCATCTGTCTTCAAATGGTTGCCGGTCATGGTTTCTTCAATATTATTTTTCATAATTTTAGTTTTTAAATAGCAGTTCACATTATCGTAGTTTTGTCCACAATTTTATAGTTTTATCTTGTCTATATTTTCTGTGGTTTTTGTTTTGTCCGCTTTAGTTTCTTTTAAAGTAGATGTGGTTTTATTTTTTATCTTTTTCATCATGTTATGACATATATGTGAGATTTGCCAAAATAATGGTGCCACCATAAATATTAGGAACCTTTCTTGAAGACCTTTATCATAATAGATCATAGTGATGATGATAGATTTGAGATGATGATAAGGAGGAGAATAAGCCATTTGAAACTTGGGCCTTTGTGTATAAGTGATGTGATAAGTCTCTTGGGACTTTTGAAAGTATTTTATTGGTTGATCAATGTTCATTGTCAACTTTATTCGATTAATGGTGGGGTTAGGATGCATATTTCAAAGATTTGATCAAGTTGATGCATCTATGATTTGTTTCTGAATCACTTTAGTATTGCAATTACTATCAGTTTGCCCTTCTGCTCTTTTGAGATTATCTTACAGACATGACATTTGTGCATTAGTTTATAGTGATTTATTTATCGTTTGTACTATGTTCAAATCTTTGTATTATTATTGTTCTTTATTCCTATTAATAATAGTATTTTATAAAAAATAATAAATAAAATTTTTGTTTTAAGTGGAGTGTGTGAAATGAGTGTACTAAGCACATAGATATTTACAAATATAATTAACAATGTGAACGCTTCATCATATGGCAATTAAGTAGTGATAATATAGTGGGCAAAGCTTTATTTAAACCAATAATCATTCTAAGTTTAAAATATTTGGGTATCCTAAACCTTTTATTAAATAATAAATTAATTTAAAAATTAAAAAAATAAAAAATAAAAAGGAAAGAAAGAACAAACCCATTGTGGAGGCTACACCTAATCCATAAGCAAAATTATATGAATGGAAAATAGATAAATAGATCTTCTTAGATTTTAATTGGAAGTTTGGTGACCTGACCTAATCGCGACTCTCCTTCTCATTTCCCCTTCACAGCTTACAGAGGATAAAGCTTATCCCAACTTATCCACTTGTCTCTCTTAACTTTTTCACTGTTTATTTATTGAAATAATTTTTTTTATTCGCTTTTTTATTCTTTTTAATAATTAAATTAGGTGTGTTGAAGAAAGGATAATATGAAACTGTGATTCTACGTTATTTCTATCTCTTTTTCAATAGGGAAATGAGAAATTAAATTTTTACTATTGATTTTCAGCTTTTCCTCCTAAAAACAATTCAAATCCAACATAGTATCAATTTTCTAATTATTTTTAAGATATAAATTCTCTGATCAGAAAAAAATATATTGTATTAAACTTAATCAACATAATATCTATTTGAAGAAGAAAAAAAAGAGAGAGAATATAAGATAATGAATTACTTTAAGTTAGGTTGTAGGGTAGATAAAATCTGAATCTATGCCATAATTGATAGATATTGAGTAAAGAGGCAAGTTGCCAAAGGGCATTACTTGAACATTGGAGTAGAAGCTTCAAGAGAACTTGAACTCATCACTTTTGATTGCTTCACTATTTCTGTCTTTGGCTTTATAAAGAAAATATCAAAGGTCCCTATTCCAGTTACTTTAAGTTGTTTCCAATAGTTACAAGGTATTAGTTGGGGAAATGACATTCAATTGTTGTAATGGTTGCTAGGATTCCATATGCACTAATTAAAAATAATAGTAGTAGATTCTGTACTATATTTTGTAGAAAGCTTTTCAATATTTCTTTAAATATTGTAGGCAAATAGGAGTTGATTTTGTGGCTACAAAGTGATCTTGCAATTATGGGTTCTATGTTCAAAGTTAAAATTTGGCTAAGTTACATCCAATTTCGTATAATATCGAGAAATACTGTGATTTCATGTCATCTTTATCTCCTTTTAATAGGTGAATGAAAAATCAGATTTCTCCTTTGATTTTCAGTTTTTTTAGTTGGATTTAATTTTTTTTTTTCAAAAAGAAAAAGCTGAAAATCAAGAGAAAACCTGATTTGTCATTCTCCTATTGAAAATGGATAGGGATGACATGAAATAACTGTTTCATACAATCTCTCCTCATATTAAAAAATTATGCAAGTACTTAACCAAAAAACTATAATTAATATTACAAGAAATCAAGTAACTAAAAAATACTCACTTAGTAGTCATGTAATTTAAAAATGACGTTGTAATGAAACTGAATTTAACAAAATATTTTTAATATATGCAAAAACAATGTGGAATATAAATTTATAGATATAAAATAAACTCAATTAAACAATAAAAATGTAAGATAATCTCAAATGTATGTTTGTTTCATTGAAAACAATTTTTATGAAATATTTTTAAAAAATTTATCAAACAACAGAAAATATGTTATACAAATTCATCCAAACACCAAAAAATATTAACTTTTTCCAATAAAATAAGTCATTTTTCAAAAGTTATTTTCTGGAAGTCGTTTTCAGTGAAACAAACATACCCTAAATTTTACAATTAATATCTATGTGAGGAAAAAATTCATTATTATGAAGTTTAGATGATTTCACTTTATATTTGAATATTTGATCCAAAGTAAAAATAGTTCATGTATTCTTATTTCACTTTAACTGTTTATTTATTGAATTATATATAATAATTAGAAGTGTTCATGGGTTAGGTCAGATCGGATTCGGATCGAGTCTAAGCATGATATTAATATACTTTTTATTTGTCCAAGCATGTTCTGGTCCAAAATTTGGGCCTAAAATTTTATCAAACCCGCCCATATTTGCAAAAGACTAACCCAAGTTTATTTTAGGTCCGTCGATATTATTTTTTATTTTAAAAAAAAAATATTTATATTGTTTTATTTTAATGTTTAATAATTTTATATTTTTATTTATTGAACATTTTTATATAGTCATCTTAATATTTTTAATGGTTACAATAGAGTAGTATTATATATTTAGTATAGGTTTATTTTTTTTAATGTGTTCTAAATTACATAATATATAAAAATAACATAATATAAAGTATTATAAATTTAAAATGGGTCAGGCCGGGTTTGGGCCTTGATTGTTCAAGCCTGAGCCCGATATATATTTTAAATGGGCCTAATTTTTTTTGCACAAGCCCATTTTTGGGCCTAATATTTTTTCCCGAACTCTACCAAATTTCAGGCAGGTCTTCGAGCCTTGACGGATAGCTCGACCCATGAACAGTTCTAATAATAATAATAATAATGCTTAACTAAATTTGTGAGAATTAGAGCAATATAATAAAAAATTATTTATTTACTGACTTGGATGATAGTAGGAAGAAGAAATGGTTGAAAAGAGGATAAGTTATTATACATGCATATATTTAGGTATGGATGGTGATGATGGTTGAGAGGTGCATCCCAATGGTTGTGTGATAAATTTCTTCAGTGGTATTGCTTTTCATATTATTATTCACTGTAAAATGGTTTGAAGAAAGAGAAGAGGAAGATGGATAATGTCCACGCGATTACAATATGCAATTTATTTTCCTATTAGTAGTGTTGGTGTATTCTCAAGTGCAATCTTAAGTGGGAGTCCTCCTTTGCCACTAAGGATGGCTTGTGTTGGCGTCACATTGTTATGAAGATAGAAGATTCAATACTTCAAAAAAACAAAATCATTAAATTTACTTCTTTTTTGGATTCCCTCAACTAACCCTTCTAATGCAGCTTTCTTTTTTGGGTTTAAAAATTTGATGTTCTCCAATTAGCTTCTTTGAAGTGCGAATAATTATAATTGAAAATTAAATCAAAAGGGAAATACAATTTCAATCCGAGTAGTAAGTAGGCTTACGAAAGCTCTCATATGGATATGGATATTTCCGATAACTTGACACTACAAGATCTACGATACCTATGCAAGACAATAAACAACATTTTACGTTGAGCAATTAGGCTCACTGGTGCTAACATGATTTAAAGCATTAATCAAATATAGCAAAATGCAAAATATACATAACATAAAATCCAAGACATACTTGTAATTCTTGTCTCATGAACTTAATATCACACTTTGTTCTATTTATCATGCCATATACTAACATTTAATTCATATACCATACATTTCAATTTCATGAACAATAAGCATATCAAAAAGATCATTATTATTTCTCTTTTTATTTTCGAATCCACTGATTTGTTTTATAATTGTATCGACCCTCAAAGCTCATAATAACCAGATCACATGATCTTTCACATGGCATCTTTTATTGCTTTAATGTCAAGATATAATTATACAATTTAATATCCAATATTAACCGAAAAGGATTAAAGACAAATACACAGATTATCTAACCATCACACTAATATATACAGTACCCAATGCCTCATCGGTATGTCCGAAGTATAATACGTGGTCCGCTACTAATCGGTATAAACCGAAGTATATAAATGTTCCTAGCAACTCATCAAAACGTTCAAAATATAAAATGCAGTCCATGCCTCATCAGTATAAACCAAAGTCTAATCTCGTACTCTAATCCTATGGTATGCCAACTATACTCGACTCGACTCAAGACCATTAATAGGGTATTCAATGATTCAAAACATATAAGATTCACATGTTATAAGCCATTACATAATAAATTCATTTCATACTTAATCATGTGTTTAACATTACATATCATTACTATGTTCCAATTTCATATACAATCTATATGGCAATCTCACATTTCACATGCATGTCATATTTCAATGCTTTTTAGCTTAACTTCTACACGGCATGTTTCAAAGGACGTGCAACAACTTTCTATTATTCCTTATGAATCTAAAGAAATTGTTGTAGTTTTTTTTGTCTTTTCTAGTACTCTATTTGCACTTCAAATGTGTTAGATAGGAGCTGGGTGATGCACATTAGGAGTGAATGTAACAACCCACACGACAAAGTCTCTATATCTAGTTATTGTTTAGTGTGTTTTGGTAAAATAAGCGTAGATATGAGTAAGTACAGTATTTGTTTTGACTAAGTATAGAATTATATGTATGCGCCACTTGGTAAACTCTTAGCTTTGGCAAGATCTGTGGTTTGATAGACTCTTCTGTTAAGTATACGCCACCCCAAGATACTTTGGCGAACTCGTTAAGTTCGTAGTTGAATAGATTTGTTTAATGTTTTAGTAAGGTAATTTAGTTAGTTAAGTTGAGATTTAGTTAGAATGGAACTAAGTTACTATAGAGGAAAAGGCTTAAATTATAATAAGCGCTTTAATCATGGGAATCAAGAGTGTTAGTGGAATTATCTTATTTTTTCACTAAACCTTGTCTCTATTCTTAAGTAAATAAGCATAGTGTTGTCTTCACTGAAAATCTTTGTGTTTTCTTTGTATTCTTCTTTCTCTTTGATTTTCTTGAACTCTCTGAAAACTTAAGTCCAGAACAACTTTTCGAATTTGGGTTCGTTGTATCCAGCTACCTTATATGTTTGTATTAACTCACTAGTAATTACTGATGAACCCTAGGTTATCATCAAAGTTATTTACATTTTTTTTAGTTCTGCATGCATAAATATTAGAATGGTGTGTAAGGAAGGAAACTTCTTGATTCTGGATTAAGAGTTGATGTTTCTTACATGAATGTTTAGATTTCATAGATCAGTGATCTGATATGTTTAATTATCCGTATTTTTAGCTCAAGTAACTACTAAAGGTCTGAGTGATAAAGGCAAAGGACTTGCTTTATAGACTTTGCTATAATTTCTGGTGAGTTCCTTTTTACTTCCATGTGTTGTGGTTTTCTTTATTTTATAGTTGTGTAAGGTAAGTACTCTTTCTCTATAAAGGATGAAAAGTGTATGTGTGTAAATAGTGGTTCTTTAGAGTCGTTGGTTTAAGTTCAATATATCTGTTATATGAAATATGGGCCATTTTCATGTTTAAGCCACTACCATATGCTTCTGATATGAATAATATTATATGAATTGATATGTGAATATATAGATGAATAGATATGTTTGTGTAGCCTCCGATAGGGCATATATTACAAACTGATTTGGCAGATCATGATAAAATATGTTATACTGAATGGTACTGTAATGAGGAGTTAAAGGGGTATATGAATGGAATCAAAAATTTATTATATGAATCTAACTTTGAAATCTAGGTATGTACCTGGCATGAAAATTGATTGTCTGAGTTATGTTGAGTTGGCGTGTAGTATTCACTCATATGATACGCCATTGATGTATTGAGTCAATCTGAGTTCTGTATAAGCCATGGGCGTACTATGTGATAATGTGTGAAGTCCTCTTTAAAGATTCAATTATGCAGTTAGCATTCTTACTAAATATCTCTTTGGGAACTCACTAAGTTCTTATGAACTTACTTCGTTACCTTTTCCTTCTCAAGCCTGCTGATTGAAGGAAGACTCCCTGTAAGACTACGTTAGTGCACTAAAATTGCTGTGAGATAACTATTTTGTTTGTACTATGCATGACACATGGAGGTGAAATCTAAAAGCATTTTGAGCAGGACTTGTACAAAGACATCTATTTGTTAGACTATGTTTTTAATGAAATCTCTTTAAAGTTTCATGGATTGGATTTAAAATATTATACTTTTTTGATGAAAATATCATACTTAAACTTATATGCCACATGGCTTATACATCATTTCCTTTGGTGTGTCGTTGGGAGCACTAAATATAACATATTCTTAAAAATATCGAAAATAATAGTAAAAGGAAAGTAGGGTAAATCCTCAAGGACTGAAATGTTGCAAAATCTTGTACGTCAAGATCTTAGGCGAAATCGTGCCCAAGAAAAATGTCTGACCTAGAGAAATAAATTAATTAATTAAAAGAAATGAATGATTGAAGGTTTGAAATAATTTAAATTACAGAAAAATAAATAGAGTCAAGAAAAGAAGGGTGTTATCGATTTCGAGATTTCCAACCTTCGGTTATCTTGGACTTGGAAAAAGTTTTTATGAACTCTGAAAGCTCAATGTCCCCCCAAGATCCGGATATTTGTGTGGAGACTTGGCCACGACCTGCTTCCTACGAATATGAAGATCACATCCATTAATCAGGGGTTTAATAGGAACTGCCCTCAGTGCGACTCAATTGAGGAGACTTTGGTTCATGTCTTAAGGGACTGTGTGTATGCTAAGGAAATCCTCTCGCTCAGTGGGGTGGATGACCGGGTGTTATCTTCAGAGAGGTAATCGGGTGTCGATTGGCTAGAAAGCACGATGAGGCTGGTTGATGGGAAAGCATTTGAGTGTTTGATTATGCTCCTCTGGAACATCTAGAATTCTAGAAATAACTTGATCTTCAGAGGGGTGGATGAGGCTCCCAAACTGGTGTAGGAGCGTGCCATGAATTTCTGTAGGGATTTTTGAATGTTTAACCTTAACAATGCCGCCATGTTTCCTAAGAAGAGCAGTTGCAAAAAATGGATGAAGCCCCCTAGGGTTACCTTAAGATCAACATTGACGCTGCATGGAAAAACTGATCGGCTGGTCCTGGCTTTATTGTACGTGACAGTGACAAATTTGTGCATGGAGGTGGCATGCAATATCTTGAGGACGTGGCGTGCGTTACATGGGGGGAGGCTGAGGCTCTTATGTTTGGTAGTAAGTAGGCGAAAGAGAAAAACATAACATCCGTGATATTAGAGGGTGACTATGCAGACGTCACCAACAGGCTCATTAAGCCATGTGAAGACGTTACCCTTACTGGGTTCAGACTCCAAGGTTGCAAAAGGCCACTAGACAGTGTTGATAATTGCACCGTTAAATGGTGCCAGAGAAATTGTAATAAAGTTGCTAACATGTTAAGTAAAATAGCTTTAGAAAATAATTGTAACTTGTTTTTCGATTTGGATTACCTAATTGAAATCCAAAATCTTGTAATTTTCGATTAGTATTAAAAAAATTTTGAGGTGGCCATCGGGCTTTTTGTATCAATAAAATTAAATCGACTTGAATTATTTAATGAAAGTTAGGTAATGTACTAAACTTATCAAGACACCTATTTGTTCATCCTTAGTCCCCAAATTTAGTTCTCTTCCTTTTATTTTGTCAATTGGCTTCTTTTTTCTTCTTCTTCTTCTTCTTTTTTTAAGAATATATTGGTCCTTTTGACGTGAAATAGAATAACAACTCAAGCACTCCATCCCAGTTACTCAGCCCAACACACTCTCAATTTATTATCATCATTTTTACTTAAAAATGTATTGGCCCTTTTGATGCGAAATGCAATGACAACCCAAGCAGTCCATCCTGGTTACTCAGCCCAACACATTCCTAATTTACTTTTTCGATAATTTCGATTAACAGAGATTTACCTAACACGTTACACAACCTTTTAACGCGAAGTAGGATGACAGCCCAAGCACATTACCCCAGTTACTCAGTCAGTCATGTTCTAAGTTGTGCTCATAATCACGAAATCATCGAAGTTTTTTTTTCTTTTTTTTTGACAAAGAATTTTAATTTTGGAGGACTAGGCAAAACAATCAAGTGTCAACAATAAGTTTTGGCAACTAATTAATAATAATGAAAATAAATTTAGCATGTATCCAAATTAAATGTTCTCTTTGCACTTAGACTCAATCGATTTTACTATAAGCAAGATAGGGTTATCTTCATTAATCATAATCATGTCCGCCTAATAGGAATAAAATAGTGGTGACAAAATCAATCATAGCAAAATCATAACTAATTCAGTAGATAAGAGGCATGCTCATAGGAAAAACAGTGGGAAATTCGTGGTCAAAATTTTGGGCATGAAAAGAGACAAGATATACTTAAAAAATAAATGTGGGCAAAAGAAGCAAAAAGCAGCAACAACAGTAAACACGCAACAGAAAAAATAGCAGATAAAAATAGAAAAAATAATGAGGAATGTCCCCCTACTTTTCCCTCAATGTGTAAAATAATATGAATAAATACGATGAAAAGAAAGGGTTAAGAATACTCCCCATGTCGTTTTTATTACTGTCGTTCTTTGATAAATATGATTCCTTGATTTTCTTGGAAATAAGAAATTTATTAAAATGCAGGAAAAAACTAAAACTAAAAAAATAAAAATAAATAAAATAAATAAAAATAAAATTGGGTTGCCACCCAACAAGCGCTTGTTTAACATCATTAGCTTGACGACTGAACTAGTATTGGGGCTATTCCAGTTAAATTTTTCGATCATATGGGCTTGGAAATTTGGTTCCTGCATAACAAAAGGTAGAAGTTTAATGTTCATAGGGAGCAATAATTTATCAACAAGTTCTCAAAATGGTTCGGAATCAAAATTATCATCGAAAAATGTTTCAAGTTCACTTTCATGAAGTAACTCCAAAGTTTCTTCTACTACGGATTCAATTATGTCAACACGGTTTACATTCTAAAATTCACTAGGGTGACTAATAGCGTTGTAAACGTTAAACTTCACGATCTCCCCGTCAAAATTCATCGTGAGGGTTTTGCTATGCACGTCAATCTTAGTACTTGCGGTACTACGGAAACGTCGCCCAAACAAGATGTCCGAAGACCTAGGAGCGTTATCCTATTCCATTTTTACCACATAAAAATCTGCAAGAAAAATAAGTTCATTTAGATTCACCAATACATCCTCAATGATTCCTTCGGGATGCACAATATACATGTTCGCCAATTGGATGATAACACCTGTTTTCTTTAAAAAAACCCATGTTAAGTGATTCATAAATAAAAAAAATGCATTATATTTATAGAGGCCCTTAAATCACACATAACTTTTCTAATTTTAAGTGGCCTATTTTGCATGGTATTGCAAACATGCCCCTATCTTTTCATTTTGCTGGCATCCTTCGTTGTAACACTGCAGATACATTCTTACCAGAACATACTTTTTCATTTCCAGTCAATTTACACTTGTTGGTGCAGAGCTCCTCAAGAAACTTAACATATCGCAGAATTTGTTTTATGGCATCCAACAACGGTATGTTGATCTTGACGTTTCTAAATGTTGCGAGGATCTGTTTTTCCTCCTTACCTTTCTTATCTTGTTTTAACCGTATTGGGAACGGGGGTTGAATTTTGGGCAATGGAGGTTTTGTTTGGACTTGTTCGTCGCACTTGTAGAATCTTGATCAAGATTTTTGCCAGGATTTGGTTCCAGTATTTTCCCACTTCGTAACATCACTGCATTTATGTTTTGTCTTGGATTTGGTTCTATTTGTGACGGCAGCCTTCCCTATGCATTTAATTTCTTAATTGACGTGATCAGCTCTTTTATAGATGCCTCTGTTCTCTTTTGAAAATCAATAGTTTGTTGTTGGAAATCAAGCACATTAGTTGCTAATTTATAAGGGTCATATCACCTTTGGGGTGGTCCAAGAAAGTTTCCCACAGCATCCAATTCGACCATAAAATCGTCATACAAACTAGGGCATGCTTCAGTTGTAAGTTCAGGTACTGGACAAATTTCACGTAGTCAGGCCGGCCTTGTTTTTACTATGATAGCATTAGAAGTGACACTTAATTTCTCCTTGAATTAGTGTATAATTTGTTCCTTTTGCATCATATTTAGCCTACATTTTCAGCATTTCACACTTAGTATTTATCAATGTTGTATGGTCTTACTTTCTTTCATTTTATTCCTTTTGTGCTACTAATGTCGCTGTATTGAGTATCAGTTTTGCATCTAAAGTTGTCAGCGCAAAAAACCACCTTAGAAGACCAAAATGGGAAAGCATTTAGAGTTGTGGCCACAAGTTTGACTTAGAATTACGGCCAAAGATGTCATCACTTAAATGCTTCTACATTTTATCAGGGATTTTACGCTGCTAACACATTCAGAAGCACCAGCGCAGGAGAATGCCAAGTTGTCGCAGCAAATTTATATCATAATTTGCGTCCAAAAATATTGCGACAATCAACAACTGTTTAATACACAAACTAGATCTACGTGAGTGCATAGCTGGCAATAACAAACTTTTACAGCTGCAAAAAGCAGAGTTAAATTTAAGAAGGGAGGAAGATCTATAATTGCTAGTGATTATAAATAGAAGGAAAAGAGAGAAGATCATCATCAAGCTGTGAAGAATTCAACTCTGCAATTTCTCTCATTCATTCCCAAAGTCAGTTACCATGGAAGCTTGATTCTAGAGGACGGTGATCTGATGCAACAAGGAAGCAACTGCTTTTGACGAGAAGTGCCTAGGTGCGACACAAGAGGAGCAATTAAGGGAGGGTTCTAGTAGACTAGAAATAGCATACTTCAATTTCTTCTTTAATCCCCCTTAAATATTGATGAATTTTATTGACTATTAATTGTATACAGAAGTATCTATTAATATTAGATTCACTTTGATTTCTATGCAATTCTTCTCATCTGTTTATATTTTGATTTAACTATTTTAAGCACGGAATTGCAATTGTAGTCACAATCACTGGAAGGTGCGGTGACAAGTTAAATTAACAAGCAAGACAACGGAAGTTGCTTGAGGCAAGAAGGAATTTTGGCTACTTGTTCTTGAGTACAAAGCATTATTAGCACTGGAAGGTGTGGTAATTGTGGGTACTTGGGTCTTTGTTAAACAGAGAGTTTGATAGCAGTAAGATCTCATTAGAACATAATTACGGCAACAATTCATCTATTAGTTACCTTGTAGTCATATTTAGCGTTGCCAACTCATGAAGTCAGTGATCCTCTCCAATTCTTTACACTTGATCTATTTCTCTTATATTTTTGAATTTACATTTACAAACATCAACAATCAATTCATCTTTTATTAATTTGCTCTGACATATTATATTATATTTGCACTAACATATTTAATTCTTAACTTGTGTAGTTTTAACCAATTTGTGTTGACATCACTCTTAGCAATTCTTTTTATTTTAACTCAAATTGCTTCGAAAGATTTAAATATAAACACCTATCCCTGTGGGATCGATATCCGATAGATTCACTTCTGTCTACTATACTTGTATCAACAGTGTACGCTTGCACATATTTGCTCTAATGTTCATAGCGAGATCATACTGCAACAAGTCTATCAACTTTATCTTCTGATGTTGAATCACTTAGCTGGTGAACCCTTTTAGTGGGTTCAGGTTTGGCTCAGAATTGTTGAATATTTGCAACCATTGTGGATATCTAGTCCTTTACTCGTTAGGGAGTCATATTAACTAATGTTCCTCCACTGGCGGCATCTATCATATTAATCTCCATAGGTTTCAAGCCCTCATAGAAGTATTGGAGATTGTTTGTCACGTGTAAAATAATATTGCTGTAGCAAATGTGCAAGTGTACACAACGTTCAAGTAACAAAGTGATAAGTAGAGTATCGTACCCATAGAGAGATTAGTATTCAGAAGAATTTGCTAAGACTGTTGGCAAAAGAATTGTGCAAACAAAATAAATGTGATAACAATGATATTTATGATTGCAACTTGCGTGTCATAACAAAATGCAAAAACAGTAAATCGATCAAGAATCAACCAAGCAAAGCATCAAATCTACTAAGTATTTATCACTCTTAGCAGAAATGATTGGCAAAATCTTCAGTACATGACTGTTGTGATCAATAAATTTGGAATATTTCATATCTAAATCTAGGTCTACGAATGTCATAGCAAATATTTGTTTCTACGAATTTCCCAGAATGACTAAGAAATGGAGTGCTATTTTTATGTAGCAACTTTTACAGTGTATACACATTATATTCCTATAACATGTATTTTCCCAACAAAGACTTATTTCACCCTTAATGAATACAGCTCATCTTTCAGAGATACTACACATATTTTTCGATACATGCATATTACACCGATTTATGCTCCAGCAAATCTATCTTGCTTTCAGTCGAGATTATGCACATGCAAAACAAGAGCTCATTCCTAAGATTGCTAGCATGTAGAGTTAACAACAATTGAGTCATAAATCAATGAAGAGATTCTTTAGACAGATATCGATAATTCATTCATGAAAATAATCAAAGTATCAGAAATATTCAACCCTTAATTGAACAAAATAAGGGTGCAAAATGTTGTTTAAACAAATTAACAAACAGACTTAAAGATCAAGAGTACTCCTTGTTGAGATCCAAAAAGAACATCAGGCCGTATTCCTGATTCTTCCTTGCTCAGCCATAACAACGTCTCTTTGCTTCGGTGGTTTTGCTTCAGCAATGTCGAGCTCCGCTCCTAGCGATGGCTGACAACATTGCCTTCTACACTTTCGATCTACCGTGTGACTCTCTCGATTCTCCTCTTTCAGGAGTATATTACAACAGCACTCTAGCCTTAGCCTGATTAAATTCTTTGATATCTGATTTCTTCATTAGAATGATGCTTTTATAGGAGCTTTACCACACAATACTCGTTCATCAGATCCGAATTTCTAGGGGGTTCTAGAGCTCTCCTAGAGATTTCTAGTGCAGACCACAGTAAATCTGGTTTGCTTCAAAAGAATCCTGCGTGCCTAGTATTGCCAGAGCGTTTAGCAGCTACAAAGTTTTGCTACTTCCACTCCCTAACAGTGCTTCATTATTGGGCCTTATACTCTTCTCTTCCTTCACCAATTCTTGCAACATGAAAACACATACCAACAAGCGTAGTTTGCTATAACAAAAAAGATAAAAATGTATAGATTTGCCAATTAAGTGCACTGCAGCTTCGAAGACAAAAATACATTAAACTACTACTAATGTTATAACAAATTTACTAAAGAGAAAACCAAATGTTCTAGCAATAGTGTGTAATATAACTCTTTTTCAAGACACTCCATATCCTTCTGCCTAATCCCAATAATTTCCCTCCTTAACTCGGTGGCACGCGATGCTAGGAAAAACCTGTTAAGAAACAAACGAGAAAGATCAGCCTAAGTTGTAATAGATCCAGAAGGTAGATAAAATAACCACTCCCTAGCAGTCTACTAGGGAAAAGGGAAATCGCGTAATTTAATTTGATCCTCAGTTATCCCCTGAGGTTTCATACTAAGACAAACCATACGGAATTCTTTCAGATGTTTATGTAGATTTTCATTTTGCAATCCACAAAAAGTAGGTAGTAATTGGATTTAACCTCATTTAAGTTCAAAGTTAGCATCCATAGTAGGATACGCAATGCATAATGGTTGTTGATCTATAGGAGCCTCGACCAATTGTCGAATTGTTTGAGCCATAGGTTATGGTACCGAAACGCAAGATTTCCAAGAGCAGATATGGTTATAAGAGAAAGAACAAGATTAGTATGTTACTAGTCCTCGGCAATGGCACCAAAATTTGATGTGTCGTTGGGAGCATCAAATATAACCTATGCTTGAAAATATCAAAAATAATAGTAAAAGGGAAGTAGAGTAAAATCCTTAGGGATTGGAATGTTGCAAAATCTTGTACGTCGAGATCTTGGGTGAAATCGTACCCAAGAAAAGTGTCTGGCCTGGAGAAATAAATAAACATAATTAAAAGAAATGAACGATTGAAGGCTTGAAATAATTGAAACTGCAGAAAAGTAAACAGAGTCGAGAAAAGAAGGGTTTTATCGATTTAGAGGGTTCTAGCCTTCGGTTATCTTGATTCCTTCTTAGTTCAATCATAGACTTTTAGATGTTTCTTCTCATGACCGAATAAGCCAGTTATAGTGGAAGAGGATGCTTACAACCACTAGCTCCAATTATAGCTTTTTAGAGGAACTTGACTCTAGCCAACCATTGCTTCAATGGGATCATCTTACACTAGATCATCTCTTCTCAATGATGAATGTCACGCTATTTTGTCTCTTTGGCTCAACAACCTCTGACGTAGGAAGTTAGTGAACCGACTGTGCAACCTTCCCAAAACACACAAAGTGATCGGCTTCACGTACAATGAAAAGATTACTTTTAAAGGGACTTGAATGGAAGCGTCAATCCCGTAATACAGAGAATTGATGAATACTCGATTGAGAAAGGTTAAGTGCGGATTCTAAGCCTCATGAAATTTTTGGAGGAATGTTTCGACTAGAAGGGTTTTAGTTGCCCATGCTTTTTGGGAGAAAACACAAGTATAATGGAAATAGAATTTTTATTGAAAGAAAATGGCCAGAGTTTTTGAGAGATGGAGGATTTTATAGAAAATTGGAAGTGAATAATTCATATCACTCCATCCCCTATTTATAGTACATGAAAATCCCTAGTTGGATCCAATCTAAATAATTCATATCACTCCATCCCCTATTTATAGTACATGAAAATCCCTAGTTGGATCCAATCTAAACTCTAAAAAAATAATTAGAATTAAATCTAAATAATAATTCCCTAGTTGGATCCAAATTAAACTCTAAATTATAAAGCTTAAAAGATAAATTAAAATTAAATATAAACAATATAACTAAATATTAATACTAAAAATAGAGTTTAAATTTAAACAAAGTCTTATGTCCAATAAATCTCTTCTCAAGTCTTCCACACTTTTGGCACTTTGTCTTCCACATCCACGCTTTTTGCCCCAAATTTTCCTTTTGTCTTCAATTTAGTCCCTACAAGATATAAGAACCATAAATAGCCCAAATTAGTAGGATCATACTCAAAATTTGTTATTGGTTTAATTTAAACAATAAATTTTACAAAGCTTACGCCAGAAATAGTTTTGAAGTTAAGTGGATTTTTAAGTAGTAACATGACATACTTGGATTTTTCTAAAGGATTGGGTTTGGCGTGTTATAGTGAAGTTTGGCTACTGTCAATTTGACGGTATGGCGTTAACCATTGTCAATTGTGGAGATATTTGTGGCAAGAATTCGAGGCTAGTGGTCCATATGTGACTAATAGATTACTCATTCTAGAATCATTGGATTTTTTGCAACTATAGATGATAGTTCAATATTAGTTTGCATGTTAGTAGTGATTGACAAATGGGTATGATGATGAGGGTTTGTGGTTATAGTGTTTTACCCTTGGCTAGGTCGTACCTAACTAATAAAGAAGACTATCGATATTTTTTACTGGACATACTACAATGAAGGATGAGTGATTAAGGTTGTCATAATATTCCTGGTGATTGTTGGTTTTGGAAGTAGATTTGCTGTTAGGGTAACTATAAGTGATTGAAAGGCATTTGTTTAAAACGATGATCAGGGTTCAAGGTTTTATGTATTTGTAATGGTTCGGTTGTATTGCTTAGTAGAATTCGTGACGTTTTAGTAGATGTTCCCATAGACAACACCAACATTGATGTTAACTTTATAAGGTTAGGTTGAAATGATCATTGTTGAGTTGTAAGTGATTCACAAAAGGAGAAATCAATTCAATGGGATCACAGTTTGATCTCTAAAGCACCTTATGATGCTTAAGTTAGTAATGTTGTAAGGAAAAGCAATGTTGAATAAATTATTAAGGTCAAAGGGTGTATATATCTTGCTAGAGACGTACATTGAGAATTTATATGCTTTGTGTTCCTTGCTCAAGGTTGCTCGGGTAGGTGTACAAACTCAACTATTTGCACATAAGCCTTCCTCTGCAAATTCAAAATTGTTAAATCCCTTATCATTTTGTGATAATGGTTTAAGCTTATAGAAGCTTTTTGTTCCTTTAAGAATACAGGAGACGATACCTTGTGGATAGCATTTGTACTTTGTAAAGGATAGGGATAAAAAACCCAAATTGCCCGATGGATTTCGAACCAATTTGCTCCGCATAGAGTGGATTTTTTCTTTTGGACAGTGGGGTATGGAGCGAGTATGGTAATTGCTTATCCCGCCTCGCCCCGCTCCACTATATGAAATTACCATTTTATCTTTGTATATATATAACTATTAAAAGGGTAAGAATGTAATAATGTATTATAGGGAAAATCATATATTTATGTTTAAATATTTATTTAACTTTAAAAGGACTGAACAAATTAATAGTAAGTAGCAAAAATTGAATCAAAGTGGAGCGAGGTGGGGTGGGTGGGGCGGAGCAATGATGGATGCATCCAACATTTATAGAGGTGGTTATGATTTTTAAGATTGTACCTCTTTAGTGGAGCGGGGTGGGTGGTGGAGCAAAATGTGTCAATTGTGGAGCAGTGGTGGATTTTACCACATCTTCCCTTGCACCTCTCCGTTTGCATCCCTAGCAAAGGAAAATCTCTTATGAGGCCTTTGAGGTCTATACCATTATGTGTATAGGCCAAAGCTATTTGTGGGATTTTGCTATTTTGGCTAGTCTGGTCATTAGTCTGAGCCCACGCTATTAGTTTGGGTTTGAACTCGTAAAATATTAGGTATTAAAAACTCTAAATGTATAAATTTATATATTAATAGTATATTAAGTATTAATTCTTAATATTATTATTGATTTTGTTTTTGTTGTTCTAGTGTCACTGGGCTAGAACTTTAGTCTCACGTTCCGTGCGGCCTTAGACGATCCTTTCTTGCAGACACGCCTAAGTCAACCTAACCACCAAATAATTGATTATTCACAAGAATTCCTCTAAGGCATAAATTTATATAGCGAAAGCAACTCAAGCCAAAATAAGACAAAATAGAACAAAAAGCCACATAAAACCTTGCACAAGAAGTGTTTGAGTAAATGCTCTCAATTTGTATTATTTTCTCTCAAAGAATACAAACACAATGAAACAATGCATACAAATGGATGATTTACAAGTGAGGGGAAGACTCTCTATTTATAGTTGAGTTCCCCCAAAATCGATGGTCTAGATCAAGTTGCATCGACGGACGAGATTAGCTTATCACTTAAATCATGGGATTTACAAGATTACATAATTAATTTACATAATCAAATCTAATCTAATCTTATAAGATATGATTCCCCCTCAATCTTCTAAGATTAATTCTCATATTTATCAAGGTAGCCTATCTTTCCATATCTGTATCAATAGGTCACCTAGGCTTCAATCTGACAGACTTCTCCATCAGTTCATTAAATTGGACTAGATCATGTGGGCTAAATGATCCCCATCTAATCAATAGACCCCCATGGGATATATGTTGTACTATGGTCACGGGCTTTGCACCTTAGCCCGTGACACTAAAGTGATCTAGCTAGTGTTGGTTTCCAATTCTACCCGATTAAACTTATATGGGAATTAGAAGGACTCAAAATTTCAAAATTCGTCTAATATTACATGTCTGTTTTTTTTTTTTTTTTTTTGTAATATGAAAAGGTTAAAAGAGAATTCTTAGAGAGAAATAAAAATAAACAAAGAATATATATATTTAGAAGGAATCATTCTGTGCGAGATTAGCTCAAGTGAGCTTCAACATAATTGATTAATTGGAACTGAATCTATCGTCGCAACCCAACACTTGGATGATAATAGATTAAATATTTACAGGTATATAACTTATTTTTTTAATGGATTCGTCTATTTTAATCCAAAATTAAGGGTGCTAACAGATAGAGCATAACAAATATTTATATTCGACTTTCGTTATCTTTTTTTATGGATTCACATAGCTCAATCCAAAATTAAGATAATAAATAGTGCAACTTTTTATGAATTTAAATATTTTAATGTATTGTCTAGCGGTGGTGTTAGCTTTTGAGTTAGTTATTATCCGTTTTTTTCTCCTGTCTATCAATTTTTTTTTTCATTCATTCCATGCATCTTTTTCTCTTTTCAATCTGCAGATTTATTTTGTAGATATATTTGCTCTCTTCACAAGTTGTGATGGACAGATGATGATGCCTATCATCGTTGAAACACCACCGACCACCGACAATTTCTTTTAGAAAGTGGGTAGCTCTTCGTTGACTTCTTAATATATTTCTGTTTTGAAAGTATTTCAGAATAATAAATGATTTCATAAGTCAGTTTGGAGTCGTGTTGTCTTAAGTTTTATACGTTTTTTTTTGTTTGTTTTTCCATTATTTAATAAGTCTTCACTTTTAAAAGTTTTTGTTTACTCTTGAAGTACGGTTTTTAATCTTGCTTTTATGAGTGATTTTAGGGTTGGTTTTGTCGTCATCCTCTTTAGTTTGGTGGATGCTCTATTCTTTTGCCGATTTATGTTCGCCGCGTTGGACCATATGGGGCTGATTTCCTTATTGTATTAAGTACTTGCAATCACTCTTCTTGATATGTTGTGCTTGAGTTGTGACAGAGCCAATTGTCAACATGCCATAATGTTTAGTTGACGCTGAAGCTGAAACTTTTGTTGTGTTGATGGAGCTTATCCTTTAGTGCGTACAACGAGTATTTATTATTTTTTTCCCGAATTGTATGGTCTCATTAAATGAATGAATTAATGAATCTTCCTTTCAAAAAAAAAATATTTCAATGTATTGGGAGTGAATGCAAATATTAATATTTGGAAATACTTATTTAAATTAATTTTATTTTTTGGATAATGATTATAAAAATAATTTTAAATATTTGAATCTATTATCGATTTTATTTTTAAAAATTGTTTAAAGAATATTTCTGACTTACTAAATATCAATATTTAGTGAATTCAAATATATGACAATAATATCAATATTTAATGAATTTGAATACGTGACAATAATATAATTAACTCAATATAAACCTTAAAATTTTTATTTTATTCAATTTAACTCTTAACTCTCAAATTATTTTTCTCGATTTCTTATTCTCAATTTTCAATTCTTGATTTTTATTCTAAATTATGAATTCCCAAATTATTTTTTTAGAAGAAATTGACTAAAGCCTTTGATTTTATTTTATTCAGTTTTTGATGGCATATCAGCTCATTCGTTTGGATGACAAGCACATCTCCGACGTTCAATTACAAATGATAAGAAAATATTGTTTAATTATTTTTTCTTATTCCGTTAATTATAAATATTTTACGAAATTTTATTAAATAATTTAATTTCAAATAGTTAGTTATTATGCTGCTCAGATTATTAAATGTTTATGTCAATATACTCAGGCCGAAGATAGAATTTTGGAAACGTACATAAACAACTTAAAAGAAGGTGCATCGAAGGTCATTCATGGACACTTGCGAGATGCAGGCCTTTTATACGTGGCTCGCATGCTCAGGGAGACTAAATTGGATTCCCCACTCATCAGTGTTTTGGTCAAGAGATGGAGATTGAAGACGCACACATTCTATGTCCTCTAGAGTGAGTGTATTACACTCGAGATGTCAGTTTACAACTCGGTCTACTGATCAATGGGGATGTCATTACGGGGTCGATTATTAGTGCCGATTAGAGTGCAACATGCGAGCAATTACTAAAAAAGGTGCACACAAGTTTAAGGGTAGTCGGATCGAGATGAGATGGTTGGAGGGCAACTTCCAGACTATCGAGGCTTCATCGAGCAACATTGAGAAAGAGCAATTTTCACGTACATCCATTTTGAGGTTGATTTGGGGTCTGCTAATGCCAAATAAATCTCGTAATCTGATACACTTGAAGTGGCTACTATTACTAGTCGACTTTAGAGAAGCTAGACGACTTAGCTAGGGATCGACAATGCTGACAACATTGTATCGAGAAATGTGTCAAGCGACAATATCCAGAAAAGCTAAATTAGGTAATTGCATGCTCATTCTTCAATCGTGGGCATGGTGTCGACTACCATTTTCTATAGCCCTTTACGGATTCTCACTCGTAATATAGTAAATTCATTTCATAATATTGCTACCGTATCCAAATTTTCATTGTTGTAATGTTGAAATAACATGTTTTTTGTATAGGTGGAACAACCTCGCCAGACACAACAGTATGTTGATCGAGCTCGAGGACTGCTGACTAGCTTTAGACCAACAAATAGAAGAGGATGTTAGTTTATTAGTTTCAAAGTTATCGGCTTTTTATTCTAACATTTTTAAATAAATATTCGTCACTTGCTAAAATTTATAAATTTGTACTGAAGTTAGTATGGATTCCATACGCAAATTTGAGGATTCAAGAATGCGTCCCAAATGAATTTTTGGCCAAACGCGGAATCTAGCACGTGAAAGTGCCATCGATCGTGTTTGCAACGGTCGAGATGCATGAATCGGACCGAGTGATTCGGTAATTCGGGTGTACGCAGCGTATTCCACTGCAACCTCAGGAGCTAGATGACTTGCACAAGATCGACATGCGTGGGAGACCTGACAAAGATTGGTGAACATTCCATAAGAAGTATATCGAGATTTTGCAGGAGAGATACAATTTCTTGCTTTCGCGTGAACCATATCTGACACTGGAGCTAGGGACAACTCTGGATTACATGGATTGGTTCAGGCATCACGGGAAGCTATATCTACTTCTAGCTTCAAAGAGTAGTAAGGAACGTCATCATAGAAGGCAAAGACGAGGGCCCATGAACCCCAGGTCGGGAGGAGATGCTACGGAGTGATAAAAAATTTTGCCATGTGCACACGAAGCCCTAATCAACGTGCAACCCTCCGATCATTATGGTTCATTTATTCTTGTCAAAAAGCCTTATTATTTTACATCATAATCACAACACATACAATCATTCCCTGCATCAACATATACATTACCAATTTATTCTACACGAGCACTACATCATGCGTAATCATTCCCTCCACCAACACATTCATCACCACCTTATTTCACACAAGCACCATTGCATGCACAATCTTCTCATAGACCGACCTAGTCGGGGGGTGCACTATGGGCAGCCAAGACACACTCACATTCATCCATGGTGGAAGGAGATGATGTCGGTGATCAACCCCTAAGTGCACATGAAGAAGAGGTCGAAGAGGAAGTCCAAAAGGATGTCCAAGAAGAGTCGCCAACCCCAATAGTGTGACAGAACCCTAGGCGTGCCTGATACGCACTTGGTTGTGGCACATATTCGGGACATTGTTGATTATGTTTGTTTCTATTTTTTCGAAGTTGTATAATTTCTTCCATATTCGCAATGTACATTTATTTAAAATGTACATATCTTTTTTACTACATTTGGGATCCATGAACACAAGTTTTTAACCTAATGACTTTGAATATCTTGGGCCATGACACAAACATCGTAATTTTTTATTACTTAAATGATATTTTAGTACATTAAGTGACAGACAAATAAGTTAGTGTTATTACAATACGAGTTAGTCTTTTAATTGGCTCCTCTCATAGATGCTTCTGGGTTGTGTGGACATCTTGGCTTCTTATGACTTAGGTTTTTGTAGTAACTGTATAACCTCGATTGGTCTCCTCGCTCTTGAATATCCATATTGTTTCATATCCAAGTTGAGGTCGAGTGACTTTTTGGTTTGCGGGACGAGTTCCTATCTAGTATCAACTCGTATGGAGTGTGTGAGGTAGGCAACCATAGACCTTCATTCTAAATAGGTGGGAATACAAACTTCCAAACATTATACGTGTGTTCCAGTCTATAAACTTCCTCAATGAATGCCATGCAATGTAGACGTTTTGAGGTGCATGCCACAACTGCATGTGCGCAGGGATAAAGAAACGCTTGAAATCTCCCACAGTTGCAGGTCATTTGTCGTAAGTTTACATAGTACGCTCCACTGATAACTCCACAGTCAAGTCTATGGTGCTTCCTAACTTGAAACAAAAGATTTGGTACCAATTGGCACACTAACATCATTAAGTTAGCAGTCTCTTTACTTTTCCCAATAGCTTTTAGCACGGTCTCGCACCAAATGTGACTGCCTTTAGCTGCCAGCCCCAGAGAAAAATTCTCATTTTACCCCGCCCTATTAACTATATAAATGCACTCAACCAAAACCTCCTCACCTCACCCACATCTCTAAATTGTTTTTTCTTTCTCGTGCGTTTTGAAATTTTTGGATTTGTAGATTTATTTCTCTCACTTTGAGATAGATATAGTTTTATTTTTAAGTTATGCTTGGGTTCACAGTGATGTCGTGTAGCCAGGTGACCTATAAATTTCACATTTCATATGAGCATCGAGCTGACACTCGAGCAGTCGGGATCGCATTGCAGCTCGAGGTCCAAGTTGACGGTGATTATACCATCTTGGGTTAAAGTGTAACTAGGGCTTCAATTTTACAAAGGTTATGCTGCTAAGGAACGGAACATAACTTTGGCCTTAGTTGACGGTGGTTATACGAGCACGACAACGATTTTTTTCATCATCAAAGGAGGAGGCTATACACCACAGAAACAAAAGTACGAGGAAGAAAAATGCAGTGACGTTTTAGTACAATCAAATAAATCATTTTATCCATTTCCAATGAAATACTTGTTTATACTAAAATGTCACTGCGTTTTCTTCCTCGTACTTCTGTTTCTGTGGCAAATAGCTTCCTCCCCTGATGATAAGAAACTTGTTGTCGTGTCCGCATAAACACTGCCAACTGGGGCCCCATTTATGCTCCTTCTCTTGATAGCATAACCTTTGTAAAATTGAAGCCCAAGTTACACTTCAATAGTAGACCGTATAATCACTGTCAACCGGGACCATGAGTTGCAATATAATCCAACTTCTTGGTTGATGACTCCATGCTCACATGCCAGATGAAATTTGTAAGTCACCTAGCTTCACGGTACCACCGTAAATTCAAACATATCCTAAAACTATGTCAATGTTTATCTCGAACACAGGAAAAGATAAATCTACAAACATCTAATTTCAAACCATAATATAAAAAAAAAAGAAAAAAAAAACAATTTTAAACTATGTGAAAATGAGTCTTATAGGGCGCATTTTCACTGATCTACCAGTGAAAACGCGCCACGTAGGATGTAATTTCTTCTCTTTCCTGAAAGTACGTCTTGTGTGGCACGTTTTCGTCGGAAGATCAGTGAAAACGCGCTTTGTATGATGCATTTTCTTATCTCTCTCCAAAAACAGCGTAGATCGATAAGTTTTCAGGAAAATAATGTAGTTTTCCTTTTTTTTTTAGCATATACTTATAATTTTGCCTTTGAAAAATAGAATTTTTTTAAATTACACATGACATTTTTTTAATTTGACTGACAGACTGATGGTTTAATCGGTCGACCATCAATCAGATTTTAAAAATATTGTTTTTCATAAAGTAATAAACTTTCAAATTATTTTATAAAATGAATGTAAGGAGCTAATTAATTACAAATGAATGCAATGAAAATTTTCAAAATTATAATTTTGTTAAAGTGAAATTAAGAAAATAACTTAAAACTTTGATTAATTTGTATCAATTTTTATTTTGTTTTTTTAAATTGTTTTAAAAATATATTAAAATAATAATTAAATATATTATTAAAACTTTTCAAAGATTTTTTTTCCTATTGCAGCTTAAAAAATGTAAAATATGTAAATTAAAAGAATCATAATTTTTAATTAATTTTTTAAATAATTTTATTATAAATTTTAATAATATCTATTTTTTTAGATAAAGCCTAAAATTACTCATAATCTCTCTTCAACCCTTAAATAGAAAGATAATACGCTTTAACGCATTCAAACTCACATTCTCCTGCACTAACAACAATGCTCGTACCAATCAAGGTAATACTCAATCAACTTTAATTAATTTATTTTAAAACTGTTTCTATTGTTAAATTTCTTGTATGATTAAAATGAAACAAAGACATGAAAAAAAAAAAGAAAGAAAAAGAACCATAAAAAGGCAGGCAGGAGGTTTCCATTCCTTCAAAGTAGCAAATACAAAAACACCTATTTTTTTAAACAAAAAAAAAAAAAAAAAGAAGAAAAAAGGTTGGCTTAGAAGTGTGAGTTGGGAAAGAAGTTAATCTAATGATTTTGTTTTTGGAGGATTGAATGTTGTATGTTCATAGAAATGTGATACCAAACACAAGCCATCCTTAGTGGCAACAGGACAACCCCCACTTGAGAATACAACAACATTACTAATGGGAAAATAAAATTGCACACTATCTTCCTCTTCTCATTCTTTCAAACCATTTAACAGTGAAGAATAATAATAATATGAAAAACAATATCACTCAACCAACCATTGAAAATTTGGAATACACCTCTCCACCATCATCCCCATCCATACCTAAATATACATGTATATTTAATTATTTCAACCTATCCTCTTTTCAACCATTTCTCCTCCTTTCTACTGGATCTTCCAATTTAATATATAATTAATTCTTAAATATTATGTATGATTCTTTTTACTATTTATTGAGTAATTTTAATTCGTATCTCATTAAAAGGAATATTTGAGTATTTATGCATATTATCGATGTTCATGATTTGACTCCACTATTCATGAACTTGATCCTACTATTCATCGAACTGACATTCTGAGCGGACTTCGGGCATGCTAGAAACGTGTACCGTTTTGAGTCGCTTGCTAGACCTTGCGGTCCCTCACATGCGAGATTCCCTCAGCTCATGCGAGTAGATACTGCGAGCTCCCCTTGCTGTCCTCTCACTATATGTTTCGCACATATCCACCTGGTGGGACTGCGACCCGAATCTCATTTGAGTTTCAGGCTGGTGATCATTGATGTATAACACTATTATTTTTATTCTATGTTGGTAATCAGTGCATATGGAATCAATGGAATCCTAGCAAGCATTAGGTCATGGCATTGAATATGTCATTTCCAGAACTAACACCATGAAAAATAGGATCAGAATATAATTGGTGTAGTAATTGGAATAGGGACCTTTGATATTTTCTTTATAAAGTCAAAGACAGAAATAGAGAGAGAAGCAATCAGAAGTGATGAGTTCAAGTTCTCTTGAAGCTTCTACTCCAATGTATAAAAGAAGTGGCCGATTTATAGTTTAAAGTAATGCCCTTCAGCAACTTGCCTCTATACTCTATATTTATCAAATATGGTATAGATTCGGATTCTGTGTATCCTACAACCCAACTTAAAGTGACTCATACATCTTATATTCTCCTTCTTTTTTCTCTTTTTTTTTTCATTGAAACGAAGTTGGTTAATTGTATTATATAATGCTGGCAACTCAATTAACCAAAAGAAAATTTAATTTATTCTTTAGGGAGGAGGAAGGCATTGAAGCTATTGTGATGGAATGTTGGTGAACAGCAAGAGCTTGAAGGGGATGACGGTATGGATGAAGTAGAGATTCAAGTTCAACCTGTTTATTAATTCAATCTAGTAAGACTCTGAGCTGGGTTCTTGTTGTTGATGCTGGGTGTGTTTAAACTTTTTTTAAGGGCTAATTCTGCATTTCATCGATTTTTGGAGTCATGGTTTGTGGTTTGATGTGTTGTTTTGATATATATGCTTTCTGTTTCTTTCTTTTTTTCCCTTTTGGATTGGGGTTCAATCTGGTTTTAAAGATTTGTGTTTTGGGTTTGGCAAATGATCTGAAAAGAGGATGGTGTGATAACCACACAGAAATCATAAATTTTTTTTAGGGGTCTAAATTAAATTGTAATTTTTATGATAGTAAAAATGCAATTTCACTATTTTAATAGTCTATATCTTTATATTTTTAAAGGATTAAATCAAATTTTTATATTTTTAGGAGGGCCAAAATACAATTTTACCTTTACTAATTTAAAATTTTAAAGGACTTAAATAGAAAATTTTCCATTTTAAGAGGGGTTGGGGCCCTATCAGGCCCCCTAGTTTTGCTCCAGGTGATGAGTTGTTTTGAGGTAAGATTATCATGGAGATCTTTGTATTAGGAGTTGTTTTGGGGTAAGCTTATCATGGAGGTCTTTGTCGACTCCACTTAAAAAATAGGCAAATTAATCTCTATAGATTAGATAAAAGAGCAAATTGGTTCTTTTATTTTAAAAAAAACATCCATTTCTATTGTTAGAAATTTATCTTTGTACGTTAAAATGAGGTACACCTAGCATACCACGTTTAATTGCCTAATTATCAGGGGCGAAATCAGAAAATTTTTTAAGGGGCCGAAATTAAATTGTAACTTTTACGATAGCAAAAATGCAATTTCACCATTTTAATAGCTTATATCTTTATAAATTTTAAAGGATTAAATCAAATTTTTATATTTTTAAGGGGGGCAAAATACAATTTTACCTTTACTAATTTAAGATTTTAAAAGGCTTAAATGAAAAATTTTCTATTTTAGCGGGAGCCCTACCAACCCCCTAGTTTTGCCCCTATTGATTATTCTATCAGTAACGCCAGTTTTTAACAATAAAAATCATTAAAAAAATTTACTAGAAAAGACCAATTTGCTATTTAATCTAACATATAAAGATGAATTTACCCATTTTTTAAATAAATAAAACAAAATACGATTTGACTCTTAATACAAATTCCTCCATAATACTTTTAGTTGTTTTGGTTGTAGAAAGTGGGAGGTGTTTATCTCAAGTTTAAAGTGGCAAATGGTACCATCATTGTTTCATCCATGGCTTGGGGCTGTAGGTTGTGAATTAATATAGGAGCTTTTATTTATTAGGATTCATTAGCTTTTTACGGTTTGGGTGAGTGATCCATGGATGTGATTTTTGTGTGGCATTGATGAAAGTCATATTCTAATTCCTTATTTGTTCATTTTGGGTATTCAAAGAAGAGAAATTCATAATTGATTGTGTATTTGGTACATTTCTATGGTTTATGAGTGATGAGTGGGATTTTGATAAACAAAAAGGGTACTTTCATCATTGATTCTCTATAATAAAATTTAAAAATATCTATTTATGATGGGCTTTACATATTATTATAATTTTTTTACAATTGATTTTTTAACAATTGAACCATTAAAATTATTAATATGATTATACTATCACAATTAAATTAAATTAAAATATTTTCTGTATTAATATATATTTAATCCTTGAAATTTTTTTATATATAAATAAAATATAATATATCACGATCAAAGTATTAAAAAATAAATCGTAAAAAAATTATAAAAATATATAAATCTAATGTAATTTTATATCGGTAGAAGTGAATTCTTGTCATTCATATATATATATATATAATGAGAAGGCAAATGCTGTGCTGAATCCTCAAAATTAGGTGCTGATGGTCTTCCTCTGTTTTGTACTATTTTGTCGAGAGGGAGAAGTTGGATAAGTTGTGATCGGCTTTATCCCCTCTAAGCTGTGAAGGGGCAATGAGTGGGAAGGGTCAAGATTTCATAATTTAGGTCACGTCACCAAATTTAAGAACAACAATTTGTTTATTATTCTTTCATATAATTTTGGTTTTGGATTAGGTATACCCTCTACAGTGGGATTTTTTCCTTCTTTCATTTTTTTGAAATTTCTAATTAATTTATTATTAAATAAAAGGTTTTGGATGGCTAAATATTTTAAACTTGATTTGACTAAAGCTTTGCCCACTATTTTATCTCTACTTAATTGTCATATGATGAAGTGTTCACATTGTTAATAATTTTTCAAAATAGCTATATTTTCAATACATTCATTCGATACGTTTTAAGAGATAATTTAGCATTGTTTTTTAGAAGAAGTGATTTTGAGTATTATTTTTTGAAAAATTTGATTTAAAATTTAAGTGTTTAGTATTATTGTCAAAAAGTACTTTCGAGAAATAAAATGTTTATTTTAGACATAATGCTATAAAGTAACAAATGTATATTTAAATAATGTTCAAATTAAACAATATTATGATAATTTAGTAAGAAAATAAAATTAATTTATTATAATTTGTTGTTAATATTTTAATATATGAAATATAAATTTTAAATATTTTTAAGCAATTAATACTAACTATTTATAAAAATTAATTCAATATATAAACTATATTTTAAGTATTAAAATATAATCAATACAAATTTGAATATATAATATTATATATTTGAAATAAATTTCAGTAGAAAAATAATTACATATCCAATATAGATATTATATTAAGTACTTTATAAAGGTTAAAAAATTATCATTTATTCTTAAAGTTTGATAAAAACTAAAAAAGATGTTTTTGTTTATGGATTTAAAAGTACTTTTCAAAAGAACTTTTAACTTAAAAAGTTGTCTGTTTAATATTACTTATAACTCTAAAAATGTTTTAATATAAATTAAAATATAGATGATTTTAGTTGTTCACTAAAAAATACTTTTAACTTAAAAAATTGTCTGCTTAATATTTTTTTAAGAAAAGTTGGTAGTTATTTTAAAATTGCTTTTAAAAGATAACTCGGGTGAACAATTAAAATTGAAAAATAAAAGATAAATGAGAGAAAATAAAAGTTTTAATTAAGTTAATATTACGAGTTAATCGAATGTTAACTCAACTAGAAATTGACTAAAAAGTAAATTTTAACAAAATATATTTATTTCTTTTAATAGTTTATATAAAATCTTTAAAAGAAATTATTAAAATATACATCAAAGTTTGAATATTAGATCTTTAGGTATTAAGAAAAGATAATTAATAAAAATATTTCTTGTGAATGCCTAAAGCTTACAACATAGGCTGTCTCAAAAAACTCTATTTGTTTAGATATCTAATTGTTGGTCAGTTTGAAATGGACATTAAGGAGAATATTTAGAACAATGAACGAGTAAGAAAAGTTTGCACTGAAGTTTAAATATTCTTTGCTTTAGTGAACCGATGGTGATTTAGTAGTGTTGAGTAATTTTTTATTATGTCTCATTAAAGGGGATAATCGGGTATTTATACATGTCGTTATTGTTCATGGATTTGACTCCACTGTTTATGGAGTTACATTTTGAGCGGGTCTCGAGCATGCTAGACACATGTATTATTTTGAGTTGCCTACTAGACTTTGTGGCCCCCACATGTGAGTTCCACTGCGAACTTCTTGTGCAAGCTTTTTTTGGCACATGTGAGCTGAAATCGCAAACTCTTTTTGTTGATTTCTCGTTGTAAAGCTCACACAAATCTATTTAATAGGACCTAATCGGATTACGGATACAACCCAAACCTTTTTTGATTTTCGGGTTGACGATCTTAAGTATATAACAAGTAGTAGGTTTTATTAATTTTAAAGTAAAACAAATTGTTTTATGCAATTTTTTAGTGGTTTATGCGCATTAGGAAAGGTCCTATAAAAGAATAAATCATTATTTTTTATGATAATAAAGAACCTTTGAGAGTACGAATAGGTCTACTATGACACAAGTGATGGTGAATAGTGTGCTCCAATAATGGCAAGAGTTGACAGCTTAAAGACTGAGTTGGATAGAGGCGAATGATAATAAAAAGAGGGATTCCATGATTGGTGTTTAATATATTTTTATGAGTTGGACAGAGACAACTAGTCCAATGATGTAGTCATCAACATAATATTTAGGAAATAAAAATCATGATGCACCATTTTCAACATGCCTTTTGTTCCTTATTTAAACATCTTGAGTTTTTGGTGAGTGATTCACAATTGCCTAACAAAGCAAAATATAAAATTTTCCGTAGACCCCATTTGGTTTGTGTTGCATGTATGTCATATCAGTACTTTGGGTGTTGTTGCAATCAACTTTTATATTCATCTTCTCTGTTGCTTGTTGCATGTTTCCTATTATGCCTGTTTTTCATACTCTTCGAGCAAAGCTTATACATGTTTATTTCTGTTTCCTTCCAGAGTCTAAGCTCTCAATTGCCTTAGACACCAATTCAACTTGTGCAAAAGTTGCCTTCTTTATCATTTCAAGAAGCATGAACTCTCCATCCCCCCAATTTGTACCTTCAAGGTTGGGTATCTATGAGCCTATCCACCAAATTGGCATGTGGGGAGAAACTTTTAAGAGTAATGGCAATCCAAACACATCTACATCTGTGATTATCGAAGTGGATAATAAGCTAGAGAATGAGGTTAAGATTTTGGAGATATAATTCTTTACTAGGTAGTTCAAACACATTTATCTGATTTTAAAGATAAATAACACTATATTATACTGTTTTACTTTCCAGTCCGAGACTACTTCACATGAAATGCTAGCACCTTCTAACAACTATGAGCAAGAGGCAAGTAAACCTATTGATAAGGTAAGCAGTTTTGATTGTTTATTTATTTTACCCTTCTGAAAGATATAAATATTGAATAGGGTCTAATCTTTTTGTGCATGGAATGAAGTGTCTCTAAGTTTGTAGGTTATGTTGGAAAATATGGACATTCAGGTTTGGCTCTAGGGGTTGTCTAGAAATGGGGTTGCCCAAGGCTCCAGGTTGAAAGGGATCCAAAATTATTTTTTTTTCAATTTTTAAAGGGCTTAAAAAAATTTTCTCGAACTTTTAAGATATCCAAAACTCCAATTTATTATTTTGCATATGGCCTCAAAAATATCAAAACGGACTTATGAACATCACATATATAATAAGGTTAATTACATGTTATTATTTACTATCATAATAGGTTACCCAAATTAAAAGTGATATAATTTGATTAAAGTTTATTGAGCTTTAATTATTAAATAAAGTATAAATCAAATATGTGCAGATACTCTAGTAACTAATTTTTAATTGTATTATGAGGATTAAAAATTAAGATTAATGTGTTAAAGTTATATATATTAGGATTATGGTCCCAAATTACAACAAGATAAGTTTTCTAATATCTCATTTTTTAAAGAAAGAGAGTCGCCTTCTCTAGAAAAATTTCAATGGACCTATGGAGACTTTCGCATTTAATTTTATTGATGATTTTACATGATAGATCTTAATTTAATAAAATTTTTAATTTTATATCAGATCTTATTTTACGATTCTAACAATACTTTTTACCTTAGATAGTGGTATAATCTATTTATTCATTTTAACTTTAATGTCTATAGATACAAAGACGTCTAGTACAAAACCGTGAGGCTGCTCGTAAAAGTCGTTTGCGGAAAAAGGTAAGATGAATATGCATGTATGCTGAAGCAGACGACCGGAAAGCCATGTGTGAACTTTTGAACTAACTTGATTTGATGACATTTTCAGGCATATGTTCAACAGTTAGAAAATAGTCGTCTAAAGTTGATTCAATTGGAGCAAGAGCTTCAACGAGCAAGGCAACAGGTTTGAAGAAGATGAATATCTTATTATATCTCTTGTTTAAATATTTTAAAGCCATTTAATAAGTAAAACATTCACTACAGGGTCTTTATATGGGTGGTGTGTTAGAAGGAAGTCATAATGGATTCTGTGGAACAGTAAACTCAGGTTTGTTTGCAGCTTCCTTTCTCTCTTCATGATATAAAGCTTCATTGGAAAATCTCCGATGAGTTAAATGTGGTATTGATGCAATAATCCATATCATGCCTTTTCACCTTCACTACAAGCAGATTTTTATTATTTTGTGCTTCATTGTTTACATGGTCTGAGGATTCTGTAGGGATTGCTGCATTTGAGATGGAGTACGGACGTTGGGTGGATGTACAACACAGACAAATATGTGAACTGAGGATTGCTTTGAATGCCCATATAAGTGATATAGAGCTTCGCATACTTGTGGAAAGTGGTATGGGCCACTATTTTGAACTTTTTCGCATGAAATCAACAGCTGCAAAGTCTGATGTTTTCTATGTGATATCTGGTGTGTGGAAAACATCAGCAGAGCGATTTTTCTCGTGGATTGGAGGGTCTCGCCCTTCAGAACTTCTTAAGGTGATGCATAACTCAGTTTAATTAACTATTGATCATGCATTTCTATTTTCATGTAGGTCTTTTGAGGGAAAGAGCCTATAGCAGTGGGTCTAACTGCAAATTCTTTCTGCAGGTGGCACTGGTGAAATTTAAATGAACAACTACGATAGTTTCACAGTTTGACTTATCTATTGATGGATGCTTACATCTTGTCTAACTTATTTAAAAAACACAGGAAATCTATTCACCATGTTTATCTTTCGTTTCCTTAAGTCAATAGGTTAGCCTATCTTGAATTGTTATTCTAAATACTTTTCTTTGATCTAGACAGGTCTCTTTTAGATATTCACTTGTTACCCTTGAAATCAATATTTTAGCTATCGTTGAAGAAACTGTCAGTCCATATTAGAAGACCCCCTTCCCTCCCTTTGATGCGTACATAAACAAAAGAAAATGGTTATGTACATTGAATATCTATGATAACCTTTTGCAATTATTTTCTGCTAGGGTTTCCTAGAGTTACTTATCACCGTCGAAACATTTAGTTTCACGACACAAGCATCGAACTTGGCCAATTGTCATTGAGCATATTGGTTAGTCAAGGCTTGTTTAAAAAACTAAATTCGTACTCATGCGTTACTTGAATGGCATCATTTCTTATATTTTACGTCCGAATTCCATTCCAAGTTATATTGCTAAATGTTGAATGATATTTATCTAGGATTATATGCTTATTATAGGTGCTGGTGCCTCTGCTTGACCCCTTGACAGAACAACAAATTTTTGAAGTTTGTAACCTGAAACAATCTTGTCAGCAAGCTGAAGACGCCCTTTCTCAAGGTATGGAGAAACTCCAGGAAACTGTGTCTTCCACCGTCGCAGGTGGTCCACTGGACGAAGTTAGTTACATTCCTCAAGTGGCTACTGCAATGGAGAAGTTAGAAGCTTTAGTCAGCTTTGTGAACCAGGTACTAATTGCATCATTCCATGGTGCCACACATGAGTTTATTCTAGTTTAAACTAATGCCTATATATTTCCATACGCAGGCCGATCACCTTCGGCAGGAAACGCTACAGCAGATGTCTCGCATCCTGACAACTCGTCAGGCAGCCCGAGGCTTACTAGCTTTAGGAGAATACTTCCACCGTCTTCGAGCTTTGAGTACACTATGGGCTACCCGTCCTCCTGAACCTTCCTTGCCTTAGTGTATAAGATCCTACATGCATGGTGGTAAATTTTAAACATAAGTAGCCTTAATTTATGCTGCCAACATTTTTTCAAGCAGCTAATTTTCAGAAAACTAAGATATCTGAGATGATGTGCATATGAGTAGTTATGATTAAATCCTAAGGGAGGATTGTGACTAAATCAATTTTCAATGCACTATTGTACATTGAACAATATTCTTAAAATAATATACATATATAGGTTCTACATTTGAGTTAACATACTCAGCTGAAACTTTCTTCGTCTGAAATAGTTTTGTTGTTGTTTTTGTATTATGGAAATTGCCAATGCATAATTGTGAAAAGTTGCTCATGTATTGGAACGTTCAGGAGTATGTTAAATAAAACTTCACCTAGTCTTTTCATTCTTTTTTGTTGTTGTTTTCAACTTTCTGTAAACTGAATTTAGAAAAGACAAATGGGTTTGGGGTAGTGCCAAGGCCACCATTTCTTTTGTTCAAATAAGTAGAATTCAAGCCCACAGAAGAAAACCCTAGACACCAAACAACAAAAGCCAGGAAAGGAAGTTGGAGAGAGAGCAAAGGAGTACGTATCAGAGAAATTCTTCTAGTAAAGGACAAGCCATGCAAAATTCTATCATTGGTCATTCCCCAAGGCCAAGGACAGAGCCAAGAGGGCCTGGCAGTGCCTAGATTCTTTAAAAATGGAAAATTTCATCTTTAATTCTGTTATAATTTTAAAAATTTTAAATTAATATATGATAAAATTACTTTTTGATCCTCAAAAAATGAGAATGATTTAATCCTATAAAAATTATAGAGATATTAGTAGAGGTGTGCACATTTCGGTTAAAATCGATTTAACCGATTGAACCAAATTAATTCAGTTAGAGTCGGTTAATAATTTTTAGAAATTCGATTAACGGTCAATTCGATTCGAAATCGATTAATTAATCGAACTTAATAATTAATATTATATTAAACCATCAAGTCACTACTATCTACCCAAACCCAAGCCCCAAACACTAACCCACTCCCAAATAAACTCAAACACTAACCCAAGCCCCAAACATAAAATTTTAATTCCCAAAATCTAAAAACTCAAAACAATGCACGGTAATACTAAAACACCAACCATCGCCCACCAAGTCCTAAAATCTCAAAACTCAAAAATCCCTAACCCTAAATTGAAAACCCTAATTTAAAATCTCCCAAGTCCCAAAATTCCTACTGCTAGTCACCATTGTCTGACGTCCACTAGTCACACCGTCCGGGGTACACCAGGTCACCATCATCGTTCGACGTTTGTCTATCATCGATTTCAACTTCGTCAGTCAAAGGATTTTTTTACTGAAATTGATTCTTCTACTGCTTCTTGTTTTATGAAAAAAAATTTCATTCTTCGATATTTCTGCAATTCTGCTGCTGATTTTTTGTTCTCAACGAGTCAACGTGTGTTTGTGAATGTAATTTTGTAGAAAAGTTACTGATCATATCTGCTACTTCTTTGTTCTCAATTTTGATATGTTTTATATTTGTTTTAACAAAAAATTATATAAATTTCGTTAATTCGGTTAACCGACCGAATTAATCAAAATATTTAGGTTCGATTATTTTTTTTGAAAAAATTTCGGTTCAGTTAACGGTTAAAGGATTAAAAATTTCAGTTAATTCGGTTAATGGTAGTTCGGTTCAATTAACCATTTGAACAACACTAGATATAAACTATTAAAATAGTGAAATTTTATTTTTAGTATCATAAAAATATACAACTTTATTTCGACCCCTTAAAAAATGCCCAAGGCCACCATGCTACTCCTTATGCTCTCATTTTGCATAAAACAATGACTAGAAAAGCCAAATCACTATAATGACCCATTTTGACTCAAGATCTCCTTGCAATCAAATATTTATGGCTTTAGGGTAGTTCCAAGTTCTTTTTATAGACCATTATGCTATCTTTTTGTTCACTTCCTTAGCCGCATATATAAGCAGAAAACCAAACCTTTCTAATTCTTCAATCTACTCATCAACTGGCAAAACTTTGTTCTTAACCAATAATTTTTAATCCTTACCATTTTGTCTGATGTTTCTTAACCATGTGGAGATAAGAGTAATTGACTTCAAATTTTCTTTTTTCCTTCTTGGATTCAATATGCTCAAGATTCGAACCAAAGGAGGCATGCTAGTTGCCTTTTCTAATTTTGAGGTATTTGGACTTAATGTTGCAATTTATAGGTATTTGGACTTAATGCTGCAATTTATAAGTGGTCTTACTTGAGGAATAAAAATCCCCTGCGCTTTGTTTGTGTCTCTCTCCATGCCCCACCAATATAAAAATGAATTAACACCCTATTATATCTATTGTGATCTTCTTGCCAAACCATAAAAAAAATTTACATCCTAGTCCTGTAATTACTTGTAAACATCGCACAAGGCACCCTTAATTAGCATTACAGGTGTTTGTTAGTCAGGTTGGGTCGGGTCTAAGAATATTATTGACATATCTTATGCTTGTTTAAGCTCGATCCAGCTACGTTAGTCTTCTTCTTTAGAATCAATTAGTTCTCTCTCAAGTATCTCAGAGATACGAGTCTGCCGTGGTTGAGTTGGAGGGGGGAGGAGATTTTTCAAAGGTTGGATAATGGAGGGAGATGATACTTCCCTTTTGGAAGATGAACTTGCACAGTTGACAGTGAAAAGTTCCTTGATCGATCCGGGCGATAATCCTGCGTTAGTATGTACAGCGTGGACAAGGAGAACCTATAACCCGAAAAATTTTTGTGCCCAACTTCGGAGTATTTGGAAAACGCAAAAAAAGTTTGAGATTCAGAATGTTGGGCAGAATTTATTCCTAATCTCTTTCGAAAACAAAGACGATCTTGAGATGATTTTAGAGGGTCGTCCTTAGCATTTTAGAAGACAGTTAATTATTTTTTATCGGTTGACCACTCCGATTGAAAGAGAGAATATGCGATTGGTTTCATCACCATTCTGTATGAAAATAGGGCCTTGCCCGCCTGAGTGTTTTAAAAATGATCTATTGCATGCTATAAGATCTATGTTCGGAGGGGTGATCAGTTCGGAGGTAAAAGGGAATACTGTCGATTAAAAGTTCAGTTGGAAGTTCAGAAACCTCTTGACGAGGAAGCCAAGGAAAATGGTGGATTCCATTTAAATATGAGAATTTGCCAATTTTCTGTTTTGGTTGCAAAAGGTTGGGACATGGAACAAGGATTGCGATAAAATTGCTCTAGGGGAGAAAGATAAACTTGATGATGAACTCCCTTATTCCATGGCGTTGAAAGCAGAATCAAATTTGATGGGGAGGGAAAGTGTGAAATTCGGTATTGTTCATAAGAAAACAATTGTGCAGGTGTCGTATGTTGGATCCGAAACTGAATGGGAAGAGAAGGAGGAGCTAAGGATCGGAAAAAAAGGTTCACTAAATGTGACGGTGGGTGATAGTCAACCGATGAAAGAAGATGGGGATGCAAGGGAGGTGATAGATTTATAAACAAATCCACTAATGTATGAATTAAGGGATTATTCTGATTCCACAATCCCAAATATCAAGCATGTTTTGATGAGTCAAATAAATTCTGAAAATTTGAATAAGGATGAAGTGACAACTATTGGGTCAAAGAATGATGCATTAGCCCAATAGAATACTCTTTACAAAAGTCCAAAGTTCCTAGCTGGAAGCGTAAAGGTAGGCGTGAGAGTGGTGATTTTAATATTCATGTAAAGGTGGCAAGGAAGAGAAAATTTGGAGAGGAGAATACGATGGACTTGAATTTAATAGCAGATTTGAGTATGGTACCTGATGATGGGAACAATGCTGACATACAAAATAAACGTCAGTGTAATTCTCGATTTCCTCAAGTTTCTAGTAATTTGGATTCGGAGGAAATTTTGGATGGGGTTTTTTATGACCATAATTCTGAGCAGACACAATGAAAATACTTAGTTGGAATGTCCAAGGGTTGGGGAACCTTTGGGCAAAAAATCGCTATTGGAGACCAATTTTAACCGGGCCCAAACTTTGGATCAAACTTTTGATTTTAAATTTATATTAAGTTTAAATTGGTTTTAAATTTATTTTTAAATTTAAATTTACTTTAAATTTAAATTTAAATTTGTTTTAAATTTAAATTTAGTTTAAATTTGAAATGTTTTTAAACTTAATTTTAAATTTAATTTAAAAGTCCAAATAAAATGTCCCAAGTATAAGTCAAAGTCCAAAATAATTATAGGGCCCAATTACAAAACAACAATCTAAATGGTCCAATTACAAATAGATCTGAATTAAGCCGAAATGGCCTAATTATAAACAGATCTGAATTAAGCCTAAATCACCCAACCTAAAAACTAACAATAGAAACCCTAAAACAAAAAGAGTCAAATCCTCAAACCACTTGTACTGCTGCTACCACCCTCTTTTAGCCAATCACATGCTGCCACGTCAGTACCGATAACAGTACACATTCAACTTGAGATGCCACCGCCACTGCCAAGTCGACATGCAAAAGAAAGAAAAAACAAGGTTTAAATGCAAAAACAGATTGTAATGATTGTAATACTGGTTATAAAAACCAGATTCAAACAGTTTGTGAGGGGTTGCGGACCTTTGTTGTTCATCCAAAATCAATACAAAAATAAGCATCTTAAAGCAATATAACAGAGAGCATCCGAAGCTAAACAGAGAAGAGGCAGTTGATATCAGGCATAAATACGAATACCAAGCATATAGATATCAAGTCCTCAAGGCCCCCGAGCTGCCACCGATCTTGTGGTCCCAAACATCACCATCGTGGATTCGAACACAAAAAACAGGAAATAATAAAAAATCAAAACAGTTTGTTTTAAAAAAAAAGGAAGAACCAGTAAACAATAAGGCAAGTTTCGAAAAAATCAAACTTTGAAACATTTTCCATTTTGCAGGCTTGTAAATCTAGGGTTTCTTTTAAAAAAATTTAAAACTAAAATAAATCAGATTTAAAAAAAAAAGATGAAACAGATCTAAGGAAATCAAATTCAAATCGTTTTAAAAAAAGAGGGATTTTTTTACCTTATTGTAACCACCGTGGACGGCGAACGACAACAGTGCGTGTGGCATTGTGGCCACGACGAACGACCGGCGACCCATGGCCGGCCAACGATTGGAAAAAGGGAACTTGAGAGCATTTTTGAAAGGGAGCATTTTTTTTTTCAGAAACAAGGAAGAAATGAATTTTTCTTAATTTTTTGCCTTTTATAGCCTTTTGAAAAGCACCGTTTTGAGGGCTGAGTTTCAACCCCAAAACGACGCCGTTTTGGAGTTAACCCATGACCCGACCCGATCCGACCCACTGGACTCTAGGATCCGCGTGTTTTCAAAAAATGGTATATTTCTACATTTGGTCCTTCCGCTTTTTTTAAAATTCCAATCAGGTTCTTTTCATACTTTTAATTAGTTTTAAATTTGCCTAATAATTTTCGTTGCTTTTCAATTTAATCCCTTGACCTCTTCCAAAGTCTAAGAAGCTGCCACATGTTAATTTTTGGTTTATTTATGCATTTGATCCTTTTTATTTTTGATTTGTTTTAATTTCATCCCTAAATCAAGTTTTGTTTTTTTTTAAATTGCCCCAAAAATTTTAAATGATTTTCAAATTAATCCCTCGACCCCAAAATGCCTAAGAAGGGCCATGTGTCACATTTTTTTGGTTTTATTGTCTAACAGGTCCCTTAACTGTTTAATAATCAGATTTCGACCCTCGAACATTCCAAAAATATATTTTGACCCCTAAACTTCCAAAAATTACATTTTGACCCTAAACTTTCCAAAAATTACATTTTTTACCCTCGAACTTCCAAAATTACCATTTTACCCTCGAATTTTTTAAAAATATCATTTTTACCCTCGAACTTCCAAAAATCACATCTTTGCCCTCGAACTTCTAAAAATTACCAATTTACCCTCGAACTTCCAAAAATTGTATTTTTGACCCCAAACTTTCCAAAAAATACATTTTTATCCCCATATGTCAAAAAATTACATTTTCACCCTCGAGTGTCCAAAAATTATTATTTTACCCTCGAATCTCCAAAAAATATCATTTTGGCATCGGGCATCCAAAAATCATATTTTTAACTCCGTGTGTTTTGCTTTTCTTTCTCTTCAATACTTATATTTAGTTTTTAATTATTATTCTTTCGTATTTCATATTCTCTTATCTTTTGATTTTCGTGTATATAATTATCTGCTTAACTATTTTCATTTCATTTAATCTTCGTTATTAATTGTTCATATTTCACATATTTGTTTTCAAAATTATTTTTCATAAATCTTTAAAATCGAGGCAATGTCATTTTCATGTGTAAACTTCGAGAAATTATGCCCTAACATGTCGGGTGTAATTTTTCGTATAAATCACACGAATCGAATATCCTTTTCCAAGTTTTTCAAATGCCTTTTAATTTCTAAATTCAGAGAATGTCGTGCCCTAACGTGTTAGTCACAGCTTCAATTCTCTGCTAAAGTCGAAGCAAACGAGCATTCTTTCTTCAAACCTTTTTAAGTCGTGTGTCCGAGGATCGTATTTTAAACTCAATACGAAATTTTGAGTTCTCAAAAATATATATGTATACAAATAATTTTAAAACAAAACGAGGCAATATCCTTTCGTGTGAAAACTTCGTAAAACCATGCATTAATGTGCTAGGTGTGATTTTCATATAATTCACACAATCAAATATCCTCTTTAAAGTCTTTCAAAATGTCCTTCAATTTCGAAAGTCCGAGAACATAGTGCCCTAACGTGTTGAGCACGATTTCCAGTTCTTCTAGAAATTCGAAACACACGGATAATTTTCCTCAAATAGGATTTTTGAAAATCATGCAAAGTTTTTTTTTTTTAAAAAGGGATTGTATTTTAAGTTTTACTCTAGTTTTCAAATGTTTAACAAACTAAGACTCGAAAGTAATCAACATGGTACCAATTTTGGGCGTGTGGGGATGCTAACCCTTCCTCATACGTAACCGACTCCCGGACCCATTTTCTGGATTTCGAAGACCAAATTTTTTTTCAAAATGGATTTTAAATGTTTTGTGGTGATGCAATCACACCATATAAAAAGATTGGTGGCGACTCCTATTTTTTTTATCAATTTAAAATACCCTTTTTCTTGATTTTAAATATTATTCGAGACTTGTTTGTTTTTCCCGAAAATAAATGTTTTGACAGCTTGATAACTCCATTGGGGACTTTTTAAATAAACGAGAGTCAAGCCAAAATTGATTATTTTTGGGTCTTTTTTGAAAACTTTTAAAGTTTCGATTTTGTTTAATATACGATCCTTGGCATTTTTGTCTGATGCTATATTGTGTTGATATAGCTAGTATAAGTATGCATCCATATGCATTTGGTACTACCCTTTTAAGTGGAAACGAAAAACTACTTCTTCGTGAGGTCTGCACCTCCGTGCAGGATGGTGAATTGCTTTTGGGATTACATCCGTACCCATGTTTTAGTGAAGTTTTCACTTTCATGCAAACATGTGGGAAATGTGTCCCCCTAAATCAAACTCATCTATATGAACCTGTAATGGGTGAGGATCGAGGAATCTGCTGGTTTGGGTACCCTTTACTCTAGAGCCTAAAACCACATATAGTGAGCCATAAGTACTTGCCTTAGAAGAAGTTACCGAACCTTTTAGCATTTATCCAAGACAATTTCTTGGGTTCTTTGTTGTATACTTGTATGTTGATATTATTATGTTTTGCTAACGTGTCCTGTTTTGTCTCTTTTGCTTGCATTGCATCATCACAAAAGAAAAGGTGTTGATTTAAGTTCAATTACCAAATAGGCAGTTTCATCATGGAAGACGAATTTCTTGATAAAGTGGAAAATAATGTGGTTGCGCACTTATGGTCAGAGGAACAGCAGCGTGAAAAAGGAGATAGTTTGAAAAAAGGGCATTTATCAGAGTTTTGGGATTATACTCAGATTAAGGTGACTCAAAATAATTTGCAAGAATTAAGAGATATATGGAGTCAATGGGATATCGAGATGAAACAGATGTTCAATCAGGAATATGGAGACTTACCTTACTTGCTTGAAGTGAAAATCGAAAAACATCTCTTTCGAGCTCTCGCCTAACGTTGGAACCCCGCATATAGCTGTTTTACCTTCGAGAACCTAGACATGACGCCCACAGTAGAAGAGTATACTACTTTGATCCTTTGTCCCAGAATTTAAGTCGATAAAGCATACTCAAAGGATGCATGTGTCCCGACGTTTCTGAAAGACTGATGAATGTAACTAGGATGAGTGAACAGTGGGTCACGTTTCAAATTAAAGTAAAGGGAGACAATAAGTGCATCAACTTGAAGAGTTTGTGAGATCTAATCTCGACGCACCCAGATATGAAGAAACACATTGACATTTTTTGCTCTTGGCATCTACGGGTTGGTCCTTTTCCTAAAAGCATTAGGGCATGTGAAAGTCGCAGTGACAGTATTGTTCGATCGGCTTAGTAAAGGAGTCACACTTATCCCAGCAATTCTTGTCGAAACCTTCTAATCATTAAGTGCCTACCGAAGAGAAGGGGAAGAAAGATTTATTGGTTGTGCCCAACTCCTAATGGTCTGATTTCAAAGTCATTTCTGAAAAGTAAAAAAGTTTTCATGCAAAGTATTCTCAGTCGACTTTTCACCTTTGAAGGAATTTGTTGTCATGCAAAGGGAACAAAATATATCTGAGGAAAAATGGATGGCTATCCTTCAGAACCTTTAGGAAGAAGACGTTGAATGGTGCGCGCCTTGGTTCATCCCAAAGGAGATCCTCTATCGTTGTGGTGACTTTGATTGGGTCCCTCTACTCGAGGTATAGGGCGCCACAGGATATGCCCCTCTGCTCGTGTTAAAGCAGTACAAGACAAGACAATTTATCCCTGCAACACATGGCCTAGCTCAGTGCAAGTTCTCCTACAAAGGGAATGACTACAAAAAGAGGGTCCGAGAGGTAGCAAATGCATGGAAGAAAGTACATAGAATGAAGAAATTTAGTGCAAACCCGTTGACAACACCAAATTATGATTGGTGGAGAAGTAAAAGAGTTAATGATAACATTCCAACGCCAAATCCTGAAAATGTTCGACCGACAGAGGAATATTTGCGAGAGGTCCCATTAGAAATATACATCATGAAACAAGACTTCGAGAAAAAGAGCGCAAAGTTCAGAAAGAGAATAGAGGTCCTAAAAGAAGAAAAGATGATGTTGGGATTAGACTTGGATATACATAGGTTAGAGGCTGAAAAATTAAGGAAAGGCAAAAACAAAGTCGAAGAAGACCTAGTGGACTTGAAGAAGGTTTATGAGAAGCTCCGTTTGTCTATGAGAATCGCGGGATTGGGCAAGACATCGGAACAATGGCGATAGGAAATTCAGATGCAAAAAGACCAAACAAAACAGTGGCAAAGGAAATTCCAAGACGGTTAGGCTCGAGAAAACGTCCTGAAAGGAGAGCTGTTAGAGAAACAAGTCGAGAAAGCCGAGATGAAAGCCCAAATAGCTAGATTAGAAGCGAGAATAACTGAGTTAGAAGAATCACTACAAAGACACCTTAACCGGAATTCTGTCCTAGAGCTTAAAGCAAGTATGGCCGAAAGGCAAGAATTAAGGGAAAGGGTACAGTAATTAGAGGCTGCACTCCACAACAATGAGATTCGATTTGAGATCATGGAAAGGAATCTAGAAACCAGCAAATGGCACTCTCGACAAGCTCAAAGACAAGTCGAAGAAAAAGATTAAGTAATGGGAAGAGCATTGACCCAAATGAGGGAAGCCGTTGATCACATGCAAAAGCTAGCTGCCGAAGATGATATTTTTAGCCTCCAATATGAATCTAAATCAGAACGAGGATAGAAATTAGCTGGGCTTCTTGGAAAGATCAAAGCTTTAGATAATAAGGCAAAGCCATTTGTGTAATTTTGCTTTATGTAAAGAAGTTTTTCTTCTAGAGAAGTTGTTCTAATGGAAAATAGACTTCGAAATCAATGCCTTTTCTTGCATTACATACATGCATTTTATTCGCATTGCATCTTCGCATATTCTCACATAATAATTCTAACTGATTAAAACTTTAACAGTTACATCGGTAATCATTGAAAACTCACATCACTATAACACTCGTAAAAAAACTAAGGCCATGGAGCAAAGGCTCGAGCAAATCCAGAAAGAATTACAAGATGAAATGCAAGGGCACTTTCAGGAACAAATGACAATGATGTGTAAGGAAATGAAAAATCAGTTTATGGAAGTGAAAAAGAATTTGATGAATGAACTAGCACAAGTGAAGCAAAGCATGATCAATAAGGGAAAAGGCCTTGTAATTGAGAAAGATGAGGACCCAATTATTCCCCCAAGCTTTACACCCCTCCATAACCCAGCTTCACATGAGGTGTCAACAAGGGAAGCCACTGTTACTATAAGAGCGTAACAGCAAGCCATTGGCACATCAAGGTCGACCAATTATCTAGTAGGGCCTGGATCAAACCCAAAAGATAATACTGCAAATCTGAGTGTCTCAGATTTCGATGAAATGATGAGGAAATATCTTTCCCGACAAATAGAAGAAAAATACAAGCGATTAGAGGAGAGGATTGAAATAATGCAAGGAATTGAAAACTCTTATGGGATAAACACTAAAGAATTAAGTCTAGTCCTAGATTTGGTTCTCCCTCCTAAATTCAAGGTCCTAGAATTTGAGAAATATAATGGAACAAGCTGCCCTGAAACCCACCTTACCATGTTTTGTAGGAAAATAGCAGGGCATGTTCATAATGACCAACTACTTATTCATTGTTTTCAAGATAGCCTGCTTGGATCGACAGTTAGATGGTATAATCAATTAAGCCAAGCAAAAATTCATTCATGGAGAGATCTAGCGCAGGCCTTCTTAAAACAATACGACCACGTAACAAAAATAGCTCCTGATCAACTTACACTACAAAACATGGAGAAATGATAAAATGAGAGTTTCAGACAGTATACACAGAGGTGGCGAGATGTGGCAACTTAGGTGTAACCGCCACTAACTGAAAAAGAAATAACGATGTTGCTTGTTAACACTCTCAAGGCGCCTTATCTCAATCATCTATTAGGAAATGCCACTAAGAGTTTTTTTGATATGGTCATATCGGGGGAGATGAGGTTGGAGAAAACACTAAAAGGCCTACTCCCAGAAAAAGGGATAATGAAATTAATAACATAAGTGTGTGCAGACCAAGTTATGCCAAACCATTCGTAACAGGACAGCCTAAAGCCCCAACTAGCAATTATTAAAATGCTCCCAGGCAAGAACCGGGTTTAAGACCAAATAGGGGAAGAATTCAATATACTCCCCTTCTTATATCATATGGAGAACTTTACAAAATATTGTATGACGAGTGGTACGATATAAACCCCCGTTCTCGGCTTGGTACGATACGAACGCCCATTGTGAATACCATGCAGGGGCAGAAGGTCATTCAATTGAGAATTACCCCGCCTTCAAAAGGCGAGTGGAGGGACTCATCGAGCATGGAATTATTAGATTAGAAGAACTAACAAAACCCAACATAGTTGGAAATCCTCTGCCCAATCACCCAGAGCAGGGAGTGAATGCCTTGATGGAAGGAAGAAGCTGAAAAACCAAAAGAAATGTTGAAGAAGTTAGGTCCACACTCCAATGGGTATGGCAACAGTTGGTCAAAGAGGGGGTAATTGCAGAGGATAAGGAGAGCACAATAGCGAGGACTGACAACTACTACGAGTTTCATGCCATTGAGGGGCATGAGATTCAAGACTGCGTCGAATTCAAAGCTATAGTGCAGACGTTGATAGACAATAAAGAATTGAAATTTTTTGAAGAAGATGAGGAGGTTAATGAAGTTTATGCCTTCAAGGATGGGGCAGCAAAGGCTTATGAGATTAATCGCTCGAAGGTGATTATTTCTAAACCCACGAATAGCGCGGTAAGGGAGCAAATAATCCAGCGCATCGTCATATAGAAGCCAGCAATGTTCCCTTACAAAGATAGTAAGAAGGTCCCATGAAATTACCATTGTAATGTAACCATACCAAGGGAGGGGGAACTCAGGAAAGATGTGAATCTTGTTACCCGCAGTGGTAAAAATTATGACCTAGTGAATAAGGAGAAGGAGATTAACAAAGAGAAGGCAATAATGTACGAGCCAGAGGAAGGAATATTTAGCAAACCCGAAGCACCCATGAATGAGTCAGTATTTGAGAAAGAGGCAAAAGAGTTTTTGAAGTTTCTAAGACATAGCGAATATAGTGTAATGGAATAATTACACAAACAGCCTGCTCGGATATCAATTTTGTCCTTGCTCTTAAGCTTAGAAGCCCATCGAAGTGCACTAATAAAGGTGCTGAACGAAACATATGTGGTAAATGACATCTCTGTCAGTAAGTTGGATCGATTAGTCAATAACATGAGTGCCGATAACTTCATTTTCTTTAACAATGACAAAATACCAACGAGAGGCATGGGATCTACTAAAGCCTTGCATATCACTACCCGTTACAAGGGGTACACACTACCCGGAGTACTCATAGACAACAACTGAGCTTTGAATGTGTTACCGTTAACTACCCTATAAAGATTACCAATTGATAGCTCTCACATGAAAGGATGTAATAATATAGTGAGAGCATTTGACGAGACTGAGAGGAAGGTTACGGGCAAGATCGAAGTACCTCTTCAAATTGGGCCAAATACATATGAGGTGGATTTTCTAGTGGTGGATACCAGGCCCACTTATAACTGTCTTTTGGGAAGGCCATGAATTCACTCAGCTGGAGCAGTACCTTCTTCGTTGCACCAGAAAGTGAATCTAATAAATGAAGGACGATTAATCACGATCAACGTTGAGGAGGAAATTATCGCATCCATAACGAGTGATTCACCTTATGTGGGAATAGATGAGGAGGCTGTGAATGTTCTTTCCGCTCATTAGAATTTGTCAACGCAACTTTCATTGCTGAGGGGAGCAAGATCCCTGTGCCCACAATATCATCAACCACCAGGATGGATCTGCGTTTAACAGTTGGAAAGGGGGCATTACTTGAAAAAGGACTAGGAAAATACCTTCAAGGAAAAGTCAGTGTGCTGATGCTGATAGAAAAACGAGATCATTATGGCCTGGGGTACAAACCAAACACAAAACAAAAAAAGAAGGAGTTAGAAAGAAAGCAAGAAAGAAGGAGGGCAAGATTGTTTGGAAAAGAAATTTCGTGAGAACCCAGGGTCTTCCCCCACATATATGAGACTTTTGTCTCAGGAGGGGTGATCAACCAAAAGTCAGGGTCAGAAAAAGAGCAAGTGACAATCAAGGTTGAAGGAATCATGAAGGATCTAGGCATCAACGCTATATCTGATGAAGAAAAAGAAGGTCAAGAATCGGTCCATGTGTACTTGGAAGCACTCTGAATAATTGGACTACGGAGGAACTCCCTGTAATTTTAAGATTTCTTCAGAGTAATGTTTAGATCACCTATTGCTTTAGGCTCAAAAGCAATATGAATCTTTTTGTAAAAGGGCCTATGATCATTATCCAGTTATTTTGAATGAAAATGCATCTTCTATATTATATGACAATTTTTTTTCCTAATTGTTCTTTCATTCTTAAACCAACTTAATAAACCATTCGTACATATCTAATAAACAAAATTCATCATTCTTTAATACATACATTCTTGAACAATTTGACAAACATACTCATACACATACCATATAATCATTCTTTTGAAAATTTATTCTGTTCTTTGGACCTCCCTTTCATCCCTTGATAGGTCCTCGAATATCAATAATATGAGTAACTCTGATGGTAACTTAGAGCCTCATTTCGAGCAAGATATGTATTTAGAAGAGCTTCAAGATCTTAAAGATGATCAAGATTGTAATTTTCCTCCGGATCTGTTAAGAATGATGAAGCAAGAAGAAAAGCAAATCCTGTCTCATTCAGACCCAATGGAATTATTAATCTAAGAAATGAAGATGAAAAGAAAGAAGTGAAAATGGGGACAAATATCTCCTTAGATACCAGAAAGGATCTTATTGAGTTTCTTTAAGAGTTTCAAGACATCTTCGCATGGTCTTACTAAGATATGCTTGGCCTGAACACCGATATTCTGGTACACAAGCTTCCTATAAAGGAAGAATAAAAGCCTGTGCAGCAAAATCTTCTAAGGATGAGACCAGATGTGTTACTGAAAATAAAATAAAAGGTCAAGAAGTAATTTGGCGCTGGGTTTCTCCAAGTAGTTAAATACTTTGAATGGGTAGCTAACATAGTCCTCGTTCCTAAAAAAGATGGAAAATTGTGCACGTGTGTGGACTATCGAGATTTAAATAAAGCTAGCCCAAAGGATAACTTCCCATTACATCACATCGACACTTTAGTCGATAACACAGCAGGTCATTCCCTGTTTTCATTCATGGATGGTTTTTCTAGGTATAATCAGATAAGGATAGACCTTGAGGATATGATCAAAACCATATTTATCACACTATGGGGAATGTTTTGTTATAAGGTGATGCCTTTCAGACTAAAAAACGTAGGGGCAACTTATCAAAGGGCCATGGTAACCTTGTTTCATGACATGATGCATAAGGAGATTGAAGTTTATGTCGACGACATGATTACGAAATCCCAAACGGAGGAAGAGCATGTAAGAATCCTGAGAAAGTTGTTTGGAAGGCTAAGAAAGTATCAATTAAAGCTAAACCCAGCAAAGTGCACTTTCGGAGTGACGTCGGGAAAGCTGTTGGGCTTTGTGGTCAACAAAAGAGGAATTGAAATTGATCGAGATAAAGTCAAAGCCATACAAGAGCTACCGCCACCCAGTACACAAAAAGAAGTTCGAGGGTTTTTAAGAAGACTAAATTACATTGCTCGGTTCATTTTACAGTTGACTGAGAAATGTGATCCTATTTTTCGCTTGCTTAGAAAGCACAACCCCGGTGTATGGGATGATGAATGTTAGGAAACTTTTAACAAGGTCAAAGATTATTTATCCAAAGCTCCCATCTTGGTACCCCAATTCCTAATAAACCGTTGATCCTGTACTTGACGGTCTTTGAAAATTCTATGGGATGTGTACTAGGCCAACACGATGAATCTGGAAAGAAGGAAAGGGCGATATATTATCTCAACAAAAAATTCACTGATTGTGAGACTCGATACTCGCCAATTGAAAAATTATGTTTTGCTCTAGTCTGGACCACGCGAAGATTAAGGCAATATATATTGTACCATACCACTTGGCTAATCTCAAAATTAGATCCTCTGAAGTACATGATAGAGTCGGCTGCATTAAATGGGAGATTGGCTAGATGGCAAATCTTGATTTCGGAGTTCGACGTAGTTTATGTCAATCAGAAGGCAGTAAAAGAGAGTACGATAGCAAACTTCTTAGCCAGCAGGGCTTTAAGGGACTATTAGCCAATAAACTTTGATTTCTCGAATGAAGATTTAATGTGTATTGCGACCGCTGAAGAGGTAACCACAACAGAACATCCTTGGAGATTAAATTTTGATGGAGCTTCAAACGCCACGGGTAATGGAGTCGTGGTTGTCTTGGTATCACCAGAAGGAGATCACTACCCTTTCACCAGCAAACTCGATTTTGATTGCACAAATAATGTGGCAGAATACGAAGCATGTATCATGGGAATCCGTGCAACCATAGAATGAGGAATAAAAGTTTTAGAGATATATAAAGACTCCTCGTTAGTAATCTATCAACTCAAAGGAGAATGGGAAACAAGAGATTCTAAGCTAGTAGATTACCGTAAATTGGTTTTCGAGTTAATCAAGGAGTTTGATGATGTCACTTTCTATTATCTCTCACGGGAAAAAAACCAGATGGTTGATGCTCTTGCCACTTTAGCCTCGATGATTAAAATAAATAGACCAAAATATGTAAAGACCATTCAAATGAGCATCTATGAGGCTTCAGCTCATTGTTATAATATCGAGATAGAAGAAGAAGAAGAAGAAAGGGATGACCGCCCATGGTACCAAGATATTCTTTAGTTTGTAAGAGATCGTTAGTACCTAAAGCAAGCTTCAGAAAATGAAAAGAGGACATTAAGAAGACTTGCTAATGAATATATCCTGGATGGGGAAATCTTGTACAAAAGGAGAAAAGATAAAGTGTTACTAAAATGTGTCGATGCAGTTGAAGCTAAGAAGATCTTAGAAGAAGTTCATGAAGCCGTTTGCGGGACACACGCTAATGGTTTCACAATGGCCAGACAAATAATGAGATTTGGGTATTACTGGTCTACTATGGAAGACGATTGCATCAATTATGCCAAGAGGTACCATAAGTGTTAGATTTATGGAGATAAGATTCATATACCTCTATCACACCTTCATGTCATGACTTCTCCTTGGTCATTTTCTATGTGGGGCATGGATGTAATTAGGCCAATTTCTCCAAAGGCTTCCAATGGTCATAAATTTATCTTCGTGGTTATCGACGACTTCACCAAGTGGGTAGAAGCATATTCTTATGCCAACATTACAAAGTCTACGGTTAGTAAGTTCTTGAAAAAGGAAATCATCTACTGATATGGGATGCTAGAAATGATTATATCCAATAATGCCTTGAATTTGAACAATAGCACGATAGCGGAAGTTTGTGAGCAATTCAGAATCAAGCATCACAACTCATCTCCCTATCGCCCAAAGATGAATGGAGCTATGGAGGCAGCCAATAAGAACATTAAGAAGATCGTTACGAAAATGACTGAGACCTACAAAGACTGGCACGAAAAACTACCATTTGCCCTATTTGCTTACAAAACTTCAATCAAAACTTCTACAAGAGCAACATCGTTCTCACTAGTATATGGCATGGAAGCAGTCTTGTCTATCGAGGTCGAAATACCTTCTCTCCGAGTCTTGGCAGAATTACAGTTAGATGAGGTAGAATGGATCCAGGCTCGATATGATTAGTTGAATTTAATCGAAGAAAAGAGATTAAGAGCTATCTGTCATGGTCAGAAGTACCAGAAAAGAATGATGCGAGCTTACGGTAAAATAGTTCGCCCTAGAGAATTTCATGAGGGAGATCTAGTTTTGAAAAATATATTTCCCATACATAAAGACTTTAGAGGCAAATGGATGCCCAATTGGGAAGGGCCTTATATGGTAAAGAAAGCTTTCTCAAGAGGAGCTCTCATTTTAACAGAAATGGACGACAAGGATCTGCATAACCCCATCAATTCAGACTCGATGAAAAAATACTTTGCCTAAAAAAAAAATGAGATGAAAACCTGCAAAAGGGCATCTCGATTCTAAAAAAATCAAGATGAAAACTCGCAAAGGGTGTCTTGAAACCAGAGGTTTTGAGTTGAAAACTTGCAAAGGGCGACTCAAAATTCAATAGGAAGAAGCAGGTATGAAGCAACTATCTAGCAAGACGGAGAAATTTCACAGCTTGAAACATTAACAAGGCACTCCAGGTCTTCTAGACACACATCGAAGCTTAAAAGTGACTCTCAGCAAATTGATGCAGAGAAGCTCATTTTGCGATATCCGGGACAATTAATTGTCTTTTGTTGTATGCTTGATAATTTTTTACTAATTACCTCTTTTGATCTTCTTTGTTGAATAGAATTTTCAATAAATCACGACTTTATCTCTTTCACAATCTTGTTTGAGTATTTTGCATCTAAAATAATGAATAATAAACTAAAAAATCATACAAAGATCCATGAACATCATTCTGGAATTTCCTAAATGGTACAGGGGTCCAAAACGAGACTACCAATTAGAAAACAAACTTGAAAACAAGCAGTTCAAGATCAACCTAGAAGAAGACAAGGCAACACATCAACGACAGAGTTTGAACAGGCGATAGACCACGCCAACCCGAATAATAATAAATGAATCTGACATTCTTCATGCAAATTCATGTAGTTAGGAGTATTTGGTTCATTCTAATCATGACTTTCTAATTTAGGCCTACATAAAGGTCCATAAAAGCATACTTTACAGGTCACATCCCTGTAAAATGGCGAGATGAATTAAGGAAACTTTAAGCATTGAAGGAAAAAATTAAGACCACAAAGGTAAAGTTGAAAAGGTGCAGGACTCTAATACCTTACCCCGATCATGGGGTAGATTGTAATTATCCAAGATAACGAGGCGGTCATCTTCCTGATGAGATACAAAGAAGTATACTAACTCGATCAAACAAAGCTCAAATGTGAGCGAAACTTCGAACCCTAGCTTCCTGATGAGATACTAAGAAGCAGGACGAAGCAATAAAATGGTTATCTTCCTGATGAGATATAGAGAAGTGAACCAAATCTGTCTTCCTGATGAGACACAAAGAAGTGGATCAAAACAAGTGATGCGGTCATCTTTCTGATGAGATATTGAGAAGTAGACCAAATCAATGAAACCAATCTCAATATGAGCAAAACTGCGAAGCCTAGCTTCCTGATGAGATACTGAGAAGTAGGTCGAAGCAATAAAATGGTCAGCTTTCTGATAAGATACTGAGAAGTGGACCAAATTTGTCTTCCTGATGAGATACAGAGAAGTGGATTAAAACAAGTGATGCGGTCATCTTCCTGATGAGATACTGAGAAGTAGACCAAATCAATGAAACCAAGCTCAATATGAGTAAAACTTTGAAGCCTAGCTTCCTGATGAGATACTGAGAAGCAAGTCGAAGTAATAAAATGGTCAGCTTTCTAATGAAATACTGAGAAGTGGACCAAATTCGTCTTCTTGATGAGATACAGGGAAGCGGATTGAAACAAGTGATGTGGTCATCTTCCTGATGAGATACTGAGAAGTAGAACAAATCAATAAAACCAGGCTCAAAGTAAGTAGATCTTCGAACCTCAGCTTCCTGATGAGATACTAAGAAGCAAGTTGAAGCAATAAAGAGGTTACCTTCTTAATGAGATACAGAGAAGTGAACCAGATCCGTCTTCCTGATTAGACATATAGAAGTCGATCAAAACAAGTGATGCGGTCATCTTCCTAATGAGATACTGAGAAGTAGACCAAATCAATGAAGTCAGGCTAAAAGTGAGCAAATCTTCGAATCCCAGCTTCCTGATGAGATATTGAGAAGAAGGTCGAAGCAATAAAATGGTTAGCTTCATGATGAGATACTGAGAAGTGGACCAAATTCGTCTTCCTGATGAGATACAGAGAAGTGAATTGAAACAAGTGATGTGGTCATCTTTTTGATAAGATACTGAGAAGTAGATCAAATCAATGAAACCAGGCTAAAAATGAGCAAATCTTCGAACCCCAACTTCTTGATGAGATATGGAGAAGCAAGTTGAAGTAATAAAATGACCATCTTCCTGACGAGACGCAGAGAAGTGAACCAAATTCGTCTTTCTAGTAAAAGATGGAGAAAGAAATCAAGATACGAAGCTACAACACCAAATACTTGGAGTGTCAGAAGATATCAAGGATTACAACAACACCAAACCCTGAGGATGCAAATAGGGTGAAGCTATAGTAGTAAATTTTGTCTTTTTTGAAATTGCCTCAAGGTAACATGGAATCATAACGCCGAAGGTAGAAAAGCAAATGCAGCAGGGTTAAACGACCAATGAAGTGAAGGGCGGATCGGTGGAAGAAAGAGCATCGAAGAATTGAAACTTGACAAAATTGCCTCAAGGTAACATGGAATCATAACGCCGAAGGTAGAAAAGCAAATGCAGCAGGGTTACACAGCAACGAGTAAAGTGGGGTAGCTGTTGGAGCCCAATTTTAACCGAGCCCAAACTTTGGATCAAACTTTTGATTTTAAATTTATATTAAGTTTAAATTGGTTTTAAATTTAGTTTAAATTTGAAATGGTTTTAAACTTAATTTTAAATTTAATTTAAAAGTCCAAAAATACAAGCCCAAATAAAATGTCCCAAGTACAAGTCAAAGTCCAAAATAATTACAGGGCCCAATTACAAAACAACAATCCAAATGGTCCAATTACAAATAGATCTTAATTAAGCCCAAATGGCCTAACCTAAAAACTAACAACAAAAATCCTAAAATAGAAAGGGTCAAACCCTCAGACCACTTGTACTGTTGTTGCCACCCTCCTCCAGCCAATCACATGCTGCCACGTCAACACCTATAACATTATCACCTTCAACTTGAGCTGCCACCGCCATTGCCAAGCTGACCTGCAAAAGAAGTAAAGGACATGGTTTAAATGCAAAAATAGATTGTAATGATTGTAATACTGGTTATAAAAACCAGATTCAAACAGTTTGTGAGGGGTTACGGACCTTTGTTGTTCATCCAAAATCAATACAAAAATAAGCATCTTAAAGCAATATAACACAGAGCATTCGAAGCTAAAAAGAGAAGAAGCAGTTGATATCAGGCATCAATACGAATACCAAGCATATAGGTATCAAGTTCTCAAGGCCCCCGAGCCGCCGCTGGTCTTGCGATCCCAAACATCACCTTCGTGGATTCGAACACAAAAAAAAGGAAATAATAAAAAATTAAAACAGTTTGTTTAGAGAAAAGGAAGAACTAGTAAACAATAAGGCAAGTTTCGAAAAAATCAAACTTTGAAACATTTTTCATTTTGTAGGCATGTAAATCTAGGGTTTCTTTTAAAAAAATTTAAAACTAAAATAAAACAATTTTTTTTTTTAAAAAGATGAAATAGATATAAGGAAATCAGATTCAAATCATTTTAAAAAAAGAGGGATTTTTTTACTTTATTGTAACCATCGTGGACGGTGGACGGTGACGGCGCATGTGGCGCGTGGCGTTGGGGCTACGACGGATGACCAATGACCCATGGCCGGCCAACGATTGAAAAAAGGGAGCTTGAGAGCATTTTTGAAAGGGAGGGTTTTTTTTTTTGAGAAACAAGGAAGAAATTATTTTTTTCTTAATTTTTTGCCTTTTGTAGCCCTTTGAAACGACACCGTTTTGAGGGCTGAGTTTCAACCCCAAAATGATGTCGTTTTAGAGTTTCACTCTACTTCACTGTATCTTATCAAGAAGATGTGGGTTTGAAGTTTCACTCTACTCCACTGTAACCTTAGGGATGTTGAGCTCTACTTCATTGTTTTGGTCTACTTCTTTATATCTCATCAGGAAGATGACCGCTTCATCGTTTTGATCCACTTCTGTGTATCTCATCAGGAAGATGGGGGTTTGAAGTTTCACTCTACTCCACTATAACCTCAGGGATGTTGACCTCTGCTTCATTATTTTAGTCCACTTCTCTATATCTCATCAGGAAGATGACCGCTTCATCGTTTTGTTCCACTTCTCTGTATCTCATCAAGAAGATGATTGCTTCATTGTTTTGATCTATTTCTCTATATCTCATCAGGAAGATGACCACTTTATTATTTTGATCTACTTTTTTGTATCTCATATGGAAGATGGGGTTTGAAGTCTCACTCATGTTGAGCTTTACTTCATTGTTTTGACCTTCTCTGTATCTCATCTAGAAGATGGGGTCTGAAGTTTCACCCACATTGAGCTCCACTTTATTGTTTTGCTCTACTACATCTTGAGTGAGATAATAGTTTCAATCTACCTCTCTTAACATAGGGGTAAAAGATTGGATTATGGCTTCAATCTGGCCCGTGGTTGGGGTAAGAGATCAGATGATGTCTTTAATTTGCCTCATGGTCGAGGTAAGAGATTGGATGATAACTTCAATATGCCCCATGGTCAGGGTAAGAGAATGAATGATAACTTCAATCTTCCTTATGATCGAGGTAAGAAATTGGATAGCGATGTCTTCAATATGCCCTTCTTGACTTAGGGGTAAAAGATTGGATGATGGCTTCAATCTGCCCCATGATCGGGGTAAGAAATTGGATAGTGATGTCTTCAATTTGCCCCTCTTGACTTAGAGGTAAAAGATTGGATGATGATGTCTTTAATCTGCCCCTCTTAACTTAGGGGTAAAAGATTGGACGATGGCTTCAATCTGCCTCTCTCGACTTAAGGGCAAAAGATTGGGTAACGGTTTCAATATGCCCCTCTTAACTTAGAGGTAAAAGATTGGATGGTGGCTTCAATCTAGCCCTCTTGACTAGGGGTAAAAGATTGGATGATGATATAACTTCACTTTATTCCATTGTAGCCTTAGGGACATTGAGATCTGTTACCTGTTTGGATTCGACCCGCTACAACTTCAGGGATATAGAATCTGGTGCTTCATAGCAAGTTTGAGGTATAAGATTCACTGTCGTGATTTCTATCTACTCGTCTTTAGCTTTAGGGACGTAAAATTTGCCTTTGTAGCTTCAATATAACCTTTTACATCTTTGAGATTTACCTTTGTGGCTTCAATCTACTTTTCTACATCTTTAGGGTATAAGATTCACCGTTGTGACTTCAATCTTTCCCTTCGCATCTCTAGGGTATATGGTTCACCGTTGTGGCTTTCACCTTTCCCTCTTCATCTTTAGGGTATAAGATTTACAGTCGTGGCTTCAATCTTTCCCTTCACACCACTAAGGTATAAGGTTTTTTGTTGCGGCTTCAACCTTTTCCTTCACGTCTTTAAGGTATAAGATTCACCATTGTAGCTTTAACCTCTTCCTTCACATTTCAATGGTACAAGATTCGCCATTGCAACTTTAATCTTTCCCATCTCGTGTTCTAGGGTAGGATTCAACGTTTCCTCGGTTCATCTCGCCATTTTGTGGGAATGAAACCTATAAAATATGCTTTCTATGGACCTCTATGTATGTCAAATTATTAGGATGCCATGATCGGAATGAGTCAAATGCTCCTAATTGAATGTATGTGCATGATATTAGCATGGATGAAACATCATATTTGTTTTTTTGGTCCTTAGGTCGACATGGTTTGTCATTTACTTAAGTTTTATCACTGATGTCTCATTTCCTTTTCTAGTTTGGTGCTTTTGGTATGAAATCCGAAGAGGTAGTTATAAACTGAACTATTTATTTCAGGACCCTTCTGACCATTAGGTCGGTTATTTCTAGCTAATAGTGCTATTTTAAGTCCTTGTACTATTTAGAAATTTTTTAGTACGATACTCATGGGTGCTTGTATGCTTTATATTGTCAGTCTATTATCCGTTATTTTTAATGGAAAATGCTTTGAACAAGATTGTGAAAGAATAAGGTCGAATTTTATTGAGGACAAAATTCAAAGGAAAGAGTTGCAAACATTGGCCAAAGAAAGTTGTCAAGTATAAGGAACCAAATTAAGTGCCCTAGATATCAAAGTATGAGCTTCTCTGAGTCGATTTGACAAGGATCAATCTGAGCCCGATATGTATCTAGAAGACTTGGAGTGCTTTGTCGATGCCTCAAAATTATAAAGTTTCTCCGTCTTGTTACGTTTGAGGGAAACTATTATTTCAAGTCCATTTTTTTGCTTTAAATTTGAGTCGCCTTTTTCGGGTTTTCAACTAAAAAATTCTTTTGGTTTCAAGACGCCCTTTGTGGGCTTTCATCTTGACCTCTCTTTTTTCTTTTTTTTCTTCTTTTTTTTCTTTTTTCTTTTCCCTTTTTTTTTTGTTTTGCTTTCTTTTCTCTCTCTCTTCTCTTTTTTTTTTTTGGGTAAAATGCTTCTTTACCAAATAAGAGTTCATGGGGTTAGGCACGTATTTGCCGTCCATTTTGGTTAAAATCACAGCTCCACCAGAAAAGACTTTCTTCACCTCATGGGGCTATTTCTAATTTGACAATCATTTTCGTTAGAAATCCTTTTGTATGCGAAATTGTTTTCAAAATCAAAGCTTCCTTACGGAATTCTCTAAGGAAAACCTTGTTGTCATAAGCTCGTATCATTCATTCTTAGTTCATCAAACCGTGTCGAATAGTTTTCAGCCTCCTTTCCTCAATCAAGTGTAATTGATCATATTTGATCTGGCTTTATTTTGTTTCATCAGTTGTAACAAAATTTGAAGTGAAGGAAACTCGACTCTAGTGGATAGGACTGCTTTAATTCCATAAATCAACGGGAAAGGTGTAGCCCCAGTAAAGTCTTGGTAGATGTTTAATAAGTGTAAGGCAAATGAAACTACTTCCCTTGCCCCATTCACCTTTGGGTAATATGGTGCTAAATTTGTGATGTTTGATTTTGAACTGACGATAGACCCTTGGTTTGTGCTATTTGTTCAAATTTAGTGTGTTGTCAGATGTGATCCTTTCTGGTATTGACATGTAACCTCTACAACGTTGAGCTCTGCTTCATTGTTTTGATCCATTTCTTTATATCTCATCAGAAATATGGGGTTTGAAGTTTCACTCTACTCCATTTAACGTCAGGGATGTTGAGCTTTGCTTCATTGTTTTGGTCCACTTCTCTCTATCTCATCAAGAAGATGACCGCTTCATCGTTTTGATCCACTTCTCTATATCTCATCAAGAAGATAGGGGTTTGAAGTTTCACTTTACTCCACTATAACCTTAGGGATGTTGAGCTCTGCTTTACTATTTAGGTCCACTTCTTTGTATCTTATCAGGAAGATGACCGCTTCATTGTTTTGATCCACTTCTCTGTATCTCATCAGGAAGATGGGGGTTTTAAGTTTCACTTTACTCCATTATAACCTTACGGATGTTGAGCTCTGCTTCATTATTTTGGTCTACTTCATTGTATCTCATTAGAAAGATGATCGCTTCATCGTTTTGATCCACTTATCTGTATCTAATCAGGGAGATAGGGTTTGAAGTTTCACTTTACTCCATTGTAATCTTAAGGATGTTGAGCTCTACTTCATTGTTTTGGTCCACTTCTCTGTATCTCATCAAGAAGATGTTCGCTTCATCGTTTTAAACCACTTCTCTGTATCTAATCGAGGAGATAGGGGTTTGAAGTTTTACTCTACTCCATTGTAACCTTAGGGATGTTTAGCTCTGCTTCATTGTTTTGGTCCACTTTGGTTAAAATCAAAGCTCCACTTGAAAAAGCTTTCTTCACCTCATGGAGATATTTCTATTTTGGCAATCATTTTCCTTGGAAATCCTTTTGTAGGAGAAATTCTTTTCAAAATCAAAGCTTCCTTATAGAATTCTATAAAGCAAACCTTGTTGTCATAAGCCCTTATCATTTGTTCTTAGTTCATCAAACCATGTTGGATAGTTTTCAGCCCCCGTTCCTCAATCAAGTGTAACTAATCATTTCTGAATTGGCTTTATTCTGTTTCATTAGTTCTAACAAAATTTTGAGGGAAGGAAACTCGACTCCAATGGATAGGACTGTTTCCATTCCATAAATCAACGAGAAAAGTGTTGCCCTAGTAAAGTCCTAATAGATGTTTAATACGCGTAAGGCAAATGAAACTGCTTCCCTTGCCCTATTCACCTTTGGGAAATATAGTGCTAAATTTGTGATGTTTGATTTTAAACTGACGACAGACCCTTGCTTTTGTGCTATTTGTTCAAATTCAGTGTGTTGTCAAATGTGATCCTTTCTAGTATTGACATGTAATCTTTTTCGAAAATTTGCTCATTGTAGGTCTTATGTAGAAACAGCTTTTACCTACTTGGTAGAGTAATCATTGATCGTGAAGATAAATTTATGCTCATTGGAAACCTTTAGAAAAATTGGTCCGATGACATCCATGCTCTAGATAGAAAAAGGCCATGACGTGAAGAGGCGAAGGTGATTCCCTTTGCGGGTTTTCATCTTGACTTGTCCTTCTTTTCTTTTCTTTGCTTTTCTTTTTCTTTTTCCTATTCTTAGGTTTTAAGATGCCCCTTACGGGTTTTTTTATCATCTCGACCATTTTTTTTCTTTTTTTTTCTTTCTTTCTTCCTTCCTTTTTCCACTTTTTTTACCTTTTTTTTATAATACGTCAGTCCTCATTCTTCAAAGTTTCTGTTTGAAATGGATTGTATTTTCTTTTATGGGAGCTTGTGCGTCATGACATCAGTTCCTTGAACCTGACATGTTTTGATAAAACCACGTGAAAACCTTTGGACTCTTGGAGCAACTCAACAAGATCTTGCATTGTTCCCATAGAGATGGTTATCCCAATTATTATTTTTCTCATCTTCATTCCTTAAGCATACAACTTCCACTGACTCTTTATGAGGTAAGATCTATTTTTCATCTTATTTCATCATTCTTAACAAGTCGGGAGAAAAGTTACAATTTCGACCAACTTCTTAAAAGTAAAGCAGTTTTTGATCAAATGCCCTGTTACTCCCGCGTGAAACTCAAATTGGGCATTCGTATCATACCAGTCTGGGAACAAGGGTCGCATTGGTTCTACATGGAATGGTGACACAATATGGGCATCAAATAGGTTCCGATAAAGCTCTTTATATGTGGTGGGATAGGAGTAAACTGAAGCCTTTCTTTATTTGACCTGGGTTTCTATCTTAGGGCACCTTTGTTCTTAGCTATTATAGCCCTATGTTCTGCTATTACTATCGACTTTGAGTAGCTTGTCTTACTGTACAGGCTCGTGTTGTTTACTTCAATGTCCTTTTTTTGGAGGAAACCTCTTGGCGCTTTTTCCAGCATCGATTTTCTCAATTTTAATTGCGCTCTCGATCATTTCTTCGGACATGACCATATCGGAGAAACTCTTAGTGGCATTCCCTAGTAGATGGTTAAGATAAGGTGCCTTTAGGGTGTTAATAAAAAGCATAGTCGTCTTTTTCTCGGTCAATGGTGGCTAAACTTAAGTTGCCACATCCCTCCATCTCTAGGCGTACTGTCTAAAGTTTTCATTTGGCTTCTTCCCCATGTTTTGCTATGTGATTCTATCACGAGCTAAGTCAATTACATGGCCATATTGCTTCATAAAGACCTGAGCCAAGTCTTTCCATGAATTAATCTTCGTACGATGTAGCTGATTGTACCACTTAGCCACAGACCCTACCAAACTGTTCTGAAAACAATAAATGAGAAGTTGGTTATTATGGATATATCCTACCATTTTCCTACAGAACATGGTGATATGAGCTTCTGGACAGCTCGTTTCATTATACTTTTCAAACTTCGAAACCTTGAATTTGGGAGGAAGCACTATGTTTGGGACCAGACTTAACTCCTTAGCATTTGTCCCATAAAAATTTTCAGCTCGCTTTAATCTTTTCTTCCAATAGCTTATATTTTTCCTCCATCTGTCTGGGAAGATTTGTTTTTGTCATTTCATCGAAGTCATGGACACCAGGATTTACGACATTATCTTCAAGGTTGGATACCGATCCCATTGGATAATTAACGGGCCTGACGTACCAGTAGTATGCTGTTGTGCTCTTATGGTAATGGTCGCTCCCCGTGTGTATGTTTCAGGTGGCACTTGGTTGTGAGGGGGTGTAAAGACTGGGGGTGAATGAGATCTTCACCTTCCTCTACTAGATTTATTGCAGGGCCTTACCCTTTGTCAGCCCCGCCCTTCATCATTTGGGCTAATTGGCTGATCATATCTCTTTGGGCTTCAATGATCTAGTCTTTCATCTCTCGATGCATTCTCGCCATTTGTTCTTGCAACTGAGCTTGCATCTGTTCTTGCCTATCTCTTTGAATTTGCTCGAGTCTTTTTAGCCTTTATTCCATGGCTTTGGTTTTTTTTTTAGGTATGATAACGGTATGGGTTCTCATTGGTTTTCGATGTAACTGTTAAAATTTAATTAATTAATTAATTAGGGATATTTCATGGAATTAAATGCATGTTAATAAAATGCAATGCTTATGAATGCATGAATGCATAGGAAAGGTATTAGCTAATAGTTCAATTCTATTAGAACAATTTTACTAGAAAACAAATTCCTTTACATAAGGAAGATACGTATATGGTCATTCCTTAGTGTTCAAAAGCCTTAATCTTCGTAGGAAATCATCCAATTTTACCCTGGTTCGTCTCTGATTTTTGGTCCAAAATGTCAGCTTGAATGGTTAAGTGATCAGTCACTTCTCGTACTTGGGTCAAAGCTTGACTCGTTGTGCGGTCTTCGTTTCCATCTTACCCATTTGGAAAATCATCTATTTTTTCATTCCTCTTTTGACCATATACGCACGACCATATTGTCTTCTACCTTATTAAGAAACCTATTTTCTTATGACGATGTAATGTAAGAAAAAATAAAAAAGCAAAAGAAAACGAGTCTGTGGAAACGTTTTTTTCGAAAAAAAAAAGTCTCGAAAAATATTTAAAAATTGAAATATGGAGTCGCCACCAATCTATTTTTTTTGTGTGATTGGATAACCACAAAACATTTTTAATTCATTTTAATAATCATTTCGGTATTCGAAATCTAGAAAAATGGGTTCAGGAGTCGGTTACGTGTGAGGAAGGATTAGAACTACTACACGCCCAAAATTGGTACCTAGTCGATTATTTTTCGATCTTGATTGTTAAAAGTTTGAAAACTCGAGTGAAGTTTAAAATATATCCTTGTATGCATCATTTATTTGATGAACACATTTAAGAAGGAAATCAAATTTCTTGAGGAAGTCTCGTTATTTCGAAATGATCGAGGAAGGAAATCACGTCCAGTGAGTTAGGACATAACATTTCGAGATCTAAAAATAATGAGCATTCCTTCATTGCCAATTTCGAACTTTGAAAAGGGTATTCAATTATTTCGATTTGAAGAAAAAAATCGCGCCTAGTAAGTTAAGGCACAATTTTCCAAAATCCGAAATAAAGGAATATTGCCTTGATTTTAGAATTATTTGTATGTATTTTTTAAAGATAGAAAACAATTTTAATTTAATTAAAATGAGTGTGTAAGTTAAACACGAATATGGAATTTATTGGCAAAATTAAATAATACAAAGAACAGTTATATGGATAAATAAATATGCAAAACCTAAGCATAAAATTAATGAAATACGAAATACAAAAGAATCACAAATCAAAACCGTTGAGAAAATAACAGGATTAATTTAAAATATTAAGAAAATAAGTTAATTTTATGTACAAAGAATCGAAGAAAAAGGAAAAAAAAAAAAAAGGGTCGAAAAATGAAGTTTCGGAGAATTTGGGGTCAAAATGTAATCTTGGAAAAATTTAAGGGTTAAAATGTAATTTTTTAAAGTTTAGGGGTTAAAATGTGATTTTAGTAAAGTTCAAGGGTCAAAATGTGATTTTAGGAGGGTTCAGGGTCAAAATGTAATTTTGAAAAAGTTTAGGGGTCAAAATGTAATTTTGGAAAATTTTAGGGTTAAAATATGATTTTTGAAGAGTTTGGGGTCAAAATGTAATATTAGAAAAGTTTAGGGGTAAAATGCAATTTTAGAAAAGTTTAAGGGTTAAAATGGATTTTTTTGAAAAGTTTATGGTTAAAATGTAATTTTGGAAAAGTTTGAGGTTAAATTTTTTTTAAAGTTTTGGGTTAAAATGTATTTTTGAATAAAACAGGGGCTTTTTACACAATAAACCCAAAAGGATTAATACGTGGCAGCTTTCTGTGACTCTAAAAATGAAAGGACTAAGTTAAAAGGGAAATAAAATTAAAGGGTAATTTTAAAATAAATTAAAAATATAAGAAAGGACCCAATTGTAAAAAATTAAAAAATGCGAAAGGACAGCATGGGTAAATAACCCATTTCGTGCAAACACGTGGATCCTAGACTTGGAGCGGGTCGGATCTGGGTTAGGTGTTGGGTCCTTGTTTAAATGACGCTGTTTTGGATGTTAAAACACCCTCCCAAATGACGTCGTTTTCATAGCCTATAAAAGGCCAAAAATTCTGAAAAAATCAGTTCTTCCTCCTTTTAAAAAAAAAAAAATTCTTCTTTACTTAAATTCTCTCTTTCTTTGGCTTTCCCTTTGTCCGACCGTTCATCGGTCCTTCAATCCACTGTGGCCTCGTTGTGGTCTGCTGTCCTCCAACGCCGCAAGCCGCCGTGTATAGTGGTCGGGTAAGCAAAACAACGCTTTTTTTAACTTTTATTTTTTAAAAAAAGGGTAGATCTGGGTCTAGATCGAACTCGATCTAACCCAGATCTTGAAAACACGAAAGGTTTTAAAAAAATTTAAAAAAAAGATCGAACCTAACTCGTCCCCTTTTGATTTGTTTTATTATTATTATTATTATTATTATTATTATTATTATTATTATTATTATTATTATTTTAAAACAAACTAGATAAAAAAGGGTTCTTCCATATCTAAAAAACATAGGTATTTTGATGATTTTTTTATTTTTCTTTTTTGAGATCTATTGTTATTTTTAATTATTACTTTTTTTGCATGATCCTTTTTTTACAAATGTTTGAATAATAGATTCCCTCGCGAACATAGATGGGTTCGGAGGGACTCCGTTCGCAGTGTCAACGGCGACGGTTCAAGATCTAGGTATGGCTCCTCACTTTCCTTTTATTTTATTTATTAAGTATTTATTATATATTGAATGCTAGTTTTGAAATAAAAAATAAATAAATTTAATAACATATATATATATATATATATATATATATATATACCTTGAAAATGTCGGCGATTTGAATACTTTGAAATTTTATCTTTAATTCTGATAGTAATTGCTTCCTGTATTTTCTATTGATCTCAAATGCTTCGTGTTTTTGTATTGATTTTGAATGTTGGTGTGTCACCATTACAACTAACTCTGAATCGGCTTTATAGCCCATTTTTACAATGATGATAATTTGTCTCTTACAACTAAATACCAGTCTTTTCTTCTTTTGCAGGTGACAGTGGCGGTGGAGGAAGCGGTTGTGGTAGTTGCTAACATGGAGACACTTGGATGAGCAAGGCGGGGGTGGCAACAGCACCAGTTTCCAACTAGGGTTTCTGTTTGAAATTGGGTTTGGGCCTTTTGGGCCAATTTGTTTGGGTCATGTAATTGGGCTAGGGACATGTAATTGGGTTTGGACTCAAAGTTTGTAATATGGACATTTGAACATTTTAAATTTAAAATAAATTTAAATTTAAAATTTTATTTTTGGATTCAATTTGGGTTTAAGGTTGGGCCCGGACAAATTGGGCTCCAACAACTGCCCCTCTTTGCTCGTTGTCATGTAACGAGAACAGGGCAAAGACTAAAAGGATGACCAATTTTGTCCGATCCCACAGGATTTGGTTTCTTCGGCGCTTCTTTTTCAGGTAGCCCACATTTCACTTTATTAGTCGTTCACCTTCACTGCATCCGCTTCTTTACAACTTTAGGAAAGTAGGATTCAGTGTTGTGATTCCATCTTGCCCTAAGGCGATTTCAAAAAGACAAATTTGCTACTGTAACTTCACTTACTTCACTAGCAACTTCAAGGGGACTAAGATTTGTCATCATAGTCTTTGATTCAATCCATTGACACTTCAAGTGTTTGGTGTTGTGGCTTCATCTCTTGGTCTATTTCTCTGTATCTCATCAGGACGATGATCGCTTTATTGCTTCGACCTTCTTTCTGTATCTCATCAGGAAGATAGAGTTTTGAAGTTTCACTTACACTGAGCTTTTGCTTCATTGAATTGGTCTACTTCTCTGTATCTTATCAGGAAGATGAGAGCTTCATTATTTTAATCCACTTCTCTGTATCTCATCAGGAAGACGTATTTGGTTCACTTCTCTGCATCTTGTCAGGAAGATGATCACTTTATTGCTTCGACCCACTTTTCTGTATCTCATCAAAAAGATGGGGTTTGGAAGTTTTACTCATATTAAGCTTCACTTCATTGAATTGGTCTACTTCTCGATATCTCATCCGGAAAATGACCGCTTCATTGTTTTAATTCACTTCTTTGTATCTCATCAGGAAGACGATTTTGGTTCACTTCTCTGCATTTCGTCAGGAAGATGATCACTTTATTGCTTCAACTCACTTCTTTGTATGTCCTCAAGAAGATGGGGTTTAGAAGTTTCACTAATATTGATCTTCACTTCATTAAATTGGTCTACTTCTCTATATCTCATCAGAAAGACGACCGCTTCATTGTTTTAATCCACTTCTCTGTATCTTATCAGGAAGACAGATTTTGGTTCACTTCTCTGCATTTTGTTTGGAAGATGACCACTTTATTACTTCGACCCACTTCTCTGTATCTCATCAAGAAGATGGGGTTTGGAAGTTTCACTTACATTGAGCTTTGATTCATTGAATTGGTCTACTTCTCTGTATATCATCAAGAAGATGATCGCTTCATTATTTTAATTCACTTCTCTGTATCTCATCAGGAAGACGGATTTGATATACTTCTCTGTATCTCATCAAGAAGATGAGGTTTGAAGTATCATTCAAATTGAGCTTCACTTCATTGATTTGGTCTACCTCTCTGTATCTCATTAGGAAGATGACCGCTTCATTGATTTAATCCACTTCTCTGTATCTCATCAGGAAGGCGAATTTGGTCCACTTCTCTATATCTCATCAGAAAGATGATCACTTTATTGCTTTGACCCACTTCTCTATATCTCATCAGGAAGAGGAGGTTTGAAGTCTCATTCGTATTAAGCTTCGCTTAATTGATTTGGTCTACTTCTTTGTATCTCATCAGGAAGGTGGATTTGGTCCACTTCTCTATATCTTATCAGGAGGATGACCTTTTTATTGCTTTGACTCACTTCTTTGTATCTCATCAGGAAGATAAAGTTTTGAAGTTTCACTCCTCCCTATGATTATGGTAAGAGATCATATGCTTCAATTTCCCCGTGGTCAGGGTAAGATATTGGTGCCTTCAATTGTCGTAGCTTTAACCTGCTCTTTTCCAACTTCAGGGTATAATATTCACCTTTGTTGTCTCAATCTTTCTCTCCATGCTCTAGGGCATCAGCTATAATGTTTCCCTAGTTCATCTCACCATTTTGCGGGGATGTGATATGTAAAGTATGCTTCTATAGACCTCTATGTAGGCCCAAATTATTAGGATGCCATTATCAAAATGAATCAAATGCTCCTAACTACATGAATACGCATGATGAATGTTCGGTTCATTTTTTTATTATTGTTTGGGTTGACAAGGTTTGTCATTTGTCCAAATTCTATCGTGGGTGGCTGCCCTATCGTCTTCTAGGCTTAGCTTGAACTGCTTGTTTTGAAGTTTGTTTTCTAACTAGTGGTCCTATTTCGGGCCCCTATACTATTTGGGAAATTCCAGAATTAGCTAATGGATAGATTTATATTGTTAGTTCATTATCTGTTATTTTCAATGCAAAATGCTTGAACAAGATTATGAGAGAATAAAGTTGAAATTTATTGAAGGTATAATTCAAAAGAAAGAATCAAAGATGGCAAACAATAGTAAAAAATTGCCAAGTATACAAGAAAAGATGATTAGATGCCCCGGCAATCGTAGGATGAGCTTCTTTGAGCCGACTTGCTGAGAATCATTTTAAGCCCTATATGTGTATAGAAGACCTGGAGTGCTTTGTTGATGCTTCAAGCTATAATTTTCCTCTGTCTTGTTACATTTGAGAGAAAAGATCATTTTGAACCCGTTCTTTATTTTGAATTTGAGTCCCCCTTTGCGAGTTTTCAACTCAAAATCCCTTTTTGTTTCAAGACACCCTTTGCGAGTTTTCATCTCAATTCCTTTTTTTAGGCGAAATATTTTTTCACCAAGACTGAGTTGACGGGGTTGTGTAGATCTTTTCCATCCATCTCTATTAGAATGAGAGCTCCCCTTGAGAAAGCTTTCTTTACCACATAAGGCCCTTCCTAATTGGGCATTCATTTTCCTCGGAAGTCTTTTTCTACGGGAAGTATCTTTTTTAGGACTAGATCTCCCTTCTGGAATTCTCTAGGGTGGACCTTTTTGTTATAAGCTCACATCATTCTTTTCTGGTACATCTGACCATGGCGGATAGCTCTTAAACTCTTTTCTTCGATTAAATTCAACTGATCATAGCTGGCCTGAACCCATTCTGCCTCATCTAATTGTAGCTCTGTCAAGACTTTGAGAGAAGGTATTTCAACCTCGATAGGTAAGACTGCTTCCATACCATATGCTAATGAGAATGGTGTTGCCCCAGTAGAAGTTCTGATCGAAATTCTATAAGCAAAAAAGACAAATGATAATTTTTCGTGCTAGTCTTTATAAGTCTCAATCATTTTTACAATGATCTTCTTAATGTTTTTATTAGCTGCTTCCACAGCTCCATTCATCTTTGGGCGATAGGCAAATGAATTATGATGCTTGATTTTGAATTGCTTGCAAACTTTCGATATCGTGCTATTGTTCAAATTCAAGACATTGTCAGATATGATCATTTTTTACATCCCATACCGGTAGATGATCTCCTTTTTCAAGAATTTACCAACTGTAGACTTCATGACATTGGCGTAAGAAGAAACTTTTACCCATTTGTTGAAGTAGTCAATAACCATGAAGATAAATCTATGACCATTAGAAGCCTTTGGAGAAATTAGTCTAATGACATTCACGCCCCACATAGAAAAATGCCAAGGAGAAGTCATGACATGAAGGTGTGATGGAGGTATATGAATTTATCTCCATAGATCTGAAATTTATGGCATCTCTTAACATAATTGATGCAATCACTTTCCATGGTGGACCAATAATACCTAAATCTCATTATCTGCCTGGCCATCATGAAACCATTGGCGTGTGTTCTACAAATCCTTCATTAACTTCTTCTAAGATCTTTCTAGCTTCGGTTGCGTCGACACATCTTAGTAGCACCTGATCCTTTCTTCTTTTGTACAAGATTTCCCCGTCTAGGACATATTCATTTGCAAGCCTTCTCAATCTCCTTTTTCCATTTTTAGAAGCCTGCTCAGGGAACTTGCGATCTCTTACATACTGGAGAATATATTGGTACCATGGGCGATCATCCCTTTCTTCTTCTTCTTCTTCAATATCATAACAATGGGCTGGAGGCTCATAGATGCTCATTTGAATAGACTTTATATCTTCTAGTCTGTTTACTTTAAACATCAAAGCTAGAGTGGCAAGAGCATCAGCCATCTGATTTTCTTCTCGTGGGAGATAATGGAACGTGACATCATCAAACTCTTTGGTTAACTCAAGAACCAACTTTCGGTAATCAATTAGCTTGGAATCTCTCGTTTCCCATTCTCCTTTAAGTTAATAGATTACTAGTGCAGAGTCTCCATATATCTCTAAAACTTCAATCCCCCATTCTATAGCTACACAAATTCCCATTATACATGCTTCATATTCTGCCATGTTGTTTGTGCAATCAAAATCGAGCTTACTTGTGAAAGGATAGTGGTCTCCTTTTGGTGATACCAAGACTTCCCCAACTCCATTACCAGTAGCATTTGAAGCTCCATCAAAATTTAATCTCCAAGGATGTTCCACTTGCGGTTTCCTCTTCAGTAGTTGCAACATACATTAAGTCCTCGTTTGGGAAGTCGAAGTTTATTGGCTTGTAGTCCTCTAAAGTCCTACTAGCTAAGAAGTCTGCTATCGCACTCCCTTTTACTACCTTTTGATTGACATAGACTATGTAGAATTCAGAAAGTAAGATCTGCCACCTAGCCAATCTCTCATTCAATGCGACCGACTCCATCATGTATTTTAGAGTATCTAGTTTAGAAATTAACTAAGTTGTGTGGTACAACATATATTGTCTCAATCTTCGCGTGGTCCAAACTAGGGCACAACATAGTTTTTCAATTGGTGAGTATCGAGTTTCACAATCGGTGAATTTCTTTCTAAGATAATATATCACCCTTTCCTTCTTTCCAGACTCATTGTGTTGGCCTAGTACGCATCCCATAGAGTTTTCAAAAACTGCCAAGTACAGGATCAATGATTTATTAGGAATTGAAGGCACCAAGACAGGAGCATTGGATAAGTAATCCTTCACTTTGTCAAAAGTTTCCTAGCATTCATCGTCCCACACACTTGGGCTGTGCTTCCTAAGTAAACGGAAGATGGAATCACATTTCTCAGTTAGCTGTGAGATGAATCGAGAAATGTAATTAAACCTCCCTAAGAACCCTCGAACTTCTTTTTGCGTATTGGATGGGGGTAACTCCTGCATGGCTTTGACTTTATCTGGATCAATTTCAATCCCTCTTTTGCTGACCACAAAGCCTAACAGCTTGCCCGAAGTGGCTACGAAAGTGCACTTGGCTGGGTTCAACTTTAGTTGATACTTTCTTAGACTCACAAACAGCTTTCTTAAGATCTTTACATGCTCTTCCTCTGTTCGGGATTTTGCAATCATATCATCGACATAAACTTCGATTTCTTTATACAGCATGTCATGAAACAAGTCACCATGGCTCTTTGATAAGTTGCCCTCGCGTTTTTGAGTCTAAAAAGCATCACCTTGTAGTAGAATGTTTGCCATAGTGTGACAAACGTGGTTTTCTCCATATCTTTAAGATCTATTCTTATCTGGTCATACCCGGAGAAACCTTCCCTGAATGAAAATAAGGAGTGACCTAATGTATCTAATGTGTCGATGTGAGGCAATGGGAAGTTGCCTTTTGGGCTAGCTTTATTTAAATCCCAATAATCCACACGTACTCATTTTTCCATTTTTTTTAGGAATAAGGACTATGTTGGCTGCTCGTTCCGAGTATTTAACTACTTAGAGGAACCCAGCTTTGAATTGCTTCCTAACCTCTTCTTTTATCTTTAATAATACATCTAGTCTCATCCTTCGGAGCTTTTCCTGAACAGGTTTGCAATCTTCCTTTATGAGGAGTTTATGTACCACAATGTCGGTACTCAGGCCAGGCATTTCTTAGTAGGACCATGCGAAGACATATTTGAACTCTTTAAGCAACTCGATAAGATCTTTTCTAGTTTCTATGGAGATGCTTGTCCCAATTTTCACTTCTTTCTTTTCATCTTCGTTCCCCAGGCTTATAACTTCCTCCAGTTCCAAATGAGGCAAGATTTGTTTTTCTTCTTGCTCCATCATCCTTAACAAATCAGGAGACAATTTACAATCCTAATCATCTTCAATGTCCTGAAGTTCTTCTAAACATATATCTTGCTTAAAACGAGGCTCTAAGTTAGCATAAGTGTCACTCATATCATTGATATTCAAGGACTTGTCAAAGGAGTAAAAATGTCCAAAGAACAAAATAAATTTATAAATGAATGATTTTATGGCATGAGTATGAGTATAAATGCTTGTCAAATTGGAAAATAATTTATGTATTAAAGAATGATCAATTTTGTATCTTGAATATAAATGAATGGTTCGTTGAATCGGATAAGAATGAAAGAATGATTAGCGAAAAATCTGTCATGTAGGATAGAAAATGCATTTTTATTAAAGATAACTAGATAATTATCATGAGCCCTTTTTACAAAAAGATCCATATTGCTTTCGGGCCTAAAGCAATAGGTGCGTTCTAAGACTAAAGAAATCTTAAAAGTTACAGGGAGTTCCTCTACAGTCTAGTTATCTAGAGTGCTTCTAGGTGCGCACAGGTCGATTCTTGACAGATTCCCTTCTCTCCCTTCTTTGGATATGACTTTCGCTCAAATTCTTTTAATATTCCCCCATCATCTTGATTTTTCATGTTTTCTCTCAGTTTTTTTTATTTAGAGTTACTAACACTCCCTTGTCACAAATGTTTTAGATATGTGAGGTTTTTATTTCTATGTATGTAATGAAATTCAATGCTAATGAATGCATGTATGCATATGCAACAAAGGTATTGATTCTTAGTTCAATTTTGTTAGAACAACTTTACTAGAAAACAAATTTCTTTACATAAGGCAGATACATATATGATCGTGCCTTAATGCTCAAGCCTTAATCTTTCTTAAGAAGCTAAGCTGAACTTTTTGTCTCGATTCAACTCTGATTTTAGGCTCAAAACATCAGCTTGGATGGTTAGGGCCCGCAAATGGTTAGTTGCTTCTCGTACTTGGGCGAAAGCCTTGCTCATGACATGGCCCTTATCTGTGACCTCGTAGTTCACAATTACGCAATGAGGCCTCAAGTTCTTCTACCCTTTTAATTTCTCATTCTTTGTTTGACTTACATTTCAACTTAGTCGTAAATCTAAAATCACATCATCTATATGCCCTCATGCCTTAGCGAAAATGATTGACCCATAAAAGCTTAAGGTAAAGACATCATCCTTTTTCTTTGCATCAGGATGTGCTAAGATTGAATCATGCAAGTTTTTTTGAGCGGTACATTTATCATCTCTTTTCCTCTAATTCAAGTCACGGTCCATTTCTCACTCATCTCGATTATGTTCATCAACCTCTTGAAAAAGATTCGAAACAATAGTAGCTCTAGAGTAGGCTTTATCGACTTGAATCCTCAAGCAACGGGGCAAAGTGATGTATTCTTCTATCGTAAGTATCATGTCTTCTTTTCTAGAAGTCAAATTTTAATACTACGTGGGATCTTGGAACCGATGCTTATTCCCCATAACATTGAGTAAGTCACCATATTCGCGATTGGACATCTTCCTCGTTTCAGCACATATATTTCTTTCAGCTCTCACAAACTATTACAGGTTATGCTTATTTGAGTGTAAACCCAAAACTCTAATATGTGCCCCTTTGACGGGCTATCGCCCTTTTCATGTTGTTTTTCTTTAACCACATACGTATTGCCATGTTGACTTCTACCTTATCAAGAAATCCATTTTCTTATGACCAATTCTCTATTTTGCAATCAAACACGAATCAACACCCTTTTTTAGATGAAAATGCAATAAAAATAGGATCAAAATAAACAAGTTAGTATGATTAGTACATGCATAAAACTTGAAAATAAATTACAATTAGAAGCAAAGAAACAAGAATATTACCATATCTCTTACCTTTTTTGGGTAACCGCTAAAGGTTTGGCACAATTCTACTTAAGATAGGCTCTTAGGGTTCATTTCATGAAATTAAATGCATGTTAATAAAATGTAATGCTTATGAATGCATACTTGCATAGGAAAGGTATTGACTCATAATTCAATTCTATTAGAACAACTTAACTAGAAAACAAATTCCTTTACATAAGGCAAATACATATATGGTCTTGCCTTAGTGTTCAAAAGCTTTAACCTTCGTAAGGAAATCATCTGACTTCACCTTGGTTTGACTCCGATGTTAGGTCCAAAATGTCAATCTTGAATGATTAAGTGATTACTCACTTCTCGTACTTGGGTCAATGTTTGGCTCTTTATGTGATCTTCGTTTCCATCTTACTCGTCTGATAGACCATCGATTTCTTTTTCGTCCTTCTTTTGACCATATACTCATGATCGTAATGTTTGCACCCATTACAAGCTCATACGGATGAGTTCGGTTTAGGGGGCACATTTCCCATATGTTTGCGAAGAAGTGAAAACTTCACGAAAACATAGGTACGGATGTAATCCCGAAAGCGATTCACTATCTTGCACGAAGGTGAAAACCTCACGAAGGAGTAGCTTCCCGCTTCCACTTAAAAGGGTGCAGTAGCAGATGCATATGAATGCAAGCTTATACTAGCAATATCGACATAATATAGCATCACATAGAAATGCAAAGGATCGTATATTAAAAAAAACCGAGTGTTAAAAAAAAATTTAACAAGAAGACCCAAAAATAATCATCTTTTGGCTTGACTCTCTTTTTTAAAAAAATTCCCCAACGGAGTCACCAAGCTATCGAAATGTTTTTTTTCGAAAAAAAGAAAAAGTCTCAAAAAATATTTAAAACTTGAAATATGGAGTCGCCACCAATCTTTTTTGTTTGATGTGAGATCCCACAAAACGTTTTAAATTCGTTTTAATAATCATTTCGGTCTTTGAAATCCAAAAAAAATAGGTTCGTGAGTCGATTACATGTGAGGAAGGATTAGCACCCCCACACGCCCAAAATTGGTACCTAGTCGATTTTTTTCGGTCTTGATTGTTAAAAATTTAAAAACTCGAGTGAAATTTAAAATACGATCCGTGTATACATGATTTATTTGATGTACACGTTTAAGAAGGAAATCAAATTTTGTGAGGAAGTCTCATTATTTCGAAATGAACGAGGAATGAAATCACATCCAGTGAGTTAGGACATAACATATCGAGATCCAAAAATAACGAGCATTCCTTCGTTGCCAATTTCAAACCTTGAAAAGGGTATCCAATTATTCCGGTTTGAAGAAAAAAATCGCGCCTAGTAAGTTAAGGCACAAATTTTCAAAATCAAAATTAAAGGAATGTTGCCTCGATTTTAGAATTATTTGTATGTATTTTTTAAAGACAGAAAACAATTTTAATTTAATTAAAATGAGTGTGTAAGCTAAACATAAATATGCAATTTATTGGCAAAATTAAATAATACAAAGAACAATTATATGAATAAATAAATATGCAAAAGTGAAATACAAAAGAATCGCGAATCAAAATCGCTGAGAAAAATAATAGGATTAATTTAAAATACGAAGAAAATAAGTTAATTCTATGTACAAAGAATCAAAGAGAAAGGAAATAAAAAAAAGGGGTCGAAAAATAAAGTTTCGAAGAATTTAGGGTCAAAATGTAATCCCGAATAAATTTGAGTGTCAAATGTAATTTTTGGAAAGTTTAAGGGTTAAAATTTGATTTTGGCAAAGTTCAAGGGTCAAAATGTGATTTTGGGAGAGTTTGGGGGTCAAAATACAATATTGAAAAAGTTTAGGCTCAAAATGGAATTTAGGAAAAGTTTATGCTCAAAATGAAATTTTGGAAAATTTTGGGGTTAAAATGTGATTTTGAGAGAGTTTGGGGTTAAAATGTAATATTAAAAAAGTTTAAGGGTAAAATGTAATTTTAGAAAAGTTTAGGGGTTAAAATGGAGTTTTTAAAAAGTTTAAGGTTAAAATGTAATTTTGAAAAAATTTAGGGCCAAAATTTAATTTTTTAAAGTTTGAAGGTTAAAATGTGATTTTTTTAATAAAATAGGGGCTTTTTGCGTAATAAACCCAAAAAGGATTAACATGTGGTAGCTTTTTGTGACTCCAAAAATGAAAGGACTAAGTTAAAAAGGAAATAAAATTAAAAGGTAATTTTAAAATAAATTAAAAATATAAGAAAGGACCCAATTGTAAAAATTATAAAATACGGAAGGATCGCATGGGTAAATAACCCATTTCACGAAAACACGCGGATCCTGGACTTGGAGTGGGTCGAATCCAGATCAGGTGTTGGTCCTTGTTTAAACGACGCCGTTTTGGGTGTTAAAACACCCTCCCTAAACGACGTCGTTTTCATAGCCTATAAAAGGCCAAAATTTTTGAAAAAAAATCAGTTCTTCCTTCTCTTTAAAAAAAAATCTTCTTTACTTAGATTCTCTCTCTGGCTTTCCCTTTGTCCGATCGTTCATCGGTCCTTCAGTCCGTCGTGGTTTGCTGTCCTCCGATGTCGAAAGTCGTCGCATACGACGACCAGGTAAGCGAAACGATGCTTTTTTTATAACTTCTATTTTCTAAAAAGAGGGTAGATCTGGGTCTAGATCGAACTCGATGTAACCCAAATCTTGGAAACACGAAAGATTTTAATTTTTTTTTTAAAAAGATCGAACCTAACTCGTCCCCTTTTGATTTGTTTTTTATTATTATTATTTTTAAAACAAACTAGCTAAAAAAAAAAGATTCTTCCATATCTAAAAAAACATAGGTATTTTGATGATTTTTTTATTTTTCTTTTTTGAGATCTATTGTTATTTTTAATTATTACTTTTTTTGCATAATCTTTTTTTCTTACAAATGCTTGAATAACAGAGTCCCTTGCGAACATAGACGGATTCGGAGGGACTTCGTTCGCAGTGTTGACGGCGATGGTTCAAGATCTAGGTACGGCTCCTCACTTTCCTTTTATTTTATTTATTAAGTATTTAATATATTTATTATATATTGAATGCTACTTTTGAAATAATAAATAAATAAATAAATCTAATAATATATATAATATAATTAACAAATATAAATATATATATATATATATAATATACCTTGAAATGCTGACAATTTGAATACTTTGAAATTTGATCTTTAATTCTGATATCAATTGCTTCTTGTATTTTCTATTGATTTCAAATGCTTAGTGTTTTTGTATTGATTTAGAATGTTGGTGTGTCACCATTACAACTGACTCTGAATCGACTTTATAACCCATTTTTACAATAATGATAATTTGTCTCTTACAACTAAATACCGACTTTTGCAGGTGACAGTAGCGGTGGTGCAAGTGGTGGTGCTAGTTGCTGACGTGACAGCACTTGGATAGGCAAGGCAGGGGTAGCAACAACACAAGTTATCAACTAGGGTTTCTGTTTGAAATTGGGTTTGGGCCTTTTGGGCCAATTTGTTTGGGTCATGTAATTGGGCTAGGGACATGTAATTGGGTTTGGGCTCAAAGTTTGTAATCTAGACATTTTGACATTTAAATTTTATTTTTTGGATTCAATTTGGGTTTAAGGTTGGGCCCGGACAAATTGGGCTCCAACACGAATCAGTACAATAACAAAATACAAATACAAAACAAGGTACCTATGCATTTGGGAAACTGCTAACAGTTCGGTGGAGTTTTATCCTAAGGCAAGCACTTAGGGCTTACTATATGAGGTTTAAGTTCTAAAGTAGAGGTACCTAAACCAACAGATTTCTCGATCCTCGCCCATTACAAGTTCATACAGACGAGTTCGATATAGGGGGACACATTTCTCATATGTTTGCATGGAAGTGAAAACTTCATGAAAACACAGCTACGGATGTAATCCCGAAAGCGATTCACTATCTTGCACGGAGGTGGAAACCTCACGAAGGAGTAGCTTCAGACTTCCACTTAAAGGGTGTAGTAACAAATGCGAATGAATGCAAATCTATACTAGCAATATTAATACAGTATTATCACAAAAAAATGCAAAGGATTGCATAATAAATTAAACCGTGTTAAAATAATTTTAACAAAAACACTAAAAAATAATCGACTTTTGGCTTTAATCTCTTTTATTTTACAAATTTCCCCACTGGAGCTGCCAAGCTGTTGAATCGTTTTTTTTTAAATGTCTCGAAAATATTTTTAAAATCGAAATATAGAGTCGCCACCAATATTTTTTATTTGGTATGATTGGAGCACCTTAAAACGATTTAAATTCGTTTTAACAAACATTTTGGTCTTCGAAATCCAGAAAACGGGTTTGAGAATCGGTTACGTGTGAGGAAGAATTAGCACCCTCACACGCCCAAAATTGGTACTTAGTCGATTTTTTCGGTCTTAATGTAAAATTTTGAAATCTCAAGTAAAATTTAAAATACAATCCCTAAATGCTTGATTTATTTGATGTAATTTTCAAAAATCGAATTTGATGACAAAAATGTCTGTTTGTTTCGAATTAATCGAGAAATTAAAGTTGTATCGAAGACGTTAGGACACGACATTCTCGAAATTTCCAAATTAACGGGCGTTTAACAATTTTAAAATGAGATATTCTATTATGCAAATTTCACGAAAAATTATACCCAATACGTTAGGGCATAATTTTTTGGGGCTTTTACACAAAAGGATATTGTCTAGTTTTTAAAGTAAAATTTAGGGCACTCGATTATTTTGAGTCGAAGAGGAAAAACACTCTTAGTAAGTTAAGGCATGAGTTTCTCGAATTCCCATAAATAATGAGCGTTCCTTCGTTGCCAATTTCAAACTTTTGAGAAAAGGATATTCAATTATTCCGGTTCAAAAAAACTGCCCCTAGTAAGTTAAGACACAATTTTTCTAATCCCGAAGTAAGAGAATATTGCCTCGATTTTAGAATTTTTTATATTTTTGAAGAAAATAAAAAAAACTTTGATTAAAATATTTTTTTTGAAAATGAACGTGTAAATTAAATACTAGTGTCCAATTAATGAAAAAAATAAGCAATATGAAGAAAGTGCAATTATACGAGTAATAAATACACAAAACAAATATATAAAAATAAAATAAACAAAATACGCAATGCGAAAGAAAATTCAAATTGAAATATCAAAAAATAAAAAGATGGGATTAATTTTAGAAGAAATAAAAATAAAGTATTAAATTAAAACAAAAATGAAAATTTTGGGGTAAAAATGTGAAAATAAGGAAAAATGGGTCAAAAATAAAATTTTGGAAAGTTTGAGGGCCAAATTTAAATTTTTTTGAACGTTTGCGATCAAACTATAATTTTTTGAAAATTTAAGGGTCAAAACGTATTTTTTAGAAAGTTTTGGGGTCAAAACATAATTTTTGGAAAGTTTGAGGGTCAAAACACCATTTTTTAATAAAAATAGGGGCTTCATGGGTAATAAACCCAAAATTTTGACACTTGGTAGCCCCAAGGCCATTTTTGAGTCAAGGACTAAATTGTAAAAATCTTAAAATTATTAGGAAAAATTGAAATAAATTAAAATAGCACAAAAGGATTAAATTGAAACAAATAAAAAATGTAGAAGGATCAAAAGTGTAATTTTCCCCTTTCACAAAAACACACGGATCCTAAGGCATCTGGGTAGGGTCGTAGGGTCATAGCCCAAAACGACGTCATTTTGGGTTCAAAACTTCAGACCCCAAATGGCATCATTTTGGGTCTTCTATATAACCTATTTCAAAGCTAAAGAAAAACCATTGAGCTTGCATATCTCTTTGAATTTGCTTGAGTCTTTCTAGCCTCGGTTTCATGGCTTTTGTTTTTTTGCGAGTATGGTAACGGTGCGGGTTCTCAATGGTTTTCGATGTAACTATTAAAATTTTAATTAATTAATTAGGGATATTTCATGCATGTTAATAAAATGCAATGCTTATGAATGCATGTATGCATAGGAAAGGTATTGACTCATAGTTCAATTCTATTAGAACAACTTTTATAGTAAACAAATTCCTTTACATAAGGCAGATATGTAATGGTCGTGCCTTAGTGTTCAAAAGCCTTAATCTTCATAGGAAATCATCCAATTTTTCCCTGGTTCGTCTCTGACTTTTGGTCCAAAATATTAGTTTGAATGGTTAAGTGATCAGTCACTTCTCGTACTTCGGTTAAAGCTTGGCTCGTTGTGCAGTCTTTGTTTTCATCTTACTCGTCTAGAAAATCATCGATTTTTTCGTCCTTCTTTTGACAATATACGCAAGACCATATTGTCTTCTACCTTATCAAGAAACTCGTTTTCTTATGACCAGTTTTCTATTTAGTAATCAAGCTTAAATCAACACCTTTCCTTAAATGAGCATGTAATGCAAGCAAAAATCAAAAAGCAAAAGAAAACAAGTCAGTACAATAATAAAATACAAATATAAAACAAGGAACCTATGCATTTGGGAAACTGCTAACTGTTTGATGTAGTTCTATCCTAAGGCAAGCACTTAGGGCTCACTTTATGTGGTTTAAGTTCTAGAGTAGAGGTACCAAAACCAACAGATTCCTCGATCCTCACCCATTACAGGTTCATACGGACGAGTTCAGTTTAGGGGGACACATTTCCCATATGTTTGTACGAAAGTGAAAACTTCACGAAAACATAGGTATGGATGTAATCCCAAAAGCGATTCACTATCCTGCACAGAGGTGAAAACCTCACGAAGGAGTAACTTCTCACTTCCACTTAAAAGGCGTAGTAACAGATGCAAATGAATGCAAATCTGTACTAGTAGTATCAATACAGTATTATCACAAAAAAAAATGCAAAGGATCGCATATAAATTAAACTGAGTTAAAAAAAATTTAACAAAAAGACCCAGAAATAATCGACTTTTGGCTTGACTCTTATTTTAAAAATATCCCAGTGGAGTCGCCAATCTATCGAAACGTTTTTTTAAAATGTCTCAAAAATATTTTTAAAATCGAAATATGGAGTCGCCACCAATCTTTTTTATTTGGTGTGATTTGAACATGTTAAAACATTTTAAATCCGTTTTAACAAACATTTTGGTCTTCGAAATACAGAAAATGGGTTTAGGAGTCGTTACGTGTGAGGAAGGATTAGCACCCTCACACGCCCAAAATTGGTACCTAGTCGATTTTTTCGGTCTTAATGTAAAATTTGAAATACGATCCCTAAATGCATGATTTATTTGATGTAATTTTCCGAAAGTGAATTTGATGATAAAAATGCCCGTTTATTTTGAATTAATTGAGAAATTGCAGTCGTGTCCAAGACATTAGGGCACGATATTCCCGAAATTTCCAAATTAATGGCCGTTTAACAATTTTAAAATGAGATATTCTATTGTGCAAATTTCACGAAAAATTATACCTAGTACATTAGGGCATAATTTTTTGGGGTTTTACACAAAAGGATATTGCGTCGTTTTTTAAATAAAATTTAAGGCACTCAGTTATTTCGAGTCGAAAAGGAAAAACATGCCTAGTAAGTTAAGGCATGAGTTTATCGAATTCCCGTCAATAACGAGCGTTTTTTCGTTGCCAATTTTAAACTTTTGAGAAAAGGGTATTCAATTATTCCAGTTCGAAAAATCGCGACTAGTAAGTTAAGACACAATTTTTTTAATCTCGAAATAAGGGAATATAACCTCGATTTTATAAATTTTTTATATTTCTTAAGGAAATCGAAAAACAATTTTCATTAAAATATATATATGTTTTTGAAAAAATGAGCATGTAAATTAAATACGAGTGTGCAATTAATGACAAAATTAAGCAATATGAAGATAGTGCAATTATACGAGTAATAAATACATAAAACAAATATATAAAAATAAAATAAACAAAATACGCAATGAGAAAGAAAATTCAAATCGAAATATCGAAAAATAAAAAGACAAGATTAATTTTAGAAGAAATAAAAATAAAGGATTAAACTAAAACAAAAATGAAAATTTTGGGGTAAATTGTGAAAATAAGGAAAAATGGGTCAAAAATGAAATTTTAAAAGTTCGAGGGCTAATTTCAAATTTTTGGAAAGTTTAGGGGTTAAAATATAATTTTTTGAAAATTTAAGGGTTAAAACTTATTTTTTAGAAAGTTTAAGGGTTAAAACATAATTTTTAGAAAGTTCAAGGGTCAAAACACCATTTTAAAATGAAACAGGGGCTTTGTGGATAATAAACCCAAAATTTCGACACGTGGCAACCTTAGGGCCATTTTTGAGTCAAGGACTAAATTGTAAAAATCTTAAAATTATTAGGAAAATTTGAAATAAATTAAAAATAGCACAAAATGATTAAATTGAAACAAATAAAAAATAGCACAAAATGATTAAATTATCAGGTGTGGGTCTTCAAAACGGTGTCGTTTTAGGGCGTTTAAGCCATACCCAAAACAACGTCGTTTTGGGGGGCTATAAAAGCCCAAACCTTTAAAAAATCACTTTCTCCTCTTGTTTTTTTTTTTTTTAAAAACTCTTCATCCATCTTTTTTTTTCTCTCCATGGTTCCCAAGCCGACCAAGGGTGCCACCATCCACTCCACTACTGGCCATCTGAAACATACACACGGGGAGCGACCGTTACCATTAGAGCACAACAGCATACTACTGGTACGTTAAGGCCAGTAATTATCCAATGGGATCGGGATCCAACCTTGAAGACAATGTCGCAAATCTTGGTGTCCATGACTTCGATGTAATGGCAAAAACATATCTTCCCAAGCAAATGGAAGAAAAATATAAGCTGTTGGAAGAAAAGATTGTTGCGATACAAGGAGCTGAAAATTTCTATGGGACGGATGCTAAGGAGTTAAGCTTGGTCCCAGACTTAGTGCTTCTTCCCAAATTCAAGGTTCCGGAGTTTCAAAAGTATAATGGAACGAGTTGTCCAGAAGCTCATATCACCATGTTCTGTAGGAAAATGGCAGGATATGTCCATAATGACCAACTTCTCATTCACCCTTTTCAGGACAGTTTGGTAGGGTCTATGGCTAAGTGGTACAATCAGCTAAGTCGTACGAAGATTAATTCGTGGAAGGACTTGGCTCAGGCCTTTATGAAGCAATATGGTCATGTCAATGACATAGCTCCTGGTAGAATCACATTGTAAAACATGGAGAAGAAGCCAAATGAAAGCTTCAGACAGTACGCCTAGAGATGGAGGAATGTGGCAACTCAAGTTCAGCCACCACTGACCGAGAAAGAGACGACTATGCTCTTTATTAACACCCTAAAGGCACCTTATCTTAATCATCTGCTAGGGAATGCCACTAAGAGTTTCTTCGATATGGTCATGTCCGGAGAAATGATCGAGAGCGCAATCAAAAGTGGGAAAATCAATGCTAGAGAAAGCACCAAGTGGTTCGCTCCCAAAAGAAAGGACACTGAAGTAAACAACACGAGTCTGTATAGTAAAGCCACCTATTCAAAGCTGGTAGTAATAGCACAATATAGGGCTATAATAGCTAACAACAGAGGTGAACCAAGATAGGAACCCAAGTGAAATAAAGAAAGGCTTTAGTTTACTCCTATCCCCACCACATATAAAGAGCTTTATTAGAACCTATTCGACGCCTATACTGTGTCACCATCCCATGTAGAACCAATGCGACCCCCGTTCCCAGACTGGTATGATATAAATGCCTAATGTGAGTTTTACACCGGAGTAATCGGGCATTCGATCGAAAACTGGTTTACTTTTAAGAAGCTGGTCGAAAGACTTATCGAAAGGGAAATCTTGAGGTTCGATGACCCAGCAAGATCCAACACAGAGGAAAATCTATTGCTCAATCATCCGGATCAAGGGATAAATGCGATGGTTGAAGACAGAAGCATTAATGCCATATGAAAAGAAGGGAGTGGAGATGGAAATTTTTTAGGGATTCGTCCTTATGCTTCTAGAAGCATTCTGGATAATTGGACTATAGAGAATTCCCCCTAGCTTTTAGGACCTTTTCAGAGTGATACTCAAAACAAACCTATTGCTCTAAGCTCGAGAACAATATGGATATTTTGTATAGGACACATGACCATTATCAGTTAACTTTAATGGAAAATGCATTGGTAAAAATTTTGCTAATTATTCTTTCATTCTTATTTAGTTCAACAAACAAATTCGTTTATACTCAAGTTACACAATCGATCATTCTTTAATACATTCATTCTTGTCCAATTTGACAAACATTTACACTCATACTCATACCATACAATCATTCATCTTTAAATTTATTTTGTTCTTTGGCCTCTTTTTACTTCTTTGACAGGTCTTCAGATATCAAAGATATGAGCGATGCTGATACAGACCCAGAGCCTCATTTTGAGCAAGATATGTGTTTAGAGGAACTTCAGGACTTTAAAGATGATCAAAATTGTAACTTTTCTCCCAACTTGTTAAGAATGATGGAATAAGATGAAAAATAGATCTTATCTCATAAAGAGTCAGTGGGAGTTTTAAGCTGAAGGAATAAAGACGAGAAAAAATAATAATTAGGACAACCATCTCTGTGGAAACAATGTAAGATCTTGTTGAGTTGCTCCAAGAGTCCAAAAGTTTTCATGTGGTCCTATCAAAGCATGTTAGGTTCAAGGAACTGATGTCATGACGCATAGGCTCCCATAAAGGAAAATACAATCCATTTCAAATAGAAACTCTGAAGAATGAGGACTGACGTGTTATCAAAAAAGAGGTAAAAAAAGGAAAAGAGAGAAAGAAAGAAAGAAAGAAAAAAGAAAAAGAAAAGGGTCGAGATGATAAAAAAACCTGCAAGGGCATCTTAAAACCCAAGAAAAGGAAAAAGAAAAAGAAAAGCAAAGAAAAGAAGGAAAAGTCAAGATGAAACCCGCAAAGGACATCTCCTTTGCCTCTTCACGTCATGGCCTTTTTCTATGTAAAGCATGGACGTCATCAAGCCAATTTTGCCAAAGGTTTCCAATGAGCATAAATTCATCTTCGTGATCAATGATTACTCTACCAAGTTGGTAAAAGCTACTTTCTATACAATACCTACAATGAGCAAATTTTCAGAAAAGATTACATGTCAGTGATAGAAAGGATCACATCTGACAATACACTGAATTTGAACAAATAGCACAAAAGCAAGGGTCTACCGTTAGTTCAAAATCAAACATCACAAATTTAGCACCATATTGCCAAAAGGTGAATGGGGCAAGGGAAGCAGTTTCATTTGCCCTACACTTATTAAACATCTATCAAGACTTTGCTAGGGCAACACCTTTCCCGCTGATTTATGGAATGAAAGCAGTCCTATCCATTGGAGTCGAGTTTCCTTCCTTGCAAATTTTGTTAAGACTGATGAAACGGAATAAAGCCAATTTAGATATGATCAGTTACACTTGATCGAAGAAAGGGAGCTGAAAACTATCCGACATGGTTTGATGAACTAAGAACAAATGATACGGGCTTAAGTCAACAAGGTGTGCCCTCGAGAATTCCATAAGGAAGCTTTGATTTTGAAAAGAATTTCATCTGCAAAAGGATTTCCAAGGAAAATGATTGCCAAATTAAAAATAGCCTCATGAGGTGAAGAAAGATTTTTCTTGTGGAGCTTTGATTTTAACCAAAATGGATGGCAAACGCATGCCCAACCCCGTGAACTCTGATTCGGTAAAGAAGCATTTTACCCCCGAAAAAAAGAGAAGAGAGAGAGAAAAGAAAAGAAAAAAGGAAAAGAAAAAGAAAAAAGAAAAAAAAGAAGAAAAAGAAAAAGGATAGGTCAGGATGACAACCTACAAAGGGCATCTTGAAACCAAAAGGATTTTTGAGTTGAAAACTCGAAAAGGGCGACCCAATTTTGAAGCAAAAAATGGACTCGAAATAATCGTTTACCTCAAACGTAACAAGAGAGAGAAACTTTACAATTTTGAGGCATCGACAAAGCACTCCAGATCTTCTAGACACATATCAGGGCTCAGATTGATCCTCGTCAAATCGGCTCAGAGAAGCTTATACTTTGAAATTTGGGCACCTAATATTGTTCCTTATACTTGGCAACTTTCTTTGGCCAATGTTTGTAACTCTTTCCTTTAAATTTTGTCCTCAATAAAATTCAACCTTATTCATCCAAGCATTATGCTTTAAAAATAATGGATAATGGACCGACACAATATAAAGCATACAAGGACCCATGAGTATCGCTCTAAAAATTTCCTAAATGGTATAGGGACATGAAATAGGACCACCGGTTATAAGGACCCAACTTGAAACAAGTAGTTTGAACTAAGACTATTCTGTCAAGTCTTATCGTAACCCTAGAAGAGGATAGGGTAGCACACCAGTTATTTGAGCCCAATTTTGATCGGGCCCAACTTGAAGCCAAGCAACCAAAAAATAAATTCTTTTAAATTAAATTTATTTTAATTTGAAAAGAAAATGTCCATTTACAAGTTCATTTTACAAACCCAATTCAACCTTAAAAACTCAAAACCTAAATACATGGCCCAAACTAACCCTTGACCCAACAGGCCCAACCCCAATTTCAACCTAAACCCTAGTTAACAACTTGTACTTCTGCCACCGATGTTTTGTCCACTCAGCTCTCTCCACGTCAGCACCACCACCTCTCACCGCCACTATTCACTTGCAAAATAGAGAAGAAAACACGCAAAGACAGAATAAAAAGACAAAGAAAAATGATTTGTTTCGTCTTTATAAAAGCCATGAAAATCCATTACAATGGAGGCCCTTTTTTCTTCGATTGTTCAAAAAAAAACAACAACAAGAGATTCAATAAAATCCCAACATTTTCAGTACATACATTTTCTCCTTTGTGTTATTATTTCGAAATATAAATAAAATAAGATATAAAAAAATAATACAAAAGTTAGGGTCGTACATGGTTATCGATGTCATCGTTGCCGTCAGAGCCACGAATCGTTCCTCCCCGAACGCCGCCCATACCACGATGAATAGATCTACACAAAAAGGGAAAAAATAAAGGATTTTAATGAAAGGAAAAAAGCCCAAAACCTATTTCCAAGCTAAAGAAAAATCGAATCTTTCTAACCTTTTTTTGAAACGGGGCTTGATCTTGATAGATCTAGTCCCGATCTACGATTTTGGAAGAGCAAAGAACAGAGAAGTCAAGGTTGGTAAGATTTCATTGAACTTAATTGCGGCAACAATTTATCACTGTCTTACTTTATAATATTTCTTAAATTGCTTCGACAAATTATTCTCAAACCTTTACTTCATTTCTTATTAATTTGCTCTGACATTATTCATCACAATCTCTTTAGTTTTAACTTTCTTTGCATCGACAATTATAAACATAAGCAACCATCCCTGTGGGATTGATATCCGATAGATTTTTATCTATCTATTATACTTGCATCGATAGTGTACACTTGCACATATTTGCTGTGACGTTCATAGTGCGATCAAGTTTTGGCGCCATTGCCGGGGATGACATTTGTTTAATGTTTATTCTTGCCCTTGCAATTATTTTTCATTATGTTAGTTTTGCTTGTTACTAACTTGTTTTACTTTTTTTGTTCTCTTTCTCAATTTTTTCTTTAGGTGTTTTATGACCAGGAGCGATTCTGAAATTGTTGTTGGCTTAGATCCGAAAATCGAAAGAACTATTAGAAGGAGAAGACAAGAACAAAGGAATATGGCTTTGCTTGGAAATGATGCAGTCATACCTCCATTGCCACCACAAAATCCCATCCTTCTGATACAGCCACAAAATATAAATAATCCACATTACGCCAAGAAGAACAAGTACAAAATAGATCGATTCAAGACTTTGTTATTCCTGTATTAGATTATTTGCAGCCAGGGGTGGTTCGACCAGCTATTCAAGCTGGCAAATTTTGAGTTAAAACCGATTATGTTTCAAATGTTAAATTCGAATGGGCAGTATGCTGGTTTGCCTCATGAGGATGCAAGAGAGCATCTTAAATCTTTTCTACTAATTTGTGCTTCTTTTAGTCAGCATGGCATTCCTGATGATGCCTTGAAGATGCAACTGTTCCCTTACTCATTGCAAGGACGAGCTCGTACCTAGTTCCTCGGATTGCTTACTGGATCGATTACATTGTGGAATGCACTTGCGACTCAGTTTGTTTTGCAGTTTAATCCACCGACAATGGATGCTCGATTGAGGAATGATATCACTTGCATATCATCAATTGGATGATGAGAATTTGCATGCCACATGGGAGTGTTATTCGGATCAAATTTTGAATTAAATAGTTCAAGTCATTTGTCTTAATTGAGTTATTCTGATCAATTCGAATAAAAAATCAAGTTTTTTGGTTTAACTCGAACATGAATTATACAATTTGAGTTATTCGAAAATCCGAATAAGAAAAGGCAAACCTACGCCGTTTTAATAAATGTTTACCTTTTCTAAAGTTAATAGTCAAAATCATTAAATTAAAAGGCAAAATTATATCGTTTTGATTAATGTTTAGTCATTAATTTAAAAGGAAAATTCATTATATTGTTTATGTAGTTAAATAATCTTTACTTTGTCTACTAGTTAAATAATCGGTTCATATAAACACAACATTGAGTATAAATAATATGATTCGTTAACTCGACTCGACTTGACTCGAAATTTTTTGACTCAATTCGATTCAAAAAATTTTCAAATTGAATTTAATTACTAAAATAGGATTCGCCAACTCGACTAACTCGAAATTTATTGACTCGATCAAATACTCATCCCTAGTTACAAGCTTTGTTTAAATTTTAATTAATATTTTTAACAAATTAACTATTTTGGTTAGATAATTGTGATTTTATTCTTGAGTCTCAAGTTTGATTCCTATTATAAACATTTTAATATGTATTTTTCTTTCGATATGGACTACCCTAGAGATGTCCATACGCTTGTAATTTTTTATTCGAGTTAATAAATGAGGTTGTGGCCTTCGGACTTGTTTTACTCAAAAAAATATGTATTTTTTTATTTCATGTTGTTTCAAGCTTTTTTTATTTTTAATCAATGTTTATAATTAATAAATATATTCTTTTTTTATTTTTAATCAATATTTATAATTAATAAAAATAATATATTTATTAATTATAAACATTAATTAAAAATAAAAAAGCTTGAAACACAACATGAAATAAAAATACAATGTTTACAAGAGGAAGTGAATCTGAGACCTAAGAATAAAAACATAATTATCTAACCTGTCACACCCCAAAAATCGGGTTAGAAGAATCGAGTTTGTGAAAATCGAGAGTGCTCATGTCCCGATTTATAAAGTTATCTTTATACATTGTAAATAAATCGAGGGTTTGAAGCAAATATGAAAATTACGGTCATAAATAATTAATTAAAGTATTAAAATAATATAATAATGTATTATTATATTAATTAATCTAAAACAGAACTTGATTATAAGGTTTAATTTGAAAATAGTGTGTTTTAATTGAATTAGGACTTAATTGGAAAACGGGTGAAATTAATTAAAATATTAGAAATGAAACTTGACTATGAGTATTAATTATTATATATAAACTAAAGCGAAATGTGCTAAGAACTATAAAGTTAAATAAGTTAATAAAAAATGAGTAAATATGTAAGCTAATAAAGAATATGTAAGTTGAGCCCAAAATAAATATATACAATTAAATGATTAAAATAAACAAGAAATAAAACATATATTGAGTGGGTTAGGTGTTAGTGCCTCCTTTTTAGAAGCCAAGGTTTAAGTCACCTATTTCCTTTTTTTTTTTCCTTTTTTTTTCAGCAACCTAGGATAAAAAAATTTACTAAAATATATATTGTTAGGGGTAAAACTTAACAACAAATTGGCAGCAGCCTAATGCTTAAGTGTTAGCCTCTCTCTTTTGTAATCCTAGGTTTGAATTTCTCTTTCCCTTTTTATTTCATAATTTTTCCAAAGACACTCTAAAACATATCTATATTAATCATAAAAAAAAACTATTAGGACGTGGATAGTAGCTCAATGGTTAAGAGTGTTAATTCCTCTTGAGAACTTAAGTTTGAGCCTTCTCTTCTTTTTCTTTCATTTTAAATTCAAACCCTAAGAATTTAACAAATTCTTCCCTAACTAGAATTCATATATTGCCCTTCCTATAACACTCAAAATCCGTAACCGTCAGTGGTTTAAGGTCTCAAGGGTTTACAGAATTGTTGGAGCCTAATTTTATCCAGACTCAACTTCAAACTCAAATGGGCAAAACAAACTTTTGTTTTAATTTAAATTTATTTTAAATTAAAAGTCCATTACAAACCCAAAACCCAAATCCAAACACTTTGACCCAATTACACCAGGCCCAAATGGCCAAAAAAGTAATAAAAAAAAAAACCCTAAGCAGCAACTTGTGCTGCTGCCGCTCGCCCCAACCAATCACTTGTTGCCACATCAACAGCACCACTACCATCTTCAACCACCGCTAGTACCACCTGCAACACGAGTTGAAGAAAAAGCCAGTCATTTTAATGGCAAAAGACAGAAGATCATTATTGTAAAAAGGCTATAAAAGTAAACTCATATTTTGTTGTAAGGGTTACGAATTAAAAATAAAAAATACAAAATCAAGATTTTTTAAGGTATCATCGTATATGCCTATGTTTATTATATTTGTTTATTTTTTTACCTATTTCAAAAACAAGCACACATACACATTTATTTTTATTTTTTTACCCATTTCAAAATAAATATTTAAATAAATATAGAAAGAAAAAGAGAGGAAGAGTTAGGGTTTACCTTTCCTTCGCTGCCGTCGTCGCCTCCGATCAGTGGCCGAGGGGTTCCCCAAGTGTCCCCATGTTCGAGAGGGGACTCCAATGACCAATCTGCAAAAAAGAAAAGAAAGGAGTAAAAAAAAACCTAAAAAATGAAATAAAAAAGAAATAAAAACATAAAAAAATTTCAAAAAGCTTCGATTTTTTTGATCTTTTTAAAAAACGAGGCTTGATCTTGATAGATCTAGCCCCGATCTATGTTTAAAATAAAAAATTGAAAAAAATAAGTTTTGTTTATTTTCGACCACCATTGACAAGCGATCAATCGACGCCGACGACGACGGTTGACGGTGGAGTGGACGGTAAGACCCTTGGCCGGCTTGGGAACAATGGAGAGAAAAAAAAAGAAGGATGAAGGGTTTTTAAAAAAAATAAGAGGAGAAAGTGATTTTTTTAAGGATTTTGGGCTTTTATAACCCCCAAAACGACGTTGTTTTGGCTGTGGCTTAAACACCCCAAAACGACGTCGTTTTGAAGACCCACGCTCGACCTGTTTCGAACCCTCTAGGGTCCGTGTGTTTTTACTTTAAGGGGTAATCGCCCCTTTGGTCTTTCCACATTTTTTATTTGTTTCAATTTAATCCTTTTGTGTTATTTTTAATTTATTATAATTTTGCCCAATAATTTTAAGATTTTTACAATTTAGTCCTTAACTCAAAAATGGCCTTGAGGATGCCACGTGTCAAAATTTTGGGTTTATTGCCCACGAAGCCCCTATTTCATTTAAAAATGGTGTTTTGACCCTCAAACTTTCCAAAAATTATGTTTTGACCCTTGAACTTTCTAAAAATTATGTTTTGACCCTTAAATTTTTCAAAAATTATATTTTGACCCCTAAACTTCCAAAAAATTGAATTTGGCTCCCGAACTTTCCAAAATTTCATTTTTACCCTGTTTTTCCATATTTTCACATTTTACCCTAAAATTTTCATTTTTGTTTTAATTTAATCCTTTATTTTTATTTCTTCTAAAATTAATCTTGTCTTTTTATTTTTTGATATTTCAATTTGAATTTTCTTTCGCATTACGTATTTTGTTTATTTTATTTTTATATATTTTTTTTGTGTATTTATTACTCGTATAATTGCACTTTCTTCATATTGCTCAATTTTGTCATTAATTGCATACTCGTATTTAATTTACATGCTCATTTTAAATATATATATATTTTTTATTCAAAATTGTTTTTAGATTTCCTTCAGAAATATAAAAAATTTCTAAAATCGAGACAATATTCTCTTATTTTGGGATTAGAAAAATTGTGTTTTAACTTACTAGGCGCATTTTTTTCGAACCGAAATAATTGAATACCCTTTTCTCAAAAGTTTGAAATTGGCAACGAAAGAACGCTTGTTATTTACGGGAATTCGAGAAACTCATGCCTTAACTTTTTGGGCGTGTTTTTCCTTTTTGACTCGAAATAATCAAGTGCCTTAAATTTTATTTAAAAAACGAGGCAATATCCTTTTGTGTAAAAGCCGCGGAAAATTATGCCCTAACGTACTGGGTATAATTTTTCGTGAAATTTGCACAATAGAATATCTCATTTTAAAATTGTTAAACACCCGTTAATTTGGAAATTTTGGGAATGCCATGCCCTAACGTCTTCGACACGACTTCAATTTCTCGATTAATTCAAAACAAACGGGCATTTTTGTCATCAAATTTAATTTTTGAAAATTACATCAAATAAATCATGCATTTAGGGATCGTATTTTAAATTTTACTCGAGATTTCAAATTTTTACATTAAAACTAGAAAAATCAACTAGGTACTAATTTTGGGCGTGTAAGGATGCTAATCCTTTGCATTTTTTGGTGATAATAATGTTTTGATACTACTAATATAGATTTGCATTCATTTGCATCTATTACTACGCCCTTTAAGTGGAAGTGAGAAGCTACTCCTTCGTGAGGTTTCCACCTCCGTGCAGGATAGTGAATCGCTTTCGGGATTACATTCGTACCTATGTTTTCATGAAGTTTTCACTACTGTGCAAACATATGGGAAATGTGTCCCCCTAAACCGAACTCGTCCGTATGAACCTGTAATGGGTGAGGATTGAGGAATCTGTTGGTTTAGGTACCTCTACTCTAGAACTTAAACCACATATAGTGAGCCCTAAGTGCTTGCCTTAGGATAGAACTACATCGAACTGTTAGCAGTTTCCCAAATGCATAGGTTCTTTGTTTTATATCTGTATTTTGTTATCGTACTGATTTGTTTGAAGTTGGGCCCGGAATTGGGCTCCAATAGTTTTGTAAACCCTTGAGACCTTAAATCGGTGATGATTACGAATTTTGGGTGTTATAGGAAGGACAATATATGAATTCTAGTTAGAGAAGAATTGGTTAAATTCTTAAAGTTTGAATTTAAAATGAAAAAAAAAAAAGCAGGAATTAACACCTTAACCATTGAGCTATTAACCACTTCGTAATAGTTCTTTTATGATTAATCATATAGATATGTTTTAGAGTGTCTTTGGTGAAATTATGAAATAAAAAGGGAAAGAGAGATTCAAACATAGGATCATAAAAGAAAGAGACTAACACTTAAGCATTAGGCTGCTGCTAATTTGTCCTAGGTTGCCGAAAATAAAAAGAAAAAAAATAGGAAATGGGTGACTTAAACCTTGACTTCTAAAGAGGAGGCACTAACACCTAACCACTCAATATATGTTTTATTTCTTGTTTATTTTAGTCACTTAATTGTATATATTTATTTCGGGCTCAACTTACATATTCTTTATTAGCTTACATATTTACTCATTTTTTATTAACTTATTTAACTTTATAGTTCTTAGGACATTTCACTTTAAATTATATATAATAATTAATACTCATAGTCAAGTCTCATATATTTTAATTCATTTCACCCCTTTTTCAATTAAGTCCTAATTCAATTAAAATACACTATTTTCAAATTAAATCTTATAATCAAGTTTTGTTTTAGATTAATTAATATAATAATACATGATTATATTATTTTAATACTTTAATTATTTATTTATGATCGTAATTTTGATATTTGCTTCGAACCCTCGGTCTATTTACAATGCATAAAGATAACTTTATAAATTGGGACATGACCACTCTCGGTTTTCATAAACCCATTCCTCTAACCCAATTTTTGGGGTGTGATAGGTTAGATAATTATGGTTTTATTCTTAAGTCTCGTATTCACTTCCTCTTGTAAACATTGTATTTTTTTATTTCATGTTGTGTTTCAAGCTTTTTTATTTTTAATTAATGTTTATAATTAATAAAAACATTAATTAAAAATAAAAAAAGCTTGAAACAACATGAAATAAAAAATACATATTTTTTTTAGTAAAACAAGCCCAAAGGCCACAACCTCATTTATTAACTCGAATAAAAAATTACAAGGTTATGGAAATCTCTAGGGTACTCCATATCAAAAGAAAAATACATATTAAAATATTTATAATAGTAGCTAACTTTTGAAGAGAATAACCAGTGTGAACAGGTATAAAATGGGCAGGCTTAGTCAATCTATTCACCACAATCCAAATCGAATCTTTCTTAGTAGGTGTTAAACGTAGCCCACTAATAAAATCCATTAACACTCTTTCCCACTTCCACTGTGGAATTCAAATTGGTTGAAGTAACCCTGATGGGAACTGATGCTCAGCTTTAACTTCCTAGCAAGTCAAACATTTAGACACATATTCGGTTTCTTCACGCTTAAGAGCAGGCCACCAATACACTTCCCTCAAGTCACGATACATCTTAGTACTACCGGGATGCATAGCATAAGGACTGCTATGAGCTTTTTAAACTATAGATTGCCTCAAACTCTTATCATTAGGCACATAATATCTCCCTCGAAAACACAAAATCCCTTCAGAATTAATTCCAAAGTCCTCAATAGATCCATCCTCAGCCTGCTTAAACCGTGACACAAGAGTTTCATCCAAACTCTGCTTATCTTTTTTTTCTTGAACCCAAGTAGGCTTCACTTGCAATTCTGCCAAAATACCACCATCATAAAAAAGAATCAAGCGAGCAAACATAGCCCTTAAGTCAGACATTGCCTTTCTACTCAAAGCGTCAGCCACAACGTTAACCTTTCCAAGATTATACTCAATCGTACAGTCATAGTCTTTTCAACAATTCAATCCATCTCTGTTGCCTTAAATTAAGTTCCTTCTAGATAAGGAGGTATTTGAGACTCTTGTGTTCAGTGTAAATAGTACACTTCTCATAATACAAGTAATGTCTCCAAATTTTGAGAGAAACACAGTAGCCGCCAGCCCCAAGTCATGATTAGGGTAATTACCTTCATGTGGCCTAAATTTTCTAAAGGCATAGGCTACTACTATACCATCCTACATTAACACGTAACCCAATCCAACATGGGAAGCATCATTATACACAACAATATTCTTTTCCAACCTCCGATTGAATTAAAATGGCAGCTTCGATCAACACAGATTTTAACCTTTCGAAACTAGCTTGTTGCTCATCTCCCTACTTAAAAGGTGTATTCTTCCTCAACAACTTAGTCAATGAAGCTTTTATCAAGGAAAAACCCTCAACAAATCTTCGATAATTCCCAGTAAGACCCAAAAAACTTTGCATTTGCGACACATACCTTAGTTACCTCCAATCTAGGACAGCTTCAACCTTTTTAGGATCCACGTGAATACCCTCAATCGATACCACGTAACCCAAAAACATTTCTTCTTTCAACAGAATTCACATTTACTAAGTTTAGGAAAGAGTTACTTTTCACGATGTCTGTAAAACCACTCTCAAATGTTCATCATGCTAAGTTTTTGTCTTAGAGTACACAAGGATGTCGTCAATGAAAACCATGATGAACTGATTAAGGAAAGATTGAAACACACGATTCATAATATCCATAAATGCTGCAGGTGCATTAGTCGACCCAAAAGGCATGACAAGGAACTTGTAATGCCCATAACGAGTCTTAAAGGCAATTTTGGGGATATTAGATTCTTTCACTTTAAGTTGATAGTACCCAAATCTTAAGTCAATTTTAGAGAACACAGTTGCCCCTCTAAACTGATCAAATAGGTCGTCAATCCTTGGTAGAGGGTACTTATTCTTGACGGTCAATTTGTTTAGTTGGTGATAATCAATGCACAACCGTAAGGTACCATCCTTCTTTTTTACAAACAAAATTGGTGTGCCCCATGGCGAAACACTAGGTCTAATGAAACCCCTATCTAACAATTCTTGCAATCGCACCTTCAATTCCTTAAGTTCTTTCGAGGCCATGCAATGGACACCGGTGTTATTCTTGTCAATGACTCAATTCCAAACTTCACTTCTCGATTTGAGGGTAACCCTGGTAGTTCCTCGAGAAACACATCTTGAAATTCCCTCACTATAAGAATACTTTCAACCATTGGATAAATGGCACTTACATCTCGGACATAAGCTAAAAACGCTTCGTACCTTTTATGTTCCAACCTTTCTGCTACTATAGCAAAAATCAAATTGGACAAGTAGTTCCATCGTTCTCCTATCATAACAACTTCATTTCCAGTCTCAGACATCAAAGTCACTCTTTTCAGTACACAATCCAAACGTGCTTGGGTTCAACTAACCAGTCCATTCCCAAAATCATGTCTAACTTATTGAAAGGAAGCTCCATCAAATCGACAAGGATCACCCCACCTTGAACCTGTAAAGGACATCTTTTGTAAACCTTATCCATAAGCATGGAGGATCCTAAGGGACTAACTACAATTACAGTGTTTTTAGTTTCCTTTACCTTTATTCCCCATTTTATAGCCACATTACAAGTAACATACGAATAGGTAGATCTAACATCATCAAAGCAAAATAAGGTACTAAGTAAATAGTGAAGGTACTTGCAATGATGTCAGCATCATCTCTGTCCACCCTACGTCTAGCCACATAAACTAAAGTAGGTTACCTTGCTTCAGCTTGATTCACACCTTGAGTCGATGCTCTCTGACCTCGGTTACCATTCCCGTTTCGATTTCGGCCTATTGGGGCACCTTGATTACATCTGTGAATCTAGCCCGTAGTTGAGCCTTGATTTTGGGTCGGAGCTTGCACCTGATACTATCAACGAGGATAATCCCTAATCTTATGCTCCATCGAGCCACAAATTGAACAAGCACCTGACCTTTTCCAACACTCACCCAGATGACGCCTCTAACAATGTGGACAAACCTGAAACTTCCCATCTCTAGGGTCCATATCCCTATTTTATGGTGGTCTACCCTCTCTGGCACGTTTAATTGGTCACGAATTTAGACCAACAAGGCTCACTTCCTTCTAGGTCGATCCCTCAATTTCCCTTTCTTCTCATGCTCCACACGCTTAACCTCTTCAATAATCTTAGCCTTCTCGACCAAAGTCTCAAACACATACTCCAAGTGCAGATCTATTTGCACTTTAAGATCATACTTAAGACCTTCTTGAAAACGAAAACTCTTTCTTGCTTAGAAGCCATCATATTAGGTGCATAGCAGTTCAATCTCAAAAATTCCACCTCATACTCAAAAACAGACCTATTTCCCTGTTTCAGCTCAATAAATTCCAAACCTATGAGCCTCACATAACGAGGACCCACAAACTTGCTCTGAAAAGCCTTTTGAAAATAAACCCAACTGATTCGCTTTGGCAATGTACCACTAATTATCGATAGCCACCAACAATAAGCCTTATCCCTGAGTAAGGACACAACTCCATTAAGTTTCTGCTCGAGAGTACAATCCAAATCATCTAGAATCCTCTCAGTGGTCTCCATCTAGTATTCGACCACTGTATGAGTAATTCCAACAATACCCCTAAACAACTCAGCTCTACTAGAGCGAAGTCTCTCAACCACTATCCCACGACTGACACCCCTTACTAGTGTGCCAGCAACCCTATTCAGTGCCCTAAGTAATGCCCGAGTTATTGGGTCCATTTCTTCTTGGTCCTTATTAACCCTATTTTCCATATTCCCACCAACAGTAATGGGTTCACTATTAACTTACCCATTCTCATTTCCATTCAATTCAGGCTCAAATGAAACGACTGATTCAACCAGAGATCCAAGGGGTCGTCCTCTCTGGCCCCTCTTACCACGTCCCATATTTTCACATGCATTCATTTTCGATATTTTATGAATCTACAATTTACAAGCAGCTAATCTTTAATATTTGTTTAATCTTTTAGCACATATACATACAAAATTTCTTTAACTAAAGTTTTATGTAATAGTCTCTATATAGTAACCAAAGATTAAATAAAATTTCAAAGGGCTTGGCATTGAACCTTCGGACTTCAGACTTTGGACTTCCTACAAGACAACTTTTTTTCAAATATGTTGTGGTTTGGTCCCCAAAATCCCCGTTTCATGTATGTATGCATGCAAACTCACATAAATAGACTTAGAAACTTATGCTAAGGTTTTAAACCTAGGCTTTGATACTACCAAATGTAATCTCCCTAACTCGGCCTAGATGTTATCGTCAAATTGTAAAAGCCACACGGGACATCTAAGTATCGACCCTAACGTAAGACATTCAAACCTTTGTTATCTTTTGAAAACATTAATCTAATTAATCCTATCAAATCTAAGTCATTTTGACAATTTAGGCGTAGCTTTAGTAAAAGCCTATCATACAATCATAGAGTACTCTTAATTGATTTCATAGTAGTGGAACTTATCAATATCAACTAATAATTCATACTTAGCCATTTAGCATGCATAGTCCAATTCAGTAAATTCAATCCATGTATATATGTGTAACTAACATGTAATATCCAATCTAAGTATAAATGTCATGCATGCATAATAAACCCAAAGCAAAATAGTCTCAAACCACAGTCTTAAATAAGTTTACAGTCCAAAACCAAAAACAAATAAAATCCAAAACAATGTCCAAAGTCCGTCGTACATTCATATTCCAATGTCGATCCTAAGTCTGGTCATCACCTAAAATGTTGAAGTAATAGTGTGAGCTTAACAAGCTTAAAGTTAGACAAAACAATGAAGCATCAAATACAACAATCTCAAACATAACAATTTCATATAACATTCATATTCATAATTGAGTATAAGGAAACATATCAATAATAATAGGTATGATTATGTCATGATGCAAAATATAAGATCCTACCCATATCATTCGCTACACACCACGAGTTCCTCAGAACTCGTCATCCAAACTCCAATGAATGCGAGCATAGCTTCATGTGGTAAAACCACCAAATCACAATAATGCAGAAAATCTACCGATTAACGAATAATGCGATAGAGATAACCTATCCCATCGGTACTCTAGATACAGTGCATTAACGATGAATAATGCAGACTTAGTATGCCACCAGTACTCCAAGGAACTCTTACGTCAACCACAAATAACCCATCCCATTGCATATGTAGAATGTCATGCAAAGACATACATACTTTCATTTAATCACTTTTCACATTCTTTTGGCATGCTTATCATGCTCTCAATCAATCACATACTATCAATATTAAGAAACAATGTTCCAATCATTTGTGCACATACTTTCAATAATAGGAAGCAGTGTTCCACACAATCAATCTCATACTTTCAATTTTAGGTAACAATGTTCCTGTCAATATCATTTACTTTCACACCCTTTTACGATTCTCAATGCATGTCATAGCAAATCTGTCATACATTTAAATCATGAAATTACTCAATATATTAGCATATAATGCTATTCAAACATTCACTGACACATCATATATCACATTTATGCATTCAAAACTCAATCAAAAAATTCACATAGTCAAACTCGCACATTACCATCACAACAAACTTTTAAGGCTTTAAAAACGTGCCTATTTGGCCACCCAAAAATTCAATAAATTGGCTAATAAGCCAACCCAATCAGCAATCCAAATATCACTTTTAATATGGCATCAACAATTCCAAACAAGCTTAAGAGTTTAGAACCCACACCTTATTTTTCGCCCTTTCGCGGTACACTAGCAAATATTGTCCTTTTTCTTTGTAACACTTCTAAATGAACCTAGGCCAAAATTTAGTATAGATTCATTCAATTAACCACCTAACCAGCAACCAAACTTCCATTTAAGGGTCCAAGCCAATCATCAATTTTACTATCAATTTACAAAACCAAACTAGTCAAATTCCTTACCTTTCTTTGACGCGAACCGCACTAGCGAGCGTTCTACAAGTTTACAGTTGATGTGGGGCGTCTAATTCAGCACCTAACACGATTATATACTGAAAAATAAGTAACCAATATTGATTAAATTCCCTTATTTAATGACTTCCAAATCTTTACCCAACAACTATGTCAAATCAACCAACTAGTTAACGTTTAATCACAATTCTGCTTTCCGATTTGAGAGATCCGAATAGGCAATTTATCATGAACGATTTTTCCCTAATTAAAATTTGATTAGAGACTGATTAGTAATGTTCAAACACTCAAATTAGGGTTGGGATTAATTGAATAAAAATTTAGAAACAAAATAGTCCCTTTTCTTGCACCTAGGCGCACACACCTCTTCATGGTGACCAAGATTGGGGTTGATTCTTTAAAATAATTTGAGATCTATTAAAATCTGGAAAAAAAATACTTTAAAAATCATAAAATTATCCCTAATTTCCAGAATTTAAAATTAGGGCTTTTAATTGGCTGATTTAATCAAGAATTTGATAGAAAAGATGGACTTACACAAGCTAGTAGTGAAAATCGACATTAGCTCTTTCTTGGAAACTCTTGGATCGATCTTGGTACTTAAAATTTCATATTTGAAGTTATTTTAAATTGGATTCAACGCCAGCAAGGTAGGGAATTAATTGGTAGTGATTCTTGGTAGCAAAAAGAAGAGAAATCAATGGGAACAATGGTGGTAAGGGCGACGACACAAGGAGAAGAAGAAGAGGTTAGGGACGACTCAAGGGGAGAAAATAATGATTTAGGGCTGATTATTTGATTAAAATTTGTATTTATAGTTAGTTTAAAATTAAGCTTAAAAATAAATTTAATTAAAAAAACAAGGGATTTTGTTAAAATTCATTTATTTTGCAAAACATGAGACATGAACTTGGGACCTCATTTATTAATATGACCAATCATTGATCAATTAGCCATTGGACCATCATCACTTCTTATTAATATTTTACATTTCTATTAAGCTAAATTTTGGGATGTTACAGGTCTTTTCGAATTGTAACGTTCTAAGTCTTAGGACAAGTATGAATTTCGAAAGAATGGTAAGCATCAAGAGGTTACAAACACGAAAATAGTTTGGCACATTCTGTTGTTCCCTATTCTTCCCTTTAGTAACTATTTTCTCGTTCACGGCCTTATTTGTCCTTCTCTCACCTTCATTGTCTCTCCAAATAAGAAATCTCAACATGATATAGTCCCTTTAGCTAGCCTAAAAATTTTTATACATTTTTTAACGAGTTTCTTCTAACTTTGTGGCTTTGTCATTTTTTTATTGATTTTTCTCACTCAAGAATGCTTTTTCAACTTGTCATACATTTCTACTCGTCTATTTCTTATTTTGGATTTTTCTTTTTGTTTTGAAATTTTGGGCTAATATAAAGTTTGCATATCACATTGATTTTTCTAATTTCGATTTTTTTTTTACAAACTTCACCTTGATGTATCTACTTACCCTAAATACATACAGCCATATGTTTATAATAGTGTAATTCATGACCAAAGAAAAAGGATAAACACAATGGCTCAAACATTGGTACTAAAGGCAATATAAGAATATGTTCGCTTTTTTGCTCTAAATGTGTTCCAAACAATGCCTTCGGTCATCCTTAAATATTTCAATATGCATAAACTTCAATTGATTAAACAATCTCAAGTACAACCATTTATCATATATACTAGCATGCTTGTTTCTATATATCTTTCATGTCATTTAGTACAAATAATATCTTATAACCTATATTCAGTGTAACATAAAGAACTTTAGTAGTCTAATGCTCAAAATTTTAAAAATCACTTATTATCATGTCAGTTTTATTTGAAAATACAAGCAACCTATTTATGTGCTCCAAACTAATCACTAGTATTTCTACAAGCTCAAGCACACAAAAAATAAAGCAAAAAGAAAATTAAAATTTCTATATCACCCCCTACACTTTAGAAAACACTTTGTCCTCAATGTGCAGCTCTATAAAAAATTAGGGGGAATAAAATTACCTGACAGGTCATGAATCGGTAGTGCATTTTATAGTAACCTACTTTTACATTTTGTAATGCAAGAGGGAATACCAAAAATAAAGAAATTTATAAATTTATTAAAAATAGGAACATAACCCTAGAATAGATTACTTTCTTAAAAAATACCTAAATTCTAAAAAAATGCTACTCCTAAAATTAATTTAATTATTCCTAAGAAACTATAAAACAAGTTCTTACTTTCTACTCATCATCATTATTAAGACCCCTACTTCTCTGTTCTTCACTTTTGCCTCATTTGTAAAAGAGTGAATTGGGCAAACATGTCATCACCTAATAACTTACTAGGAGAATCAATTGTTCTGTCAAATTGTTTCATGGGTAGTCCTACTTTCTTACATATATCTATTATTAGATGAGGGAAGAACACTCCCTGTAAATCCACTTACCAATGCAAATTCTCTTCTTTGTAAGAATTTCATACATGAGAATAGCATGTATTGGACGTATATCAGACATATCTGTTGTTGGATAAATTCTTGAACAAACGAATTTCATCCACATCTTAGCTTTGGGCGTCATCACTTCTTGATTAAATGTTTCTAAGATTGTCATATTTTCTCGATATGTTCATAACTTTTTTTTCAGTTGTCAAGTATTGCAGAACTTCCTCTATGTCTAAATTCTTAAATTCTTTCAAATCAGTCTTATAGAAATAATCTTGGTAGTAGTACGAAGCATTGTAGAATTTCAAATTTGTAACTTGTTCACTAGTACATATACTCCTCTTACATTTACTAAACACTGTAATTGAAAGAATGGTCTACTTGCTTCCTTTTTCTTCAGTGCTAAATAGAATTCTTATACGATAAGGATAACTACAGGCTCCTTAGTTGGTAAACAAAATTGAGTCCAGTCCTTGTTTGTTGTGTTTTCCACAATACCTTTGCAATTCCTCATCAATGGATCGAACCCATGTTATTGAATAAACATGTATGGTTGAAGTTGTTGAAGGTACCTGTTCATATCACTTTCTTGGAACTCAAAGGATGAACTAGACCTGCTTGCACTAGAACCAGCCATGTGAATATTTCTTTCAAACGATGTTTGCAACTTTTCTCTCTTTTTCTTTTTCTTAATCGGAGTGAAGAATGGAGAAGGGGGAGATTATCTTATTTATACTAATACATAAGTAATACTAACTAAAGAAGTCTAAACTAATTGTATTTGTTAGTGGGTAAAATTCAAAGAGTTTAAATGAAATTAAACTATTAAAATATTAAGAGTTAGTGTTTACACGAAAGTTTGATTTTATGCAAGTATGTCGCGACAACCCATTCTCATGTCACGACGTCGAGGCCCGATTCCCTATTTTATTTGTAGGTGTTTTTCATGACGTAACAAGCATGTGTCGCGACCTTGGAGCCAGGATTCAACAGGTTCTTGCAATGTGTCACTATTCTCCTTTGCTCGTTTTCTTCGTTGTCATCTTCCACTGATGCTGTTAATTTTTCAACACTCCGTAACGTATTAAATTGAAGAAGTTGCTCATCAACAATCACATCAGCTATCCCTCTGAAATAATGTTTTACCCTTTGGTAATTCACTAAGAAGAGTTGCCCACCATTTCCGATAAACTCAACCACATCATATTGCGTTACTTGGTTGATAGTGTATGGACCTGTCCATCTTGATTTAAGTTTTCTTGGGAATAATTTTAATCTTGAGTTCAACAATAGTACCTTTTTTTCCTTGCATGAATTCTCGTTTCCGAATTTTGGCATCGTGTCGCAACCTGCTTCTTTCCTTATATAGCTTTGTATTTTCATAAGCCAAGAAACAAAATTCATCCAATTCTTGTAGTTGGAACAATCTCTCTTTCTTTGACAACTCTAGATCTAGATTTAATTCTTTAATTGCCTAGTACGTGATTTGTCGGTTTTATACCTAGTAGATTGAACTATTTTTCACACTTGAAGAGCTTAAAATCAAGTATTTTTGTTATGTTTTCGTAGGACTTAGTTTAGATTTGTTATTTAAATAAACTGTGTAACCTAAGTATTAAAATGTCATTTTATTTGTCTTTAAGGCCAAAGGAGGCCTAAAGGTTAGCTAATATACTTGGAAAGTGTGCATGAGACCATAAGAAGTGTACTAATAAGATATTGATCACTTCGTCATGACATAGGTTGAGCTACGTCGCAACCAAGGGACCAGACTTAAAGGAACTCGAAGACTGGCATCTTTTTCATGACATACATGAGCTATGTCACGACAATGCTTGTAGGATGATGCTACACATAGAGACTGATGCTTATGTCGCGACATAGGACCTGATGTGTTGCGACATCGACCCTTGGACGCAGATCTCACACTTAATGAAGGGTGTTTGGGTCCTTATGCCACTTAAACATGAAGAACGACAGCTGACCTAGGGTTGAGGAAAAATGGCCATCTAAAGCTATAAATAGGACCTTTAGCACTAGGGTTTTACGCACTATTGCTTAGATTTTAAATTTAAGTTTTAGTTTTATTTATTTTTCGCTCTTGAAACGAGATAGTAGAAACTCAAGTAAATGATCGAGTTTTTTTTTGACAGATCGCTTAATACAATTCAGTTTCTTTTTCATTCCCTGTTGCACTTATATGTTTTTATATATTGTTTCATTGATGAATAAAGAAACCATGAGGAACTAATTCCATTTTGGGGAATTAGGGAGTGAAAGTATGAATAATTAATTATTTTTTTATAGGGATTTTACCTTTTGGATCAGCCGTTTGGGAAAGGAAGAGCATCAAACAAACACTAGGCCTGACAACCCTAGAAAGTCATCTAGATGGGAATGAACCCAAAATTAGTATTGGTCATTCATGAACACCTTTTCCCCAAATCGGTTTAAATTGGGACATCTAGCGATAAGTAATCTCTATCGACTTCCTATGTCAGTGGAAGATCGAGAGATCCAACTAGGGTAGTGACTAATTGATTGGAGGAAATTCCCAAAACCCAACAATTGAAGAAATCATACGAATACAACCTAATCTCCCCAAAGACATCTATAAGAATTTCTACAACTTAAATTTTACTTTGTTTTATTTTTATGCTTTCAGACAACTCTCTTATTTTGCCTGATACTATAAACCCTAAAATTAGTACTAGTTAATTTTATTCTTTGTAGGGATTCTATTTACTATCGTCTTAAGCCTCCTTTAGGTACGATCCTCAAAATACTACCAAGTGTTTCATTGTAAACACACTATATTTACAACCTGACCCGTTGAAATCTACACTTAACGGGAGTACGTTCAAAGGTGGTCAGTACGCTTTTTTCTCCAACTCAATTGGTAAATGGCAATTTTTCCATAAACAACTTTCTATGAAGACATCTCCAGTGGGATTATATACGCAATGCGATAAACCCATAAAGCGTCATCCAATTTTGCTGTCTAGTCTTTCCTATTAGGGTTCACATTTTTCTCCAATATTTGCTTTATCTCCTGGTTAACTACTTCAGTCTATCCATTAGCTTGTGGGTGATATGTTGTCGTCATTTTATGCCTAATACTATACTTGGCAAGTGCGACTTCAAATTGCTTATTACAAAAATGAGATCCTTCATCGTTAACTAATGCACGAGGCATCCCAAATCTAGCAAAATATTCTTTTGTAAAAAATGAACTACTGATTTTGTGTCATTAGTAGGTGACGCAATAGCTTCTACCCATTTAGAGACATAATCAATGGCCAAAAGAATGTATTGGTTCCCAAACGAACTAGGGAAAGGCCTCATAAAATCAATTCCCTAAACATCGAATATCTCTACCTCAATAATTCTTGCCTATGGCATTTCATCTCTTTTTGAGATATTCCCAGTTCATTGACACTGATCACATCCCTATACAAATTCGTATGCATCTCTTTTCATATTCGACCAACACAATCCTGATTGTAATACTTTCTCGACTATTCTTTTTCCTCCGAAATGCCCACCACATGAGGAAGTATGACATCCCTCTAAAATATCTAGTACTTCCTCTTATGCCACACATCAATGAACCAGTTGATCAACACATTGTCGAAATACATAAGGATCTTCCCAAATATAGTTTCTTGATTCATGCATGATCCTTTTTTTCTATTTCTAAGAGACTTTCGATGAAAATATGCCTTTTTTATATAGTTTACATAATCTACATACCATGGTTTTCCTGTTCCGGTATGTCATGTATCTACTCTAAATAATTTCTCATCTGTAAAGGTTTCTCTAATTTCTTTGAAAAGTTTGATTAAGCAATTATTTTCTATTCGAGATAAAGGATCTACAATTTGATTCTTAGTGCCCTTTCTATCCATAACCCTTAAATCAAATTCTTGAAGTAGTAATACCGACCTCATTAATCGAGTCTTTGTCTCCTTCTTCTTCATGACATACTTTAATGTAGAATGATTTGTGTAAACATGAACTTTGTTCACCATTAAATATGGACAGAATTTTTAGCAAGTGAAGACTACTGCCAACATTTCTTTTTCATTAGTGGTGTAATTGCACTGCAGAGGCTTGAGAATCTTGCTGGCATAATGAATAGCTCCAAATAAATTATTCTTTTTCTAACCTAAAACGCCACCTACAACATAGTCACTTGCATCACACATAATGATAAATGGTTCTAACCAATTTGGTGTGATAATTATGGGAGTTGATATGAGTCTATATTTAATTTTCTCAAACGCATTTACGCAATCTTTATTGAACACAAAAGAAATATCTTTTTGCAACATTAGATTCAATGGTTTGGAGATATAAGTGAAATCCTTAATAAACCTTTTATAGAATCTTGCATGTCCTAAAAAGTTCTGAATACATTATACATTTGTTAGATGAGGCAAATTTTTTATAACTTCAATTTTGGCTTTATCCACTTCTAGCCCTTGTTGAGAACTCTAATGTCCCAACACTAACCCTTCTCTGACCATAAAATGACATTTTTCCCAATTAAGTACCAAGTTAGTTTCCTCACATCTCTATAATACCTTATCGAGGTTTTGTAGGCATTCTTGAAATGAATCTCCATAAAAAAAATCATTCATGAATACGTCCAGTCCTTCTTCTAACATATCTACAAATATAACCATCATACATCTCATAAAAGTCGCTGGAGCATTACACAACCCAAACGACATTCTTTTAAATGCATAGCTATCGAAAGGGAATGAAAATGTTATTTTTCCTAATCATCAGGATGTATAAGGATCTTATGGTACCTTGAATATACGTCTAAGAAGCAATAGAATTCTTTTCTCGCTAGTCGATCGAGCATTTGGTCAATGAAAGGTAATGGGAAATGATCCTTTTTGGTTGCATCATTTAATTTCCGATAGCCAATGTATACTCTCCATCCAGTAATTGTTCTTGTAGGGATTAACTCATTTTTATCATTCTCTACCACAGCCAAGCCTCCTTTTTTTGAAACACACTATGTAAGACTAACCCATTCACTATCAAAAATTGCATACAAAATACCTACATCCAACCATTTTATTAATTCCTTTTTTACTACTTACTTCATAGCTAGATTAAGTCTCCGTTGGGCATCCACAATTGGTTTTTTTCCTGCCTCCAATCTGATTTTATGCTAAAAAAATGTAAGGTTGATGCCTTTTACATTTACAATAGTCCATCCTTCCACATTTTGGTCCAAATGCTCCCTCCAGTCATGGTGTCAATTTTTCATCTATTTTAATCATTTAACCCATCAAAAAAATTTGGATTTGGATAGCAATATGGATAGCTCTCCCTAATATAGATCGGATTATTTTCTTGAAACCAATGTTTATGCAGTATTTTGCCTGAAATGAAATCAATGTATATCATACGTTGTAGAAATAATTGCACAAATTCTCTCCATGTGGTAATTGTGTGGGGTGGTAGCGACTCCAACCAGAGCTTTGCTTTCCCCTTTAAAGCGAACAAACTCAAGAGCAATTTAATGGTATCCATTGATACTCCCATATAAGCAACAATGATGCAAATGTTCTCGAATCTTAATAAAAAATCAATAGGGTCTTCTATTTAAGCACTAGAAATTTTAACATTACTAATCCAAGTGAATAAGGATTGATTTAACTCAAAATGAGAATTATGATTAGGATGACGAATGATACTAGGTTGTAACCATCCTAAATCAAAGAAAACCCCTAGAGAATTTTTCATCATGTTATGTGTTTTTTTAATAATTAATATAAATATAGAAGTAACGTATATGTAATCTAAAAATATTAAAATCATTAGAGATGTTACCTCCCTGATAACGGCGCCAACAACTAGACCACCTCCGAACGTACTACTGTTCAAAGTATATTTTTGGGCTTTTCGCAAGTATATAGGTCGAGTTGTAATATAGTTACAACGAGGTAGGCAAGTACTCCAAGGATAGTACCAAATGGAGGCGAAACACTAATAATTGTAATTTATACACTAAAAAGATCTAACTTTCTTTAATATTATAGTAAGAAATGAAAAGAATTTGGAGATTTATGATAATAGTAAATAATTAAAAAGAGATAAATAAAAGAAGCTAAAAATGTGATGAGAGAGAGTCGATAAATTTGATCATTGGTTTTAGCTTGCTTTGGTATAATTTCATTAACTGTTGCTTTGGGGTTTTCGTCAATTAACTAGTCGTTACACTAACAGGATCTTCCAATCTTCCACTACAATAATGAGTCAACAAGAACTACTTATCTTCCGACCTCACAGTCTTGATTGATTTGGGGTAAAGGTGTTCACGAATAGACAATACCAATTTTGGGTTCATTCCTGTCTTGATGAATTCCTGGTGTTGTCAGGCCTAGGGTTTGTTTCTTGTTCTTCCTTCTCCAAACAATTAATCCGCTGAAAAGCCCTACACAAAAGTTAAATTATCACACCTTCACTCATCAATCCCCCATAAAGGGATAAGTTTATCATGGCTTCTTGAAACATTATAAATTCAACATAAATAATAAACATGAAAATTGGATTGAAAATATAAGTAAAAGAAACTTAGGGACTTGTATTAAGATCGTTGGAAGTAATCCTCAAGCATTTGTACGCATCTTCCAAATCTCAATACCACAAAACAAGAACAAAACAAAATACCTAAATCCTAAGAAAAGAAATAACTAAACCCTAAGAAAAGAAATAATTAAACCTAAATTTATTAAGAAAGAAAATGTCTAAGAAATGGTGTGTGTAAAATGGAGGTTCAAGGGGTTTATTTATAGCCTTATGATGGTCATTCTTCTCAACCTTAGGTCAACTACCATTCTCGATCTTAATGTGAATTGTGAAGACTAAAACGCCCTTTCCTTGATGTATTTCCTCATTCAGGAGTCGATGTTGTAATACTTAGGGTCCGTGTCACGACATAGCCAGTAGTGTACTCTTTTGGTGTGATTTCCAAGGCTTGTCGTGACACCCTTGTTCCTGTGTCGCGATGAAGAAGGCAACTTTAGGATTCTTCATGTTTGGTCTCAATGTTGCAACACCCATAGTCCTACGTCGTGACATAGTGATAAGTTTTGGTCTGGTTTGCATTCAACAAGTCTCTTGCACACTCACTATGTGGATTAGCCAACTTTTAGGCCTTATTTAGCCACGAAGTCAACAAAACACTCATTTTTGCACATTTTACATATCTTATTAACTTTCATAAAACTTAACTAAATCCTAATTAAAACCTAACAATAATACTCAATTTCAATCCCAAACTACGAAACAAGTTTTATCTACTAGGTCGAATTACAGCAGATCAGAAAGATCATCTTTTGTTCAAGGATGTGAAGGAGAATATTCTAAGCAAGGATAAACGTGATAATGAGTTAGGCCCAAATAAAAAAAAATCAAATGGACAAGCCTCAGTTCTAGTTGTAAGAGGTAAACAACAAACCAGAAAGATAGATCGTAATAGGTCTAAAGAAAGGTCCAAATGCAGAAATTGTGACAAATACTGTGGCTATTGTAAAAAGGTGGGTCATGTTAAAAACTTAGAAATAATATCAAAAGGGATCTTGAAAACAATGAGAAAGATAAGTAAAAAGCCGAAGTTGTTGATGCTAGTGTAGCCAAAGATAGAGGAGATGATTTCTTGTTGGTGTCAACAAGTGAAAGCTCTCATCTTACTTCTGAATGGATCTTAGATTTAGGGTGCTCTTACCACATGTGTCTCAACAAGGATTGGTTCTCAACGTACAATTCAGTTGAACATGGACTTGTGTTGATGGAGAATAAATGTCCATGTAAAATATCCGAAATTAGAATAGTACAAATTAGGATGAATGACGAAATTATTCAGACACTGTCAGATGTAAAGTATGTTCCTAATTTAAAGAAGTGACTAGGTCATATGAGAGAGAAAAGTTTAATAGTCCTGTGCAATAGAGGTTTTTTCAAAGACACCAAAGTTGGTAAGTTAAGTTTCTACAAGCATTGTGTTTTGGGGAAACAAACCCCAATCAATTTCAATTTAGTAGTGCAAAAAACAAAAGAAATTCTAAATTGAATTCATTCCGATTTATGGGGTCCATCTTCTAGCATCTCAAAAGGAGGTAATAAACATTTTCTAACTTTTATTAATGATCACTCCAGAAAAGTTTGATTTATTTCTTGAAACAGAAAAGCGAAGTCTTCAGAATCTTCAAACAGTGGAAGACATTATTAGAAATACAAATAAAAAATTCTTGAAGCGATTGAGAACAATAATGGTCTTGAGTTATGTTCATCAGAGTTTAATAATTTTTGCAAACGGGAAGGAATTGAAAGTCATCGAACCTTTGTTAGAACTTTGCAGTAGAATGAAGTTGTAGAAAGAATGAATAGAACCTTGTTGGAAAAGGCTCGATACATGCTTTCTAATGCAGGCTTAGGGAAGGAATTTTGGGCTGAAGCCATAAACCTGGCAAGTTATTTGGAAAATAGATCTCCTCGTCAAACATAGAACAGTAAAGTTCCATCAAAGATATGGTCATGTAATCTTCCCAATTATTCTAATCTTAGAATTTTCGATTGTCCTATTTATGCTAAAGTTAGCCAGGGAAAGCTCAAACCAAGTGTCATTAAATGCATCTTTCTGGGATACTCTGCTAGTACAAAATGTTTTAAGTTGTGGTCCAACAAAATAATCGTTAACAGAGATGTTACATTTGATGAATTTGCCATGTTTTGATAAAAAATAAGGACTTTTACTTTTAAATACAAAACAAATCAGAGTGTTTTGAGCAAGGTGGAGTCAAAAGCTGAAACAGGGGGTGACATCCTAATGAGAAAATGCCTAATGTCGCAATAACGTGACGAACAGAGGTCTCGTCCCAATGAAGAGTCACACTACGTCGTGACCACACGAAAAAATTTTGATTCTTGCATGCTTTAAAGTTGTTTCGAAATTTTTTAGGGCTTCATCCGACCATAAGTATCTTCACCATCTCAGTTAACTAATTATGAGTTAGTTCACGATAGAAAAAGGCAAAAAATCTAACCACCACAAAAATATTGTTAAGCAAACCTAGTGGCTTATGCTCTAAGTGTTGCCGAGAGTATTGATTCAACCGATCCTTCATGTTATTATGAGACAGTTCAAGTTTTTGATTCTAGCAAACAGCTTGTTGCAATGGAAGAAGAGATGGAATTGCTTCAAAAGAATGAGACTTGGAGGCCAGTTAAACCACTCATCGGTAAAAGAATTGTTGGTTGAAAATGTATGTTTAAAAAGAAGGAAGGTTTGGGTCCTAACAAAACTAGGTACAAGGCAAGATTGGTTGCAAAAGGCTATAGTCAAGTGAAGGGAGTTGATTTTCATGATGTTTTCCCTCCTGTTGTGAAACATACGTCCATTCGGGTGCTTTTGGCCTTTATTGCATCAAATAATCTTGAGTTAAAGTAGTTAGATGTAAAGATTGTTTTCCTTCACGGAAACCTTGAAGAGGACATCTACATGCAACAACTGGAATGCTTCAAATTTGAAGGTAAAGAAGATCATGTTTATCTCTTACAAAAGTCTTTGTACGGTTTGAAGTAGTCTCATCGGTCGTGGTATAAAAAGTTTGACTCCTTCATGTTGAGTACTGGTTTTTCTCGAAATAAGTATGATAGTTTTGTTTATCTACATTGCAATGATGATGTTTCTTTTATTTATTTGCTACTTTATGTTGATGACATGTTAATTACGGCTAAGAATCCATTTGAAATTGATCATCTTAAAACCATGCTTAACTTTAAGTTCAAGATGAAAGATTTAGGTGCATCAAATAAAATTTTGGGGATGAAAATTATGAGAGATTGACATTTCGAGAAATTTTTTTATCGCAACATAAGTACATTAAAAAGATTCTTAAGCAATTTGAGATACAAGATGCAAAACTGGTAATTACCCCATTAGCTGCACACTTTAAACTCTTAATTTTAGATTCACCACAAAATAAAGAAGATGAAAGGTACATGTCAAAAGTACCTTATTCAAGCGTAGTTGGAAGTTTGATGTACGCAATTATATGAACTCGTCTCGATATTTCACATGCTATTAGTTTTGTTAGCCGATACATGGCCAATCCTGGTTAGTTACACTAGCATGCAGTTAAGTGGATTTTCAAATATTTATAGGGTGCTTCTAACATGTGCTTAGAGTTTGGAAGAACTAAAAAGGGTCTAGTTGGATATGTTGGTTCTAATTATGCAAGAGACTTAGATCGAAGAAGGTCTCTCACAGGTTATCTATTTGCTTTTGGGAATTGTGCCATTAGTTGGAAAGTGACACTTCAAGCTACAGTGGTTTTGTTGACAACTAAAGCAAAATACATGGCAATTACAGAAGCAGTAAAAGAAGCAATTTGGTTAAGGGGCTTGTTTAGTGAACTGGTAAGTGAAAAGGGGGCAGCAGTTGTTTATTGTGATAGTCAAAGTGTCATACATCTCACAAAAGCTCAAATGCATCATAAGAGAACTGAGCACATAGACATTCATTATCATATTGTTTGAGAGGTGATCATTCAAAGGGATGTTCATATTCTTAAAATTAGCACAGAACACAATCTGGTCGACATGTTGACAAAGAGCTTTCCAATTTCAAAGTTCAAGCATTGCTTGAACTTGGTAAGTATCCGATGAATAATCAATTAAGCCCATAATAGGGCTCGACAAGGGAGTTGGTCCAAATAGAGTCAAGGTGGAGATTTATGGGATAATGACTTTTATTTTGACCAAAGTTTATTTTAGCTTTTCTTCTTCTAGTTAAACTCTGCTTTTAGTTTTCCACTTAAACTCCAATTAACCTAGAGTTATTGTAGTCATATATGCTACAAATTTCAACTTATAAATAGGTCTTAGTTACTCTAGGTTTTACACAATAAAATATTTAGATTGAGAGAATTTTGTTCTTTGTTTTGAAGGGTTTTTTATTATGGGGCTTCGAGTTTTTCTTTTCATCCTTTATACTTTCCTTTATTATAGTTAAATCTCTTTTTGCCTGTGGTTTTTTATCCTTTTTTGAGGAGTTTTTCCATGTAAAATTTGTATGTGCGATTTTTTCAATTCTTATTTTCTTCATTTTTCATTGTTTAAATTGGTTTATCCCCTACAAAACATAAAACAAAGAAAACAATGTAAATCTAAAGATAACAAGGGCTGAAATTTAGAACAACAAAGTCTCACATGTCCAAGATCAAAAGGTGGTGCTTAATTATAATTGTATTCAAATAATAGAACATTTTAATTTTCTCATGTATATATTTAGAAAGAAAAAAAGGAACAAAAGAACTCCTTACATTTACTATTCAATTTTTCATAAAGAAAACCATTATATAAGCTAGAATTAAGAATTTAGGGGATGAGAATGTACAAAACAAGAAACTTTTCTTTTTTAATGACAAAGCTTAAAAAATTATAATCCACACTTAATTCTAAATAGGGTTTTTTCAAAACTAACCCAAAAAAATGATTATTTACGAAAATAACTCAAGTACAAAATCTATCATGAAAATAACTCAAGTACATAATATTTTAGTGTCGATCATCTCACTACCGACACCACTTTCCATCATCCCTTAATCATTGCCCCTTGATTGCCTTGTGAATAAAAAATACACCTTAATACTCGTATTTAAAAAAATATTTAAAAAATAAAAATACATGCCTAAAATATTGCATCATATTTATCTTCTTAAACATGGTTATACCATAGTATGTAAGAAGACTATTAAAAGAGGATGTCTATCGTTCACTGCATGAGGTGACCTTTATCCCTATGCATTCCTAATTTTAGGTATGTATTTTTATTTACTACTAAAAGAATATTTGAAAAGTAATTTATAAAGGTGTTTATGTAATATCTCATTTTTTAATGATATCGAAAACGGTGATTTCGAGATCATAATTTCGATAAGTGAATTAGTACTTTATATTTAATTAATGTTTATGGAGTTACATTAGAGTCGTATTAAATTTCGATTAAAAATTTTATTATTTAGATAGTTAATTAAGAAAAAAGATTAATTTGTAAAGGATGTAAAATTTAATCAATATTGAATCATAATGACTTAATGGGTTATTTAATAATTGTAAGAGGTTTTATATTGTAAATATGTCATGTTATAAGCTAATGGACGGTTATGGGTTTGTGGTTATTTAAAGTGTATGTTTTATTAAGGGGTAGATTAGTAATTAAGTAATTATAACATAAGTAAAATAAACTTTTTTGAAAGAATAATGAAACGTGGATTCCAACTAAGAGTAATAATAACATATCTTAAATGGGAGACACATGTCTTTCTCGGAGAAAATACCAAAAAAAACAAAACCTAAAAAAGCTAAGTAAATAAATGAAAACTAAAAGCTTAGGCTAAAAATAAAAAACAACTAAGAAACTAGAAATTGAAAAGCCAAAAAAACCTTTTCTTCGACAAACCCTAAAAATAAGAAAAAGAAATGGAGACTATAAAAACTTAGAAAACTTAAAACTCTAAGAATCCCAAGAGTCGTCGTCTCAAAATCCACCATCCCTCTCTACCAGCCACCATATCAGACGATAAGTCTAACACCAGATCTATTTTGAACCTTCCGATGGCCTTTCGTAGAACTAAAAACCGTCGGAGTCATAGTAAGTCTTCTTCCTCCGACCCATTCCCACCATAAAACGCAATTTTCCTGTCCCTTTCCACTACCATTTCAACGTTGTTGGGTGCCTCCTCTATTCATACCTTTTGGTTAGGACACCACATTCCTTCAGCAGCCAACGTGTGCACCGCTTGGTTCGCCATTTCGTCTATAAATGAATAGGTGAAGCTCTCAAAACTTAAGGGTTTTTGTTTGATTTCTTGAACAATCATCGATATGTTTGATCGGTCATTTGATGTATCATTATTTTTCTATTACAGCCAAATAGTCTCCTTCTAAGGCCAAACTCGTGAAACCCAACTCTGCCACTACTATGACTACTTGAAGTCCTACTTTTGCCTTCGCCATCGTCGAATCTGGTATGTTCGCATTCTGGTGAGTACATGCCACCATTATTTTCCCTTCATTATTTCTAAATATGATTCCTGAAACTGAGACTTCGGTATTGGGGTTGTAAGATGCGTCGAAGTTGCATTTAATTACCCCTGGGACCAATGTTAACCATGGTTTGATCACTGTCCCAGTTGTACTAGATGTAACTGCAGAAACACGATCATTCTTCGATTTGTACGCTTTGAGAAACGTTATAATCCCCACATTGTTTAACTTTTCACCTTGATGATGAATCTTGTTTCTTGATAGCCAGATAGCGCAACAGGCTATGGCAAAATAAAGTCTTTTATCTTCATATATATTGACAAAATAGGTGGCTAACCTCGATTCCCATTCTTGTATGTTACTGCTAGGGTCTAAATAAACTCTCACACCATTTAAAATTTGATTACAGACCAAGCATTCACCAAGAAGATGAACTACATATTCTTCTGATGCATGACAGAGTGGACAAGCATTCAAAACCTGTAATTTCCTATTCTGTAGATTTGTGAAAGTTGGAATGTAATTTTGGAAAATTCTCCATAGAGTAATTTTGATTTTGTTTGCCAGTTGTAAGCTCCACAGGTTGTTGTAAAAGTTTTTTAGGAGTGGTTGTTGTATAATTACACCCTTTAGTAGCCATTTGTAACCACTTCTAGCAAAATACATGCTAGAGGTCTCGCCTCTCCATATTCTGGCATCTGGTAAATCAATACCTATTATCAGGATAATTAAGATCCTGCTGGTATGATCGGCATCAAAAATCTCCTCCAAGACCTTTGTACACCAGGTATTGTGCTCAGTATCTATTAGATCTGCTACTAACATATAATTAATATTAATATCATGACCCATGACTTCACCTTGATTTGATCCAGGTAGCCACGTTTCACTCCATATGTTTATATCTCTACCATTTCCAACCCTCCAACCTATGCCTTCTTCAAGAAGACTTTGCACTCCAAATATACGAAGGGTGAGAACCTAGACTTGACTTTAAAAATTCACCATTTAAATAGTACTTTGCTTGCATAACTCTTGCTAACAAACAACTCGGTTGCATGATTAACTTCCAACCTTGTTTAGCCAACAAGGAAATATTGAATTTGGCTAATTCTTGAAACCCCATCCTACCCTGCGCTTTCGACAAACTTAAATTATTCCAATCACACCAATGAATCCCTTTCCCAATTTTGGAGTTTTTCCACAAAAAACAATTGATAATTTTTTCAAATTCACGATTTAACGAAAATTTCTTTACCTCCTATTGAAAGAAATCATGTGCTCTAATTTTTAATGCATTTAACGAGCTTGTTTTTAAAACCTGCGAAAGCTTTTTTTGCATTTTTTGACCATTGTATGCAACCCTTGATATTTCTCAAGGTTATTCAAAATTCTAACGCCCAAGGAATCTCCAATATGAATTTGAGTGTCTTTTGGCACATTATTGCTAAAGTAGATTAGGGATTTTTCAAAATTAATCAACTAACTTGAAACCCTTTCATAAGCATTGATGATTTCCTTAATAGTCAAAGCTTCTTCCAAACTTGCTTCACCAAAAAGAATGTTGTCGTCTGCAAAAACAGGTGGGTCAATGTTATACTACTTCTCCCCACTTTTACTCCTTTAATAGCTCTCTCGATTTTAGCTAGTTTTAGCAACAATGAGGAACCTTCTATATAGAATAGGAACAAGTATGGGCTTAAAGGATCGCCCTACCTACGTCCCCTAGAAGGACTAAAATTCTTACCTTTAACTCCATTTAATACTATCGAATATTCTATAGATCGTATGCAATTCATTACTAAACCAACCCATTCCAAGCAGAAGCCGAACTTCAACATTACTTTCTTGATAAAACCTCATTCTATCTGATCATAAGTCTTGCTCACATCGAGCTTTAAGGCGAAGTGGCCTCTGTGACCTCGTTTTTTCAATTTCAAAGATTGCAAAATCTGATACACGATTAGGGCGTTGTTTTTTATTTGCCTACTCGATACAAACACAGCTTTAGCGTTCTCAATGCAATCGTCAAGAAATGTGCGAAATCTATTCACTATTGCCTTAGCAATGATTTTGTAGATCACATTACAGAGGTTGATCGATCTAAATTGACTCATCTCCATTAGTTGGTTTACCTTAGGCAATAGAATAATGCTAGTGTTGTTGATGCTCCTAACCACTTTCATTCTATTTAAAATATCTATGCAAAAATCAGACACTTCATCACCCATAATATGCCAAAAGTTTATTTTATAGAAAAGAGCGGGGAAACCATCTTCTCCAAAAGCTTTTAAAGGGGCCATACTTTTAATTACAACCTCTATTTCCTCCTTGTGAAACTCCCTCACTAACACCTCATTCATATTATCAGTGATACAAGGGTTAATTCTCAATAAAGCCTTTTCTTCGTTCTAAGTTATTAACGCTTCAAATAGTTTTTTGAAATAATATGCTACACTTTTTAGTTTGCCTTCACCGTCCTCGATCCATGCCCCATCAGCTGCCTTCAGTTTTTTAACTATGTTTTTTCGCTTGCGATGGTTGGCAAAGTTATGGTAAAAAGTCGTGTTATGATCCCCAAATTTAAGCCAATTTGCTTTGGCTTTCTATTCCCATTCAACTTCTTCTTTATCATCTTCCCAGTTTAATGCGATTTTGATTTCTTCCATCTTAGCTAGTTTGTCATCATCTAGATCCATGGACGAAAGAACTTCAAACCTTCGTCCAAGTCGGGCAGCTTCTTTCTTTTTTATGTTCGACAATTGGCTCATCTCTTTAGTTAGAAAATCCCTGAGTTGTTGAAGTTTTTAAATAACATCCATAGAGTTCCTTTCTCGAAAGTATCGTACCTGTTGCTTACAAGTTTCCTCAAAAACCCAACTGGCATTAAACTTAAATCTTTTTTTTTTCGATTGGTTACCTATCTCATTCCTAAATTTATGAGGGGACAATGATCAGAGATTGCATGAGGAAGATGTTTTAGAGAGTATTTCGGAAAGGATCCTCACCACGCCTGATTCTCTACACCTATATCTAGTTTTTCCTTAACGTTGTTTGTTGAAGTACGCCTCATTCCCATGTAAACCAATTGCCTGTGAAATGGATATCAGAGAGGTTACAATCCTCTAAAGCTGCCCTAAATCTAGCCATGCTTCGTTCATTACGTAGTGGACCTCCTCTCTTTTCAAAGAAATACATAATTTCGTTATAATCTCCCACTACTAACCATGGTAGATTTTGAGAATCCTTTAACCTTCGAAGAAGGTCCCATGATGCCTATCTATTATGATCTTCTGGAGCTCCGTAAAAACCTGTTAACCTCCAGGTTGGCATCCTATCTTTTCCCAACACAATCATATCAATGTGATTCGCTGAGTAACTTTGAAGTTGAATCACGAATTCCTCTTTCCAACTGATGGATAAACCACCATTAAAACCTTGCGCTTCCACATTTATGTCGTTTGTGAAACTGCATTTTGTACAATCTTTCTCTATTCTCACACTGCTTAACTTTGTTTTAATAAGAAACAAAATTTGGGGCTGAACATGCCTTACCTTATTTCTAAGGCGATCTATTGCTCGTGAGTGCCCCAACCCATAGACGTTCCAACTTAGTATTTTCATTGCGTCCAGTCAGCACGCTGAGTAGTGGCTGTTGATCTCTCATGAAATTGAACAAACTCCCTTTCATCAATCACTTCACGTGCTTGAGCAATTCTTGTTCGTTGTCACTTTTTGCCATCACTTACATCTACTAGAATACTTTCTAAATCATCCTCCTTTTGTTGTATGTTTAAGTCATTGATGATGTCATCTTTTCCATGCTTGAAAACTCCTCTTTATCGATCCATCTCCATTCGACTAGCTGAAATACCCTATCTAGAACCACTGGATCCTTCATCCTTTAGCCACTTACTACTTGCTCGCAATTCTTCTGTAGTTGGGGCTCTAAACAACAAATCACAATCGAACTTTACTTCTTGAATTCCATTTTTTTTGCGTATTGGACAAAATCCTTAACCATATCCCATCTTGCCACAAAGAAAACAGAATAAAGAAAGCCTTTCATACTGAAAGTGCGCGTGCCCTTATTGTCCACCTTCTAATAATTTATTTTTCCTTTTCAATGGTAACCTAACATCAACTTTCACCTTAAAACGCATGTAGCGTCGTTCCCCTCTTGAAATTAGAGCGGCATTGTATTGAATAAATTCACCAATGAAATCTTCAAGATCTTTAACTAATCTATTAGATACTACGCCATAAGGAAGATTATAGATTTAGATCCAAAAGTAAGAATAATTCAGAGGGATAGATTTTGGATCTTCTCTATGACCTACTTGATGAAATAGAAGAAGATGTCCATTGAACAACCATCGGATTCCATCTAAAACTCTTTTTATGTCGACTTCGTAAAAAAACTTAAATAGATACCTTTTGTCACCAAGATTTGTTATTATAACTCCTCCTAATGGATGCCATTAATCTACCAACGTTCTCTTTAAAGATGAAAAGTGGATAATACAATCTGTAAGCGCTCTTCCAACTAGGTAAAATCGTCGATCCTCCTCTTCTATGGATGGATTCCCTACACGTGGAATCGGGTCGCCTTCTACCTCATCCTTCAACCTGAGATTTGCTAGATCAGCTTCCATTAAAACAAATACTCTTGCTTGATTTTTCGAACTATTACGAACTGTTAAAGATCATAATTATGCCGATAAGTACAAAGAGAAAATGAAAAAAATAGAGAAACAACGTGCTAAAAAACCCTAAAAGACGAAATAACTTTATATTATCTTTTTTTAACAATCTTATTATAAGATATGATCATATCTACTCTTTTTGACGTAATGCCTCTAAGTAAAATAAACTTAAGACATCATTATCTTCCTAAAAGCTTGACTACCGAAATTAAAAGAGGAAGAACATCATTGTTTTCAGCTTAAGGTTCGGCCATCAATAATCCTTTGCATGTAAGTGAATTTTCATCCGTTTCTTGAAAATTTTATGTTTTCGAGATCGTTGTAACTTAATTTAGCCAATCCGGGAACTTTTTTATAAAACTGTTAAAGGTTTTGGAATTTACCATTGATGAATGCTAGATATTTTTTAAGTTAAATGATGAATTGAAATCTTAGTTGTAGTTTAAGATTGTTTTGTAAAGGAATGTTTGTTAGTTTTTAGTTAAAAGGACTAATTTGATAAAATGTTAAAATTAACATGGAATTCTTGTGGATTTTGAATAAATATGGACTATTCTAGTATAGGAAGAAATTTGGCTAGCATGGAAAATTGAGAAATTTTGATAAAATGGAGTTTCGGGTTTAGGGATTAAATTGAAAGAAATACAAAAGTTTAAGGAAAATTTTTAAATATGGAAATTAAAGGTTTCATGCTTTGAATTGTGTTTGTGATATTTTTGATTTAACAAATTGAATTTAATTACTATATAGATGAAGATTTGGGTCAAAAATATAATACACTGGGAAAAAGGAAAATTACGGAGTAACCCCAATGAATTATCGAAAGTGGTTTGTAGGTAAGTTCATAGTGTATTAACATATATATTCGTATTTATTTCTTGCTGTAGAAACGTTTATGAAATTGTAAATGTTGTACAATGAGATTAATTATTTATTTACAAATGAAAGCTAAAACGAGTATGAACTAAGTTGTGTATTGATGAACATTAAGAATTATGAATGATGTGATTTTTGGATGAATGTGAATTATTACAATATATGAAATTGCTTTTGTGGAAGTGCCTATGATGTATTATTGTGATGAATTTGGTTAATTGTCCGTTTGAACGTAGTAAACGATTAGGATACGATCGGCATGTCAATAGGGTTAGAATACATGCTTGTATGGGATTACACTTTGGTGCCTCTATTTACACATTTGTGCCTTTGTCTGCACTTCGGTGGATCTGTTATGTATTTTTGATGCCTTTGGTGTGGTGTAGTTACCCGAGTATCCAAGTCAAGTTACTATAATTCATTGGGCTATGTATTAATTGATTTACAGTTTATTTACTTGTTTAATTCTATTGTATATTTATAGTGTTACTAAGTGATAAATGTTATAATGACATTCTTATTTATATATGTGGATGGTTACATTGAGGAATTGTGGTTGATGGAATTGGTTAAGTCTTTTGAGAAGGTGTTATTATCTTACATATGAATATATACTAATGTGGTGTGATCTTGTATTCAGTTATCAGGAATTAGAAATTATCTTCTTTTTGATTAAGGTAAGCTAAATGGTATTTAGATTATGGATTTATGGATTTTTTAAGCTTCTTAAGCTTACTTGTTCATTTGTGTTTCTTTTGTAGTTAACATTTTGCGAATTGATCAGACGGATCGATTTGGAGCTCCCACTATCCAACCCTTGTCGGTAGATTTTGTTTATCATTTTGGGATGTGGCATGTATATAGGTGTTAAGTTGTTGATATGTAAAGTGTTAAAGTTAATTTGGTAAAGCTAGTTAATGTGGTTGATTATGGATGTCTATTGATTAAGATTCTTTCTTAGTTGTGTTTTGGTTGAATGATTCTGTGGTGCCAATGAGGGAACATTGGTTAGGCATGTAAGTGATATGATTTGGTTGTTTTTAAGTGGGTTTTAATGCTGGTAATTGAGTTGCTTGAAGTCCAACTAAGCTCGTTTTGTTAAACTTGTGTTTGAAGGTACAATTAGGGGCACACAGCCTGGCACACGGGCTATCACACGGTCGTATCTTTCAATTCAGTATAACATGGTCTAGCACACGGTCTATGACAAGACCATGTGACCCAAGTCAATGTCACACACGAGCTGTGACACAGTCATGTGACCCAAGTCAGTGAGTTACACAGTCTAGAGACATGGTCGTGGTGATCTTGCAACACACGGTCGTGTGATGCGACACACGAGCTGGCCCTTGTCACACGGTATGGCCACACGGTTGTGTGATCCCTGTTTGTTGTTTTTATCCAAAATTTTGTAATTAATTCATTTTAATCTAGATTCAATCTCAATTTGTTAAAAAAGCTTTTAAAACCCGATTTAGGTCAAGTTAAGTTGGAATAACAGGAAATTGAACGTGTTTAATATTATTGACTTATATTTGTTTTTAAATTGAAATTTTCTTTAATTGTATTTGTGTTTAATGTTTGTTCACTCTATACCTTAGATCGGGTTACTGGTTTCGATATAGGGTATTATAGTTTATATATTAATAAAATATATTTAACCATAAAGGATAATTATGGTAATATTAAATAATTGAAAATGATTTAAATATTAAGTATTCACTATAAAAAATCAATTATAAACATGTAAATAAAAAACATACCCTATCATCTTCGTAATTTATGTATTTAAATTAATTAAAAAAACAATTACCTTCAAATTCAATTTTAAAACACTATTAAATAAAATTTATCAATAATCTATATAACCATGTTTTGAAGATAAATATAAAATGTTATATATCTTTTATCAATCTATATCATTATCATTCATTAATATGGTTGCAATCCTTTAATTTTTTTTTTTTTTTTTTTTGTTATAGAACATATCTTTAGATATAGAACATATTTTTCAACTTGTCCTATTTTCTATTATAATGATAAATACATTTTGTTGGAATTGATGTTGATAAATTAATTTTATTAGACGACAGGTAGAGCTTGAATCTGATAATGGTATGTTAGTAGAATTAATTTTAACTAGTAATTCTATTGATAGATATTTTATAGAATTACAGGTTATCCATAAGTTGATACAGAGGAATTGAAAAGTACGTATCTGTCACATTTCCAGAGTTCACAATACAATTGTAGATTTCATGACCAAGTCTGCTGCTACAATATCCACAAGTATTCAGGTGTTCTTCGAACCTCCTCAAACTATACGGAAATTAATTCAAAAAAATATTATGAGTTGTCTATTTTATGTTTGTTTTTTTAATTACCTAGTATTATTTTATTTATTAAAAAATTAAATTTATTGGAATTGTTAATCTAATAATAAATGTAGTGTAACTATATTTTCTTCTTGTCTATTTCTTTTCATGTTCTCATATATTTCACCATTGATTTTCCTCTTCTTTTTCTCTCCTTACTTGATTATTGGATTTTTTTTTTCATTTTCTTCTCTTGTTTCCTTTGCTTACTAAGTAAGTACTATAATCATGAGGCAATAATTAAGGAATAACAGAAGATGATACCGGTGGTGAGATGATCCACACCAAAATGCACTGTAAAAAATAAATTATTTTCGTGATAAATTTTACACCTGAATTATTTTCATAAATAATCACTTTTTGTATCAATTTTGAAAAAAAAAAAAAACCTAAATAGGATATATAGTTAATGAAACTTTCTTTCGTTAGTAACAAATGAATAATCCAAATATCAATTAATTATTGGAGGGGCATACAGAAGGAGAACAATTAGGAAGCATGAGAATTTTGTCCATATAAAAGGTACGAATAAGGACGAAGTCAGAAAATATTTTAGCGGATCAAAATTAAATTGTATATTTATATGATAGTAAAAATATAATTTTACCATTTTAATAGTATATATGTTTATAACTTTTAAAAGATTAAAATTAAATTTTTATTTTTTTTATGGGAACAAATATAATTTTATCATTACAAATTTAAAATTTTAAATAGACTAAATTCTTGACCCTGCCAGCCCCCTTCGAATATCGGTTAAATAATTTTAAAAAGAAAACATTTTAACAATAATATGCTTTTCTTTTCGACCAAAAACAAAGAGTTTTAATAAATCATTTTATAAAAGTAAAAATTAAGTGTGCGATTTAATTGGCTAGAGATTTCTAAATATTTTAGACACTAAAATAAAATTTAATTATTAAAAAATTTCATGTGATAACTCGATCATCAAGTGTGTTTACTGTCTCAGATGTAGCTTGATTCGAGTTCTGTTAATCGCGTTTGTTGTTCAAGCTTTATTTTATTATTGTAATTCATCAAAAAATTAATTATTAAAATAAAAATAATTATTTTAAAAATCAAATTGTAAATTAAGTCAAAATAAAATGATAATTACTAAATGATAATTTTTGTCCACTATATGTTAATGAGGGGTGGGCCACCATTGAAAACCGCAGACTGTCCAAAACACATCGGTCCAAAACTTTTGGGTTTTGGGACATTGGCCTTCGGCATATTTTTCTTTCCATAAGTTGATATTGTTAGATCATATATAAATTATGATTTGTATAGTACAAAAATAAATCTAAGATGAACAAGTATTTGGTGCATAATAAGATATATTGCAGTTTTAAAAGGTGATTCAAGTTCAAATTCTAGAAACATAACTATTAATAAAAGCAGTCACAAACCTTGAAAAAATTAATCTTATATCATTTCTATTCATTCTTCTTTATAACATTTTTCAATTCGTAATACATCATAAAAATACACATCAACATGATGCCTGCATAGGTAATTTACAACCTATCTTTTAATCAAACCGGCTTTTTTTATTGAATTGTGTGATTAAGACATGAAATATTATCTTTTGGTTTTTCAACGTATTTTAAAATACATCAATCCAAGTTAAAGAACTCAAGTATATAATTTGAGAATTAAAACTCTTGGAAGTAATTTTGAACATGTCCTAATGAAAAAACCATTTACTTTTCGAACATTAAAATGGTTTAAATTTTATCCAGAATCCCCATTTTTAAGATCAACAAAATTAATTTTATTAGCTGAAAGTAAACTAAGAGGATTGGTAAATTTTGTGAGATCAATTAAACTCAAAAGGAAAATTTCGGTTCCATCATTTCATATCTTTAAATAATTGGATTCTAATTTACAGATTTGATCCAAGAATTCAAGCCCTAAGAGAATGCCTCAGCCTTTTCCATTGTTGATTAAATCGAGTCTAATCAAAGTCCTTAAAAAATTCATTCAAGATCTGATCTTTTTGCGCAGATTTTTGCTTTCATCCATTAAATTTGATGTTTAAGTCCACGAATCCGCACCACCTAAGTTTTTGGGCAAAATATTAAAGCTCAAAATAACTGGCATCATCTGTCGGGTGCTTGAGGCGACCTTGTAAACTCTGGTACAAACATTAAGCACTTAACAATGAAATGATTCAGAGATTCAATATAGGGGAAAAAATGCATTTGAATACTCTACTATTACAATTAAGTCGGAACAGAAGATCGCTCAGCGGATAAGTGTCGAGCTGTGGGGCGATTTATGCTCCTCAAGCTTTAAAAAATCCTTCAAAATTTTTGGGAAAAAAAAGAAAAGGCTCAGTTGAATATTCTACAAATTGTGAGGGAAAAAAGGCGGGGGGTAGGGGGGGGGGAATAAAGCCTCAATAGAGTATTCTACTAATTCCTGCGATTGTTGCAAAGGGTCTGGTTGTAATTTATCTAAGAGTTATGGAGTTTTCTTAAGTTTAAACCTTTTCTCCTAGGAAATGAGTGTGATGGGGCACCAGAGGCATACTCCCAAAACTTCATGATAACATACAAATGACACTCTTACAAGCGAAGCAAGCTTTTTAGAGCATCCCTCAAACTGCACTACATCTTCATTCTTTAATGAAGGTTCCATTAGAGAATCTCATGTGCCTTCCCGTAATACCTGTTTATGAAAGGAGCCTGCAAGGTAGAATCGCCAAAAAGATAAAAAGGAAATTAAGTCACTAATCATGCTGTTATTCTAAATAGAACCGGTAAGCCGAATGTATTATGCCTCTGCAACTAAAAATATAAATCTGATATCTGGAATTCTAAACAACAACATTCATGTAGCTTGATCTTTCGTGGACAAGTGACTGAAGATGAGCTGCTACCCAGTAAAGAAATTTCTTATTGAGAACTTCAATTCATGAAATGCATGACCGAGAATTGTTATGGTGAAGACAATGCAAAGTTGGTTATCTTTATCATACAATATTGGGGGAGGGGGAAGGGGTTAACAAGGTTTGAACCCGTGCCACCGGGGTAATAGACGAGAGCTTTAACCAATACTCCAACCAAGTCTTGGCAACAATGTGAAGTTGGTCAGAATTCAAATTCAAAAAAGTGACATGAAAATTAAAGAAATTTACTAAGAAACGTTTTACGAGTAACTCATTAGTATTTCAAGGGGTTATATACAACATGGGAATGCACAAGGGATTAGGATCTTCTGGCCAGACAGAATTATACTATCAGAATTAAGAGGACAAATAAAAGGCTATAGCAACAATTGTAGCCCATGATAAATTAATCGTACCCTAGACCAAAAATTGAACCTATTTGAAATAACTCATTTTGTCCCAAAAATGGCCCATGTGCAAAAAAAGATAAATTTCAATTTCCCACCTAACTACTCTAGGGCGGGGGTAGGTCCTGGAGAAGTTACAGACACCTTTTCATTATTTTGTATCTGAAGGACTTACGAGGAAGTCTGTAAGTCAATTGATTTCCAAAAGAAAACTACAAAGCACTGGGAATAAAACTTAATCCAACAAAGAGTATAGGTGCTACAGAAAATCTGATGATTCATGCCACCATCAAACCCATTCAGTCAAACATAAACTTAGCCAACATTACTGGTTAAATAAAACCAAGCCAATATTATCATTCAGACACTTTAAGTAAATCATGTAATCGCTACTTATTATTGACAGTGTCCTCTAAGAAAGCAAAAAGGCTTTAATTTGTTATGCAGCAAGCTCCGATAACACCATGACTACTATAAAGAAAATCCACTCATCTATTACAAGTAACTTTATGGATGAGAAATAACTAGGGCTAATAAAACAAGAAGTTAAAAATTGCTCTAAGGCATTATTTTGCAAAAAAAAAAAAAAAAGATTATAAATACTTCCTTTTTCTAAAACAAAAATGTAGATAAAGCAGTAACTCGTAAAACCTTACCTTTACATTTGATACATCAGGAGTATCCGGAGTGTGAACAGGATAGAACTTGTAAAATCTCATGTTCTGAAATGCTGCTTTAGTTTCTTCACTCATTTCTTCAAGGGCTTTTCTGCGAGCTTCTCTTGCCTACAAGAATTGAATTGGCCAAATTAATCAACCTATCCAAAATCATGCTCCCCAACCAAATCGAAGCAGTTTTGCCAAAACAATACCTGCCGATTAGCTTTTTTTGCTTCTCGAACTTTCTCTTTGACAAAATCCTACAAAACCCAAAGTATGTCAGGTTAAACTAGTAGTTGGAAATACATAAAATACACAGGATATTGGTAGATCATCAAATCAGCTTCACCTTAAAAGCATCCTTTTGATCTTTATCTAATTCATCTTCTTCTATCAGTTTATCGGTAAACTCCTGCAGAATGGTAGATACATTTTAGTACCTAATTACTATGACAACAGCAAACAACAGCCAAAAAGTAAAATGATTGACTAAAGTATAATGCATAAATAATTTATTTTTGAAAAAAATTCCAAGCTACCAATTCAAATAATTCAAACATCAGCACCAAAAAAATCATGCTGGTTAGACTACAGCATAATGATGAAAGAGTTAAGTCTTACATCAAGTTCATCCAACTCCCAATCAAATTCACAAAAAACCTGCAAGAACAGAAAAGATGTGTCAATTTACATAATACCTTGCAGAATAGCTGCCTTAATTATCCCAATAAAAATTATTACAGGCTGTGCAACCAAGGATTGCCTATACACCAAGGCACAATACAGTATAGCAAAAAAACCTCCAACAAAGATACACTATTAAGGTGCAATGAATACCTCAAATAAGTTGCCTTTTGGTTCTCAATTGTTTTTCTTCAAATGATATATTTTCATTTTATAAAGGGCAGTACATGATTCAAAAAAAGTAGATTATGTCCATAGGTGAAGAAAACTTAAGAGACTAATGATGCTAGGTTATGCTTGACTTCTATATCATGCAAAGGACAAGACTGATTTTTCAATATTTATAAATGAATCTCTATTTCGAGTTTATAAGAATAAAAGATGCAAGGGTACATTTGGAAAACCCACTCCTCACAAGGTTTGAACTTCAAACCTACTACTTTTAACTGTTGGGAGCATCACAGACGCATGCATAAGTACATATGCACATGCTTATGGTGTGAATTAATGTTTTAGCAATCAACTCTTTGCTTAACTCATGTAAGCATGTGCCACAAGCCATAAAACAGTACCTCCAACTACACTGAATGCAACAGTCCATTCACCAAAGCATGATAAGCTCAACCCTTACGATGAACTCTATTCAACCCATAAACAATTTAATATCCATAAAGTCAAGTATCAGTCATAATTAATGTTCTCAGAAAGTACAAAGAACTTACTGGCTTTGGTTCTGCTGGAAAAATTATTTGAACCTCAGTGCTTTGTTCAAGCTCATCTTCCTTCAAAGGCTGGTAAAAATCTGTCAATAGGGACAGGCCAAACAACATTGCAATAAATAAGGGTTTTTTTTTCCTTATTTTTCAGTCTCCTATTTGACAAGTCATTATGACAAGCAGCAGACATATGAAGCAATTTAACATCCAGAGGTATCTAGAGACTCACAAGGCAGACAATACTCGTATTTCTTGAGACGATCTATTTTCATTTGTTTCAAAGCAACCCTGCCGAAAGAATACCAAATACAAAAGGTAAGCCGAAATACAAGCATCCATTCAACAAACACATACAAACCCACTCTCAGGAGAGATGAAATAATATAAAGTAAATTGAAATCCATAAGCTTGCACTGAAATAATTTATTACACTCAATGAAGACAGAAATTTAAGAATTGCTTAAATATCAAATGGTTGACTTAGCTCCAAAGTTGTCGAGGACACAAGGGTGTACTCTGGGCACCTAAAACCCAATGTTGCCTAAGGCACAAAAGAACTAAAGAAAGCACTCATCTGACTGAAGCAAGGCATAATATATTCATGTGTTATTGTATTTGTGTGTGTGTGTGTGTCTATATATAAATAAAGTTAAGATATATAATTATGATAAGGAACACTGAAGTGTTATCCCGTTTATCTACAAAACATGAGAAATTTCTTTTTTCTTTATTGGCCAGTATAAATGATTTCTTATGGTCCCATGTCTATTGTTGAATGAAGAAAGTTCAATGTCCTGCGTCTGTTGTTGAAATATTTCCTTATGGTCCCATGTTAGAAATATAAGAGTACAATATCCAATTTATTACTAGTAAAGGTACAGCTAATGAAAAAGTTCAAAATAAATTAAATTAAAGAGAACTGCAATCTCAAAGACTTTTTTCCTGCACCTAACCTCTAATGAAAAAAAAAATGCACCTAGGTGCAAGAACTGTGCACCTAATCAACTGTGCCTCACCTGAAAGGGTTTAAGGAGCTTCTGTTTTCAGACACACTTAGGCACATGCCTTCACCATACTGCTTAGCTCATACATAGACACAGAAACAGTCATCTCAAGAGATGGACAATTCAATAGGAAACCACAAAAACAAGAGGGTCCAATTATTAGAAATGCAAACTGACAATCAGAAATGCCTAGGCACATGCCTTCACAATACTAAGCAATACTGCTTAGCTAATACATAGAAATAATGTCTACAGACATGGACCATTAGGAAACCATGAAACCAAGAGGGTCCAATTATTAGAAATGCATATTGCTAAGCATTCAAGCCTCTGGATGACCAGATATTTCTATTATATTGTTATTCCCGATAAACAGAACTGAATACTCAGAACTTATTTAATGTACTCTGTAAGTATTGGTTTGGCACCACAACAAGCTGATCAGAATGCATAGCGAATTCTCAGAAAAAGCAAACCTGATTCCAACACTTAAAACCCTGGCCACACGACAAAATATACAAGCCTACCTTTAACATAGCAAATATTTTTTATAAATATTGAAAAGAAGCATAAGTAAGTGTAACCCAACTTGGCAGTCTCAAACAAAGGCAGTTGAAATAAAGATACTGTGATTGGAAGTAGTTGACCATAGCATACAAAAGAAACAAAAATAAAGAGGATTGTAAGTGTTAGTGTGCCAATCATACCTTCTTTGAGTGCAACTTAAGATGAATATTTGAGATTTCAATCTATCAACTTGTCTGTCTCTGTGGAGGAATAAAAATATACAATCACCTTAAAAGTTTATTTTAAATCAATTCAAATGCAGAATAATAAAATGAAAATTAGATAAAATTTCATTTATCAACTTGGCAAACTATTCAGATAAATTAAATTAAATAATTAAAGGTCTACTTTATATATGACTAAAACAAAGATCAAAATTGGGTACCTTTTCTCAAGTGGAATATATGGGACCCAGTCCATTTTCATTTGTTTCATGGGAACAATCTCTTCAGCTTCTCTCTGCACGGAGTTAATACCAATCTTATCTGAAGGTGGGAAAGGAGACTCAACCTGAAAAGATACGACCAGATCATGGAGGAAAGAACTATTTTCAACAAACCAATTGCATAAAACATTAATATTTGTCATTGCAATTGTCGAAAATAATAAGCCAGTGAAAAAGCAACAAAGAAAACTAAAAGGAAGTTAGGTGGATTTTAACTATCAACATTCTAGACTGTTAATAATTTGGTCCACACTAGATAAGCAACAATGTAGTAAGTAGTAACACTTTTCATCAAAAGAAAATTAATTTACAGAGATGGCCTTCTGCACTGAAAAAAAATATATGGAAAGTGGCCCAGATCACGTATTTTTTTATGGCCATCAAAAGCTGTGACAAAATCACATCCACACCTATAAAGGTGAAGTAAAGAAACCAATTTATCCAAGGAGCAAAAGCCCCTAGTTATAAGATTCTAAGCTTGACATTTGCACCTCAAAGAAACAGCTACACTATAATGTCAGAGGAAAATGTCAAAATTGGAACAGCAAGGGAGTATATAACTTCAAAGCCACATAAAGGTACCATTGAGTAAGCCTTCAACATAAAAGATGGTTAAAGATGCAATTATCAATCTGCCCACTAATCACATGATGAAGAAAGAAAAATCTCTTGAATCAATTTAGCATGATAAAATCACTTCTTAACAATGTTTGACAACTTACAGCCACAATCACAGGTATACAAATGACTTGGTTTTCTCCTTTGTAAGGGACCAATTGAGCTGCACAAATAGAAAACAATTACAATTAAGTGTGTAATTGTTGAACAAAAAGACAGGTCAGAGAAATTGAAACTACATGATGCAAGAAAGAAACTTATGAGAACTAAGTTCAAATTAAGAACCTAGGACAAGCATTCGTACTTTTCAACACGGTAAAAGTTAAATAACAATACAAGAGGTAATGCAAGCAACAGCATTTAAAAAAAAAATTCTCAACACAAATACCAGCAAATTGTCCACAGAAATGTATAAAGTACGAGGACCATGGCTACTTACGCTCTGTACAACCAAAGAGATAAACTTTCTTTCCATATAGTTTTCCCCCCTCTTCAAATGCATCCTGACCAGAAAAAGAATTGTAAAATATTCAGTTAGCTCTGAACCAAGTTTCACATGATACAGGGAAAACAAAAGCAGCAAAGTAGCAGCTAAAATTAGAAAAGAGAAGGCAAAAAAGGTCTTTCAACTCACTTCTAAATTCGAAAAGTTCCAGTTGAATTGGTAAACAGAGTCCAGTTGATCCCACTTCCAAACAACAAAAGGAAAACGATATAAGCAACAGAACTTAAATTCATTTAAAAAACACTAACCAAATATTCAACATTCGAATCGAAATTCAAAATTCCAACCTCTGTTCCAACAGGAAATGCAGCTTTCCATAAATCTTCCTGCGCAACGCAAATCAACAATTTTCATCAAAACATTTCTCTGGCAACGCAAATCAACAATTTTCATCAAAACAAATTTAACAAAGCAAAACTTCACCCATTTAATTATCTAAACAAATAACATTTAAGCTCCAACCTCGAATCCATTAAACTTTACTCTTCACATACGAATGCGAAAGCTTATATAATAAAAATTTAAATTTAACCGCGGTAGTATCCAGAATTAAAAGCTCAAATTTAAGTAGAAAAAATAAGTCAACATCGTCAAGAAATTAACCTTAAAACCTAATGTTTTAACCTCGCATCTATCCAGATATTCAATAAACCAATACAGTAAAGTCATAAAAGAAAAAACCCTAAAGGAAATCCAAAACAACAAATTTAAAACTTGGAAATAAATGTAGAGAAAATTAATAATACCAAGTTACGCTTATCTTCGAAATACTCAGGCTCGGGCTGAGGCTTGGAGGTCTTAGCACGCTTAGCGTTGGGAGCAGGTTTATGGTTGTTGTTGTTGAGATTCTCTTGCGAAGAAGACGAAGCCTTTACTTGCTTCTCCTCTTGCTCCTGAGAGGCGGCTTTTCTCTTAGCTCCCTTCCTCATTTGGTTATTAAAGGAAAAAAGAAGAAAAGCAACGGCAACGGCAAAGCAGAGTCGAGAAAGGGAGAAAGAAAAAGGGGTGAGTGTGTAATTATGGGCGATGGCGGTGGATCCGGATTCAAAATCTATAGTATAGTATTTGGACAAAATTGAATATATGGGCGCTGCTGCCTGGGCGTTTTCTGAGCGTCAATCCAACGCCAATTTTTAGGTCTTTTTTTCCCTTTTTGTCGTTTTGATGGTGGCAGGCGCGGGGTATTAAAATTCAAGGGCCTTTTTGAAACGTTTTCAAATGTTTTGCCCAATGGGTTAAATTGAAAGCATAAAAAATTTCAGGGTAAGAAAACTCGATAGTTTAGCATTACTTTTCAAAAGAGATTTTTGTTAAAAAGCAATTTAATTAAAAGTTTAAATATTTTGCTTCTGTGTTTTGTTAAAAAAATTACAACTCTTTTGAAAATTTCAAAAACATATTATTTAGTAATACTTTTAATTTAAAATTGTTTTTTGTTTGAAAAATTTTCTTAGAAGCAATGTTAAACTATTCTTACATCCACCACCAGTAAAATGCCATAACACTTCGCTTCGAATTGATTTGAAAAAAAATTACGATTACTTTTTTTAATAATTTTATGTGCTTTTTTTTTTATACAATATTTAGTACTACTTATAGGTCCTCTTTAATCTATAAATAAGATGATAATGCACTTCAGCGCACTTATGAATAAATTACGATTACTTTATTTTAGTTTTTGTAGGAAATAAGATGATAATGCACTTCAGCGCACTTATGAATAAATTACGATTACTTTATTTTAGTTTTTGTAGGAAAAAATTATATTGAAATTAAACTGAATATTAAAGGTAATTGAACCTCAGATCGTTCAACTTATTGATTTTTTTATTTTTCTAAAATAACTTTTAGATTTTTTTATTTTGAAAAGAAAACTATTAGATTTTTTAAATTTCCTTTACTAATTTATATAATATTTATTTCATTTATAAAATTATAAATTAAATCAAATATATAATTAGGTTCATTTCAAATAATAGTAATATTTCATCTTATGAATGGAAAAGTAAATAGATTAAGTCTAATTTACTAAAACTAAATCAAACCAAACACTAAAATTTAAATAAATTTCTATTTTTCAATTTTGTTGGGCCCTACTATCAACTCTTAGGAGAGAGGCCACTGATAAATAAAAAATCGGATCCAAAACTTCATGTGTTGGTCTGATAGTTAAGGTTTTTATCATTTTTAAATGTGGCTTGAGTTCAAGTCCCAATAATCATGTTGTTGTTAAGATTTTATCCTATTTTTATAATTCACCAAAAAAAATTGAATCCAACAAAACTTTCAAATCAGATTAGCTAAATTAAAAAATAAATTAAATATAATACATGTTAGATAATTAAATAGAGTGATTTATTGTAAATGATTATTTGACCAAATAATTATAAGAGCTAATATTAGATATATCATTAGTGAATAAATTTCATGCAATCATTAATTAATTATAACGAGTCATCTTATTATTTAGCAAAATAAGCAAATGATGAAAGACTTGTAAACAAATAATGATAAATTTTGTTTATGAATTATAATTATTTTTTTAATCTTCTTTCTTTATATCAACAACAATATAAATTATTGATTTAAAGATTTAGAGTTGTTGAACCTAACAAGTGACTCTAGTGAAAAAGAGAATGTTGTTCATCTTAGGGGTCTTGGGTTCGAGCGCTTGTGTGTGTCTTGTCAAAGGGTTAAAAAAATATGAGCATATACTACCATATAATCACATCAGTATATTAAAAAAAAAAAGATTTAGAGTTGTCTAAAATCTTCCGTTTCTCCATCTTTAAAACTGAATTATAGTTATTATGTCCCCATATCCTTTATGGATTTATCGTACTACCATTTACAAATTTCATAAATGTATGTATTAATTAGGTGATGAAATGCAATATGATGGTTGGAAATGTTCGAGATAATATTATGCACGTAATTAATTTTATTGTCATTTCCATTACTTCATTCGTGTCGACTCGAGCTCTAACGATCTAAGTACGAGAAAGCTTGAGCTCATAACATATTCGAGTCCAAAAAAATCTGACCTTGATAGAATTCGAATTCAAAAAAGTCCAAGTTCGTAAGAATTCGAGTCCTAATGTCATGAGACTAGAATTTTAGTCTGACAAACCGCGCGATCTTAGGTGATTCATTTATTTCAAATCCGCCTAAGTCAATCTAACTCTTAAAAGATGAGAATTCTCACAGAAATTCTCTAAATCACCGAAATAAAATGAAAGCAAACTCTCAAAAGATAAGGAACTCGAATCAAACAAAAAAGCCACAAGAAAGCTAATCATGCCAAGTGTTTGAATAAGTGTTCTCAAAAGTATTTTATTATTGTCTCAGATTTCTCATTGGAATATTTTTTATATACCCAGAGTGGAGAATCAAAATTCTAATAGACTTGCCAAGATGGCTCACTCAGGAAGTCTAAGATTTGTGTTTGTTTGGAAGACCCCCATTTGGGGAGTTAGGCCAGTTGCTGTAGTTTATTTCTTGTAATTTCCTATTTTTCACCCAAAAAAAAAAGTACTTTATTACTCAAGAATCAAGTGATTACAAATGAGGGACGACTCTGTTTATAGTTGAGCTCCCCTAGATCCAACGATACAATTTAAATTACTTCGATGGTCAAGATTAAAACTTATCTACAATATAAGATTCCTAAGGGATTTAAATTATGTACAATCTTATCCTTTAGGATTAAAAAATATTCAACCTAATAAAATATAAACTACTGGAGTGTTTACATATTCACCAGACTGAGTAGATGGGCTTTCAATCTCTTTAAGTAATAGGTCAGTCTTGTTGGGTGGAATGACCCTAAATGAACAAGATGGATCATCAAATGGTACCTTGATCGCGGGCTCCTTTGCATGGTCCATGACATTCTCCACCACATGTTTTCATGATGCCCTCATCGCGTCTGATCGCCTCCAAACGTGCTAACACTTAGAGTAAAAAATCAAGAAAATAAATAGATATAAAATCATTGTGGTATCTGCAAGTGAACAAGTTAAATTGTAATATTGAAGTGTTACAACGAAATACTAGTAAGTATTCTAAGGATCGTACCAAGGGATTATATATTGGAGAATTTTATTATTAACTTAATTACAAAAAATAATTACTAATCTAACGAGTCAGGAATTAGTAGTGTGAATCCAAATTAAAAGATTAATTAAACTAATTAAATTAATTACCTTAAATTAACCTAATGGAATTTCCTATTCCTAGTGTCAATAATGCGAGCTCTTGGCCTATGATCGATTAACAAATAAGAGATTAACTTATCTTCATGGTCGTAATTAACTTCAAAACTCGAGTTTTTATTAGAGAATTAGTTATTACCTAGACAGTATTACCTCTCGACCTCTACTGTCTAACTAATCAATCAATACACACTTACCTCTCGGCCTCACTTTCTTGACGGAGATAAATACACAATTTACTCAGTAACCTTGTCTCTCAATCCGTTTACCTATATTACTTCCAAGGGTCGTTAAGCTTAAGGTTTAAAAACACATGCATTCACATAAAAGAAATAATTGCAACCCCTACATCGATCCTAATTGTTGCAAATCACTCATCCCAAAAACCTCACTTACATCAAATATAAACTCTTAAACAATCTATCTAACACAAGAGTGCAAAAACACAAAGTAAAGATAATAAAATAAACAACTAAAAGCACTCCACAAAACAGACCCATATGTGCGACACAACAACCTATTTATAGGCTCAACATGGCAACTTCCTTTATCAGCTTTGTTAAGATAAATTCATCCTTTTAGTTGAACAATAATTCTAAATAAAAACATTCAATCTTCATCCCAAGATAAAGCCTTATAAGTCAAGTAAAATCAGTAGATAAATCACCAAGGACAATGGCTTAAAAGACGAGAATAAGTCTTAATGGATAAGGCATGTTGATCCCATAATTCCTTCAATCATCCAAAATTGATTACCATGATTTGAGATGAAATAAAACACATTCTAATATTCATTTGCTTATGGAGAAAACATCCATGGAGGTCCAACTAAAAAATGCTAACATCCAAATCCATCTAAGTTGTCCTAAAATCTTGTCCTAACAATTATTTAAACAAGTTGTTTCAACATCAACACTAAAATAGCAAAAAGCATGAAGCTACCAATCTTTCCTTCACTTCCTTTCCAAATTGAATCAATAATGTTAAGAACGAGATAAAACATGTTCTGAAACTCATTTGCTTATGGAGAAAATAATCATGGAAAACCAAGTCAAAAAGCCCACATGCAACTTGACTTGTGCTGTCCAAAAGTCTATTGTTCAAATGTTTGTATGGTTAGTTTGTTTAAATAAGGAGTTGTTTAAACAAGATGTTTAAACATGAGAGTCAACACGAGCAATTTAGCAAGTTGTCTAAACAAAAGTTGAAACATTAGCAACGAGAAAACGAAAGTCCTAACACACGCATATATATAACTATTAATTAGTCCAAAATCAAAACTAAATGTACTAACTAATTTGATTAAATTGGCTCGATAAAGAATTTAAAGGAAAATAGTATATGTTGATAAACTATCAACTTTGTCAGATGAATTTCTCGAGCCTCCTCATCTGCCATACTGAGTCACAGAAGAAGAATGAGGGGCTTCAATTAGGATGAAGATGGCGACGACATATGCTATGCATGTGAAGCATATGCACAGTTTGAGTTTGCACCATTGTTGCGGTTTGATAATGCTCTAAAATGACATACTTTTATGAGTTAATTAAATATATATCTTGAGTATATCCCTACTATTATGGGCTACTTATGGTTCTTTTATCTTGTAGGGACTAAATTGAAGATAGAAAGAAATTTGGGGCAAAAAGCGTGAATAAGGAAGAAGTGCCGAAAATACAAAAGTGTGGAAGACTTGGGGCAAAATTTCAAGGAAGAGATTTATTGACATAAGACTTTGTTTAATTTTAAATTCTATTTTTAGGATTATTATGATATTATTTAGATTTAATTTTAATTATCTTTTAAATATTATAAGTTAGAGTTTAAATAGGATCCAACTAGGGATTTTCGTGTACTATAAATAAGGGATGGGGTGACATGAATTGTTCACTTCCAATTTTTTGATGAAATCCTCCATCTCTCAAAACCCTAGCCTTTTCTCTTCAACAAAAATTTCATTTTCATTGAACTTGTGTTTTTCCCAAAAAGCATGAGCAACTAAACTCTTCTAGCCGAAGGTTATCAAAATTCCTCAAAAAGGTTCATGAGGCTTAGAACTCGCACTTAACCCTTCTCAAACGAACATTCATCATCTCTCTTCATTATAGGACTGACGCTTCCGTCCATGCCCTTTTAAAAGTAACCTTTTCATCTTGTGCGAAGACGGTCGCTTTGTATATTTTGAGAAGGTTGCATAGTCGGCTCGCTAACTTACTGCATCAAAGGTTGTCGAGCTAAAGAGATAAAATACCGTGGCATTCGCCATTAAGAAGTGATGATCTAGTGTAAGACGATCCCACAAGAGTGACGGTTGACTAGAGTTAGGTTCCTCTAAAATTGCAAGGCTATAACTGAAGCTGGTAGGCATCCTCTTCCACTATAACTAGCTTATTCAATCACGAGAAGAACACCTAAAAGTCTATGATTGAACCAAGGAAGAATCGAGATAATCGAAGGCTGGGATTCTCGAAATAGAAAACCCTTTTTTCTCAATTCTATTTATTTTTGTAACTGTAATTTCAATTTCTTAAATCTCACTTCGTCCATACTTTTAATTATGTTTCTTTATTATTTCTCCAGGTCGAACACCTTTTTTGGGCACGACTACGCTCAGGATTTCGACATGCAAGAATCTATAGCAATCTAGTCCCTGAGGATTTGATCCTACTTCCCTTATATTATTATTTTTGATATTTTTAGGGATAGGTTATATTTGGTCTTCTAACGACACACCAAATTTTGGCGCTATTGCTGTGGAATGGTAACATACTAATCTTGTTTCTTTCTCTTATGACCAGATCTACTCTAGGAAATCTTGCGCTCGATCCAAAATTTAAAAGACTACAAGAGATAATTGCAAGGAAATGAAGCTACGAAAAAGGCAGTCAGAGGTGGTAGGAACTAAGCATAGTCTACTGTCAAAAGTAAAAATAGGTGACGAAGTCAAATTTAGGGTTAACCAAAGCTCTACTCAAATAGTGGAGAATGAAGGAGTAGGAGTCGATAGGGGTAACGAAAACTCGAATCTGACATAACAACCTATAGCTCAAACAATTCTACAAATGGCTGAGGCTCCTACAGATCAGCAGCCGTTATGCATTGCATATCCTATTATGGATACTAATTTTGAACTTAAGTCAGGTTTAATCCAATTATTGTCGCCTTTTCATGGATTGCAAAATGAAAATCCACATAAACATCTAAAAGAGTTTCATATGGTTTGTCTTAGTATGAAACCTGAGGGGGTAACTAAGGATCAAATCAAATTATGTGCTTTTCCTTTTTCCATAGAAGACTCAGCTAGGGAGTGGTTATTTTATCTACCTCCTGGATCTATCACAACTTGGGCTGATCTTTCACGTTTGTTTTTTAACAGGTTTTTCCCAATATCGCATGCAGCCGAGTTAAGGTGGAAAATTGTTGGGATAAGGTAGAAGGATATGGAGTCTCTTTATGACTATAAAAAGAAATTTAAAAACTTGTGTGCAAGTTACCCACAACATGGGATAACAGAACAATCTCTTCTCCAACACTTCTATGAGGGCTTGAAACCCATGAAAATGAATATGATAGATGCTGCTAGGGGAGGAGCATTGGTCAACATGACCCCCCAACGGACAAGGGACTTGATATCCATGATGGCCGCAAAAACTAAGCAATTCCGAGCCAATCCTGAACCCACTAGAAGGGTTTTCCAGCTAAGTAATTCAACCTTAGAAGATAAAGTTGACAAACTTACTAATGTCATGAATTCTTTTCTTGCAGTAAAAAAAAGGACCGACCCGACTATACGAAATTTGTGCAGAATCTGAACACACAACCGATGCATGCCCTAGTTTGTATAACGATACTATGGCCTTTGGGGAATTTCCCTAGACCACCCAAAGGTGATATGACCCTTACACCAATACATACAACCTAGGATGGAAAGACCACCCTAACTTGAGTTATGGGGCAAATTCATGGTATAGTTAACCATACCAAAATCGGTTTCCACAACAAACGCAAAATTTAGGTACTTCTCTAGAAGCCATGTAAAATAAATTAGCAGCTAATGTACTTGATTTTCAACAGAAAATAGAGGCACCTATAAAAGAGTTGACCACGTCAATAGAGAAATTAATCGCATAGGGAAGGCTGCCGTCACAAAGAGAACCTAACCCAAGATAAAACGCAAATGCAGTGACACTACAAAGTGGGAAAGAACTGGAACCAAATCCTGGCAAGAATATTGATTAAGATTCCACCTAGAAAAAGTAGGAGAATGATGAAAAGGTCCAAACGAAACCTCCATTACCCAAAATTCAACCTCTGTTTCTAGGACGGTTAAAATAAGATTATAGAGCTAATGAGGAAAAAGAGATACTTGAAATGTTCAGAAATGTCAAGGTCAACATATCGTTGTTGGATGCCTTTAAATAAATTCCAAAGTATGCCAAGTTTTTTTAGGAGCTTTGCACCAACAAGCAAAAATTGACTGGAAATGAAAAGGTAAACGTTGGTGAAAATGTATATGTGGTGTTGTAGCGAAAGATGCCAGCAAAATGTAAAGACATGGACATGTTTGCAATACCATACAAAATAGGCCACTTAAGAATTGAAAAAGCTATGTGTGATTTAGGGACCTCTATAAATGTAATGCCTTTTTCCATTTATGAATCTCTTAACGTGTGTTTTTTTGAAGGAAACAGATGTTATAATCCAATTGGTAGACAGGTCTATTGTGCATCCCGAAGGAGTCCTTAAGGACGTATTGGTGAAAGTCAACGAACTTATCTTTCTTGTAGACTTTTATGTAGTGAGAATGAAAGAGGATAACACTCTTGGGTCTTTGGACATCTTGTTGGGGTGACCTTTCCTTAGTACTGTAAATACTAAAATTGTCATGCGTAGCGGAACCCTCACGATGGAGTTTGACGGAGAGATCGTGAAGTTTAATGTTTACGACGCCATTAGTCACCCTAGTGAAATCTTGAATGTAAACCGTGTCAATATAGTTGAATCCTTAGTAGAAGAGACTTCCGAGTCACTCTATGAAAATGAACTTGAAATATTGTTTGATTATAATTTTGATTCAAATTCAAATTATGAATTTGTTAATGAATTAATATCTCTTATGAACACTAAACTTCTACCTTGTGTTGTGTAGGCACCAGACTTGGAATTAAAATCGCTTCCTGAGCATCTTAAGTACGCATTTTTGGGGAATGATAAGACCCTACCAGTCATAGTTTTAAATAAACTTTTCGAGTTCGAAGAAGAAAGTTTGATACAAGTACTAAAGGACCATAAGGAGGTCATCTGTTGGAACATTACCGACTTAAAAGGGATAAGCCCCTTAACATGCTAAGATTTTCTTAGAGGAAAATACGAAACCAAAGCAAGAGGCGCAAAGACAATTGAACTCGAATATAATGGATGTGGTAAAAAAGGAGATTATAAAGTTGTTGGATGCTAACGTGATTTACCTTATTTCTAGCAGCAGTTGGGTAAGTCACGTGCAAGTCGTGCCTAAGAAAACAAGTGTGACAGTAAAGAAAAATACGGAGGGTGATCTAGTACCTGTCCGAGTGCAGAATAGGTGGCGTGTCTACATTGGCTATAGGAAGTTGAACTCCTATACTAGAAAAGACCATTTACCTCTTCCTTTTATATATCAAATGCTTGAACATTTAGTTAGAAAAATTGATTATTGTTGTCTTGATGGATATTCAGGTTTTTTCCAAATCCTAGTTACACCCGAAGATCAAGAAAAGACCACTTTCACATGCCCATTCGGCACATTTGCATATAGGGGATGGCATTCGAACTTCTTAACGCACCGATCGCCTTCCAAAGATGCATGATAAGTATATTTTCAAAATATGTAGGAAACATTATAGAAGTTTTTATGGACGATTTTACTGTGCACGGGGACTCTTTTCATGAATGCCTTAAGTAAATGCATAGAATTTAATCTTGTCTTGAATTACGAGAAATGTCATTTTATGGTAGACAAAGGTTTAATTCTAGGTCATATAGTTTCATCTAAAGGGATTGAGGTCAATAAGGCAAAAACCGATATTATAAATTCTTTGCCATATCCCTCAACTGTAAGGGAAGTTCGTTCTTTCCTTGGCCATGCATGTAACACCCAAAAATCGTAACCATCTCTGATTTAGGGTCTCAAAGTTTATAAAACTTTACGAGTTTTTTTTTCATATAAACAAATCAATCACAATCTATACAATTACAAACTAGCAACCCAAAATACTAGCTTCATTTAATCTTACACATTCATTTTCAACATTTCAACCAATCACGAATCAAGTGTAATCATACAAGAACTTAGGATCACATTCAAAAATTTTCCATCAAGAGTCACATGGCCCTGTGTCTCTAACACACAAATTTCATTTTCTATCCAGCTAAGAAAGAATCAATACTTATCTAACTATCACCATGTGTAACACCCAAACCCGTCACCATCGTCGGTTAGGGTTCCAAGGCTACTAGCATTCACATCACGAAACAACTTTTGAATCACATACATTTCAGCATCATGCTGATTAAAATAAGTACATTTTTAATTCTATTCATAGTTCATACCCCATAATGCCCAAAACTCTACACTACCGTCGGTTAGGGTTCTAGGGTCTTTCCAATTATTTACTGTTGTAAACCCTCACATCTCATTATTTTCTATATTTCCAAAAAAACATGCTCGCGACAAATTATAAGCTTTAATAACAATATCAATCATAAGGGTAAAATTATCATTTTACAAAATTTGAGGGACTTCTACCGGTAACTGTTGGACATGTATCAGTAAATGTCAAGTCAGTAAACAAATTAAAAATAACAACAGTTTCCTACCTGTAATTGTGGAGGTTCTACCAATACAAGTATGACTACTACCGATACAATTTACAATTCTACCGATACAACAAACTCCAAAAAGCTAAGAAGTTTTACCTTGTAGCTTCTACCGATACAAGTATTCAGACTACCGATACTACTATGACCAGAACTACCGATACTTTTGTAATGCTACCGAAAGAATGCAAGTTAGTAGCCCAAGTCTCAAATACCCTATACTTCTACTGAAACAAGCCAGAGTACTACTAAAACAAGTAGGCAGATTTCAAATATGAACCTAAATCTTCTAAGTTTATAACTTAATGATACCAAACTTCCTTCAATTCAAAACACAAAATATATAATTTCTCATGAGAAGAAAGCATAATATATCAATACTCATGGATTCTCAAGACATTATATCTTATGCATATGTGCTTATTTGAACATCAACAAAACTTACAAAAACATAAGTTCAACATTCAACAAGTCATTTTACAGCTCATCCAAATAAAGTACTATTGAAGATAACAACATCCTAGTACATGCCGTATAACCAAGTGATGAAAATACTACCGAGCGAGCTCCCAAGATAGTGTGATTTCTTTAGGTGATCCGATCTTCTAGCAGCAAAATAAAATCTACAAAACAACAATAATTTCATAGGTAAGCTTACATAGCTTAGAAAGTTTGTAGAGTTTAATAAATTACCAAACATTATGTGTTGAACAGTATTTGACTCATTCGAACTAGAATATGGCCTTGCTTTCACAAGCTATAATCTAGAATTTCATCCTCTTGTCTGTATCAACTCTGTTACCAGTATACGATGTTGCTCACACAAGCTGATGAGGACTCGCAAAATATGCGGTATCTCAACCATCAATATGGTATTTATACATATAATTGTTCCTTAACGATGCTGCTTACACAAGCTGTTGAGAATATGCAATTCAAGCATAAATTTCAGCCATCGTAGGGCCATATAATCCAATCCAGGATTCATTTCAATATTTTCCTGGCTCACGGTGCTGCTCACACAAACTGTTGAGAATTCGTAACATATGTAGGACCTTAGCCATCGCGTCAGTTCAAACACCAGCTCAAAGCCTAATATCTCTTTCATTCTTTTCTTTTTCATCTTTCTCAATTTCATGTACCATAACCTATTTTGCAACAATCATAAAGAATACAAATAATGTACTATTTAAATGCAAATTTAACGTTATGAACTTACCGGACAAAATTACAGTTAAAGTGAACTCCAAAGGCTAATTCGTAATTTTCCCTTTTTTACGATTGGTAGCACGATCTTGATCTATTACAATAATTTCATTAAATATTTAAATCAACATGAATTTTTAATCATTTTATGCAAATAAGTCTTTTTGGTATTTTACAAAATTGCCCTTAACTTTTCACTTTTATTCAATTTAGTCCTTTATCTCAAAACTTGTAAATTAACCATTTTATTTTAAATTTTTAGCTTGCTGAATATTTAAGTGCCTACCAACAGCCCACCTTTGTAATTATTTCACGTCAAGTCCTTGCAAATTTATCACTTTAACATTTTAGCCGTTAAACATTAAAATCATCAAAACTACTTTAGAAAATCATCAAATCTAAAAACCAAGCTCAAAATAATTCCATGAACTTTCAAGAACAAGCTCGTTCATCAATGGTAAAATTTATAACATTTGACATAATCACAAATTAGCCCTTGAGTTAGCTAGATTAAGCTAATACAGACTCAAAAATATAAAAATGACTAAAAAATGAGTAAGATTTAGCTTCCAAAACAATAAACCCTAGCTTAGCCAAATAAACCTTCTCCCTTCCATGGTGTTTCAGCTTGAAGAAGAAGAAAAGAAGAAAAAATGAATTTTCAACCATTTACTTTTTAATTTAATTAAAGTATCTCATGAAATTACAAAATTATCCTTCTAAAATTCTCTTAAATTTCCAACCAAAAAGGTCAAGACCGTCCACTCATAATATGAATGGTCTAATTATCCCATAAGGACTTTAACTTACCTTTTAATTAGTATCTAATACTTTTAATTAATAGAATTCAACTTTTACACCTTTTTCAATTTAATCCTTTTTACTTAATTAACTATCTAAACAATAAAATTCATAACCAAATTTGTAACACCCCTACACCTGGTTCACACGTATAAACCCGAAATAAGAGTATTACATACAATGTCAGAGAATTAAAAACGAGTATAATAAAATTTTTCTTTCAATTCATGTGAATTTTCAAAACAATATTAGTAACTTGTTTATTAGGGACACCTAAGTATACTATTTGTACATGCCATTTTTCTTCAAAGTAAATTACCTAAACTTGAGCTTCAAAAGTGATGTGATGTGATGAGAGGTCCCTTGCTCGACTCTAGCTTTCCGTAGCTTTTGTACCTACGCGTTAAAATAAACGCGTTAAGCCGGTGAAGGCTTAGTAAGCACTACAAGCATAATAGATGATTATTTATTTATTCCTTAATTTTATCAAACATTTAATTACTCATGCGTATGAAATTTCTAACCTTTCTTGCATGTAACATTTAACTTACTATAATTTCTCCATAACACACATTCATCCTCATATTCCAACTTACCTCAACGGTAGATTTTACATTTTCATTCCTTTTTCACAACTTAGTCATTTCAATCACATTAGTTCACTTAATTATTAACATATAATTACACAAACAAATATAGTACTTCTCTTTCATGTATTTATCATTCCTTTACCTCAATGTAATAATTTGCACATTCTTTCACTTTTCACAATTTAGTCATCATAGCTTTCTTAACCATAGCTCACTTAGCTTATTTATCCACTTGGCCCATAGTAGACTTTTATAAAACCCATCAGATAAACGGAACAAACATAGAGTACCGAAGTACTAAACAGAGAGCACATAAGTGCTGGGCAACAGAGAGCACACAAAGCGCTAAACAGAGAGTACACAAAGTACTGAGCACACAAAGTGCTAATCAGAGAGCACACAAAGTGCTAATCAGAGAGCACACAAAGTGCTAATCAGAGAGCACACACAGTGCTAATCAGAGAGCACACGAAGTGCTAAACAGAGAGCACACACAGTGCTAATCAGAGAGTGCGCTAGTGTTCCTTAATGGCATGCCACTATTATCACAATGGTTTTAACTTGTCTACATGGGCATAATCTCTCATATTCATCATTTCTCATAATTTCATATATCACATTTACATTTCTCTTCACATATACATAATCATGTATTTTTCACCTTTATTTGCTCAAAGGCTTACACAATATCACCATTTTATCATATAATCAATATTCATAATTAAACACATAATATTTCACATATATATTGTTCATCACATATGTATCATCATATACCTCTTTACTCTTATTTTCACATTAATTTTCAAAGCTGTCCACTTGCGTCACAGTCACTAAATTATTTATATCTTAGGCTACAGAATTCGAAATTATAAACCACTTGATGTTTCTGAAACTAGACTCAATCATCTTCTTACCATAAAATTTCCAGAATTTTTACTTTAGCCAATTTGTACAGTAAATTCTTTCAATTTACCCCTTCGCTGCTGCCTGACAGTTTCGACCTTTCTTCACTAAAAATTATCTATCTTTTAGTAAAAAGATCAAATGATGTTTCTGTATATTTATATTGAAAATAGACTCATTAAAGATTCAGCCATAAAAATTTCAGTCTCTAATAATGTTTCTACATTTTTCTATAATTTTTCAAAGTCAGAACAGGGGAACTCGAATCTACTCTGACCTTATTACACTAAAACTAGTATATCTCGAAATATGCAGTTCCTTTTCTTTCACTGTTTCTTCCATATGAAACTAAACTCAATAAGCTTTAATTATATATATAATTAGACCCTTAACTCATTATATACAATTTTTGGTAAATTTTCGAAGTTAGTCCCCTGTTACTGTCCAAACTGTTTTGAAGTGAATTTTTCCCTTCTCATATTTCCTTTGCACTAAATTTCATTTAATCACACCTAATCACCATATTTATAACTAAACATATCATCTTACTCATTTCCATCACAATTAATCATATAATTTAAAGAGAATAAATTTTCAATTTAAAACCTTGTAGTACTTACAACTCTAGTAGAAAACTTTCTTTCCCTCTTTGATCTTCTCTTTTCCTTTCTCTTCAATTGATCATTCTCCTTCTTTTCTTTCTCTTCAATTCCATACAAAATACATATATTCACATTAAAATCATTCAACATATCATAATCTATGTTTCTAAACCAAAACTAACATGTATTTAAAGAAGAGTTTAGCTTTCTTACCTTAATCACTTGTATTCAACACTAATTCCCATTTTCTTTCTCCTCCAAGACAAGTATGGATGCATTTCTTTTAACAATTGGATAGCTACTACACTTCTCTATCAATTTTATTCACTAATCTTGAAGAAATTTGGAAGAAACTAGCTTAATTGGTTTGTATTTGGTGAAAAAGGACTAATTTGTAAGAAAAGCAAAAGTTGAAATGGTGGAAAAATGGTGGCCAACGTGAAGCACCATGGCTGATGGCTTTTATAGCCTTTTCATCATTTATTTTCTTCATTTCTCTAGACTTTTCTATCAATTTCTCTTTATAAAAATATCTTTCTTTAATAATGGCAAAATTGCACTTTTAGTCCTTAGACATTCCAACTTTACACTTTAGCCCAAAACATTGCCTCCAAAAATATATTCCACCAAATTACTCTTTTGCCCCTCCTTAATTAATCTAATTCCCATAATTACTCATAATTCAATTTGGATAAATTACTATTTAGTCCTTCTTCCTTTCTCACACTTCCTAATTAATCCTTAATTTTCTAACTATTTTCTTATTTTAGCTATACAGTCTAATTCTCAATTCTACTCTATTACTATTCCAAATCCGGTTCAAGAACGCGGATGCTACAAAATTTCAATACAATACTAATAACCTTGTAAATATTAAATAATTAAAATTTACGGTTTGACACATCGAAGTGGTGACCTCAAAACTACCATTTCCAACCATATTGAATAATAGACCAATTAGTAAATCCACATTAATTTTGGATTTAATCGCATTTGCCACAATCTAGAGAATTTCACATCATTTCTATTATTAGGCCCTTTAAGAAGAGTCCAATTACCCAATTGGTCTTTCAATTATATTAAATTTCAATTAAACAAACTTGTTTTCAATTTAACCTTAAACTAATTAGGACTAAATGAAGAAATAACCCAAAAGTTAGTGTAAGGTAATCATGTCACCACCGCTTGGACTTTTTAACGATGGTTTAATTACCATTTTGGTCCATTTACTATTTTTTAATCTATAGCAATTAACTTTTACCTCTTTTACAATTTACTTATTTTTCCTTAATTAAATAATTAATCGTCAAAATTACTCGACCAAACTTCAATTCACATATAATAAGACTATGTAAATATTTAATAAAAATATTTACAGCCCTAAATCTCATAAACAAGGTCCCGTTACTTCATATTTCTAAAACAACTTGACTTTTGAACCAAACCACTTATACTAACTTTTAATTCAATAATTAAAATTCTTCAATTCAGAATTTCATATAAAATTATTATTAACTTATTTAATTTAAACACTCATTATAAAAAATTTCTTGTCGGGTTTGTGGTCTCGAAACCACTATTTCTTATACCATCGAAAAAGAGGCTGTTATAAATTTTACAGGCGATTCACAAAGAACTTCTCGAAAGTAGCTAAACCACTGTGCAAATTATTGCAAAAAGACAATAAATTTGAGTTCAGCCTAAAATGCAGAGAGGCTTTTGATACACTGAAATGGAAGTTGGTCTCCGCTCCTATAGTGTAAGCGCCAAATTGGAATTATCCCTTTGAAATCATGTGTGATGCAAGTGACCAAAGTGTGGGGGCCGTGTTGGGGCAAAAGATAGATAAAGAGCCCCATGTTATTTGTTATGCCTAAAAAACCTTAGATGATACATAAAGCAATTACACTACCACAGAAAAAGAACTTTTAGCTATTGTATTTACTTTAGATAAATTTTGGTTTTATTTATTGGGATCTAAAGTGATTATTTTTTCTGACCATGCAACTCTTAGATATTTGATTGCGAAGAAGGATGCGAGATCGAGGCTCATGAGATGAATTTTACTACTACAAGAATTCAACATCGAGATTTAAGATAAAAAGGGATGCGAAAACTCGGTGGCAGATCACTTGAGTGGGGTAAAAACACCTTATGACGTCACTTCTATAAAGGATGAGTTTCCTGATGAAGGTATACTTTCGGCTCAAGAGTATTTCCCATGGTATGCGGTTATGGTAAACTTCCTTTCTATAGGTTCCTTACCTACTTGGTTATCTTGTCCCCGGAAGGACAAACTTAAAACAGAGGCTCGATACTATATTTGGGATGACCTATACTTGTAGAAACATTGCTCAGATCAGGTGATACGACGATGTGTTTCAAAAACTGAGGTAGCTTCTATACTTACTTTTTGTCATACTCATGCATGTGGAGGTCACTTTGGCCCCAAACGGACTGCTCATAAGGTATTAGAGTGTGGGCTATATTAGCCCACAATTTTTTGGGATGCATATGAATTCTGTAAATCTTGCAGTAGATGTCAACATATAGGCAATAATCAGGCGAAATCAAATGCCACAATCCCCAATTCATGTATGTGAGATTTTTTTATGTATGAGGCATTGATTTCATGGGCTCGTTTATTTCTTCATTTGGAAATGTATATATACTTCTAGCAGTAGACTATGTTGCTAACTGGATAGAAGCAAAGCCTACTCGCAATGACAATGCTAAAATTGTTGTGGAGTTTCTAAAATGATCTATTTTTTTCAAGTTTGGTACACCTCGGGCCTTGATCAGCAACCGTGGAACTCATTTTTGCAATAGAGTGATGGAGGCACTAATGAAAAAATACGGAGTTCACCATCGTATAACTATGGCTTATCACCTCTAAACAAAAGACCAAGAAGAGGTCTCAAACCAAGAAATCAAGACTATTTTGGAGAAAACGGTTCAGCCTAACCGAAAGGATTGTAGTCTTTGGCTAAATGATGCTATTTGGGCCTATCGGACAACATATAAGGGACCAATTGGTATGTCACCATATTGGCTTGTTTTTGGCAAGGCTTGCCACCTTCTAGTAGAATTGGAACATAAAGCTTATTGGGTTATACGACAATGTAATATAGAATTGGAACCCGCGGGAAGAGCAAGAAAATTAGACATCCAAGAATTGGAGGAAATTTGTAATGATGCCTATGAGAATGCTCGTATTTATAAGGATAAAACAAAAAAATTTTCATGACAACACAATATCCTGAAAGCATTTCTCAATAGGACAAAGTGTTACTTTACAGCTCAGTGTTAAAATTGTTCCTCGGTAAGCTTTGTTCTAAATGGTTAGGACCCTTTATTATGACTAAATTATTCACCCATGATGTAGTTGAAATAGAAAGTGAAGAATCAAGGAAACGATTCACAGTCAATGGTCAAAGGTTGAAGCCATTTTATGAGAATTTCCAAGCCCATACAGTCGAAAAATTCATTTAGAACAACCCCAATACTAATTTGAGTCGTCGACCTAATGACGTTAAACAAGCGCTTGTTGGAAGGCAACACAATTTTATTTTTATTTATTTTTTATTTTTATTTTTATTTTCTTGCATGTTAATAAATTTTATTCACTTTTTATGTCCAGGAAAATCGAGGAATTAAATTTATAGGCGAAAACAATAACGAGAACGACAGTAACATGGGAAGTGCTCTAAACTCTTTCTTTTTCATTTTATTTATTCATTTTTTTTGCATATTGAGGGCAATGTGTTTTAAGTAGTGAGGAGACATTCCTCATCATTATTCTTGCTATTTTATCTGTCATTTTTACTGTTGTGTTTTCTGTTGCTGCTGCCTTATGCTTGTTTTTGCCCACATTTTTTTAGTGTATCCTATCCCTTTTCATGCCTAAGAGATTTTGACCACGAATTGCCCACTGTTTGCCCCGCAAGCATGATTCTTGTCTACTGAGTTAGTTATGATTTTGCTATGATTGATTTCATCTTCACTATTTTATTTCTATTAGGTTGACATAATTATGATTAATGAAGTTAACCCTATCTTGCTTATAGTCTATTAAGTCTAAATGCAAAGAGGACAATTAATGCGGATGCATGCTAAATTTATTTCCATGATTGTTAGGTAGTTGCCAAAACTTATTTTTGACACTTGATTGTTTTTCACGGTCCTCTAAAATTAAAAATTATCTTGCCAATAAAAAAACAACTTTGATGATTCCATGGTTATGAGCACAGCTTAAAACATGACTGACTGAGTAACTGGGGTAAGGTGCTTGGGTTCTCATCCTACTTCCCGTAAAAAGGTTGGGTGACGTGTTAGGTAAATCTCCGCTAATCGGAATTATGAATAATAATAAATTAGGAGTGTGTTGGACTGGGTAACTAGGATGGGGTGCTTGGGTTGTCATTCCATTTCGCGTCAAAAGGGCCAATACATTCTTAAGTAAAAAAAGAAATAATAAATTAGGAGTATGTTGGGCTGAGTAACCGAGATGAGGTGCTTGGGTTGTCATTCTATTTCGCGTCAAAAGGGCTAATATATTCTTAAGCAAAAGAAAAAAAAAAGAAAAAGAAAAAGACGAAAATTTACATTAGGGACTAAGGTGAACAAATAGGTGTCTTTGTAAGTTTAGTAAATTACCTAACTTCCTTGAAATAATCCAAGTGTAATTAATTTTTGTGTGTTTAAGTTGGAGTACTTTTTTCAATTTTACTTAAAGCAAGCTAAAAGTTATCGTTATTTTCAAATGCATTATGCCTAATTTTTTTTGTAAAACTTTGGGGTCATACTTCTTTCTTTGGAAAAATCTAAATTAATTAATGGATTACGAACCATACTTGAGGGCAAGCATGGCCTAAGTAGGGGGAATATGATAATGCTCTAAAATGACATACTTTTATGAGTTAATTATATATATCTTGAGTATATCCCTACTATTTTGGGCTATTTATGATTCTTTTATCTTGTAGGGACTAAATTGAAGACAAAAGAAAATTTGGTGCAAAAAGCGTGAATAAGGAAGAAAAAGTGCTGAAAATACAAAAGTATGGAAGACTTGGGGCAAAATTTCAAGGAAGAGATTTATGGACATAAGATTTTGTTTAATTTTAAATTCTATTGTTAGGATTGTTATAAAGGATTATTATGATTTTGTTTAGATTTAATTTTATTTATCTTTTAAATATTATAATTTAGAGTTTAAATAGGATCCAACTAGGGATTTATTGTTTAGATTTAATTTTAATTATCTTTTTAGAGTTTAAATTGGATCCAACTAGGGATTTTCATATACTATAAATAGGGGATGGAGTGACATGAATAGTTCACTTCCAATTTTTGGTGAAATCCTCCATCTCCCAAAACCCTAGACTTTTCTTTTCAATAAAAATTTTATTTTCATTAAACTTGTATTTTTCCCAAAAAGCATGAGCAACTAAACTCATCTAGCCAAAGGTTATCAAAATTTCTCAAAAAGGTTCATGAGGCTTACAACCCGCACTTAACCCTTCTCAAATGAGTATTCATCATCTCTCTGCATTACGAGATTGATGCTTCCATCCATGTCCTTTTAAAAGTAATCTTTTCATCTTGTGTGAAGACGACCACTTTGTATATTTTGAGAAGGTTGCACAGTCAGTTCGCTAACTTACTGCGTTAGAGGTTGTCAAGCTAAAGAAACAAAATGGCGTGACATTCGCCATTGAGAAGTGATTGTCTATGTAAGACAGTCTGATAGGAGTGACGGTTGGCTAGAGTTAGATTCCTTTAAAATCGCAAGGCTATAACTGGAGCTGGTGTTCGTAGGCATCCTCTTCCACTATAATTGGCTTATTCGATCATGAGAAGAACCACCTAAAAGTCTATGATTGAACCAAGAAAGAATCGAGATAACCGGAGGCTGAAATTCCCAAAATTGAAAAACCCCTTTTTCTCAACTCTATTTATTTTCGTAACTGTAAATTTCAATTTATTAAATCTCAATTCGTTCATACTTTTAATTCTGTTTCTTTATTATTTCTTCAGGTCGAAAATTTTTTCTAAGCACGACTGCGCCCGGGATTTCGACATACAAGAATCTATAGTAGTCTAGTCCCTGAGGATTTGACCCTACTTCCTTTATATTATTATTTTCGATATTTTTTGGGATAGGCTATATTTGGTGCTTCCAGCAACACACCAAATTTTGGCGCCATTGCCGGGGACTAGTAATGTACTAATCTTGTTTCTTTCTCTTATGACCAAATCTTGCTTTCTATCTAGAAATTGAAAAGATTGTGAGAGCTAATTGCAAGGAAACGAAGCTACAAAAAAGCAGTCAGAGGTGGTAGGAACTAAGCATAGTCCATCGTCAAAAGTAAAAACAGGCGACGAAGTCAAGTATAGGATTAACGAAAGCCCTACTCAAATACTAGAGAATGAAGAAGTAGGAGTCGATCCACCGGAAGAAGTGCCTAACTGTAGGGGCAACGAAAACCCGAATCTGACACAACAACCTATGGCTAAAACAATTCGACAAATGGTCGAGGCTCTTGCAGATCAGCAACCGTTACACATTGCGTATCCTACTTTGGATACTAATTTTGAACTTAGGTTAGGTTTAATCCAGTTGTTGCCAACTTTCGTAGATTGCAAAATGAAAATCCATATAAACATCTAAAAGAGTTCCATATGGTTTGTCTTAGTATGAAACCTCAGGGGGTAACTTAGGATCAATTCAAATTACGCGTTTTCCCTTTTTCCTTAGTAGACTCTGCTAGGGAGTGGTTATTTTATCTGCCTCATGGATCTATCACAACTTGAGCTGATTTTTTTCGTTTGTTTGTTAACAAGTTTTTCTCAGCATCACGTGCAGTCGAGTTAAGGAGGGAAATTGTTGGGATAAGGCAGAAGGATATGGAGTCTCTTTTTGACTATTGGGAGTGATTTAAGAAGTTGTGTAAAAGTTGCCCACAATATGGGATAACAAAATAATCTCTTCTCCAATATATTTATGAGGGCTTGGAACCCATGGAGATGAATATGATAGATGCCGCCAGTGGAGGAGCATTGGTCAACATGACCTCCAACGGGAAAGGGACTTGATATCCACGATGGCTGTAAATACTCAATAATTTTGAGCCAATCCTGAACCCACTGAAAGAGTTCACCAGCTAAGTAATTCAACCTTAGAAGATAAAGTAGACAGACTTACTAATGTCGTGAATTCTATTCTTGCAGTAAAAACAGAACCGACCCGACTGTGTGAAATTTGTGCAGAATTCGAAGACACAACCTACGATGCCCTAGTTTGTATGACGATACTATGGGCTGTGAGATATTTCCCTAGACCACCCCAAAGGCGATATGACCTTTACGCCAATACATACAACCTAGGATGAATAACCACCCTAACTTGAGTTATGGAGTGAATCCATGGTATAACCAGCCATACCAAAATCAGTTTCCACAAAAAATGCAAAATTTAGGTACTTCTTTAGAAGTCATGGTAAATAAATTAGCAGCTAATTTTCTTGATTTTCAACAGAAAAAAACATCTATAAAAGAGTTAACCATTTTAATTAAGAAATTAAGCGCACGGGGAAGGTTGCCGTCACGAATAGAACCTAATGCAAGACAAAACACAAATACAGTGACATTGTGAAGTGGGAAAGAACTGGTACCAAATCTTGGCAAGAATCTTGATCAAAATTCCACCCAGAAAAAGCAAGAGAACGACGAACAGGTCTAAACAAAACCTCCATTGCACAAAATTCATCCCCCATCTCCAGGATAATTAAAACAAGATTAAAGAGGTAAGGAGGAAAAAGAGATCCTCGAAACGTTCAGAAAAGTCAAGGTCAACATACCATTGTTGGATGCCATTAAACAAATTCCACGGTATGCCAAGTTTCTTAAGGAGCTTTGCACCAACAAGCGAAAATTGACTGGAAATGAAAAGGTAAACGTTGGAGAAAATGTATCTACAGTGTTGTAGCGAAGGATGCCAACAAAATGTAAAGACAGGGGCATGTTTGCAATACCATGCAAAATAGGCCACTTAGGAATTTAAAAAGCTATGTGTGATTTAGGGGCCTCTATAAATGTAATGCCTTTTTCCATTTATGAATCTCTTAACTCGAGTTTTTTTAAGGAAACATGTGTTATAATCCAATTGGCAGACAGGTTTATTGTGCATTCAGAAAGAGTCCTTGAGGATGTATTGGTGAAAGTCAACGGACTTATCTTGAGTATATCCTTACTATTTTGGGCTATTTATGGTTCTTTTATCTTGTAAGGACTAAATTGAAGACAAAGGAAAATTTAGGGTAAAAAGAGTGAATAAGGAAGAAGAAATTCCAAAAGTACAAAAGTGTTGAAGACTTAGGGCAAAATTTCAAGGAAGAGATTTATGGACATAAGACTTTGTTTAATTTTAAATTTTATTTTTAGGATTGTTATTAAGGATTATTATGATATTGTTTAGATTTAATTTTAATTATCTTTAAATATTATAATTTTGAGTTTTAATAGGATCCAACTAGGAATTTATTATTTAAATTTAATTTTAATTATCTTTTTAGAGTTTAAATTGGATCCAACTAGGGATTTTCATGTACTATAAATAGGGGATGGAGAGACATGAATAGTTCACTTCCAATTTTCGGTAAAATCCTCTATCTCCCAAAACCCTAGTCTTTTCTTTTCGATAAAAATTCTATTTTAATTAAACTTGTATTTTTCCCAAAAAGCATGAGCAACTAAACTTTCTAGTTAAAGGTTATCAAAATTCCTCAAAAAGGTTCATGAGGCTTAGAACCCGCACTTAACCCTTCTCAAATGGGTATTCATCATGTCTCTGCATTACGGGATTGACGCTTCCATCCATGTCCTTTTAAAAGTAATCTTTTCATCTTGTGCGAAGAGGGCAACTTTGAATATTTTGAGAAGGTTGCACAATCGTCTAGCTAACTTACTGCGTTAGAGGTTGTCGAGCCAAATAGACCAAATGGCATGGCATTCGCCATTGAAAAGTGACGATCTAGTGTAAGACGGTTCTATAAGACAGTTGGCCAGAGTCAAGTTCCTTTAAAATTGCAAGGCTATAATTGGAGCTAGTGGTCGTAGGCGTCCTCTTCCACTATAACTGGTTTATTCGATCACAAGAAGAACCACCTAAAAGTCTATGATTAAACCAAGGAAGAATCAAGATAATCGGAGGCTGGAATTCTCGAAATCGAAAAAATCCTTTTTCTCAACTCTTTTTACTTTCATAACTACAATTTCAATTTAATAAATCTCAATTCGTTCATACTTTTAATTCTGTTTCTTTATTATTTCTCTAGGTTAGACACTTTTCCTGAGCACGACTGCGCTCGGGATTTCATCATACTAGAATCTATAGCAGTACAGTCCTTGAGGATTTGACCTTACTTCTTTTATACTATTATTTTTGGTGCTTCTAACGAGATGCCACAACAGTAACGTATGCACAAATTGTGCATGTATACATGTCGCTCAAGCAATAAAGTGATAAGTGATTTGTCGTTCTCCACAGGGATCAAAACTGATAATGTGATTTAATTCAATTATTGTCATGGCAAAATAATGTCATGGTATAGTCAGTGTATGTTAATGTCATGAATTTAAAATAATGTTAGGGTAAAGTTAGTAAACACTATGCTATGGCAAAGTAAAATATGTAAATATATATAAAAAATAAAAATAAATAAAATACTAAAATATATAAAGAATAAAAATAAACTGAGTACTGTAAATATATATATAGAATAAAAGTAAACAAAATACTGAAATATATATATATATATACACTACACAAAATTTGGCTTTTCGTGACGTTTTTTTGTGACGTTTTTGAAAACGTCAAGGAAAGTATGTGTTTCAGTGACGTTTATCATAAACATCACAAAAATTGTGACTTTTGTGACTTTTTGGGATGCTTTCTTCAAAAAGGTAAAATAAAAAAAGCGTCATAGAAAGTAGCACTTTTAGTGATGATTCCTTATCATGGTCAGTGACGTTTTGTAAACATCGCAGAAAATTAGTCTTTTTGTGACGTTTTTCTATGACGTTTCCTTAAACGTCACAAAAATATTCTACTTTTCCTGATGTTTTGATTAAAATTCATAGAAAAGGAAGTTTTCAGGATGCTTATGGGTAATTTTCAATGACATTTTAAAATGTCACTGAATGGTACCTTTTTGGTGACGTTTGTTCAAGATTTCGTGATGTTTTCTAAACGTCACCAAATAAAAATACTTTTGGTGACTTTTTTTGTTTCCTTTTTGTGATGTTTTGAAACCTCACTAAAATTAATCAATTTTTGTGACGTTTTTTGAATACTTTGTGTGACGTTTTGAGATCTTTTTGTGATGCTTTTCATAGCTTTATACAACTGTCACCATTATAAAATTTGACAAAAATATTCTAATTTGCTCTCAAAGTATTACTAAAAAAAATCAATTAAGCCCCTCTTTACCTTTTGCACCCAATTGAGCACTCCAACTAGTAAATTCCATCAGATAAGCCCTTTGATAATTAGATTTAATGGTTGACCATTGGATTTAACAGTTGACCGTCAAGTCCCCAGTTTAGTCCTTGATGCCGCCATTAATAGTTGCTGAATCAACAAGTAGCTTGGAAACCTGATCGGCTGTTTAACGTCACAACAATATTGTACAAGCGTACACTATCGATGCAAGTATAGTAGACAAAGATGAATCTGTCAGATATTGATCCCATGAGGATGGTTGTCTTTTGTCTATCAATGCCAGTGCAATAAACATATAAAAATGAGATGAATTGTGAGAATAGTTGTCAGAGCAATACTTTGATAATAAAAATGAAATTTGATAATGATAAAATGGGTTCCCCAACGTGAAGAATCAACAAAAGACTAAGTGCTCACAAGGTATAAAAAGATAAGTGATTGTAGATGCAATAAATTGCAATGAACATCTTACCAAGCTTAACTTTTATATTTAATCTAAGACTTAATCATGTACATTAACCACACCTTCCAATGATGACAATGAAACACAAATAAGAACAAGTGGATTAAATTCCTCTAATCCTCACGTAACTTCCGTTGTCATGCTTGTTAGCTTGAACTGTCACTGTACTTTCTAGTGACAGTGATCGCAATAACATTTCCATGCTAAAAACATTCAAACCCAAAGATTAAACAGTAGAAGTAAGGTTGCATAAAATAACATTTAACCTAGAATTCATGTGTACTTCCATACAAACATGAAATAGAAAGTAATCATCATCGTTAGAAAAGAAATATAAAAGAAACAACTAGAGAATACTATTCCTAGACCAACTCGACTTACTCTCTCACTTCCCTCTTGTGCCACACTCAAGGCTCCTTGTCAAGAGTTAGTCTGCATCCCTTTCATTTCGGTTCACCCGTAGGATGCTTAAGCCATCATAGCCAAAAGCTTCAAAGGATAAGTTGAAGAAGACAATGCATGAAAAATACCTCCTCCCTCTTCTCTTTTTTTTTTCTCTTTCCTTCTGAATATTTATCTTCTTCAAATTATACAGGTGTCCTTTTATGAGAATCTTACTGCCTCTGTCCATACCAGTTGGTTATACTAGACTGCTCATACATTTTTATTCTCATTCGAACAACTATTGGGTGTGGCGACAATCTTGGGTGCAATCTAAAAATGCTCATGCAACGACATTAGTACCAAAACATGACAAAATTAAGGATAATTAGGCTAAGGTCTACTGGGTTAAAAAATACAGTATACTGAACTGAAAATACTAAAATATGTGCTAAAGATAACTAAATGGGGACAAATTAACCAATAAGTAGGGAGAAAACATATGTTCTTTCTAGTACTATCACACCCCTAAACTTGAGTTTTTACTTGTCCTCAAGTAAAATAGAAACTAGCAAGACTACACAAGAGTTTATCAAGGCAAATGATCATTTTAGCAACTTGAATCACCTAAAATCCCAATGAATGAGTCAAATTACGATGACAGAATATTGCATTGACAATACATAAGTATGAATGAATAAGATTGCAACTTCATCAAAGCCAGCATTGTAATCCCCAAAACCCGGCTTAGAAGATATTACCGAATTTAGAAGGTCACTATCGTAATTTTACCCTTAGAAACCATTTAAAACAGTTATATAATTTAATTTTGTAAATGAATTAAGTCATAGTAAAATAGTTAATTTCCCAAAATATTGAATAATTCTAAACTTAAAATTTTTTATTCAAATTCTTTAAATAAATATCCAAAATCCCAAATTTAAAAATAAAATAAAAATAATACAATCCCAAAATAATTTGAAAATGTAATTCATAACAAATAATACGTGAAAATAATTAGAAATAAGAGATCCTCCGAGTACCAAGTCATCTAAGTCTGATAAATCTGAAAAGGGAAACTGAGAGGGAATGAGTTAAAAAGCCCAGTGTGTCTCTAAAGTGCAAGTAATCACAAAAGAATATCACAGTAATTCTACAAAAACATTTTAAATCAAGCATACATTATAACTCAACACAAATGCAATAAAGTCACAAGCACAATGCAATGCACCCAATCCTCTAGCACACCAACACAGTGAAAAGGTTCCCAAGAACCCTTCCCCATCCAATCGTCACTAATCAGAGTGGTTTTACTATCAGCCGTTTGAAGGGGTGATTACCACGACTTCCACCGTACAATCTCAACCCATGAACACACAGTAATGTGATGTCTCAATAACTCGGTCACAACACAATCTCATGATAATTCATCAGAGTTCACATTATATTCAGAATACCCACAATCTAACAGATATGCATGGAAAAATCAACATGCAATACACAATATCAAATAAAAAATCTCAAAGATATCTTATCACAAAATAACATCACAGAACAATCATATAACATAGACAGAACACACAGTAAATACGTAGCACAATAGAAACACACAACATGTAGCACAGACAGAGACACACCTCAAATGGGCAAAAGCTCTAACGTCGTGAAGAAAGTCTCCCTCACTCAATTTTATCACCAGATCTAGCTGAATTAGTACTTACGGGAATAAATTCTACATTAAATCTATTACTATGCCACTTACTAAAATCACACGAAATAGAAACCACACTCACATGTCACTATCGAAACTTGTGTAAGGGCAACCTACATAAGTGGAGGAGGTAACTTGTCATTCTCAAAATCGTGATCAAGTACACTCAAAATATCCTAAGTCAAATCCTTTATTCTTTTTTCTTAGAAAATTTACTAAGTACAATAACTTGTATAATAGCTAAAACAAGGCTTTTAGGTTCGAATTTGACAAAACGAATAGCGAATTCAGAATCAAGATGTCAAAAAATGACAAGATAGGGTTGGTTAAAAAAGTCAATGGTCAACGGGTCAAAGTCAATGATTAAGGTAAAAGTCAAAGTTAACGGTCAAAGTCAATGGGTCAACGTGTCAATAGGTCAGTCAACGGGTTAATGGGTCGATCAACGGGTCAATGGGTTGGGCATTTTAATTTTAAGGTTTGGGTATTGAGATCAATTTGGGTTTAATTTGGGTTGAATGCTTTGGGTTATATTTAGTGCATTGGATCATTAGGTCTTGGGTTCCACATTATTGGGTTTAAAGGTTGAGATGGTTTTGGGTAATGTTTGGGTCAAAATTTAGCCTTGTTTTCAAGTGGCCCACATCTTACACAATAGTAGTAAAAGAAATTAGGGTTTCTTAACCCCTTGATGGCACCGATCCGTGGCTCGACGGATGGCGAAACACAAGCTAGCTGGAATTACACAAAAAGGGAAGAAAATGATCCGTTGCATATACTCACGTCAAGATCGGCTGTAAGGAGCGAAGCTCATGGCAAAAAAGAAATGAAACAAATTAGTTCTAGCACCGATTCTCACGAATAGCAACGGTAAAGGAGAATGAGAGGAAAGGGTTAGGTTCGTAAGGTGACGAGAAGTCTATCGGTGATGGCGGTGTGGTGCACGGACGATCGTAGGTGGGTCGTCGGAGCTTGAACAGAAAAAGGGAGAGGGGAGACATGGAAGAGTTTTTGTTTAGAGAGAAAAAGAAGAAAATAAAAGTGGGAGGCTAAAGGGTTTTGAAAATTAGAAAAGGGAGTTTAAATACCCATAAAAATGGGTTATTTACAAGGAAGGGCTCAAAGAACATTAAGGTTTTCAAAATAACCCCAAACTTATCCCGTTTTGCAAAAAAGTCCTAAAAATCACAATTTGACCACAAAACTTTAATTAATGCTCAATTTCATCCCTAAAATTTATCAAAATTTCAAATTAAACCTCAAAATTTACTAGGATCAAAATTTAATCCCTAAAATTTCATGATAATTCAGATTTAGTCCTTTAATCAAAATTAGGGTGTTACAATTCTCCCCTCCTTAAAGAAATTTTATCCTCGAAATTTTTCTGAACCAAAGATGTAGATATTGGGTCTTGATGACGACTTGAGCAAAATAAGACAACATATGAAAGAGAATGGATAGAGAATGTACCATCTAAAGCATCTGACTCATCACGATCCTCAAGTCTCCTAGTTACATAAATCAAACCTTATTGTCTCACCCCAGATCTAGTTGCACTACCAACCGTACCTAAAGTAATAGGTCTACTTTGTCCTCTACCTCTAGTAAGAGCCTAAACCGATGCTTGAATCTGACTCTGATCAAATGAAGCGATAAGGAGATGTGGACAATCATTGAGGAAGTGGTCTTGAGAGCCACATCTAAAACATGCACTTGTCTTCTTTCTACACTCATCGTTATGGCTCTTATTACAATAAGAGCATAACTGCCAAGGATGAGAACCAATCGAACCACCAAAACTACCCATAGGAGTTACCGAAATCGCAGGCCTCACCCTCGAATAATTATACTGATCAGCCTCCTCTCTTGGCCTCTTAGCAGATTAACTAACAGAAATAAGCTGAACTACTATGCCTTCTTGCTTTTTACCACACTTTCTATCTTGAGCCCTTTGAGCTTTCTTACGAGCCTCCAAACTCTCAACAATCCTAGCTCGATAAACCAAGTCACTAAACACCTTATCATGATGCATGTAGACTCCGTCCTGTAGCGAGAGTCAAAGTCCTTTCTTAAACCAATCACACTTTTCCCTCTCATTAGTCACTAACCTAGATGCATAACGGACCAACCTCAAGAACTCAATCTCATTATCGTTAACGACCATGTCATCTTACCTCAGATTCATGAAGTCATCCCTACACTTAGCGAGATACTCCTCACCCACATACCGATCTTGGAATGATTCCCTAAAGTACTTCCAAGTAAATTAACTAGCAAGGTAGACTCCACCACTGTTTCCCACCATTTCTGCCTCTCACCTCGCAGTAATGAAACAGTAGCCCTCAACTTTTGTCCAACAAGATTGTTCATATCAATAAATAACCTTTGCAAATCTTTCAACCAATACTTTACAACCGATAGATCTGTACCAGTCCTACCCTCATTAACTTTCATCCTCACAGCTAGGAATTCAGATGATATGGGCTTCCTTGGGCCTTCTGACTATCCACTAACAGCACCACGGAGCAGACGTAACAACTCCTGATTCAAAGTAGTATTATCCAACTCAACTGTCTCACTATACTTAGTATCAGGCAAGTTATCACCATGAGCTTGCTGAGTAGGTGGATCACCACCTCCAATCTATTGTCCCTCAACGGCAGTGGGCAGTTCGTCCTCCTCAACATGAGGAAATTCATTCAAATTCTCCTCAAGCTCAGTAATAGGTGTAGGATCACTAACGGCCCTAGCAGTAAAACCTCTACCTCGACCTCGATTGCAACCAGTTGTAAGTCTAGAACTCCTATATGGTGGCATAGTATCTATCTACAAAGGCAAAGATTACTAGAGTAAGAATTGGTACCGGAGTCTCGAATTTAATCTCCACTTAAAATTTTCAAAATACGAGATAAAACAAATTTTAATAAAAATCCCTGTTTACCCCAAAAAATTTCAAAATCTTTTGGAATTAATAATGAAGAGCCTCATATTTTGAGGGTTAAACTCAATTCTGATACCATTTAAAAGGTCACTATCGTAATTTCACCCTCAGAAACCATTTAAAACAGTTATATAATTTAATTTTGTAAATGAATTAAGCCATAGTAAAATAGTTAATTTCCCAAAATATTGAATAATTCCAAACTTAAAATTTTTATTCAAATTCTTTAAATAAATATCCAAAATCCTAAATTTAAAAATAAAATAAAATAAAAACAATATAATCCGAAAATAATTTAATAATGTAATTTGAAAAAGAAACAAATCCCAAAAATAATTCATAACGAATAATAAATGAAAGTAATTAGAAAGAAGAGATCCTCCGAGTACCAAGTCACCTAAGTCCGATAAATCTGAAAAGGGAAACTGAGAGGGAATGAGCTAAAAACCCCAGTGTGTCTCTAAAGTGCAAGTAATCACAAAAACAATATCACAATAATTTTTCAAAAACATTTTAAATCAAGCATATATTATAACTCAACACAAAAGCAATAAAGTCACAAGCACAATGCAATGCACCCAATCCTCCAACACACCAACATAGTGAAAAGGTTCCCAAGAACCTTTCCCCATCCAATTGTCACCAATTAGAGTGATTTTACTATCAGCCGTTTGAAGGGGTGATTACCACGACTTCCACCGTACAATCTCAACCCATGAACACACAGTAACGTGATGACTCAATAACTCAATCGCAACACAATCTCATGATAATTCATCAAAGTTCACATTATATTTAGAATACCTACATTCTAACAGATATACATGGAAAAATCAACATGCAATACACAAAATAACATCACACCATAATCATATAACATAGACAAAACACACAGTAAAACGTAGCACGATAGAAACACACAACATGTAACACAAATAGAGACACACCTCAAATGTGCAGAAGCTCTAACGTCGTGAAGAAAGTATCCCTCGCTCAATTCTATCACCGAATCTAGCTGAATTAGAACCTATGATAATAAATTCTACATTAAATCTATTACTATGCCACCTACTAAAATCACACGAAATAGAAGCCATACTCATATGTCACTATCGAAACTTGTGTAGGGGTAACCTGCACAGGTGGAGGAGGTAACTCGTCATTCTTAAAATCGTGATCAACTACACACAGAATATCCCAAGTCAAATCCCTTATTCATTTTTCTTAGAAAATTTATTGAGTACAATAACTTGTATAATAGCTAAAACAAGGCTTTCAGGTTTGAATTTGACAGAACAGACAGCAAATTCGAAATCAGGATGTCGAAAAATGGTATGATAGGGTTGTTAAAAAAGTCAACGGTCAATTGGTCAAAGTCAATGATCAAGGTCAAAGTCAAAGTCAACGGGTTCAATGGGTCGATTAACGGGTCAACGAGTCAATAGGTCAAAGGGTTGGGTTGGGTATATTAATTTTAGGGTTTAAATATTGAGATCAATTTGGCGATAAAGCTTTAGGTTACATTTAGGGCATTTGATCATTTGGTCTTGGATTCCATATTATTGGTTTAAAGGTTGGGTTGGTTTTAGGTAATGTTTGGGTAAAAATTTGGGCTTGTTTTCAAGTGGCCTACATCTTACATAATAGTAACCAAAGAAATTAAGGTTTCTTAACCCCTTGACAACACCAATCTGAGGCTTGATGGACGACGACACACAAGCTAACCGGAATGACACAAAAAATGAAGAAAATGATCCCTTTCACATACCCACGTCAAGGTCGGTGGCAAGGAGCGAAGCTCGCGGCTGAAAAAAAGTGAAACAAATCTGTTTTAGCACCGATTGTCACGAATAGCAGCGACAAAGGAGAAGGAGAGGAAGGGTTAGGTTCGCAAGGTGACGAGGAATTTATCGGTGATGGTGGTGTGGTGCATGGACGACAGTAGGTGGGTTATCGAAACTTGAACGAAAAAAGGGAGAGGGGTGAGATGAGAGAGTTTTTGTTTAGAGAGAAAAAAAAAGAAAATAAAAGTGGGAGGCTAAAAGGTTTTGAAAATTAGAAAAGGGGTTTTAAATACCCATAAAAATGGTTCATTTACACAGAAGGGCTCAAAGAATATTAGGGTTTTTGAAATAACCTTAAACTTATCTCGTTTTACAAATAAGTCCTAAAAATTACAATTTAACCAGAAAACTTTAATTAATGTTCAATTTCATCCTTAAACTTTATCAAAATTTCAAATTAGACCTAAAAAATTACTAGGATCAAAATTTAGTCCCTCAAATTTCACAAAAATTCAAATTTATTCCTTTAATAAAAATTCAGATTTACTAGCGTCATGCCTCAAATCCTGAATTCTATCTACCAATACATCATTTATTATACAATACTAAGTATATATGTCTCTTCTTTTCTTTTCTTCTCTCTTTTTTTTATGAGGGATATTGTTGCATTACTGTACCCTTGTTCTTGAGAAGTAACAATGGAGTGCAACAAACCCCTATGGAGTACGCAATTGCTTTGGTACACACTCATGCAAGGACCGCCTTTGGCCATATTCATTTTTCTAACGCTTGCGTTGGAGTGTTCCCCCTTTAGCAGTTCACAATACACCCACATTGGAGTGTCTCTTATTTATAACTATATATATATAAGCAGTTGTAAAAGGTAACTTCATTCAAGATTCAAGGAATGCTACTAATCATCCATTATTAATGCAACCTAAATCATTCATCAAAGAATTGAAGATACAACATTTAATTAAATTTATCCAACTCATTCATTGATAATTCACATGATTCAATAATTAAGCATCGAATGTAACAAAAATTTTCAAACACATTTACATTAACTACAAATAAACCTTGCATGCTTCATTAAACTAAAAAGAAATTTTTTTTGAAATGTGGGTGAATTTTTAAACCCCATATGCATTCCCCCAAACTTAAAGTTTGCATTGCCCCCAATGCACTAACATTAAAATGCAATGACAGTAGAAATCAACGATAATATGCATTTAACAAAATAAAAATTACAGCTACATGCAATGCATGAACACTACAACTAAAAAATCTTAAAATAAAATAACTCAATTTTCCTTAGCCACAAATGTGGCTACACGACGTTTCATCTTCCTCCTCTTTTTCTCCTCCTTCTTACGTTTTTTGTCTTCGAAGCACTTTCTCTTCTTTTCTTTAGGCTTCGCATGGTCCTTGGATAGCTCCCTAGTTTTCGTCTTTGCCCCAGCATCATCGGCTGCTTCCTAAGTAGGAGGGATCACCTTGTGTGGTCCGATGTAGACTACTATCACCAAAGAGTTATGGTTCTCACTTGTTACCTCTGCAGCTTTCGTCGTTCTAGCTCCAACTCGCTCCAAATTATCAGTAGTTGTACCCACAACCTCGGGTATAGTGATAGTGTTCTTAGAAGATTCTTTCTTGGCATCTTCTTTTTCATTCTTCTCTTTCACATCTTCAACAAGGACTTCCTCCTGTCAAACATCAACTTCCTCATCAACAACATGATCCTCTTAACCAGCAGTAAAGTCACCCTCGAACAGGCTATCAATCATTCGCAAGCACTCCTCAACATCCCTTGAATCCTGATAGTATTAGAAATGACACTTTTTTTCTCCTTAACTTAGTGTATAAATTGTTCTTTTTGTATCATATTTAGCTTGCATGTTTAGCATTTCATACTTAGTGTTTGCATTTTCTAACTCAGTGTTGTATAACTTTAATTCTTTTCATTTCCTCTCTTTTGTGCTACTAATGTCGCCGTATGCAGCATAAGTTTTGCATCTAAAGTTGTCAGCGCATAGACTCACATCGGAAGATCAGTGTTGAAAAGCGTTCAAAGATGCAGCCATAAATTTTACCTGGAATTGCGGCCAAAGATGTCACCGAATGAATACCTCTTCCTCGTACAAGTGAATTCACGCTACAAACATACCTGGAAGCACCAGCGTAGGAGAATGCGAAGTTGTTGCCGTAATTAAAAATCATGAATTGCGCTTAGAGATACTGCGACAACCTGCAGTTGCTTGATGAATATACCAGATCTACGTGAGTGCACAGTTGGAAATAACCAACTTGTACAGCTGCCAAAGAGGTTAGATCTGAGAAGGGAGGAGATTTGAAATTCCCAGAGCTTATAAATAGGAAGGAATGGAAGAAGATGGATATCAAGTGGTGAAGATTTAAACCGTAAACATTCTCTCATTCTCAAAGGTTAGCTACCATGGAAGTCTAATCTGGAGGACGGTGATCTGATCCAGCAAGGGCACAATAGCTTCTGACGAGGCCTGCTTGGTGCGACGCAAAAGAAGCGGTTAAGGGAGAATCCTAGTAGCCTAGGAATAGTATGCTTCGATTCATTTGTTAATCCCTTTTTTAATGTTGATGAATTTTTATTGACAATTGATTGTATATGGAAGAATCTTTCAATGTTAGATTACTTTGATTCTTACTCAATTATTCTCATCTGTTTATCTTTGGATTTAATTGTTTTGACCACGGAAGTGCAATTGCAGTCACAGACACTGGAAGGTGCGGTGACAAGTTAAGTTAACAAGAAAGACAACAGAAGTTGCTTGAGACTAGAAGGAATTCTGGTCACTTGTTCTTAAGTGCAAAGGATTACCAGTACTGGAAGGTGTGGTAATTGTAAGCACTTAAGTATTTGATAAATAGAGAGTTAATATTAGTAAGATTTCATTGGAGTGTAATTACGGTGACAAATTCATCTATAAGAAACCTTGTAGTCATATTTAGCATTTCCACTTATGAAGTCGGTGATCCTCTCCACTTCTTTACACTTTATCCATTTACTTTAAGTTTTGAATTTATTTTACAACATCTCAACAATCCATTCATTTTATAATTTGCTCTGACATTTAACATTCTGATTGCGCTGACAGATTTACTTCTTAACTTGTATAACTTTAACCTAGTTGCGTTGACATAACTCTTGACAATATTCTCATTTCAACTTAGAATGCTTCGACAAATTAAACATTAAACAGCCATCTTTGTGGGATTGATATTCGATAGATTCATCTCTATCTATTATACTTGTATCGATAGTGTACGCTTGCACATTATTTGCTGTGATGTTCATAGCGCGATCAAGTTTTGACGACGTTGCCGGGGATGGCGTTTGTTTGATGTTTATTTTTGTAGTTGCAATTATTCTTTCTCACTTAGTTTTTAATTTTTACTAATCTGTTTAATTTTCTTTTGTTGATTTTCTCTCATTTCTTTAGGTGTTGCATGTCCACAAGGAGAAATCCTAAACTATTGTTAGTTTTGATTCAAAACTCAAACGAACTACTCGAAGGAGGAAGCAAGAGCAATAGAAAATGACTGGAAATAACAATGATCTACCTCCATTGATGGAACAAAATGTTGTTCCTCTAGTGTAGCCACAAGTAGTCAACAACAACATACCATCGCTGCCACAAGTGGAGCAAATCCCAAACAGGACAATTAGAGGTTTTGTTGTTCCTATGCTTGATGATTTACAACCAGGGGTTGTTAAACCAGCAATACAAGTTGGTAATTTCGAATTAAAATCGATTATGTTGCAAATGCTTAATTCAAATGGACAATATGTAGGTTTACCTCATGAAGATGATAGAGAGCATCTCAAATCGTTTTGGCTCATATGTGCTTCTTTTAGTCAACATGGTGTTCCTAATGACGCCTTGAAGATGTAGCTATTCCCGTATTCTTTACAAGGAAGGGCACGAACATGGTTTCTTGGTTTACCAGCTGGACCTATTACTTCTTAGAATGCACTAGCAACGCAATTTGTTTTGCGATTCAATCCATTGACAATGAATGCTAGATTGCAAAATGATATCACGACATATCATCAATTGGATGATGAGAATTTGCATTTACATGGGAACATTACAAGACTTTGCTAAGACGTTGTCCCATGCATGGAATCCAATAGGATACATAAATAGAGATATTCTATAATGGATTAAATACATAGACAAGGAATCTTGTCGATGCATCTACTAATGGTCCATTGTTGGATTGCACCTACAATGAAGCCGTACGAATATTAGAGAGAATTGCTTAGAATGACTATCAATATCCTATTTCTCATTCTGCTCAGGTAAAAACAAATCCTGGAGTTATGGAATTAGATGCTATATCAGCTTTGAATGTGCAGGTATCCTCATTGGCGAACATGATAAAAAACATGAAGGGGATGAATGATATTGCCCTTATTCAAGTAGCCCAACAGACGGATGTCTCGACATTTTCCTGTGAAATTTACGGTGACAACCACAGTTATGAGGATTGTCCACAACATGCTGAGCATGCATTCTACGTTAACAACATCAGAGGAAATTCCTATGGTAACTCGTATAGCAATTCTAATCGTACACAACAACCTTGGAGGAGCCAGAATGCGCCCACATTCAAATATGGAAATTCCTCAACTTAAGGGAATTTTAAACAAGGGAGTTACAATAACAACCAATAACAGCATAATTATAATCATAATTCGCAAATGCATGCACAACCGGACCAGATGCGATCATAGACCCAAACGCAATTGTTTAATCAAATGCAGCCACAAGTTCGAATGTCGCCACAACATAATGTTATGTCAAATATGTAAGGACAACATCAGCAATAGCAATAGTAGTATTCACAACCAAGATCAGATCCATTGGCTGCTCTTAAAGCTTAGATGCTAGAGCATATTACGAGCGGAAGCAACCGTTCAAGGTAACTCTTCTTCTATTCACGTGTTGGAAGCACAACTAGGACAATTGGCTGCTAACATGAGCGCAAGGTCACTTAGTACTTTGCCTAGTGACACTAAAAATCCAACTCAAAAGGGGAAGGAGCATTGCAAAGCTAGCACGCTGAGAAGTGGAAAGAAAACTATTTAGCAAAGCAGCAGTTCCAATCAAGTCCATGTTGACACAACCGAACCTAAGCAACAAAGGGATGTTGCAACTAAATAAGACCCAGCAGAAATAAATGAGGAGGAGCCACCTGTAATCACTCTTATGCTTACCATTCAACCGCGGAAGTTGTTGATGCAACTACCCACGTCGACGCAGTTGGGTATTCTACAACAACCCATTGTCAACATACCTTTCCCATTTCTACAACGAGTCAAGGAGAATGACCATGATAGAGATTATCAGAAGTTTGTCTCTACCTTGAAACAACTACATATCAGTATACCTCTAGTTGATGCTCTTGTGCAGATTCTCAACTATGGGAAATTTGTGAAGGAGCTACTGTCGAAGAAGAAAAAGCTTTCTAACATCGAGACGATTGCATTCACAGAGGGGTGCAGTGCTGTACTAACAATAAGTTTCCATAAAAAATGAAAGATCCTGGTAGTTTTACAATTCCATGTTCCATTGGAAACCACTACTTAGGTAATGCTTTATGTGATTTAGGAGCTAGTATTAACCTCATGCCATTGTCCACTTTCAGGAAATTAGGAATTAGTTCTATGAAACCTACTACAGTAACATTACAACTTGCAGACAAATCTTTGGCATAACCTGAAGGACAGATTAAGGATGTCCTCGTCCAAGTTGATAAGCTTGTATTCCCAACTGACTTTATCATCCTTGATTGCAAAGTAGATAAGGAAGTACTTATTATCTTGGGACGCCCATTTTTAGCAATGGGACGTACACTTATTGATGTTTTCAAGGGCAAGTTGATTATATGCCATAATGATGAGCACGTAACCTTCAGTGTGTTCGAAGCATCCCCATCAAGAAGTAAGGAACAATGTCATCACATTGATGTGCTGGATGAAATAATTACAGAGAAATTTGATGAACGAAGTTCTGCAGTACCATCGAAATATGCGGTGACATCAGAAGAACAAAGCTTACTTGAATATGACCATAAAGTTAAGGCTAATATTTGTGAGCTGCGACATGCCTAGTAATTGAAATCTTTGGATCTGACTAATTAGACGATCCCAATTTTCAAATCATCAATTGAACAAGCTCCAACCTTGGAGTTGAAGCCATTGCCAACACACTTGAAATATGTCTTTCTAGGTGATAATGATATGTTACCTGTGATTGTCAGCGCAAGTCTCGACGCGAGCCAAGTAGGAAAATTAAGTGTAATTTTGAAGCAGCATAAAAGAGTCATTGCCTAGAGCATAGCAGACATCAGAGGCATTACTCCTTCTTTTTGCATGCATAAAATCAGGTTGGAAGATGAGGGGAAATAATCAATTGAGCAACAACGACAACTGAATGAGAAAATGAAAGAAGTAGTGAAAAAAGAGATCATTAAGTGGCTAGATGCGGGCATCATCTATCCCATTTCAGACAGTACATGGGTGAGCCCGATCCAATGTGTGCCCAAGAAGAGTGGCATCACAGTGGTGAGTAAAAATAAAAATAAGCTAATCCTTACTCGCATTGCTACAGGTTGGCGAGCATGTATGGATTACCGTCGTTTAAATGCGACCACAAAGAAGGATCATTTCCCACTGTCGTTCATTGATCAAATACTAGATAGACTAACTGGTAAGGCCTACTACTATTTCCTTGATGGCTACTCTGGATACAACTAGATCGAAATTGCGTCGGAAGATCAAGAAAAGACCACGTTCACTTGCCCATTTGAAACCTTTGCTTTCCGACGAATGCCATTTGGTTTGTGCAATACCCCAGCTACATTCTAGAGATGCATGATGGTTATTTTGTCTGACATGATTAAAGATTCATTGAAGGTATTCATGGATGATTTCTCTGTATATAGCCACAATTTTGACCAATCTGTTGACAATCTGGAAAAAGTATTGAAAAAATGCGAGGACCCTAACCTGGTGCTAAACTAGGAGAAATGCCATTTCATGGTAACTGAAGGCATAGTTCTTGGCCATCGCATATCTTGTCAGGGCATTGAAGTAGATAAAGCAAAGGTGGAAATAATTGAGAAGCTACCTCCACCCACAAATGTAAAAGGAATAAGGAGTTTTCTTGGTCATGCTGGATTTTATAGAAGATTCATCTGAGATTTCTCCAAGATAACAAAGCCACTATGCTTTTTTTTAGAGCAGAATAAAAAGTATTTGTTTGATGACGCGTGTCTGGACACATTTGTTACAATTAAAAAGCAGCTAGCACAAGCTCCCATTATCGTCGCACCAGACTGGTCGCAACCATTTGAGGTGATGTGCGACGCAAGCGACTTTGTTGTGGGAGCTGTGCTTGGACAACATAAGGAAAAGATATTTCATTCAATTTACTATGCTAGTAAGACCCTAACTGAAGCGCAGGTGAATTACACGACTACTGAGAAGGAGTTACTAGCAATAGTTTTTGCATTATACAAGTTTTATTCATATCTTGTCGGCACAAAAATTACAGTGTACACAGATCACTCTGCCTTGAGATACCTTTTTGCAAAGAAAGATGCCAAACCACGCCTGATCAGATGGATCATACTTTTACAAGAATTTGATATTGAAATCAAAGAAAGGAAAGGATCTGAAACCAAGTAGCAAACCACTTATCTCGCCTAGAAGCTGGAAGTAAGGATGGGAATAAATCCCAAATTATCAATACATTTGCAGATGAGAAACTATTCTTTGTCGATGCATCTCCATGGTATTCAAATGTCGTCAATTATCTTTTTTGTGGGAAGCTACCATTGAGTGTCATTGGTCACAAGAAGGTTAGATTTATGCGCGAAACTACAAGATATCATTGGAATAAGCCATACCTGTTCAAGGTATGCGTTGACAACATAATCAGTCGCTGTGTTCCTGAGGAAGAGATGTCCTCTATCCTGAGGCATTGTCACGATACTCCTTATGGAGGCCATTTTGGTGGTGTTAGGACTACTACAAAGGTCCTACAGTTAGGATTTTACTAGCCCACATTGTTTCGAGACGCCCATAATTTTACGCAGCAATGTGATAAATATCAACACACAAGTTCCATATCTCGACGCAACGAGATGCTCCAACAACCTATCATAGAGGTGGAGTTATTTGATGTTTGGGGTATAAACTTTATGGGACCATTTCCAAACTCCTTTGGAAATTTGTATATTTTTGTTGCTGTTGACTATGTCTCCAAATGGATCGAAAAAATTACGATTTCGAAAGATGATGCTCGAACGGTGTTAAAGTTCTTTCACACATACATTCTTTCAAGATTCGAAACACCTCGAGCATTGATAAGTGATCAAGGAAACCATTTCCATAGTAATCAAGTGGCGACAACTTTGAAGTGCTATAGTGTGAAGCATCGTATGGCAACAGTGTACCATCCATAAACGAATGGACAAGAGGAGATCTCCAATCGACAAATTAAAAGCATTCTTGAAAAGGTGTTAACCCATCTCGACAAGATTGGTTCTCGCGGCTATATAAGGCATTGTGGGTGCTTCGTATTGCTTACAAAACTCCGTTGGGGATGTCACCATAACAGTTGGTGTTTGGTAAATCATGTCACTTGCCAGTTGAACTTGAACATAAAGCCATGTGGACAATCAAACAAGTGAACATGGATTATGATACTGCTGGTAAAAAATAATTGTTAGACATTTCCGAGCTTGAAGAAATTCGATGAAACGCGTATGAAAATGCTATCATATATAAGGAGAAAACCAAGAGATGACATGACAATATCATCGTGCGGCGATAATTTTCTCCTGGTCAATTGGTATTTTTATTTAACTTACGTTTGAAATTGCATTTAGGGAAATTACGCTCAAGATGGTCAGGCCCTTTCAAAGTTGTCGAAGCATTCCAACATGGTGCGGTGACAGTTGCGGATCTGAACGATGGTCACTAGTTTAAAGTAAATGGCTAACGATTGAAGCATTACTTGAGCCCAGACGTTAGAGAGCAAAACGAGACCATTAATCTGGTCACATTTACTTATTGTCATTGTAATTTTTACATTTACTTTTTGTTTTTTTATTTTCATTCGTTTCTTTTCAGTTTCATGTAGGAATAAAAAAATCTCCTTTTTGTCGACGCATCTGATAGCATGACTTGTCGATGCATTCTGTGATGACTCCGCAAAGTGTTTTGGGAAAGAACTGCGTCGATTGATTTCCATTCATCCTCACCCGTTGGATCAACTCAAAAAGGACGATTTGTGCCCTGGCATTTATTGGCTGCAGGAACAACGTATTACCACACTAGCAGAGATAATCACGTCTCTTCACCATCAATGTTTATAGAACCCTTCTTCTGTCGACTCTACTTTCACACTCACTATCTCCATTGCTACTGTATTCTTCTTCTTTATTAGTTTTTTTTGTAAGCTGCTCTCACTTTCTTTTCTCAGAAATCATGGCCAGAACATGTGGAGCTAAGACTCCATCCAAGTCACCTACGGAATCATCGATCGTCATGGTTAGAAACGTCAAACAACCACCGCCAAGAGAGGATGCCCTTTTTCTCTCAAAGGCACCGAAAGACTGATATCACGATATGATGATAAAGAGGAACTGTCACCTTGAACAGGGTTTTCAGTTGTTTTCGCATCGGACATTAGGGAAATAAGTGGCTAGAACAATTTCTCGACTGCGTTGGGAACAATTTTGTGACCATTCGACCGGTTACTCCTCAACCATGGTGAGGGAATTTTACACTAATCTGATTGATTCTGAACAGGAATTTATTTTTGTTTGCGAAGGCTTGGAGCCCTGGAGCGCCAATCACATCAATGTGCTTTTCCATATTGCTGAAGGAGAAGATGCGCATACTAAGTTATTGGAGAACTTAACTGAAGAAAGTGCCAACATTGTGTTGCAAAACTTATGCGTCGACTGTGTAGTATATACTAGCAAAAATCCTAATAACTACACGATGCATAGATGCTACCTAACCACTCAAAGCAAGGTGTGGTTCCATTTCGTTAACTGTTGCCTTTTATCATCTACCCACAATACCACTACGAAGCTGGATCGTATGTGCCTCTTACATTCTATACTGAAAGGATGTCGCATTGATGTCGGCACAATCCTGTATGATGAAATGTTGAAGCTACAAGAAATTTGACATATCTTACCTTTCCCCTCTCTAATAATGATGTTACGCAAGCAAAGGGGTATTGTGCCTCGTGATGGTGAAAAAGTTTTGGAGAACAAGGAGCCCATTAATGACACCTTGGTGGAAAGGATGACCAGAGGGAAAGAAACCCCTTTGGTGAAGGAAGTACCCAAAAAGGAAGAGAAACACAAGGGGAAGAAAAAGGAGTAACAAGTAACTACGCCCATAGATCCTCAGTGTGGAAGAACCTAACTGAAATAGAACAACTTGTTGACCACATGGATATGCGACAAATTCGACTTGTCAGCGTATTGAAAGAGATAGATTATAGGCAAAATCTCTTCTATTATTATATAAGGGCGTGGAACAATTCTATTATCACCACATTAAGAAGTTTGAGCTTGAACCCCATGCCAAAGTTCCCTGTTTTTCCCTCTATTGTTAGGGAAGCCCGATCGTCATCCAAGCAACCTATTTCTGAATGTAGGCCTCAACCCGTCCTATACCCAACTACGATCCACATCTCTGATGATGAGGATCATGAGGGACACTTCAAGGTTATGGAAGACTGTTTCAGACTTATCGCCAATCTTTTCGAGGATGAATTTTCGAATTGTCTTGGGGCCAACATGACAGAACAAGAAGTTGCTGCTGAGGAAATGTGCACACCAATCATTTCTGTGGATCTGAAAGCTGAAGCAGGAGAGGAAAAAGACAAGGAAGGCGCAAAAGAGAAGGAGAAAGATGAGGAAGAGAAAGGAAATGAAGAGGAGAAGGACGAAGACAAAGAAGATGCCCCAATGAATTTAAAGGAGAAATTTGTCGATGCACCTACCAATGTGGGGGCATCTGTTAAAGACTTGGCTACACCTAGAGCGATCCAGGTCAAGGTAGTCACCATCAGTAATGAGGATTCTAATCTTCTGGCCATTGTGCCCTATGTGGCACCACTTACTGAGATTCACCCATCTGACGTGACAGTCGATAAAGCCTCCACTCAACCGACTATGATGGAACAATTTGCTGCACCGATTGACTCTAAGGAAAAGAAGAGAAAAAGAACGGACAAGAAGAAGAAGCACAAAGAGGAGCACCCAAAAAAGAAAAAGAAAACCAAGACAACCACATCATCGATTGTAGAAAACTGAGTTAGTTTTACTTTTTCAGAGTTAGTTTAGTTGCATGCATATCATTTAATTGTCATTGCATTTTTATTTGTCTATGCATTTTACTCATTAGTTCATTTACATTGTCATTGCATTTCCATTCTTATTTGTATACTATTGTCACTGCATTGAGGACAATGCAAACATTAAGTTTGGGGGGAATATGTATGAAATGGAAATGCAATTGCACCCATATGTTTGAGATTTTGCTTGTCTTCTTAGATAAATGAAAATATGTAAAGTTAAAACAAAAATATGACCACAATTTTTATTTTGCTTAAATCTTGAAATGTTTGTGATGCTAATGAGTGAATTGGATGAATGTGATTGAATATTGAATCCTTCTATTTTTGGATGAATGGTTGAAATTGCATTAGTAATGAATGAGTAATATTAATCTTTGAATCTTGAATTGACTTACCAATTGCAGTGAAATCTACTAATAAAAGACACCCTAATATGGGTGCATTGTGGCTTATCAAGGGAGAACACTCCGATGCATGTGTTATTAAAATATTCTAGCCAAATGCTATCATTGTAAAAGTGTGTGTCAGCGTAATTACATGCTCCCTAGGAGTTTGTTGCACCTCATCGTCACTTCCTAGGTCCAAGAGTATAGTAATGCAATAACATCTCTCAGTTGCATTAAAAAAAAAAGAAAGAATATATATATTATAAAATAAATACTGCATGAGGTTAAGAAGATTTGAGATTCAAGCATGATGTTAACATTAGTGAAGTTGTAGTCTTGCTAATTCATGCCTATAAATTGTTGGCGCATTATTCTATCTTATGAATGCAATTTATACATTATGATTCCAGAGAATTTAAGTTGCCAGAATGATGATTGCGGTGACAAGTTTGAATTATGACTTTGCTAATTTGTATTTACTTGAGGACAAGTAAAAACTCAAGTTTGGGGATGATAGTATTAGAAATGACACTTATTTTCTCCCTAACTTAGTGTATAAATTGTTTCTTTTGTATCATATTTAGCATGTATGTTTAGCATTTCATACTTAGTGTTTGCATTTTCTAACTCAGTGTTGTATGGCTTTAATTCTTTTCATTTTATCTTTTTTTTGCTACTATTGTTACCATATATAGCATAAGTTTTGCATCTGAAGTTGTCAGTGCATAGACTCACCTCGAAAGATCAGTGCTGAAAAGCGTTCAAAGATAAAGCCACAAATTTAACCTGAAATTGCGGCCAAAGATGTTATTGCATGAATACCTGTACCTTGTACAAGTGAATTCACGCTACAAACATACCTGGAAGCACCAACGCAGGAGAATGAAAAGTTGTCGCCGTAATTAAAGATCATGAATTGTGCCTAGAGATGTCGCGATAACCTGTAGATGCCTGATGAATATACCATATCTGCATGAGTGCACAGTTGGAAATAACCAACTTGTACAGCTGCCAAAGAGGTTAGATCTGAGAAGGAAGGAGATCTGAAATTCCCAAAGCTTATAAATAGGAGGGAAAGGAAGAAGATGGATATCAAGTGGTCAATATTTAAACCCTAAACATTCTCTCATTCTCAAAGGTTAGCTACCATGAAAGTCTAATCCAGAGGACAGTGATTTGATCCAGCAAGGGCATAACAGCTTCTGACGAGGAGTGCTTGGTACGACGCAAGAGGAGCGGTTAAGGGAGAATCCTAGTAGCCTAGTAATACAATGCTTCGATTCATTTATTAATCCCTCTTTTAATGTTGATGACTTTTTATTGACAATTGATTGTATATGGAAGTATCTTTCAATGCTAGATTACTTTGATTCTTACTCAATTCTTCTCATCTTTTTATCTTTGGTTTTAATTATTTTGACCACGAAAGTTCAATTACAGTCATAGACACTGGAAGGTGTGGTGACAAGTTAAGTTAACAAGTAAGACAGTATAAGTTGCTTAAGACTAGAAGGAATTCTGGTGAGAGTTCATAATCTCAAATGATTGGTGAAAACACTGGAAATTCTAGGAGTGGGGTCAGGCTCACCTGACACAATACGTCTACAATAGAACTGTTCCAGGCCTTTGTATAAGTATAAAACAAATTTTGTGATTTGTCTATATCCTCTATTATAGCGACAAGCCTGATCTGCTTATTGCTGATGGAACTGGCCAACTTCTCGATATCCTTCATTTTGTGCATCAAGGATGCTTCTGTAGTAAGGTTTATCCCCTTGCTTTTCTTCTTTGGCTTTGCCCTTCCTCGTTTTGCTTGTTTCTACCTCCTTCACTGTCGGTGTATCTTTGCCACGAGTCATTCTTTCAATAGAGGCTTCATTGATCAAACCCTTATTATCCAGGACTTTTTCATCATCACGGGGCACGATCCCTTTCTGCCGGTACAATAGCATCACTAACGATGAGAAAATTAAAATTCCAAATTATCTTGCGGTGAAATTTCCTGGTCAATTATTGTGCCGACATCAATCTTTCTACCCTTGATAATTGAATGTATTAGACACATTCTATCAAGGGTGATGGTGGTGCTGTGAGTAGAGGGCTTTAACTTGCAGTTGACAAAATGAAACCATATTTTGCTTTGTAGTGTCAAGAAGTGCCGGTGCATCATATAATTCTTGTATGCGAACCTGTCCACACTGCTCCCTCAACATATAAATCCTTCACCAACAAGTCTATTTTGTCGTCTGTGATATCCTCAATGAACTCGAAGTGTTCATCCTCATCTACTTTAGTGTTGCACAGCTCATTGATTTTGTTAGCACTCCATGGGATTAAGCCTTCTCGAACAAAGATGAACTCTAACTCATGGTCATAAAGGTTAGCATAAAACTTACATACCATTGAAGAGGAATAACTTCCAAGATGAGTGTAGAAAGTCTCCCACTTAAGCTTGGAGATGGTTTTGTAGACTTGCTTGCCTAAGTCTTGTTGTTGCGAGAGGAGAATACCTTGTTCTGGGTGGAAGTTTCGCTTCAAAATGTTATCTTGAAATCAGTCTTTAGCTACTTTCGTTAAAAAGATCATCGACTCTTTTTCTCCATTGGCATGGAGGATTCCGATTCACGAATTGCAGTTGCAAAGGACGAGTGTTCTTCAACAGATTTGGCTGCTTTCTTGACTAATCCTCTCGATCTTGCCATATTTTCTTGAGTGAAGAAGGTTTGAAGTTGTAAAAATACGATCTTGGGAAGAGAAAGTGAATAAAAATGGCTACTTTGTATGTGTTACTGTCGGCACAATGAAAGGGGTTTATAGTGAGTGAAAGAAGAAGATGGAAAGGCATGATTTTTTTGTGATTAATTGAAGGGACATAAAGTTGGTAGGAATAAATGTGTTTAATGAGAATTGCGCCCGCTCAGATAGATCAGATGGCTAAGTCTCTTTTGATTAGTCATAAGTGATAGTACAAAAGTACAAATTACGTTGACAATAAGGTTCAAGTGCGTCAACAATGGTATCCAATTATTCTACAGCCATAGTTTGGTGTTTTCCTTGTAAATTGCAGTGTTTTCGTAGGCATATTTCCTAATCTCCTCTAGTTCAATGATATCCAACAGCCTTTTCTTTCCAGCAGCTTCATAATCCATGTTCACTTGCTTAATTGCTCACATTGCTTTGTGCTCCAATTCAACTGGAAAGTGACATGCTTTCCCAAAAACTAACTGATACGACGACATCCCTAATGGAGTTTTGTATGCTGTCCGCAATGCCCATAAAGCGTCAGCCAGTCTAGAAGACCAATCTTTCCTTGAAGGGTTTACAACCTTCTCAAGAATGTTCTTAATTTTTCGATTCGATACTTCGGCTTGTCCATTGGTTTGCGGATGATAAGTAGTAGTCATTCTATGATTTACTCCATATCTCTTCAGTGCGGCTGCCACTTGGTTACAATGAAAGTGTGTACCTTGATCACTAATCAATGCCTTTGGTGTGCCAAAGTAGGTGAGTATATGCTTGTTAAAAAATTTAAGCATTGTCTTTGCATCATCCTTTGGGACTGCAACAGTGATAGCATTACAAATGAGATATATTTTCTCTCTAAATTGGTGTTTTTATTGTCTCTTTTGTATCTCATTTAGCATACATCATAAGCATTTCATACTTAGTTTTTATAATTTCCAACTCATTGCTAATTAGTTTAAATTATCGTTATTTCTATATCTTTTTGTACTAATGTCGCGCAAACAACTGATGTATTACACATTAAAATTATCAGCGCAGGAACTCAGTCCAGAAGATTAATGTTGGAAGAAGAATGCAACCACAAGATCAGCTTGGAATTACGACCAGTAATGTTACCACACAAAACTTGAACCACGAATGAGTAAACTCAAGCTGAATTTACATATGGAAGCACCAGCGCAGGAATATCATAAGTGTCGCCGTAATTACGATCTCAGATTGTGGCTAGCAATGCAACGACAACCTGCAGATCTCTGAAGAAAACATTAAATTTGCGTGTGTGCACAATTGTACTCTAACTAACTTTGACAGCTGCAAAATCTAGACCTAGATTTGAGAATGGGAGGCTGAAACCTGTAACTTTTGAAGGCTATAAATAGAAGAATGAAGAATGAAGAAATCATCAAGAGGTAGAGGATTAAATTCTGTAATTTTTGTGTGATTTGGAGACTTTAGTTGGAACGGTGAACTGATGGAGCAAGGTAGCAACCACTTCTGACGAGAGATGCTTAATGCAAAGCAAGAGGAATGATTAAGGAATAGTCCTAGTAGTCTAGAGATAGTAAGCTTCGATCATATTCTTTAATCCTTTTTTTTACGCTGATGGACTCTAATGACAATTGAATGAATACGAGAGTATCTTTCATTGTTAGATCACTTTGACTCTTATTTAATGCTTTTTATCTGTTTATTCTTGGATCTAATCACATCAAACACGAGAGTGACTTTGCAGTCTGTCGACATCGAGAGATGCAGTGATAAGTTAGGTTAACAAGTAAGATATGAGAGTTGCTTGGGACTAGAAGAGATTCTAGTTACTTGTTCTTGATTGTACAACGTTGCTCGTACGGAGAGGTGGAGTGGTTGTGGGTACTTAAGTCTCGAGTAATTGGAAGATTGTTATTAGTAAAAGTTCATTGGTACGTTATTGCTGTGATATTTCATCTATACAATACCTTTTCGGCGCATCCAACGTTGTGACTTAGCGAAATCAGTTATCCACTCCAATCCTTTTCACTTGATCATATTTACATGTCATTCATTTAAATATTCAGCACTCAACACATTTGATTTACTTTCAGTACATTGACATTTAACCTCTGACATTCAACTCAGATTGCATTGACAATATTAACTATTTTCTATCAACTATACTTTCATCAACACATGTTCGCTTTCACATTGTTGTGACGTTTTAGATGCGATCAAGTTTTGGCACCGTTGTCGGGGACTTGGCGTTTGTTTGTTGTTTACTTTTGTTGTTACAATTAATTCTAATTACTTAACTCCTAACCTTTACTAATTTGTTTACTTTTCTATTGTTTTCTTTTTTAGTTTTGTAGGCGTTGCATGTCCATATGGAGAAATCCTAACAACCTTGTCAGTTTTGATCCGAAGCTTGAAAAGACATTAAGGAGGATAAGGCAAGAACAAAGAAGAATGGTTGGAAACAATAATGATTTACCACCATTGCTTCCATAAAATAATATTCCTTCAGTGCTGCCACAAGCAATTAATAATATACCACCACTGCCTCCACAAGAAGAATAAATGCAAAATAGGACAATAAGAGATTTTGTTGTTCCTATACTTGATGATTTACAACTAGGGGCTGTGTGACCGGCTATTCAAGCTGGTAATTTTGAGTTGAAACCGGTGATGTTTCAGATGCTCAACTTAAATGGGCAATATTATGGTTTTCCTCATGAAGACGCAAGAGAACACTTAAAATCATTTCTGCTTATTTTTGCATCCTTTAGTTAACATGGTGTCCCTAATGATGTCTTGAAAATGCAATTATTTCCTTATTCATTACAGGGTAAAGCGAGAACATGGTTCTTGGGATTGTCGGCTGGATCCATTACATCTTGGAATGCATTAGCAACACAGTTTGTTTTGCGTTTCAATCCGTCGAAAATGAATGCGAGGTTGCGTAATGATATTACTGCATATCATCAATTAGATGATGAGAACTTACATACAACTTGGGAGCGTTACAAAACATTGCTTCGACACTGCCCAATGCATGAAATTTAGCAAGAGACCCAAATAGATATTTTTTACAATGGTTTGAATGTTCAAACAAGGATTCTTATCGACACATCGGCTAATGGTCCTTTGTTGGATTGTACCTATAATGAAGCTGTAAGAATTCTAGAAACGATTGCTCAGAACGATTATCAATATTCAATCTCTCGTTCTGCATAGGTAAAGAATAACCCTGGAGTTCTTGAGTTAGATGCTATTTCTGCTTTGTCAGCGCAGGTATCCTCATTGGCCAATATCATAAAGAATATGAAGGGAACAAATAACATTGCCCCTATTCAAGTGGCCTAGCAATTGGATGCGCCGATATTTTCCTGTGAAGTTTATGATGACAATTATAGTTATGAGGACTGCCACAACATGCAGAAAATGCTTTCTATGTCAACAACATCAAAGGGGGTTCATTTGGTAACTCATACAACAACCAAACTCAACAACCTTGGGGGAATCAAAATGCTTCCACATTTAAATATGAAAATTCCTCAAATCAAGGAGGTTATCGACAAGGGAGTTACAATATCAACCCACAGTAGAATTATAATTAGAATTCGCAGGTGAGTTCTCAACAGATGCAGTCAAATAGCTAGATGTACCCACAATCTCGATTACAACCACAATAGTCTGTGTTGCCACATATGCAAGGACGACATCATCAACATCAATAGCAGTAGTTTTCTCAACCAAAGTCAGATCGTATGACTGCTCTTGAAGCATTGATGCATGAGCATATCACGAGAAATGAAGTAATAGTACAAGGTAACTCTTCTTCCATCCGAGCATTAGAAGCTCAGGTAGGACAGTTGGCTTCTAATCTCAACACAAGGTCACTGGGCACTGGGCACTCTGCCTAGTGATACTGAGAATCCTATGCAAAGGGGGAAGGAGTATTGCAAAGCAATCACGCTAAGAAGTGGAAAGCAGAAGATTGAACCAAGCAGTTCTGGCCAAGACCATGTCGATGCATCTGAACCATAGCAACAAGAAGAGAATGTGGCTGAAGGAAGTGAAGCAGAAGTAAATGAAGAGGAACCAACTGTAGTAACATCTATGCCTACAGTTTGCCAAACAAATTTGTCGACGTAACTACCAACGTCGACACCACTGAGTTTTCCACAACAACCCATTACTACAACACCTTTGTCATTTCCGCAAAGATTTAAAGAGAAAGTCCATGATAAAGAGTATGAAAAGTTTGTTTCTACTTTGAAACAATTACACATTAACATACCTCATGTAGATGCTCTTGTGTAGATACCCAGTTATGGGAAATTTATGAAGGAGCTACTATCAAACAAGAAGAAATTGTGCGAAATCAAGACGATTGCGCTCATAGAAGGGTGTAGCGCTGTGCTTACAAATAAGTTGCCAACCAAGATGAAAGATCCTGGCAGCTTTACAATCCTATTCTCCATTGGGAATCATTATTTAGGTAAGGCTTTTTGTGATTTGGGAACAAGTATTAACCTTATGCCTTTGTCTACTTTTAAGAAATTAGGAATAGGTTCGATGAAGCCTACTACGGTGACATTACAACTTACGGACAGATCCTTAGCACAACCTAAAGGCGAAATAAAAAATGTTCTTATCTAAGTTGATAAGATTTTGTTCCCTGCTGATTTCATAATCCTAGATTGGAAGCAGATAATGAGGTGTCCATTATCTTAGGGCAACCATTTCTAGCAACGGGACACACACTTATCGACGTATTCAAAGGAGAACTTATCATGCATCATAATGATGAGCATGTGACCTTCAGTGTGTTTGAAGCATCTCTGTCTGAAACTAAAGAGCAATGTCATCACATCGATGTTTTGGACGAGATCATTATAGAAGAATTTAATGCAAGGAGTTCAGCAATGTTAGATGAAGATACGGTGACATCCATCGAGAAAATCCTAGATGACTGTGCAGACAAAGAATAGGTTAACAATTGTGAGCTAAAACAGAATTGGTAATTGGAATCTTTAGATTTGTCTAACAGGACAATCCCACTGTTTAAACCATCTATTGAGCAAGCTCCTACCTTGGAGTTGAAGCCATTGTCGACATATTTGAAGTATGTCTTTCTTGGTGACAACGAGACATTACCTGTTATTCTCAATGCATCCCTCGACGCAATACAAGAAGATAAGCTCATTTTCATTTTGAAATAACACAAAAGAGCCATAGCCTAGAGCATTGCAAATATCAGAGGCATCAATCCCTCTTTTTGCATGCATAAGATAATGCTAGAAGATGAAGGGAAGCAATCAATTGAGCAACAAAGAAGACTTAATGAGAAGATGAAAGAAGTATTGAATTAGGAACTTATCAAATGGTTAGATGTGGGCATTATATACCCTATTTCTGATAGCAACTGGATGAGCCCTATACAATGTATGCCAAAGAAGAGTGGTTTCACAGTCATGACCAACGATAAGAACGAGTTGATCCCTACTCGCATTGCGACTGGCTGGCGAGTATGCATGGATTATCGTCGACTAAATGTGGCCACAAAGAAGGATCATTTCCCATTGCCTTTCATTGATCAGATGCAGGATAGGCTAGCTGGTAAAGCCTATTATTGCTTCTTAGATGGCTATTCTGGCTACAATCGAATTGCCATTACACCGGAAGATAAAGCAAAGACCACGTTCACATGCCCTTTTAGAACCTTTGCCCTCCGACGTATGCCATTTGGATTGTGTAATGCGCTAGCAACATTTCAGAGGTGTATGATGACAATCTTCTCGGACATGATCAAAGATTCCTTAGAGGTAGTCATGAATGATTTCTCTGTCTACGGACAGAATTTTGACCAATGCACTGACAATCTGGCAAAAGTTTTGAAGAGATGCGAGGACATAAATCTAGTTCTGAATTGGAAATGCCACTTCATGGCAATTGAAGGCATTATCCTTGGCCATCGCATATCTTGTCCGGGTATTAAAGTTGATAAAGCAAAGGTAGAAATCATCGAGAAATTACCATTGCCCACCAATGTCAAAGTAATAAGAAGCTTTCTTGGACATGCTGCTTTTTACAGAAGATTCATACGTGATTTTTCCAAGATTGCTAAACTGTTAGGCTCACTATTAGAGCAAAATAAAAAGTTTGTGTTCGATGACAACTGTCTAGACGCATTCATAACAATAAAGAAGTAGTTGTTACAAGCTCCAATTATCATTGCACCGGAGACGCAACCTTTTGAACTAATGTGCAATGCAAGTGATTTTGCTGTGGGAGCTGTACTAGGCCAAACAAAAGAGAAGGTAATTTAATTCTATTTACTATGCTAGTAAAACTCTAACTAAAGTGCAAGTTAATTACACTACCACTGAGAAGGAGTTGATAGCAGTAGTCTTCGCATTTGACAAGTTTCATTCATATCTTGTCGGTGTAAAGACTACAGTTTACACAGACCACTCTACATTAAGATACGTTTTCACAAAGAAAGACTCCAAGTCTAGACTGATACGATGGATCTTGCTCCTTTAAGAATTTGATGTTGAAATTAGGGATAGGAAAAGATCTGAAAATCAAGTAGCTAACCACTTGTCTCGACTGGAAGTTGGAAGTAAAGATGAGTAGACATCCCAAATTGTCAAAGCATTTCCAGACGAGCAGTTATTCTTTGTCGACACATCGCCTTGGTATGCCGATGTTGTCAATTACCTTTTGTGTGGGAAGCTACCTTGAATGCTACTGGTCACAAGAAGATCAGGTTCATACGCGATACTACAAAATATCACTGGAATGAGCCATACCTATTTAAGGTAGCATTGACAACATTATCCGTCGCTGTGTGCCTGAAGAGGAAATGACTTCAATCTTGCGACATTGCCATGATGCCCCGTATGGAGGTCATTTTGGTGGTACAAGGACTGCTGCTAAGGTCCTACAGTAAGGATTTTATAGCCTACATTGTTTTGAGATGCCCACAACTTCTCACAACAATGTGATCGATGTCAACGCACTGGCTCAATATCTCGTCACAATGACATGCTCTAACAACCTATCATGGAAGTTGAGCTCTTTGACATTTGGGGTATTAACTTTATGGGACCATTTCCAAACTCTTTTGGGAATGTGTACATTTTTGTTGCTGTTGACTATGTATCGAAGTGGATCGAGGAAATTGCAGTACCAAGGGATGATGCTCAGACGGTGTTGAAATTCTTTCACACATACATTCTCACAAGGTTTGGAACACCAAGAGCATTAAAAAGTGACCAAGGAACTCATTTTTATAACAACCAAATGGTAACAATGTTAAAATGATATGGTGTGAAGCATTGTATGGCTACTATGTACCACCCACAAACCAATGGTCAAGCCAAGGTATCCAATCGTCAAATCAAAAGCATCCTTGAGAAGGTGGTAAATCCATCTAGAAAGGATTGGTCTTCGCAGCTACATGACGCATTGTGGGCGCTTCGTACTGCATATAAGACCTCATTGGGAATGTCACTATATCTATTAATGTTTGATAAGTCTTGTCACCTACCAGTTGAGCTTGAACATAAGACCATGTGGGCAATCAAGCAGGTGAATATGGACTATGATGCTATCGGAAGAAAAAGATTGTTAGACATCATTGAGCTAGAAGAAATAGACCAACATGCTTATGAGAATGCTTATGAGAATGCAGTGACATTGTGAAGTGGGAAAGAATTGGAAACAAATCTTGGAAAGAATCTTGATCAAGATTCTACCTAGAAAAAGCAAGAGAACAACAAATAGGTCTGAACGAAACCTCCATTGCCCAAAATTCATCCCCCATTTCCAGGACGATTGAAACAAGATTAAAGAGGTAAGGAGGAAAAAGAGATCCTTAAAACGTTCAAAAAAGTCAAGGTAAACATACCGTTGTTGGATGCCATTAAATGAATTTCACAGTATGCCAAGTTTCTTAAGGAGCTTTGAACTAACAAGCGAAAATTGACTGGAAATTAAAAGGTAAACGTTAGTGAAAATGTATCTACAGTGTTATAGCGAAGGATGCCAACAAAATGTAAAGACAGGGGAATGTTTGCAATACCGTGCAAAATAGGCCACTTAGGAATTAAAAAAGCTATGTGTGATTTAGGGGCCTCTATAAATGTAATGCCTTTTTCCATTTATGAATCTCTTAACTTGAGTTTTTTAAGGAAACATGTGTTATAATCCAATTGGTAGACAAGTTTATTGTGCATCCAGAAAGAGTCCTTGAGGATGTATTGGTGAAAGTCAACGGACTTATCTTCAGTATATCCCTACTATTTTGGGCTATTTATGGTTCTTTTATCTTGTAGGGACTAAATTGAAGACAAAAGGAAATTTGGCATAAAAAGCGTGAATAAGGAAGAAGAAATGCCAAAAGTACAAAAGTGTTGAAGACTTAGGGAAAATTTTCAAGGAAGAGATTTATGGACATAAGACTTTGTTTAATTTTAAATTCTATTTTTAGGGTTGTTATTAAGGATTATTATGATATTGTTTAGATTTAATTTTAATTATTTTAAATATTATAATTTAGAGTTTAAATAGGATCCAACTAGGGATTTATTATTTAATTTTAATTTTAATTATCTTTTTAGAGTTTAAATTGGATCTAACTAGGGATTTTCATGTACTATACATAGAGGATGGAGTGACATGAATAGTTCACTTTCAATTTTTGGTGAAATCCTCCATCTCCCAAAACCCTAATAATTTCTTTTCAATAAAAATTATATTTTAATTAAACTTGTATTTTTCCCAAAAAGCACGAGCAACTAAACTCTTCTAGTTGAAGGTTATCAAAATTCCTCAAAAAGGTTCATGAGGCTTAGAACCTGTACTTAACCCTTCTCAAATGAGTATTCATCATCTCTCTACATTATGGGACTGTCGCTTCCGTCCATGTCCTTTTAAAAGTAATCTTTTCATCTTGTGCGAAGAGGGTAGCTTTGTATATTTTGAGAAGGTTGCACAGTTGGCTCGCTAACTTACTACATTAGAGGTTGTCTAGCCAAATAGACAAAATGGCGTGGTATTCGCCATTGAAAAGAGATGATTTAGTGTAAGACGGTTCCACAGGAGTGACAGTTGGCAAGAGTCAGGTTCCTCTAAAATTGCAAGGCTATAATTGGAGTTGGTGGTCGTAGGTGTCCTCTTCCACTGTAACTAGCTTATTCGATCACGAGAAGAACCACCTAAAAGTCTATGATTGAACCAAGGAAGAATTGAGATAATCGGAGGCTGGAATTCTCAAAATAAAATAAAAATCCTTTTTCTCAACTTGTTTATTTTCATAACTACAATTTCAATTTATTAAATCTCAATTCGTTCATATCTGTTTCTTTATTATTTCTCTAGGTTGAACACTTTTCCTGGGCACGACTGCGCCCGAGATTTCATCATACCAGAATCTATAGTAGTATAGTCCCTGAGGATTTGACCCTACTTCTTTTATACTATTATTTTTGGTGCTTCCAACGACACGCCACAGCTGTAACGTATGCGCAAACTGTACATGTATACACATCGCTCAAGTAATAAAGTGATAAGTGAGTTATTGTTCTCCACAGGGATCAGAAATGATATTGTGATTTAATTCAATTATTGTCATAGCAAAATAATGACCTGGTATAGTCAGTGTATGTTAATGTCATGACTTTAAAATAATGTTAGGGTAAAGGTTAGTAAATACTATGCTATGGCAAAGTAAAATATGTAAATATATATAAAAAATAAAAATAAATAAAACATTAAAATATATAAAGAATAAAAATAAACTAAGTACTGTAAATATATATATAGAATAAAAATAAACAAAATACTGAAATATATATATATCATTACACAAAATTTGGCTTTTCGTGACGTTTTCGAAAACGTCACGGAAAGTATGTGTTTCAGTGATGTTTATCATAAACGTCACAAAAAGTGTTAGTTTTTGTGAAAATTTCTTCAAAAAGGTAAAATAAAAAAAGTGTCATAGAAAGTAGAACTTTCAGTGACGATTCTGTATCATGGTCAGTGACGTTCAAAAAGGTAAAATAAAAAAAGCGTCACAGAAAGTAGCACTTTCAGTGACGATTCTGTATCATGGTCAGTGACGTTTTGTAAACATTGCAGAAAAGTAGTCTTTTTGTGACATTTCCTTAAACGTCACAAAAATATTCTACTTTTTGTGATGTTTTGACTAAAAGTCATAGAAAAGGAAGTTTTCGTGACGTTTATAGATAATTTTTAGTGACTTTTTAAAACGTCATTGAATGGTACCTTTTTGGTGACGTTTGTTTAAGATTTCGTGACGCTTTCTAAACGTCACCAAATAAAAATACTTTTGGTGACTTTTTCTTGATTCCTTTTTGTGATGGAAACCTCACTAAAATTAATCAATTTCTGTGACGTTTTTTGAATACTTTTTGTGACGTTTTTATATCTTTTGGTGATACTTTTCATAGCTTTATACAATTGTCACCATTATAAAATTTGACAAAAATATTCTAATTATCTCTCAAGGAATTACTAAAAAAATCAATTAAGCCCCTCTTTACCTTTTGCACCCAATTAAGCACTCCAACTAGTAAATTCCATTAGACAAGCCCTTTTATCGTTAGATTTAATGGTTGACCATTGGATTTAACAGTTGACCATCAAGTCCCCAGTTCATTCCTTGATGCCGCCATTAATAGTTACTTAATCAACAAGTAGCTTGGAAACTTGATCGGCTATTTAACGTCATAGCAATATTGTGCAAGCGTACACTGTTGATGCAAGTATAGTAGACAGATAGGAATCTGTCAGATATCGATCCCACGAGGATGGTTGTCTTTTTTCTATCAATGTCAGTGCAATAAACATATAAAAATGAGATGAATTGTGAGAATAGTTGTCAGAGCAATACTTTGAAAATAAAGATGAAATTTGATAATGATAAAATGGGTTTCCCAACGTGAAGAATCAACAAAATACTAAGTGCTCACAAGGTATAAAAAGATAAGTGATTGTCGATGCAATAAATTGCAATGAACATCTTACTAAGCTTAACTTCTATATTTAATCTAAGACTTAATCATGCACATTACCACACTTTTTGATGATGGCAATGGAACACAATTAAGAACAAGTGGATTAAATTCCTCAAATCCTCATGCAACTTCCGTTGTCATGCTTGTTAGCTTGAACTGTCAGTGTACTTTCCAGTGACAATGGTCGTAATAACATTTCCATGCTAAAAACATTCAAACCCAAAGATTAAACAGTAGAAGTAAGGTTGCATAAAATAACATTTAACCTAGAATTCATGTGTACTTCCATACAAACATGTAATATAAAGTAATCATCATTGTTAGAAAAGAAATATAAAAGAAACAACTAGAGAATACTATTCCTAGACAACTCGACTTACTCTCTCACTTCCCTCTTGTGCCACACTCAAGGCTCCTCGTCAAGAGCTGGTCTGCATCCCTTTCATGTCGGTTCACTCGTAGGAGGCTTAAGCCACCATAACCAAAACCTTCAAAGGATAAGTTGAAGAAGACAATGCATGAAAAAGACCTCCTCCCTCTTCTCTTTTTTTTTTTCTCTTTCCTTCTGAATATTTATCTTCTCCAAATTGTACAGGTGTCCTTTCATAAGAATCTTGCTGCCTCTATCCATACCAGTTGGTTATACTAGACTGGACAGCTCATACATTTTTATTCTCATTCGGACAACCGTCAGGTGTGGTGACAATCCTGGGCGCAATCTGGAAATACTCATGCAACGACATTAGTACCAAAACATGACAAAATTAAGGATAATTGGGCTAAGGTCTACTGGGTTATAAAATGCAGTTTACTGAACTGAAAATGCTAAAATATGTGTTAAAGATAACTAAATGGGGACAAATTAACCAATAAATAGGGAGAAAACATATGTTCTTTCTAATACCATCACACCCCTAAACTTTGGTTTTTACTTATCCTCAAGTAAAACAGAAACTAGCAAGGCTACATAAGAGTTTATCAAGTCAAATAATCATTTTAGCAACTTGAATCACCTAAAATCCAAATGAATGAGTCAAATTAAGATGACAGAATATTGCATCGACAATACATAAGTATGAATGAATAAGATTGCAACTTCATCAAAGCCAGCATTTAATCCCCTAAACTCGGCCTAGAAGATATTGTCGAATTTAGAAGGTCACTATCGTAATTTCACCCTTAGAAACCATGTAAAACAGTTATATAATATAATTTTATAAATGAATTAAGTCATAGTAAAATAGTTAATTTCCCAAAATATTAAATAATTCCAAACGTGAAAATTTTTATTCAAATTCTTTAAATAAATATCCAAAATCCTAAATTTAAAAATAAAATAAAAACAATATAATCCAAAAATAATTTGAAAATTTAATTTGAAAAAGAAACAAATCCCAAAAATAATTCATAACGAATAATAAATGAACATAATTAGAAAGAAGATATCCTCCGAGTACCAAGTTGCCTAAGTCCGATAAATCTGAAAAGGGAAACTGAGAGGGAATGAGCTAAAAATCCTAGTGTGTCTCTAAAGTGCAAGTAATCACAAAAACAGTATCACAGTAAATTTACAAAAACATTTTAAATGAAGCATACATTATAACTCAACACAAATGCAATAAAGTCACAAGCACAATGCAATACACCCAATAATCCAGCACACCAACAAAGTGGAAAGGTTCCCAAGAACCCTTCCCCATCCAATCGTCACCAATCAGAGTGGTTTTACTATCAGCCGTTTGAAAGGGTGATTACCACGACTTCCACTGTACAATCTCAACCCATGAACACACAGTAACGTGATGTCTCAATAACTCAATTTCAACACAATCTCATGATAATTCATCAGAGTTCACATTATATTCAGAATACCTAGAATCTAACAGATATGCACGGAAAAATCAACATGCAATACACAAATCAAATAAAAAATCTCAAAGATATCTTATCACAAAATAACATCACAGAACAATCATATAACATAGACAGAACACACAGTAAATACGTAGCACAATAGAAACACATAACAACATGTAGCACAGACAGAGACACACCTCAAATGGGCAGAAGCTCTAAAGTCGTGGAGAAAGTCTCCCTCGCTCAATTCTATCACCAGATCTAGCTGAATTAGAACCTACGAGAATAAATTCTACATTAAATCTATTACTATGCCACCTACTAAAATCACACGAAACAGAAATCATACTCACGTGTCACTATCGGAACTTGTGTAAGGACAACCTGTACATGTGGAGGAGGTAACTCGTCATTCTCAAAATCGTGGTCAACTACACATGGAATACCCTAAGTCAAATCCCTTATTCATTTTTCTTAGAAAATTTACTGAGTACAATAACTTGTATAATAGCTAAAATAAGGCTTTTAGGTTTGAATTTGACAAAACGAACATAGAATTCAAAATCAAGACGTCGAAAAATGACAGAATAGGGTTGGTAAAAAAAGTCAATAGTCAACGATCAATGGGTCAAAGTCAACGATTAAGGTAAAAGTCAAAGTCAAAGATCAAAGTCAACGGGTCAATAAACTAGTCAATAGATTGGTCAACAGGTTAATGGGTTGGTCAACGGGTCAATGGGTTGGGTTGGGCATTTTAATTTTAAGGTTTTGGTATTGAGATCAATTTGTGTTTAATTTGGGTTGAATGCTTTAGGTTACATTTAAGGCATTGGATCATTGGGTCTTGGGTTCCACATTATTGGGTTTAAAGGTTGAGATGGTTTTGGGTAATGTTTGGGTCAAAATTTGAAACACCTCGAGCATTGATAAGTGACCAAGGCACCCATTTCCATAGTAATCAAGTGGCGATAGCTTTGAAGCGCTACGGTGTGAAGCATCATATAGCAACAATGTACCGTCCACAAACGAATGGACAAGTGAAGATCTCCAATCAACAAATTAAAAGCATTCTTAAAAAGATGGTTAACCCATCTCGACAAGATTGGTCCTCGCGGCTTCATGACTCATTGTGAGCGCTTCGTACTACTTATAAAACTCCATTGGGGATGTCACCATATCAGTTGGTGTTTGGTAAATCATGTCACTTGTCGGTTGAATTTGAACATAAATCCATGTGGGCGATCAAACAAGTGAACATGGATTATGATGCTGCTGGGCAAAAATGGTTGTTGGACATTTCCAAGCTTAAAGAAATTCGATGCAACGCGTATGAAAATGCTGTCATATATAAGGAGAAAACCAAGAGATGGCATGAAAATATCATCTTACGATGATAATTTTCTCCTGGTCAGTTGGTACTTTTATTTAACTCATGTTTGAAATTGGATCCAGGAAAATTACGCTCAAGATGGTTAGGCCCTTTCAAAGTTTTCGAAGCATTCCAGCATGGTACAGGATAATTACGGATCTGAACAATGGTCACCAGTTTAAAGTAAATGGCCAACGATTGAAGCATTACTTGAGCCTAGACGTTAGAGAACAAAGCGAGACCATTAATCTGGTCACATTTACTTAATGTCATTGCAATTTTTACATTTACTTTTTGTTTTTTATTTTCATTCATTTTTTCAGTTTCATGTAGGAATAAAAAAATCTCCATTTTTTCGACACATCTGATAGCGCGACTTGTCGACGCATTTTGTGATGACTCCGCAAAGTGTTTTGGGAAAGAATCGTGTCAGTTGATTTCCATTCATCCTCAACAGTTGAATCAACGCAAAAAGGACGATCTGTGCCCTGGCATTTATTGGCTGCAAGCACAACGTATTACCATGCCAGCAGAGATAATCACGTCTTTTCACCATCAAAGTTTATAAAACCCTTCTTCTTCCGACTCTACTCTCACATTCACTATCTCTATTGCTACTGTATTCTTCTTCTTCATTAGTTTTTCTGTAAACTACTCTCACTTTCTTTTTTTAGAAATCACGGTCAGAACACGTAGAGCTAAGACTCCATCCAAGTCATCTGCGAAATCATCGGTCGTCATAGTTAGAAACACTGAACAACCACCCCCGAGAGAGCATGTCTTTTTTCTCTCAAAGGCGACGAAAGACTGATATCACGATGTGATGATAAAGAGGAACTGTCACCTTGAATAGGGTTTTCAATTGTTCCCATATCGAACATTGGGGAAACAAGTAGCTAGAACAATTTCTCGACTACCTTAGGAATGATTTTGTGACTATCTGGCTAGTTACTCCCTAACCACGGTAAGGGAATTTTACGCTAATCTGGTTATTTCCGAATAGGAATTTGTTTTTTTTTTCGTGAAGGCTTGGAGCGCTAATCACATCAATGTGCTTTTCCATATTGTTGAAGGAGAAGACGCGCACATTAAGTTATTCGAGAACTTAACTGAAGAAAGTGTTGACATTGTGTTGCAAGACTTATGCGTCGATGGTGTAGTATGGACTGGCAACAATCCTAATAACTACACGATGCATAGACGCTACCTAACCACTCAAAGCAAGGTATGGTTCCATTTCATTAACTGCTGCCTTCTACTGTCTACCTACAATACCACTGTGATGCAGGATCGCATGTGCCTCTTACATTCTATATAGAAAGGATGTCAAATTGATGTCGACATAATCCTGCATAATGACGCTACAAGCAAGCAGACATATCTTACCTTTCCCCTCTCTAATAATGATGTTATGCAAGCAAAAGGGCATTGTGCCTCGTGATGGTGAAGAAGTTTTGAAAAACAAGGGGCCCATCAATGACACCTCGGTGGAAAGGATGACCAGAGGGAAAGAAACCCCTTTGGTGAAAGAAGTACCCAAAAAGTGAGAGAAAGGCAAGGGGAAGAAAAAGGAGAAACAAGCTACTACGCCCACAGATCCTCAGTGTGGAAGAAGTTAACTGAAATAGAACAACTTGTTGACTGCATGGATATGCGACAAATTCGACTTGTCAGCATATTGAAATAGATGGATTATAGGAAAAATCTCTTCTATGCTTATACAAGGGCTTGGAACAATTTTATTGTTACCACATTAAGAAGTTTGAGCCTGAACCCCATGCCAGAGTTCCCTAATTTTCCTCTATTATTAGGGAAGCCCCATCGTCATCTTAGCAACCTTTTTCTGAAGGTAGGCCTCAGCCCATCCCATCCTCAACTAGGATCTACATCTCTGATGATGAGGGTCACGAAGGACACTCCAAGGTTATGGAGGACTGTTTCAGACCCATCGCCAATCTTTTCAAGGATGAATTTTTGAATTGTCTTGGGGCCAACATGGCAAAATGAGAGGCTGCAACTAAGGAAGTGTACACACCAATCATTTCTATGGATCTAAAAGTTGAAGCAAGAGAGGGAAAAGATTAGGAAGGCATAGAAGAGAAGGAGAAATATGAGGAAGAGAAAGGAAATGAAGAGAAGAAGGACGAAGACAAAGAAGATGCCCCGACGAATTTAGAGGAGAAATTTGTCGACGCACCCACTAGTGTAGGGGCATCTGATAAAGATTTGGCCACACCTAGAGTGAGCCAAGTCAAGGTAGTCACCATCAGCAATGAGGATTCTAATCCTCTAGCCACTGTGCCCTATGTGGCAACACTTGCTGAGATTCACCCATCCGACATGACCATCGATGAAGCCTCCACTCAACCGGCTATGATGGAACAATTTGTTGCACCAATTGACTCTAAGGAAAAGTAGAGAAAAAGAAAGGACAAGAAGAAGAAGAAGAAAAAGAAAACCAAGACAACCACATCATCGACTGCAAAAAACTGAGTTAGTTTTACTTTTTCGGAGTTAGTTTAGATGCATGCATATCATTTAGTTGTCATTGCATTTTTATTTGTCTCTGCATTTTACTCATTAGTTATTTACATTGTCATTGCATTTCCATTCTTATTTGTATACTATTGTCACTGCATTGGGGACAATGCAGACATTAAGTTTGGGGAGAATATGTATGAAATGGAAATGCAATTGCACCCACATATTTGAGAATTTGCTTGTCTTCTTAGATAAATGAAAATATGTAAAGTTAAAATGAAAATGTGACAACAATTTTTATTTTGTTTAAATCTTGAATTGTTTGGGATGCTAATGAGTGAATTGGATGAATGTGATTGAATATTGAATCCTTCTATTTTTGGATGAATGGTTGAAATTGCATTCGTAATGAATGGGTAATATCAATCTTTGAATCTTGAATTGACTTACCAATTGCAGTGAAATCTACTAATAAGACACCCTAATGTGGGAGCATTGTGGCTTATCAAGGGAGAACACTGCATGTGTTATTAAAATATTCTAGCCAAAGACTGTCACTGCAAGAGTATGTGTTGGCACAATTACATGCTCCCTAGGGGTTTGTTGCACCCCATCGTTACTGCCTAGGACCAAGAGTATAGTAACGCAATGACATCTTTCAGTCGCATTAAAAAAATAAAGAATATATATATTACACAATAAATGTTGCATGAGGTTAAGAAGATTTGAGATTCAGGCATGATGTTAACATTAGTGAAGTTGCAATCTTGCTAATTCAGGCCTACAAATTGTCGGCGCATTATTTTATCTTATGAATGCAATTTGTACATTATGATTCTAGAGAATTTAAGTTGCCAGAATGATGATTATGGTAACAAGTTTTGATTATGACTTTGCTAATTTTTATTTACTTGAGGACAAGTAAAAACTCAAGTTTGGGGTATGATAGTATTAAAAATGACACTTATTTTCTCCCTAACTTAGTGTATAAATTGTTCCTTTTGTATCATATTTAGCATGCATGTTTAGCATTTCATACTTAGTGTTTGCATTTTCTAACTCAGTGTTGTATGACTTTAATTCTTTTCATTTTATCTTTTTTTTTACTACTAATGTCGTCGTATATATCATAAGTTTTGCATCTGAAGTTGTCAGTGCATAGACTCACCTCGAAAGATCAGTGTTGAAAAGAATTCAAAGATGTAGCCACAAATTTAACCTGGAATTGCAGCCAAAGATGTCATTGCATGAATACCTCTACCTCGAACAAGTGAGTTCACGCTACAAACATACCTAGAAGCACCAGCGCAGGAGAATGCCAAGTTGTCGCCGCAATTAAAGATCATGAATTGTGCCTAGAGATACTGCTACAACCTGTAGATACCTGATGAATATACTAGATCTGCATGAGTGTACAGCTAGAAATAACCAACTTGTACAGCTGCCAAAGAGGTTAGATCTGAGAAGGGAAGAGATCTGAAATTCCCAGAGCTTATAAATAGGAGGGAAAGGAAGAAGATGGATATCAAGTAGTGAAGATTTAAACCATAAACATTCTCTCATTCTTAAAGGTTAGCTACCATGGAAGTCTAATCCGGAGGACGGTGATCTGATCCAACAAGGGCATATAGCTAGATGTACCCATAATCTCGATTACAGCCACAACAGCCTGTGCTGCCACATATGCAAGGACGATACCATCAACCACAATAGTCTGTGCTGCCACATATGCAAGGACGATACCATCAACATCAACAACAGTAATTTTCTCAACTAAAGTCAAATCTTATGATTGCTCTTGAAGCATTGATGCGTGAGCATATCACGAGAACTGAAGTAATAGTACAAGGTAACTCTTCTTCCATCCAAGCATTGGAAGCCCAGCTAGGACAGTTGGCTTCTAATCTCAGCACATGGTTACTAGACACTCTGCCTAGTGATACTGAGAATCCTATGCAAAGAGGGAAGGAGAAATGGAAAGCAATCACGCTGAGAAGTGGCAAGCAGACGGTTGAACCAAGCAGTTTTGGCCAAGACCATGTTGATGCATCTAAACCAGAACAACAAGAAGAGGATGTGGCTAAAGGAAGTCAAGCAGAAGTAAATGAAGACGAACCAACTGTAGTAACATTTATGCCTATAGTTTGCCCAACAAAGTTGTCAATGCAACTACCAACATCGACACCACCAAGTTTTCTACAACAACCCACTACTACAATACCTTTGCCATTTCCATAAAGATTTAAAGAGAAAGTCCAAGATAAAGAGTACCAAAAGTTTGTTTCTACTTTGAAACAATTACACATTAGCATACCTCTTGTAGATGCTCTTGTGTAGATACCTAGTTGTGGGAAATTTATGAAAGAGCTACTATCAAAGAAGAAGAAATTGTTCGAAATCTAGACGATTGCGTTCACAGAGGGGTGTAACGCTATGCTTACAAATAAGTTGTCAACCAAGATGAAAGATCCTGCCAGCTTTAAAATCTCATTCTCCATTGGGAATCATTATTTAGGTAAGGCTTTATGTGATTTGGGAACAAGTATTAACCTTATGCCTTTGTCTACTTTGAAGAAATTAAGAATAGGTTTGATGAAACCCACTGTGATGACATTACAACTTGCGGATAAATCCTTAGCACAACTTGAAGGCCAAATCAAATACATTCTTGTCCAAGTTGAAAAGCTTGTATTCCTTGCTGATTTCATAATCCTAGACTGCGAAGCAGAAAAGGAGGTGCCCATTATCTTGTGGCAACCATTTCTAGCAAAGGGATGCACACTTATTGACGTATTCAAAGGAGAACTTATCATGGGTCATAATGATGACCATCTGACCTTCAGTGTGTTTGAAGCATCTTTGTCCAAAACAAAAGAACAATGTCATCACATCAACGTTTTGGATGAGATCATTATAGAAGAATTTAATGCAAGGAGTTTAGCAATGTTAGATGAAGATGCGGCGACATCCATCGATGAAATCCTAGATGACTATGTAGACAAAGAACAGGTTAACAATTGTGAGCTGAGATAGAATTAGCAATTGGAATCTTTGGATTTGTTTAACAGGACAATCCCAGTGTTTAAATCATTTATTAAGCAAGCTCTTACCTTGGAGTTTAAGCCATTACCGAGACATTTAAAGTATGTCTTTCTTGGTGACAACGAGACATTACTTGTTATTATCAACACATCCCTCGACGCAATACAAAAAGATAAGCTCATCGCCATTTTGAAAGAAAAAAAAAGAGCCACAGCCTGGAGAATTACAAATATCAAAGGCATCAGTCCTTCTTTTTGCATGCATAAGATAAGGCTAGAAGATGAAGGAAAGTAATCAATTGAGCAACAAAGAAGACTTAATGAGAAGATGAAAGAAGTAGTGAAGAAGGAAATTATCAAATGGTTAGATGCGGGCATTATATACCTTATTTCTAATAGCAATTGGGTGAGCCCTGTCCAATGTGTGCCAAAAAAGAGTGGTTTCACAGACGTAACCTATGATAAGAACGAGTTAATCTCTACTCACATTGCGATTGGCTAACGAGTATGTATGGATTATCATCGACTGAATGCGGCCACAAAAAAGGACCATTTCCCACTACCTTTCATTGATCAGATGTTGGATAGGCTAGCTGGTAAAGCCTATTATTGCTTCTTAGATGGCTATTCTGGCTATAACCAAATTGCCATTGCGCCAAAAGATCAAGCAAAGACCACGTTCACATGCCCTTTTAGAACCTTTGCCTTCCGACGTATGCCATTTGGATTGTGTAATGCGCCAGTAACATTTCAGAGGTGTATAATGGTAATATTCTCGAACATGATCAAGGATTCCTTAGAGGTATTCATGGATGATTTCTCTATCTATGGACAGAATTTTAACCAATACGCTAACAATCTGGTGAAAGTTTTGAAGAGATACGAGAACACAGATCTAGTTCTGAATTGGGAGAAATCCCACTTCATGGCAACTGAAGGCATTGTCCTTGGCCATCGCATATCTTGTCAGGGTATTGAAGTTGATAAAGCAAAGGTAAAAATCATTGAGAAATTACCACTGCCCACCAATGTCAAAGCAATAAGAAGCTTTCTTGGACATGTTGGTTTTTACAAAAGATTCATGCATGATTTTTCCAAGATTTCTAAACTTTTAGGCTCACTATTAGAGCAAAATAAAAAGTTTATGTTCGATGACAACTGTCTGGATGCATTCATAACAATAAAGAAGCAGCTGGTACAAGCTCCAATTGTCATTGCACCGGACTAGACGCAACCGTTTGAACTAATGTACGACACAAGTGATTTTGCTGTGGGAGCTATACTAGGCCAAAGAAAAGAGAAGGTATTTCATTCTATTTACTATGCTAATAAAACTCTAATTGAAGCGTAGGTTAATTACACTACTACTAAGAAGGAGTTGCTAGCAGTAGTCTTCGCATTTGACAAGTTTCGTTCATATCTTGTCAGTGCAAAGACTACAGTTTACACAGACCACTCTGCATTAAGATACCTTTTCACAAAGAAAGATGCCAAGCCTAAAGTGATATGATGGATCCTACTCCTTCAAGAATTTAATGTTAAAATCAGGGATAGGAAAGGTTCTGAAAATCAAGTAGCTGACCACTTGTCTCGACTGGAAGTTAGAAGTAAAGATGAGCAGACGTCCCAAATTGTCAAAGCATTTCCAGACGAGCAATTATTCTTTGTCGACACATCGCCCTGGTATGCCGATATTGTCAATTACCTTGTGTGTTGGAAGTTATCCTTGAATGCTACTAGTCACAAGAAGATCAGTTTCATACGCGATGTTGCAAAATATCACTAAAAATAAGTCATACCTATTTAAGGTAGCGTTGACAACATTATCCGTCGCTGTGTACCTAAAGAGGAAATGACTTCAATCCTACGACATTGCCATGATGCCTCGTATGGAGATCATTTTGGTGGTACAAGGACTGCTACTAAGGTCCTACAATCAAGATTTTATTGGCCCACATTGTTTTGAGACGTCCATAACTTCGCACAACAATGTGATCGATGTCAACGCACTGGCTCAATATCTCGACGAAATGAGATGCTCCAACAACCTATCATGAAAGTAGAGCTCTTTGACGTTTGGGGTATTAACTTTATGGGACCATTTCCAAACTCTTTTGGGAATGTGTACATTTTCGTTGCTGTTGACTATGTATCGAAGTGGATCGAGGCAATTACGGTGCCAAGGGATGATGCTCGGACGGTGTTGAAATTCTTTCACACATAAATTCTTACAAGGTTTGGAACACCAAGAGCATTAATAAGTGACCAAAGAACTCATTTTTATAAGAACCAAGTGGCGACAGCATTAAAAAGATATAGTGTGAAGCATCATATGGCTACTACGTACCACCCACAAACCAATGGTCAAGCCGAGGTATCCAATCGTCAAATCAAAAGCATCCTTGAGAAGGTGGTTAATCCATCTAGGAAGGATTGGTTTTTGCGGCTACATGATGCATTGTGGGCGCTTCGTACTGCATATAAGACTCCATTGGGAATGTCGCCGTATCTATTAATGTTTGGTAAGTCTTGTCACCTGCCAGTTGAGCTTGAACATAAGGCCATGTAGGCAATCAAGCAGGTGAATATGGACTATGATGCTGTCGGAAGAAAAAGATTGTTGGACATCACTGAGCTAGAAGAAATACGTCGACATGCTTAAGGCCATGTAGGCAATCAAGCAGGTGAATATGGACTATGATGCTGTCGGAAGAAAAAGATTGTTGGACATCACTGAGCTAGAAGAAATACGTCGACATGCTTATGAGAATGCCGCAATATACAAGGAAAAGACCAAGAGATAGCACGACAATATCATCTTGCGTCGATAATTTAGTCCTGGTCAGTTAGTACTTTTATTTAATTCACGTTTAAAATTGCATCTAGGTAAATTGCGATCAAAATGGTCAGGCCCTTTCAAAGTTGTCGAACCATTTCAGAGCGGTGCAGTGACAATTGAAAATTTAAAGGATGGACAACAATTCAAAGTGAATGGTCAACGTCTAAAGCATTATGTGAGCCCAGATGTTAAAGAACCAAATGAGGTCATCAACCTGGCCACATTTAAATAATGTCGACACATTTTTTTGTTTACTTTTATTTGTTTCACTTGTGTTGTTTCAAATTCCTTTCAAAAATAAAAATCGTCTTTTTGTCGAAGCATCGAAGCACGAATTATCGACGCATTTTGTGTGAGTCAGCATAGCTTTTTCAGTAAGAATCGCATCTGTAATAGCCCAAATTTCAACAGTGTCGAAAACAGTAATTTTGGGACCACAAATCCGACGAGTGAGTTGTAAATATTATAATTTAATATTTATGAGCCAAATATGGTATTAAAATAAATTTTTAACATGTCAATTTATGCTATTTGATCGAGTGATTTGATTTATGTGGTAAATCCTTAAAGTCAATTGGTTTTAAAAACTAAGGTATTGGGACCTCGTTTTTATAAACCGAGCTTATAAATATTTTTATTAAAAATTTACGGAAGGATTATTTAGGTGTATTAAAGTTTGGTAAAGAAATTATAACATTTAAATTATTAATTGAGTAAAAATGACTAATTTGAAAAAGGTGCAAAAGATTGTGCTTGTTGTCAAATGAACTAAATAAAATTAAATAAAGGAAATGGTGGATTTGCATGTCAATATTGCCATATATCAAGTTAGTGGGTGTTGGTGGAGTTAAAAGTATTATTAAACTAAATGTTATAATGGCTAAATAATTGTTTATTTAATTATTATCCAAAGTATGAAATAACAAAAAGAGAAGAAAAGTCTCTTTATTCTCTTCTTCTCCAACGACATTAAGAGGCAAAATATCAGGTTGGAAAGCTTTGAATTTTGGCTGGAAGAAGGATTGCATGTAAGTGTTTTAAGTTTCCATTTTTAATGATTTTGCATATTTGAGACCTTTGAAACTAGACAAAGCTTGGTTAGGGACTGTTTTGATAAATGATGATAAATATAGGGACTGTTTTTTAGGACGTGAAATGCTCTCAAAATGGTGAGTAAAGTTAGAAGTTTTAGGAGTTAAATTAGTTAATTTGTGAAATGATTTCTTTATTAGTAGCAAATTTTGAGGTTTTAAATAGTTTAAAAGAAATCAAAGAAGAACTCCATTAAAGAAGCTTGAAATTTCGGCACAATAGGTCCTTACATGTAAGTGAATTTGCTTGCATTTTTATTATATTTTGGTATTTTTGAGATCCTTGAAATTAAACAAAGCTAGATTGAGGGTCAAATTGAGAAGATTACTAATGTATAAAGACTGATTTTTTAAGTTGTGAATGCTCTTGATTTGCTGGCTGTGTGCTTGAGTTGGAATTGTGTTTTAGCTCATGTTTTTTTTATGTAAAGTTTTACTAGCATTTTTGTTATAGGAAATTAAGTGTTAAAAATTGAGGTCTATATTGGATTAGTGGTGAAAATTTTATTTTAAAGGACTGTTTTTCTTTGAATATTAGTGTGCTGGAAAAATGTTGAGGAAATATTATTTTTAATGGATATTTGTAGTGAATTTGTGTAGTGGGTTTTGATAGAACCAAGAGGATTTGGTTTTTATAAAACTTAAATGGCATGTAGTAAATATAAATCTTAAGAGTTTAAGGGCTGTTGGGAAATTATATAAATGCATATATGTTCGGTTGGATGGGAGAATTTTATAATCATTGAATTAATTAGTTTTCATTGTGAAAAGGATTGAGTTGAGCTAATGAAATAGTTTAAGGGTTATAAGTGTGATAAATATTATGTAATAGTTAATTAAATTAAATTATTGTGATTACAAGTTGGTTGATTAGATAACATTATTGTGTTTAGATTAAGAAACCAGTAGAACAGTGGCTAATCGAGGAAAGAAAAAAAAAATTAAAGAGTAATCGGCTCAATCAACGAGAGTTAGCTTAAACTTTTTGGTAAGTTTGTAGTCCTTAAAACTTAAACTTTAATTATTTAATTAGTTATATTAATTAAATTGATATCAAATTATAGATATATTTATTTAGATGGTTGGTTGTATATATATAAAAGAAAAAATATGGAATGAATCATAGATAATTGATATAGATGAGTAATGGAAAGGATTTAAATTATGATATGATGAATTGTGGAATGATGTATTTATGTATTTTTCGCTTTATCAGAGGACTGTTATTTGATATTTAATTGTGTTCTTATATGTGTAATTGGATAATCCCATTGGATGGAAAAATTATGAATATATATGTATACATGTATGATTATGGAATAAATCAAGAAATACTCATAGTCATATGTTGTTAAATGGTTGAACCACGAAATGAGAAATTGTTAATCATGTAATTATGTAAGTGTGTTTCATTATCTTAAAATTATGAGTTCACTTTATAAATGTTAGATTGGATTCATATATGTTGTCATATATAATGGTTATTGTTGACATGTATAATCCTTTGTGGATTGATTTGCTTACACAGTTTTCAGGCTTTGTGCCTAGTAGGCTTCGTGCTGGTGTATTCAAGCTGTGTGGCTAGCAGGTTTAGTGCCGTTGTATTCAGGCTGTGTGCCTAGCAGGCTTCGTGCCGGTGTATTCAGGCTGTGTGCCTAGCAGGCTGCGTGCAAGTGTATTCAGGCTGTGTGCCTAGCAGGCTTAGTGCCGGTGTATTCAGGTTGTGTGCCTAGCAGGCTTCGTGCCAGTGTTTTCAGGCTTTGTGCCTAGTAGGCTTCGTGCCGGTGTATTCAGGCTATGCGCCTAGTAGGCTTAGTGTTGGTGTATTCAGACTGTGTGCCTAGCAAGCTTCGTGCCAGTGTATTCAGGCTGTATGCCTAGCACACTTAGTGCCGATGTATTTAGGCTATGTGCCTAGCAGGCTTTGTGCCGGTGTATTCAGGCTGTGTGCCTAGTAGGCTTCGTGCCGGTGTATTCAGGCTGTGTGCCTAGCAGGCTTCGTGCTTGTGTATTCATGCTATGTGCCTAATAGGCTTCGTGCCAGTGTATTTAGGTTGTGTGCTTAGCAGGCTTCATGTCGATGTATTCGGGTTATGTGCCTAGCAGGCTTTGTGTCGATGATCCAAGAACAAGTATTTAACTTTTGAAGTATAGTCGTCGATTTACCTTAATTACATTACTAAGTCTTAATCTTGGCATGTATATAGGATGTTTTAATGGTCATTCTGTTAAGGGGTAACTCAAGTTAAGACTTTAACTAATGAAGTATTTATTTGTAAAGACTTTTAGGGTGTGAAATTGATATTATGAATGGTTATAATGAATGTAGTAAGCCTTTAATCAATTGCTTGTGTTTGGTTGCCAAGGTTGTGAATTGCGGAGTTATTCATGCTCAATTGTGAATTGTTTAGTGTTTAGATAGGAAGCTTATAGTGGGTTATAGTTAGATATGAGATTTGTGAAAAGATGAAATGAACTTTTAGAAGCAGACTGAGTTGTGTTGGTATTTTGAGATTTGCTATCGGTAGAAACATCTAGGTTAAGTAGTTTGCTTATTGAGGTTTAAGGTATCGGTAGTAGCTTGCTCATGTATCGATAGAGCCCTCTTTACTTACAATAATTTATATGATAATCTTGTATTTTCTAGCTTATGTTCACTCAATTATTTTGAACTCTTAAAGATTAGTTTTATGATAATGAAAGGTTGAAATGTTAATTATTGTGATCTACGAATGATTGTGAAATAAAGATTTATTCAAATACTAGAAGTTTGTTATTGTGTCGAGATAGGGGTGCCACAATGTACGTATGTTGACGTGAGTGGTTGATGTTATCGTGTGTTTGTAAATGAGTTGGTTGTTGTAACATCACTTGACCCTAGTCTGGGGATGGATAAGGGTTAGGGGTGTTACAGCGTCGATTGATCTCTCTTCTCTCTCAAATGTTCAATCCAATGAAACAGTACGATCTGCATTCTGGCAATTAATGACTGTAGACACAACATTTCCCCGTATTTTTTTCAATCATCACGACTAGGTTATAAAACCTCTTTCCTGTAGATTTCTCTCTACTCACATCTTCCATTGTTGCTACATCTCGTCCCTTTCATTGCCTCTATATTCCTTTTTTGTTCACAAGCTACTTTTTTCTGCAAACTTCTCTAGCTTTCTTCTTCAGTAACAATGGCTAAAACCCGAGCATCGAAAAACCCTTCTAAGACTCCCTCTAAAAACACCTCAACAACTTCAACCACTGTGGCTCCAATCACAACATCATCTTGTCTACAGGGCCGGTCCTATTTCTAACGTCTGCAGTTAAGGACCGTTACTAGAATATCACGCTGAAGCTTAACCTCCACCCTGAACAAGGTCTAAAACTATCCCCGCATCAGGCCTTAGGGAAACTTATTGCCCGTACCATCAATCACCTTAGATGGGAGTTCTTTTGCGAACATCCCTCTAGTTACTCCCCTACACTGGTAAGGGAGTACTATGTCAACCTTATGGATCTGGAGCAAGAGTTCATTTTTGTAAGGGAGAGGCTCATACCATGGAGTGCCGCCCAAATCAATGTGCTTTAGAGAATCCCTGAGAGGGTGGACTACCACTTACCGTTTATACACCATTTGGATGATGAAAGCACTGATCAGATGATGAAGGGCCTCTATGTCGATGGAGCCACCTAGACTGGTAACGAGTTTCATAACTACATCAGGCATAGAAGATATCCCATAATCTTCAGCAATGTATGGTTCCACCTCATCAACAGTTACACATAGCACTACGGTGACATTAGACCGTATGTGTCTCTTATATTTTATCCTACACTTTTGACACATCGACATCGGAGAGATCATCCACGATCAAATGCAGAAGCCGCTGGAAAGCAAAATGGTATACTCCCATTCCCCTCTCTAATCATGTTGCTTTGTAAACAAAAGGGCATTATGCCCAGGGATGGTGAAGAGTTATTAGAGAGAAAAGGCTCGATCAATGACATCTCCATTGAACAGATGACTCGTGGCTAGGAGACACTAGTGGCCAAAGAAGCCTTGAAGAAGAAGGATAGAAACAAAGGGAAAAAGAAGGTAGAACAATCTGATGCGCCCATAAATCCACAAGTGGTGAAGAAGCTGGCTTTAATGAAAGTACATCTTGACCGTATTGACGTGCGCTCAATCCACACTGACGGTGTCGTCGATGACATGGATTACAAGCTGCATAAATTTTATGCTTACATAAAGGCTTGGAACGAGGCTATTATCGTCGCACTGCGCTAGATCAGCCCCAATCCATTACTAGACTTTCCAGCCTTTCCATCCATCTTCCACCAGATGCAATACTCTACCTCCGATCAACCTACTCCTGATGGTAGGCCTATCCCTGCACCAACACAGATTCACATTTCTGATGATGAAAACGAAGAAGGGCACTCGAAGGCTGAGGAGGATTACTATCGTACCTTTGCCCATCTGTTTGAGGACGAGTTCTCCAACAACCTTGGTACTAATATGGTTGAACGTGAGGCTATTATGGATGAAGGTGTCGACGTAGTGGAATGCGCTAACATTGGTCTTAACAAACCAGAGTAGCATGAGTATAAAGGTGCTGACTAGGGAGATGACCAACTAAAGGAAAAGGAAGAAGAAGAGATGGAAGAAGAGAATAAAGAGAAGGACTCTACCAAGGTACAGGAAGAGAAAGAAAAGGATGCCTCGACAACGATCACTGAGGATGTTGTCGGCACACCAAAGAGTGTGGAGGCATCAAGCTCGACCTGATTCAAGCCAGGCTGAGGTTGTTATGAGCAGAATCGAGGAACTGAATCCTCTTGCTATCGTGCCATATGTGGCACCGCTCGCTGAAATCCACCCATCTAAAGTGACAACCGATGAGGCCATCACCCAACTTGTAGAGGAGGAGCAATCCATCGAACCAGTTGGTACGACGGATAAAAAGAGGAAAATTAGCAAGGACAAAAAGAAGAAGAAGCACCAGGATAAGGATGAGCACCCAAAGAAGAAGAAGAAGAAAACAAAGACAACCGCTGCATCGACTGTTGACGAATAAGTTGGTACATTTCTTTTAGATATTTTCATGCATTTTTTATTGTCCTTGCATTTTATTTTGTCACTACAGTCCTTTTGTTAACTTAGTTTCATTGTCGTTGCATTTCCATTATTTCTGTATAATATTATCAGTGCATTGGGGACAATGCAGAAATTGAGTTTGGGAGGAGATAATGTGAAATGGAAATGCAATTACACCCACATATTTGAATTCTACTTGTTTCTTTGGTTAATGAGAATTGACAAAATTTCAACAAAAATGTGCCTACAATTTTTATTTTTATATGTAATTCTTGAATTGTTTTGATGATGATGTGTAAATTGGATGATTATGAATGAATTATGAGTCTGCTATTTTTGAATGAATGATTGAAATTGCTTCAGTAATGAATGGATAGTGTTGATTTTTGAATCTTGAACTAACTGACCAATTACAACGAATTTGTATTAATAAAAGAACTCCAATGTGAGTGCATTGTGACTGTCTAAGGGAGAACACCGCTGTAGATTTAGAAAATCATCTAGCCAAAGGCTGTCACTTCAAGAGTGTGTGTCAACACAATTATATACCTCTTGGGGGTTTGTTGCACCCCATCATTACTGCCCAAAATTAAAGGTGGAATAAGGCAATGACATCTCTCAGTCACATGAAAAAAAGAAAAAAAAAAGAAAAGAAAAAGAAGAAAAAAATTATATTTACTATAATTGCTGAAATTGTTCAAGGAAGATTAAGATTCAATGCATAATACTAGCGTTAATGAAGTTGCAGCTTTAATTGTTCATACCTATAAATTGTCGGCACATTATTCTATCATATGAATACAATTTGTGCATTAGGATTCTAGAAAATTCAAGTTGTGAGAATATTGATTGCGGTGACATTTTTACTTATGACTTTGTTAATTTTTGTTTACTTGAGGACAAGTAAAAACTCAAGTTTTGGGGTGTGATAGCATTACAAATGACATATATTTTCTCTCTAAATTGGTGTTTTTACAGTCTCTTTTGTATCTTATTTAGCATACATCATAAGCATTTCATTCTTAGTTTTTATAATTTCCAACTCATTGCTAGTTAGTTTAAATTCTTGTTATTTTTAAATCTTTTTGTACTAATGTCGACGCAAGCAGCTGATGTATTGCACAATAAAATTATCAGCACAGGAACTTAGTCCAAAAGATTAATGTTGGAAGAAGAATGCAGCCACAATATTAGCTTGGAATTGTGACCAATAATGTCGCCGCATAGAACCTAAACCTCGAATGAGTAAACTCAAGCTGAATTTACATATGGAAGCACCAGCGCAGGAATATCACAAGTGTCGCCGCAAATTATGATCTCAGATTGCGCCCAGCCAAGGCAGCGACAACCTGCAGATCTCTGAAGAAAACATTAAATCTACGTGAGTGCACAACTGTACTCTAACTAACTTTGACAACTACAAAATCTAGATTTGGATCTAAGAATGAGAGGCTGAAACCTGCAACTTTTGAAGGATATAAATAGAAGAATGAAGAATGAAGAAATCATCAAGAGGTGGAGGATTAAATTCTGCAATTTCTGTGTGATTTGGAGACTTTAGCTGGAACGATAAACTAATGGAGCAAAGGAGCAACAACTTCTGACGAGAGGTGCTTGATGCAAAGCAAGAGGAACGATTAAGGAATAGTCCTAGTAGTCTAGAGATAGCAAGCTTCGATTGTATTCTTTAATCCTTCTTTTACGCTGATGAATTCTAATGACAATTGAATGAATACGAGAGTATCTTTCATTTTTAGATCACTTTGACTCTTATTTAATGCTTTTATCTGTTTATTCTTGGATCTAATCGCATCAAACATGTGAGTGGCTTTGCAGTCTATCGACATCATGAGATGCGGTGACAGGTTAGGTTAACAAGTAAGATAATAAGAGTTTCTTGGGACTAGAAGAGATTCTAGTTACTTGTTCTTAATTGTACAACGTTGCTCGCATCGAGAGGTGGAGTGATTGTGGGTACTTAATTCTCGAGTAAATGGAATATTGTTATTAGTAAAAGTTCATTGGTGCGTTATTGTTGTGACATTTCATCTATACAATACCTTGTCGACATATCCAGCATTGCGACTTAGCGAAATCAGTGATCCACTCCAATCCTTTTCACTTGATCATATTTACATTTCATGCATTTAAATATTCAGCACTCAACACTCAACACATTTGATTTACTTTCAATACATTGACATTTAACCTCTTACATTCAACTCTGATTGCGTTGACAATATTGACTATTTTAGTGTGCAAATCTGACGTAATTACACTAACATCATTACTCGTATTTTATTTAATTTCAGTATTAGTTGCTCCAACATTTAAACATCAAGAACCCATTTCCTCGTGGGATCGATATCCGATAGAATTTTCTATCAACTATACTTGCATCGACGTGTGTTCGCTTGCACATTGCTGTGACGTTTTAGACGCGATCAAATAGCTTCAACCCACTTTGAGACGTAGTTAACAGCTACTAATATATAAAGATATCTAAATGAACTTGGAAATGGTCCCATATAATCCATACCCCAAACAGTAAACAATTCAACCTTTGTAATCGGTTGTTGTAACATTCCATTACGTCGAGATATAAAACCAGTGTGCTGACACCTATCGCATTGATTCACAAAATTATGAGCGTCCTTGAATAGTAAAGGCCAGTAAAATCCTGATTGGAGAACGTTCTCATGCCATCGAAATAACCTCCATAAGGAGCATCATGACAATGCTTCAGGATTGAAAGCATCTCCTCTTTCAGAACACAATGCCAAATGATGTTGTCATTACATACCTTGAATAAATACGACTCGTTCCAATGGTACTTCACTACTTCACGAAGAAATCTTTCTTTTTTATGGATTGTGACACCAAATAGGAGTTTTCCACACACTGGATAATTAACCAAATCCACATACCACGGGGTTGCATCTACAGTAAATAACTTCTCAACTGAGAATGCATCAATAATTTGAAGTATGTTTCCATCTTCGTTGCCAACTTCTAATAGAGATGGATGGTGTGCAACTTGATTCTCTGAACCTTTTTGGTCTTTTATCTCGATGTTGAATTCTTGCAACAGTAAGACCTAGCGTATCAGTCTTGGTTTTGCATCCTTCTTCATAAACAGATATCTAAACGTCAAGTGATCAGTAAATACGGTAACCTTTGCACCGACAAGATATGAACGAAACTTGTCGAAAGGAAAGATTGCAGCCAACAATTCTTTCTCTATCGTGGTATAATTGATTTAGGCCTATGTAAGAGTTTTGCTAGCATAATAGATGGCGTGAAATATTTTTCCTTTGCGTTGTCCTAAAACAGCATCCACAGCAAAATCCCTTGCATCGCACATAACTTCAAAAGGTTAAAACCAATCTGGTGCAATGACAATAGGTGCATTTACTATCTACTTCTTTATTTGAATAAATGCATCCAAGCATGCATCGTTAAAGAGGAATTTTTTTATTTTGTTCCAATAATGAGCATAAGGGCTTTGCAATTTTGCAAAAATCTCTCATAAATCTTCGTTAAAACCCCAATGCCCAAGAAAACTGTGAATGTCTTTCACATTTGTTGGTGGAGGTAATTTCTCAATGATTTCCACTTTAGCTTTATCTACTTCAATGCCTTGACTAGAGATGCGATGGCCTAACACAATGCCTTTAGTTGCCATGAAATGGCATTTTCCCTAATTTAGAACAAGATGTATGTCTTCACATCACTTCAATACTTTATCCAAATTATCAGCGTGATGATCAAAATCATTCTCATAACTGAGAAATCGTTCATAAAAACCTCTAAAGAATCTTCAATCATATCCGAGAATATTGCCATCATGCACCTTTAAAATGTGGCTGGTGCATTGCAAAGACCGAAAAGCCTACGACGAAAAGCAAAAGTACCAAAGGGGCATGCTTCATAGCAATTTGATTATACCCAGAATAGTCGTCTAAAAAGTAATAATAAGCTCTTCCAATAAGCCTATCCAATATTTAGTCAATGAAAGGAAGTGAGAAATGGTCCTTCCTTATGGCAGCATTTAGTTTGTGATAATCCATATAGACTCGCCATCCTGTAGGAATGCATGTAAGAATTAACTCGTCTTTGTCATTGCTAACCACAGTGATGCCACTCTTTTTAGGAATGCATTGCACTAGACTTACTCAATTGCTATCAGAAATAGGGTAAACAATTCCAACATCAAGCCATTTTATAATTTTCTTCTTAACAACTTCCTTCATCTTCTCATTTAATCTTATTTGTTGCTCAATCGATTGCTTACCTTCATTTTCCAACTTTATCTTGTGCATGCAAAAAATGAACTAATGCCTCGAATATCGACAATACTCCAAGCAATAACTCGTTTATGTTGCTTAAGAATATGAACCAATTTCTCTTCTTGAGTCACATCTAGTGTTGCGAAGTCAATAATTGGAAAAGTATTGTTGTCACCAAGAAAGACATATTTAAGATGAGCAGGTAGTGGTTTCAATTCCAGAGTAGGAGCTTCTTCAATAGATGGCTTGAAAATTAGAGCTGATCTATTGGCTAAATATAAGGATTCAATATGTCATCTATGCTTGAGTTCAATATTATTAGCTTCAACCATGCTGTCACAATCATCTAAGAATTCATCATCAGATGTCGATGTAAACTCCACAGAAAGTAGTGTGCTTTAGTCATTGAATTCTTCCTTAATTAGATCCTCTAACATATCGACAGTATGACATTCCTCTTTATCCTTGCATTGAATAGATTCGAAAACATTGAAGGTAACATGCTCATCATTAAGTCACATGGTCAGTTCACCTTCGTAAACATCAATAAGAGTTCGTCTGATGGCTAAAAATGTTCGTCCAAAGATTATGGGAACTTCCTTGTCTGCCTCGCAGTCAAGTATGATAAAATCAGTCGGAAAAAAAATTTATCCTCACAAACTAAGATATCCTTGATTTACCCTTCAAGTTGACCATCGATCTGCTAGTTATAATGTCATTGTAGTAGGTTTCATATGACCAATCCCCAACTTTATAAAAGTAGATAGTGGCATTAGGTTGATGCTAGCTCCTAAGTCGCATAAAGCCTTGCCCAAATAATGGTTCCCAATTAAGCATGGGATAGTAAAGCTTTAAGGATCTTTCATTTTGGGGGGCAACTTATTTTTCAAAACAGCATTATAACCTTCTGTGAGTGCAATAGTTTCAATATCACTGAGCTTCTTCTTCTTGGACAAGAGCTCCTTCATAAATTTCCCATAATTAGGAATTTGCACAAGAGCGTCCACTAAAGGAATATTGACATGAAGTTGTTTTAGTGTGTCTAGGAACTGTTAATATTGCTTATCATGCTCCTTCTCCCTGAATCTTTATGGAAAAGGCAAAGGTGGAAATACATTAGATTACGCCGACACCTTTGATTACATCAATAGTTTCGAGGGTCGGACATTAGGCATATGAGTGACAATTTGTGGAACTTCTTTGTCTGGTACATCGGCAAGCTCTTCAAATTCAACCTTCTCACCAAGAATCACTTCACCCTTACCAGTTTGTTTACCACTCCTAAGAGTGATAACTTTGTAGTGTTCTTTCCCCCTTGGATTGGAATTTTTCATGTCACTAGGTAGTGTGCCCGATAGTCGAGTGTTCAGATTCGAAGCAAGTTATCCTAATTGTGCCTCTAACATCTGAATAGAAGATGAATTCCCTTGCACAATAGCTTTCGTGCGAGTAATATACTCCCGCATGAAAGCTTCAAGAGCAGCTAACGGATCAAAACGAGAAGCTTGCGTTTACTGTTGTTGTCGATGTCCTTGAACATGTTGATTCTGCATTGAAGAGTGTTGTGACTGCGTTTGATCCTGGTGTGGATGCATCTAATTATGTTGATTGTAATTTTGCTATTGTTGATTGTAATTCCCTTGTCTTGGATTATAATTTCCTTGAGTGGATCTATTCCTATATCTGAATGTCGCAGCATTTTGTCCAGCATTCTGAGTTCCCCAAGACTGTTGATTGCGTGCAGAATTATTATAAGAGTTCCCATAAGAATTGTTGAGGATATTATTGATATAAAAGGCATTCTCTGCATGTTGTGGACAATCTTCAAAACTATGGTTGTCACCGCAAATCTCATAACAAATGGTCAGAACATCAACTCGTTTAGCGACCTGTATAGGTGCAACGTCATTAGTCCCTTGCATATTTTTTATCATATTTGCAAGAGAAGAAACTTGAGCACTAAGTGTAGATATTGCGTCCAATTCAATCACTCCCGGAATAGCTTTTACTTGTGCAGCTCTAGAGATAGTATATTGGTAATCATTCTAAGCAATTCTCTCAAGAATTCCAACAGCATCATTATAAGTACAATCCAGCAAAGGACCATTACCTGATGCCTCGATAAGATTCCTCGTTTGTGAATTCAACCCATTATAGAAAATCTCAATTTGTGTTTCCTGTTGAATGTCGTGCATGGAGCAACGTCGAAGCAAAGATTTATAAAGTTCCCATATATTGTGAAGATTTTCATTATCCAACTGATGATAAGTTGTAATATCATTTCGGAGACGAGCATTCATTATCGACGGGTTAAAACGCAGAACAAACTATGTTGCTAGTGCATTCCAAAAAGTAATTGAGCCGACATGTAGCCCAAGGAACCACGTACGAGCTCTTCCCTGCAAAGAATAAGGAAATAATTGCATTTTCAAAGCATCATCAGGAATGCCTTATTGACTAAAGGAAGCACAAATCAACAAAAATGATTTAAGATGTTCTCGTGCATCTTCATGTAGCAGTCCAGCATATTGCCCATTAGAGTTCAACATTTGAAACATTACTGGCTTCAGTTCAAAATTCCCAGCTTGGATTGTTGGCCAAACAACTCCCTATTGTAAGTCATCTAAGACAGGTACTACAAAATCTCGTATAGTCTTGTTTTGTATTTGATCATCTTGCGGCAGCGGTGGGTCTTTAACATTTTGTGGCGGTATCAGGGGTATGGCTGCATTGTTTCTTGGTAAAGTCATATTCCTTTGTTCTTGAAGTCTCTTTCGAATAGTTCGTTCAATTTCTAGATTAAAATCAGTAATAAACTCAGAATTGCTTCGGGTCATAAAACACCTAAAATAAAATATGCAAATAGCGACAAAAAGGAAGCAAGTTAGTAACAACTAAATATTATATAATAAAAATAAAGTGCAAAAACAAAAATAAACATCAAACGAACGTCATCCTCAGTAATAGTGCCAAAACTTGATCAGTTGTTTAACGTCATAGCAATATTGTGCAGGGGTACACTGTCGATGCAAGTATAATAGACAGGTATGATTCGGATATTGATCCCACGAGGATGATTGTCTTTTGTCTATTAATGTCAGTGCAATAAACAGATAAAAACAATATGAATTGTGAGAATAGTTGTTGAAGCAATACTTTGAAAATAGAGATGAAATTTGATAATGATAAAATGGGTTCCCCAACGTGAAGAATCAACAGAATACTAAGTGCTCACAAGGTATAAAAAGATAAGTGATCGTCGATGCAATAAATTGCAATGAACATCTTACCAAGCTTAACTTCTATATTTAATCTAAGACTTAAACATGCACATTAACCACACCTTCTGATGATGAAAATGGAACACAATTAAGAACAAGTGGATTAAATTCCTTTAATCCTCACGCAACTTCCGTTGTCATGCTTGTTAGCTTGAACTGTCACTGCACTTTTCAGTGATAGTGACTGTAATAACATTTTCATGTTAAAAAATTCAAATCAAAAGATTAAACAGTAGAAGTAAGGTTGCATAAAATAACATTTAACCCAGAATTCATGTGTACTTCCATACAAACATGAAATAAAAAGTAATCACCATCGTTAGAAAAGAAATATAAAAGAAACAAGTGGAGAATACTATTCCTAGACAACTCGACTTGCTCTCTCACTTCCCTTTTATGTGGCACTCATGGCTCCTCGTCAAGAGTTGGTCTGCATCCCTTTCACATCGGTTCACCCGTAGGAGGCTTAAGCCGCCATAGCTAAAAGCTTCAAAGGATAAGTTGAAGAAGACAATGCACGAAAAAAACCTCCTCCCTCTTCTCTTTTTTTTTTCTCTTTCCTTCTGAATATTTATCTTCTCCAAATTGTATAGGTATCTTTTCATAAGAATCTTCCTGCCTCTGTCTATACTAGTTGGTTATACCAGACTAGACAGCTCACACATTTTTGTTCTCATCGAGGCAGCTGTCGGGTGCAGCGACAATCCTGGGCGCAATTTGGAAATACTCATGCAGCGACATTAGTACCAAAACATGACAAAATTAAGGATAATTAGGCTAAGGTCTACTGGGTTATCAAATGCAATTTACCAAACTGAAAATGATAAAATATGTGCTAAAGATAACTAAATGAGGACAAATTAACCAATAAGTAGGGAGAAAACATATGTTCTTTCTAGTACATCAAAACCCAAACAAGTGACGAATTTTATGACCTTTTTACTAGCACCCGTGTTTGTTAGTACTCGTTAATGACTTCACCAAAACAGGTTTCAAGGTCTCAAACACCGAATCTAATCCTTCTAAACATGTGTTATTGTTTGTAAGAGCTGCAGTTAGATAAGATCTTGCATCACCCAGCTTCTTCGAATCACCTGATTGCATTCTCAGTTAAAATAAATAGAGTATGGAGATCATTAATCCGATTCTCCTCCAACGTTTTCCTCTCACATTGCTCCCTATCTATAACCACGATGGCGTCCATTACATTGATACCCAAAAAAGAAAAGGGGTAATTGTTGGGTGATCAAATTAAACAAATTGACAATTAGGTGACTAAAAGAAGAAAATGGGCAATATTTGGGTAACTTGTGTAATTTACCCTAATTTATAAATGGTTATAATATAATATGGTTAAAATATAATATAAGTCCTTATATTCTTCATAAATTTAAAATTTAATCTATGTACTTTAATTTCAAAAAAAAAATTAATTTCACTATTTTTTCAATTAGCTTCGAATTAAACACGAGTCCATATTATACAAGTTATTAAATTTTAATTTTAATTTTTTCATGAAAAAACTATACAAGTTATTTAATTTAAAATATAATATGGCTCTTTTTTTTCATGAAAATTAAAAAAAAAAACAAATATGATAAAAATTTTAATTTTAAGATTTTTAAAACCCTAAACTCCAAACATACTTAATATAAATATAGCATATATAATAGAACAATGGTAGATTCAATCAAATATTTAATGTGGATAGAATCTAATATTTAAGAATATAGTAATTCTATTAATTCTTTTTATTATTTAATTCTATTTGATTATATTTTAATCATATTGAAAATTTAATTTTAATTTAATCATAACATAATATATTATACATATTAAGTTTGGGTATAGGGTTTAAGAATAAAAAATTTCATTAACCTTATAAATTATTAAAAAAGAATTCAGGTTTATGCACCAAAAAAAGAAAAAAAAAATCAGGGGCTTGTTTATAATAAATCCAACAAGCCAACTGTAGGCAGCCACTAAGAAATGAAGCTTCTCTCCCCTTCGTTTTAGGGTTTATGAATAACCTGAATTTCAATCTCTCTTCTTTTGATATATCTCCGGCAATAACACTCCACCGTTTCATTCCATCCTAGAGGGTGGAGCTCCCTTGGTTTGTTGGGTTTTGGCTCAGATCGACTCTCGGGTAAGAATTCGTGCCTTTTTTTCACAGTTCGACTTCTTATTTCTCTTCTCATTTGAATCTTTGCCATTATCGTTTTTACACAGCTTTTCTTTTGGAATTACGGGTCGATCAAAGGCTGGTTGACTGAATCGGTTTCCGAATTTGGTTTTTGTTTTATATTGTAAGCAATTGAGTGAATTGGAATTATAAATCCGTAAATGGATTTTGGATTTCTTTGTCTTTGTTGTTTCAGAAAGTGATTTGTTAGTCATTTTATTTCACAGAATTCAATGTAACTTGATTTTAAAATAATCGAGACAATCCCAGGTCCACAATCTTTTACTCTCTATTTGTGTTTGGATTTTGGAAACCCCTGCGGCTCCGTGATCGGCGGCCAGGAAAACGGCGGTACGGTTTGCAATAACCAGGTTTGTCTTACATGCTTTTTCCATTATTTGCTTCTATTAATGGCTCGAATAGCATGGACTGTTGTTTAATTTGTTAGGTCTATAAGCTCTTTCAATTCGACGATTTATCATCCTAAAAACTATTAAGGGTTTTATAATTTAATGAAAGATTGAATATTGTTGTGATTGAATCAGTCAGTAGTTTATTTTGGAAGCTTCCAGTTTTCACTTTTGAGTTATCTGAAATTTTTATTTTGAATTCATTTTCGGATATGGGTGTAGATATAATCCTCTGGAATCCTTCAAATACATGAAAAAACTTATTAAACATGAGTCCATGTCGAACATTGACTTCCCCATAGGTTAGCAGTGTTGTATGAAGGCTTTCTATTGCTGTTGGTTATGATAAATGCAGTAATGTGCCTTGTTTGGATATGTTTTCGTTTTAGTTTGAAATCTTTCCATAGTAGATGAGTAGCTTGCTTTATGTTAGAAATATCTAGTTTTCGACAGATCAGGGATTAAATAAGGTAATTTTTGAAACCCTAAACCTAACTTGGTGATTTCCTTCTACTTGAGTCATGTGGTATTATCCTATTGCTAACCCCTCTTCACTTCTTCCAGTGCCTGGCGCAAGTTGTCTCCCGCCTTCAAGTTTTCGACGGAGCAGGGAATTAAATATGGTAATTTTTGAAACCCTAAACCTAACTTGAAGATTCTACTTCAATCATGAAATTGGTCTCTGCCTCTTGATCATTCTTTATATTCAATTTTCTGTTTTAGATCCTACTGCTTGTTACTCTGTCTCATCTCATGCACTATTTGTTGAGGGGGAGAATTTTTTTAAAGCTATCTGCTTAGCCGAAATTGTAAACCATAATTGCTTCTATTTTCCCTTACCCTGCTATTTGCGGCATCAAAAAGCGGCTATTGATGTGAAATTTGTTCACATTGCTATTGAGGTCTTTAGTGGTTACAGGCTGTGCTGCTACTGCAGAATAGCAGGCATGACAGTTACACCATTGAATGGTTATTTGTTTTGTATTTTTTTAATTAGATTCAGCTGCTTTTTGAAACTCTGATTACTGTTTTGGTTTGTGTTTCTTTTTGATTAATTAGATTCAGCTGCTATTTGAAATCCTGAATACTGATTTGATTTGTATTTCTTTTGATTCATTAGATTCAGCTGCTATTCAAAACCCTGAATAATGAGTTGATTTGTATTTCTTCCTAAATGCTGATTTGATTTGTATTTGTTTCAGCTGCTATTTGGAATCCTGAATCTTGATTTGTATTTTGTTTTAATTTGATTCAGCTATGGACGTTGACCATTACAACATCCTGGGTTTGCCTTCCAGCGAGGAAGGAGCTAATTTGACTCAAAAAGAAATTACCAAGGCTTACAGAGAAAAAGCCCGTGATCTTCATCCTGATAAACGAAAAGATGACCCAAATGCACATGAGAACTTCATAAAGCTCAAATCCTCTTACGAAATTCTGGTTGATGAAAAAACCCGAAAGCTCTTTGACGATCTCCTCCGGTGAAACGTGAACAGCAACATCGTTTTGGACTGCAAGACTCAAAGTGACGAAAAATGATGTCAGATTTGGAAGATAGGGAACGTGCTTCATTTGCTCCGGATCTTTCCATGAAGACTAAAGAGGAAGAGGAGAGAATTGCTAGGAAATTGAAAGAGGAGATTGCAAGAATACGTGCAATGCACGCGAATAAAGGTGCAAGTATGGGGACGGCCTCGGGTCAAGAAAAGGTGGGGAGAGAAGGGAACAGTGGGGTTGGGGGCCATGTGGGAGTGGATAAAGAGAAAGTTTTATAGGTTTCTTGGGAAAAAATTGGTGAAGGTTATACAGCAGAGAAGTTAAGGGAACTGTTTTCTAGGTTTGGCGAAGTTGAAGATATTGTAGTGAACAGTTCAAAGAAAAAAGGATCTGCGCTTGTCGTCATGGCTACAAAACATGGAGTTGTAAGTTAAGTTCTTTTGTGTGATTTTATACATTTTTTTGTTTATTTTCTCAAACTTGTTTTTTTTTCTTTGCAGGATGCTGCTACAGGCAGTGTTAGTGGGAATCTAGATAATCCATTGGTAGTTGTTCCTCTTAAGCCCTCTGTTGCAGAGTTTCCAGCCCCCAAGAAGGAAGAGCAAAGTGATCGATTGAGTAATTTGGTTGGAGCTGGTTACCAAGCTTTTGAAGACGCTGTTTTAAATAAACTGACAAAAGGTATGACCTTGCTTCCATTTATCGTACAGCTGATTCTGGCTAAATTTTGTCTGGTAATTAGATTTAAAATTTTTTTTTTTTTTTCAGACTTTGGCCTTTATTCCCCATTGTTGGGTAGGTCGGGAGTCATTAATGAAGTTTGAGATACACATTAGCCATTAAATCTGGTTGATTTTTGCTACTGTAAAGTAATTATAGAATGGAAAGAAAGCTATGCATTATTATCTGTTAGACTTTGATTTAGCTGTTCCACATTTTTAAGATGTTATTAGAATTGCTTCTGCCAAGCATTAGTGTTCTTAGAACTCTGTTATATCTTGTTAAATGCATCTTTTCCTACTTTTGTAATTTGAATTTACACCATGTGTTTTTATATTTAATCACTTCTCCTCGACAAATTTATTTATCTTTTTCATGTCTCATATTTATTATTGACCAGGCTGCCGAAAAACAACAAAAATGATGACAAAAAGGTGCTTAGGAGCACATTGCAAATGCATCAGTGGCATTTGATCTGCAGATGTTTTGCCAACATGTTCTAAATTTAATAGTTCGGGATTGAATTTCAGCTTTCCAAAGTTTACCTTTTACGAAGAGAGATGAACCATTCGGGATTGAATTTGAATTTCCAAGCTAAGGTTGACGAGTTGTCAGTATTCAAAGCTGATGGTCAGCAGAAAGGAGGAATTATCTCTCTACCATCACAATTGCCTCGAGTTGTTCCTGATCACTGTTCCCATCAATCCAATGCACCAGCCACTGATGTTAATCTAGGTTGCAGTCCAGTCAACATTTCTCAGGATCGTAAGGCTTAGTCTTCTTGATCATGCTTAGTGAACTTTATTTTCATTTTTGTTATTGGTTTTTATGTTTTTAATGTTTGAACTTTAGTACTTGGTTCATTTTCTCGTACGTTTTTGTCACTTTTAGTGACATTTTTAAATGTAACAGAAAATTAGGCAATTGTGACGATTTTATAGAGTTTTTGTGACGTATTCAAAATGTCACAAATACTCACTTTCAAAACATTTTTTATAAACATTTTGTAATCAGAACGTCATAGAAATACTATTTTCGTGACGTTTTTCTACACTCTTTTTGACGCTTCAAAACGTCACCAAAAAACATTTCTCTAACGTTTACCAATATTATTTGTGATGTTTTTAAATGTCACCAAAATTATTTTTCATGACATTTTTAAATGTCATTATAACTATTTTTCGCGACTTTTTTGTAATTTGTGACATTTTTAAACGTCACCAAAAATAACTTTTCGTGATGTTTTTCATCAGTCAACGTGACACTTTCAAACGTCACAAAAAATCATTTTTTTGTGATGTTTTGTTTTTTCGTTACGTTTAAAAATGTCACGAAAGTCATTTTTGGTGACGTTTCGAAGCGCCACAATTTACTTTATTTGATGTTCTTTTTGTGACACTTTGTCGCGTTTCTAAAAAAATGTCACGGGAAGTTAAAAATGGTCTTTTGTGATGTTTTGTTGCCTTTTTTGGTGACGTTTCAAAAGCGTCACGAAAAGGAAACGTTGGTGTATAGTGTGTGTGTGTGTATATATATATATATATATATATATATATATAAAAAATAAAGGACAAAATAGTTGGTTGTTTTGGTGTGGGAAAAGTAAATGCTGAAAATATAAATGCAAGAAAATAAATGGTAAACTGTAAATGCGAAGAGTTGAACAACGGTGGAAGTGTTGACAAGATATCAATGGGAGACAATCAATGAATAATAAGCTTGAATAAATTCAGAGTATATTCTTATATGCTTAAAATGTCATGGCAAACCTCTAACACTTACTACTCTATCACGCAATTTTTATGATTGTGATAAAAAACATTTAAACTCTCATCGTATCAATGTGAAGTGCATTGTGAAAAGTCCACTTGAATAAACAGTAATATATTATATTAACTATTAATCAAAATAAATCATTCAAAAACCGTCTCAATAAACCTAATCAAATAAAACTAAGAACCAAGGATGAACATAGGAGTTGTTGTCACCAGCCTCCTCTTTTTTCGACGCTCGGGCTAGATCTTGAGGGTAGAGCGTCTTCTTCCTCGTGCTTAGCCCTCCAATGGAGTTGTTAGCTTCATACCCTACTTGCCTCGAAAATTCACTTGTGATTTGCGCATTGGTTGTGCGTGATGTGCCTCAATTCTTTACTTAGATTTTCCTTTTTATATTGGTCACCCTTTCATCATCTCCCTCACGAGTATTTATAGGAGAGAGGCAAGCCGATATTTCTTGGATAGTTCAGCGTCCGTACGACTTCTAGAAGAGGGTTGGCAGAGTCACACCTTTAGCATGCTGTTCTGATACATTCTTCCAACTCATCAGCTTCCAACTGTCATCTTCTAAAAGATGTTATCACTTCATGTGATTGTCGTGGCTTACAACACTCTCAGGATTGCCGTGACATCAAAATTATGTCACGGCATAATCCTGCATCCTAGTTCCTTCTCCTACTCCAGATTCTACCACCGCACATTCCTTTCAAACTTAGAGTAAAAATACAATAAAATGTACAGCCAAACCTTTATGCATGAATGTATGAAAAATATTAAAATATATCCTAGAATGCCTAATTTCACCTAAGTTCAAGCACTTTCTTGAGGCTAGAAATGCATAAATTTTTTTTTTCGAGAGTTATTAACTATCTTCCCATACATCTTGCTATGTTATACATAAGACAGATAAGCGGAAAGGACAGTGGGAAATTTAGTTTTTTTATTTTATTTCTTGTCAATATTTGATAAGTTTATATTAATATAATTATTTATATTCTTGTGTAAGCGTTTGCAATCTTAAAAGTAAAGGGGTTGAGAAAATAAATCTTTGGTTCATTGGGAATTTGTAGGCTGAGGCCATTATCGTATAGAGAAAGAAGCGTATGAAATTGTAATTCTTCGTCATTCCTATTTTTTTTAATAGAATAATGACAAATCATATTTTTTCTTCTAATTTTTAGTATTGTTAATTAGATTTAAAAATTTTTCCAGTTTAGAGTTATCCATTATAGGAATTGGAATTGATGGGATAATGAATAGTTTATGCATGGGATTAGATTAAAAAATTCATTTCTCATTTTATCTCCTATTTGCTTGTGCTAGAAAAATGCCATCTTTTCTATTTCCTTTTTTTTTTCCTTTCAACTTTTCTTCTTTTCATCCATCCATCCAAGTACAACCTAAGATAATCAAGTACAAATAAAAACAGATCTCAAAAGAAAATTTGCAACGTCTTTTAATTGATGATCAAACTGGAAACACTGTCAAATAATCAATGGCAATGGATTAGCAGTCACTTTCCAAGAAATATTTCCAGGAAAAGAAATGTGATAGCCCGAAATCACAAGGCTGAAAACCCCAAAAAAGAAAAAAAAAAGAATTAATATGAAAAGAAAAAAAAAATCAACAAAGTGAATGAGGAAAATGAATATTCCACGATGAATGTACAAAAATTCAAACGGATATAGAACAGAGATCCTCAAATACTTGTCTAATGTTAGGCCTCTCATTTACTGGAAGAATACACTTGAGTGATATGGCTAGCAATTCATCCATCGCTTTCGTGTGTTCTTCCCCACCTGCAATGTCTCTGTCAATACAGTCCATTCCCCGCCCTTCTTCATCACACAATTTAACCCAATCTGTCAGATCAACTGCTCCTGATTGTCCCGATATTATGTCTCCCGCACTTCTTCTTGTTAACAATTCCATCAGGATCACTCCAAAAGCATACACATCTGCTTTCAATGATGGGACTGGTTTAGAAGCAAGAGCCAGCTCTGGAGCACGATATCCAAGGGCTCCCAGATTCAATATCTGCTCTGCAGTGCCAGTTGGTGTCATCAGCCGGTGAAGGCAATAATCAGTGATGCAAACATGGTAATTGGAGTCAGTAAGGAGTATATTCATCGGTTTTAGGTTTCCATGTGCCAGGACTCTATCATGGAGGTATAACAAACACCGAGCAACTTCTACACCAATTTTCAGTCTTTGGCTAAATGATAACGGGGAGTACCTCCGAGGAGTAGTCTCTGCAGTGCCACAGACATGTATATATTGATCAAATGAAAACATAAAAGCAGAATCTTGATGCATTCATGAACACTAGCAATACAAAACCTAAATTGCAAGACAATTGTAATGAAACCCTGCTCATCTTAAGAGTCGAATCGATTTATGGCAACAATGCCCATTGAAATAAAAGGTCCAGCCATCATAGAAACCTAAAACTGTGAGATACTTGCAAATTTAACTAACACTAACCTTCACTTTTTGTTAGTGACTTGGTAAAAGAAAAGCATAAAGCTTCATTCCAATAATGTAAGCCAGTATGAATAATCAAATCAAATAACAAACATCTTCTTTTTGACTAAGTCAGATTTCAAAGAGATGAGACCCTAGTCTATAGTTTCTACCTTTGTAACAATGTAATTTCATTTCATTATGAAAATTTTCAAGAACTTAAAACCTATTGTTATTAAGACCAAACTTTTGAATATTTCTCCACATTTATCTTGTTACACTTAAACTCTGATAGATGTTGCAATTGACCAATTAGGTGACCAATGAGGAAGACTCCATCATTTACGACAATCAAAGATGAAGTCCTGACAGGTCAATGACACTGCAAACATTCTTTTCAACTTCCTGCTCCATCTTTTTGCAAGGCAGAAAAACAGAAGGCATGGTAATGGGGATGTGAAAAGAGATGAGTTTAAAAGATGTTAACCTACAGGACTAACATATCAGAGCCATAACTCCAAACCAGATTCAAAGCATCTATATGTTTCTTCCTCTCAAATTAGTGCAATCATTTCTTGCCTACTTTTGAATATTAAGACCAAACTTTTGAATATTTCTCCACATTTATCTTGTTACACTTAAACTCTGATAGATGTTGCAATTGACCAATTAGGTGACCAATGAGGAAGACTCCATCATTTACGACAATCAAAGATGAAGTCCTGACAGGTCAATGACACTGCAAACATTCTTTTCAACTTCCTGCTCCATCTTTTTGCAAGGCAGAAAAACAGAAGGCATGGTAATGGGGATGTGAAAAGAGATGAGTTTAAAAGATGTTAACCTACAGGACTAACATATCAGAGTCATAACTCCAAACCAGATTCAAAGCATCTATATGTTTCTTCCTCTCAAATTAGTGCAATCATTTCTTGCCTACTGCCATGTTGTTTGACCTCCAAGATTTTGTACAAAAGATTTCCCTGTGCTGATTGATGACAAGTTCATCAGGAGCCGATCTAAATAGGTTATCATTTGAAACAACTATATTTATTCTCCTTGAAGTCGAGGCATTTGATTCTATTCTAAAATCAGTAACCAACATTGATGCAAAGATATAAGCACAAAACCACAAGAAATCTTACATGTAACAAAATATCACCTAACACTTGGGGCGGTAAAGTCTAGCATCAGTAACTGTGAGCACTGGCAACCTAAAATGATTATAGATGATTAAGATCACCAAGTTTTAGATTTAATTGACCACCTTATATAAGTGACAGAAATTATTAATACAAGTTAGGTTCATTTGACACTGATCTAACATAATTTGATCTCCATATAAGAGGTCAAAATCCAGTTGCACATCAGCGCATCACTTGCCTCTCCCATAGCTAGTTCAAAAGAATCACAATAGACCTCAACAGTGACGTCAAACATTTATCAAAACAACACATGTTATCCTCTTTAACCTCATAACCATTTGATGGCAAACTACCCTATAGGTAGAGCAAACACATTTCAAGAAATGAGAAAGTGATATTATGAGACAACTCCCCAAATCCCCATAACATGCACGCTAATACAGTGTTCATATTGAATATGGTGAGTAAATATTCCTCCTGTCACAACTGAGATAGGACAGCACTCAGCAAATATTCCAAGAACATAAAGCTAGAAATATTTCAAAAAGAAGAAAAAACACTCTCACAAATGTGCTGGCTAAAGTAATTTCAATATGCACTATCTTGACTTCAGCATCACCATTACTTGCAGCAGCTAAAGAAAAACAAAGGACTGTAGCCTATAAATATTAACATGCACAAACAATGACCAAATCTAGCACAAAAGGTAGAAAAAGAGATGACAAAGAAGACCACAAACATCATAATCCATTTTATAAGATAACTTTAAAACTTAAAGGAAATAAATAGCCAACAGGAACTAAGTTAAATAATCACAAACATTAAAAGGAAAAGAAAAATTAAAAGCTCTTACCATAGAGATGCAAAGCCAAGCTATCACAATCAATATAATCTGCTAGGAGAAGCCTCTCTTGTTCTCTTGGCCCCCAATAGTATGCTCGGACAGGAACAAAGTTAGGATGCCTTACAGATCCTATCTTTTTTACTTCCTTAGCAAATTCTTTCTTATTTTTAACCAACCCTACACGAAACCACTTCACAGTCAACATATGACCATTACGCAGAGTAGCTTTATATAGAGTTCCATGGCTGCCTCTGCCAAGAACTTCTGCTGGAGCTCGAGATAACTCCTCAATAGTGAATTTTAAAGAAGTATCCAGATAGAACAATTCTCCAACCAAACGATCTGGTGAGTACACATCCAATATCGCAGGCTGTTCATATGATTCTATAAAATGTGGTGATGATGGTAATGGAGAGCCTGGGGAGGATTTCCTCCCAGATGTTGCTGGCTCATTATCTAGCAGATTAGGATTCACATATGCCGAAGAGGTTGTGGCTCTCTCAGGTGCATCATTCTCAACAATTTCAGCAACAAATTCTTGCTGTCCAGACAATGACCTAGATTTTGAAGTAAGCAAGTGATCATTTGAAAAGCTCAACGAAGTTTGTGACGTTTGAACATTAGAGTGGAACTTGAAAACAGAAGGTCGGTAAAACCTGCCCAACTTAGCATCACCTACAGCAGTCGTTTCTCTAAATCCACTTCTTCCACGAAATTCTTTAACTTGCATTCGGTGATAAGCCAATAATACAAAAACAATCATTACAGCAGCTACAACTGAGGCAACAATAATTGATACTCTAACATTACTCTTTGAGTTATGATGTCCTGCATGATCAGGGGGCAGAACTTGAGCAGAGTTCGCCGATGGCATGCCATGAGGGAAAATTAGCAACCTGTTTCCTGGAGAAAATGAAGATCGAGGAAAGCCTCTCAAATTTTCCGGAATAGGACCTGACAGATCATTGTAGGACACATTAAATCCATTAAGACTGGTTGAAAGCCGGTCAGGGATTTTTCCTTTAAAGTTGTTTCCAGATAAATCAAGGTATTCCAGATTACTAAGTTTGCTTAATTCACTAGGCAGCTGGCCTGATAAGTCATTGTCTGCAAGATTCAGCAGTTTGAGGGCAGCTATATTACCAATCTCTGAAGGCAAACCACCGGTCAAAGAATTGTAGGAGAGATCAAGAGACTCCATTTGCGGATAAGATGACATAACAAGTAATTCATTAACACGTGAACCTTGAAGAGGAATTACTCCACTTAAATGATTTCCTGAAAGATTCAGGCTTTTCAATGTTGTAGAAGTGAAGAAACTACCAGGAATAGGCCCAGTGAGTTGATTAAAACTGAGTTCGACAACAGATAATCTTGGAGAGGTAACCAATAGAGGAGGCAATGCACCAGTAAGGGAATTATTCCTAAGTTTTAAGGTGTTTAAGTCTTCAAAGTGAGATGAGTTTGACAGGCTTCCTGACAACTTGTTTGAACTCAAGTCGAGAACCACCAAAGAGGCTTCCCAGTTCTCCATAACAGATATATCACCAGAGATTGTGTTGCCACTTAAATCGACTATTTCACAGCTTCTTAGAGATGAAGGCAAATCACCAGACAACTGATTAAAAGAAAGGTTCAGAACTTTCAAAGTTGTAGAGTTAATTATACGAACTGAACCTGTACAGATTTTGCAAGACATAAAATATCAGATAAATTCGGATTTCTGTACATTCAGATGGGCTCAGGAGAATTTCAGTGATCGCATTCAGCAAATGGGCACAGGAGAATTAGTGCAACATTAATTTACTCAAAGAACAAACACTATAAGGATTCAAGGTTGACATAGCAAGAATATTTACCATCAATGTAACACTAACACAAATACTAAACTGCTTGTGTTTGCTACAGTTAAATGTTTCATTTATGGGACTCAGTGATTCGCATTTGTCGGATATCCATGTGCATAAATCTTCTGCATTGAGTAAATCACTACTTCACAAGAAGATTAGCAGATCAGAAGATGGATAATTGTTACACTCCTTGAATCCCCTTAAGCAAGCATTGATTTCGTTTGAAGTAGTCTTGAGCATGTTTATGACACAAGAAGAGTACATCGCACTTTCATCGATCGGCAAACAATACATATAAAGCAAACAAACAAACAAAAACGCTTTCCTTCGTTTTCACTCTAGGGTTTACAGGAACAGCCATGATGCCTTTTTATTTTAAACTTTTGTATTTTAAAGATTCCACAACTGTTTTATTGCACTCAAAACTCAATCCCGCAAACTGATGAAATAAAAGAGAGTAGCACTCCATGAAATCACTTCAGGTTGGTATAATTCTAATAATACTCAAATATTAGACAAGACAACTAGTAAGTACAATATTTCAAACCAAAAGGCACAAAAATGGGACGTGTAGGTTTATCTAACATTACTTTCTCTGGACACAAACAAAGACATTGCTTTCATGGAAAATTATATTCCATAAAATAAAATATTAGCATTAATTAGTATCGTCAAATAGCATCTATCAACAATTAGTAGCCCATTGACTACATATTCAAACTTCATTATAAAAAAAAAATAAATAGAAAACAGGAAACGTAAACCAAAAAAAAAGGCAGTACCCGTAAATCCATTGCGACTGAGATCCAACTCTTCCAGCGGAACAGAACCCTCTAACAACTCCACTGGCACCGGGCCGAAGAGCTGATTTGTTCCCAACCTCAAAACCCGAAAACCTGGCAACGACCCGAAACTTGGCAACGACCCAGCAATCAAATTATCACCCAAATCCAAAACTTGCAAATTCTTAAACAACCCAATCGCTTCCTCTTTGAAAAACCCACCATTCAACTGGTTATGACTCAAGTTCACAAAGCGCGCTGTATTGGCCAAACTAGACACATTTTCAACTGCCACAGACAGGCCCCCATAAAACGCGTTGAAACTTAAATCAACGTGTTCAACATTCCTTAACTCAGTGAATAACTGGCCTATATCGCCTCGAAGCGCGTTGTTGTGTAAATCTAACACTCTTAATTGCTGTAAATTTCGGAACCCAGCCGGTAACCCACCGTCGAACTTGTTACCCGACAAATTCAAGTAATTTAACCCGTAAAGGTCCGTGATCCGTCCAGGGATTGTGCCGATGAACTGATTATTGGACAGATCCAAATGTTGCAGAGATGTTATCGACCCCAATGCGGGTGCGGCCCGACCCGTGAAAGCGTTACCTGACAAGGAGAGGTTCTGGAGGTTCTTGAGGGGAGTGAGAGTGTGGAACTTGAGGTCTCCGACGAGGCCGAGACGATCTAAGTTGAGGGAAACGATAGAACCAGAATTGGGGTCGCAGGTGACGCCGGTCCATGAAGTAGGGTCGGGTCGGGAATCCGGATCCCATACGGAGAGTACCTTATCAAAGGGATCCGTTTTGATGCCTTTTTTGAACTCGAGTAAAGATCGGAGCTCGGACGGGTCGAAGCCAGATGCAGAAGCTACTCCCGAAAACAACAGTAACAAAAGAAGATAAGAAGAGAAAGCGAAAGAAATAGAGAGATTCATTTAATTCATTGATTAGAAAACCCCAGAGCAACAAAAGCTTTTGCGTGACAGACAAAGAGCAAGTTCGGGTTTTCAGAGGTGAGGGGAAAAAATCTCAATGGTATTTGTTTTTTTTTTTTTTACTAAATTCAACAATGGGGGAAAGGGTATAGAGTTAGAGAAAGATGGCTGGTGGGAAAATGGTAAGTACAGTCTGTAAAGGCCTTACAACTTACAACCTTAGCTAAGAAAGAGAAAGAAGGAGAGAAATTGTCGATTTTCTTTCCATTTCTATTTTCTTTCAGATTTTGGTTTTGCTTGCACGAGATATATGATAGTTGCCCCCACTTTTCTTTAATCTTATCTTTACTCACTACTACTCACTGCTGCTGTTTTTCCCCAAATCTCGCTCACTTGTTAGAACTTACATTTTTTTGCTAAATTACAGCCATGGTAATCAATTATTACTAAATTTATACTTTAATTACTAAATTACTAAAAATTACAATTTAATCACTTAATTATTTGAAATTCATCATTTAAATTATCTCTTCACTAACTTGCTAAGGGATCTCAACACGGGCTGTTTAATCACTATTCCTCATATATACTACTAGTTTTTTTTATCCATTCATGTGTATTAATATATATTTTTTTGAAATAAATAGGATATAGGATATATAAATTAAAACTTTAAACAATACATTTTAAGGTCCAAAAACTTAAAACCAAAATATTTAAAAAAAAAGGCCCCCCAATAAAGAAGAGGCCCCCATACCTAATGAAACTGAAAAATCGACTGAAACCAGAAATTAAAAAACATAAAAAAAAAAAAAACAAGAAGAAAACTTAAAAGAAGAAACAGACAAAAAAATAAATGCCCGCTCCTTTTGAGGAAAGTAATGCCCGTAGAGATCTGAACGGTTCCTATTTCTCTCCTAGAAAAACCTTTTACCTCCTAAGCAGAGTGCTTATAAAAAAACCCCTCTTCTTCCATGACTCTCCGATGCACATGTGGTAAAGGATCTATATTTGGCCAAACGATGGATCAATCCGGCTCTCTGACATACTCGTCCATCTGTATCTTTGCCGCATAACTTGGCACATCACCAAACAGGTAAAACTCCTCCCCCAATCTTAAGCTCTCAGTAGCAATAATATCGACAAGATTATTCACCGATAGTCTCAAATGATGAAAACACACACGCCGGAAATCATTGAGACGAGATTTGATATATCATATATAGGGGCTTATTTCCGGTTTGTCTGCTTATGTCGACTTGCATTTCTTAATCACTGTGAGGGAGTCTCCTTCGACAGTGACCTCTGACATTTCCAAATCTAAACACATTTGGATTGCATCTGTGCATGCGAGGGCCTCGACGATAAAGACGGACCCGACGTTTGAGTGAGGATGGCTTTTGATGCTAACACTAGACCCATGGAGTCACGAGCAACTACCCCCGATCTGGATCTAGAAGACACTCCATCAAAAGCAGCATTAAAATTCACTCTGTACTCTTCCACCGATGTTAGTTCCCAAACCTCCTGCGTTGTCTCCCTAGTGTAATTAATTTCCTTTATGCTATCTAATTCTCAAATATAATGTTGAATTAATCTGAAAATATCCCAACTAGTTTGTAACTTATTTTTGTGAACCCATTTGTTTCTCCCAGTCCAAATACTCCATAAAGTGCAGCAAAAATTTTGACACTAGGATAGTGAACCCTCGCGAAAGACCCAGGTAAGCCACCCAAAGCAATCTTGAACGTGAGTTAACTTTACCCAGCGTAATCCTAATAAATTCCAAACTTTTTCTGAAGCAGGACAGTAACAGAATACATGTTCCAGTGTCTCGGTGCCATTACCACACCTCGGGCACATCACATCCGAGACCAAATCTCTCCGCAGCAGATTCGACATTGTTGGGATGAAGTTTTTCGAGATTCTGCACACCATAATTTTATTTTTCGTAGGAATATCCAATCTCCATAACTTGCGATAGAAAGTTCTAGACAAGAGTTGTAAGTCATTAGAATTAGACGTACGAAAACATGTGTAACAGTTTGTTTTTTAGTGGTGTCGAAAATAGTAGTTTTAGGATCATAATTTTGACGAGTGGGTCTGTAAATATTAAAATCTTGACCTTTATAATGTCATTAGAGTTATATTAAATTTTAGTTAAGAAATTCTATATTTTGGATAGTCAATTAAGTAAAAAGGCTTAAATTGTAAATGTCATAAATGTTAATTTCTTTTGTTAAAAGATATTAAATAGTTATGGAACAAAGTAGTAGTTGAGTAATGTGGCAATTAGATCATGAGGGATTTTAGTGGATAGTTAAGGGCATATAATTGTTGATGTTTGAATGGAAATAATAAAGGCATAATGGTAATTAAGTTATAAAAATGAATTTAAGTAAAGTAGGTAAGAAAATAATGTCATCTTCAACCTATTTTATTTATTTTGTGTATGGAATAATCCGTTGGAGAAGAAAGGAGCTTCAATCAATTAGGGTTTGCTAAATTAATAAGTAAATTTCATCTATTTTTAATAATTTTTATGTTTTTGAGTTTGTATTAATTTAATCTAGCTAACTCAAGGATTAATTTGTGAATTTGTCAAATGTTATAAATTTTTCCATTGATGAATGAGTTGTTCTTGAAAACTTTTGAAAGTTTTATAAGCTTGGTTGTTAGATTTGATGATTTTATAAAGTGATTTTTGATGATTTTTAGGGTTTAAGGACTAGATTGTTAAAACAATAAAAGTACAAGGGTTAAAATTGAAATAAATGTATGTATGAGAGTTTTTAGGAGATTATAATATTCTGCTGGTGTTGTGATAACTAGAAATGATCATTTTTGAATATTTAAGGTTTAGGGATTAAATTGAATAAATGTGAAATGTTCAGGGTAATTTTATAAAAATACCAAAAGGACTTAATTGCACAAAATGACTTGAGTTTTATGTTGAATTAAATAATTGAATTATTTATTGATAGATCAACGAGCCGTGGATCACGAAAAAGGAAATATTGCGGAATAATCTTTGAAGTTTAATCATAACTACAATTTAGTCCGGTAAGTTCGTACTAATAAATTTGATATTTGTAATTATGTTTATCTTGATTGTATTTTTAATTACGGGTCAAGACTGAAGACTTAATGAATATTCTGGATTCTAACTCGAAAGAGCGTTGTTTTGATTCTGGTTCGAAAGAGCGATATTCAGATTCTGGCTCGAAAGAGCAATATTCTAGACTCTGGCTCGAAAAGGGCGTTACTTTGTTTCTAGCTCGTAAGAGCGAAAATCTGTTCTGGGCTCAAATGAGCAATACACTATTATGGGCTCAAATGAGTAATTCTCTGTTATGGGGGTCTAATAAGTTATATTCTGTTACGGTGCACAAGTTATTTATGGTAAATTTAACTAACTTTACAAAGTTACTAAGCTTTGTAAGTTTATTTGTGGATTTGTTTGTTGTCTTGTAAGCTTTGTAAGTTTTTTTTTTTTGTGTGTAATACACCGAACCTTGTGTTTGAGCACTATCAGAAATTTCACCCTAGGGAGTGTCGGTTGAAGAGGGGAGCATGTTTCAGGTGTGGAGCTGCTAATCATTTTGTACGAAATTGTCCAATGACACCTAAGGAAAAAAGAAGACTGGAGTGTAAAGCCCCTGATCACACAGCAAAAGGGTAGACGTCCGGGTCAGAGTAGCTATATAGGTAGAAACCATGGTGACAATAAAGACAGTGCAAATAGGTTTGAGGGCCGAGCACCTGCAAGGACATTTGTCATTCGAGCCAAAGAAGAGGTTACCTCACTTGATGTTGTTACTGGTATATTCTATATTTTTTATGTTATTGTGTGTAATTTAATTGACCTAAGGTTGACTCATTCATATGTCTGTACTGTATTGAAAACTAATAAAAATTTACCTATTGAGTCAACTGAGTTTGATGTCCAAGTTACAAACCCATTGGGTCATAGTGTCATAGTCAATCAAGTGTGTTGTAAATGTCTACTGAAAGTACAACGCTACGGATTTCCTGTCGATCTCATGTTACTACCTTTTCATGAGTTCGATGTGATATTGGGTATAAATTAGTTATCTAAGCATGATGTGGTGGTTAACTACAAGCAGAAATAATTTGATTTAAAATGTTCGACAGGCGAAATGATCATAGTTGAGTTTGGCAGATTAAATAGTGATACTAGAGTGATTTCACTTATTTTTGCATAAAAAATGGTTTGTAAACGCTGTAAAGCATTTCTAGCCTACATAATTGATACACGATATTTAGGAACATAATTTAATCAGGTACCGATTGTTAATAAATTTACAGATGTATTTCTTGAAGAGTTGTCTGGTTTGCCACCGGTGAGAGAACTGAAATTTGTTATTGATTTGGTACTCGAGATTACACCGATATCGATTCCATCATATAGAATGGAATTGACTAAGTTGAAATAGTTAAAGGCGCAATTGCAAGAATTGTTGGATAGATGTTTTATTTGTCTAAGCGTATCACCGTAGGTGCATCGGTGTTGTTTGTGAAGAAAAAGGACGATTCTATGAGATTGTGTATATATTACCGACAACTAAACAAAGTAACAATAAAGAATAAATATCTGTTGCCTCGTATTGACGAGTTGTTTGATAAGTTAAAAGGTGCAATTGTATTTTCTAAAATAGACCTCAGATCGAGGTTTAACAGATGTGAGTAAAAGACTGTGACATGCCGAAGATTGCATTCCAGACTCGTTATGGATATTATGAATTTCTTGTGATGCCGTTTGGATTAACCAACGCTCTGGCAGTATTGATGAACCGGGTGTTTCAACCTCAGTTGAATATATTCGTAGTGGTGTTTATTGATGACATACTAATGTATTCCAAGATGGAGATAGAGCAGACTCAGTATTTGGGAGAAGTGTTGTCGATTTTTCATCAAAAGCAACTGTATGCAAAATTTAATAAATGCGGGTTCTAGCTTTGAGAGGTTGGGTTTCTAGGTCATATGGTTTCTTCAGAAGGAATACGAGTAAATCCGAGTAAAGTTTCTGCTATTCTTAATTGGAAAGTTCCGAAAAATGTCTCTGAAGTATGCAGTTTTTTGGGATTTGCCGGTTACTACCGATGATTTGTCAAAAATTTTTCGATAATAACTTTACCGATGGCTAAGTTACTTTAGAAGAGTATTCAATTTGTCTGGTCAGATAAGTGCCAGAAGAGTTTTAATCAGTTAAAGAAAATGTTAACAGAAGCTCTAATGTTGACATAGTCGTAGACTGGAAAAGAATTTATGGTTTATAGTGATGCGTCACTGAATGGATTGAGGTGTGTATTGATACAAGTTGGGAAAGTAATAACATATGCTTCCCGTTAGTTAAAGCAACATGAGAAGAATTACACGACCCATGATTTAGAGTTAGTTGCCATTATCTTTGCATTGAAGATCTAGCGTCACTATCTTTCTAGTGAGAAATGTCACATATTTACTGATCATAAGAGTCTAAAATATTTGATGACAAAAAAGGAGTTTAATTTGAGGTAGTGTCTATGGGTTGAACTACTGAAAGACTATGATATTGTGATTGATTATCATCCGGGGAAAGCTAATGTTGTTGTAGATGCCCTGACCCGAAAATCATTATTTGCATTGAGAACGTTAAACATATATTTATCTCTGGAGGGTGATGGTTCTGTTACGGCTGAACCCAGGATGAGACCATTATTTCTACAAAGGATTCGGAAACTACAGGAAAATGATCTGAAGCTTTTGGCCAAGAAAGAGCAGATTTAGAACGATTCCATTACAGGGTTCGTTGTAGATGTTGAAGGCATGATGTACTTTCGAAACAGAGTATGTGTCCCTGATAATTTGGATTTAAAACGGGATATTTTAGTAGAAGCCCATAGTAGTACCTATTCCATTCATCCAAGAAGTGCGAAGATGTATAATGACCTAAAGAAAATGTACTGGTGGCCTGGTATGAAACATGAGATTTCTGAATATGTAACAAAGTGTATGACATGTCAGCAGGTAAAAGCTGAGCATCAGGTATCGTTAGGGTTATTATAGCCTATTGCTATCCCTAAATAGAAGTGAGAAAGAGTTACTATGAATTTTGTCATGGGACTATCAGTAACACCGAGGAAGAAGGATTCAATCTGGGTTATAGTTGACAAATTGACTAAATCAGCTCACTTCATTCCTGTTCAGGTGGATAAACACTTGAGAAGTTAGCAGAGCTGTATGTGTCAGAGATTGTGACATTGCACGGGGTGCCAGTATCTATTATTTCTAATAGGAATCCGCGTTTTACTTTGAGATTTTGGGGTAAACTCTATGAAGCTTTGGGGACCAGGCTGAATTATAGCATTGCATACCATCCGCAGACAGATGGAAAGTCCAAACGGGTGATACAAATTTTAGAAGATATGTTACGATGTTGTGTACTTGAGTTTAAGGGTAGCTAGGGAAGGTACCTACCGTTGGTGGAATTTACGTATAACAACAGCTATCAATCCAGTATTAAAATGACACCATTTGAGGCTTTATACGGTAGGAAATACAGAACATCGATGAACTGGTCAAAGTTGAGTGAATCTAAGTTGATTGGTTCTAATTTGATATATGAGACGGAGGATAAGGTTTAGATAGTCCGTGATTGCTTGAAGACAACGTCTGATCGTCAAAAGTCATATGCATATCTTAAGAGAAAGGATATAGAGTTTGTAATAGGAGATCGAGTTTTTCTGAAAGTTTCACCTTGGAAGAAGGTGCTACATTTTGGTAGGAAAGGAAAATTAAGTCCGCGGTTTATTGGGCCATATGAGAATACTGAGGGAATAGGTCCTGCAGCCTACAAGCTAGCTTTACCCCGGAACTTGAGAAGATTCATAATATCTTCCATGTTTTGATGCTGAGGCAATATAAATAAAATCCTTCCCATGTGACTACACCCTGTGAGGTTGAGATACAACAAGATTTTTCGTATTAAGAAGAACCGGTTAGAATCTTGGCACGTGACATAAAAGAGTTACAAAATAAAAGAGTACCATTCGTAAAAGTCTTATGGAATCATCATGGTCTCGAGGAAGCTGCATGGGAAATTGAGGCTTCAATGAAATCACAATACCCTAATCTGTTTACTAGTAAGAAATTTTGAGACGAAATTTCCTAAAAGGGTGAGAGTTGTAACAGCCCGTTTTTAGTGGTTTCAAAAATAGTGGTTTCGAGCTCGAAAGAGTGTTATTCTGATTCTAGCTCAAAAGAGTGATATTCTGATTCTAGCTCAAAAGAGCGATATTCTGATTCTGGCTCATAAGAGCGATAATCTGGACTTTGGCTCGAAAAGGGTGTTACTTTGTTTCTGGCTCATAAGAGTGGAAATTTGTTCCAGGCTCAAATGAGCAATACTTTGTTCTGAGCTCAAATGAGCAATTCTCTGTTATAGGATCAAATAAGCTATATTCTATTATGGTGCACAAGTTATTTATAGTAAATTTAACTAACTTTGCAAACTTACTAAGCTTTGTAAGCTTACCTATGGATTTGTATGTTGGCTTGTAGATTTTATTTTGCTGTCAGGAGATCGGATCATCTTGAAGAATCTTACTATCCCGAAAGCACTTTCAGTAGTTTTTACATCACTTGTCTTATATGGCATGTACTAGGAGAAATTTTGTTTGACCTACTTAGTGTGTATCAAGTTGTATGGAACATGATGAAGAAAGAATGTTAAACTACACTTTGATGGTTTAGGCATAAATGTAACATGGATGTTGATGCATATACATATATATTGAAATGATATTTTGTTGGTATGTCATTGAAAGGATTTGAATGGTAAGTTGTATATATATATGTGTGTGTATTGGTCATATAAATTGAGTTGTATGGTAATTGATAAATAGATGGTTAGAAGTTATATGCATGTTTTGGCTTGGTAGGAAAATTTTATACCAAACTAGGGATTTTCGAATGTACACACGACCTCCACACGAGTGCCAACCATAGGCGTGTGCCCTAAACTTTGGAAGCAAGATTTACATGAGCAACACATGGGCTGGGACACGGCCATGTGGCCCCAATCGTATATACACACAATCCAGCACATAGTTTCAGACACGGGCGTGTGGGTAGTTTCGTATACTCACATGCCCTATCACACGATTTGTGACACGACCGTCTGCTAGTAATTCGAGCATGCACATGGTTTGGCACACGGTCTAAGGTACGAGCGTGTATAATCGAGCATATGATCGTGTGTCTTCGGGCGTGTGTTTGAGACACACGACCATGTGACCCTTGTTTTAGAAAAAAATTGATGTTTTTGTGTAAAGCTTCAACTATGATTCAATCAAGTCCTTGATAGTTTGAAAAGCTGTAAATGTGCTTGAAACATTTAATTGAATAGTAATCTAGTTTGTTGAGTGTAATTATATGAAATGATAATTAAAATTGTAACTGTTAACAATTGTAAATGATCTGAAAGAATTGAGACCCTAACCGACGATGGTTCTGGGTGTTACAACCTGGATGTAATATTTTTTACGTGCTTTTAACTATAAATTCACCCGAGGGTTTGCAGCTCCACACCAACACATCATCATGGAGAATTCTAGCCAGCGGGATCCGAAAGATATGTTCCACGTCTTCATCAATAAATGTATTAAGAATGAGCTCCCTCTTCCATACTTGTCTAGATTGATCAGTTAAATCTGCAACTGACTTCAAATTTCAATCACAAACTGGATGAGCTAATCTAAGATTTAATGAACCAAGAAGCCAAGCATGATTAAAAATAGAGATACGATCCCCTTTCCTAACCCGCCAACACAAGCCATCATTAAGCACTTTTTTAAAGGCCCAAATACTTTTCCAAGTGTAGAAGGCACCATTTTTCAAAATTGAATTTAAAAATTCCGTCGAAGGATAGTACTTCGCCTTCAAAACATGAGCTAACAACAAATCATGATTGGTGATAAGATGCCATCCTTGTTTAGCCAACAAAGCCATGTTGAATGTTTTGAAACTCCGAAAACCAAAGCCTCCTTCGTCCTTAGACACACATTGTTTCCCCTATTCACACCAATGCATCCCTTTCTTGCCATGAGCCTTTTGCCACCAAAATCGGGCCACCATGCTCTCCATCTCTTCACACAAGGCCTTAGGAAGTAAAAAACAAGTCATAGTATATGTTGGAATGGCCTAGAGAACTACTTTGATGAAGACCTCCTTACCGTCTAGTGATAAAAATCGCGAACTCCAACTATAAATTTTTTCCTTTATTCTATCTTTTAATTTTTGAAAGGATGTCTTCTTTCTCCTTCTTACCATTTCGGCATCCCCAGATCATTAAATATTCATGTCTTTACTAATTCACACGTATTTGAGCTGAAGAAAACAATTGATTTTTCAAAATTAAAGCTTTGGCCCGAATTGAGTTCGTAATCCCTTAAAATTTCCTTCAACACATTTGCTCCTCGAGTGGATGCTTCCCTGAATAAAATACAATCATCAGCAAACAACAAATGGGAAATTTGTGGTCCCTTACGTCTAGCCTTGTCACCCTTTTGAATGCCTCTCTTGTATCGCTGATCTCATAAGAGAGGACAAGCCTTCGCTGGAAATTAGAAAAAGAAAGGGACTAAGAGGATCCCCTTGACATAAGCCCCTTATCGGTTTAAAGAAATGTCCTCCCTTCCCATTGATGTTCACTGAGTAAGAGATCGATGAGACACATTTCATGAGTAAATTTATCAAATTGGTCGTGAAACCCATCTTAGCCATCATACCACTTAAGAATCTCCACTCAACTCTATCATACGTGTTATAGCCCAATTTCATCCGGGTTTTTAAGTCCAATTTTTACAAAGTCCAAAAATAAAAAATAAGCCCTAAACAAAAAAAATGAAAAAACCCTAGCAGCTACCCTTAGATGCTCTAGCTGCCACCCTTGTCGCCCTTGCCCTTGCTCGGAGATTCGCAAATCTACAAAAATCAGAACAAAAAAGGAAACAAAATCAAATAAAAAAAAGAGATATGTAATTCGTGTTATAAAAACACGAAATCCTAACGGAAAGAGGGAGATTTTTTTTAATAACATTTAGAGGATTTTTTTTTCTAGCAATCAGACAAACACTCAATAACAATCAAATTTTTTTCAAGGTACAAATTCATGTTCTATTTTATTTCGAAAGTTTGAAATAAAAAAGGAGAAAAGTTTAGGGTTCTTTACTTTGATGTCGTAGGGCTTTACATTCAAAGTGGAGGAGTTTAGAGGTTTTTCTTCTTTAAGAAATGTAGAAATCAAATTTTTTTTTGCGTTTTCTTGAAATTTGGTAAGGGTTTTGTGAATTTTAGCCTCGGATCTAAAATCGAGGCATCAAAAGGGGTTAGAAATTTTTTCGAGGGTTCTTCCATTTTTTTATTTATTTTAATTTAGCCTATTAATTTTAACTGCTTTACATTTGGTCCTTTGACCAAAAGTAGACCCTTTTAGGGAAGGACACGTGTACAGAGAATGGGATATTGATCCCTTTGGTCTCTGTAATTTTTATTTTATTTTAATTTCATTTCATTTCATTTAATTTTTGTTTTTAATTCACACCATTAATTTGTTTACACTTACAATTTAGTCCTTTTTTTAAATTTTACTCATGTATTTTCATTTTTTATAATTTGAGCCTTATTTTTTTTAATTTAGTTTTTTTTGCTTTTTATTATTTTGTTTATTTGGCGTTTAATTTTTATTTATAGTTTTGTTATTTATTCTTCTTCTTTTATTTATTTATTATTATTTATTTTTTATGTATTTTATATTCTTGCCTTCATTTAACTTTATTTATTTTTATGTATTTTATATATTTGTTATTTTTTATGGTATTTATATCTTTGCCTTTATTTAATTTTATTTGTTCATTATTTTATTTTATTTATTTGTATGTCATATTTTTTTACCTTTTAATTAATTGCAGCTTTATTATATTTTTGACTGAATTATGTTAGAGTTTTTCCATATTTATGTTTTATATATTTATTGTTATTTATATTATTAATTAATTAATATTTATTACCATTATTACTATAATTATATTGTTACTTTATTGTGTTATTAATTGTAGTTAATTGTATTCATTTAATTTATTCTATTCATGTATGTTTTTATTTTGTCATTATAATTGTAAATTATGTACATACTCATTCATTTATTTTTGCATGAGATTTTAAAAAAAATAATACATAAACCACTTCCAAAAATTGATGCAATATTTTTTATTTCGAGAATTCGAGAGGATTATGCCCTAACTCACAGGGTGTGGTTTTCTCTTTGAACCGAGATAATCGAATATCCTATTTAAAATTAAAATATATGAGATTTTGGGATAATAATTAGAAATGCTTGTTATTTTTGATGATTCAAGGAGTTGTGCCCTAACTTATTGGACATGACTTTTCTTCTCGGTTAACTCGAAATAACGAGTTTTTTTCGTAAAATTTAATTTTTAAACAATATCGAAACATGTCATTCATGCATTTAAGGATCGCAATTTAAATTCTTCTCGAGTTTTGGGCGTGTGAGGATGCTAATCCTTCCTTACGCGTAACCGACTCCCGAACCGTTTTATGGTTTCAAAGACCAAAATTATTATTTTGATGATTTTAAGAGTTTTATAAGATGATCCAATCACATCTATTTAAAAAGGATTGGTGACGACCCCATTTTCATTTTTCAAAATATAAGTCGGGACCTATTTCAAAAAAAATTGTTTCGACAATACACTTTGCTCATGTCCAACTTGAGAGCCATCAAACCTTTCCTACCTCCTTTTTTCTGACTGAAGGTATGTAAAAGTTCGTAAGTTAACAAGACATTGTCTGAGATCAACCGCCTTGGAACAAAAGTGCTTTGAGATTTGTCAATACACCTGTCTAAGACTCTTTGAAATCTGTTAGCAATAGTTTTGGCAGTTATCTTATATAACACATTGCAAAGACTAATGGGGCGAAAGTTTACCATCTTCGTAGGATTTGGGATTTTGGAGATGAGAATAATACTTGTTGCATTAAGAGTTTCTAGGTTTTTCTCTTTATTCAAAACATCTAAGCAGAAGAGACTTACCTCCTTACCCACAATATGCCAATATTTCTAATAAAAGATAGTTGGGAAACCATCAATACCCGAAGCTTTTGTTGGCCCCATCTCCTTTAAAGCCTCGTAGTCTCCTCCTTAGAAATAGTTGCTGTCAACTCCAAGTTCATATCCTCCAAGATGCATCTCTCAATCCTAAAAAGGACATACAACATATCATGTAAACCTTGTCTCGAAGCCAAGAAGTAACTTATTGCAATTTGTGCCATTTCATGCTGATTGTTTGTTGTCCTTCTATCCCCAAAATCTAATAGCTTGATCGAATTTGTTCTCCTCCTCTAGGACGTGCATTTATGAAAAAAAGACGTGTTTTTGTCGTTGCTTTTTAACCAGTTCACTCTCGCCCTTTGCTCCTAAAACAATTCTTTTTTTTTTATCAATCTCCCAGTTCAAATAGAGTTTGGTGTCAATAATGTCTACCAAATTCTCTTTATCCCAATCAGCCTCTAACAACACTTCTAACTTTTTGGTTAATGTATCTTTCAAACCAACCCTATCTTTCCTTCTTCGCTTATCCTAGCTACTCAGCCCTAATTGAAGACACTCCAATTTTGAAAGAATATTCCCACTTGGCGTCTCCCAAATATTATTAACTTCCTCTTCAAATGTCGATTCCAAGGTCCACCATGCTTCAAACCTGAAGGTCCTTATTCGCGTCCTCGATTCCTTGTGGTTTGTCTGAACCAATAGAGGGCAATGGTTAGAGTAGGAGTGACATAAATGCCTAATAGACGTATTCGAAAAGCATTCCAACCATCTAACATTTAACACCCCTCAATCTAATTGCTCTCTAATATTTGTTTTTGGGGAGTTTCTGATCTTTTGGTTTTGTACCTAACAGATTAAACTATATTTCACACTTTAAGAGATTGAAATTAAGCATTTTCCTTTTATTTCCATAGGATTTAATTTAGTTTTCTGTTTTTGAATAAATTGTGTAAAAAGTGAAAAAATGTTAGTTTTATCGTCTTTAAGGTCGATTAAGGCCTAAGGTTTAGCTAACATACTTCGTGAGTGTGCAGAAGACCTTTAAAAGTCGAACAAGTGTGAAGCTGATCACTATGTCACAACATAGATTGGTTTACGTCGTAACAAAGGGACCAGCCTTGGAGAATCTCAAAATCGACTTCTTTGTTACAACATACATCACCTATGTCGTGACAACACCTGTACGATTTCACCAAAAGAGTAGACTAACTTCTTTTTCGCGACACAGGACATGATGTGTCGCGACATCGACTCCTGGATGCGAATTCTACATTGAGTGAAGGGCATTTCGCTCTTTACAATGCCACTTAAACATGAGGAACAACAACTGACCTAGGGTTAAGGAAAATGACCATCCAAGGATATAAATAAGGCCTCTAGCACTATGGTTTTACACACCTTATAACTTAGTTTCGTTTTTACTTCGTTTTTTTTTCATTTTAGAAATGAGATTTGTAACTTCGCATAAACGATTGTGGAATTATTTCCTGACAGATTGCTATAATTCAAGTTTTTTTCATTTCATTAATTCAATCTCATGTTCATTTATATTGTTGTCTTTATGAAGTATAAAGAAACCATGAGGAATTAATTTTTTAGGGATTAGGGAGTTGAGGTATAGATATTTGATTCTTGAATATAGGGATTTGCAATCGGATCAACTGTTTGAGAAAGGAAGAACATGAAACAAACACTAGGCCTGACAATCCTAGAAAGTCATTTAGGTGGCAATGAACCCAAAATTGGTATTGTCTATCCATGAAAACCTTTACCCCAAACTAGTTTAGACTGTGACATCTAGCAATAAGTAGTCTCTATTGACTAGTTATGTTGATGGAAGATCGGAAGATCCTGCTAGGGTAGCGACTAGTTGATTAAAGCAAAGTCCCCAAAACTGACGATTGAAGAACCCATAACGAAGTGACCTAATCTCCCCAAATCCGTTTATCAAATTTACTATCTCTTTCTTTTACTTTTTTTTATTTATTTTTATGCTTTTCAAATCAAAACCCTTTATTTTTACTTTCGTACTATAAACTCCAGAAATAATACTAATTAATTCTTTTCTCTACAGGGATTTATGTTTGTCGAAACCTTTTTTTTTAAAGTCCCAGGTTATATTTTAAAAAACAAAATGGAGTCACCACCAATCATTTTTAAAGAGGTGCGATTGGATCACCTTGAAATATATTTAATTTTATCAAAATAACATTTTGGTCTTCGAAATCAAAAGAAAATGAGTTCAGAGTCGGTTAAGCATGAGGAAGGATTAGCACCCTCATAAGCCCAAAATTGGTACCTAGTCGATTACTCATTGTCTTAGTGTTAAAAATCAAGAACTCAAGGAAAATTTAAAATGTGATCCTTAAGCATGTAAATGGTATGATTTGATGTCATTTGTGAATTAAATTTCATGAAAAATGATCTTTTATTTCGAGTTAATTGAGAAAAAAGTCATGTCTTGTAAGATAGGAGCATGACATCTCGAGTTCTTGAAAATCAAAACCATTTATTGATTAATTAAATTTTACACGTTTTAATTTTAAATAGGATATCCAATTATATAGGTTTGAAGATAAAACCTTATCCCGTGAGTTGGAGCACAATTTTATCGAATCCCCTAAGTAAAGAAACATTGCCACGGTTTTAAATTTTGTGTATACATTGTATAAACATATTAGGCAATTAATTTATTTGAACATTGCATGTGAATTAAAGAATGTATATCTACAATAAGGTGATGACAAATTTTATAATAAATACATGAATATAAAAATAACACAACAATTAAATAAATAAAATAAAAATAAAAATAATGTAAATTCATCATGGCAATAATAACAATAATATATAAATTTTTTTTGCAATCATGATATAATTAAAAAATAACAAACTAAAAAAATAATTTAAAAGATAAAATGGCATAATTAAAGGGAAAATATGTAAATGTATGTACTAAAAATACTAAAGAAAATAAACGTAATTAACATAAAATAATAATAAAATAAAAAATATAAAAAGAAAAAGAAACAATAAATGGACTAAATTAAAAAAAAACAAGAAAACAATAAAGTATAAATTGCTAAAAATAGAAATTAAAAGGATTTAATTAAAAAATTAAATTAAAAGTTAAAATTAAAAAAAAATAGAATAAAGGATTAAATTAAAGCAATATAAAAACTATAGAGACTAAAATGGAAAATATCCCAGCCTTTGTACAAGTGTCATTCCTTAAAGGGTCCACTACTAGTCAAAGGACCAAAATGTAAAAAAGAATAAAATTAATGGGTAAATACGAAATAAAATAAAATAAAATAAAATGAAAAGGATGAAATTAAAATAAACATAAAATTGGAGGAACTTGGGTAGTAATTACCCCATCCTTTGTATACGTGTCACTCTCTAAAAGGTCCACAATTGGTCAGAGGACTAAATTGCATAACAAATAAAATTAAAGGGTGTAATTTAAATTAAAATAAACCTAAACAACACTAAATTAAAATAATATAAAAATACGGAAGGACTAAATCCACAAATATCCCTCTTTATGAAAACACGCTGATCCTAAGGGGTGTTCAGGTCGGATTCAAGTTAATGGGTCAAAATGACATCGTTTTGAGGCCATTGAGACAGAGCCTAAAAAACGACGTCGTTTCCATATTCTATATAAACTGAAAAACAAATCAAAAAAATAATTTCAACCTCCATTTTTTCAAAAAACACCTTTGACCCCCCTTTTTTCTCTCAACTAGTCATGATGTTCGATCCCAGGTCCGTCTCCGTTCGTCATGGCCACTGATCATTAGCGATGGCGGCCATCGCCTTTGGTGGCCGAAAATTCCAAAAAAAGCCTTTTGTTCCTTTTTTAACCCCAAAGTTAGATCTAAGGTTAAATCTTTAAAAAATCGAGCCAAAACCCCCCAACAATCCGAAAGACCCTTTAACCCTTTAGGGTTTTTAATAGAAATCCGCCTTCTCATTCATTAGGGCCCTACATGAATAAGAGTGATTCAGAGGGCCATCGCTCGAGAGATGAGCCGCCCTTCATCGGGAGCGGGCCTCGACCACCCACGGTGGCGATGTCATTCAAGTATGCCCTTCGGTCTTTTTATTTTATTTTTATATTTATTTTTTGAAAATAATAAATAACAAATATGTAAAAAGAAAAACTATCTTTGAAAATTTCTTATTTTCTTGTGTTCGTATTTTTTTTGTAAGTAAACATTACAATGGTGGTTGTTGGCTTTTATAGCCACGTTCAATACAATATTTTATTCTTTCCTTTTTTTTCTCTGCTCTATTCTCTGTTCCTTTTGTTTTTGTAGGTATCATTGGAGTAGCAGGTTTTTGGGGTCAAAGCCGATGGTGGGGGATGTGCCATTATCATTTTGGTGAAAGGGGGCAGAGGAGAGGTCAGATCTGGTCTTGGGCCGCGTGGCTGTTGTGAAGAGGGAGCAGCGCCAAAGGCCTGGAATGGGATTAGGGTTTCAGGTTTAGTTTAGGTTCTTGGGTTGGGTTTGTAATTTGGGCCTTTGGTTTGGGTAATTAGGCTTGGATATTGTATTTAGGTTGTTTTAATTTATTTGTAAAATAAATTTTGGACTTGGTTTTTAATTTAAGATGGACTTTTAATTTAAAAATTTGGTTTTTTGTTTTCCTTTCGAGCTAGACCAAATTGGGCCTTTACAGCTGCCCCTCTTTGCTTTTTATCGTGTAACGAGAAAGAATCAAAGACTAAAAGGAGGACCAATTTCATCTGGTCCTACTAAACCCCAGCATCTGGTGATTCTCTTTTTCAAGTAACTCGCTCTTTCATTGGTTGCTCTACTCCACTATGTCCGCTTCGTTACAACTTTAGGAAGATAGGATCTAGTGTCACAACTTTATCTTGCCCCATTAAAACTTCAAAGTGATAAGATTTTCTGTTGTAGCTTCACTCCATTCCACTGCAACCCTAAGGAGATTGAGATTCGCTATCGTAGTTTTAATCCGATCCACTGCAACTTCAGGGATATAAGATTTGTTGTTGTAACTTCACTCCATTCCACTGTAACTTCAGGGAGATTGAGATTTGCTACTGTAGTTTTAATCTGATCCACTACAACTTTAGGGATGTAGGATTTGATGGTTATAACCTCATCTTTGCAACTTTAGGGAGAAAAGATTTGCTATCATAATTTCGATTCGATCCACTGCCACTTCAGGGATATAGGATTTGGTGTTGTATTTTCGTCTTGCTCCACTACATGTTCTGGGAGATAAGATTTGGTGTTTGATTCTATTAGAAAGAACCAATGATTTCTCCCTAATTTTTGTTTAAGTTGTTTGCATTTGGTCATCCTTAGCACATATTTTTAGCATTCTTAATTTAGTTATTGCATTTTCTTACTTAATAGACCTTAGCTTAGTTACCTTTGATTTTATAATATTTTTACTACTAATGTCGCTGCATTTGTTTAGAATTATCGCTATGTGAATATATCCAGAGTTGTCGCTGCATGAGCAGGTCTAGAATTGTGCCCAAAATTTGTCGCAGCATCTGACAGCTATTTGGTTAAAAAAACCAGAAATGTGTGAGTTGTACAGCTGGTGTAACCAGCTGGTACAACCAAAGATTGTTAGATTTGGAGGAAAGGACACTTGTACTATTGAGCTAAGGATAAATATTCATGAGGAGAGAAAGAAAAAGGGAGTCTTTATTCGGATTTATTTTCTTCTTGAATCCATTTTCGAAGCTTGCATCCATGGCAGCTTAAACTTCTTATGGGCAACCTGACGCGAAGAAGGAGGCAAATCTGCTCCTAACGAGGAGCCCCTAAGTGCAACATAAAGGAGAGTAAGAGAGCAAGTCGAGTAGCCTAGGAATAGTATTCTCCATTTGTTCTGTTAAATTTCTTTCTTAAACAGTGGTGATTCATGTTTATTTCAAGATTTTATGGAAGTACACTTGATTTTTAAACTAAATGATATTTTATCCAAGCTTGCTTTTACTGTTTAATCTTTGGGTTTAAATGTTTTGACCACGAAAGTGTTATTACAGTCACTGTCATTGGAAGGTGTAGAGACAATTTAAACTAAAAAGCAAGACTACGAAAGTTGCTTGGGGATTGAAGGAATTTAATCCACTTGTTCTTCAATGTGCTATATTGTCAACACTAGAAGGCGTGGTTAGTGTGCATGTTTAAGTCTTAGATCAAATAGAGGAGCCAAGTTTGGTAAGACATTCATTGTGTCTTATTGCAATGACAATCACCTATTATTTTAAACCTTGTGAACCACACTTAGTTTTCTACTGACTATTCACTTTGGGGACCCCATTTTATTATTATTGCATTTCATCTTTATTTTTTCATTATTTCTTTGACAATCACTCTCATAATTTTATAGCATTTACTTATTCATTGAACTGACATTAATAGACAACAAACATCCATCCTCGTGGGATCGATATCTAACAGATTCACATCTATCTACTATACTTGCATCGATAGTGTACGTTTGCACATTATTATTGTGACGTTCATAGCGCAATCAAGTTTTGGTCAGTTGCTAAGGATGGCGTTTGTTACTACTTTTACATTTTATTTTAGGTGTTTTATGACCTATAGAAATTTGTAATTTATTGTTGGTTTGTTTCTACTTTTACATTTTATTTTAGGTGTTTTATGACCCGGAGAAATTTGAAATTTATTGTTGGTTTAGATCTAGAAATCGAACGAACCATTCGGAGGAGACATAAAAAACAATGAAATATGGGTTTGCCAGGAAATGATATAGCCATACCACCGATACCACCACAAAATCCTATTATACCTCCGATACAACCACAAAACGTTCATAATCTACCGCTGTTGCAAGATGATCAGATACAAAATCAAACTATTCAAGATTTTGTTATTCCTGTTTTGGATGATTTGCAACCAAGAGTTGTCAAACCAACTAGTCAAGTTGGAAATTTCAAATTAAAGGCAGTCATGTTCCAGATGCTAAACTCCAACGGGCAGTATGCTGGACTACCACATGAAGATGCGAGAGAGCACCTTAAATCCTTTCTATTGATTTCTACTTCCTTCAATCAGCAAGGCATTCCTGATGTTGCCTTGAAAATGCAACTATTCCCTTATTCATTATAAGGATGGGATCATACCTGGTTCCATGGACTTTCTACTGGATCAATCACTTCATGGAATGCGCTCGCAACACAATTTGTTTTGCGTTTCAACCCGCTGACTATGAATGCTCGTCTTTGAAACGATATAACTGCGTATCATCAGCTGGATGATGAAAATCTTCATACTATGTGGGAGCATTATAAATCTTTGCTATGGCGCTGCCCAATGCATGGCATTCAAAAAGAGACACAGGTTGAAATTTTCTACAACGGGCTAAACGTACAAACAAGAAATCTTGTCGATGCATATGCTAATGGTCCTTTGCTAGACTGTATATACGATGAAGCTGTTAGAATTCTAGAGAGAATCACTCAGAATGATTATCAATATTCGATCTCTAGAGCTGCATAAGTAAAATCTAATCCTGGAGTTATTGAATTGGATGCTATATCTACTTTGAGTGCGCAAGTTTCTTCGCTCACAAACATGATAAAAAACATGAAGGGGACTAGTGACGTTGCACCCATTCAAGTTGCTCAACAAATTGATGTTCCTACATTTTGTTGCAAGATTTGTGGTGACAACTACAATTATGAAGATTGTCCATAGCATGCGGAGAATGCTTTCTATGTCAATAATATCCGTGGAAATTCTTATGGCAATTCCTATAATAATTCTACACGCAATTCACAGCCTTGGGGAAATTAGAATGCTGTAACATTCAGATATGGGAATTCATCTAATCCAGGCAATTATAGAAAAGGGAATTACAATCAGCAGTAGCAGAATTACAACCAGAGTACTCAGATGAATTCACATCAAGAACAAATGTAGCCACATTCGAATCGTTTGCAGCCACAACAATCTTTAATGACAAATCTGAATGTTCAAGGACAATAGCAACAACAGTACACACAAGGAAGATTTGATCCTTTAGCAGCCCTCGAAGCCTTAATGCATGAGCATATCACTCGAACAAAAGCCATTATGCAAGGAAATTCATCCTCTATCCAAGCATTGGAAGCACAGTTGGGGCAAATTACTTCTAATTTAAACACTCGACCACCAGGTACATTACCTAGTGACACAAAAAATCCAAATTAGAAAGGGAAGGAGCATTGCAAAGCTATCAACCTTTGGAGTGGTAGACAAACTGCCAAACCAACTACCAACTCTACTACAGCACCTATAGATACTAGTGAAGTGAACCAGGGTGAGAGAGTTGTATCTGAAGAACTTGTCAATGAAGAAAATAAGGGAACTCCACAAATTGTCACCTCAATGCCTACTGTCTGACCATCAAAGCTGTCGATGTAATCGAAGATGTTGACGTAACCTAAGGTATCTCTACCGTTGCCTTTCCCACAAAGATTTAAAGAAAAGGAGCATGATAAACAATATCAGCAGTTTCTGACAACATTATAGCAACTTCATGTCAATATCCCTCTTGTGGATGCTCTTGTTCAGATTCCTAGTTATGAGAAATTTATGAAGGAGCTTCTGTCTAAGAAGAAGAAATTGAATGATATTGAAATGATTGCACTCACAGAAGGCTGTAGTGCAGTCCTAAAAAATAAGTTGCCACCCAAAATGAAATATCTAGGAAGCTTTACTATCCCATGTTCAATTGACAACCACTACTTAGGTAAAGCTTTATGTGATCTGGGTACTAGCATCCCAAAATGAAAGAGCTAGGAAGCTTTACGATCCCATGTTCAATTGGCAACCACTACTTGGGTAAAGCTTTATGTGATTTGGGAGCTAGCATTCCAAAATGAATGATCCAAGAAGCTTTACGATCCTATGTTCAATTGGCAACCACTACTTGGGTAAAACTTTATGTGATTTGGGTGCTAGCATCGACCTTATGCCGCTGTCTACTTTTAGAAAGTTGAGAATTGGTCATATGAAGCCCACTAGAGTGACATTGCAGTTAGCAGATAGATTTTTGGCGCAACTTGAAGGACAAATCAAGGACGTCCTAGTTCGCGTGGATAAGTTTGTGTTACCGACGGATTTCATTTTACTTAACTACGAAGCAGACAAGGAGGTTCCCATAATCTTGGGTCGACCATTCTAACTACCAGATGCACTCTCATCGACGTGTACAAAGGTTAGTTAACCATGCGACATAATGATGAACATGTCACCTTTAGTCTTTTTGAAGCTATTCCCTACAAGGATAAAGAAGAATGTCACACTATCGATGTGCTGGATGAATTAATTGAGGAGGAATTCAATGAACGAAGCATAGTACTTTTAGAAGAATTTACAATGACATCGGACGAAGAACTTCTAGCTGATTGTGACAACAAGGTTGAAGCGAATAACATTGAGCTTAGACGTGGATGGCAGATGGAATCTCTAGACCTAACCAATAGAATGACTCTAATTTTTAAGCCATCTATTGAAGAAGCCCCTACTTTGGAGTTGCAGCCACTGCCTTCTCATCTTAGGTATGTCTTTCTTGGCGATAATAATACTCTGCCAGTTATTGTCTCTGTAACACTAGACACAACACAAGAGGAAAAATTGATCTATATCCTTAAGCAGCATAAATGTACTATTACTTGGAGTATTACCGACATTTGAGGAATTACTCCATCTTTTTGCATGCACAAAATGAGGTTGGAAGACGAAGGAAGGCAATCGATCAAATAACAAAGAAGATTGAACGAGAAAATGAAGGAGGTGGTTAAAAAAGAGATTATCAAGTGGCTTGACATAGACATTATTTACCCAATTTCTAATAGCAATTGGGTAAGTCTAGTTCAATGTGTCCTTAAGAAGAGTGGTATCACTATGGTGAGTAATGACAAGGATGAGCTAATCTCTACACGCATCCTTACAGGTTGGCGAGTATGTATGGATTATTGCAAATTGAATACAGCCACAAGGAAGGACCACTTTCCACTTCCCTTCATCGATCAGATGTTGGATAGGCTTGTTAGAAAAGCCTACTATTGCTTCCTAGACTGTTATTGTGGCTATAACCAGATTGCTATTGCGCTAGAGGATCAAGCAAAAATAACGTTTACTTGCCCCTTTGGCACTTTTTCTTTTCACCGTATGCCGTTTAGTCTTTGTAACGCACTAGCCACATTTCAAAGGTGCATGATGGTAATATTTTTAGATATGATCGAGGATTCTTTTGAGGTATTTATGGATGATTTTTTAGTTTATGGGAATAATTTTGATTAATGCGTTGACAATCTGGATAAAGTGCTGAAGCGATGTGAAGACACACATATTGTGCTAAATTGGGAAAAATGCCACTTCATGGCAATTGAAGGAATTGTCTTAGGTCATAGCATTTCCAGTCAAAGCATTGAAGTGGACAGAGCTACGGTGGAAATTATTGAGAAGCTACCTCCACTGACAAATGTAAAAGGTATCTAAAGTTTTCTTGGGCATGCAGGTTTTTATCGTCAATTTATTTGAGATATTTCCAAAATTACAAAAACCCTATGCTTATTGTTGGAGCAAAATAAAAAATTCCTCTTTGATGATGCATGTTTTGATGCACTTCTTCAAATAAAGAAGTAGCTCGTGAAGGCACCCATTATCGTTACACCAGATTGGTCTCAATTGTTTGAAGTTATGTGTGATGCAAACGACCTTTTTGTGAGTGCTATCCTAGGTCAACTCAAGAAAAAATATTTCACGCTATCTATTACGCCAACAAGACTCTTACAGAGGCTCAGATTAATTACACAACCACAGAGAAAGAGTTATTGGCTGTAGTCTTTACTTTCGACAAATTTTGCTCATACCTTGTCGGCGCAAAGGTTACTTTATTTACTGACCATATAGCGTTAAGATATCTTTTCGCAAAGAAGGACGTAAAACCATAACTGATACGTTGGATCCTATTATTGCAAGAATTCGATATAGAGATCAAAGATTGAAAGGGGTCAGAAAACCAAGTTGAAGATCACTTGTCTCATATGGAAGTTGGTAGTGAAGACGAAAATAAACTTCAAATTGTCGACGCATTTCCTGATGAGACGTTGTTTTCTGTCAATGCAACCCCATGTTTTGCGGATGTGGTTAATTATCTGGTATGTGGGAAGCTAACCTTGGGTGTCACAGGCCACAAGAAAGAAAGATTTCTTTAAAAAATAGAGAAATACTATTGGAACGAGCCGTACTTATTCAAGGTATGCAAGGACAATATCATTAGACGTTGTGTTCCGGAGGAAGAGATGCTTTCAATCTTGAAACATTGTCATGATGCTCCTTATGGAGGTCATTTTGTGGCATGAGAACTGCTACAAAGGTTCTTTAATCATGATTCTATTAGCCTTCATTATTTAAGGACGTTGACAACTTTGTGCATCAATGTGATCGATGTTAGTGCACTGGTTTTATATCTCGCAATGAGATATTACAACAACCAATCATGAAACTCTTCAATGTTTGGGGTATGGACTTCATGGAACCATTTCCAAGTTCATTTGGAAATGTCTACATTATAGTTGCTGTTGACTACGTATCAAAGTGGGTGGAAGCGGTTGCAATCCCGAAGGATGATGAAAGAACAGTGCTTAAGATTTTCCACAAGCATATACTTACCCGTTTTGGCATGCCTAAAGCATTAATCAGCAATCAGGGCACTCACTTCCATTATAACCAGGTGGTAGTCGCACTAAAGTGGTATGGAGTTAATCATAGACTGGAGACCACTTACCATTCGTAAACTAATAGATAGGCTGAGGTATCCAATTGACAAATCAAGAATATTCTCGAGAATGTGGTGAACCCCTCAAGAAAAGATTGGTCTTCTAAACTTGATCATGCTTTATGGGCATTGAGGATAGCATACAAAACCCTACTTGGGATGTTGTCATATCAGCTTGTTTTTGGAAAAGCATGTTACTTTCCTGTTGAATTGGAGCATAAAGCAATATGGGTGATTAAGCAAGTGAACATGGATTATGAGGCTGCTGGGAAGAAGAGGTTGTTAGACATAACTGAACTTGAGGAAATTAGGCAAAATGCCTATGAGAATGCGGCAATCTATAAAGAAAATACCAAAAGATGGCACGACAAAATCATTTTGCAATGACAACTTACTACAGGTCAACAAGTGCTATTATTCAATTCTCGACTGAAATTGCACCCAGGTAAATTGCGCTCATGTTGGTTTGGACCATTTAAAGTTGTTGAAGCATTTCCTTATGGTGCAATCACAATTAAAAATCTACATGATGGGCACTAATTTAAAGGGAATGGACAATGGCTGAAACATTATTTTGGCCATAATGATCACAAATAGGAAGAGACCATTAAATTGGTCAAAATTTTCTAATCTCTCTTGACATTTTTATCTTGTAGTTTTATTTTATTTTATTTTTGTTTAAGTTTATTTTACTTAGTAATTTTTGCAGGATAAAGTCATCTCTTTTGTCGACGCATGTAAATCTCCATGTCGACGCAACTCGTCTGCCTATATTGAAATTGCTGACTCATTAGAAAATCAGAGTATATCAGGAAACAAATCATACCGTTTCATCCATAAACACCCAACCGTTGGATCGATTTGAATAGGTGTAATCCTTTTAGACGCATTTATTCTTGCAGACTTTATGTCCTTTTCTCTAATACATAAAAGACACGCCTCTCCATTTTCCCTTTTCATGCCTTATAAATAACTCTTTTTGTGCCGACTGTGCTATTCACAAAGATGCCATTTTTGCTCACATCCTTTCTTCAAGCTTACACCTTTCTACCTTATAACTCTCTTTACTTACCAACACCATGGCCAGAACTCGTGGAGCAAAAAAGCCAACTAAATCTATTGTAGAACCTTCATCCTCTGCAATAGTCGTTCGAGAAACAAAGCATCCTATGTCCAAAGATCCTGTGATGTTCCTCACAAAGGTGGTTAAAAATCGTTTCCAGGAGAACATGCTGAAAAGCAACTACCACCCAGAGCAAGGTTTCCTCTTGTCGAGACAACAAGAATTGGGGAAACAAATCCATAAAACCATTGTGAAGTTAAAATGGAAAACTTTTGCTAACACCCTAGAAGCTATTCTCCGTCTCTGGTATGTGAGTTTTATGTCAAACTCACTGACCATGAGTCAGAATTTGTTTTTGTCCTTGAAGGTTTAATCCCTTGAGACGCCACACACATCAACGAGCTCTACAACACCATAGTAGACAAGGATGAACATGTTGCATTTATTAAGGAACTCACTGATAAGGCCATAAATATTTTGGTGAAGATCGCTGCATTGAGGGAGTCACATGGAGGGGTTCGAATCCAAACAGCTACACCATGCATAAGCACTTTTTACATTGCAAAGCAAGGTTTGGTTCCACTTTGTGAACTACAGAATGATGTCTTCAACACATAGCACAACTGTCATCCTTGATCCAATGTGTCTGATATATTTCATCATTAAGGGAAGAAAAATTAATGTCGGGGCAATATTACACCAAGAGTTTGCTAACTGTGCTGCCAGACAAACGAGAATATTAGTGTTTCCCTCACTGGTAATGCAGTTGTGCCAACAAAGGGGAGTTGTACCCCGTGATAGAGAAGAGATCTTGGAGAACAAGGGCCCGATAAATGAAGCATCAATCGAAAGAATGACTCGTGGGAAAGATACTCCTATAGTAAAAGAAGCAGACGTAAGAAAAAGAAAGGGAAAAGTAACAACAGAAGACAAGGGTGCACATGTGACTGTAGATTCATCTCTGTGGCGTAAAATGAAGGAGGTTGAGAAGATAGCAGATTCCATAAGCATTAGGTAAATCAAGCTTGTCGCCACTGTGAAAGACATGGAAAGGTCACATAATTTATTCTACGCCTACACCAGGGCCTGGAACAGCGTTGTTGTGACCACATTGTGGCGGATGACCAAAACATCTCTCCCTGAATTCCCAGTATTCCCTCCAATTATCAGAGAATATGAGCCTTCAACTAAGGAGGCTGACTTAGGGGAGAAAGACCAATCAGTGGCTTCCCTTCCAATGGTGAACATATCTAATAATGATGAGTTCATTGCTAGTCCGGATGCCCATGTTGTTGAAGAAGAGACTCTTGCTGATAGGGAGGAAACACAAGTGGAAGAAGGGGAAGAAAAAGATGAAGGAAAAGAAGTTAAGGAAGATTCAGTTAAAAAATTTATCCCTGCACCCAAAGTTGTGGGTGCAACAACTGAGGGCTTGGCGTCAACAATAGTGAGTCAGGCGGAAGTTGTGTACAATTAACGAGGATCACAATCTTTTAGCTATCATGGTCTACACTAGACCACTCGAAGTGATCCATCCAATGGCAGTCATAATTGATGATGCCGGGGCACAACCAGATGTTGCGAAACAATCTTAGGATCAGGCAAAGCCAAAAGAAAGAAAAAGGAAGCGCTCCAAGGACAAGAAGCGCAAAAAGGATGAGAGGAAGAGAAGAAAGAAAAAACATAATACAGCCACATCAACGACTGCAAAAAAATTGAGTTAGTTTTATTTCAGTTCTTAGCTTTAATTTTCATGCATAACATGTAATTGTAATTTGTAGTCTGTTAGTAAGCATTGTCATCACATTCCCGTTGTCAGTTCATTTTAATTGTCATTGCATTTGCATTTTCATTGCATTTCCATCTGTCATTAGAATTTAGTGTCAATGCATTGGGGACAATGCAGACTTTAGGTTTGGGGGAATGTATATGGAGTTTGGAAATGCAATTGCACCCACATTTCAAAAATTTTTCTTTTTGAGTTTAATGAAGCATGCAAGGTTATTGCAAACGTGTTTGAATTATTTTTCAATTGATGCTTAATTCTTGAATCATGTGAATTGTCAATGAATGAGTTGGATAAATTTGACTGAATGTTATATCTTTAATTCTTTGATAAATGATTTAGATTGCACTAGTAATGGATGAATAGTATCATTCTTTAAATCTTAAATGAATCTTAAATAAAAGACACTCCAATGTGGGTGTATTGTGAACTGTTAAAAGGGGAACACTCCAATGCAAGTGTTAGAAAAAGTAATCTAGCCAAAGGTTGTCATTGCAAGAGTGTGTGTCGACGCAATTACTTACTCCCTAGGGGTTTGTTGCACTCCATCGTTACTTCTCAGGAACAAGGGAATAGTAATGCAAAGACATCCCTCAGTCACATATATATAAAAAAAAGAGAAAAGAAAAGAAAAGAAAAGATATATGTATATATATTATTGTATAATAAATGTTGTTTTGGTAGTTAGAATTTAGGATTTACAGCATGATGTTTACATTAATGAAGTTGCAATTTTAGTTATTCATGCTTATGAATTGTCAGGGCAATATTCTGTCATTTGAATGTAATTCCTTCATTGGGATTTTAGACGATTCAAGTTGCTAGAATGATCATTGTCTTGATAAAATTTTTGGTATAGCCTTGCTAGTTTTGATTTTACTTGAGGACAAATAAAAACTCAAGTTTAGGGGTGTGATAGTATTAGAAAGAACCATTGATTTCTCCTTAGGACAAATAAAAACTCAAGTTTGGGGGTGTGATAGTATTAGAAAGAACCATTGATTTCTCCTTACTTTTTGTTTAAGTTGTTCTCATTTGGTCATCCTTAGCACATATTTTTAGCTTTTTTAATTTATTTATTGCATTTTCTAACTTAATAGACCTTAGCCTAACTACCTTTGATTTTATAATATTTTTACTACTGATGTCGCTGCATGAGTCTATTCAGCATTGCGCCCAAAATTGTCGCTGTAGGAACTTGTTCAAAATTATTGCTGCGTGAATATATCCAGAGTTATCGCTACATGAGCAGGTCCAGAATTGTACCCAAAATTTGTTGCAGCATCTGACAGCTGTTTGGTTAAAAAAAACCAGAAATGCGTGAGCTGTATTGCTGCGTAACCAACTGGTACTGTCAGAGATTGTTAGATTTGGAGGAAAGGACACCTGTACTATTGAGCTGAGGATAAATACTCATGAGGAGAGAGAGAAAAAGGGAGTCTTCTTTTGGATTTATTTTCTTCTTGAATCCATCTTTGAAGCTTGCATCCATGACAACTTCAACTTCTTAAGGGCAACTCGACGCGAAGAAAGAGGCAGATCTGTTACTGACGAGGAGCCCCTAAGTGCAACACAAGAGGAGAGTAAGAGAGCAAGTCGAGTAGCCTAGGAATTTTCTCCATTTGTTCTGTTATATTTCTTTCTTAAATGCTGGTTATTCATGTTTATTTTAAGATTGTATGGAAGTACATTTAATTTTTAGACTAAATGATATTTTATCCAAGCTTACATTTACTGTTTAATCTCTGGTTTTATTGTTTTGACCACGAAACTGTTATTGCAGTCACTGTTACTGGAAGGTGTGGCGACAATTTAAACTAACAAGTAAGATAATGGAAGTTGCTTGGGGATTGAAGGAATTTAATCCACTTGTTCTTGAATGTGCTACATTGCCAACACTGGAAGGTGTGGTTAGTGTGCATGTTTAAGTCTTAGATCAAATAGAGGAGCCAAGTTTGGTAAGACATTCATTGAGCCTTATTGCAGCAACAATCACTTGTTATTTTAAACCACGTGAGCCACACTTAGTTTTTTGCTGGCTATTCATGTTGGGGACCCCATTTTATTATTATTATTATTGCATTTCATCTTTATTTTAACATTATTGTTTCGACAATAACTCTCACAATTTTATAGCATTTACTTATTCATTGCATCGACATTATAGATATCCGATAGATTCACAACTATCTACTATACTTGCATCGACAGTGTACGCTTGCACATTATTGTTGTGACGTTCATAGCGAGATCAGTGTTGTAGCTTCATCTTGCTCCACTACAACTTTAGAGAGATAAAGATTTATCACTGTTAGTTTTAATTCGATCCACTGTAACTTTAAGGATATAGGATTTGACATCGTAGCTTCATCTTGTTCCATTGTAACTTTAAGGATATAGGATTTTTTGTTTAACTGGTCCATCAAGCCATTCTCTAGGGAATGACCTGTAAAATATGTTTCTTTGGCTTTTTTACCAAACACTTAGGATGCTATGATTATAATGAATCAAATGCTCCTAACTAGATGGGTATGAATGACATTAGCATGGATGCAAAATGTCATTTTTGTTCTTTGATTGCGCTATGAATATCACAACAATTATGTGCTAGCATACACTATCGATGCAAGTATAGTAGACAGATGTATAACCTGTCAGATATCAATCCCATGAGGATGGTTGTTCGTGTCTATAATTGTCGATGCAATGAACAGGTAATTGAAATAAGATTGAGTGATTGATTTGTCGAGACAATAATGTAAATTTAAATAAGTAATGCAATGATAACGAAATGGGGTACCTGACATGAAAATTGATAAAACACTAAGTGTGGCTCACAATGTTAAAAATAACAAGTAATTGTCGCTGCAAATAAACACAATGAATATCTTACCAAACTTGGCTTTTCTATTAGATCTAAGACTTAAACGTGCGTACAAACCACACCTTCTAGTGTTGGCAATGTAACATATTCAAGAACAAGTGGATTAAATTCCTTCAATCCCCAAGCAACTTCAAGTGGATTAAATTCCTTCAATCCCCAAGCAACTTTTGTTATCTTGCTTGTTAATTTAATTTGTTGCTGCACCTTCCAGTGTCAGTGATTGCAATCACACTTCCATGGTCAAAACAATTAAACCCAAAGATTAACAGTAAAGACAAGATTGAAGTAGATATCATTTAGTCTAAAAATCAAGAGTACTTCCATACAACTTGAAATAACTTGAATTTACCAGTGTTTAAGAAAGAGAAATAACAGAATAAATGGGACATTCTATTCCTAGGCTACCCAATATCCTCCCTTACACACCTCTTGTGCTGCACTTAGGATGCTCCTTGTCAAGAGAAGGTCTGCTTCCTTTTCTGCGTCAGGTCACCCTTAAGAAAGCTAAGCTGCCATGAATGCAAGCTTGACAAAATGGATTTTAAGAAGAGAAACAATTCGGGTGAAGAAGAAGATCCTCTCTCTCTCATTCTCATCAGTATTTAACTACAATTCCATAGTACAGGTGTCCTTCCCACCAGATCTAACATTCTCTGGCCGTTCTGGTTGGTTACACTAGTTGTACAACTCACACAAATCTGGTGTGTTAACTAGACAACTGTCAAATGCTGTGACAGTTCTAAGTGCAATTGTAGATACTCTTATGCAGCGACAACTCTGAAATTATTCTTGTAGTGATAATTCTGAGCAAATTCCTGCAGCGACAATTCTGGGCGCATTTCTAAACAACTATTGCAACAACATCAACAATAAAAATGTTATAAATTCAAAGGCATTTAAGCTAAGCTCCATTAAGTTAGAGAATGCAATAACTAAATTAAAAAATACTAAAAATGTATGCTAAAGATGACCAAATAGAAACAATTTAGACACTAAGTAGGGAGAAATCAATGATTCTTTCTAGTACTATCACACCTTTAAATTTGAGTTTTTACTTGTCCTCAAGGAAAATAGAAATTAGCAAGACTATATCAAAATTTTAACAAAATAGAAATTAGCAAGACTATATCAAAACTTTAACAAGGTAATGATCATTCTAGCAACTTGAATCATCTAAAATCCCAATGCATGAATTTTATTCAAATGACAGAATATTGCGACAACAATTCATAAACATGAATAATTAAAACTGCAACTTCACCAATACTAGTATCATGCTTTAAATCCTAAATTCTTTCTACCAAAACAACATTTATTGTACAATAATATATATATAATAATTATGACTAAGGGATGTCATTGCGTTACTATACCTCTTGTTCTTGAGAAGTAACGATGGGGTGCAACAAATCCCTAGGGACTATGTAATTGCACCGACACACACTCTTGTAGTGACAACCTTTGGCTAGATTACTTTTTCTAACACTTGCATTAGAGTGTTCCCCCTTGGCAGTTTACACTACACCCATATTGGAGTGTCTTTTATTTATAACTATAATTATATACAAGTAGCTGTAATTGGCAGATTCATTCAAGATTCAAAGAAGGATACTATTCATTCATTACTAATGCAATCTAAAGCATTCATCCAAGAATTGAAGATACAACATTCAATCAAATTCATCCAACTCATTCATTAACAGTTCACATGATTCAAGAATTAAGCATCCAATGAAAAAAAATCAAACACATTTTCAATAATCTTGTGTGCTTTCATTAAACTCAAAAGGACAAATTTTTGAAATGTGGGTGCAATTGCATTTCCAGCCCCATATACATTCTCCCAAACTTAAAGTCTGCATTGTCCCAAATGCACTGGCATTAATTTACAATGACAAATGGAAATGAAATTACAATGCACATGCAGTGACAATAAAAAATGCAATGACAAAGGGAATGTGGTGAAAATTAAATTACAACAACATGATATGCATGAAACCTAAAACTAAAAACAAAAATAAAACTAATTCAATTGGCTGCAGTCGGTGATGTGGCTGCATGATGTTTCTTTTTCTTGTGCTTCTTCTCCTCATTACGACACTTCCTTTTTCATTCTTTCAGCTTGGCTTGATCTTCAGATAAACAATCCAACGGTTAGGGGTTAAGGGATGAAACGTCATGATTTATTTCCTGACATGCTTTGATTTTTTGATAAGTCAGTAGCAGGAGAGATGCGTTGACAAAGAGATCTGCATGTGACAACAAAAGAGAGAACTTTAACCTATAAAAATACTAAGGTAAATGCAAAAAAAAAAAACCTAAAAAAATTACATGATAAAAATGACAAGAGAGATTAGAAAAATGTGACCAAATTAATGGTCTCTTTCTGTGTGTGATCATCATGGCCAAGATAATGCTTCAGCCATTGTCCGTTCACTTCAAATTGGTGTCCATCATGTATATATTTAATTGTGATTGCACAATGAGGAAATGCTTCGACAACTTCAAACGTTCCAGACCAACGTGAGTGCAATTTACCTGGGTGCAATTTCAGTCGAGAATTGAATAATAGCACACGTTGTCTGGCAATAAATTGTCGCTGCAAAGTAATTTTGTCATGCCATTGGTTGGTCTTTTCCTTGTAGATTGTATAATTTTCATAGGCATTGCGCCTAATTTCCTCAAGTTCAATGATGTCCAATAGCCTCTTCTTCCCAATAGCCTCGTAATCCATGTTCACTTGCTTGATCGTCGACATTGCTTTATGTTCTAATTCCACAGGAAAGTGACATGCTTTACCAAAGATAATTTGATACTGTGACATCTCAAGTGGGGTTTTGTACGCTATCCTTAATGCCCATATGCATCATCAAGTCTAGAAGGCCAATCTTTCCTTGATGGATTCACTAACTTCTGGAGAATATTCTTGATTTTTCGATTGGAGACTTCAGCTTTGCCATTGGTTTGCAGATGGTAAGTGGTCGCTATTCTATGTTTAACTCCATATCGCTTCAGTGAGGCTGCTACCTGATTGCAGTGGAAATGAGTGCCTTGGTCGCTGATCAATGCCTTAGGCATGCCAAAACGAGTGAGTATATGCTTGTGGAAAAACTTCAGCACTATCCTTACATCATCTTTTGGGACTATAATGGCCTTCACCCAATTTGATACATAGACAACAACAACTAGGATATAGACATTTTCAAATGAACATGGAAATGGTCCCATTAGGCCTATACCCCAAATGTCAAAGAGTTCAACTTCCATGATTAGCTATTGTAACATCTCGTTGCATTGAGATATAGATCCGGTGTGTTGACATCTATCACATTGGTGCACAAAATTGTGGGCATCTTTAAATAATGAAGGCTAATAAAATCCTGACTGATAAACCTTTCAAGCAATTCTCATGCCACCAAAATAACCTCCATAAGGAGCATCGTGACAATGCTTTAGGATTGAAAGCATCTCTTTCTCTGGAACACAACACCTAATTAAATTGTCATTGTATACCTTGAATAAGTATGGCTTGTTCCAGTAGTATTTCTCTATATCACGAAGATATCTTTCTTTCTTGTGGCCTGTGGTGGCCAAAGGTAACTTTCCACATACCAGGTAATTGACCACATCCACGTACCACGATGTTGTGTTGATAGCGAATAGCTTCTCATCAGGAAATACGTCGACAATTTGAAATGTATTTCCATCTTCACTACCTACTTCCAGACGAGACAGGTGACCAGGCACTTGGTTTTTCGATCCTTTATCTCTGTATCAAATTCTTGTAGCAATAGGATCCATTGTATCAACCTTGGTTTAGCGTCCTTTTTTGCAAAGAGATATCGTAACGCTGAATAGTCAGTAAACACGACAACCTTTACGCCGATAAGATATGAGCAAAGTTTGTCGAAAGCAAAGACTACAACCAACAACTCTTTCTCTATGGTTGTGTCATTAATTTGAGCTTTTGTGAGAGTCTTGCTGGTGTAATATATAGCGTGAAATACTCTTTCCTTGCGTTATCCTAAGACTGCACCCATTGCAAAGTCACTTGCATCACACATTACTTCAAATGGTTGTGACCAATCTGGTGCAACGACAATAGGTGCCTACACAAGCTGCTTCTTTATTTGCATAAATGCATCCACACATGCATCATGAAACATGAATTTTTTATTTTGCTCCAGCAATGAGCAGAGGGTTTCGTAATTTTGGAAAAATCTCAGATAAATTTACGGTAAAAACCTGCATGTCAAAGAAAACTCTGGATTCCCTTCACATTAGTTGGTAGGGGCAACTTTTCAATAATTCCTACCTAGGACAATGCCTTCAATTGCCATGAAGTGGCATTTCTCCCAATTCAGCACTAGATTTGTATCCTCACATCGCTTTAAAACTCTAGCTAGGTTGTTAGCGCATTGATCGAAAGTATTTCCATAAATAGAGAAATTGTCCATAAATACCTCTAACGAGTCCTTTATCATGTCTAAAAATATTGTCATCATGCACCTTTGGAATGTGACTAGGTGTGACTGGTGCATTACAGAGGCCAAACAACATTTGGCGGAAGGTAAAAGTGCCAAAAGGACAAGTAAACGTTGTTTTTGCTTGATCCTCTAGCGTGGTAACGATCTTATTGTAGCTAGAATAACCATCGAGGAAGCAACAATAGGCTTTTCCAACAAGCCTATCCAACATTTGATTGATGAATGGAAGTGGAAAGTGGTCCTTCTTTATGGCTGCATTCAATTTACGGTAATTCATGCATACGTGCCAACCCGTAGGTATGCGAGTAGAGATTAGCTCGTTCTTGTTATTACTCACCATAGTAATGCCACTTTTCCTAGGGACACATTGAACTAGACTTACCCAATTGCTATCAGAAATTGGGTAAATAATGCCCCCGTCCAGCCACTTGATGATATTTTTTTTACCACTTCCTTCATTTTCTCATTCAATCTCCTTTGCTGTTCAATTGATTACCTTCCCTCATCTTCTAATCTTATTTTGTGTATGCAAAAAGAGAGACTAATGCCTCTAATGTTAGCAATACTCCAGGCAATCACACGTTTATGCTGCTTCAATATATGGATAAACTTTTCTTCCTAAGTTACGTCGAGGGTTGTAGAGACAATGATTGGCAGTGTATTATTGTTGCCAAGGAAAACATATTTCAGATAAGCAAGCAATACCTTCAACTCCAAAGTAGGAGCCTCTTCAATAGATAGCTTAAAGACTGAAGCCATTCTATTGGTTAAATCTAAAGATTCCATTTGCCATCGACGCCCAAGCTCAATGTTATGTGCTTCAACCTTGCTGTCATAGTTAGCTGGAAATTCTTCGTCCAATGTTACTGTAAATTCTTCTAAAAATACTATGTTACGCTCATTGAACTGCTCTTCAATTAATGCGTCTAGTACATCAACCGTGTGACATTCTTCTTTGTCTTTACAAGGAATGGCTTTAAAAACACTAAAAGTGACATGTTCATCATTGTGTTGCATTGTTAATTTGCCTTTATACATGTCAATAAGAGTGTGTCCGGTAGCAAGGAATGGGCGTCCCAAGATTATAGGTGCCTCTTTATCTACTTCGCAGTCTAGTATAATGAAATCCATTAGGAACACAAACTTATCTATGCGAACTAGGATGTCCTTGATTTATCCTTCAGGTTGCGCTAATGATCCATCTGTTAACTGTAATGTCACTGTAATTGGCTTCATATGACCAATCCCCAATTTCTTAAACATTGACAGCGGCATAAGGTTGATACTAGCACCTAAATCACATAAAGCTTTATCCAAGTAGTGGTTTCCAATCGAACATGGGATCATAAAGCTTCAAGGGTCTTTCATCTTAGGTGGCAACTTATTTGTCAAGACTGCATTACATCCTTCTGTGAGTGCAATTGTCTTCATATCAACCATTGTCTTCTTTTTGTACAATAGCTCTTTCATGAATTTCTTATAACTGGGAATCTGTACAAGAGGGATGTTAACATGAAGTTGTTTTAATGTGGTCAGAAATTGCTGATATTATCTATCGTGCTCCTTCTCTTTAAATCTTTGTGAGAATGACAAAGGTATGGGTACATCAAGTTGCATCGACATATTTGGTTACGTCAACATTGGTAGTTGTGGCTACAATTTCATCGGTCTAACAATAGGCTTCAGTGTGACAATTTGTCCTCTTTCTCTGGTTCATCAAAAATTTCTTTAGAAATAAATTTCCTACCATGATTCACTTCAGTAGCATTTATAAGTGGTGCGGTAGAGTTGATAGCTGGCTCGACAGTTTGTCTACCACTTCGAAGAGTGATAGCTTTGCAATGCTCCTTTCCTTTTAAATTTGGATTTTCTGTTTCACTAGGCAATGCACCTAGTGGTCGTGTGTTCAAATTCGAAGTGTTCTTCCAATGCTCGGATGGACGATGAATTTCCTTGAACAATAGCTTCTGCTAAGTTATGTGCTCACGCTTTAAGGCTTCGAGGGCTGCTAAAGGATCAGATTGTGGTTGTGTATACTACTAATGCTATTGTCCTTGAGCATTCAGACTTGGCATTGAAGGCTGTTGTGGCTGTACACAATTTTGATTTGGCTGCATTTGATCTTGATGTGAATGTATCTAAGTACTGTGGTTGTAACTCTGCTGCTGTGGATTGTAATTCCCTTGTCTATAACTACCTTGATTGGATGAATTTCCATATCTGAATGTTACAGCATTCTGATTTCTCCAAGGCTGTTGATTTCTTGCAAAATTATAGGAATTACCATAAGAATTTCCACAGATGTTATTAACATAGAATGTATTCTTCACATGCTGTGGACAATCTTCATAATTGTGGTTGTCACCACAAATTTCACAACAAAATGTAGGGACATCAATTTGTTGGGCAACTTGAATGGGTGCAACTTCACTAGTTCCCTTCATGTTCTTTATCAAGCGAAGAAACTTGTGCACTTAGAGTAGATATAGCATCTAGTTCAATAACTCTAGGATTTGCTTTCACTTGTGTAGTTCGAGAGATCAGATATTGATAATCGTTCTGAGCAATCCTCTCTAGAATTTTGACATCTTCATCATATGTACAGTCCAACAAAGGACCATTAGTAGATGCGTCAGCAAGATTTATTGTTTGTGCGTTCAATCCGTTATAAAAAATTTCAATCTGCATCTCTTGTTGAATTCCATGTATAGGACAACGTCGAAGCAGAGATTTATAATGCTCCAACATAGTATGCAAATTTTCATCATCCAGCTGATGATACGTAGTAATGTCATTTCTAAGTCGAGCATTCATAGTCGGTGGATTGAAACGTAAAACTAATTGAGTTACGAGCGCATTCTATGACGTGATCGATCCAACAGGTAAACCAAGGAACCAGTTACGAGCCCGTCCTTGCAATGAATAAGGGAATAGCTGCATTTTCAAGGCATCATCAGGAACGTCATGCTGACTGAAAGAAGCACAAATCAGTAGGAAAGATTTAAGGTGCTCTTTAGCATCTTCATGAGGCAATCCAACATACTGCTCGTTAGAATTCAGCATCTAGAACATGACTAGTTTTAATTCAAAATTTCTAGCTTGAATAGCTAGTCGAACAACTCTTGGTTGCAAATTGTCCAAAATTGAACAAAAAAATCTAGAATAGTGCAATTTTTCACTAGATCTTCTTGCAGCAGTGGTTGATTATTCACGTTTTGTGGTTGTATAGGAGGTACGATAGGATTTTATGGCGACAATTGTGGTATAACAACATCATTTTCTGGCAGAGCCATATTTCGCTGTTCTTGTCTTCTCCTTCGAATGGTGTGTTCGATTTCATGATCTAAGCCAACAATAAATTCAAGATTTCTCTTGGTCATAAAACACCTAAAAGAAAAATGTAAAAGTAGTCAACAAAAAAAAAAACAAGTTAGTGACAAATAAAGATTAGAAAATAAAGAATGAATGCAAAAACAACAATAAACATCAAACTAATGCCATCCCCGACAACGATGCCAAAACTTGATTGCGCTATGAACGTCACAACAATTATGTGGAAGCATAAATTGTCGATGCAAGTATAGTAGACAGATGCATAACTTGTCGAATATCGATCCCATGAGGATGATTGTTCGTGTCTATAATTGTCGATGCAATGAACAGGTAATTGAAATAAAATTGAGTGATTGATTTGTCGATGCAATAATGTAAATTTAAATAAGTAATGCAATGATAATGAAATGGGGTCCCTGACGTGAAAAAATCAACAGAACACTAAGTGTGGCTCACAAGGTTAAAAATAACAGGTAATTGTCACTGCAAATAAACATAATGAATATCATACCAAACTTGACTTTTCTATTAGATCTAAAACTTAAACATGCGTACTAACCACACCTTCCAGTGTTGGCAATACAACATATTCAAGAATAAGTGGATTAAATTCCTTCAATCCCCAAACAACTTTTGTTGTCTTGCTTGTTAATTTAATTGTTCGCTGCACCTTTAGTGTCAGTGACTGCAATCACACTTCCGTGGTCAAAACAATTAAACCCAAAGATTAACACTAAAGGCAAGATTGAAGTAGATACCATTTAATCTTAAAATCAAGAGTACTTCCATACAACTTGAAATAACTTGGATTACTAGTGTTTAAGAAAGAGAAATAACAAAACAAATAGGGCATTATATTCCTAGGCTACCCAATATGCTCCCTTACTCCTCTTGTGCCGCAATTAAGATGCTCATTGTCAAGAGTAGGTCTGCTTACTCTTCTGTGTTAGGTCGCCCTTAAGAAAGCTAAGCTACCATGGATGTAAGCTTGAGAAAATGGTTTTTATAAGAAAGTCAATTTGGGCGAAGAAGAAGATCCCCTCTTCTCATTCTCATAAGTATTTAACTGCAATTACACAGTACATGTGTCCTTCTCACTAGATCTAACATTCTCTGGTTGTACTGGTTGGTTACATCAGCTATACAACTCACGCAAATTTGGTGTGTTAACCAGACAGCTATCAAATGTTGCGACAGTTCTGGGCGCAATTCTTGATCCTCTTATGCAGCGACAACTTTGAAATGATTCCTATAACGATAATTTTGAACAAGTTCCTGTAACGACAATTCTGGGCGCATTGCTAAACAACTATTGCAACGACATCAGTAGTAAAAATGTCATAAATTCAAAGGCATTTAAGCTGAGCTCCATTAAGTTAGAGAGTGCAATAACTAAATTAAAAATACTAAAAATGTATGCTAAAAATACTAAAAATGTATGCTAAAGATGACTAAATAGGAACAATTTAGACACTTAGTGGGGGGAAATCAATGGTTCTTTCTAGTACTATTATTCTTAATCCTTAGGTCGACATTGTTCGTCGTTCATCCAAGTTCTATCACTAGTATGTTACCCTACTTTCTTTTTAGGCTTAATATAAAACTCAAAGTGGCAATCTTAATCTAAACTTTTTGCTTCAAGTTTGGGTTTTTTCCAACTAGTGGTCATGTTTCAGGTCCCTGTACCATTTAGGAGTATTCTAAAGTGATACGCAGAAATGCTTTTATCAATTATGCAAAAATGCTTAAACAACATCGTAAGATGGATAAATTTGAATTTTTATTGTGGATAAAGCTCAAATGAAATAAGTGAATGAAAACATTGAAATGGAAATCATTGATAAAAATTGCCAAACACAAAGTGAGTAAAAATGAAAATAGATGCCCCTGGTATCAAACTATGAGTTTCTTTGAGCGAACTTGATATGGACCATTTTAAGCTTGATATGTGTTTAAGGAGCCTGGAGTGCTTTTTTGATGCCCCCAAGATGTAATGTTCCTTCGCGATCGTTAAATAACCATTCTTTGTTCCATCTACAAAATTGGAGGATATTGGGACATGTGCTTAAGGTGTGCTAAAGTTGCCTACTGTTATTGAATGTGAAGAACACCAACACTTTCTCTTTTTTGATTTCAAATGGAGGGGCTTATATTGTGATGGTTGTGGCGAAAGGTGTCGGAGGGGTGCATTCAGATGTGGAAAGTGCAAATTTGCTTTGGATTTTAGATGCTTAACATTACCGCATTCAGCTTTTCACAAAATTGATGAACACGTGCTAAAGCTTACTTATGAGGATGATGATATAAAGCAAAGTTATTGTGATATTTGTGAACAGAAAAGATATCCAAGCCTTTGCTATTATTCTTGTTCAACCTGTGATACTTCTGCTCATCCCAAATGTGTTCTTGAAAAATTTCCATTTATCAAGGATGGGACCACGTGGCGTCATGGAGTTTCGCATGCTCATTATCTTAAATTTGTTAGGAAGATTGAGGGTTACCCTAAATGCTCTCGTTGTGCTAAGCTTTGCCGAGAAGGAATTCTCAAGTGTAAAGAGTCTACATACGATTATATTGTTCATTACACATGTCCAACTTAACAAGTTTAAAGCTTTGTGGTAAGTAGTCTGGATGATTAAAGAGCTATTATTTTTTTAAATCATCATTGTTACTATTTCATGATTTCGTTTTCATTATTAACACCAATTTTAATTATTTATACGATTGGAGATGTGATTTGCTCAAATGAAAAGCATAGTAGATTTTATCAAATCCAAGGAGTTCACAAAGGATTTGACATTTCATTCCTACTTTTTCGACGAAAAGATGCTCAAATTCTAAGTGTGATTTGGTTTAAATGTTGTTTTATTTAATATTTGTTTGAGTTTGTATGATTTGAATTCACTATTACTTTGGAGTTCATCTACGATTTGTTTGAGTGCGTGTAAAATTTGATTTCAATATTATTATGTGATTTATTGAATTTGAATTATAAAAATATTTCTTATCTAAATTATTTTTTATTCAAATCATTTCTGCAATGTTAATTATTTATTTAAATTATTGTTGTATTGTATATGTTAATGAAACTTTTGGAAGCCATCAATTTTCCTTCATGCTAAATGCTTTTCTACTGCACTTGTTTGTTTTTTTAGTGTATATATATATTTCAAGTATAAATATTCGAATTTTTGAATACAACATGATTATATAAAATAAAAACATAATTAAAATAATATATAACATCAAAAGTCACGAAAATTAAATAAATATGAAACTCAATTGAATTCAAGTCTCAACTATAAATAAAATTAATTCTGATATTTGATCCTTCTACAGTGAAATGTTCAGTTGAACATCTTAATCCCAAAGTTATAAATAAAATGCCTGGTACAATTAACATACACAACCATTGAAAATTATAAATAAGGCTAATTTCAATATTTGATACAGCCGAATACTTAATTAGACACCCTAATTTCAAAATATCCAATAAGGTATTCAAAAAAAATTCTTCCATTTTTTTTTTGCTCAGTCAAGACCATATAAAAAGAGCATTGGAAGGCTACAAACTCATCCAAAACTCCCAAAGAGCTGCCATAAACAGCAAGCTCACAGTTAAAGGCACAAACAAAGAATAAGCAACAAGCAACCAGCTGACTTGTTTAGAAAAGACAAACAGTAGAATCAACACAAAGCAACACTACACGCCAGATCCAGAAATAATGTCCACTCGATTTTGGACATCCTCTCTCTGTTTTTCCCCTGCAAATCTTAGTAGTGAAATCCATTCAAAACCAAACTCTACAGCCAAATCCTAAAAGAATTTGGGACCCCACTGAGATTATCAGAACTTTCACCACCATGCTCTAAACATGTCTCTACTCTTCACCCCTGCTATTGCCAGCGCCAAAGCCATATCATTTTCCATCTGTCCTGCTGTCTGAAATGATAGATAGCTTCTCCTCTCAATCTCAGCAAAAATATGAAAAAATTTTCCTGGTCTTGTCTCTAGTTTCGACAGCCAACCAAACACCACGTTAGATCAATCTCAATCAACAAAGGACAACATTTCTCCCATTCTAATCCTTCATACACCTCAATCTCTATTTCAATAGATAGCAGTTCTGCCAAATTCGCGTTATCAGCTCTACACTGACCCGAGAAGACTGCTCGCGCCACACCATCTTCATCTCTCAAGATCCCTCCACTTCCAGTTTCATTCTCAAATGTAACCCCACACCATCTTCTTCCATTGCAATCAACTACATTTCATCACTTATAACTTATGTCTATTCAAATTTATTTGATTTTATTATATGAATAATAGTTGATGAATAACATTTGTTTTTAATATTTTTTTTAAAAAAAATAATAAATTGTTTATGTGATATAAACATGAATTTTCACGTAAAAGTAACATCAACAAAGTTAATAGTCATTAACTTTTTCATTTATTTTGGAGTGATACAACGAACAATACATATCGAAGAGTTAAAAAAATTAAATAAACGACTAAAATAATTTTTTTTTATAAAATTGAAGGGCGAAATAAGTTATTATGTCAAAATTTATTTATTTTCACCGATTAACCGATTGGTTAACTGTTTGAACATCCCTAAACACCATCACCTTAAAAACAATAAGCACTCCAAAAACCTTTATGTTATACAATAAATACAACGAATCACATTGAAATATTTTGGACAGATTGACAAAATTTGAGGGGCATCTTTGCAATAATTTGTAGGAAAAAAACTGTAGTTCAATGCTGCTGCTGCTGTTGCGGATAATCATTGGGGTCTGTAAAGCACATTGGTCATCAACATGGCTCAAAAGTGAGTCATATTTGAGTCTGAAGTAGCAGATCCACTCACCCCAATGGTTTTCAATTTTAAGATCCATTCATAGCCTACTACTTGAATAAAGAAAACGAGAATTTTTTGCATATCAAACTTTAAATTCTTTTTGCATCTATTTTACTCTATTTATTAGTTAGAAAAAAATCTAAGTTCAAAAGAATTTTCTTTGAATTTTGTGCGTTGGCTTGATGATCACGGGTGTTTATTGTTCCATATGTAGCTTGGATTCGAGTCACGCCAGTCGTGTTGTTATTAAAACTTGGTCCTCTTGCAATTCACCAAAATTTTTTTTAATTTCTTATTTATATAATAAATGGATTTTTATATTTTGATTAATTAATTTTAAAATTTTAAAATAGAAATGCAAAACAACATGCTTAAATTTTTTTAATATTTTTAAAATATATAAATACTTTATCCATATATTTTTCGTTAATCAACAAATGTTGGGTGTAACGGTAAAGTACATTATAGAGCGTAGGTTTGAATCTTGAGATGACATCATCGGAAGGTATAGTCACAAATCCTAAATATGAATTGTTAAACGAACATAAAAAATATTAATATATATATATATATTACATTAATTTCTTTAATTATCAATTTTTATTTTTATCTCAAAAATGTCATTATCGTTGATCCAAACATATATTATTAATTTTAATTTAAGTGATAAGATATTCAATATTTCAACCTTCATTAGCAAAATGGTTTAAAAAACCTTTAATAAGAAAAACCCAATTGAGTCCTTAGAGAAAAAATAAAAAAACACAGTCAATTGAGTTTTTAGTAAAAAAAGGGCGTAACCTAAGATTATAACAAACCAATAAAAACAAATGAAACTAACCTTGCCTACGCATGAAAGCAGTTGACCCTATCCGCACACACACAACGACATGAGCAACGCTGGGCAAGATTACACCCTTCCGCGAGCTAGACGCGGATACCAAGGAAGCTAGAGGGCTGGGCAAATCCAAAATTATCATTACAACCCACAAACTTGGATTGAAATTCAGCTCATAGAAATTAACAAGACTTTGTTCATAATTTGATGTGATTATTCACATGTGCAAATAAAAGAAAATAAAATGCTTTATCATATCAAATTCTCTTTTAATTTAATTGTTAAAATTTAAAGTTGAATTAAGTTAAATTATAAATTGATTACGGATAATTATAGGCTTTCATGATTCTTTAAAAAGACGTCATATTTATAAATTTTGAGAAATGATAAAATATTTTATTTCAACGGCAATAAAAAAAAAAACAAGCATTTTAATAACATTTAAAACGAATTTATAATTTCATTTTAATACTACTTTAAACAAAATTCTTTCATCACCCATAGTTGGATGTTGATTTCATATTCTTCCCCTCATTTACTTTTCATTGCCCTACTTTTGCCAAGGGCCACCTTAAAACAACAAATTCAGAAAATCTTTTTAGAGGGATTGAAATTAAATTATATATTTTTATGATAGTAAAAATAAAATTTTATTATTTTATATTTTTATTATTTTTAAAATATTAAATAAAATTTTTTATTATTTTTTGAGCGTTGAAGTTTAATTTTACCATTAATAATTTAAAAAACAAAAGGACTGATGATGAAAATTTCCATTTTTAAGAGGAGTCGGGGTTCTAGCTAAGCTGGAAACCTTTTTCTAGACCAAAGTTAAATTATAAATTTTATGGGTGCACAAATGAAATTTATCATTGTATTAACTTACAATTTTTTTTATTTTTTATAAAAATCAAATCATAATTTTATTATTATTAAGGGCTAATGTGTAAATTTATCATATATTAATTTAATCTTTAAAGAAATTAGAGAGCTTAAAAGGAAAATTTCTCATCTAAACGGGAACTAAGTGCCTACCCGCCTTTGGACTTTAAAACTTGTTGTGCATTGTATGGCTTGCGGCCATTACCTCATTCAGCTCCTCATAAAATTTAATATATTTAATTTCAAATGCATGAAGAAATGTAATGGTTGTGGCGACAGTAGTCGGTGTGATGCATTCTGATGTGGAAATTGCAGGTTTGCTTTGGATTTTAGATGCTTAACATTATCACATTCAGCTTTTCACAAAATTAATGAATTAAACTTTACTTATCATGATGATAAAAGAGTAAATATATTGTGATATTTGTGAAGCTGTTGTTTGATAGCTACGACACCGTTTGGTAGAGTTTTGTTTCATTTAACATTCTTTTTAAAATGTAATTTACGATAGATTTAAAATA